>OY998269.1:2702500-4053750 GCA_963922045.1 Persicaria maculosa | reverse complement strand
GTCGATGTCGACATTGATGCTGAATCACCATAGAAATCGACTCCTCCAATCGATATCGACCACCATCCAGTCGATGTCGACTCAACTCCAGCCGCAGGGAAGAAGGTGGTGTTGCCATTCCCATCAAAGAAAATTGTTAAGGACCCGGCGAAAAAGAAGTTTCAATGATTTGTGAAGATGCTTCAAGGGCTTAATGTCTCAATTCCATTCACTGAAGCACTTCATGAGATGTCATCATATGTGAGGTTCCTTAAGGACATCGTATGTAAGAAGCAATCAATTGCTGAGATCGTAGAGGAGTGCAACAGAATGGAGCTACCAAAGAAGAGGGCGGACCCAGGTAAGTTTTCTATCGGTATAGGCTTAGGTCAATATCGCTTTAATGCTTTAGTTGATTTGGGCGCTAGTATTAGCATGATGCGACTAACCATATGGCACAAGATAAAGATAGGTCCCCTGGAGCCTTTGGATGCAAAGCTTTACATGGCCAACAACATGGTATTTATTCCAATAGGGATGGTAGACGATGTGCCAGTGCAAGTAGGTAAGTTCTTTTTCCCTGTTGATTTCTTAGTTGTTGATATGGCAGAGGACCCTGCTTGTCCCATTATTTTAGGTAGGCCATTCTTAGCAACCGTCGATGCCAACATAAGCGTGAAGAAAGGATTGCTCTCATTCACCACCAGTGACAAAGTGATAGAGTACGCCTTCAACAAGACGGTGAGGAATCATGAAGGGCCAATGGAGGTAAAGTCGATTAAAGGTGTCTACATAACATGTGGGGAAGAAAAGGTAAGGAATATGACACCCGAGGAGCTTGAAAAGAGGGCCATAGAAGCCCAAGTGGAGGAAGTCGTGGCAATCTTGAACGAAGGAGCCAAAAAGCCGCTCGAAATTGACCCAGGTAAGTCAATATCAACTAACATAGTTCAAGATTCTGTGCCAGGTTACAAGTATGGGGTCGACGTAGGGGATGAAACATCGAAAACGAGCGTAAAGGTCAAAATCGACCATAACCCTGAGCCGAAATCGACTGCCCCAGAAGCTGAGAAAGGAAAAGAACCTCGATATCGAGCATGACAGGTCAAAATCGACCACAACATATCAAGCAGAAATCCTCCAAATCGACAGGACCTCCAGGAGCACAACAAAGCTCAATATTGAGTACTACTGATCGATATTGACCAGAACAGAGGTTGATATCGACCAGTCCACTCGATATCGAGTGGTCTCCTGGAGTCGGAATTTGATCGTGATTTCAAGCTTAGGAAGCGCTGACATACCTCCTCGTGGATTCGATCCTGAATTACCCTACAACTACATCGGGAGGGATTCTTGTATTTTATTTGCTTGGATAAGGGAGTTAGCTTAGTTTGAATTGAATATTTTATTTTAAGCGAAATACCCCTCCCCACACGAATAATCTCGCCCTCACTTCATGAAGTAATACACTCCTATCCACCAGATTGAAGGCATTTGAGAAATTCACTATAAGTATGGATAGAGACCCATCTTCGTGACGCTCACTTAATAGTCGATTGGCACTATGTAAGACCGCCACTGCACCCCTGGAGACACCTACTCCAAACTGAAAGTCATTAAGATAACTTGCAATTCCTTTGCCCATTCCTTTCATTGCGACCTTAGACACCAACCGCCTCCATATAGTACTCACTAAGATGGGACATATCCCATTGTCAAGCTTTAGCAATGATGTAAGAGGTGCTGAAGTAATAAACTCAGCCAAACTCACAGGGCACCTTCCTGCTAACCATAAGTTAACCACTTGGGTGATTGCTTGTAGAAGATCTCTTGCCACAACTGATCCTTCTCCACACATAGCATCTATAATATATTGTGCCCTCAAGCCATCTCTTCTGCATGAAGTCCATTTGGGAAACGACTTAATACATTTCAAGACGGTGTCAACCTCCGCCACAAGGGGAGATTCTGAAAAGGCAATATTCATTCTAGAAAGAGGTGGCTTATTTGGGCGTTTAGCCTCCAAAGTTTTCATCGTATCGTCATTATATGAATCCACCCCTGAAGAACACAAAACCTTAACAACAGCCTTAAAATGCCCATCAGCGACCTTGCGGAGACACTGTTTAATGTTCGGGTTCCCTATATTACCATCTGTTAAGGAGGTGGAAGGTCGAGTTCTCAAATTACAAATAATAAGTGTATAAATGTAAACCGACTCCTAGCCTATGCAAATAATTACAAGACTTCCTCCCGTTGTAGTGGAAGGGTAGTCAGGATCGATCCATGAGAAGGCGTGTCAGCGAGATCCTAGTAGCTTTGGAAATCTCAGGTCTGCGTCAACCAGAAGCCTCGATTTCGACCTTGAGTCTCGATATCGACCTCGGCTGTCGATGTTCTCTGCAACAGATGACCTGCATAAACAAAAGCAAGTGGTTGATATCGACTGGAAGGGGTCGATATCGATGTCAGTCAACAAAATCGACTGGCTAAGAAGACTGCCAGTCGACACAGTAGGGTCGATATCGATGTTTGGTGTCGATATCGATGTTCAGCAACCTCTGCAGTGATGATCGTCATCGACTCAGAAAACTGTCGATGAACTCAGAGGTCGATATCGACGCCTGGGGTCGATATCGATGTCTTCCTGCAGTTGGTTAGTTCTTCGTTGGCAAAGAAGGGCCGAAGATTTATGGATGGATGAGAAGGAATGAACAGAAATAACAGTTGTTTCGATGAATATAAACTATGTAAAAGGCAACTCCTAGGATTAGGGTTTACCACAACGTTAACCGATGCATGCGATAAGATAAATAAGACGGACAATTGCGCTATTTCACCCGAGGGACAAGCTTTCGCCGTACACCAACTCTTAGGATTACTCTTGTAAATAAACCTAATTGTCTCTACCAATTTTATGTTTATAACTCAAGTTGTTAGCATGAATCCCTTTTTTTTCGATTAGGACTAAACATAGAATCGTAGGAGGAGAGATAGACACAACAATATCGACATCAAATACTTACCTCAAGCGCGCATGGCTAACGTCGGGCTCACCCCGACCCTAAGAGCTTTGGGGAACTACTCGCTTCTCATCATGGAACTCATAGTTGATTGAAAAGAAGAAACTTACATTAAAATAAACTTCGAAGCTTTACAACTCAACGTTGGCTCTCGCGAACGCCAAACTCTAAACCTTCTCTCTAACTCTAACTCTATTTATTGTCTTGATTGATGATTGGATGAAAGATTGAATGATGATCGAATGCCAGCCCCCTAGGGCTTTATTTATAGGCTACTAATCCTTGCTATCCGAGGATTATAACTTCTATCTAAACTATGAACTCTATCAAAACAATTAAGATATGTCTTTTATTTTGATAAAACTTAAAGGTAAAAAGATAACTAAGTCTTCAGCTGCCATCTATCTTGAAAGTGTAAGATAATTGCGTGCCTCCTTGAAAATATAGTTCCAATTCGCATCTCAAAACCGAGTCTATCTTCTGTCGAGATCAGGGGTCGATATCGACACCAGGGGGTCGATATCGAGGTCTCTGTTCCTGCTCGACTTGTTCAGGTCTGGTCGATGTCTATGTTAAGGTCGATATGGGGGTCGATATCGACACCAGAGGTCGATATCTATGTTGAAGGTCAATATCTACCTCTGCTCAGCTTCACTTGGCTTCTCCGTTTTGACTCCGATTTCGCTCGAATTCCTGCATGGTTAGCTCAAAACTTGTGCAAACTCTATTTCTTGCACTTTAGCCCATTCTTACACAAGTTTATATTCTTTTGAACCTTTTCTTTGGAGATCGAATGAAATATGAAGTCAAAAGATGCAATAAAAAGAGATACAAATATGTACATCAAAACACCCCATACTTAGACTTGCTTGTCCTCAAGCAATAACCAATACCTACAACACACCCTTCAAGTCTTTTCCCTTGTCAAAAGCAACATCATAAGCGGTAGCAAAGCAAATCAAGTGAATTTAACGTCATAGCACATATTTAGGCGATCCATAGGCATATGCAATTTTGATCCAACCTCACAGGGATAATGTGTTTGCACTCAACTCTCATGTGTTTAGGCTATGAAGATCAACTCTCAACTCAATTCCATATACAATCTCATAAACATTGCAATTTATAAAAATCCACTTCGCAACCAATTATGAAAATGCAATAAGAACTATCAGGAGGACTTTCTCTCAATGGAAGACTTCAAAGAAGACTCCATTCGGCGGGGTTGTAATGGGGCTTGGTATGAAATTAAAGGTATGGAATTATTTGGCTATGTGGTGCTTTTATAATTCGGGAATCAAGACTCCTAAATCTCAACACTTGCAATATCCAAACCATAACTCTTCAATGTTGCACTTTCAAAGCTCAATCTCCTATAATGCTCTTTCCCAGCTCATCTTTCCATAATATGCTCTAAAGATGCACTTAAAAGATGTAAACCATTCTATCAACCCTTCTTTCAAACTCTAATATACCTCTCAAAATATAACACTTGTATGAATAAAAGACTTAAGGATTTTGGCTCATGCACTACGTATATACATCTCTTTTTTTTTTGACGAAAATAATTAATAAATACTAACAAATATGTGCATTTATATGGTGAGCCAAAAATCCTTTTACAGAATATGACAAAATGTAAATATGCACCAACCCATAATTTCCTTGCTCAAAACTGGACATTATGCTCTTTTCTTTCCACAAGGCATTAGTCCAGCCAATCTAAGTCTCAATTCCCAAATGGGGGTCAGGCTCAATCCGGCTAGGGATAATCTTATGGAGTTTGCAATTTCAGGCTCAGGCTAATATTCTGGCTTCAAGCAGGGATAATGTAGGGTAGGTAAAGAGAGGATAAAAATGGCTTAAAAGATGCCCCCGTCATTTAATTCTCGTAAACATAGACATATATATACATTGGCTTTGAATAACTATAACAACATTTAGAGATGCATAGGAAGAGTAAATACACTCAAGAAAGCGAAGGGATTTTTGATGTTCTCCCTATAGGCCAAAATTATCACAAGGACAATTTGTGTTGGATTCGCTTTTTAGCCTAGGATCATATGTGCTCAATTTCATCACAAGTTCACTATCTACATAAAAATTTTAAGGACTTAGGCTAAACCATCCAAATATGCCATAGGGTTTACATGATCAAGTCAGCTATTGAGTTTTCATCATAGGACATCTAAGTAGGGTTTAAAAACAAACTTAAAAATAAACATACATTTTTTTTTTGTATTTTTGACATTTTTCTATTTTTTTGATTTTTTTTGACATTTTATAAATTTAAAACTAAGAACAAAAATTTAAACATGAATGTAATGCGAAGAAGAAAATCAAGTATGACCATAGGACATGTTTTTCCCCCACCCCATACTTAAAATATACAGTGTCCTCACTGTATTAAAAAGAAGAACAAGGGTAGAGAGAAACTCACAGCGCGACCGGCGGATTCTGGATGATTTCAGATTTGGTCGATGCCAGAAGTCGATATCTAGGTCTGTGGTCAATGTCGACTGCATCTATCGAAGTCGAGGAAGAAAGTGAAGACAAGGGCTGCCAGGTTGGGGTCGATATCGAGTATAATTGTCGATATCGACCTCTCTTTTTTGCTCCTGAGTCCTCGATGTTGACTCCAGGAGGTGGCTTGACCCTGGGGGGGTCGATTTCGACTGGCCTGGTCGATTTCGACTGCCTCTGCAGTAGCTTCTTTTCTTCTTCGTTGTTCCTTTTTGCTTAGAAACCTAAATCTTTGTCAGGGATATAGATAAAGCACGGAATCATCTCAGTTTTAAAAATTAAAAAAACCAAAAGTTAAATCCTAAAAACCATCTATGCGAAAAAAATTTAAAGGTTTTATGTACATGCTCTAGAGTTTTGAGTTGCTAGGCCGACTTCTCCGTCAATTCTTCACGTGCCTTTTATGTAGGGGCCCTTTGAGCTTGAGCCTTCTCCTGGATCATCTAAGTCCTTTTGGTAGTAGCTAAGCTCGGCGACCAAGGCTTCTTCGATGTTAGGTTCTTCTTTGGGCGCTTTGCTTCTCTTTCTTGACCTAACTTTAGCAATATAGGCAAACCATGGAGCTCTGACCCTCTCATTAGTAGAATTATCAATAATTGGCTTAATTGATTTATCAATAAGGGACAGAGGAGGGTTAGGAGTCATACATGGGCTTACCTGTTTGGGCCCGGAACACAAATCTTCGGGCTGAGGGGTGGTTGATTTCGACCAAGGAGGGTCGATTTCGAGTGCTGTGGTTGATATCGATATGTGGTGGTCGATATCGACCTCTGTGACCCCATACTTAAGCTCCTGGCAATGATCTGGCATACTTGATTTCGACAAAGGGGGGTCAATTTTGATGTTTTTAGTCGATATCGACTGGTTCCAGTCGATGTCGACTCTGCTTGCTGTTTCCGTCCTCGCCAACAAAAATTTTCTAAGCTTTTCTTTAGCCGGCGAGAGGACTACTTGCTCCAGGTGCTTTGTTTCATTCATGGTTGGGTTGAAAGAGAATTCTATTACTTCGTTCCCTATAGTAAAGGTCAGTAATCCTCGACGTACATTGATATTGGCATCAGTAGTAGCTAAGAAAGGCCTACCAAGGATAATAGGCACTACAGGATCTTCAGGCATTTCCAATACAATGAAATCAGTAGGCACAAAGAACTTACCTACCTTTACAGGAACGTCATCAACTATACCTGTGGGCTTGACGAATGAGTTGTCGGTGTAAAGACTTGAAATATTTAAATAATATTTTAATCGAATGATGAGTTAAAATAAAAAAATTTTGAAAATTTTCAAAATTTTCATCCTCGAGCGAATTATTTTATTCAAAACCTTTCAAGTGAATTTCAACATCATTTTAAATTAGATTTTTAGACGAAATTTCGTTCCGCTTTCAGATTCCGAGATTTGGAAATATAAATTGGATTCATTATTTACTTTGGATTGAGGTTTTGATTAAAAAAATCTTGATTGAGTCGGGATTAGTTCAAGAGAGTGAGCTTCAGAATTTTGTTCCGGGTATTATTTATTTTGGGGACCACTTTCTTTAATTTCTCCTCTGTCACACTTATTGTCTTATTTCTCCCCTTGCCAATTCTGAGCAGAAGCCTCTATTGCAGAGGTCCCCCTTCATTGTGGGCAAACAACACCTCCTTCCTCTCCCTCCATCACCCTCATGTTCCTCCAATTTTAGGAAAGAAACAAAGCTCCCACGCCAACCCTGCAGTGCACCCTTCCTCCTATTTGATTCCAGTGTAGCACACCTCCCCCCCTCCCCTCTTCATCTTGAATACAACCAAACCCAAACCCTCACACCCATTTCCCCTTTTCATTGATTCAGAAATATGCTCTCTCCTCCCGTCACTTTTGATTCTCAACAACCCACACCTTCTCCTTGCTTCTTCAACAACACCACAAAAACAACCCCTCTGTCCCTCTTTTTAGAAGCCTAAGCCCCGGGCGAACACCCTTGAGCGTAGCTCCCCGAGCACCCGAGCACTCCCTGGGCACTCCCCGAAGTCACCGACGCCGAGCTGTTCGAGCACTTCCTCCCATGCCTTCCACTCGCCGCCAGCCACAACAAGACCACCATCCTCTCCCGTCTAAGCAACACAACCCAAGCTCGGAGCCCAAACAACCACCACCATCTTCACCCTCCTCGTCGAACGCGGCCACCCCAGCTTCCTCCTCCTCTCCTTCTTCTCTTCCATCTCCGGTCTGGGCAGGAGGAGGGCACATCGGCGCCACCAGAGCTCCCCCGAGCATAGCCGCCGGTCACCCTCTTCTCTTTCGTTTCCCCTGTTCCAACTTCAAAAGGTCGGTAAGAGCCCGTTTCTTCATTTTCCGTTAAAAAGACACCCTAAAGGTGCTTCTTTTGACCCATTATCTCCATCCTATGTCCCTAGAGCCTCCAAGCACCTCCTTCGAGGTAGACCGAGCCTCCGGCGAGCTTAATCAAGCCCCGAGCACCTCCGGTGATCCCCTCGAAAGACCCCTCGGTAAGCACCCCCTTCAATACATATTCTTTCTGGTTCCTAGGAGTTTCTGCCTATATATTTTCGTGTCTCCGGGAAGGGTGCGAGTGAGAGAGATCAGTCGGAGTTTGGGCAAGAGAGAACAGAGCGTGAGAGCGGGAATGCGAGCAAGCGGGAGGGTTGCGAGGTCGAGCTGCGAGATAGCTAGGGAGAAGGGTGAGCGAGGCTGGGGGCTGGTGGGCAGGTTGTACGAGAAGCGAGGCCGGTGGTGAATAGGCGGGGCCAGAGGGAGCGGAATCGCGAGTTGAGGGAGGCGGAATTCGGAGGTTGAAGATGAAGGGATGGGTCCCACTCGCCCCGTCATCAGATAGGGGCCCGTTTCTTCTTTTTCCTTGCTTTCAGTTATTGTTGAGAGAAAAAGAGGAGGAGATTGGGCTGGGCTGGGATACGATTTTGGGCCGGTTCATGGGTTTCCTCTAAACTAGAATTCCTTGGGGCTGTGGGTTGGTCATTTTTTTTGTGTTGTTGTAATTGGTTATGTGTTAAGTGATATTGTGATACATTATTTTATATATATACGTATATGTTATATTATATATGATTGCTGATTTTTGGAATGTATTTATATCTTCTGAAAATATTAATATATATTATAAATGGGTTTGAAAGTAAGATTTATTGATATTTGGTTACAAATATATTTATGGTTTGTTTTGAGATTATATGGATAGTAAGTTTTAAATTATTTGAAATTTATTCATAATGTTTTTAAATGAGAAACATGCCAGAATGATTTCTATAATGTGCTAAGGAGAGAGTTGGTTTTAAAGTTACATGTTTAATGTCGGAATTTGGCCAAGTATGAGTTGAGACATCATTTTGAATATGAGTTGACTTAATTTGGGTTTTATGAGTTTGAAAATATGGTTGGTATGATATTATCAAGGGGATTGATTGAAAGATGATTTTGGTCGATTTGATCGTATCGAAAAGGTTTTAGAAAACGGTTTTACTATCGGTCGGTTTTGAGAATGTTGAGAACTTGGGTTCGTGTGTAAGAATGTTGGTCTAGTAGCTTATGGAAATGGCTTGATGATAGGTGTGTATTGCTTTTGGATTGCTTTGGACTTGCATTTGGGCCCTTGCTTGTGTTATCTTGTTGTTCTGCATCAACAGGTAAGTATCCTACGGGACTTACTCAGTAACCTGGACCTCCTGCCTGATGTGTCATGTAATGTGTAGTTTTGTTGCATATTAAAGCATGCCATGTAGTATCATGCTAGGATTGCATTGAACTGAGCATATGTTTACTTTGTGTGTTTGAAACAGAACGACCGTTATCTGTGATAATCCTAGATTCTTTGCTAGGGTCATAGGGTAGCCTAGCCCTATCGGGTGCCCTGAGTCTATCGAGTCGATATGAGCATGATATGATAGCCCAGCACCATCGGGCAAGATTTACGTATTTTTTTATATGTTATGATGATACCGTGGGTGAGTGCACCACCACGAGGATATGCTATGCTGTAGCAACGAACTGGCCAGTCTCTGTTCTAACGGGAAGGGGTGCAGAGGTAGGAGAGTGATATGCCACTTGGCATTGTCTTGGGCCCTTTACAGTTCTTTTCCGCATATTATATATACTAGGGGCATGATAGTGTGATTTAAATCTTGTACCGCATTAGTCATCTTTTATTTAGGCATAGGCATGTTATGTGGCCTCAGCGCGGTCAGAGGACCCGCAGGCGATCACCAGGCCTGACTTCGTGGATAGTGTTAGGTACCGCTATTGTTGCTCCATGCTTCTGTGACGGTGAAATCTTTTGGCGAATCGAAGAATCCGGCTGATATATTCTAACTTGACAAATGGCAAATCACCCACTTTGGTTTGGTTTTGACCCGGCTCTGCCGTGGCTTTTGTATCTAAATCATATTTCCGCTTTACTTTCGTTAAACTGAATTTATGAAACTTCGACTGATTAGAGGTTTGAAACCTCGACCCGTACCTGAATTGCAACATCCGAACGAAGGTATCCGACCTTTGAAACGTATCCCGGATATTTATATCCGGGCCGTTACAAAGTTTTGGGAGAAGGGTGAGCGAGGCTGGGGGCCGGTGGGCAGGTTGTACGAGAAGCGAGGCCGGTGGTGAATAGGCGGGGCCAGAGGGAGCGGAATCGCGAGTTGAGGGAGGCGGAATTCGGAGGTTGAAGATGAAGGGATGGGTCCCACTCGCCCCGTCATCAGATAGGGGCCCATTTCTTCTTTTTCCTTGCTTTCAGTTATTGTTGAGAGCAAAAGAGGAGGAGATTGGGCTGGGCTGGGATCCGATTTTGGGCCGGTTCATGGGTTTCCTCTAAACCAGAATTCCTTGGGGCTGTGGGTTGGTCATTTTTTTGTGTTGTTGTAATTGGTTATGTGTTAAGTGATATTGTGATACATTATTTTATATATATACGTATATGTTATATTATATATGATTGTTGATTTTTGGAATGTATTTATATCTTCTGAAAATATTAATATATATTATAAATGGGTTTGAAAGTAAGATTTATTGATATTTGGTTACAAATATATTTATGGTTTGTTTTGAGATTATATGGATAGTAAGTGTTAAATTATTTGAAATTTATTTATAATGTTTTGAAATGAGAAACATGCCGGAATGATTTCTATAATGTGCTATGGAGAGAGTTGGTTTTAAAGTTAAATGTTTAATGTCGGAATTTTGCCAAGTATGAGTTGAGACATCATTTTGAATATGAGTTGACTTAATTTGGGATTTATGAGTTTGAAAATATGGTTGGTATGATTTTATCAAGGGGTTTGATTGGAAGATGATTTTGGTCGATTTGATCGTATCGAAAAGGTTTTAGAAAACGGTTTTACTATCGGTCGGTTTTGAGAATGTTGAGAACTTGGGTTCGTGTGTAAGAATAGTGGTCTGGTAGCTTATGGAAATGGCTTGATGATAGGTGTGTATTGCTTTTGGATTGCTTTGGACTTGCATTTGGGCCCTTGCTTGTGTTATCTTGCTGTTCTGCATCAACAGGTAAGTATCCTACGGGACTTACTCAGTAACCTAGACCTCCTGCCTGATGTGTCATGTAATATGTAGTTTTGTTGCATATTAAAGCATGGCATGTAGTATCATGCTAGGATTGCATTGAACTGAGCATGTGTTTACTTTGTGTGTTTGAAACAGAACGGCTGATGGCATCCATTTAGGTAGGCATAATAGGTTGCATTTAGCTTAGTTATGATGCATATCATGCATGGTTTAAGTACAATTTGCATATTTGCTCTCTATGTCTGTGGAGTCGGAATCTACACACTTTTGTTGATTATTTCAGGTAATCGTGGATCCGATGATGAGACATGGGTTGATAACGCATTGGATGATGATGTTTAGTCGATCAAAGAAGCTTACCTGAAGATTTAAAGAGGTCCTGAGAAGAAGAAGCGAGTCTAAACGAAGAACAAGTCTGCAGAAGTTGTCGCCAAACATGCTGAACTTGTTTTGCACTTTCTGGAGGCCTCAGTTGTCCGATCAACTATTGTGACCATGCGTTGGAAATCTCTTTCAGAGAGCTACAACTTTCCTGTTGATGTCGAGAGCTGATTCAAAGAAGATTTTTCATAAAAGACCGATGCAGCGGCCGCCGCATTATGCTGTGGCCGCCGCATGATGCCGCAGCCGCCGCATTAGTACTGCAGCGACGCGTTTGAGGTTTTTGCGCAGCAACGGTTTTTTTTATATCCAAGACCTATTTATCTATCTTTTGGAGGCCTACTCTTTGGACGATTTTGGAGAGGGCTTAGCCCTAGGTTTCCAACTTTTCATATTCTATTCTACGTTCATCAGACAATTTAGAGATTTGAGCGATGTCTTCCATGAGGAACTAAACTCATTTGTTCTGCCTGCAATTTGAAGCTTTATTTGGATTGATTGTGAGTTTCTAATTCTCGTTCCTTGTTTTCTATATTTGAATGCTTCAACTTCTTTGCGCTTATTGAATTATTGTTTTGTTCTATCTAGCCCGCGCAACTAGTTAGATCAATTCAATTGCTAGGGTTTTGTAGATTCCTGATTGTGAACCTTAACCCAAGTAGCAAACTTATCCCTTTAGGGCTGATTGAACTAATTGGATAGGTAAGAAGTTGAATGTGTTGTTAAATCCCTCTTTAGGGACTGCAAATACCTTGGCTAATCTCTGAACTTAAAGCTATCAATTGGGTTAAATCCTTCTTTAGGGACTGTTCGATTGATAAGGGTTGCTAGGAATGATTGGACTAGTAACTATATTACGTCGGGACAAGGGCATTCATAGGAAACTTAATAGGACGAGAAGAAGTTACAAGGATCGCTTCAACCAAATAAAGTGGAAAATTGTAGGTAGAACTACATCTCTCAATTGTTTGAATCAATACCATTTACTCTTTCCTTTCATAATTCGCATTTTCTCTCACAAACCCCCCATCTAGTTACTTAATCGGCACTTGAATCATACTTGAGCAACAAATATCCCTGTGGGATCGACCTCTTGCTTATTGCTATACTAGTTATAAGTTTGAGTTTACTTTGACGGATCAACGACAGGTTTCCCCTCCGTCAAAATTTGGCGCCGTTGTCGGGGAGATTTTTATTGATTCTTGTGTGTTTTTGTGCTGATTTTTGGTATGGACCATTTTATATGGTCCATACCCGTGCTACTAACATATGTTGAAGGTGAGGTTATTGCAGTTACACGGAGAGAGTTTTCATCAATACTTCATCAGACTGCAGAAGTACATTAACGATGTTTATTCATGGGGATATCAAGCTAGTTTAAGGGAAGTGCTTCTATGCATCTTTGATGGCATGACTTCTGAGACACGGAGTCTTGCCGAGCGCATGAGTGACGGAGGTTTATTAGATATGGGACTCTTGGAGATGTGGGAATTTTTCTGCAACATGGATTATCAATGTGCGCAGAATGAGTCACTTCCTCCAGTATCTCAAATCGTTGAGACCTCTGTTGTACCTCTTGAGGTCATTGTTGAAGATCAAACTAAGAAGATAGAGGAAGAAGACACTTCATCTGACGAGATCATCCCTAGCTCGCCCATTGATGAATTAGGTCCAGCGCCTATTGTTGAGGCTACAGAGCAAGTAAAAGATGTCTCCTGCACTATAGTGAATATTGGTAGATGCGTTGATCCATTTGACTGCTACTCTGATAAGACACCAATAGAACTGAATTGGTGGTATTATATACACTCTGTGCGTAGTCGAGCCCAGGAATACAATAAGTCGAAACGGTTCTTAAATTCATTATTATTTAGTTTCAATTTATTTGTATGTAGTACATGCTTGTTTGGTAGCTGTGCGCAAGAGTTCGACAGGTTACTGAGGGCTTTGACTATGTCTGATTAGTGTCTTGAGCTTCAACATTACGTTGAGCCAATGACATGAAACAAGGCGCTTCTCGGGAGGCAACCCGAGGTAAGTTTTCTAATTTACTTATTTCGATTCCTCATTAGTTAGTTTGTTTTTCAATAAATTAGGTTTTCCATTAGATATTGGATAGTTGTTTTGGTTTGGGATAGAGTAACCTCTCAGGAAAGGCCGCTGCAATGCTCAGATCCAACCTATAGAGACCCATCCACCACATTGTGAGTATTTCATTCATTTCTTCCTCTATGTTTTTTTTGTTGTCTTTTATGTTTCATTGAGGACAATGAAAAGTTTAAGTGTGGGGGAGGGATTGCATTGCATATAGATAGAGTTTGCATATCATTTGTATTTATGTTATCATGTTTATTTATGTCTTCATATTTATTTTTATACTTATATTGCACTTGAAAAAAAAATCAAAAAAAAAAATATCATGCATATACATAGATTTCAAACACCCACCTAGTTAGTGAAACTCTACATTCTTATGGCATGAACTTGTAAATCCTACGATAAATTTGAATTGCTTAGCCTAATCGCCTTGAAATGTTTTCTTATGAAGCATGATTTTGTGATGTAATTGAGCATGTATGATTGAGCTAAAGTATGATTGAAATCCTATGAACATGACCCTTGTGAGAATGTTTGAGCCTTATTAGAATCATTTATAATTCTTTTGCTCAATTGTGTGAATTACTCTCCTTGTGTGCTACCTCTTGGCATTGACTGCAGTATCTATTTTTCAAGACCGACTCACATGTTTGTTGCTTGCGGAGTTTCTGTTTATAGTTTGAGTCTTTTGTTTCAATTTGTGCATATTTAGTGAAATAAGGTGGCAATGGTTGATGTACTTAGTAACCGGGTCTATGCATGACACCCATGTGTATGATTCGCGCAAAACAGTGTTGAAAACTACCCACTAGGAAAGGAAGCTTGATCATTGAGTAACCAGGTTCATTCATGACACCCATGTTTGCAACTTGCGTCAAAGGATGTTCAAGTGGACTTCATATTAGTAGGTTGAGGTGTTGATAGACCGGGGCCATTCATGACACCCATGTTTGCGCCTCGCGTAAGGAAAGCACCAAGACAAGAAAATAAAAAGAAAAAGAAAAGAAAAGAAAAGAAAAAAAAGAAAAAAAAGAAAAAAAAAGTGTCACATTTTATTTAGTTTTCTTTATTGTGTCCCGCAAGTAATGACATTTCGGTAGATATTTGGTGATATGGTGGTCAATGTCTGTGAGCTTAGTGCATTTTGGATTGAGTTGAAAGTTGAACCTTAAAGCCTAAACACAAGAGAGCATGAGCGAAACACATATTCCTGGTGAGGTTGGATGATTTCTACTTCTATGCTCAGATCGCTAAATACATGCTATGATGTTTATTCACTTGGTCTTGTGTTCATTTAAAATTGATGTTGCTTTTGATTTGGGCTAATGCATGAAGAAGGAAAACGTAGGTATAGGTTGCTTTCATATTGTTCGCTCGAGGACTAGCGAAGCTTAAGTGTGGGGGAGTTTGATGGCATGCATTTAGGTAGGCATAATAGGTTGCATTTGGCTTAGTTATGATGCATATCATGCATGGTTTAAGTACAATTTGCATATTTGCTCTCTATGTTGGTGGAGTCGGAATCTACACACTTTTGTTTATTATTTCAGGTAATCGTGGATCCGATGATGAGACATGGGTTGATAACGCATTGGATGATGATGTTTAGTCGATCGAAGAAGCTTACATGAAGATTTAAAGAGGTCCTGAGAAGAAGAAGCGAGTCTAAACGAAGAACAAGTCTGCAGAAGTTGTCGCCAGACATGCTGAACTTGTTTTGCACTTTCTGGAGGCCTCAGTTGTCCGATCGACTATTATGACCATGCGTTGGAAAGCACATTCAGAGAGCTACAACTTTGCTGTTGATGTCCAGAGCTGATTCAAAGAAGATTTTTCGTAAACGACCGACGCAGCGGCCGCCGCATTATGCTGCGGCCGCCGCATTAGTACTGCAGCGACGCGTTTGAGGTTTTTGCGCAGCGACGGTTTTTTTTTATATCCAAGACCTATTTATCTATCTTTTGGAGGCCGACTCTTTGGACGATTTTGAGGAGGGCTTAGCCCTAGGTTTCCAACTTTTCATATTCTATTCTACGTTCATCAGACAATTTAGAGATTTGAGCGATGTCTTCCATGAGGAACTAAACTCATTTGTTCTGCCTGCAATTTGAAGCTTTATTTGGATTGATTGTGAGTTTCTAATTCTCGTTCCTTGTTTCCTATATTTGAATGCTTCAACTTCTTTGCGCTTATTGAATTATTGTTTTGTTCTATCTAGCCCGCGCAACTAGTTAGATCAATTCAATTGCTAGGGTTTTGTAGATTCCTGATTGCGAACCTTAACCCAAGTAGAAAACTTATCCCTTTAGGGCTGATTGAACTAATTGGATAGGTAAGAAGTTGAATGTGTTGGTAAATCCCTCTTTAGGGACTGCAAATACCTTGGCTAATCTCTGAACTTAAAGCTATCAATTGGGTTAAATCCTTCTTTAGGGACTGTTCGATTAATAAGGGTTGCTAGGACTGATTGGACTAGTAACTATATTACGTCGGGACAAGGGCATTCATAGGAAACTTAATAGGACGAGAAGAAGTTACAAGGATCGCTTCAACCAAATAAAGTGGAAAATTGTAGGTAGAACTACATCTCTCAATTGTTTGAATCAATACCATTTACTCTTTCCTTTCATAATTCGCATTTTCTCTCACAAACCCCCCATCTAGTTACTTAATCGGCACTTGAATCATACTTGAGCAACAAATCTCCCTGTGGGATCGACCTCTTGCTTATTGCTATACTAGTTATAAGTTTGAGTTTACTTTGACGGATCAACGACAGGTTTCCCCTCCGTCAATGGTCGTTATCTGTGATAGTCCTAGAGTCTTTCCTAGGGTCATAGGTTAGCCTAGCCCCATCGGGTGCCCTGAGTCTATCGAGTCGATATGAGCATGATATGATAGCCCAGCACCATCGGGCAAGATTTACGTATTTTTTTTATATGTTATGATGATACCGTGGGTGAGTGCACCACCACGAGGATATGCTATGCTATAGCAACGAACTGGCCAGTCTCTGCACTAACGGGAAGGGGTGCAGAGGTAGGAGAGGGATATGCCACTTGGCATTGTCTTGGACCCTTTACAGTTCTTTTCCGCATATTATATATACTAGGGTCATGATAGTGTGATTTAAATCTTGTACCGCATTAGTCATCTTTTATTTAGGCATAGGCATGTTTTGTGGCCTCAGCGTGGTCAGAGGACCCGCAGGCAATCACCAGGCCTGACTTCGTGGATAGTGTTAGGTACCGCTCTTGTTTCTCCATGCTTCTGTGATGGGGAAATCTTTTGGCGAATCAAAGAATCCGGCTAATATATTCTAACTTGACAAATGGCAAATCACCCACTTTGGTTTGGTTTTGACCCGGCTCTGCCGTGGCTTTTGTATCTAAATCATATTTCCGCTTTACTTTCGTTAAACTGAATTTATGAAACTTCGACTGATTAGAGGTTTGAAACCTCGACCCGTAACTGAATTGCAACATCCGAACGAAGGTATCCGACCTTCGAAACGTATCCCGGATATTTATATCCGGGCCGTTACAAAGTTGGTATCAGAGCCAGGTTGTGCAATTCGGGTACGCAAGGGTCGAGCGTATGTTTTGAAAAATTGCCCATGAATTTCAAAGGATTTGAAGATGTTTTAAAGGGGCAAAATGAATTTAATATGCCTAACTCAATTCGATTAAATATGAACCCGACTTATTAAATTGGATGGAATCAAACAATGGGAATCGAGTGGGAAGAAAAGGCGTTAGACCATCCCTATTGGATATAGTTGGAACGGGTAGGCGAAATATTAGCTTATTCTTTACAGATGGACTGGAAGACTCCAAGGAATTGCACCGAGGTGGTTGGAGTGGCGAGTTAGGTAGAGATCGTGAGGTTTTTGCCCCTCCGGTCAGTCGCTCCTCGAAGAGCGGCATTAGATAGCTTGATGTGCTTTATGTATTAATTGGACCTGAGAACGATCTCCCTCGAAGGAGATCATTATAATTGTCGATGACTGATTCTGTGTTGAGTGCTATTATGCTAGAACTAGAAATCTGTTGATATACTTAGACTGAGTGTTGCATCTCTATGTGAGTAGGATAAGCGAGGGAGCCTTTCCTTCCAATATAGTCGGAATTTCTGTCTTATAGAGCGGTCTTCTCTGTGAATTCATTCTTTGGTGCCCTTCTCTTTTGTTTTGCCTCTGGTTCTATAGATTCTGTTAAAGGTTGGTGATGGTTGAGGGATGCCTATTCTGTTCATTCTGATTTCCTCCCCTTCTCTCTTCTTCCATGTCTCAATTGGTATTCTGATCGAGTTGTTCATTATAGTGTCGATGTTTTCACGGGAAATGGAATTGGAATCTAATCTTGGTAGGGAATTAAGTTCGGGAACATTGACTACTTGAGCGTGTGATAAGTATGGTACTTGACACCATAGGTCATGCCACGAGATGGTTAGTGTGCTAGAGTATCGATCTTTGAATGATTCTGAGTCTATGGGATGGGTTGTTTTGTGGAGTCATGACGTGGGGAGAATTGAATCGAAATATATAATAAAATATAAACCAATACAACTCTTAGCCTCTTCAAATAAATTCAAGGCTCCCCGCTATAGTAGTAAGGAATCAGATTCGATCCACGAGGAAGCGAGTCAGCGGGATCCTAGTAGCATTGAAGACACGTCCTTTATGTTCGACCAGAAGCCTCGATCTCGATGCCAGACCTCGATGTCGACCTTGGTTGTCAATGTTCTCTGCAACAGAAGACCTGCAGAAACAAAAACGGTAGTCGATATCGACTGGTGGGGGTCGATATCAATGTTAGTCCACGAAATCGACTGGCTCAGAAGTCTGCCAGTCGATACAGGGGGGTCGATTTCGACACAAGGGGGTCGATATCGATGCTTGCAGAAGTTTCCCAGGAGTCTCGAGATCGACTCAAAAAACCGTCGATCTATCAGTTTTGGTCGATATCGACCTCTGCTGTCGATATCGATGTCTTCCTGCAGAGAGTTAGTTGTTTTGTCGGCAAAGAAAAGGCCGAAGAATTAAGGATGGGAAGGAAGAAATGATCAGAAATAAGGGTGTTGGGTTTTTCGATGACTCAACGAACGGCGGGCAAATTTTAATGTAAACTTAATAAAGGAAAAGTCTTCCAAAACCAAGGATTACCGCGACGACAACCATGATAGAAGAAGTAAGAATCAACTAAAGATGCATGCTCTCATCATAAAGGAAAAGGCTTTCACCTAAACCGACAAATAGGAAAAGAGATTTTTCAATTACTTAACCTAATTTGTGTCTACCTTTGTCATAATTGAGTTTATAATCTTTCGAATAGAAACCCTAATTACTACCCAAGTTTTACAACATGAGTTCCTTAAATTCGTATTTAAAGATGAAGAACAAGGTAGAGGGAGATAAAAGATACATTCTTTAGCGACGTACTTACCTTACCATCATGGCTATCGTCGGGCTCACCCCGACCCTAGAAGAAAGGGGGACTACTCACTCATGTTGATTGTAGACATGTCTTGAATTGAAATAACTTGCATAAATGGAAAATTTCGAATCTTTACAATCTCAACGCCAACTATCGTAAGCGCTTGAAACTTTAAAGCTCAAAAACTCTAACTATCTATTGTCTATTGTCCTTGTCTTGGATGATTCGATGATCTAACAAATCAGCCCATAGGGCTTTATTTATAGGTTACTAATCCTCGCTATCCGAGGATTGTAACTCCTATCTAAACTATTAACTCTATCCGAACAATTTAGGATATGTCTTTTATTTTTGATAAAAACTTAAAGGAAAAGATAATAAACGGCTGCTAATATCTAAAACAACGAGATAACTCATGGCTTTGATGATAGACTTCACAATCCGAGTCTCAAAATCGGATTTATCTTCTGTCGAGGTAGGGTCGATATCGACACCAGAGGTCGATATCGATGCTTGTGTTTCTGCTCGACTTGTCCAGCTCCAGTCGATGTCTATGACAATGGTCGATATCGATGCATGTGTGTCGATATCGAGGCTTCTGGTCTGGTCTGTGTGGCTTATCTCGACACTCAGAAGTCGTGTTGAAATCCAGGGTCGATATCGATGTCTCTAGTCGATATCGACCTCTTCTCAGCTTCACTTGGCTTGTTCGTTTTGACTCCGATTTCATCGAATTCCTGCATGGTTAGCTCAAAACTCGTGCAGACTCTATTTCTTATACTTAAGTTCATTCTTACACAAGATCATACACTTTTGAAACTTTTATTTGGAAATCGAATGAAATATGAAGTCAAAAGATGCAATAAACAAAGATACAAATATGTACATCAAGTCATCCTCCTCGATTCTCGCAGTGGTCAATTGATGTCTCCATGTCATGAACTTCTATATGAACTCCGCCATCTTCTTTCAAGAGTAATTTGAGTATCCTTTTATGTTCTCGACATGAGTCACGCACGCATTCCACGGGAAATGAGCTTTTGAGTCTGTGGGGACAAGTCGATATTGCCCTTGGAAATCTCTGTTTGGTTATGATGGTAGCCCTATCTGTGTTTACATGACTTGATACCTTACCGTATTGCACGACTTGATGCATGACCATATGAATGACTTGATACACTACTGTGTTAAATATATACCCTGTATAGATAACTATTGATTTATACCCATGTACATGTATCCCTTGTATCCCTGTGAAGCCACACTATCAAGGCTCGTTTTGTTTCCCGCTATGTTCTTCCTTGGTTCCATATGATTGCCTTATGATTGTCTTTAACTCTCGCATATGTTGGTGCTAGGTTGTTTAATGCACATGTGTCATATGTTGCACATCTACGCCTTTCATTGAGACAATAGTATCTTGTAGGACCCATGACTTGTGGCGTATTAATCTCTCGAAGCATGACACTCTAGGAGCATTATCCTGGTTTGCATTATGACATGTGCATGATTCACATATTACCCTTGCTTATATTCTCCTTATATACATTGATGTTCGTTGCGATGGTAGACTTACTTGAGCTTCTATGACTCCTATGCTATTATGGGAAGTTATTCGATGCATCTTCTTTTCATATATCTATGACTTGTCATGCACTACTAGTATCATGTGAAATCTAAGCTCTTAGAAATATGACTTGCTTAATCCCACACTCAAATTGTACCCTCATTCAATTACTCTTGTCATAAGTTGTGATAGCCTTGCTATGTCCCCTTATGTGATCCTATGACTATCTAAGCATGTTAGATGTTGCAAATTTAGTTGCCATGCTATGTTTCAACACCCTTGTGTCAAGCTTAATGTGATTAGTGGCATGCTTGTGTGTGTGTCTCATATAGATTGTTGTCTTACCATATGATGCTCTTGTGATACTTATTAAATTCTAGTAGCTTGTAACTCGTCCGACCATGTGCCCTCCATTATAATTAAAATCATGCCCAAGTACACACATTATAATTTTGCTTAGGATATAGTGTCAATCTATGCTTATCTTGTTGAGCTCATATAATTGCGAGTCTTGTGTTAATTAATAATTGGATGTCACCTCACATGTTACATACTACGACATGATAGATGCAAGTATACATGAAATATGGTTTTTAGTGTTAAACTTGCTCCTCAGTGATTATCTTTGGTTGTACTTATTCCACGTCATGACCGGCTAGTATCATGAAGGACATGCTTTCCTATTATAGCTCATCATATGATTACATGTCATACTTATCATATCATGTAGACCTCGTTGGTCTATGATGTGATAGTTACTGTGCCCCCTTATGTGTTTCTTTTATAATGCTATGGCATGTTTGAGCATCTTAGTATCGGATTCTATATTGATATGACTTGTCTATGTGTGTATCCGACATGGGTAATTAATTGTTATTTGGATGTCCTATATTAAATCTTGAGGTGTTTAAAAATGTGGTTTTAAGGGGTTTGATTGGAAGATGATTTTGGTCGATTTGATCGTATCGAAAAGGTTTTAGAAAACGGTTTTACTATCGGTCGGTTTTGAGAATGTTGAGAACTTGGGTTCGTGTGTAAGAATGTTGGTCTGGTAGCTTATGGAAATGTCTTGATGATAGGTGTGTATTGCTTTTGGATTGCTTTGGACTTGCATTTGGGCCCTTGCTTGTGTTATCTTGCTGTTCTGCATCAACAGGTAAGTATCCTACGGGACTTACTCAGTAACCTGGACCTCCTGCCTGATGTGTCATGTAATGTGTAGTTTTGTTGCATATTAAAGCATGCCATGTAGTATCATGCTAGGATTGCATTGAACTGAGCATGTGTTTACTTTGTGTTTTTGAAACAGAACGGCCGTTATCTGCGATAACGGCCGTTCCCTATAATGTTTCAAAGTTCCAGATCATGGTCTATGATGAACATCTTCATCAATGATCTCCAGTGGACAAAGTTGTTTCCTACAATGAGTGGTGGTCTGCTGGTAGACCTTCCCTGTGCAAATCCTCCGCTTGCTTCACCAGACATGATCGAAAACTCACAAGATTGTTAGATCAGAAGCAGTGAGTAAAGCTCTGATACCAATTGAAGGTTCGATAATGAAAAACAAAGTAATATAGAAATACTCTAGAAGGGGGGTTGAATAGAGTATGCCGGTTTTTCGTAGATTATGAAGACTTTTGAAGCTCGTGCAAAATCCTTTGAGATTAGACTTAGTCTTTTCTCTAAAAAACCTAATCACAAAGTTAAACAGTAGAACCAAGTGCGGAAATAAGGTAAAGCAATAAGTAAAGGACTCGATGAGTTGTTTACGAGGTTCGGCACGAACTTGGCCTACGTCCCCGCCTAGGGTTCTTCCACAACCCTAGGATTCAACCGGCTTTTATTGATTCACAAGACTTAGGATCCTAGTAGCTCCCCAAGAAGCCTATCTCCTATACAATTGCAATCTAGTCAACTCACGTTCCCTTGGAGTCCTAGACCAATCTAGAAGAGCCCCACCTCTCTATGCTATCTAGTACAATCCTCTTACACTTAGTGAATCAATCGCCTAGTGTCTACTTCCTGAGTTACAAACTCTTGAGTATAACACTCTCTCGAAATATATCCTATAAGCTCACAGTGTAACTCTCAAATGCTTTGAAATGAAATTACAGACTCTTAAGGACTAGCAGAGAGCACACGAAGAAGACAGATCTCGCTTGAGGGCTTGAGTGTATGGAAGCTTGTGTTCAACAGGTGTATATATGTCTTCTTCTTCCTTTTCTTTTTATTGAAACAAATCGGCGCCTAAGGATCTTCACCAACGGCTAGAGAGGATCATGGCTTGAGCTGGATCTTCTATCTTTGGAAACTTTCGGAGGCCATGATCTTCCGATTTGAATCTTCTCAATTTACAACATAAGGAAGGAAATAATATTCGAAAATACTTCCTGAAAGGTTAGTGTATATATAATAATATAATGGAAGCATATAATAACATAAAATAATATTCGAACATAATATCATATAGAACAGGTTTTGTGTTTCATCAATACTGTTAAAGCTTCAAGACCTTTGACACAAACAGACTGTCAAGGCCTTTGAAACTTATTCCGATTTTCATCAAGGGAGTGGAGTTATCAATCTCCCCCTTTATGAAAGACAAAACCTGTGCATCCCTGCAACTTAGTCAAGCATATATAATATAAGTAAAATCGGACTAAGTACCTGCATGGGTTAGACAAATGTTGGATCAAAATTTTAAAGCAAGAAGACCATCCAACTGAAAATAAAACCAAGGTCTTCCAAGACCTTTAAATCGCAACAGTTTGAAAAAGTCTAACACCACCACAGATCACCTCCCCCTTTTTTTCTTTCCACAAAGGGAGGAGGTAAAACAGTCCCCAAAAGTTTTGAAACAGTTTCCAAAAACAAGCAATGTTTCAGATTTGGGGTTAGGGTAGGGTAGGATAGGGTTAAGCTTCATCGTCCGGAGCATCATCAGTAAGCCGCGACCACAGTCCTTGCAACAACTTGGTTACCCCGCTCATCTTCGTCATAAACTCCTTGTGCAGCTCCTTGAT
Source organism: Persicaria maculosa (assembly GCA_963922045.1). Taxonomy (NCBI): domain Eukaryota; kingdom Viridiplantae; phylum Streptophyta; class Magnoliopsida; order Caryophyllales; family Polygonaceae; genus Persicaria; species Persicaria maculosa. The sequence continues at coordinate 4,030,181 of OY998269.1, read as the reverse complement.
ATCCAGGCGAACTTCCTCCAAGCCCAACTCCAGGTTGTCCATGCGTTCATCAATGGCTGAGGCAGTGGGAAGAGCTTTTGAAGGAGAGGCAAGACTCCAAGTCCCTTGGGGGGACCGAGTGATGCCAATCTTTTCAAGGCTCTTGGAGTCAAACTTACCCATATGACGCTGCTGTTCTTCATTTTTAAAATCGATTCCAGAAGCTTCGAAGATTTGGGTCAAAAGGGTAGCGAAGGGGAGGGGGGTTCCTTTCCTGGCTTTTCTAGTGTGAGCCATGGATCCTAAAATGGTGTTGGCCAGATCAAGATCAAGGCCATTGAGGATTCGGTAAAGTAGGATCATGGCATTGTCGGTTAGGAGAGAGCCAGAGTTTAGACGGGGTAAGAGGCAACGCACAATGATGTTAAATATGATCTTTGCCTCTAGGGTAAGGGATGAGTGGGTTAGCTGCTTTGAGGTGTTGGTAGATGCCTCGGGTAGAAGATATTTGGATCGAGCAAGGGTAATGCAGTCTTCTTTAGAGGGGTTTTCTTGAGAGGGTGGAGAAGGGCTAGGAAGGCCAAGGAAATCAGCAAAGTCAAAGGAGCTGAAAGAGATTCTAACTCCCTTGACGACATATTCCAAGAACCAACCATCGTTAGTGTGTTTGGCTTTGAGATTGATATAGAACAGGTGGGTGAGTTGGGGATAATAGACGGTTTCAAGATTGAGAAGGGTCCAAGCTGGGGATTTTTTAAGGATAGCAATGCATGGCAAATTCAAAGCTTCAAAGAACGCAATATCTAAAAAATCAGAACAGTAGATCCTACGAGTTCGAAAGTCATCTACCCACTTACCAGCCATTTCAGCATTTTCAAACCATGAAGAGGGGAGGGATTGATTTACCTGAATGAGAGCGGGAGGATCAGCGTTCTTCCTTCTAGCCTGTGTTGGAGCAGACCTATTGACAGGCGCCTCAAGGATTTTGAGGGTGCCCTTCCTGGTGCGCTTGGGAGGAGGAGGCTTGGATGTAGAGGCTTTCCGCTTCTTTGGAGACAGGGGAGGAGGAGGAGGAGAAGGAGAGGGAGCATGCTCGGGCTCCTCTTCCTCTTCTTCCTCTGACCCCGAGTCCTCAGCGTTGTCTCCATCGGTATCCTCCTCGTCCTCTCCGGATTCGTCTTGCTCCTCGTCTTCTTCCTCAGGCTCCTCTTCAGAAGGAACCTTCTTGAGAGCCTCTGCCTCAGCTTCCTTCCGAATTCTCTCAGCTTCATCCTCGACCAATTTCCTTGCAAGCTCGACCTCCTCCTCGGCCTTTTTCTTCCTCAAAGCTTCTTCTTCGGCTTCCTTGGCTGCATCCTTTTCCAGAATAGCATCAAGATCCTCCTCTTCTTCTTCCTCATCCACCTCCTCAGCGATGACCTTCTTTTTCCCTTTCTGCTTCGCACTGAGAGACTTCTTAGCAGAGCGTTTTTGAGAGCCCTTGGTTACTGTAGTCGTGCTCTCAGTGATGGTGCTCTGGACAGTAGCAGGGACGATGGCTTGAGGAGTGGGTTCAGGTGTAGGAGAACTAGCAGTGTCCTGGCGTCCCTTGGGGGTGGCGCCAAGTCTTTTGGGTGTGGAAGCTTTCTTTGATTTGGGAGCCATGGAGGTATTCGGCTAGGGTTTCGGATAGTTTGAGAGATTGGAGAGGGAGAACTGGAAGAGTTTTGGGTGGTTCTGAGGTTATGGGGTAATCGAGAGGGGTCGGGGTTTTAAATAGGAGAGATTTGAGTGATGGGACGGGGTTTAGGGTTCCAATGTAAGTAATGATAACATTGCCAATTTGAAAAATATTTCAATTCAAAATTCATATCTTCTCTCAACCGTTTTAGAATAGGAGGGAAATAACCGAAAATATTTTGTTCCAAAAATATCTCTACGGATAAAATATGTGACATAAATAAATTATTTTGAAATCCAATGAAAATAATACTTGATCAAATATCTAAAAAGATATTGACCAAATATATACGGTCCGATATCTGTTTTCTATCATTCAGTTCATAAACCTTGACATAAAACTCAAGGGTCTTGACACTGAGTAGAATTTATCTTTCGTAAAGGGAAAGCACCCCCTACGAAAGTGCATCCTTGTTAAGCATCCCGATCTCTCATCTGATGAAGGTGAACCTGTCCTCTGCCAAAGGCTTAGTAAAAATGTCAGCCCATTGATAATCAGTTGAAATAAAGGAAATGGACACATCACCTTTTTCGACGTGGTCTCTAATGAAATGATGCCTTACATCAATATGTTTGGTCCTTGAATGCTGAACATTATTCTTTGTAATGGAGATGGCACTTGTATTGTCACACTTAATGGGAATTCCTTTGAGATTGATGCCAAGATCTCGCATTTGTTGAGCTATCCAAAGGATTTGGGAGCAGCATGCTCCAACTGCTATATATTCGGCTTCTGCAGTGGATAGGGCAACTGAGTTTTGTTTCTTAGAATGCCAACTGATCAAAGATGCTCCTAAGAATTGGCAACATCCTGATGTGCTCTTCCTATCCACCTTATAGCCTGCAAAATCTGCATCAGAATACCCGATTAAAGTGAAATCCTTTTGCTTTGGGTACCAAAGTCCAAGCTCCTTAGTGCCATTGAGATATCGAAAGATCCTCTTCACAGCCACGAGGTGAGATTCTTTAGGATCAACTTAAAACCTAGCACACATGCAAACACTAAACATGATGTCAGGTCTCCTAGCTGTAAGATATAGTAAAGATCCAATCATTTCCCGATACTCCTTTTGATTGACACTCTTCCCAGTCTTGTCTTGATCTTGGGATAATGTTGAGCTCATGGGAGTCTTGGCTGCTTTGGATTGATCGATCTTGAACTTCTTCAAGAGATCCTTAGTGTACTTGCTTTGGTTGACAAAGATCCCTTTCTTGGATTGATGAACTTGTAATTCCAAGAAGAAATAGAGTTCACCCATCAAGCTCATCTCAAATTCACTGCACATGATGTCAGAAAATTCCTTGCACAAAGATGTGTTAGTAGCACCAAATAATATATCATCAACATAAATTTTAATAACCAAAATATCCTTTCCTTTGGTCTTGATAAAAAGAGTCTTGTCGATCAACCCCCTTTTAAAATCATTTTCTAAAAGATATTTTGACAAGCGCTCATACCAAGCTCTTGGGGCTTGTTTCAAACCATAAAGCGCTTTGTCAAGTTTATAAACGTGATTAGGAAATTCCAAACTTTCAAAGCCTGGGGGTTGAGCCACATAAACTTCTTCTTCTAAGAAACCATTGAGAAAAGCACACTTGACATCCATTTGATATAGTTTTATGCCCATAAAAGATGCAAGTGCTAATAATATGTGAATGGCTTCAAGCCTGGCTACGGGAGCAAAGGTCTCCTCTTAGTCAATACCTTCCTCTTAATTGTAGCCTTGAGCAACAAGCCTTGCCTTGTTCCTCACGATCTTACCATTCTCATCTAGCTTGTTTCGAAATACCCATCGTGTGCCAATGACAGATTGATGCTTTGGCCTAGGCTTCAAGGTCCAGACTTTGTTCCTTTCAAATTCGTTAAGCTCACTTTGCATAGCAATGATCCAATCTGGCTCTTGAAGGGCCTCATCTACCTTCTTGGGTTCTATAAGAGAGACAAACGCGTGAAAAGCACAAAGATCTTTAAGTTTAGAACGAGTTTGAACACTAGAAGTAGGGTCAGAAATGATATCCTTTAATGAGTGTGATGAGAAGTATTTGAATTTTCTTTTGCTAGTCTCAGCTCCTTGATTCATCACACCAGCAGGATTGATTTGTGGTACATCTGACTCCATAGTCCTGTTAGGTTCAGTTTCAGCAGTTTCCGACATTTCAACACTGTTGAATTGGACACCAAGGGCTTTGGACGAATCTTCAACACCTTGGGCCAATTCTTCAGTGTTGAGAATCTGTTCCTGCATGTTCCTCTTCTCTGTGTTCTTGGTAGCAGCATCATCACCTTCCTCGTTCTCCTCATGGATGTTAAGATCTATATCTGCAACACTTTCACTCAAAGAACCGTCATTGCATTCATCAAATATAACATTTATACTTTCTTCAACTAACTGGGTCCTTTTATTGAAGATTCTATAAGCTTTGCTACTAGTGGAGTAGCCATGAAATATACCTTCATCACTACGCGCATCAAATTTCCCAAGGTTATCTTTTCCATTGTTATGAATAAAGCAAGTACAGCCAAAGGGTTTGAAATAAGATATAAGTGGTTTGCGGCCTTTGAAAAGTTCATAAGGAGTTTTATTTAAGATGGAACGAATAAGACAGCGATTCAAAATATAGTTAGCTGTGTTAACATCTTCAGCCCAATAGGTTTTAGGTAATGCATTTTCTAAAAGCATAGTCCTGGCCATATTCTCTAGGGTGCGGTTCTTTCGTTCCACAACCCCATTTTGTTGAGGTGTCCTAGGAGCAGAAAAGTTATGGGAGATGCCATATTTAGCACAAAACAAATCAAACTGAAGTTGATCAAACTCCCTACCATGATCACTTCGAATTGACACTATGGGCTCGTTTCTTAAAGTTTGCAACTCCTTACAATGTTTTGAAAACTCAAATAAGGCCTCTGCTTTTTCTTTTAAAAATGCAACCCAAGTATATCTAGAAAAATCATCAACAACAACAAGCATGTACTTTTTACCATTGGGAGATTTGACTCACATAGGACCACATAAATCCATATGTAAAAGTTCAAGGGGTCTAGAAGAACTTACAACCTTTTTGGGTTTGAAAGAGCTACGTGTTTGTTTACCTCGTGTGCATGCATTGCACATATCAATACCTTTGAAGTCCATCTCAGGTAGTCCTCTTACAAGCCCTTTGGACACAAGCTTCTGTAGTGTATGTGGACTCACATGACCGAGTCTCCTGTGCCAGAGCTTTGGATCGTCCGTCAAAGCTTTTAGCCAGGTTAAGCTTCCTTGTGCCACTTGATCAGCATTCAAAGCGTATATATTGTTGTAACAGTATGCAGTTAGTATAACTTCACCTGTATCTTCTCTGCACACTAGACATCTTTTCTTGTTAAATCTGACATTATTGCCATTATCACATAATTGAGAAACACTAAGCAAATTATACTTTAAACCATTCACAAGATAGACATTTTTAATACTATAGTTGGAATCATTCCCAACGCTACCAATACCAACGATGTCACACTTTCCTTTGTCACCAAGAGTGATTGTTCCTGTGGATTGCTCCTTTCGATCATGAAAGAGAGACCTCTTCCCACTCATATGCCTCGAGCATCCACTATCAATAATCCATTTTTGCTCCTTCACCTTGGTGATCTCCTGCAAAACAAACATCAACCTTTGTGGCTAGACCAATAAGCAAATTTGGATCCATTATTGGGATAGACCATATTTGGTAAAATAGTGCCTTTTGGGACCCAAACTTGTGTTATCCGTTCTTTTCTCAAATGAACAGGGAATGTATTGCGAATGATATATGGATCCTTTCTTCTATAGGGGCAAGTCTCTTTTACATGTCCCTTTCGAGCACAATGGTGATATATAAGAGAGGTTCTGCTTCCTTTTGCCTTTACAAAGGTGGTAATGTGTTGCTTCTTTAAAAACCTTGGATTGTAACCAATACCACTTTTGTTTAGAGAACTTTGTTGCTCACCCAACATCCTATCAAGAGTGCCTTTGGATTTGGTAAAACTTATGAGGGTTGTCTGTTGGTCTTGAATCTTATTATTCAGGGAGATCTTCTCGTTCTCTAAGTCATGATGTTCACTTCTCAGAGACGAGAGATCTTGCTTGAGTTCAGATTTCTCTGAGTCAAGAGTCTTGACTTTAATGTCAAGACCTGAATAAGAAGCTTCAAGACTTTTGACCCTCATAGACAGATCCTCAATGGTTCTTTCCTGGTCCACAGTTCTCTTAATAAGAATGTTATTTTGGGCAATAAGTTTCTCTTCATTGGCAATCATATTAGAAAGGAATTCCGATAATACCTCTTTTGGACTTGCCATAAGTTCTCTTACGGTTACCTCAAGCTTATCATCGTGAGATTCATCTCCTGATGCCATAAGACAGACATTGACCTTCTCATCGTCGGAGTCGGAGTCAGAATCGCTCCAAGTTGCCACCATGGCTTTCTTTTTCCATCTATCACCTTTCTTGGACTGGCTCTTCGTCTTTTGAGGGCAGTCTTTCACAAGATGATCTATTTCACCACATTCAAAGCAAGACAACGGTTTAGTCTTCTTATCATTTTTGTTGTATTGAGACTTACCTCGGAATTTAGAAGACTCTGATCCATCCTTTTTGTTGAATTATTTCTTCATTTTGAGGATTCGAGCAAGGCCTCTTCTGATAAGAGCAAAAGGATCATCCTCATCGTCATCCTCATCTTCGGAATCAGATTCATCTTTGTTGTCATCCTTCTTAGATTTGAGCGCCAAATTCTTAGTGCTTGTTGGAAGTTCTCCATTGTCGTCATTAAGGATCATCTCATGCGTGATCAGTTTCCCAAGCAGGTCGTCAAAAGGCAGAGTAGTGAGGTCTTGGGCTTCCTCTATAGCTGTTACTTTAGGACCCCACTTTTCTTTTGGGAGACACCTCAATATCTTCCTTACTTTCTCAACGTTTGTAAAGCTCTTGCCGAGAGAGTCAAGGTTGTTGGTGATTTCTGTGAATCGTGTGAACATGACCTTGATAGACTCATCAGGCTTCATCTTGAAAAGTTCATACTTTCGAAGGAAGATCCTGATCTTGGTGTCCTTCACTTGGCTGGTTCCCTCATAGGTGACGACCAGCTTATCCCAAATCTCTTTAGCTAACCTACAAGATGAAATACGGTTAAACTCATCAGTGCTAAGACCACAATAAAGTAAGTTAATAGCCCTGTAGTTTTTGGAGACGAGTTCAAGATCCGCTTAGATGTATTCAGACTCCTTCTTTGCGACTTTGGTTCCATTTGGTCCATCTTTCTCTGGAATCTTTGGCCCATTCTCTATAATGTTCCAAAAGTTCCAGATCTTGGTCTATGATGAACATCTTCATCAATGATCTCTAGTGGACAAAGTTGTTTCCTACAAAGAGTGGTGGTCTGCTGGTAGACCTTCCCTGTGCAAATCCTCCGCTTGCTTCACCAGACATAATCGAAAACTCACAAGATTGTTAGATCAAAAGCAGTGAGTAAAGCTCTGATACCAATTGAAGGTTCGATAATGTAAAACAAAGTAATATAGAAATACTATAGAAGGGGGGTTGAATAGAGTATGCCGGTTTTTCGCAGATTATCAAGACTTTTGAAGCTCGTGCAAAATCCTTTGAGATTAGACTTAGTCTTTTCTCTGAAAACCTAAATCACAAAGTTAAACAGTAGAACCAAGTGCGGAAATAAGGTAAAGCAATAAGTAAAGGACTTGATGAGTTGTTTACGAGGTTCGACACGAACTTGGCCTACGTCCCCGCCTAGGGTTCTTCCACAACCCTAGGATTCAACCGACTTTTATTGATTCACAAGACTTAGGATCCTAGTAGCTCCCCGAGAAGCCTCTCTCCTATACAATTGCAATCTAGTCAACTCACGTTCCCTTGGAGTCCTAGACCAATCTAGAAGAGCCCCACCTCTCTATGCTATCTAGTACAATCCTCTTACACTTAGTGAATCAATCGCCTAGTGTCTACTTCCTGAGTTACAAACTCTTGAGTATAACACTCTCTCGAAATATATCCTATAAGCTCACAGTGTAACTCTCAAATGCTTTGAAATGAAATTACATACTCTTAAGCACTAGCAGAGAGCACACGAAGAAGACAGATCTCGCTTGAGGGCTTGGGTGTATGAAAGCTTGTGTTTAACAGGTGTATATCTGTCTTCTTCTTCCTTTTCTTTTTATTGAAACAAATCGGCGCCTAAGGATCTTCACCAACGGCTAGAGAGGATCATGGCTTGAGCTAGATCTTCTATCTTTGGAAACTTTCGGAGGCCATGATCTTCCGATTTGAATCTTCGCAGTTTACAACATAAGGAAGGAAATAATATTCGAAAATACTTCCTGAAAGGTTAGTGTATATATAATAATATAATGGAAGCATATAATAACATAAAATAATATTCGAACATAATATCATATAGAACAGGTTTTGTGTTTCATCAATACTGTTAAAGCTTCAAGACCTTTGACACAAACAGACTGTCAAGGCCTTTGAAACTTTTTCCGATTTTCATCAAGGGAGTGGAGTTATCAGATGGCATTGTTGGATTGATCATTCTTAGCTTGATTCCTCCTTATCTCATCTAGCACAAGTTGAAGATCATCCTTCTTTTGGTCTCTCTCCGGGTGCCCAGGATCTCTATAAGGCGGAGGGTCCCTAGGGTTAACCTGGTTCCTTTGTGGTTGATGGAACCTTTGGTCTCCCCAATATTGGTGATTGGGACCCCTCATGTAGCGCGCCTCCTGGTGAGTCTTCGCTAGGTGTACTTGTTCAGCATGGGGGCACTCGATGGTGGTGTGCCGCTGAGATCCGCATTCAATGCAATCTTGGTTCGCTGAAAGGAACCTCACGTGCTTTTGGAGCTTTCGAAGTTGATCTCTATGAAATTGCTCCTTTACGTCCGGATCGATTACATTAGAGGGTTCATATAAGGGCATAGATGGGGCAGGCCTCGACGGTGATGGTGTGTCAGAAGCCTCAGGAGTCCCATATGTATTGTCGAACTCCACCGACCTCTCTATGGTCTCCCAAGCCTGTTGTGGAGCGAGTTCAAGGTAGCCATAGGAGGTGTAGGTGTTGATCCTCTCCTTAGTTGCAGCGTCAAGAGCATTGTATATGATCTCCTGAATTACATACGGTGGTTGGCCATGCGTCGTGCATGATCGTAGTAGTTCTTTAAACCTTTCCCAAACAGTCACCAGAGCCTCACCAGGCTTTTGTTTGAAAGCCGTGATTTTCTATCGGATCAACGCCGTCTTTGTAACGGCCCAGATATAAATATCCGGGATACGTTTCGAAGGTCGGATACCTTTGTTCGGATGTTGCAATTCAGGTACGGGTCCAGGTTTCAAACCTCTAATCAGTCGAAGTCTCAGAAATACAATTTAACGAAAATAAAGCGGAAGTAAGATTTAGATACAAAAGCCACGGCAGAGCCGGGTCAAAACCAAAACAAAGTGGGTGATTGCCATTTGTCAAGTTAGAATATATATTAGCCGGATTCTTTGATTCGCCAAAAGATTTCCCCGTCACAGAAGCATGGAGCAACAAGAGCGGTACCTAACACTATCCACGAAGTCAGGCCTCGTGATCGCCTGTGGGTCCTCTGACCGCGCTGAGGCCACATAACATGCCTATGCCTAAATAAAAGATGACTAATGCGGTACAAGATTTAAATCACACTATCATACACCTAGTATATATAATATGCGGAAAAGAACTCTAAAGGGCCCAATACAATGTCAAGTGACATATCCCTCTCCTACCTCTGCACCCCTTCCCGTTAGTGCAGAGACTGACCAGTTCGTTGCTATAGCATAGCATATCCTCGTGGTGGTGCACTCACCCACGGTATCATCATCATAACATAAATTAAATATAAATTAAACATGCCCGATGGTGCTGGGCTATCATCATGCTCGTATCGACTCGATAGACTCAGGGCACCCGATGGGGCTGGGCTACCCTATGACCCTAGCAAAGACTCTAGGACTATCACAGATAACGGTCGTTCTGTTTCAAACACACAAAGTAAACACATGCTCAGTTCAATGCAATCCTAGCATGATACTACATGGCATGCTTTAATATGCAACAAAACTACACATTACATGACACATCAGGCATGAGGTCCAGGTTACTGAGTAAGTCCCGTAGGATACTTACTTGTTGATGCAGAACATCAAGATAATACAAGAAAGGGCCCAAATGCAAGTCCAAAGTAATCCAAAAGCAATACACACCTATCATCAAGTCATTTCCATAAGCTACCATACCAACGTTCATACACACGAACCCAAGTTCTCAACATTCTCAAAACTGATCGATAGTAAAACCGTTTTTCCAAAATCTTAAATCCAAATTAAGTCAACTCATATTCAAAATAGTTCTCAAATCATACTTGGCCAAATTCCGACATTAAACATTTAAATCCTTAAAGTCAATTTCTCAAAAACATAGTATAGCAATAGTTCCGACATGTTTCTCTTCAAAATCCTTATCTTAAAATCAACTTACAAATCATTATATAATAACACTTCTCGAGGAATATTTAAATAAAATAAAATTGCCAAAATCACTCCATTTTAATAACCCACATTTATAAATCAAAATGCTAAATTACTTTATCATATTTTAAAACATATCCCAAAATCATCATATAACATCATGCTAATATATAACAATTAATATTACTTTTAAGACCTTTTTAAATATAAATATTAATAATTTTAGAACATATAAATATATAATCATTTTCCAAAATCAGAAAAATAAAACATAAAACATATACACATACATATATATAACATTACCGAAATAATAAATAAAACAAAAACCCCCATATATATACCCACAAACCAGAAGCCCAAAACAAATCTGAATAGGGAGAAGCCCAACCCGGCCCACCCAATTCGCCCCAAGAAAGGCCCAATCCTCCTCCCTCTTATACCCAGCCCGAATCAGATTTAAAAAAAGAAGGGCCCCACGCTGATGTGGCAGACGAGGTGGCAAGGGAAGGGCGGCCCGCCTTCTACTTCTTCTTCCCCATCCCCTGGTTCGAGAACAGAGGAAGCGGCGCCCGAGTTCAGGGATGCCGAAGGGGAAAAGAGGAGTGGGAGGCCCCCGGCGGCGGTGGGGCTGGGATCCGGCCACCCGAGTCAGCCACCCGACACACACACCCATAAGGAAGGGGAGAGAGAGAGAAGAGGGCTCACCGATGGTTCGAAAACTTCGCCCGAAAACCTTCGCCGGAGGCACGATTGGGCTGCATCGGAGATGTCGGCGACTCCAGGGTGTCCCTGCATGGCTCAGGCCCGGCCTTGGCAGCTTGTGGTCGTCGGAGAAGAAGAAGAAGGGCTGCTGCAGCCCGTTGCCAAGGAAGGAGGGTGAAGGAAGTATGGTGGGAGCTGTTAGTCTGTTCGGCTCTTCGACGGAGGAGGGAGGTGAAGATAGAGATGAAGATGGTTGCAGTGTGGTGGTGGTGTAGTGGCTGCCAAGGCAGGAGGAGATGGATGGCGTTGGCTGGTCGGCTCGGCGACTCGACGACGATTGTAGGCCACCCGAGGAGGAGGAATGGGGAAGGTTTTGTGTGTGCTTGGAGGCGGAAAATCAGAGAGAGGAGGGGATGTGGTGGTCTCTGGTGGGATGGGATATATGAGATTTTGCAGAGGATAAAACGAGTGAGAGAGGGAGGGTGGTGGTGTGGGACTTGTTGGTTCAATGGGTAGGAGAGAGCTGAGAGTTGTAGGTGTGAGGCAGGGGACCATTTGCAGCTGAATTTTGGCGTGGGGCAGAGAGAGAGAGAGAGAGAATAAGGAAAAGGTAAAATAAAATAGGGAATAAAAGAGGTCCCCACAAGATATTTTGAACCCGAAAAAATATCCCGAAACCCGCTCGCCCGAACGAATCCCGACTAAATCGAATTTAATTAAATTTAATTTACTAATCTCAATATAACGGAATTAAATTAATTTCAATCAGAACTCGGAGTTTAAATTAATCTTTATTAATAATCGATCTTGAAAGCAAAAATCGAATCCCGTCAAAATCCGAAATTTAAATGATACCGGAATAACTAAAATCCAAAACTTACGCTCGAGAACGGGTTTTTTATTCAACTTTTACAAATTGAATTTAATAATAATTTATTTAATAAAATAATCATAATATATAAATATACTCGGTCTTTACAGTCTTAGAAGGAGGAAAGAACTTATTGAGGAACGCGTCCTTGACTTCATTCCAGGTGTGGAGCGATCTTGGGGCTAAGCTCTCCAACCACTGCAATGCTTTCCCTGTAAGAGACCATCGAAAGGCTTTTAGTTGGACATATTCAAGACTTCGTCCATCAGCAATAGTATCACAAAGGTCTAAGAAGGTTGAAATATGTGCAATAGGGCATTCGTTAGGTTTCCTTCATATTGGTGCCTTCTAATCTCAGTTAGGAAGTTAGGTTTTATTTCAAAATTAGAGGCAGTGATAAGAATTGCCGATTTAGGCACTGTGAGAGTGAGGTGCATATATTGCTTGGCATTCCTAGGGAGGGCATTGATTTGGGCTTCTATTTGCCTTCAGCCTTCTTCCTCCCTATCTGCACGCTCCTTAAGTGCCACCTCTCTAGTCCTTAGGTCCTCAACCTGCTTCCTTAGTTGCTCAATAAGTTCAGCCTAGTTCGCGTTGTCCGCCATGATTCTTTGAGCTTGGGCCCTTAGATGGAAATAACGCTCAGGGTCGTCTACTCCTTCGAATTCAGGTGGGCAATCAATGCGTCGCATACACCTGCAAAGCCAATCTAGATAGATATGTGAGATAGACTACTAGGGCGCGATTGATTGCCTCCCTGGAAACGACGCCAATTTGTTAAGGAGGTGGAAGGTCGAGTTCACAAATTACAAATAATAAGTGTATAAATGTAAACCGACTCCTAGCCTATGCAAATAATTACAAGACTTCCTCCCGTTGTAGTGGAAGGGTAGTCAGGATCGATCCACGAGGAGGCGTGACAGTAGGGTCGATATCGATGTCTGGTGTCGATATCGATGTTCAATAACCTCTGCAGTGATGTTCGTCGTCGACTCAAAAAACTGTCGACGAACTCAGTGGTCGATATCGACGCCTGGGGTCGATATCGATGTCTTCCTGCAGTGGGTTAGTTCTTCATCGGCAAAGAAGGGCCGAAGATTTAAGGATGGATGAGAAGGAATGAACAGAAATAACAGTTGTTTGGATGAATATAAACTATGTAAAAGTCAACTCCTAGGATTAGGGTTTACCACAACGTTAATCGATGCATGCGATAAGATAAATAAGACGGAAAATTACGCTATTTCACCCGAGGGACAAGCTTTCGCCGTACACCAACTCTTAGGATTACTCTTGCAAATAAACCTAATTGTCTCTACCAATTTTATGTTTATAACTCAAGTTGTTAGCATGAATCCCTTTTCTTTCGATTAGGACTAAACATAGAATCGTAGGAGGAGAGATAGACACAACAATATCGACATCAAATACTTACCTCAAGTGCGCATGGCTAACGTCGGGCTCACCCCGACCCTAAGAGCTTTGGGGAACTACTCGCTTCTCATCATGGAACTCATAGTTGATTGAAAAGAAGAAACTTGCATTAAAATAAACTTCGAAGCTTTACAACTCAACGTTGGCTCTCGCGAACGCCAAACTCTAAACCTTCTCTCTAACTCTAACTCTATTTATTGTCTTGATTGATGATTGGATGAAAGATTGAATGATGTTTGAATGCCAGCCCCCTAGGGCTTTATTTATAGGTTACTAATCCTTGCTATCTGATGATTGTAACTTCTATCTAAACTATGAACTCTATCCAAACAATTAGGATAGGTCTTTTATTTTGATAAAACTTAAAGGTAAAAAGATAACTAAGTCTTCAGCTGCCATCTATCTTGAAAGTGTAAGATAATTCCGTGCCTCCTTGAAGATATAGTTCCAATCCGCATCTCGAAACCGAGTCTATCTTCTGTCGAGATCAAGGGTCGATATCGACACCAGGGGGTTGATATCGAGGTCTTTGTTCCTGCTCGACTTGTTCAGCTCTGGTCGATATCTATGTTGAGGTCGATATGGGGGTCGATATCGACACCAGAGGTCGATATCTATGTTGAAGGTCGATATCTACCTCTGCTCATCTTCACTTGGCTTCTCCGTTTTGACTCCGATTTCGCTCGAATTCCTGCATGGTTAGCTCAAAACTTGTGCAAACTCTATTTCTTGCACTTTAGCCCATTCTTACACAAGTTTATATTCTTTTGAACCTTTTCTTTGGAGATCGAATGAAATATGAAGTCATAAGATGCAATAAAAAGAGATATAAATATGTACATCACCATCCTCCTCCTTATATTACTGTCATAGAGATCCAGAGACACTTGATCAACACTAGCTAATAAGTCACCCACTAACTTGGTGATACCATCCATTACTCCCTAAACAGCCAAATAATTTAGGATTTATTGATGTTGAACTGCCTTCCTACTCGCCGACCTTCTAACTCGTCTATTTTTAGGCTTGAACACTTGCAATGTGCAACAGGGAAGTAACAACAACCCAACCCAAGCCGCAATGAAACCTGGTTCAGCAACCACTTAATGAAGAGCAACTTTCCATGCTTGAGAGAAAGCTAAATGACAACTACGAGGGATGGTTTTCACGGTGATGATAGAAACCTAAGAGACTCTATCCAACAACACTTCATCAAGAACTATACTCTCGGTAGCATCCTCAGGCACAATGTCATCTAAAGATGGCCTCAAAATACCAACCATACAACCACCGTGTTCTCCCTTCTCATCTGAAAGAAGAATAGAACCATCAGAGTGATGGCATGCTCGACTCAACGCATGTATGCTCTTACACTTACTAGACAACCATTATTTAAGAACATTCAGAGTCTCCTCCACCTCCACAAAAACTCCAATATCCTTTTAAATGGAATCTCGAAGCACACTCTTACGCTCATCACTACAAAGGTGTAGTCTCTTGAGATGAGAGTTCATACACGTGTAACCTTTACTCCCTTCCTCGTCGTCCCGACAGCCATGAAAATTTCTGAAAGGACAATGCATCACTTCTTTTAATTAAGTAGAAAGGGACAGTGAACCCAAACCGTCGGCACACCCCTACAGAACTCAAATCAATAGAAGAAGCATTCAGTACCCGACACGAGACAAAGAGATAACAAATGCAGAGACGCAGCAATGATATGTCCCGGGCACCGGAAAGGAGGTCATATTTTGAAGTTGTTATATGGTTGATATGTTGCTAAGTTATTATAAAGTTGATGGCAAGCGATTGTTTATGGAAAATTTAATGAGAGAAAGAAAATCCGGTCACCTAGGAGTTAGGTGGATCGACCCTGCTTGCGGAGGATAAAATTCACGCAAGATGGGACACAACGTGAGGAGTCCAAAGTGCTTAGTATCCAGAGGCATTCATGACACCCATGTTTGCGACTCGCGAGAAGGCATCGTTAAGGTTAGAGAGGTAAAAACAATGTAAGTGAAAAAAAAAAGAAAAAAGCATTATGAGGAAGAGGAATGCAGAAATCATAAAGGAGAAGTGCAAAGCAAGGAAGAAAGTTTAGAACTTTCTCCCCGAATTAAGCACCACATTGCCAAATATATCCCACCACTATACCTTTTAGCTTCACTTCACCACATGCTATAAAAGTCCTCTTGATTATTAATGCTATGTTACAAAATTATGTTTTGCATAACCCTCATTTTGTGTGAGGTGTTGCTTTTCATTCACAGACATGAATTTGAAGGCAATAGTACCTTTGCGAGGATGGTAATTGATTGTAGGGTTATATAAGGATCGGTTTATGATGTTAAGAGTTTAGTCCTTCCGCTTTGTGACCATGAAAAGTATTGCTTGAGGACAAACAAGCTTAAGTATGGGGTGATTTGATGTCCGCTAAAATAACCATGTTTTATGCCTATCTTTTATACCAATTTATATCTTATATTTGCATTATAGTTTGGGAATGCTTAGAATTTGTGTAGTATGTGCATATGTACAAGATATAGAGGTCTACATAAGTTTTGGTTTAATTGTGCAGAAATTAGAGCAGAAAGGAAGCCGAAACGAGAAGCCAACAAATAAAACAGAGCAGTCGACCTCGACTTAGCTACTCGAAATCGACTTGATTAAGAGCTCAAAAACTATGTATAGAAAAAACCTCAGGTACGAGAATCGATAGAAGCATAGATGGTGGCAATATGAAGTAGGACTCAAAACGAGGAGAACGAGGTTTGACGGAGAGAGCCAATATTCCTAGTTGCTAGTGTACAACGAAAGCTTGTCCCTTTGTTGAGAAAGCGTAACTATCCGTCTTACTCTATCTTTTGCATGTGTGGTTAATGATGTGCGCGAAAATGGCCATATTTTCTATGCACATATAAGTCCATTTTATCGTCTTATGCTTAAATATCAAATATATGGGTCTGCACGAGTTTCTATGTGATTTCATAGAAAACAGGATAAAAATGGACAGATTTGGAAGAGCGGAAAAAGAACTCGAAGTCTTCTGAAGAGGTCAAAATCGACTGGGGACCTCGACACCGAGTGCAGCAGAGACAAAGGAATCGAGCAGGAAATGAAACAGAGCATGTCGACACAGAGAGGTCGATATCGATGTCTGAAGGTCAATATCGATGTTGCCAGATCGAGCTAAAAGATAGAAGTCGAGTGCTAATCAGAGTAGGAGATGGAGAGCTCGAGATAGAGTTTCACAGAGGTCGATATCGATGTTCTTGGTCGATATCGATGTTGCCCAGTAGAGGAATCCGACTCAGCTTTTGATAAAATTCTATCCGAAGCTTGCACGTCTATACTAAGGTCGAGATTTCTTATCATCCACCTCAGATCTATCATATGAAGCTTATTTACCATAGAAGTTTTAGTTTTTACTTTATTTAAGTTTTATATTAGAGAATAAAGATAAAGTTTCGACTCTTTGGATAGCAAAGTTCGATATCAATATCTAGAGGCCAGTAGGGCTGAGTTTAGGCATTCAATTTACATTCAATTCCAGATCCAATTACAGTAGTAACGAGTTAGAGAGAGAGAGAGAGGAGGCCGAGTGAGTTGGAGAGAAGCGAGAGCGGAGTTTTGGCTTGTTCGGTTGTACTTTCTTTCAAAGTTTAATTCAAAGTAGTTTTCTTTCAACAATAATGATGATGATGTGCATGACGAGGAGCGAGTAGTCAACCTACTTCTAGGGTCGGGGTGACCCCGACGATAACGACGTAGGGTAAGTGCATCAAAGGTATGACTTTTATGCAATTCCGTCTTCTATCCCATGCATGATCCTTTGTGAATGATAGGGAGATTCATTATTTGCATTATTGAAGCGAAAACCACTCATATTGTGAACTTGAATTGCTCATGAATTTAATAGTAACTCTTAGGAACTATGCGAGAGCCTCTAATCACCTAAGTCTTGATAACGAAAGTTATTTAACGGAAAGGCATTAAATTTCATAACTTAGCATAAAACTTTCATTGTTATCGTTGTGGCATGAAAACCCGACTTTGGATGCTTTTAATTAATTGAATTTATATATAAAATTTTTAGTTTTATTTCTGATCATCATCCTTTACCATTCTACGCTGTTTGGACTCTTTTCCGACAATTGGTTACGAATTACAGTTTCTGTGACAAACATTGAAATCGACTGTAAAGGTTGATATCGAGGTCTCTGCTCGACGTCGACTTTGCTGCTTTTGTCTTCTGCAGGAATTGTACTGAAAATCGACCAGAAATGAGGTCGATATCGACTAGACACATCGATATCGAGTGTCTTCTGAGGTCGAAAGCTTTGATCGTGAGTACAGCAAGGGAAGCGCTGACATACCTCCTCGTGGATTCGATCCTGAATTACCCTACTACTACAAGGGAGGGGATTCTTGTATTATTTGTTTGAGACAGGGAGTAGTCTAGTTGTGAATTGTTTAATTTGAATTATTTGAATCCTTACACACATCCCTTATCTAGCAAACAAATTGGCGCCGTTGCCGGAGTGGCAATCAATCGCCACCTAAGTTTAATCATGATCTTTTTCAAGCTTATTTTTTAGGTTTATGTGACGTTCTGATCGCGGACCTATCCTGGAACCAATCAACGAGCCTGAACGTTTCTACCATCTTCGCAACAAAGCAATTCGCATCATGGCTGACAATGAGACGCAGCCTGAGACCATAGAGCGGTTGAGGAAGGAAATCGAGGACCACAATGCTACAATCGTTGCTGAGAGGGCCGCTGCTGCTGCAGAGCGAGCCCGTGCTGCTAGGGAGGAGGATGCGCGCAGACAAGCCCAAGAGCGGCTAAATAAGTATCCACAAACGGCGATGCAATACATGCATCCACCGCTTCATGTTCTTGAATCAACTATTTTCATTCCTCACTCCAACTATGAAATAAAAATTAACTTCCTATCTGAGACAAAAAGAAATACTTTAGAAGGAAGACCTAATGAATGCCCTCTGCAATACATCTCTACTTTTATGGACTTATGTGAGACAATAGCTGATGGAGTAAATTTAGAGTATGTGCGATTAACATCTTTTCGATGGTCTTTGGAAGGGAAGGCATTACAATGGCTTGAGAGTTTGGCTCCACACTCACTGAGGACATGGCGGAGGTGAAGGATGCATTCCTGAATAAGTTCTTTCCACCTTCTAAAACGGCAATGCTGCGACAAAGGATCACGACTTTCAAACAAAAGCCAGGTGAAACATTAGCACAGGCGTGGGAGCGATTTAAGGACTTGCTGAGATCATGCCCGACGCATGGGCAACTTCCATACGTCATCCAGGAGATATTCTACAATGCCCTTGATGCGCAAAATAAGGAGAGGATCAATTTATACACCTCTTATTGGTACATTGAGCTTACACCAAGGGAGGCCTACGAGACCATTGAGAGGCTCGTGAACTTTGACAACACTTATGGGGCTGCTACGGCCTATGATGCAAGGCCTCCCCCATCAATGCCACTATATGAGCCTCCAAGGGAGATAGATCCTGATGTGCGGCAACGATTCCACAACGATCAGACGTGCCGCCTTCAAAAGCAAGTTAGGTTCCTGAGCAATAATCAAACTTGTCAGGAGTGTGGCTCAACAAGGCATAACACTAGTGCTTGTCCACATACTGAGCAAGTATCTATGGCGGAACAACATAAGGAGGTCAAGTGGACGAGAGGCTCCTATGGAGGGGGCAATCAATAATATTAGGGCGATCAAAGGTTCTATCAACAAAGGGATCCCCCACCATATAGAGCACCAGGGCACCTTGAGCGGGAAACAAGGAAAGATGACCTGCAAATCATTCTTGATGAGATGCGGAGGAACCATGCTGAGTTCAAACAAGCCAAAAACTCCATCCATACTCAGCTGCAGGGCATCAATTCTAGGCTTGGGGAGATCGATGTTTGGAAGCGCAACATGGAGACTCAAATGAGTCAATTGGCGGAAACAATACCCAAAGTGTCAAGATCATTCCCTGGATCCACTATGCCCATCCAAAAGGGCAAAACCACTGGTCATATTGCGGCAGTGAACCTAAGGAGTGGGCGTCAATTACAAACGCCCGAGTAAAAAGCAGAGGAGAAGGAGCCAGAACAGACGTCGATATCGACCCCCCTGTCGATATCGACCAAGGTGACGTCGATGCCGACCTCCCTGTCGATGTCGACCCTGATGCTGAGTCACCATAGAAATCGACTCCTCCAGTCGATGTCGACCCTACAGTTGTCGATGTCGACCTCACTACAACCGCGGGAAGGAAGAAGATGTTGCCATTCCCAGCGGTTCGTGAAGATGCTCGAAGGACTTAATGTCTCTATACCATTCACAGAGGCACTTCACGAGATGCCATCTTATGTAAGGTTCCTTAAAGACATCTTAGGTAAGAAGTGATCGCTCTCTTAGATCGCAAAGCAGTGCAACAGGTTGGAGCTACCACAAAAGCGGGCAGACCCAGGTAAGTTCTCTATCGATATAGGTATAGGTCAATTCAAATTTAATGCTTTAGTTGACTTGGGCGCTAGCATTAGCATGATGCCACTAACTATTTGGCACAAGGTAAAGATAGGTGCTCTGGAGCCCGTGGATGCAAGGTTATACATGGCCAACAATACGGTAGTTATTCCAACTGGGATAGTGACAGATGTGCCAGTACAAGTAGGTAAATTCTTTGTCCCTGCTGATTTCATAGTTGTTGATATAGTAGAGGACCCTCCTTGTCCCATTATTTTAGGTAGGCCATTCCTAGCAGCCATCGATGCCAACATTAGCATGAAGAAAGGATTGCTATCATTCACAATTAGTGACGAGGTGATAGATTATGCCTTCAACAAGACGGTGAACAATCAAGGGCCAATGGAGATAAAAGCCATCAATGGTGTCTACATTGCATGTGGAGAAGCCAAAGTAAGAAGTATGACACCGGAGGAGCTTGAGAAGAGGGCCATAGAAGCCCAAGTAGAGGAAGTTGTGGCAATCTTGAACGAAGGAGCCCAACAGAACATCGAAATCGACCCAGGTAAGTCGATATCGACTAATAATGTTCAAGATTATGTGCCAGGTCATAAGTACGGGGTCGAC
Organism: Persicaria maculosa; assembly: GCA_963922045.1. NCBI lineage: Eukaryota > Viridiplantae > Streptophyta > Magnoliopsida > Caryophyllales > Polygonaceae > Persicaria > Persicaria maculosa. Next base: position 4,009,825 of record OY998269.1, on the reverse strand, counting down.
GGAGGAGAAAGAGGAACATCGAAATCGGGGTCTAAGGTCGATATCGACCACCATCAGCGCTGAGAAGGGAGGAACGGAGACCTCGATATCGATCTCTGAGGGTCGAAATCGACCTGATAATATCGAACAGAAACTCTCCAAATCGACTGATCCTCCAGGAGTACAACAAAGGTCGATATCGACCTCTGAACATCGACATCGACCTGAGCCATAGACAGATGAGAAGGTAAGTCAAGGTACGGATTCCTCCTGTTCCATTACAATTAAAGATCTATCATTATTTGGAAGAGGTGTGCCTTGGCGTGTGCGCTTATGTAGGGTATCCGATGATGATTCGAGCCAATATGAGATAGGAGACAAAGTCCATGTTGCCAAATCCAAGGACCATTGGTTCCCTACGAGATTCAAGGATAAAAATTTGGGACCATTCACGGTGAATCAAATCCATCCTGGCGGAATGCAGCTGCGTGACAAGAAAGGAGTCATATTTGAGGCCCAAGCCACATGGGCTCTGCATATGCCGCCTTAAGAAGCGCAAAGGAAGAAGTCGGCCTAGCGACTTAAAAGTCTAGAGCTTGTAACAAAGACTTAGTTTTAATTTTGGATAGCTTTTACTTTGGTTTGAGACATTTTATTGTTTTACAAATTTTGTTTTGGTTATATTTTTCTTTAACAAGTTGCAGGAAAGAGAAAAGCACACAGAAAAGGCATCGAAATCAATGTCCAAGATCGACATTGACCTTAAGGTCGATTCAGAAGGGTTTGTGGTCGAGGCCGGATCACCCTGAAGCCCGAGCCAGATGAGAAACATCGATATCGATGTTAAGGTCGATATCGACCATGCTTGCTGTCTTCTTCGACTCCTGAAATTTGTGAAGGTTTAGTAAGTTTTCTTCTTAACCCTAGTTCTAATACAGTGAGGACACTGTAATTTTAAGTATGGGGTGGGGGAAAGGCTTACTTGCACATGCATACTTAGTTTATACATTTATTATTAAAAAAAAGAGAAAGAAAATGACCCCCATCAAAAATTTGAAAAAAAAAGAAAGAGTCATGGAAGTATAAAAAAGAGCTCTATAATGAAAATTTAGATTCATTAGAGATATAACATGAAATTGCCTAGTTAAGGGAAGTCCCAATGAAGTGCAAAAAGGAAAAAAATAAAGGAGATGAAAAATTTGAAGTTGCTTTTGACATGTGCATGATAAGATGATGGAGGACTTTTTATGAAAATTCCATACAAAGTGCTTACATAAACAAGTTCATATCCTAGCCTTACCTATGCATATTTGCAAGAGTCACAAAGCCATATATGAGCCTTATCATTATTGCTCCACACATATATCATATTGCCCATTTTATACCTTATACCCTATCCGGGGACAAGTTTGAGAATGGATGTCATTTTTGGAGTTGTTATATGGAGTTGTGCATTATTTATGAAGTTGTTGGCAGGAATGAAAATTTTTTTATGGAAAATTTAATGAGCGAGAAAAAAAATCCGATCACATCAGGAGATAAAGGTAGGTCGACCCTGCTCGTTGAGATGTTAGTTCAGCGAGATGGGACACAAGGTGAGGAGTCCGAAGTACTAAGTATCCAGGGCCATTCATGTCACCCATGTTTGCGACTCGCGAGAAGGGAGTACTAAGGTTAGAGAGGTAAAAACATTATATTGAATAAAAGCATTGAGCGATGAGTGAAAGGTGAGACATTATGAAGAAGGAATGTGGAATGTTTTGGAAAGAAAGTATGTTTCCCCGGATTTAACACATCATGGCCAAATATTAACCCACCTTTAGCCTTTTACCAATCTACTTCTCACAAGCTTGCAAAAGTCCTCTTGATTATTAATGCCATGTCGCTAAAATTGTTTTTGCATATTACCTCCTTTTATGAGTATGAAACTGCTTTTATGCACATGCATGGACTTGGTTGACATAAGTACCTTATCAAGGATGGCAATTGATTATAGGGACATATGAAAAAAATGAATCTATGATGTTGAGGGTTTACTTTTTTCCCCTGAATGACCATTAAAGGTATTGCTTGGGGACAAGCAAGCTTAAGTATGGGGTGTTTGATGTGCGCGCAAATTGCCATATTTTCTATGCACATATAAGTCCATTTTATCGTCTTTTGCATGCATATTAGTGGGAAAACATGGGATTAGTGTAGTTTACGCTTAAATATCAAATACATGGGTCTACACGAGTTTCTATGTGATTTCGCAGAAAACAGGATAAAAATGGACATATTTGGAAGAGCGGAAAAAGAACTCGAAGTCTTCTGAAGAGGTCAAAATCGACTGGGGACCTCGACATCGAGTGCAGCAGAGACATAGGAATCGAGTAGGAAATGAAACAGAGCATGTCGACACAGAGAGGTCGATATCGATGTCTGAAGGTCGATATCGATGTTGCCAGATCGAGCTAAAAGATAGAAGTCGAGTGCTAATCAGAGTAGGAGAAGGAGAGCTCGAGATAGAGTTTCACAGAGGTCGATATCGATGTTCATGGTCGATATCGATGTTGCCCAACAGAGGAATCCGACTCAAATTTTGATAAAATTCTATCCGAAGCTTGCACGTCTATCCTAAGGTCGAGATTTCTTATCATCCACCTCAGATCTATCATATGAAGCTTATTTACCATAGAAGTTTTAGTTTTTACTTTATTTAAGTTTTATCTTAGAGAATAAAGATAAAGTTTCAAGTCTTTGGATAGCAAAGTTCGATATCTATATCTAGAGGCCAGTAGGGCTAAGTTTAGGCATTCAATTTACATTCAATTTCAGATCCAATTACAGTAGTAACGAGTTAGAGAGAGATAGAGGAGGCCGAGTGAGTTGGAGAGAAGCGAGAGGGGAGTTTTGGCTTGTTCGGTTGTACTTTCTTTCAAAGTTTGATTCAAAGTAGTTTTCTTTCAATAATAATGATGATGATGTGCATGATGAGGAGCGAGTAGTCAACCCACTTCTAGGGTCGGGGTAAGCCCAACGATAACGATGCAGGATAAGTGATAACTCCACTCCCCTGATGAAAATCAGAACTGTTTTCAAAGGCTTTGACACAAAGCTTGTGTCAAAGGTCTTGAAGCGAAAGCTGTATTGATGAAATTCAAAACCTATATTTTTAGTTATTGTCTTATATATATTATCTATGTATGGTTTCCGAATATTATTATACATATGTTATACTAACCATAAAGCAAAGATTTCGAAGAAATCTCCTTCCTTAATGCTGAAAGATATGAAGATCAAATCAGGTGGATGGTGGCTTCGCAGTTTCCCAAAATAGAAGATTGCGAAGATCCTTCCTAAGCCATGATCTCAAGTAGCCATTGGGTGAAGATTCTTGGTGCCAATTTGATCAAGAATAAAAGGAGATGAAGAAGAAAGAAGAATGAAGGAGTTGAACACTGACGATCATTGAACTACATCGCACACTCATCCCTCAAGTCAATCTTTCTTCTACGTGTACTCTCTACTAGGTGTTAAGTGTTTTATCTTTTGTTTCAAAGCATTTGAGAGTTACACAGTGAGCTTATAGGATATATTCTGAGAGAGTGTTATACTCGAGAGTTTATAACTCAGGAAGTGTGCACTAGGTGAGCTATTAGGATTTGACTAGATTGCAATTGTATAGGAGAGAGGCTTCTCGGTGAGCTATTAGGATCCTAAGTTTTGTGAATCAATAAAGCCTGTTGAATCCTAGGGTTGTGGAAGCACCCTAGGCGGGGACTAAGCCTTAAAGGAGCCGAACCTCGTTAACAATTCATCGTGTTCTTTACTTATTGCTTTACCATTATTTCCGCACTTGTTTCGAATTGTATAACTTTGTTGTGCTACAGGTATCCCAATCGAAAGAATTGAGTTTACCCCCAGAGGTTTAGAAAGCGTTTCAAAAGTCTTGAGATTGTCAGCGAAAAGTTGGCATACTCTATTCAACCCCCCATCTAAAGTATCTTTATTCTAGTTTGTTATACATTATCGAACCTTCAGTAAGTGCATCAAAGGTATGACTTTTATACGATTCCGTCTTCTATCCCATGCATGTTCCTTTGCGAAGGACAGGAAGATTCATTATTTGCATTATTAAAGCGAAAGCCACTCATATTGTGAACTTGGATTGCTCATGAATTGGATAGTAACTCTTAGGAACTATGCGAGAGCCTCTAATCACCTAAGTGTTGATAACGAAAGTTATTTAACGGAAAGGCATTAAATTTCATAACTTAGCATAAAACTTGCATTGTTATCGTTGTGGCATGAAACCCTGACTTTGGAAGCTTTTAATTAATTGAATTTACATACAAAAGTTTTAGTTTTATTTCTGATCATCCTCCTTTACCATTCTATGTTCTTCGGAATCTTTTCCGACAATTGGTTACGAATTACAGTTTCTGTGACAAACATTGAAATCGACTGTAAAGGTCGATATCGAGGTCTAACGTCAATATCGAGGTCTCTGCTCAACGTCGACTTTGCTGCTTTTGTCTTCTGCAGGAACTGTACTGGACATCGACCAGAACTGAGGTTGATATCAACCAGACACATCGATATCGAGTGTCTTTTGAGGTCGAAAGCTTTGATCGTGAGTACAAGAAGGGAAGCGCTAACATACCTCCTCGTGGATTCGATCCTAAATTACCCTACTACTACAAGGGAGGGGGTTTTTGTATTATTTGTTTGAGACATGGAGTAGTCTAGTTTTGAATTGTTTAATTTAAATTATTTGAATCCCTACACACATCCCTTATCTAGCGAACAGTTAACATTGTGGTGATTCCTAGCCTTAGGAGTCCGTTTTTTTATCTTTTTGTTTAAACCCTTTTAATTTGTTTCTTTTTTTGTTCGTTGAGTAATCGAAAAACTCAACAACCTTTATCTTTTATGTCAACATTTTCCTTTCCATCCGGTTATTCTTCGGTCATTCATTGCCGACAAAAATTGGTTTTTGTTTTAGAGGTCGAGATCGACTTATCAGGTCAGTATCGACTGCCGTTAATCGATCAACGGTTTTTCGTGTCGATCGATCTCTTCTACTAATTCGACGTCGAGTGAACTGGTCGACGTCGACTGCCTTCTATTTGCGTTTGCAGATACAACACCACTCGAGATCGAATGCCTTGATCGAGATCGACTGATCTGGTCAACGTCAAGAGCTTCTGGTCGAGTTCTGCAGAATGTTTGTGAGAACTACTTTGGATCCCCTGACATGCTTCCTCATGGATCGATTCCGACCCTTCCACTACAGCGGGGGAGTCTTGAATTTATTTGAGAGGCTAGGGTTGATTACTTGATTTATATTTCTATATATTTTTATAATCAATTCTCCCCTATATTAGTGAACCTGGGCATGACTTTAACTATAATAGGGGGTGCGTTGTCGGATGAGGTACAAGCTACTAGAACACAATAAGCATCACAAGAGCATCATATGGTAAGACCAACAAATTATAAGAGACACACACATAAGTACGTCATTAGTCGTATTAAGCATGATACAAGTTGGTTGAGGCATAGCACGACAACTACATTAGCATCATCTAACATGCTGAGATAGTCATAGGATCATATAAGGGGACATAGCAAGGCTATCACAACCTACGGCAATAGTACTGAACGATGATACAAACTGAGCATGTGATCACAAGTCATATATCCAAGACATAAACCTTACACCATATTAATAGTACCTGACAAGTTATAATATATGAAACAAGATGCATTGAGTAATCTTCACATAATAGCATGGGGAGTCATATTAGCTCAAAGTAAGACTACCATCACAACCAACATTAATGTACATAAAAAAGATACAAGCATGTGTGACAGGTGAATCATGCGTATGTCATAATGCAAAATAGGATAAACCTCCTAAGATGTCATGCTACAAGAGAGCAATACACTATATTCATATAGATATAAAGGTGATCATCCAAGCGTCTTGCAACTATCGTGGTGTGTGTATTCATGGAAAGTGTTAGACTATTCATGCTTAAAAGCATAAAAGAATGTCATGAGGCATGGGGGAACAACATCATGAGACAAGTAGATAGGCATGATACTAGTGATATATGACAAGACATGAGCATAGTCAAAAGTGATTTAAACGAGTTCAACATAATGTTCATGAGAGCATGTTGGATCATGATAGGGTAACAAAGAGAAAGTCACAGGTGATAGGTTATAAGCTTGCTAGGATTATCCATCACGAAAAACAAATCGATCGTCCAGTTCAGCATTAATCAGATCAGGATAAGTAAAATATTTTAAGAGGATATGGAGAGGAAAGGACCACAATATCAGGGACCTAGCTCAAGAGAGAATCAACAATAATGCAGGCAAAGTATAAATTTGCACAAGTCACAACCAAGGGTCCTATGCGATACTAATGGCTCAACATAACATAAGATAAATACATACATATAATCGATTAACACGACGATATACAAGGGATCAAATCAATCATATTCCAATGATATAGAAGCATGGGAGGAAATGTAGCGATGTATAATACGAGTCTATGTAATGGGGCACTATGACTAAAATACGGTAACATGTGTTCAAATCAATAGGTGCCTAAGCAAGACATGCATTTATCAAGATATTACATCAAATCACGTGATCACATATGGAATTACTATTATATCCAGCAAAATCAAGGGCAACATTAACTAAGATGCTAAGGAGATCATCTTACAAGGAACTCGTACAAAGAAGAGTTGATCAAACTATCATGACCTAATTCAGGAAAGAGCAACAATCATGCGGATTCATATCATGCGGTTCATGCTTCAAATCAATCATTAGCATGATAATTACAATAGGCTATGTAGACATGATGTGATGACATAGGACCATGATAGAATGATGGCAAAGTACAACACGAGACCTATACAATGTGACTATGCATAAATGTAATGACATGTGCATCTTTTCACTAATGCTTATTCACAAGGTACATGCCGAAAAACACAAGATTATGTTATGTCATGCAATTTCAGAGAGAGTCATCATTATAACAGGATAGGGATCTCTAAGGGCAACCATCGGCTTATCCAAACTGACTTATCATCCCTCTTTCCCGTGGGACTCTCGTACAACTCTTTGTGGCAAGAAGACAGTGGTTGATCGTTACAAGAATTGAGAAAAACATCCCTAGAAACACCTTACTCTCTAGACTCGGAATTATGTCAAGAACCATATTTCAATACTCACTCACGTAACCATCATATCCAAACATGATCCCCAAAGACAATGTGTTTACTAACCCAATTTCCCGTGAAGGACACCCATATCCGGGAGAAGGACTCGATAAGGTCATCAAAGAGGTTAACATAGTGGAAGACATGGTTCCACCCACACTGGACTTTGACTATATAGGAATAAGGGTACTCCCGTTATCTCGTTTGCACAGATCAGTCAATATAGGTTTTCATAGTTTGGACATACCAATCAGATATTTATCCTAAGCATAATAACACTCAACATAGAAGCAATCATCAATAATAATCTAATCCCCTTCGAGAGGGATCTCCCTCGGGCTCCATTTATATATACACACAAGCTATCTAGAAGTCGCTCTTGAAGGAGCGACTGACCGGAGAGGGCAACTACCTCTCGATCACTATATCGTAACCCCGCTACTCCAACCACCACGGTGCAGACTCCTTGTAGTCTTACATGCCCATTTGTAAAGTTCAAGCTAAGTTTTGCCTACTCATTCCCAAGGACTACATCCAATAGGGATGGTCTAACGCCTTTCTACCCACTCGAGTTTCCCGTTTTCCGTTTCTATTTTTATTAACCTAAGTCAAGTTTATTAAGTTGATTTTATTATACTAGCCATATTAAATTCATTTTGCCCCTTTAAAACTTGCCAAAATCCTTTGAAATTCGTGGGCGGTTTTCAAATCATAAACTCGACCCTTTGGTAGCCAAATTGCACAACCTGGCTCTGATACCAACTTTGTAACGAACCAAATATAAATATTCAAATTACGTTTCGAATGTTGGATACCTTCGTTCAGATCTTGCAATCCAGGTACAAGTCGAGATTTTAAACCTCAAATAATTGCATTTTGAAAGCGGGGATTTTGAACCCCGAATCAATCGGAGGGCCGTTTGGTACCCTTAATCAGTCCTAGGATACCAAGTCTCTAAATTCATTTTATGTAAAAGGCGCAAATGAAAAGTAGAGTACAACTTGCCACAACGAGTTCGGGTCAAAACCAAAAGGTGAAATCTCGAATTTGTGAAGTATTTAAGCCAAGGTGATAAGGTGAGTTTCTCGACTGATCGGCCAAGCAATTCCCATCATAGATGCACAGATCACACATAATCTACAAACAAACCTAAAAAAAATATATGCAGGGCAAGGAATCAGATCGAGGCCCTTATGCATCTGATCTCACAAGCAGGCATACACATACGCTACACCTAATAAAGATGCTTCTAATGCAGAAAAGAACATGAACACACAAGTCATGCTTAATCAGGATATAATATACATAAAGACAATAAATGGCCCAAAGAATGCCAAGTGGCATATACCTTTCCTACCACCACCCCCCTTTCCGTTAGGGTGGAGCCTGGCCAGTACGGTGCTATCGCATAGCAATGTCCATCCGCAGATGGTATAAGTGCGCATCAATATTCTCATCATCATGCTCATATGGTGAATCAAGCCCGTAAGCTCGACTCTATACAGACTCGACTGAGGACAAGCCCGATGGGACTAGGCTGTCCTATGACCCTAGCAAAGACTCTAGGAGTTACAGATAACAGTCGTTCTCTTTTCATATCCATAAAGTAAACAAATGTTCATACAATGAGTGCAACCTAAGCAGGATACTACATGGCATGCTTTAATGCTTATACAACACCTAATATGTCATATGACTACATGTGGGAAGGTTTATCTGATCATTTTGAGCAAGTCCATAAATGAACTTACCTAGAAAGCTGAACAAAAAAATATAGCAAAATGCAGAATCCACTCAATCAACAAGCACCTATTATATTAATCAAGAATGCGATAAGATACAAGGCTACTAATCACACACACACACACCAAGACTATGTCCTCAAATCATCTCAAAATCAAACCAAAGTCAAACAATTTTAAACCATTCCAAATCTAGAAAACGTCAAAAGCCAACTCATCTGAATATTTAAAATCCCATTAATAATTAAGTTCATTTTCGTATCCAAGAATTAGTCATCGAATCATAGAAAGTTATAAAGGATTCCGACACTTGAAGCGAAACATCAAAACATTACTCGAATATTCTACTCAATAAATTGATATTTCCAATTTCCGTTAAAATTCCCTTTTTAATATTAAAATAATAATTAAATAAACCTTTAAATAATATTTTCAAAACTCATATTTCAAAATCGTCTAGGAACCCGACTCAAGGTGGTCGAAACCAAAACCAAACAAAAGACCCAAAAGACAAAGGAGCCGGCATTGGCCAACCTCTATGGGCTTGTTTCACGGTGGCGAGAGGGTCATTCGCCGCGGAGAACTAGTGTCCATGGCTTCCACAAGAAAGGCACTCGCTGGTCATGAAGGGAAGCCTTCACCACGGCAAAAGCCGCGCTCGCGGCCGTGAGATGTCTTTCTTCTTCCTCCTGAGCTTTGTTCTAACTCGCCGTGGCGACAATGGTTTCGCTGCTGCGAGACTCGAAACTTTTGGCTCGTTTTTTCTTCAAATCACATTTGTTTAAAACCAAATCCATTTCAAAACAACACTTAACCCATCCCGACACCAAAGAAGCATAAAGGACTCAAACGAGGACTAGAGGGGAGAGCGAAAGAGGGATTACTTAGCCTCTTAGAGGCTTCTTCAAGATCTTCAAAGAGGAAGGTCCTTGAAGCTCCGATCCAATGAGATATGAGTACGAAAAGGTCTAGGAAGGATAGAGTATGGTTAAAAATGTACCTTTACGGATTTTCAGATTAAAACGAGGGAAAACGAAGAGAAACGACCTCACCTTCTCAAAACAAAGGGAAAGGGAAGAAAATGGGATCGATTGTGCTCTTTCGAATGTTATATCTTCTATTTCTTGGTCTTGGAAGGTAGAGGAGAGATTAAGAATCAAGCGTGAAGAAACGGGGAAGAGAAAGAAGTTAGCACGAGAGAGAACAAAGTTATTTACTGAGGCTAGAACGGAACTGGGTTCCAACTTGCGGCAGCGAACAGGAACCTCGCGGCGGCGAAATCCTTCAGAAGTTTCTGTTTTTTCTTGAATTTTCATCCGACCTTTGTCTTCTTGGCTAGATTTTCAAGGAGGAGTAAATGGAGGTGTGTTTGGAGGGTTTTGTGACTGGAGAAATACAAAAGATGGGATTTCAGAGAGGGTTTGAAGGATTGAAGATGAGAAAGAGTGTGACGGTGATTTCTTTAGGGTATTGATTTTGAATCACAAATGGAGAGAGAGGCTGAGGTTTGGGGGCTTAGAATTTTAGAGAGATATTTTGGGTTTCTAGGGATTAGAGCTTCCCTTATATAGGGGGAACAAATGGTATACTAGGGTTATAATGAGGAAAATGACAAAACCATTAAGCGATGGTGGGAAGGGAGAGAGAGAGAAGATGCACTGAGAGAGAGAGTGAGAGAGAGAGATTCCACTCATCCAACCCCGAGTCTCGATAACCTATCCCGAAATATGACTCAAGTTCCAAATCATTTCAAACGACTCTCAAGACTCTATGTTTTAAAATCTGAATGTGATAGCGGAATTAGAACCCGCCAATGTACAATTTAAAATGTGCCGAAATGAATTTCAAAAGATTTTTCGAATTTAGAATGTGCTCAAGGACGGATTTTCCAAAAACTTTTCAATTTTGGTAATTAAATAATTATTAAAATTTCGGTCTTTACTTATAATATCTATAGTATAACAATCATCACCAACCATCAATATCTGTATAGTAACTTAATTTAGAATCTATATCTATATAATCTATATCTATATCTATATATAAAATACTAAAACAAAGGCCTAAAACAGACACATCCATATTTAATTTGAACACACACATCCATATTAGTTTTGAAACATGTTCATTAAATCTTGGTGGCTATTTTTAAAATTTTATTGTTACATATGCATGTTTATTTTATTTTTCAATTTTCTCTACATGTATTAATGTATCTATATTTTCTTTCTTTTTTTATTTTACTAATGTTGTTTTATCTAGAGTGTTTTGTTTACATATAATCAATAATGAATGACATTTATTATGACAAAGAACTAAAAAACTCTTAAAGATTAGAAGATTAGAAGATAATTAAAAAAAAGTAGAAATAATCTTTGGATATAAAAATAAAACAATAATGTGTATTTTTTGGGATAAAAAACTTTGAACTTATGAATTAATTTAAAGTTATATAATCAGATTTATTATACTACTACAAGCATGTAGAAGGAAAAGATGGAATATTTGGTGTGCGGTGAAGCTAATGAGGATTATTTAGCTGAAGAAGTTAAGGAAGATGGGGGATAAAGAGGATTATAAGGGAAATATAATACTATGTATATATTAAATAAAATATGGAAGTGATGAAGAGGATGATGAAAATCAAGAAGGGAATGAGGAATGACAATATCAATCGACACAATTATGGTTAATATTCTAGATATGAAAATAGATTGCTTAAAAATACTAAATTACTTAATCTCATATATCATATTTCATGAAATCAAAATTTATAAATGTATGTCACTAGATCGCAAGTTTGAAAAACCAATTATATCATACACATATTGATTACAATGTGTTAATATACTCCCGTGCCTCCGACACGGGTACTAAAACAGAGGCCTAAACATGTTCTTCTGTGATTCGCATACGTATCATATTCTGGAACAATTCGCATATGTGTCATATTTTGGGTTAATACGGTGTTGCATTTTTTAGCCACATCAATTAATAAACCAATATAATTTTGGCATCTCAATTAATGGGACCACACTTATTCTTATATATATTCAACCTTATATCTTAATTAGTTAGAAAACTTATCTTTTTAGATCAAATAATCTATCCAATATTACATTAATTAATAAGTTATTATCATAACTTAGTTATATTTTGATAATATTTTGCTATAAATATTATCAATATTTATATTTATTTTTTATAAATAAAATTTAAAAATAAATATAAAAATGGATTGAATTTACATATGAAATTTATGCTATGTTCATTTCTTTTGGATTTAATACGTAAGATTTTTTTATCATTTAATATTTTTTTATTAAAAGTATAAAATCTAGACTAAAGATAAAAATATATTTCAACCATTTTTTAATAAGAGATCAAACATGATTAATCTATAATCAGACATGTGTTTACTTTCTAAAAAAATTAACACAATTGAAGATTATATATTTACTTTATATAGAATAGTAATTTATATTGATTGTGCAACGGGCGAGGAATAAAACTAATAATAACTTAATTTAGAATACATTTTGATGATGTGTCAACACCTCCTCAATTTAAGAATTTTTAACTAATCACAATTTTCTCTTATTATTTCTTTTTCTTTTTTTCTCTTCACCTCTTTCATACATTTACATTTCCCCCCTTTATTTTTTTACCCATTTACTAACTGATGTCCGCTAAAATGACCATGTTTTATGCCTATCTTTTATGCCAATTTCTATCTTATATTTGCATTATGGTTTGGGAATGCTTTGAATTTGTGTAGCATATGCTTAGTTACAAGATGTAGAGGTCTGCACAAGTTTAGGTTCAATTGTGCAGATATTAGAGCAGAATCGAATCCAAAACGAGAAGCGAAGAACCAGAATAGAGCAGTAGATTTCGACTAGAATGCTCGACATCGACTGAAGAAATCGACCACACACTAAGTATAAGAGAAGTGGAAAAAACCAGCTACTGGAGGAGACTCGACATGAGCTTAGATCGACCATACTGGTCGACATCGACCGAACTGATCGACATCGAGGAACTGATCGATGTCGACAGAGCTGAAGTGTGCCCGAGGTCAAGTGGGATTGAGTGAAAAGCAAAGCGCTCGATATCAAGAGCAACAATGAATGTCAACTGGACCTGTTGACAGTGGCTGACGCGTTTTCAGTAATATGAGTTTGAGAAGAAGATATAAAGCCACGTTTTTATCTTTTCTAGATAGAATCAATCCTTATGGGTGTATTCATATCTACCCTAGGTATATAGTTTATTTTCTTATTAAGTTTATATCATTTTCATTATTAGATTGAGATTTTAGATTTACCACTTTCATTAGGATTAGGACTCCATCTTTTAGGCTTGCTAGGAGTTGTGTGTAACTGCCCGGGATTATGATTCTCGGGTTAAGTTTCGAGGGATAAAACCCCTCGTGGGATCTTGCGCCCTGAGTACACGTTGAATGTTTGAAATCAACAATTTCGCTTTAAAGGTGGGATTTCGCACCCATAACCGAGAGGGATCATTGAAATCCCCGGAGTAAGTTCCATGTACCTGCCCTATGACCTAAGTCGTAAAATCCATTTATCTTACAACCCAGTAAAGTTTCCCAAATCATATATAAGGTTTCCACGGCGGAGCCGGATTAAAACAAAATCCAAATACTTAAGTTCAAACCATTAATAATTTTGTGTAGTCAGAGTCTCAACTCTCTCTTTCCGCCATGTTAGACCTCGTGGTCATGGAGCCAAATCAGCATCAACAGTAGTAAGCATAATGGATACCTAAAACATTAATAGCGGGAAGGATCAGATGATGCCCAATTGCTCTTTCCCCACCCTAAGTACCCATATACGCTATACCTAATAATCATGCTTCTAGATTGCAAGGCCGAAATCTTAACACACTAGCATGCCCCTAATTCTCAAGTGCATAATATTAATGAAGGCCTTAGGACAGAATACCAAATGGTATATCCCTCTCCTACCACCACCCCCTTCTCGATAGGGTGGAGAATGGCCAGCTCATGAATGCATTCCATTTCATCATTATTGGATCAAGCCCGTATTGGTGCCCAACCCAAGCATGCTTATTTAGTCATCATATTCACCATCATATTCATCATCGTGTTCATCATCATTTTGCTCATAATTATCATGCTTGATATAATAAAGGTAGTGCCATATGAATCGATTGACTCAGGACGAGACCCGATGGGACTGGGCCATCCTCTAACCCTAGCAAAGACTGTAGATACTTCACAAATAACAACCGTTCTATTTACATACGGATACAGAAATAGAATGCTCAATGGTCAATGCAACCTAGCATGATACTACATGGCATACTGATCATGAATGCAAGCACCTAGTATATCTTACACGTAAAGCAGGGAGTTCTCTCTATCGATCTGAGTACGCTCTAAAGAGACTTACCTGGCTATGCAGAACAACATAATAGAAGATCCATCACACTTCAATCAGAATCACAAAGAATTACCTATATACATATCAGAACATATATATAAGTCTATGTCTAATCATCCAAGCACTCAAAGCATACATCATTCAACGAGAATAGCAACTATATCGCAATCGGCATTCCATGAAGTTCAATTATACATCACATCGCCATATTCCGTAAGACCACATCATTCTCATCCTTCCATTCAGCCACATTCATATGTTCATAAAAATCATATAACCTCAATAATAATCCGTATAGTCATATATCTCAAGGTTCCTCATATTAATCATAGTTCATAAGGCATCAATCAAACAATAAATAACTCTAACATCTCATCATGCCATTAGTCATTCATACATGCCTTTAGTCCACACAAGTCATGATATTAGTCAACCAATCATATCAACATGCTAGTTAGTTATTGATCACATAATTCTTCGAGTTAGTCCCGAAAACCGTTTTGAAATCCGAGTCAAATAGTTAGAAATTCCTACCTTAGAAATACCCGTCAAATTCATTTTTGAAAAATCCAAGTCTCATAATATTATATCCGTTCTAAAGCACCATAATATTATATCTTTAATCCCAAAATGATATTTTATATTTTAAATCCCAAATAATATTTTATAATATTTCAAATACAATTTTCTTTTAAACACTTCCATAAATATTTCTAAATCCCTTAAAAATCCTAACCATTTTTATTTAATAAAACCAGCCCTTTCTCATTTACCAAACCGACCTTAAATTTATGAAATCCAAAACCGATTCTCCTTATTCTATTAATTATCGAACCGAGCTCTCATTTTCTTAAATCCCAACCGAATCCCCGTTTTCCCAATTTCCCTTAAGGCTTCTAGGAACATGTTAGAATAAGAATTGAACATAAAAATCGAGGTTTGAAGGGATTTCATACCCAAGTTCCTTCTTTCCTTCGGTTTGCTCGTGAAGCTTCATTCGGGCTCCAATTGAACTTGTTCTTGCATGACGGTGCATAGGATTTTTAGGGGGTGTTAAAGGTGTGAACTTTGAGTTAGTATGAGGTGGGAGGAGGGAAAATGAGCTTTTACCTTCTTGAATCCGATAATACAGTGTTTGAGTCTTCTAGGGCTTCTCGGGGCTTCTCCGGATTGTTGGGGCTTCTTCTTCTACTTTGAGGACCTCATGGGGAGGCTAAGGGAGCTGTTGTTGCTGACCATGAAGGGAGGAAGAGAAGAGGATCTTGTTTTGGCTTGCTTGAGCTCAATGGATGGAATGGAGCTCTTTTGACTATAATGGAGAAGGAAGTTGAAGGGGATGATTAAATGAGGCTGTTGTGGGGATGCTTTGAGCACGAAATGGGTGTGTTTAGGGCTGCTGGAATCTCTCTTCAAAGGAGGAAAAAAGAGGATGAAAGGAGGAGGAAAGATAAGGTTTCTTTGGAGCTTCTGGATAAGATTTTTGTGAGAGCAGTTTTAGGGATTGTATTTGAAATTGTGTGGTGAGGTATTGGGAGAGAAAATCTGATTTTTAAGAAGCCAAAGGGAGCTTTGGATGGGGATAAATCGATGGTTACATGGGAGAAGGCAAGGAGAAGGCATGTCGCTTGACCAATTTTAAATATCTCTTCGCTCCAAATTTTGGCTCCAACATGGGTTAGGTTTGTGGGAATGTCAACTAGGGCTAGAGGGAGTGAGGGCGAGAGTCTTCATTCCGACGTTGCGAGTTCGAATCCCAAGGTTAGTCCCAAAATTAGTTTTCGGCGTTAGTTTCCCAATTTCTGCTCTCTCTCGCGCTATTAGATTTTGAAAATCCGAGAATCAATGTTGTTATACCAAGTTAGTTTTCAAAAATTTCATTTTAGGTCGGCAATCCATTCCATGAGTTTTATATCCGATTTAACGAGTTTCCCTTCCAATTCCGACTTTTAAATTCATTTTGAATTTCCTTTTTCCGAGAAATTATGATTTCAAAATCCAAGCCTTTACATCATCCACCTCTAAAAACCAGTCTCGTCCTCGAGAGTAAAATCAAAACAAAGTAGGGGATGAAGTTGGAAATAGGTGAGTCCAAGGACCATTCCATTGATCCCGTAAGTGCCTCATAAGCGCCCCTATGAGATCCTCATAGTATCGTCGTCATGATCATAATATCCCCGATAGGTCGTAGCGAAAGTGTGATATGGGCCCCTACCACATCCTTACCCCGACTTCTCGGTTACATCATAACTCGAAAGGCATTACAACATCTCCACTAGGTCTTAGCAAGTAGTCTACAAAGGCCCCTATAAAATTCTTGTATCCACTTCGTGGGGCGTCATAATGCAAGCTCGGTCAAAAAATTTCAAAATGGGTTCCTTAGTTTGAAAAGGTTTGGTCTCAAAATCATTTAAATTCTCGATCGCATTTGATTTCTCAAAATCCAAGGTAGTCCCTTTTTAAACACCATTCAAAATCCCTTAAACTCGATGTTAGTCAAGCAAATTTCAAATCTGAGGAGGTGGAATCATCCACCACTAAGGGCTAATCCCATATATTCTTCCTAGGTTCCAAGTCAGAATCAAATTTCATCAATCCGGTTCTAGCATCCTAGCAATTTCCAATTCAAGGCATCATATAACATAGCAATCATACAACATAGCAATCGTATCGCACATTCATAAACAGGTCATACTTATGTCAAGGATAGTCACATACCATAACAGATCTAGTATAGTATCGTATAGTAGGATTCATCACATCATGTCACAGAAGTTGCACGTCATATCAATCAAATAAGCACATTATATCAATCAGATAAGCACATCATACTTACCCTAACTACCAAGCATCATCACATTAGAAGCAAACAAGCACTTCCGCACACTAGCATTTTATCAAGTTCAAGGGATAACTATGTTAGTACTAATCATTCACTATCGTCTATGGCAATACGTCAGGGAGTTAACATCGTCTGTAGTATAGAATTCGCATACATTTGGCCCCAAGTACGCATAATACTAGATTGCATCCTCAAGAGAACCTACCTATAAATACCAACCATAACAAGACACGACCACTACTCCTTACCTCTCTCATCAAGATCATCCTTACCTAGGTCTACCAACCCAATCCAATACTAGTTCTAGACTCCATTGCATCCCACTCATATACCGACTCTCTAGCCTCATAACTATTCACAATCAAAGCCAATTACCCAAACCAACTACTAGGTACCCCAGCTTCTATGCCATCAAACCATCTAAGGATCAATCTACTTAAATATCCCGATATCAAGTACTAACTTCCACTCGACCCTCTAAAACCATATCCTGGAGTTCCCCATCTTGCAATTTCCCCTATTTTGACAAGCCTAGCAACTCACCCAACCACCAAGACTTCCTATAAGTACACTCTCGTCCTAGGGAGTAGGGATCCCCTAATAGTCCCATCTTTACCTCTTAAGAGAAATCTCAAGTCCGCAATGCCCAAATTCACTTTGCTATCTCAACCCAAGTCCTCAATTGAACCTCTCTCACGATGGATCTAGACACTTCTTAAAAATCCCGCTTACTTTTCCTATGCTCTCCAGACTCCGCCTGGCCATTATCTCCCACAGAGAAACCTCGAATCACCTTGCTAACCTGATCATACTTCCCGCACCACTAACCACTCTCACTAACCATCCACCTCTAAGAACCCATCACACTTACCATCCCATACCTGACATTCCCGACTAATTCCAACGCAGAAACCCGTCTAGTGCTACTCCCAAACACGAATCACCAAGTCCCTCATCACCCGCGCTTATCCTCAAAGGCCAACCACTGATTCTACCTCTTTATCCCATTTCGAAACTCACGAACCTGAACCACTCATGACTCTAAAAAGCCACCACTTCTTAACCACGATGCCTTAGGCTTAAAACCTTTATCCATCGACCACTATTCGCAAGGAAAATATATGCCAACCTAATCGGGATTACCCACAACATCGCAACTTACCAAGTATCGTAATATTACCAACCTTCTAAGATCCATCAACTTACAATATACCCAATATCTTCCACCTTTCCTAGTTCCCAAATCCATACTCAGATATCCCCTATCCTAAACCTCAAGCAAATAGTCTTACTAGCAACCTCAACGTCATTCTTGCCTAGCTACCAACCTTTCCTCAAAGGTTTATCTAACATCCTCAATACCTCACTAGCCAAAATAATTTCCACACATCAATCTCAATTCCTTCCCTATGCTAAAATCCTCTAACAACGCATCTAGAATCCTTCACTCACAATTTCGCCAAACATTCTCAATCTTACCTAAATAGCCTTAAATACACCTCATACACAATCATGATATCGTAAGAACAACCTAATCCCTAAGATCAATGATTTCCCAAGCTACCCTATACCACTCATCCTTAGTATTTCCTCAATCTCATCCTTACCAAAAACACTCCCAATCATGGCATATACAATCTAGTCCGAACTCTATGAATTATCAAACATTTCTTAGTCGATCAATCGTCGCCCACAATCCAATCCTAGAATAGCTAGGCATTACCCTCAGCACCCTCATCTTCCTAACAACACTTCCCTTACAAGAACTCCTCGACCAACTCTCTGTCTATCTATCCACTTCTAGAACTATCCTAACGGACTAGCCTACTTTACAACCAACTATCCTCCTATGCTACCTCCCTATACAACCCCCACTTATCCGCGACCTCTCTCTCGAAACCTCACCATCCTAACCCTAATCCCCACCTAAGACGTACCTGGAAGCTCATTCGATAACTCTGCTAGCCACTATCTCCTACAAGTCCTAAAGCTCACTCGACTCTACCTAAGCTAACACATTCTCTCTACACTCCAACTCACATAGCCATTGACCAACCCGAATACCTCAAACCAACATGCCACTTTCCGACCTAGCTTATCGAAAAATCTCACGACTCATACTCAAGAGGGAAACGCTATCAAACATACATACCCTACATCTTACTTACTAGCACATCAGTATACTAAGCTCCAAGGCACATCATTATAGGCACAAGTCAATCAAGCAATCATTCACTACCAGTTTAGCATATTCGTCATCACACATCAAAATTATGTCAGTTCTAGGCCTGTTGCATTACACCAATTCCAATTAGTATAGAAGAAACCTTGATTCGAATTAAGAATGGCCTTCCTCGAGTCATCTGGGAGGATTTTCCTCACGACTGTCATCTTTGAAGCATGTTCATCCTTTTGCCATTGGCGACATCGTTCTTGGAGTCTCTGGGTATGGGCCCACCACACCTTTGCTACGCCGCTCCGATGTCAATCGGCTGTTCGCCCTTTTTGCAATGTCGACGCTCGTTAAGGGGAGTCGCGAGGGGTTAGAAGTCACAGAGATAGGGGTGGGGCAAGGGAGGACAACACGACTTCCCTATGGATTCAAACACGGATCATGACTAGAGATGACGAGACTCGAGACGAGACGCTAACCCGAGAGTTACAACGATGCCCTTAGGGTGTTCTATGAGGGTATAAGTGCGGCAATAAAGCACATAGCAATCACAAAATATCTCAATTACATTATTCCACACAATCATGTACCTATCTCAAGGAATAGCGACCTATGCACTCATAACATGTTCAGATAATCAATTTTACATGCACGCGAAACAAGCTAGTAACCTATCATCCCATTCACTAATCATGCTTTACATATTAAGATTATGTATGCACGAACCGACAATAGACATATGCAGCTTAACTTATGTATGACATAGCGAGCATTATAGAATATCACATGTATGATTCATCACTCATTTTAGGTACACACGTAAGTAGGTCGAGACAATGCGAAGTCAATTATGAGCATGCTGAGATGCACCCTAGTAATCATGCTAGAGGATATGGTTAGGTCATATGGGCATATCAATTATCACATCAGATACAACCATGTTCACATAGTATGGCAAGTATGTCACATAATCGCATGAGGGCCTATGATCAGGAGGTATATATATCCTAAATGATAGTAACAACACTCACTAAGCTTGTATACCGTCAATGAGGTTCAATTAGATCAATTTAGCATGCTAAGAAATTCACTTCATATGTTAATCACACAATGAGGATCGAGCACACTATCATGGACCTAATGGCAAGGAAATAGTCATGTAAATTCCATACATACTACACATACATCTACTCATAAGTGCAATCATACAAATATCAGGCAAGTCATGCTGAAATATACTAGCACGTCATGTCATATAATCACAAGGGGGTTCCTATTATAACCGGATATAATTCTCTAAAGGCAACCACTGACTCATCACCCCGTTTCCCCGTGGGACACTAAGATGACTCGCTCGATAAGACACAAGGACATTCACACTGTTTCCTAGAGAAGGGGTAGAATTTGTGTTTAGATTCTTGTGGTAAGAAGAAATGGTCAACCAGTACAAGAATCGAGAGGGGTGGCTCTACAAGACAATTCATTTTTAGATCAGAATCATTTCAGTAATCACCCTCACTAACATACTCAAGTAACCCTCACATCCGACACAATCTCCGAAGGTAGTTAGTTGACTGACCCAAATTTCTCATGGAAGACGTGACTCAGAAGGTCTCCACCGCCTATCATCCTCAAACCAATG
The DNA here is from genome assembly GCA_963922045.1 of Persicaria maculosa. Classification (NCBI taxonomy): domain Eukaryota; kingdom Viridiplantae; phylum Streptophyta; class Magnoliopsida; order Caryophyllales; family Polygonaceae; genus Persicaria; species Persicaria maculosa. Next base: position 3,988,792 of record OY998269.1, on the reverse strand, counting down.
GACAGGCAGAATTGTCTAACAGGGAGGTAAAGAGGATTTTAGAGAAGACTGTTGCACCGAATAGAAAAGACTGGAGTCTCAGATTGGAAGACGCATTGTGGGCTTACCGTACTACTTATAAGAAACCCATTGGGATGTCCTCATTTCGCTTGATTTATGGAAAGCCTTGTCATTTGGCAGTTGAGCTTGAGCACGAAGCATTTTGGGCAGTCAAAAAAGCCAATATGGATGCATTTGAAGCAGGAGAGTTGAGGAAGCTTCAACTTCAGGAGTTGGAAGAGATTTGTTGGGATGCTTATGAGAATTATAGGATCTATAAGGGCAAAAAAAAGCTTGGCATGGCAAACACATTTTGCGGAGAAAATTTCGTCCAAGAGATAAGGTTTTGTTGTATGCTTCACGCTTAAAACTTCACCCTGGGAATCTCAAGTCCAGATGGACGGGTCCTTACATTGTAGTCCACGTTTATCCCTGTGGTGCGATTGATTTATAGAACCCGATTGATGGTCATAACTTCAAGGTGAATGGTCAAAGGATCAAGAAATATCATGAGAACATTGTTGGACAAGTTATGGAGTGATGTACATATTTGTACCTCTTTTTATTGCATCTTTTGACTTCTTATTTCATTTGATTTCCAAAGAAAATGTTCAAAAGAAAATAAACTTGTGTAAGAATGGGCTAAAATGCAAGAAATAAGGTCTGCACAAGTATTGAGCTAACAATGCAGGAATTCGATGAAATCGGAGTCAAAACGGAGAAGCCAAGTGAAGCTGAGCAGAGGTAGATATCGACATTCAACATAGATATCGACCTTCAACATAGATATCGACCCTCAACTTAGATATCGACATCCGGTGTCGATATCAACCCTCATATCGACCATCGTCAGAGATATCGACTGGAGCTAGACAAGTCGAGTAGAAACACAGACCTCGATATCGACCTCTAGTGTCGATATCGACCCCTTATCTCGACAAAAGATAGACTCGATTTCGAGATGCAGATTGGAAACTATATCTTCAAGGAGGCACGGATTTATCTCATACTTTCAAGATAGATGACAGCTGAAGACTTATTTATCTTTTTACCTTTAAGTTATTTAAGTTTTATCAAAATAAAAGACGTATCCTAATTGTTTGGATAGAGTTCATAGTTTAGATAGGAGTTACAATCCTTTGATAGCGAGGATTAGTAGCCTATAAATAAAGCCCTAGGGGGCTGGCATTCAATCATCAAAGAATTCATAGAAACAATCAATCAAGACAATCAATAGAGTTAGAGAGAAGTTTTAGGGTTTGACGTTCGCGAAAGTTGACGTTGAGTTGTAAAGCTTCGGAGTTTATTTTAATGCAAGTTTCTTCTTTTCAATCAACAATGAGTTCCATGATGAGAAGCGAGTAGTCCCCAAAAAGCTCTTAGGATCAGGGTGAGCCCGACGTTCGCCATGCGCGCTTGAGGTAAGTATTTGATGTCGATATCGTTGTGTCTATTTCTCCTCCTACGATTCTATGTTTAGTCCTAATCGAAAGAAAAGAGATTCATGCTAACAACTTGAGTTATAAACATAAAATTAGTAGAGACAATTCGGTTCATTTACAAGAGTAATCCTAAGAGTTGGTGTACGGCGAAAGCTTGTCCCTTGGGTGAAATAGCGCAATTGTCCGTCTTATTTATCTTATCGCATGCATTGGTTAACGTTGTGGTAAACCCTAATCCTAGGAGTTGTTTCTTTTACATAGTTTAATTCACATAAACCACTGTTATTTCTGTTCATCCCTTCTCATTCATTCTTAAATCTTCGGCCTTTCTTTGCCGACGAAGAACTAACTCACTGCAGGAAGACATCGATATCGACCCCAGACGTCGATATCGACCACTGAGTTTGTCGACAGTTTTCTGAGTCGACGGCGATCACCACTACTGAGTTACTGAACATCGATATCGACACCAGACATCGATATCGACCCTACTGTGTCGACTGGCAATCGTCTGAGCCAGTCGATTTCGTGACTGACATCGATATCGACCCTTTCCAGTCGATATCGACCACTTGTTTTTGTCTCTACATGTCTTCTGTTGTAGAGAACATCGACAGCCGAGGTCGACATCGAGCCCCAAGGTCGAAATCGAGGCTTCTGGTCGACGCAGACGTGAGATTCCAACGCTACTAGGATCCCGCTGACACGCCTCCTCGTGGATCGGTCCCGACTACCCTTCCACTACAACGGGAGGAAGTCTTGTAATTATTTGCATAAGCTAGGAGTTGGTTTACGTTTATTACATATCTTTATATTTGTATTTAAGATACGAGACCTTCCTCCTATTAACATGGAGTCCTGGCAAGGGGAGGATTTCCCTAAAGAATAGGATCACTTTATTACGTCTGGCCCAGGATGTAAAACAAATGTGCTGCTCGGGAGGCAAATCGAGGTAAGTTTATTTTATTTTATTTTATTTTATTTTGTGTCATTTTTGTTTCATTGGTATTAGGTTTGTTACTTTTTGCATTTTGGAGATGTTTGGATTGAGATTTTAGGTAGGATTTGGACATTGGGGTCGAAAACGAAGGAGTGTGCATCATTGAGGGCCACGGCGCCCGCCGACTCAAAAATCTGGGTCGCGGTTCGTTGGACGTGTGGGGCCTGTTTCATTTTTAAACCCTATTTTCTATTCCCCTCCTCACTTCATCCCTAACCTCCTAACCATCCTCCATATTCTTTAACCTTTCAAACCCTCTCCTTCATCACAAATCCCTACACTACATCCAAACCATTTCCCGAATCGGAAATCCGACCACATATTCAAAATCTCCACGCCTCGATTTACAAATACCCACCCTCGTTCTTCCCTTTCAACCACTTCCAAAATTCACCGAAATCTTAAACCACCACCTCCGGCCACTTTTTGTTCGAAATCGTTCTTCCTAAGGCTTTAGAAAAAGTTTTCGTGAAGTAAGGAAGGGAAAACGAGCTATTTCCGTCATTGGAGGAGGTAAATTTGTGGAGGACATATCGCTTTTTCTCGCCCAAAAATCCACGGCGCCCACCACCCCTGATACAACGCCCGCTGCTGTGCTCAGAACGCCATTTTGGTCTTGGGTTGTAAGTTTTGCTTCATTTCTTCCTTCTATTTCATCATCATGAGTTCATTTCCGAACACACTTGATGACGATGAATTCGGAAGATGGAATGATCCTAAGCTTAGAAAATACTCGACGATGAAGTTTTTTGATCACCCGGCTCTAGATGCTCTAGGTCTAGCGGATCCTTGTGCTACCCTTTTAGAGAAAGGGGGCCTTGGACATTTCACTGTGCTACATGGTTTGACTTATCTAGATTTGATCCGAGAGTGTCTGGCGACCGTAGTGGTCAACGAGTGTATGAGTCAGATTGAGTTTACTTTGCTGGGCCGTGAGTCTGAGGTGACTTTTACGCTTTTGAGGCACTATCTGGGTATTACTCGTCCTCCTACAACTGATTGGAGAAACAAGATATTGAGACACCGAACTCTTCATACATGGGTCGCTGCTACAAGTTCCCCTGGATCCGTGGGGGAGGTAACTACAACTATTCGATTACTCATCCCGCTCTGCATGTCTGTCAGAAGGTGCTCAACAACACCTTCTTCGGGCAAAATGAGCTGAACAAGGTTTCTATGAAGGTGTGCATGGCGATGTATTGCTTGACACCTGAGGCAGAGGCTACTCCTAATTGGGCTAAGCTGTTCCTAGATGCTTGTGCTGATATGATGATTGGAGGAGCTCAGAGGGATACGAAGACCATTGGTTTTGGTGGGTTGATCACTGTTATTGTCGTACGTTGTGGGGTGAGAGTTACTGAGCTAATACCTATGGATGGGGATTCACGCATATCACTAGAGATGCTGACTCGGATGTGTAACACCCCTTCTTAATACACTGAAGAGATGTTGCAGCGCCAGCAATTACGCAGAATTTAATGTCTTTGTAACCGCCTTACGATTATAGGGACATGCAATTATGCTCCCATAAACAAGATGATAAGAAATAAATATTAAATAAGCGGAAGACTTAAATATAAGATAATATTCCAAAACAATGTTACCTAAAATAAATGGGTCCAAATACAATTATCAAATTAATGAAATAGTAGCAACGAAAATAATATTCAAATAGTAGCATCGGAATGAATAAAATAAATCCCATATATTCTAGAAGTTTGTACCTTAACTCAAAAACACAATAAAATGAAAAACAATGAAATCCTTTATTCTTCGGCGCCTCAAGACCGTTTACCTAAACCTGCGGATCAGCGGCTGAGGTGTAGTATGCAAACCAGGGACCCCAACGGTTAGTCTTTTTACGACTAGCAAGTAGCAGAAAATAAAATGTTCAAGACTCCATCTACTACCCATTGACCATAAAAGGGTATTGGTGATTGTAGACTAAAATATAATTTCGGAGTTAATATTTATGTTGAACCTGACTCGTTTGATTAAAGAAAAATAACATAAAAGGGATTATCTAAAAGGACCGAGGGTTTGAATGGGATGCGGATCCAAAGACCCTAAGGAATCATATTTCGAGTACGGAAAGAATATGATATAGCATCGCTGAAAATGGGTCACCTATTAGTAAAATAATATACAACACAACAATAATAATACATTTGTAATAACGTTATCATTTCATTAGGACAAGTGATACTGGCCTCGGCTGCATATACTGGGCGGATGACCTACTACCCATAGGTAGATGTACCCATTCGAGAGATTTGCAATTTCGAAGGGGCATCTGATGAGACGTTTATAGAGCAAGGTATAACCGAACCTTGACCTGACTTTACCCTTTTTCCATTATTTAAGACACACGTCATCATAACAACAATAACAACCACAATAATAATAATACAAACGGTATAAGTACAAATCCACAATTACATCCTAGGTGACCACATAAGGCATAATGTATACTTTAGATCTATAAAGTGCACGAAATAATATAACTGACAAGCATGGATATTCAAAACCAATAATATACCATACTTAACTAGCATGAAGGAAACAAAATGAACAAATCATGCTTTTTAGGAAGTTCGGGCATTTAATATAATTTTCTCAAATTCTGGGATCAAACTATAATTACCCGAGCTGTCATGCTATGTGAGATTAAGGATTTGATAAATAGCAACAAACTGAACTAACTTACATACTTATCACAAACTCATAACATGGAATTGATAAAGGACATAAAAAGGCAATAATTGCGGAAAAGACACGAAATTTGCAGAAATGCACTGATTGAACCAAACTACTTGCCTTAATCCGACGAAATGCTTAATCGTGGTTGAGGAAAATAATTTGATATCGGACCTGATATTTTACATAATTTAAAAAGGGTATTTGTAAATTTTGATAAATTACAAAAACGGCCCCGTAACTTTTAAAAAGTACAAAACTTACCCTACCTTTTCTCGAAAGGTCACCCGATTCTGTACCCACTCTATATCAAGAGAAATATAAACTTCAAAACTGTACCAATACAATATATAGGTTAGAATAGCATCGAGTACTTAATTGAAACTCGACAAATTGCGATGAACGGAGCGGATCTTACCCAAATGAGACTCGAAAATGTCCAAATTTCGAACCTAAGATCCCTTGGTATGGTATGAATCTGAAAAACAATGATTTATAAGGATTATCAGCCCCTTGGGTCGAAAGAATGGAAAAACGTACATAAAGATCACGTTTTTTCTACAGAGGAAATCTGCTCACCGGTCAACTTTGAGGGTACGGTGCGGGCGCCTCGAAGCAGATATGAGCAAGGAGCGAGTTGGAGTTGACCGAGGGTACTACAAGGTTAACGTAGATGTCAAAATCGGGGCCGCCGGTTCACTGTGGTGGTGGTGGAAGGGCCCGAAAGAGAGGCTGCCGAACACACATCTGCAGGAACTTCCGGCAACGTTTCCGGGCACTTTCCGGCGAGCTGCTGAGTCGGGGGGGTCCACTGTCGTCTCCTAGGTGGTTCTAGAGCGTGTGGGTGGTGGTCGTTGCCCTTGGGATCATCGGAATCGTGCTCGAGGGTGAACGGAGATAGCTGATATCTGTGATTTTCGGCTGATGTTTAGGGGTTTGCAGAGACTGATGGAGAGGAAGTTATGACGTGTGTTTAGTATGGGTAGGAAGCTGGTATGATCCTATAAGAGTTAACCTAATCAAATCCCCTAAAGATATGGATTTTAGGTTAATAGATTCGGATGAAAGATTGCTACATATCACCCGGATTGAGTTTTGAATTGCATGATGTGGGCCGGCCTTGATTCAGAATGGGCTAACTCCTATTTGGGTAGTATATGTATATATAACGTAACACATATACATGTATATATACATAAATAAATACATATGTATATATATAGTATAATATATAACTAGTTACCCACTAATTTACCCATAAATAATATATAAATATTATTTTTAAAATATTTATTTATTTAAATAAATAAAATTTTCCCCATTTCATATTAGAAAATGTGAAATCACTATCTCGTGAATTTTGACACTATGAATAAGAGGGATAAGAAATACTTCTGACTTTTATTTAATAAAATTCTAAAATTAAATAAACGGAAATACGTGGGTATTTCAGGATGAGGCACTTGGAGGGCGATCAGGCCCCTTATATCTGGCATGCCGGTTGGTGGGCGGAATGTCGCCAGGTTTCCACCACGCCAAAAGTAATAACCCAAACTAACAAACTAACTAGTGACCTAGTAAAGCGGATAAGTAAGGGATCGAACCCACAGAGAAACAAATAGTTCAATGCAATGTGTATTTATCAACTATGCAAATAAAGATAGGTTATGCTATGAATGAAGATGAATAATTCAAATAAACTAAGATAAAGATATGATTAGGATCAAAGAGAAGACAAAAGATAAGAGTGTGGTTTGCCTACAATTCGCAACATTGGTTGATTTACTTGATCGTTGAGGTGATTTCAATATTATTCCTAAGCCTATGTTGACTTGACTAATGTTGAGAGTTCCGCAAGGATACAGTCATCTATTCAATATGACTAAAGAATAGTCACTAAGCACTCAAGTTCTAAGACAAATTGGCATATCGATTCATTGCAATTAGAAATCAATGGGAATAACCCTCACCGACCTTAACAACATCTAACGACATAGATCAATCGAAATCATCCACTACAAAGACATAGAAATATCACTACTTCAATGACTTCATTTGCTATCGAGAAACCAATAACGGATAAATAGCATAGATGTGAATTCTAACTAGATGCGCGATCATAGAAAGAATCACAAATATAAACAATGAAGAACAAGATGATAAATAACCTTATGAATAATATAGATATCAAGTCTCACAATCAACCAACCAAGTCTTGAATCATAGCAAAACCACAACAATTCTAGGCAAGCATAGTAGTGTACCTTGAATCCCTAAACTTAAATCCTCTCATCTCTCTTAGAGTTAATCAATTCTAGGCAAGCATAGCGTACCTTGGGCCGTGTATCGCAAATCCAAATCTGATGAGACCGACGAGCACCGATTATTTAGCGGCGGGCGTCGCTCTTCAGCTTTGACAACTTCGACAGACTAAACTTGTAATGCATTTTCTAGAGTCAAACTTCGTTCGATTGACGCATATGAATATGCGTTGTAAAGCTCTTTCTAAGCACTACGAGTCTCAGGAAGACCTCATAAGGTAATTCTAAATTTTCAGAACCTTAAAGATGGGATTTCTCCATGTTCTCCATTTCCGCTCTTGTTCCTTAGCTCTACTTTGTCCATTTGCTTTGTGCTTTCTCTACCTTTTGAGGCCGGATCTTATAACCTAAAAATAAACACTAGAAACCGTAGATTCCGAACTTCAAATACCAAATGATCAAGAATATGAATAAGCTTATTAAACATACAATATGAATACATAATGTACCTAAGACCTACCCATAATGTCTATATAAAATATGCATTATCAAACTCCCCCACATTTAAGCTTCGCTAGTCCTCTAGTGAACATAGAGTAGAGAATAGAGATAGAGACTTCTTCATGTCTAAACAAAATTTTTTAATATATCATAACAAGTGCAAATTAAGCATGAAAGAAGCAAACAAATTGGCATAACTCCAACTCCCCCACACTTATGTTTTTGCCTGTTCTCAAGCAATGAAAAACATAGCGATAACCAAACATCCCACAAACATATTCATCATGCATTCGCCCATCAAAAGCAACATCTCAATTGTGTGCCAACATGAACAAGGTAGATAAACATCATAGCATGTATATAAATGACCAAGTAGCCTGCATGCCTATTCATCCAACCTCACAGGGATAAATGTGTTTCTCTTGCTCTCGTGTGTTTAGTCTTTGAAGAACAACACTCAACTCATTCATTATACAAAAAGCTAAATAAGCATTGATATTTATATCACAAATTCTTCACCAAATATGTCAAAGCAAATAAGCAACATCAAGAGGACTTTCGCTCAATGGAAACCTTCATAGAAGAATCCATTCGGCGTGGTTGTAATGGGGCTTGGTAAGAAACATAAAGTCAAGGAATTGTATTTGGTCATGTGGTGCTAATAATTTCGGAAAAATAAGATTCAAAAATTCCCAACATAACACAAACCAACTCAACAATACATCAAGCTCTCAATAACACAACATCTCAAAAATATAGCAATAAGCCCAAAAATCCTCCATAAATCGCAACTCTCAACATATACTCACTAACTCCATAATCATCATCTCATACTCATCTCATCATCATGCACACATATGCATATGGAACACCCAACCAATATTTCTTTCAACCAACATAATTCCAATCCTCCTCATAATGCAAAAATAAATAAAATTGACTCTTTATTTTTATTTTTATTTCGAATGCCCTTTTTTATCCTTTTTTCTTTTTTTTTTTCTTTTCGGCAATTTTTTTTATCCATGTGCATGAAATGTAATTATGACGACAATGAAGCACATAACATTACATCTCTCTCAAAACCTCTCAACATAAGCACAAACCATAGCTTTTGTCACTCTACTCAAAATAACATCCATAACCAACTCTAAATCCTAATTCCTGGAAGGGTCAGGCTAGGAAACATGAATTTTGCGATGCTTTAAAAGAAAAGGCTAAAGGCTCAAATTGGCTTCAAGCAAAGACATGATGTAGGGTAGGTATGGATAAAATGTGGCTAAAATGTGCCTCTATCACTTGAAACTTAAAAGCAATGAACAATGTATATAACAGGTATAAGAAAATAGATAACCATGTCAATACTAAGAGGGAATTGCATAAAATGAGTAATCATACAACAAAAGCGAAAGGGAATATAGATGTGATCCCTATAAGGCCAAAGATATCTCACTAGGACAAATTTTTGTTGGATTTTAATCATGCCTAGGAACTTAAATCATACATGCTCAAATGCTCAATTATATCCACCTAACATGTTTCACATGAAAACCAAATTTTATAGTACAAGGCTAAACAATCCAAACATGATATGGAATTTATATAGTCATGCTAAAAGATAAAAGAGCACAAACATTGCAAGATGGGTAGTCGAACAACACATATTTATGCAATGCATGATATTTTGAGTTTTTGACATGTTTCAATTTTTTTTTGTTTTTCTAATGCAATAAGATAATGAAAAAGTAAACACCAATATATGAATATATGACAATGCAAACAAAACAACAGAACATAAACATGAATGCATGAATCTAAGAATGCAAATTTCCCCCCACACTTAAACTTTTCATCATCCTTAAATGAAAATGAAATAAAAACAAGAAAATTTAAAAATAAAATCACAAGTGAGGGAAAAGGGAACCTACTTGAACATGGTAGTGGTAGTTATCAATGTCGGACAAATAAGCTTTGGAACATTGAGGGCGGCGGGCGCCGGTGAGCAGAACCATGAATCCGAGTTGCAACGTCAATGTTCCGACGTCCAAACTCCTTCCAAATTGCTCTTTAAAGATCAGGACTTGGTTTCAAAGTCTTTTTTTTATGATAAGGATGGTAATGGTATGAAAATGAATTGAATTTGATGGATGAAGGATAGTGATGAATGTGGATGATGGATGGGAAAAGAAAGACTTTTGGTTGAAACTCAAGGCTTAGGTTTTGGAATTTAGATTCAAGTGGAGAAATTACGGTTCTTGCATTTACTTGGAGACAAAGACTTTGAATGATCTCAATTTGGGAATTGGGATATATGGTTAATTGGAAAGGGAAAGGATCATGTATCAAAAAGAAAAAGAAATATTAGAAATAAAAGAAATAATAAAAGAAATAACATATAGATAGATAAAAAAAATTAATCTAATCCTAAGAAAAATAGAAATAAATAAGATAAATGAAGCTAACCTAAGATAGATAAAACTAACCTAAGAATAAAATCTAATCCTAAAGATAGATAAAATAAAATCTACTCCTAAAATAAATAGAGAGAAATATATCGAATCCCAATGAAGATAGAAAATGCATAAACTATCCTAAAATTGAAAATATATAGAAACATATAATAGGATAGAAAGATACTCCCTTCCAATGTTACCAAAATCCGAAAATGTGTCACTGACATAGTTAGCTCAAGACTCCCATCAGTTGGGTAGCAGCGGGCGCCGTGTCATGCAGAATGTCAATCCTGTCATTTGATCAAGCAAATCTGCCATAGTTAGCTCAAGACTCCTCCAAAAACACATATCTATATGGAACCCTGCCATACTTGCAAACTAAAGAACTTACCTTGGGTTGTCTCCCAAGAAGCGCATTTGGTTAATGTCATAGACTCGACGATTTATTCTGTCCTTCCCTTAAGACTCATTCAGACATTGTTAACGCTCTTAAAAGCAAATTAAATTCTTGTGCCCAACCATAATCTGAATGAACACTAAACCTGAAAAAGTTAAAGTCTAAAGGTACCACATTGAAGAAAACCTTCAATTTCTCATGATTCCCTGCTACAGGGATGTAGAACCACCAACACAGTTCCGCTGGCGATTTATCAAAGTAATGCTCCCAGGGATCTACATATTCACCAAAAATCACAAAAGTGTTAGAAATACATTACCTTGCTCAGGAGCCACATAAATCGGCTCTGGACTTGGTTCCTCAATAGGTGCGATAGGAGCAGGATCCTTAGCTGAATTAGGAACTAGAATACATGGATCCTCAAAACACAATAGTGCGTTAGATGAAGTAAGAGGTGTGACATATTAAACAGAAGAAGACATACCATATGATGGAGAAGAAGGCATAATAGATGACGGGGAAGAAGGCATAAGAGATGAAACCTCATGCATCAACTCATACGATTCCACGCCAGAAAGTACTAGATCTTCCTCTTCATCCCAGTCATCATCAGAGAAGCCATGTGTCTCCCAATATTCTTGCTAAGTTAGTCTCCTTAGCTTTGGGCTGTCTGTAGAAACAATGGCTGACGCCAGTTCTGTAGGATCACCGTATTCCACCTTAAGTAGCGCGACCACTTTCTTGCTCCTTCCCATTCTTGCTTAGATAGCCTTTCATATGGTGACGATTTTGGAGGAAGCGGTGGGCACTGGTCCTCTGTGGCGGCGGGCGCCTGTTGGGTAGTGGCGGGCGCCGTTATGTGCAGAACGTCCTCCTCCTTGTTTTGCTCGGCTACTTGCGTTTTTCCTCTAATGCTTCATCAGTCAGGTCATGGAAAAGATCCCACAGTCCTGACAGTCCTGGGTTGCACAAACCATTGTCACACTAGTACAAATTATGTCATTAATAGCGAAATTTTAAAAGCGCTTATTCAAAACCGCTATTAATGTGTGGGAAGCATAGCACTTTTTTTAAACAAGTGCTGTGAATATATTTAGTTTATTTTTTAAAAATATAATTTTTCATTCATAGCGGTCGTATAGAAAAACCGCTATAAATAAATGGGAAGCACATCGGTTTTTTTTAAAAAAGCGCTTTTAATAAATGGGAAGCACAGCGGTTTTTTTTTAAGCGCTGAGAATTAATTTTTTTTTAATATATTTTTAAACCATAGCGCTTGTATAAAAAACGCTATTAAATTAAATCCTTTGTTAGCGTTTTTTTTTAAAAGTGCTTTTAATAAATGGGAAGCACAGCGGTTTTTTTTAAAAGCGCTGAGAATGAATTTATTTTTTTAAACCATAGCGCTTGTATAAAAAAACGCTATTAAATTAAATCCTTTCTTAGCGTTTTTTTTAAAAGCGCTTTTAATAAATGGAAAGCACAACGGTTTTTTTAAAAGCTCTGAGAATGAATTGATTTTTTTTAATATATTTTTTAAACCATAGCGCTTGTATAAAAACACTATTAAATTAAATCCTTTCTTAGCGTTTTTTTATTAAAAAGCGCTGAGAATGAATTTAATTTTGTAATATATTTTTTAAACCATAGCGGTTGCATAAAAAACGCTATTAAATTAATTGCTTTCTTAGCGTTTTTAATAAAAAGCGCTGTCCAAAAGAAAAACCCGCGAAATCTCAAATCATCTATCTTAATTTTTTTTATCAGACTTGAATCTTCTATCTTCAAAAAAATTTCACGAATATTGTTTGGAAAAAAAAATATGTGAATAATTTTTTTGAAGGAAACCCAAAATCACTTTGCCCCAACTTCATCATCAAATCAGGCCGGCAACCCTAATTGAACACCAGCAGCCCGTTCGATTCTTCTCCTTCCTTCCGTCGAGATCATCGGCGCCGTCAACGAGGCTACTCCCGACCGGCCTCACAACCGCCGACGACCACCTACCAGTCCCGTCGATCTCCAACAGCACTAGACGAGCCGACGAGCACCTACCCGTCCTGTCTAGCTGGTTATCAACAGTCCTCCGACAATCTCCATCGTCATCGATCAAAAGCTTCAACAAAACTTGTGGTAAGCACTAGGTTGGGCGAAATTTGAGTTTGATTTTGACATTCTTCCCCGGTAAGCAGTAGGTTTCCCCTTCTACTGTATGGCTGAAGGTTCTTATGAGGGAGGGGGGTTTAGCAGGTTTAGTAGGTTTAGCAGGGGGGTTTAGCAGGTTTAATCACATATCTGTTGTTTTAATGTAGCTTTTCTAATGGCTTATTGTTTGTGTTTCCAAATTCAGAAAGACTGAAGTATATGCGGGCAGTGATTAATGAATTTAATCTGAGATCAGTTTCTAATGGCTTATAGCAGGTTAGAGGAACTTAATCTGAGATCAGTTTCTTAAAGATTAATGAATTTGTCCAATCAGTTCACATATAGTTGAGGACAGTGATTGAAGGTACACTGCTTTTGCTTTCAAGTCAACCTTTTGTGCTTCTTACAGTTCATTTGTGCTATAATTTCTTTCTTTTCTAGTTTCATGTACAAGTAGTTGACTGTGTCACTGCAACATTCATCCATAATCTATTAAAGGATAAAGAAAATGTTTCATCTATGAGATTGGCAGAAACACTTTCATACCCACAACCACAAGCACTGAAATCTACATTCAGAGTGTGACTACTAGTTTGTGCCATGTAGTCAGTCTGTTACTAGTTTGATGCAGCTTATAGCTCATATTATAACGCCAGATACTCGTTTAGTCGAGTAGCTCAACTGAGTTTCATAGGTTATTAGAGGGGTGTTTGCTAAAAAAAAAATTGGTCTTGGAATGAGGAATCGGGTTAGAGGGATATGTTTGAGAATTGAATATGGCTGGATAGACCACCCCATTCCTTTTATGCACCCCCATTTCTCATGGTTCATTCCTGATGTAAGATAAAACATTAGCAGCTCACTGATGGAAAGATGATGACAACATACATACCTAGCACAAACTTGAATTTATGATTTGAGGGATATAAAAATAAGGATTTGGTAATAAGCGTCTAGACTTGGGCGGTTCCTTCTGTGAACTTGGGGTCCTCACATCTGTATGATCCATCTGCGCTGATTCCGAATCCCTTTGGATCGGAAAAGACGTTCTCCAGAAGTTGAGTACGGGAAGTATGAGGGCTCTGGTTTGGGTGAGTGACATACAGGTAGAGGAGGATCCGGGGGCAGTTGAGTAGAGCTACAAGGCTCTAAAACAAAACCCAGGTCATCAGCATTGTCAATTTCGGAGATACCGGTCTGAAGTAATGTTTTGTTGTCATCACGAATCTTCTTTCCATGAAGAAGCACCCCTACATGTAATCCACCTCCAAGTGCCGCAGTAACAGCATCCATAACAGCTCTCTATTAAATGATTCCTCCATGTATACCTAGGCTTCCATGTAGACACCCACAATCTAATTAGATCAAGATGTATTGTAGCTCAAAGTACTCTAGACAAGCAACTCAAACCTAAAGCGGTTTGTTTTGTTGATATTGATTGTTTATATGCCTAGGCTTGTACAATTGTGTTTTCTATTTTCTTATAATAATGATTACCTAGTTTATGATTACATGATCACTTGGCATGATTTCACAACAAAATGTCGTTATCTGATATATGCAGATCAATCCCTTATTTTTTGCACATTCCTTGTTTTAATTTGGATCTGTGATTGTATTTATTCAATTTAATTTGCATGAACACAAGTGATTGTATTTTTATTAGCTATTGTGATAAAATGAAAAAATAGTAAAAAAAAATATAATAATTATTTCCCACTTGTAATTCCTTACAAACTGTATTCCTAGGTAATGCTTATATACCACTTGAATCAATCCACATAAAAAATCCCAACTCTTTTTAACAAGTGAAATAAATGTTCAAAACAAATCTTTAACAATAAATTGCTTTTGTATGGCCTTTTATTGATTAAAATTTTATGTTTGGATTATAGGTAGCATCTTTCACAGTTCCGCGTCACGAGCGACCTTCCCTATCCTCGTTGCAGTGTATTGAATAGGTATGTCTACGATTAATTTTCTTCCCTATTTTCATTTAGACTTACAATTTTTTTTGGTGAAAATGACGAGTGAGTGTAGTATTTATTCAATTTAATTTGTGCAATTTTAATCCGTTTGAAGCCTTTTCATCTAGTTCGATGAACCTTTTAATATTATATTGATGATGTTGGTGTGTTTTTATTAGTTATATGTGGTAGATAGAGTATACTAAGTTAATACTATAGGACCTCTATAAATTCTTAATGTAATTTTGGATGTTGCATATCACTAAAAATAATCGTTTATAGGATATCTCTTATGGATCGAAAATGGATGTCTGCTAATCGTTTGACCGTACAGTATGAGAAAGGAGTTGAAGAGTTCATTACGTTTGCAGTTCAAAATGCTAAAAATCATAGCATGATTTTTTGTCCTTGCACAAAATGCTTTAATACCAATCATAAGAGTATTAAAGATGTGAAAGGTGATTTGTTTGAATATGGAATTGATCAAACATACACTTGTTGGACACTTCATGGTGAAGAAGAGCACATATCTAGTAGTGGTGATAGAATGTCTAATGCACATGACTATGAAAGTGATCAACTTGAAGAAATGGCCCAAGCCGTCGCACAAGATTTCCACGATAGGAGTGATATGTTTGAAAATATACTAAGGGATGCTCAAGAACCTCTTTATCCATCATGTACCAAGTTCACAAAATTGTCCACTATATTGAAGTTGTACAACTTGAAAGCAGCCCATGGGTGGTCTGACAAGAGTTTCACAGCCTTGCTTCAACTTTTGAAAGAAATGTTGCCGGATGATAATGTTCTCCCTGATTCTACGTATAGGGCCAAGAGAATGCTTTGCTCATTAGGTATGGAATATGAGAGAATTCATGCTTGTCCTAATGATTGCATATTATATCGAAAGGAATTTGATGCACTTGACCATTGTCCAAATCCTAATTGTCTTCTACCACGGTATAAGAGAAAGCGTGTTCCTGCGAAGGTGGTTTGGTATTTTCCTATCATACCTCGATTTAGACGTCTATTTGGGAGTGTAGAAGAAGCGAAGCTTTTAAGATGGCATAAAGAAGGGAAGAACCCAGATGGCAAATTAAGGCATCCGTCAGATTCTCCGCAGTGGATTCATATTGACAATCGATTCCCTGAATTTGGTTCTGATTCAAGAAACTTGCGTCTTGCATTGTCAACTGATGGAATGAATCCACATTCTAATCAATCAACAAATCATAGCACTTGGCCTGTTTTGCTTGTAATTTATAACCTTCCTCCATGGTTATGCATGAAGCGAAAGTATATGATGCTATCTATGTTGATCTCAGGACCGAAACAACCAGGAAATGACATTGATGTTTATTTGGCACCGTTAACAGATGATCTGCTTCTTCTGTGGGAAAGTGGGGTAGATGTTCTAGATGCATATGGTGGAGAAACTTTTTCTTTAAGAGCGATGTTATTCTGCACGATAAATGATTTTCCAGCGTATGGAAATTTATCTGGTTATACTACTAAGGGTTATTATGCATGCCCAATTTGTGAGGATGACACTGATTCTGAATGGTTGTTTCATAGCTGCAAGACAGTTTATCTTGGTCACCGTCGGTTTTTGCCCATAAACCATCGGTATCGTAAGTTGAGAAAGGCCTTCAATGGTAAATCAGAGACACGAACTACTCCAATACCTTTAACTAGTCAACAAATTCTAGCTAAGGTAAGGGAGTTGAACTTGATACTTGGGAAAAAAGGTGACAAACCTCGTACAACAGGTTGGAAGAAGCGGTCAATCTTTTTCAGTCTTCCATATTGGGAGCACTTATATGTCAGACACTGCTTAGATGTAATGCATATTGAGAAAAATATTTGTGAAAGTCTATTGGGAACCTTACTTAATGTTCCAGGAAAGACCAAAGATGGCACCAAAGATGGCATCAAAGATGTCTATTGTTTAGGATGTAAGTCGTGCTAATACAGAGCGTGCAAAGCAAAACAAGTACCCATATAGATATGCAAGCATGGGGTATGCACGACTGGAATTTGAATTGGTAATGAACTTAATTGGTAATGAACTTAACAAATATAAAGTGATAAATATTTTCAGCAATCTATATCTATTTTGTCAGAAAATCATATTGTTTTTTTTTGTTTCAGCTCAAGCAACAACAGCTAGATCCTGACACGTCTGCGATTGATAGACATGAATTATGGAAAGTCGCAAGAAGGGATTCAAATGGAGAATATCATGATGCAGAAACTGCTAGGATGGCAAGAAAAATTGTTAGTACATATTTTGCATTGATGCATACTTCCACAATATAGTATATCTTAAAGAGTTTGTCCTAAATGTTTTTTGCGGTAGGATTTATGTGTAGAACAAGAATCTCAGGGCATTATCAAACTTCGTAGAGGACAAGATATTTTATCAGTTGCATTTGAGAAGGATGATCACCCTGGTCGGGTCACGGGGGCAGGATTTGGAGTAACTAAGAAGGCTTACTTTGGTGTAACAAACCCCAGATCTGCAACTTGTCAACAAGAAGTAACTTTGCTCAGGGCGGAAGTGGAAGAGCTGAGAAAAATAGTTTCAGAGTTACAAAAGGCTCCTGTAACAGAAGCGCAAAAGACTGTTGTACCAGAAGCACAAAAGGTTGTTGCAACAGAAGCACAAAAGGTTGCTGTAACAGATGCAGAAACGGCTGCTGTAATAGAACCTCATTCAGCAAAATCAGCTACAGTAACAGTAACTCATTCGTCAAAAAATGAAGCTCATTTGCAACCAAAGGCTATTGAAAATGAAGCTCATTTGCAACCAGAGGCTGCTGCAATAGAAGCTCATTCGCCAGAACAACAATTGTCAAACTCTCCAATTGTAGATGTTAGTCTCTCAATAAGAGATTCTCCTTCACTCGTCGAACCAAGGGTATGATTTTTATATAACTATTATTACCATGCATCATGCGTTTGATATATATATATATATATATATATATATATTTATATTATAAGTTCGAATTCATGTCATGTTTATTACTCGTTATAGGAGGAGATTAGAAGCTGCAGATTATTTAGCCTAACTCTATCAACCGAAGTGGCTAAGGGACATGCATTTATCCCTCTTGATGGTTGCATTACAGTGCTTCATGGGAAGAAATTGGACTCTGGTGTGTTAAAGGTTACATTACACACAATTGTCGATGAGAATGGGCAATTGCCGTTACCAACCGAAGAAGTTCCATGTTTGTCAGAAGCATTGGGAGGTTTCATCGGATGGCCAAAGGATTTAGTTGTCCTAGAATCGGTAAAGTTAATATTATATTTTACAATCATGCATTGTTTTTTGTTATATTACTATTTCTATATTCCATTTACTGAATTGAAGTACTATGCAATATAGAATTCTGCTCAAAGGTCAAAAGGCAGTAGTACAAGCCATGTCCCCAAGTCGTTGCCGTTGCAAGTTGACAAGAACAACTATAATCAGCTGAAACATCAAAAGTCTACTGCAGTTGCTAGATGTATGAAGTTGGCATCAACAGGAAAAGACTTTTTAATTCAGATCAATATGGAGAAGGATATTGTGCATCACACACATAAAATCCCAATCGATAAAGAGGATCTCAGCTTGTGGTTAGCTTGTGGTGAGATTGAGGCCATCCATGTTAGCTTCTATATAAAGTAAGTATAAATGCTTAGAATATTTACGTTATAGTAATCATACGGTTTTTTATCCTTAATTCAAATAAATAAAAATGTTTTCAAATGTATTATAGGTTGCTATTCGAAAAGTACAAGCCAAACCTCCACTCTTTTCTTTGCCCAACACGTTTGGCTTATAGGTTTACACCTAAGGAGGGAAGCGTAGATCTACGACCAAGATATATGGCCACTTCTATGTGTCAAGCACAACTCAATGGGTGTCTTTGGCTAGCCCCATACAATGGAGGGTAGGTACATTAAATTAGTTTTGTGTAGAATACCTATATTTTGATTCTTTTATAGATATATAATTGATGGAATTTTATTTTATTTTGTAGGAGACATTGGATGCTAGCCATGATCAATCCTAGATTGAGTGTAATTTATTCGCTAGATCCGTTACAAGGGGAAATTCGAGATGATTTTAAGAGTTTTTGTGAAGCGTAAGTACTTACTTTCACTAAATTATGTCATCCTTTGATTATCTATATATTAGTTCTAGCTACTACCTTTAATCTTGATTATAACCCTTGAAATCTCATATGCAGTGCATTGCGTGATTTTCATAAAATGGGGAAAACTGAACGACCACCAAAACCTTGCTGGAAAAAAATCAAGGTTAACATTGTCAATCCTTATATAATTTCTTTATTCTCTACATTTGTCATACTTGTAGCACAAATAGATTTCACTTTCTTTATCCAACACGATGCTCAACTCTTATTATTTCTAACTAGTGTCCTCTTCAACCAAATGATGAGCAATGTGGGTTTTACATATGTCGATACATGAGAGACATCATAGAACAAGGTGCCGACTTTATCCCCAAATCGGTATGTCTAATGTTTAGTGTTCTTATCTATATATTAAATATTAAATGTATGAATATAAACTTACTGATTTTGGATTAACAAACTCTTTTGTAGTACTTTCCAAGTTCAGGATCCTCATTTACAGAAGGTCAAATAAATGAGGTAAAGGAAGAATGGCTTGAATTTCTGGAACCGTTTCTTCAACTGAATGTGAATATTTAGGAGTGTTTCGACTACCGATAGCAGGAAACGACTCGTAGGTATGGTAGATGGGAATCATTTTGATTATCTAGGAAATACTTTTTGTACTTAAACATATATTAGACATTCCATTTTCATTATGATGCATGAATTTAATATTTTTGACATTGTTATGACAATTCAAGTATTTGGTGAAAATTGATATTTTTGGGTTCATTTGGCATTTGAATCTGGATATGGTCGATTAGCATTTTAACAGGGATTTCTGGATGAATATATTAATTTTAGCTGTACGAAAAAAAAAAATATTGCATAGACAACGGTTTTGAAGAAAAACCACTGTCGGGTAGCCAAAGACAGCGGTTTTTACAAATAACCGCTATCCGGAATTTTAACAGCGCTTTTCTAAAAACCCGCTGTTGTTTATACTTTTAGCAGCGCTTTTACTAACAACCGCTGTCCTTCCCATTTTAACAGCGCTTTTTTATAAAACTGCTGTCGTTTAGAATTTTTTTTTAAAAAAAATAAAAAAACAAGTTTGACAGCGCTTTTTACTAAAAACCGCTGTCCTTCCCATTTTCACAGGGCTTTTCATTTTCCGCTCTTACCCGTACTCATAGCGCTTTGATTAACATCACCACAATAAGCGCTGTCCTTCCCTATAAAAAACCGCTCTTAATGAGTAATTTTGTACTAGTGTCACCCATGTCATCGATAAGTTCTCTCCCTTCAGGATTTACGCCTTCATAAACGCAAAGAACCATATCTAGCTCACTATCATGGATAGCCTGTGAAGCACATTCATCCACTAAGTCTTTCAGTCTTTTGTTGTAATGGTGAAAATATTCTCCCTGATCCTAATATAATCTCAACATCTTGAAAGAGAAAAAATTAGTAACGGGGTGTTGTGAACCTTAAGATAGGTTTACAACAAGGTTAGAAATATTTAAAAAAATCAACAAATGCATAAAGAAAAGAAATAAACTTGCTTCCCCAGCAACGACGCCAACATTTGGTTGGCAGAATGTCGTTAGGTTTCCACCATGCCAAAAGTAATAACCTAAACTAATAAACTAACTAGTGACCTAGTATAGCGGATAAGTAAGGGGTCTAACCCACAAAGAAACGAGTACTTCAATGCAATGTGTATTTATCAACTATGAAAATAAAGATAGGATATGCTATGAATGAAGATGAATAATGAAAACAAACTAAGATAAAGATATGATTAGGAACAAAGAGAAGACAAAAGATAAGAGTCTGGTTTGCCTACAATTCGCAACATTGGTTGATTTACTTGGTCCTTGAGGTGATTTCAATATTATTCCTAAGCCTATGTCTACTTGACTAAAGTTGAGAGTTCCGCAAGGATACAATCATGTATTCGATATTACTAAAGAATAGTCATCAAGCACTCAATCTCTAAGACCATTTGGCATATCGATTCAATGCAATTAGAAATCAATGGGAATAACCCTCATCGACCCTAACAACATCTAACGACATAGATCAATCAAAATTATCCACTACAAAGACATAGAAATATCACTTCAATGAATTTGTTTGCCATCGAGAAACCAATAACGGATTCATAGCGTATATGCGAATTATAACTAGATGCGTAGTCGTAGAAAGAATCACAAATATAAACAATGTAGAACAAGATGATAAATAACCTTATGAATAATACAGAAATCAAGTATCACAATCAGCCAACGAAGTCTTGAATCATAGCAAAACCACAAGAATTCTAGGCAAGTAGCGTACCTTGAATCCCTAAACTTAAATCCTCTCATCTCTCTTAGAGTTAATGAATTATTGGAATGTTATTTTCTGAATGATTGCTGAGAATATGTCTAATATAGGCCTCAAAGGCGTCGGCCAAAACCCTAGAAATATTAGATAAGAGTGCCCATAAAGATAGACTTGGGCCGCGTATTGCAAATCCGGATCTGACGAGACCGGCCGGCGCCGGCTATTTAGCGGCTGGCGCCGTTCTTCAGCTTTGATAGTTTCGACACTCTAAACTTGTAATGAACTTTCTGGAGTCATCCTTTATGTGATTGATGCATATGAATAGGCATTGGAAAGCTCTTTCCAAGAACTACGATTCTCATGAAAATCTCATAAGCTAATTCCAATTTCTCAGAACCTTAAAGATGGGATTTGTCCATGTTCTCCATTTCTGCTCTTGTTCCTTAGCTCTACTTTGTCCATTTGCTCCGCGCTTTCTCCACCTTTCGAGGTCGGATCTTATAACCTACAAATAAACTATAAAAACCGTAGATTCCGAACATCCAATACCAAATGATCAAGAAAATGAATAAGCTTATTAAACATGCAATATGAATACCTAATGCACCTAAGACCTACCTATAATGCCTATATAAAATATGCATTATCACCAGTCGTAGAGGCGACCACATCATTTGTCTACCGGCTGAGCTTCCTTTGGGTCTGATGATTGCCGCTTTCAACATTCTGTCGGAGGCTAAGGAGCTCTCTTCTGGTTCTGATGATGATGACGACGATGATGATGGGGGCCAGATTCCTGCTGATACTGTCGGGTGGGATGTCCCACTTGCTACCTATATGAGAGGAGAGTCCAGCTGGGCTAGGGCTGATGATTCCAACACTGACATGAGCTATGTTCTCTCCTCTTCCTTTGGATGATCTGGTCGGTATAATTACCGGCTAGACGAGATTCATTAGCTACAGATTGCTCAGGGCATGGAGTTCCGATAGTACCATCAGGATCTCCGTCAGCGGCAGGATGAGCTTTACTAGAGGCAGGAGGACCATGCCCGCGCATTCTCCGACCTTCAGAGCAGCATTGACTCATTCGTTCAGCTGTTCCGGCATTTCTACCCATTTCCGCTTTGTCCTTGTGTTTACGCATTGAAGACAATGCAATCTTTATGTGTGGGGGAGATGTCTTATGAGTTTGATGAGTTTGTTGAGACAGTTTCATATTTCTGCTGGTTTAGTTATGTTTGAGTTTAAATTTTAGTTATGTTTTAGTTTAAAAAGGAAAAAAATGGAAAAATGTCAAAAGTCACAAAAGTATCATGCATTGCATGATATGTCATTGTTAAAACAACCACCTTGGTTAAGCGAACTAAAATCCAAAACCTAAACCACGTTTTAGAAAAGTTTTTAAAACCAAAATCCAAAACCATAACCTAAAAATCAAAAAAAAAAGTTTATTTACATGCCCTAGTGATGTACATATTTGTACCCTTGTTTATTGCATCTTTTGACTTCTTATTTCATTCGATTTCCAAAGAAAAGGGTTCAAAAGAATATAAACTTGTGTAAGAATGGGCTAAAATGCAAGAAATAGGGTCTGCACAAGTTTTGAGCTAACCATGCAGGAATTCGAGCGAAAACGGAGTCAAAACGGAGAAGCCAAGTGAAGCTGAGCAGAGGTAGATATCGACCATAGACCCAGATATCGACCTCTGGTGTCGATATCGACCCCCATATCGACCTCAACATAGAAATTGACCAGAGCTGAACAAGTCGAGCAGGAACAGAGACCTCGATATCGACCTCTGGTGTCGATATCGACCCCTTATCTCGACAGAAGATAGACTCGGTTTCGTATGCGGATTTGAACTACATCTTCAAGGAGGCACGAGATTATCTCATACTTTCAAGACAGAGGACAGCTGAAGTTTTATTTATCTTTTACCATTAAGTTTTATCAAAATAAAAGACCTATCCTAATTGTTCGGATAGAGTTCATAGTTTAGATAGGAGTTGCAATCCTTGGATAGCGACGATTAGTAGCCTATAAATAAAGCCCTTGGGGGCTGGCATTCTAGAATCTTTTCATCCAATCTTAGAGTTAAAAAGACAAACAATAGAGTTAGAATTAGAGAGAAGTTTTAGGGTTTGACGTTTGCAAAAGTTGACGTTGAGTTGTAAAGCTTCGGAGTTTATTTTAATGCAAGTTTCTTCCTTTCAATCAACAATTAGTTCGATGATGAGAAGCGAGTAGTTCCCCAAAGCTCTTAGGGTCGGGGAGAGCCCGACGTTAGCCATGCGCGCTTGAGGTAAGTATTTGATGTTGATATCGTTGTGTCTATCTCTCCTCCTACGATTCTATGTTTAGTCCTAATCGAAAGAAAAGGGATCCATGCTAACAACTTGAGTTATAAACATAAAATTGGTAGAGACAATTAGGTTTATTTGCAAGAGTAATCCTAAGAGTTGTTGTACGGCGAAAGCTTGTCCCTCGGGTGAAATAGCTCAATTGTCCGTCTTATTTATCTTATCGCATGCATTGGTTAACGTTGTGGTAAACCCTAAATCCTAGGAGTTGTTTTAACATATTTTTTACACCCCAAAACCCACTGTTTTATTTCTGTTCATTGCTTCTCTCTTCCCATTCTAAATTATTCGGCCTTTTCTTTGCTGAGGAAGAACTAACTCACTGCAGGAAGACATCGATATCGACCACTGAGTTCGTCGACAGTTTTCTGAGTCGACGACGAACATCGCTGCGGAGTTTTGCTGAGCATCGATATCGACCCCTAGCATCGATATCGACCCTTCTGTATCGACTAGCAGTCTTCTGAGCCAGTCGATTTCGTGACTGACATCGATATCGACCCCTTCAGTCGATATCGACCACTTGTTTTTTGTCTCTACAGGTCTTCTGTTGCAGAGAACATCGACAGCGTAGGTCGAAATCGAGGCTTCTGGTCGACGCAGACGTGAGATTTCCAACGCTACTAGGATCCCGCTGACAC
Organism: Persicaria maculosa; assembly: GCA_963922045.1. Taxonomy (NCBI): domain Eukaryota; kingdom Viridiplantae; phylum Streptophyta; class Magnoliopsida; order Caryophyllales; family Polygonaceae; genus Persicaria; species Persicaria maculosa. Next base: position 3,964,427 of record OY998269.1, on the reverse strand, counting down.
GCCTCCTCGTGGATCGATCCTGACTACCCTTCCACTACAACGGGAGGAAGTGTTGTAATTATTTGCTTAGGCCAGGAGTTGGATTACATTTATTTACATCTTATTATTTGTACTCGACTTACCTACTGCAAAAACAAATTGGTGCCGTTGTCGGGGAGGCAATCAATCGCGCCCTAGTAGTATATCTCACGTCTCTACCTAGTTTGATTTTGCAGGTGTAAGCGACGAGCTGATCGCCCACCTGAATTTGAAGGAGTAGACGACCCTGAGCGTTCCATCTAAGGGCCCAAGCTCAAAGAATCATGGCGGACAACGCAAACCAGGCTGAACTTATTTAGCAACTAAGGAAGCAGGTTGAGGACCTAACGACTAGAGAGGCGGCACTTAAGGAGCGTGCGGATAGGGAGGTGGAAGGCCGGAGGCAAATAGAAGCCCAAATCAATGCCCTCCCTAGGAATGCCAAGCAATATATGCACCCCGCTCTCACAGTGCCTGAATCGGCAATTCTTATCCCTGCCTCTCATTTTGAAATTAAACCTAACTTCCTTACTGAGATTAGAAGACACCAATATGAAGGAAAACCTAATTAATGCCTTATGGCACATATTTCAACCTTCTTAGACCTTTGTGATACTATTGCTGATGGACGAAGTCTTGAATATGTCCAACTAAAAGCCTTTCGATGGTCTCTTACAGGGAAAGCATTGCAGTGGTTGGAAAGCATAGCCCCAAGATCGCTCGCACCTCGAATGAAGTCAAGGACGCGTTCCTCAACAAGTTCTTTCCTCCTTCTAAGACGGCGTTGATCCGACAGAAAATCACGGCTTTCAAACAAAAGCCTGGTGAGGCTCTAGCGACTGTTTGGGAAAGGTTTAAGGACCTCCTACGATCATACCCGACGCATGGCCAACCACCGTATGTAATTCAGGAGATCATTTACAATCCTCTTGACGCTGCAACTAAGGAGAGGATCAACACCTACACCTCCTATGGCTAACTTGAACTCGCTCCACAAGAGGTTAAGGAGACCATAGAGAGGTTGGTGGAGTTCGACAACACATATGGGACTCCTGAGGCTTCCGACGCACCATCATCGTCGAGGCCTGCCCCATCTATGCCCTTATATGAACCCTCCAATGTAATCAATCCGGATGTAAAGGAGCAATTCCATAGAGATCAACTTAGAAAGCTCCAAAAGCAAGTAAGGTTCCTTTCAGCGAACCAAGATTGCATTGAATGTGGATCACAACGGCACACCACCATCGAGTGCCCCCATGCTGAACAAGTACACCTAGCGGAGACTCACCAAGAGGCGCACTACATGAGGGGTCCCAATCACCAGTATTGGGGAGACCAAAGGTTCCATCAACCACAAAGGAACCAGGTTAACCCTAGGGACCACCCGCCTTATAGAGCTCCTGGGCACCCGGAGAGAGACCAAAAGAAGGATGATCTTCAACTTGTGCTAGATGAGATAAGGAGGAATCAAGCTAAGAATGATCAATTCAACAATGGCATCCATTCTCAACTCAATCACCTTACCACAAGGATTGGGGAGATGGACATATGGAAGAAGAACGTAGAGACCCAACTTGGTCAATTGGCGGCACAAATCCCTAGGCCGTCTGGAACACTCCCTGGGCAACCCACTACGAATCTGAAGGGACAATCCAGGACGGGCCACGTCGCAGCCATACAATTGAGGAGTGGCACCAAAGTACAAAAGCCACGGACGGAATCGGAGGAGAAAGCAGCAGACTCAGTCGACATCGACAGACCAGTCGATGTCGACCCAGAGGTCGATATCGACCCCCATGTCGACCCACAGGTCGATGTCGAGGCCACTGCAGAGCCATTAGAGCCACAACAGAGGACGAAATCGACCATTCCAGTCGATATCGACCATATCCCAGTCGATGTCGATGTTCAGCAGGCTCCTCCGACCTCCGTTTTGGCCCCTACTCCAAAGGAGACATTGCCATTCCCTTCCAAAGCATTTGAGGATCCCACCAAAGGTAAGTTTAGGCGCTTCATAAAGATACTTCACGGACTTAACGTTACTATCCCTCTTACAGAAGCCCTAAGCGAGATGCCTGCCTATGTGCGATTCCTCAAAGACATCCTGAGCAAGAAAAGATCCATGGCAGAGATCGCGGAGGAGTGCTCGAAGATGGACTTCCCTGAGAAGAAAAGTGATCCAGGGAAGTTTGCAATCACAGTGGGACTTGGCCAACATCGTCATAAAGCCCTATGTGACCTAGGGGCAAGTGTAAGTCTCATGCCTCTCTCTATTTGGCAAAAGGTAAACATTGGCGCCCTTGAACCTGTGGACATGAAACTCTACATGGCTGACAACTCATTCGTTAGGCCCACAGGTATAGTTGATGACGTTCTTGTAAAGGTAGGTAATTTCTTTGTGCCTACTGATTTCATTGTATTGGAGATGCCTGAAGATCCTGTAGTGCCTATTATCCTTTGTAGGCCCTTCTTAGCTACTGCAGATGCCAATATCAATGTACGTCGAGGGTTACTAACCTTTACTATAGGGAACGAAGTGATAGAATTCTCTTTCAACCCAACCATGAGCGAAACAAAGCACATGGAGCAAGTAGTCCTCTTGCTGGCCAAAGAAAAGCTTAGAAAATTTTTGTTGGCGAGGACGGAAACAGCAGGCAGGGTCGACATCGACTGGAACCAGTCGATATCGACTAAAAACATCGAAATCGACCCCCCTTGGTCAAAATCGAGTATGTCAGATCGCTGCCAGGAGCTTAAGTATGGGGTCATAGAGGTCGATATCGACCCCCACATATCGATATCGACCACAGCTCTCGAAATCGACCCACCTTGGTCGAAATCGACCACCCCTCAGCCCGAAGATTTCTGTTTCGGGCCCAAACAGGTAAGCCCAGGTATGACTCCTGACCCTCCTCAGTCCCTTATTGATAAATCATTTAAACCTATTATTGATAATTATACTAAAGAGAGGGTCAATGCTCCATGGTTTGCCTATATTGCTAAAGTTAGGTCAAGAAAGAGAAAGAAAGCGCCCAAAGAAGAACCTAACATCAAAGAAGCCTTGGTCGCCGAACTTAGCTACTATCAAAAGGAACTAGATGATCCAGGAGAAGGCTCAAGCTCGAAGGGTCCCTACATAAAAGGGTCATAAAGCATTGACGGAGAAGTCGGCCTAGCGACTCAAAAATCTAGAGCGTGTACATAAAACCTTTAAATTTTTTCGCATTAGATGGTTTTTAGGATTTAACTTTTGGCTTTTTGGAACTTTGAAAACTGAGATAATTCGTGGCTTTATCTATATTCCTAACCAAGATTTCAGGTTATCAAGCAAAAGGAACGACAAATAGAAAAGAAGCTTCTGCAGAGGCAGTCGAAATCGACCAGGCCAGTCGAAATCGACCCCCCCAAGGTCAAGCCACCTCTTGGAGTCGACATCGAGGACTCAGGAGAGAAATAGAGAGGTCGATATCGTCCCTAATACTCGATATCGACCCCAACCTGGCAGCCCTTGTCTTCATCTTCTTCCTCGACTTCGACAGATGCAGTCGACATCGACCACTGACCTAGATATCGACTTTTGGCATCGACTTAACCTGGAAATCGACCTGAATCCGAAGGTTGCGCTGTGAGTTTCTCTCTACCCTTGTTCTTCTTTTTAATACAGTGAGGACACTATATATTTTAAGTATGGGGTGGGGGAAAGACATGTCTTATGGTCTTAACTTGGTTTCTTCTTCACATTGCATTCATGTTTAAATTTTTATTCTTAGTTTTACTTCTATAAAATGTCAAAATCTAAAAAAAAAAATGTCAAAAATACGAAAAAATGCATGTTTATTTTTAAGTTTACTTTTTTTACCCTACTTAGATGTCCTATGATAAAAACTCAATAGCTGACTTGATCATGTAAACCCTATGGCATATTTGGATGGTTTAGCCTAAGTCCTTAAAGTTTTACGTAGATTGTGAACTTGTGATGAAATTGAGCACATATGATCCTAGGCTAAAAGGCAAATCCAACAAAAAGTGTCCTTGTGAGAATTTTGACCTATAGGGAGAACATAAAAAATCCCTCCGCTTTCTTGAGTGAATTTACTCTTCCTATGCATCTCTAAATGTTGTGATAGTTATTCAAAGCCAATGTGTATATATGTTTATGTTTACGAGAATTAAATGATGTAGGCATCTTTTAAGCCATTTTTATCCTCTCTTTACCTACCTTGAATTATCCCTGCTTGAAGCCAGAACATTAGCCTGAGTCTGAAATTGCAAACTCCACAAAATTATCCCTAGCCGAATTGAGCCTGACCCCATTTGGGAATTGAGACTTAGATTGGTTGGACTAATGCCTTGTGGAAAGAAAAGAGCATAATGTCCAGTTTTGAGCAAGGAAATTATAGGATGGTGCATATTTACATTTTGTCATATTTTGTAAAAGGATCTTTTGGCTCACCATATAAATGCACATATTTGTTTATTATTTTCGAAAAAAAATCCGAAAAAAAAAGAAATACAGATATATATATATAGTGCATGAGCCAAAATCCTTAAGTCTTTTATTCATACAAATGTTATATCTTTTAGAGGTATATTAGAGTTCAAAAGAAGGGTTGATAGTATGGTTTACATCTTTTTAATGCATCTTGAGAGTGTATTATGAAGAGTTATGGTTTGGGTATAGCAAAGTGTTGAGATTTAGGAGTCTTGATTCCCGAATTCTAAAAGCACCACATAGCCAAATAATTCCATAACTTTTATTTCATACCAAGCCCTATTACAACCCCGCCAAATGGAGTCTTCTTTGAAGTCTTCCATTGAACGAAATTCCTCCTGATGATTCTTATTGCATTTTCATAATTGGTTGCGAAGTGGATTTTTATAAATTTCAATGTTTATGAGATTGTATATGGAATTGAGTTGAGAGTTGATCTTCATAGCCTAAACACATGAGAGTTAAGTGCAAATACATTATCCCTGTGAGGTTGGATCAAAATTGCATATGCCTATGGATCGTCAAAATATGTGCTATGACGTTAAATTCACTTGATTTGCTTTGCTACCGCTTATGATGTTGCTTTTGACAAAGGCGAAGACTTGAAGGGTGTGTTGTAGGTGTTGGTTATTGCTTGGTTATTGCTTGAGGACAAGCAAGAGTCTAAGTATGGGGTGTTTTGATGTACATATTTGTACCCTTGTTTATTGCATCTTTTGACTTCTTATTTCATTCGATTTCCAAAGAAAAGGGTTCAAAAGAATATAAACTTGTGTAAGAATGGGCTAAAATGCAAGAAATAGGGTATGCACAAGTTTTGAGCTAGCCATGCAAGAATTCGAGCGAAAACGGAGTCAAAACGGAGAAGCCAAGTGAAGCTGAGCAGAGGTAGATATCGACCATAGACCCAGATATCGACCTCTGGTGTCGATATCGACCCCCATATCGACCTCAACATAGAAATCGACCAGAGCAGAACAAGTCGAGCAGGAACAGAGACCTCGATATCGACCTCTGGTGTCGATATCGACCACTTATCTCGACAGAAGATAGACTTGGTTTCGTATGCGGATTTGAACTATATCTTCAAAGAGGCACGGTATTATCTCATACTTTCAAGGCAGAGGACAGTTGAAGTTTTATTTATCTTTTACCATTAAGTTTTATCAAAATAAAAGACCTATCCTAATTGTTCGGATAGAGTTCATAGTTTAGATAGGAGTTGCAATCCTTGGATAGCGAGGATTAGTAGCCTATAAATAAAGCCCTAGGGGGCTGGCATTCAAGAATCTTTTCATCCAATCTTAGAGTTAAAAAGACAAACAATAGAGTTAGAGTTAGAGAGAAGTTTTAGGGTTTGACGTTTGCGAAAGTTGATGTTGAGTTGTAAAGCTTCGGAGTTTATTTTAATGCAAGTTTCTTCCTTTCAATCAACAATGAGTTCCATGATGAGAAGCGAGTAGTTCCCCAAAGCTCTTAGGGTCGGGGTGAGCCCGACGTTAGCCATGCGGGCTTGAGGTAAGTATTTGATGTTGATATCGTTGTGTCTATCTCTCCTCCTACGATTCTATGTTTAGTCCTAATCGAAAGAAAAGGGATTCATGCTAACAACTTGAGTTAAAAACATAAAATTGGTAGAGACAATTAGGTTTATTTGCAAGAGTAATCCTAAGAGTTGGTGTACGGCGAAAGCTTGTCCCTCGGGTGAAATAGCGCAATTGTTCATCTTATTTATCTTATCGCATGCATTGGTTAACGTTGTGGTAAACCCTAAATCCTAGGAGTCGTTTTTACATATTTTATACACCCCAACACCCACTATTTTATTTCTGTTCATTGCTTCTCTCTTCCCATTCTAAATTCTTCGGCCTTTTCTTTGCCGACGAAGAACTAACTCACTGCAGGAAGACATCGATATCGACCCCAGACGTCGATATCGACCACTGAGTTCGTCGACAGTTTTCTGAGTCGACGACGAACATCGCTGCGGAGTTTTGTTGAGCATCGATATCGACCCCTAGCATCGATATCGACCCTTCTGTATCGACTAGCAGTCTTCTGAGCCAGTCGATTTCGTGACTGACATCGATATCGACCCCTTCAGTCGATATCGACCACTAGTTTTTTTTGTCTCTGCAAGTCTTCTGTTACAGAGAACATCGACAGCCTAGGTCGAAATCGAGGCTTCTGGTCGACGCAAACGTGAGATTTCCAAAGCTACTAGGATCCCGCTGACACGCCTCCTCGTGGATCGATCCTGACTACCCTTCCACTACAACGGGAGGAAGTCTTGTAATTATTTGCTTAGGCCAGGAGTTGGATTACATTTATTTACATCTTATTATTTGTACTCGACTTACCTCCTGCAACAACACCTAGACTTTTGAGTCGCTAGGCCGATCTCTTCAAAAAAGCTCAAGACCCTTTATGGTAGGGCTCCCTAATGCAAAACCCTTCTCCTGGATCATCAACGTCATCATCATAATGCCCAAGCTTGGCGAATAGGGCGTCATCTTCATATGGCTCTTTATTCGGCTCATCCTCTTTCTTCTTCTTTTTCCTAGACCTTACTTTGCAAATATTGGCATACCGGGGAGCTTTGACCCTATTATTAGTATAATCACCAAGAATGGACAAAAGAGGGTTAGAAATCATACGTGAGCTTACCTTTTGAAACTTGAAACAACGATCTTCAGGTTTGGGGTCAGTTGACATCGACAGGGGATGGTCGTCGTCGAGGGAAGTAGTTGACTTCGACAAGGGATGGTGAACATCGAGTGCTCTAACAAAAGGGGACCCCCCTACTTCAGCTCTTGGCATCTCTGGCAGTCATCTGTGGTGATCGACATCGAGTGGTAGTGGTCGATCTCGATCACTTTGGTCGACTTGTTGCAGTCGAGTTGGACCTTCTTTTCAGCGCCTAGCTCTGTCAATAAGTAATCACGCAGCTACTCTTCTTCAGGTGTGACCCCACTTTCTCCATTGATTCCAAAGGTAAGAGATTCTTGTATTGCCTCTTTACAACGGACATAGTCATTTCTTAAGTCCATGCTCTTTACCTCTAGCTTTTTGGTCTCCTTCATCGTTGGGTTGAAGCAAAACTCGACGACTTCGTTGCCGATTTTAAAATAAAGGATGCCACTCCTAATGTTGAAGTTGGAGTTAGCGGTTGCTAAGAATGGCCTACCAAGGATGATAGGCACAATTAGATCCTTCAACTTGTCCAACACAATGAAGTCCGTGGGCACAAAGAACTTGTCCACTTTGACAGGGATATCATCCACAATCCTCGTGGGCCTCAAAAAGGAGTTGTCCGCCATGTAAAGCATCATGTCGAAGGGCTTCAATGGTCTTACTCCAACTTGTTGCCATATGGATAAGGACATCAAACTTACACTAGCCCCTAGGTCACAAAGGGCTTTGAATTGGTGTTTTCCTACCCCTACCATGACGCAAAACTTGCCTGGATTGCCTCTCTTTTCAGGGAATTCCATCGCATGACACTCTCCGACTATCTCGATGATAGATCTCTTCTTGGAAAGGATGTCTTTTAAGAACATCATGTAAGCCGGCATCTCATTGAGTGCTTCCGTGAGTGTTATGGTGATGTTCAAGCCTTGTAGCACCTTCATGAAGCTCCTAAACTTGGTATCCGTCAGGTTCTTCAACTCCTTGGAGGAGAATGGGAGCATCTTCATTGGCTTTGGAGCCAAAGCAGTCAACTGAGGAGCTTTTAAGTGGTCGATATCGACTGGAGGTGTGTCGATATCGATTGGAGCACTCGATCTCAAGGGAGTCTGTTGTCCAATGTGTTTTGTGGAGGCCTCGACATCGACTTGGTGGTCGACATCGACTAGGGCACTCGATCTCGAGTAAGTCTAAGGCTTTTTTGGCTTTGTAGCGGGCTCGACATTGACGGGGTGGTCAACATCGACAAGGCCCTCGAAATCGACAGAGAGTTGGTTGATGTTGACTGCTTCTCCAATGACTTCTTCTTCCGCTTTGTTCCTTGGCTCTTAAAATGTTCTCCCACTCCTTAGGTTTACAGTGGCGATGTGGCCAGATTGCCCCTTTGGATTTTGTTGTGGTTGATCGGGGAGCGTTCTGGATGGCCTTGGAATCTAGGCTGCTAGTTGACTCAATTGGGTTTTAACATTCTTCCTCCATATGTCCATCTCTCAAAACAGGGCGGTAAGCTCGTGAAATTTTATTTGGATGGCATTGTTAGTCTGCTGCGTTTGTGCTTGGTTCTTCGTTATCTTATCGAGGATGAGTTGAAGATGATCCGTCCTTGGTTCTCTCTCCGGATGGCCTGAAGATCAATAAGGTGAAGGGTCCCTTGCGTTGTATTGGGGTGGTGGATTACCCCAGTTTTGATATCCTTGGCGGTTGGGATTCCTTATAAATCTTACCTCTTGATGAGTCTCCGCTATGTCCACTTGCTCCGTGTAGGGGCAAGCAGTGGTGATATACTTCTCGGAGCCGCACTCGGCGCATGGTTGGTTAGCGGAGAGGAACTGGACTTGCTTTTGTGGCCTTCTAAGTTGATCCTTCATGAATTGATCTTTGACATCGGGATCTATCTCTTGGGATGGCTCATATAGGGGCATCAATGGGGCGGGCCTTGAGTCGGAGGCCGCATGATGTGCGCGGAAATTGCCATATTTTCTATGCACATTCTTGTCCATTTTGTCAATATTCGCATGCATATTGGCTGGGAAAACATAAGATTAGTGTAGTTTATATTTATTTACAAAATTTAGAGGTCTACACGAGTTTTTATGTGATTTTGCAGAAATCGAGACAAAAATGGAACAATTTGGACAAGAGAAGAGGAGCTGAAAAAGAACTCGAAGTCTACTGAAGAGTCGAAATCGACCTATAGACTTGACATCGAGTGAAACAGAGTACCAGAAATCGAGGAGAACAAGAAACAGAGCATGTCGACATGAAGAGGTTGATATCGATGTTACAAGGTCGATATCGAGTGGCCTGAATCGAGTTAAACATAGAAGTCGAGTGCCAATCCGAGGTTGAGTAGAAATGCTCGAGATAGAGAAAGGATGAGGTCGATAACGAGGTTCATGGTCGATATCGACTGCTGCTGCAAACATATCTGACATTGTTTTTGATAGAATTCAATCTAAAGCTTTGCATCTATCCTAATGTCGAGATCTTCTATCAATTAACCACTAGACTTGTTATCCCTTATGGTGAATGTGATATTTACCTAAGGAGTTTTGGTTATTTACTTTTATTAAGTTTTATCTTAGGAATAATGATAGGTTTTCGAATCCTTGGATAGCGAGGTTTAAGATCTATAATTAGAGGCCATTAGGGCTGAGTTAGGAAGAGTACACAAGCAATCAGTTTTAGTTTTATCGGAGAGAATAGTTAGGGGAGAGAGAGAGCCGAGTGAGTTGGAGGGAAGCGAGAGCGAAGATTTGGCTTTGTTCGGTGTACTTTATTTCTTTGCAAATTTTAATACAAGTAGTTTCTTTTCAATGATGATGAGTTCAATGATGATGAAGCGAGAGTAGTTCACCCACTTCTAGGGTCGGGGTGAGCCCAACGATAGCAATGTAAGTATGTGCATCAAAGGTATGATTTTTATGCGATTCCGTCTCGTATCCTATGCATGATCCTTTGCGAAAGTTGAGGAGATTCATTCTTTGCATTATTGAAGCGAAAGCCAATCATATTGTGAATTTGGATTTGTCATTAAATTGGATAGTAACTCTTAGGTTTTATGCGAGAGCCTCTAATCACCTAATAGTTGGTAATTAATGTTATTTGATGGAAATGCATCAGCTTTTAGTCTATAGATTCATATAAAAACTTGTGTTTTTATTTCTGTCCACCTTTCCCTCATCATTCTACGTTATTCGGACATCTTTTCTGACAAATAGGTTCGTTTACAGTTATGTTGAATACTTTATTTCGACTGCAGAGGTCAATATCGAGTGCTGACATCGATATTGAGTACCCAACTCGACGTCGATTTATTGCTTTTGTCTTTTGCAGGAAACTTCGCTGGAAATCGACCAGAAATGAGGTCGATATCGACAAGTCCACTCGATATCGAGTTGTCTAGCTTCTGGAGTTGAAACTTGATCGTGATTGCAAGCTTAGAAAGCGCTGACATACCTCCTCATGGATTCGATCCTGAATTACCCCTACCACTACATCGGGAGGGATTCTTATATTTTCTTTGCTTGGACAAGAGAGTCAGTCTAGTTTGAGATTATATTTGATATTTTTTTAGCGATATCCCTCCCCCTTACGAACACCGCATGAGTCCCATAAGTGTTGCAAATTCCATCTACCTCTCTATTTTATCCCAAGCATGTTGCGGTGGAAGATCAACATACCCATAGGAGGTATAGTTGTTGACTCTCTCCTTGGTGTCCACTTATGTAGGGACAGTTGAATTGAAAATATATAAATAATATAAAACTAATCGCAATCCTAGCCTTAAATTCAAAACTCTCCGCTGTAAGAGTAGGGAAATTAGGTTTGATCCTCGAGAAAGCAGGTTAATGGTATCCAAGAATAGTATAAAAGTACATTCTATTGTCCACCAGAAGTCACTCGATCTCGATAGAGGTAGTCGATGTTGAAGGTGGTCGTTGATCTCGATTGTAGAGGACCTGTAGAGACAAAAACAAATAGTCGATATGAACCTCAGGTGTCGATGTCGAGTATCAGTCCAGATGTCGACCGCCTCAGAATACTGTCAGTTGATCTAGGGAACTCAATATCGAGTAGTGTACTCGATCTCGAGTCAAAACAAGAGCAGAAAGTTTGTCGACTCCAGAAACATTGACCAATGCAATGGTGTCGATATCGACCTAATGGGTCGATCTCGAGTGCTCATGCAATACGTTAGTATCCGTCGGTAAAGTAGGCTAAAAAGAATAGAATTAAGGTAGAAGCTTTGAGCAGAAATAAACAAGGGTTTGAATGATTAAGAAGAATATAAATAAAAACGAACTCCTAAGGCTAGGGTTCACCACAATGCTAACCATACATGCATAGGATAAGTACGGACAATTACACTATCTCACCTTAGGGACAAGCTTTCGTCGTACACTGATGTGCGCACAAATTGCCATATTTTCTATGCACATTTATGTCTGTTTTTTCATTATTTACATGCATAAAAGTTGGGAAATCATACGATTAATGTAGTGTATGCTTATTTGCAAAATATAGAGGTTTACACGAGTTTTTATGTTATTTCACAGAAATTGAGACAAAAATGGATCAATTTGGACAAGAGAAGAAGAGCGGAAATAGAACTCAACGTCTACTGAAGAGTCGAAATCGACCTAAAGACTCGACATCGAGTGGAAACAGAGTGCACGAAATCGAGCAGAGGAAGAACAGACCATGTCAACATGAAGAGATCGATATCGATGTTACAAGGTCGATATGGAGTGGCCTAAATCGAGTTAAAGATACAAGTCGAGTGCCAATCCTAGTTCGAGTAGGACTGCTCGAGATAGAGAAAAGAAGAGGTCGATTTCGAGGTCCATGGTCAATATCGACTGCTGCAGACAGATCCGACGCTGTTTTTGATAGAATTCTATCCGAAGCTTTGCATCTATCCTAAGTCGAGATCTTCTATTATATACCATCAGACTTGTTATCTCTTATGGTGAATTTATTATTTACCTAAGGAGTTTTAGTTATTTACTTTATTAAAGTTTTATCTTAGGAATAAAGATAGAGTTTCTAATCCTTGCATAGCGAGGTTACAAGTCTATAATTAGAGGCCATTAGGGCTGAGTTTAAAAAATTACACACATCCACTTTCAATTACAACAAGAAAAATTCAGTTTTACAGTAGAGAGAGAGAGAGCCGAGTGAGTAGGAGGGAAGCGAGAGCGGAGATTTGGCTTTGTTCGGTGTACTCTTTCTTTTGCAATTTCAATACAAGTAGTTTCTTTTCAACAATGATGAGTTCAAAGATGATGAAGCCTGAGTAGTTCACCCACCTCTAGGGTCAAGGTGAGCCCGAAGATAGCAATGTAAGTTTGTGCAACGAATGTATGATTTTTATGCGATTCCGTCTTCTATCCTATGCATGATCCTTTGTGAAAATTGAGGAGATTCATTATTTGCATTATTGAAGCGAAAGCCAATCATATTGTGAATTTGGATTTGTCATCAAATTGGATAGTAACTCTTAGGTTTTATGTTAGAGCCTCTAATCACCTAATAGTTGGTAACGAAAGTTATTTGACGAAAATGCATCATTTTTCATGAATTTGGCATAATACTTGCATGGTTATCGTTGTGGAATTAATCCCCGACCTTGGAAGCTTTAAATTTATTGAGTTATATAAAAAGTTGTGTTTTTACTCTATCCACATTTCCCTCATCATTCTACCGTCATCGGATATCTTTTCCGACGCAATTTGGTACGTTTTAAGTTACTGTTGAAGACTCGATTTCGACTGCAGAGGTCAATATTGAGTGTTGACATCGATATCGAGTACCCAACTCGACATCGACTTTGCTTCTATCTTCTATAGGAACTTTGCTGGAAATCGACCAGAACTGAGGTCGATATGGACCAGTCTACTCGATATCGAGTGGTCTTCTGGAGTCGAAACTTGATCTTGATTACAACTTAGGAAGCGCTGACATACCTCCTCATGGATTCGATCCTGAAATACCCTGCCACTACATCGGGAGGGATTCTTGTATCTTATTTGCTTGGACAAGGGAATCGGTTTAGTTGTGATATTTAGTTTAATATTTTATTTAGCGATATCCCCCCCTTACGAACAAATTGGCGCCGTTGGCGGGGAGGAAATCAATCACGCTCTGATCGTGAACCTATCCTAGAAAGCATAGACGAGCCCGAACGTTTTCTCCATCTTCAAAACAAAGCTATCAGAATCATGGGGGAGAATGAGACACGGGCTCAAATCATTGAGCGGTTGAGGAAGGAAATAGAGGACCACAATACTACAATCGCTGCTGAAAGGGCCGCCGCTACTGCAGAGCGAGCCCGCGCTGATAGAGAGGAGGATGCGTGCAGACAAGCCTAGGAGAGGCTCAATCAGTATCCACAGACGGCGATGCAATACATGCATCCGCTGCTTCATGTTCCTGAATCTGCTATTTTAATTCCTCCATCTAATTATGAGATTAAGATTAACTTCATGTATGAGATTAAAAGAAATACTTTTGAATGAAGAACTAATGAATGCTGATAGAGCATGATTAGATATGCATATTAGGATTCATTTAGCATAGTTTGGTTGTAAGTAGTGCATATTTTAGTTACAATTACATGTTTACCAATGGTATTGGAAGAGTCGGAATCTATGCAATTTTATATTTAATTTCAGGTAGATGTGGATCCGACGAGGAATGAAGAGCTCTTGGATGAAAGAGGATTCAAGTTGAGGAAGAAAAGTGAAGAGCACGGGAGTGGAGTCAAATTTCGAGAGCCTAAGTGATAAACAAGTCAGTAGAAGTTGTCGTCAAATAAGCTGAACTTGTTTTGCACTTTCTGGAGGCCTCGGTGGTCAGAATGCCTATTATCAGCATTCGTTGGAAAGCTCTTTCCGAGATCTACAACTTTCATGTTGACATCGAGACCAAATTCGAAGAGGAAAAATCTCTGTGAACAGAATGGCCGCCCCGCGGCCCGAAGACTTGCCGAAGGATTTCGCTGATCGCCTGGCCGCCCCGTCGCCTGAGGTAGCCGCCCCGCGGCCTCATACCGCCGATTCATTAATTAGGGTTTCTTTAGAATTGTTTTGGCCGACTTTCTTAGGTTTATTTAAGGACTATTAGGGTTATTTTCTTAGGCATCTAACTAATAACCTTATGCACTTTAGAGAATTGTTGAGAGCACGTTGAGCATGAGCAACTAAACTCTCGAAGGTTTCGCCTACAGTTTGGATCTTTGATTGTTGAATTGTGAGTTTCTTAATCTAGTTCTTATTCCTATTTGAATGTTTTGACTTCTTTGCGCTTAATTCCTTGAATGTGTTTTATTCTCTCTGGCCTGATCAACTAGTTAGAGTAGATTCCTTCAATTGCTAGGGTTTTGCAGATTCCTCGTAGCGAACCTTAACCCAAGTGGCAATCATATCCCTTTAGGACTCGTAGGACTAATTGGATGTGTAGGAAGTTGAATATATTTTAAATATCGACTCGTAGCTTGATATTGCATATAACTTGGTCAATTCATAGTCTTAATCCTATCTCTAGGTTAAATCTTAACCGTGTTAGGGTTATTTAGAGATAAGGATTGCTAGGACTCGTAGGACTAGAAATTTATCTAAGATCTGGACAAGGACATTGATAGGAAAAGAAGAGAACTAGAGGCTGAAACAAGGATCAAATTCATCAATTAAAGTGACAAATTGTAGGTGAACCTATTTCTCTCTATTGCAGTCTACAACCTCCTTTACCTTGTTCGCTTCTTTCCGCTTTGACAAAAGGCGGATCTTTTTCTCACAAAAACTCTCTTTTTGGTTACTTGCGATTAGATTAGCACTTGAACTTACTAGATTTCCCTGTGGATCGACCTCTTTCTTACCAACTATACTAGTTGTAGGTTTGAGTATTTCTTTGGCAGGAACAACGACAGGTTTTCCTCTTGTTAAATTTGGCGCCGTTGCCGGGGAAATCATTTTAATTTCTTGTGTTGTTTAATCGCTACCCTTGGTGTGGACCACGTTTATGGTCCGCACCCGTGCTACTAATCCATCTTTACTTCCTTTTGATTCAGAGATTGAGAGGACTCTTTCCAACCTAAGGCGGGAGGTTCGCAACAACTCTAGCGAATTACCTTTTGATCAAGAAGCCGAAGGAACTGCAGAGATGGGTGACAACGCGTTAGATAACGCGAACCAAAACTTAAGGCAACTCACCGCACCGAATCTTCAAACACAACCATTGGCGGTGCAGTTTCCAGCGCTTGCTGATGGGACCAAGTTCGAGTTTAAGGCTCAATGGATCCACTTTCTACCTAAGTTCCATGGGTTGAGTGGCGAGGATCCCAACAAACATTTGGCGGAGTTCCATGCTATCATTGAGAGCATGAGACCCGCAGATGTCACAGAGGACCAAATCAAGCTGCGAGCTTTTCCTTTCACATTAAAAGATTCAGCTAATGATTGGTTTTATTATTTGCCTGCAGGGAGTATTACTACCTGGACAGAGATGAAAAGGTTGTTCTTAGAGAAGTACTTCCCTGCCACAAAGCTGAACTTTCTCAAAAAGGCCATCAGCAACATCGAGCAATTAGCAACTGAGACCCTGTATGAGTATGTGGATCGATTCAAAAAGCTCTGCTCAAGTTGCCTCTACCATGGTTACTCACAACAGGATTTGGTACTTTATTTGCATGGAGGTTTGCTTGATGATGAGCGTCGAATGTTGAATGCCACTAGTGGGGGTAACATTCTCAACAAGACCCCAAATGATGCTATGGAGTTGTTCTCAGAGCTTGCTGAAGGGTCTAGACAATATAGCAAGAGGGCAAACCCCCGTGGAGTACTGGCTGTGGATTCTTCAAGCTCCAATTTGCAAGCTGATATGATGGAGATGAAGGAGATGATGAGAAGGATGATGCTCAAAGGGACCCCTTAGGAACTCAAAGCATGTGGGCTATGTGCTGATCCTTTACATCCAAACGATATGTGCCCGCTACTTCAGGATCCTAATGTTGAGCTCAACGCCATGGGAAACTTTGTCCCGCAGAAGCCCAGGTATGGTAACTATGGTAACCCCAATCAATTCAATAACAATTATAATGCAGGTTACCAGGGGTATGGCTATGGTAATAACCAAGCCCCTTACAATCCGCAAGGGGGACACCAACAAAGGCCTCAACAACAATTCGATTCTAGGCAGAGAGCACCCCCCGCAGGGGATCAATCAACTGAGGACCCTATCAAAACCCTCACTAGGATACTTATGAGCCAGGTTGAGCACTCAAAGAATCTTGAGAAACAGGTAGGCCAACTGGCTCAATCGCTAAGTGAATTGCAGGCTAAGGACTCAGGAAAGCTACCATCTCAAACGGTGGTGAATCCTAAGGAGAACGTCAGCGTAATAACGCTAAGAAGTGGTAAGGAACTGATTACTACTCACCAAGATGACGAAAACTATGGGGAACCTGAGATGCATAAAGACAAAGGAGAATGAGAGCTGCGAGCCGCCCCGCGGCCCCCATGAGCCGCCCCTCGGCCAAGGCGATTCTGCAGATGCAAATTTCGGCGAGCCGCCCCGTCGCCCTCATGAGCCGCCCCGCGGCCTTGTCCCTGATGAAACTTCCTACTCCTATGTAAGGTCTGAATTCACTCCTTTAAATTCTTACAAACCTGTTCCTCCTTTTCCTGAAGCTCTTAGAGATACAAGGAGGCCTGAGAATGACAAAAAGATCTTTGAGACATTTAGTAAGTGCGAGGTAAACATTCCCTTACTCAAATTGATTAAAAGTATTCCTCGTTATGCTAAATTTCTGAAGGAGCTTTGCACCATGAAGAGGAATCAGAAGTTGAAAGGGAAGCAGAAGATTAAGGTAAGCGAACATGTGTCTGCTGTGTTTCAAAAACGTATGCCTAAGAAATGTAGCGACCCTGGCATGTTTACAATCCCATGTGTGATAGGTGAGACTAAGTTTGATAAAGAGTTGTTAGACTTAGGTGCTTCTATTAATGTCTTGCCTTACTCTCTATATGAATCATTAGGCTTAGGACCTTTGCATGAGACTAGAGTGGTGATCCAACTAGCGGACCGCTCAAATGCTTATCCTAGAGGCATAGTAGAGGATATTTTGGTTATGGTTGACAACTTGATCTTTCCTGCTGACTTTTTTGTCTTAGACATGGAGCATGGTAAGCAAGAGGCCCCTATTCTCTTAGGAAGGCCCTTTTTGAAGACTGCTAAGACAAAAATTTATGTGTATTCTGGCTCATTAACTATGGAATTCGATGGTGAGAAGGTTGAATATAATATTTATGATGCAATGAAATTCCCTTCTGATGATCCTTCCTTATGCTTTGTAGATGCCATTGATACTTGTATGCAGGATACTTTTGACATGAGTTGTGTAGATGACCTGCAGGTTGCTTTAGAAGCTCCTATTGAGGAGTTGTCATTGAATTATGCTTTGTCTACTAACCTGCAGGAGACTATAAGAGACTTGTCCACCCTCCCAACTCATTTGCAGGTAGGTACCCCTATGGAACTAACCGGTTCAAACGAGAAGCTCTTACCTTCTGTTGTGCAGGCACCCGTTGTTGAGCTCAAGCCACTTCCTGAGCATTTGAAGTATGCATTCGTGGGGGAAGGTGATACCTTGCCTTTCATCATCTCCAACAAGCTTACTAAGGAACAAGAGGATAGGTTGGTGGCGGTGCTCAAAGAACATAAGACCGCTCTGGGATGGACCATAGCGGACATCAAGGGAATCAGCCCAGCTACTTGCATGCACAAAATCTTGTTAGAAGAGGGAGCCAAACCTTCCAGGCAACCTCAACGGAGACTCAACCCACCTATGATGGAGGTAGTAAAGAAGGAGGTGCTGAAACTCCTTCAGGCAGGTATGATCTATCCCATCTCTGATAGTCAATGGGTTAGTCCAAAGCAGGTAGTACCAAAGAAGGGGGCATAACAGTGGTTGAGAACAAAGAAGGTGAGTTGGTCCCTACCAGAGTCCAATCAGGCTGGAGAGTTTGTATCGATTATTGCATGCTGAATGCGGTAACTCGAAAAGATCACTTTCCCTTACCTTTTATTGATCAGATTCTTGAACGGCTCACTGGTCGTCCATATTATTGCTTTTTAGATGGATATTCAGGTTACTTTCAGATAGCCATTGCACCGGAGGATCAAGAAAAGACGACATTCACTTGTCCGTTTGGCACTTTTGCATATCGCAGGATGCCTTTTGGCTTGTGCAACGCTCCTAGGACATTCCAACGGTGTATGGTAAGCATTTTTTCTGAATATATAGAGCAATTCATTGAGGTTTTTATGGATGACTTTACGGTACATGGTGATAGTTTTGATGCTTGCTTAAACCATTTGGCACTTTTGCTTAGAAGGTGTGTGGACACTAACTTAGTGCTCAATTCAGAGAAGTGTCACTTTATGGTTTAGGAGGGCATTGTTTTAGGTCACACTGTCTCACATAAAGGGATTGAGGTTGATAAGGCAAAGATAGACATCATTCAATCATTGCCTTATCCTACTAATGTGCGTGAAGTGCGTTCCTTTTTAGGCCATGCAGGATTCTACCGCAGGTTTATTAAGGATTTCTCAAAGATCACCTCACCCTTGTGCGAGCTACTGAAGAAGGAGGTCACTTTTACTTTTGATGAGAAGTGCAGGATGGCGTTTGATGAGTTGAAGACTTGTCTTACTAGTGCACCAATCATACAAGCACCAAATTGGTCCCAACCCTTCGAATTGATGTGTGACGCTAGTGACTACGTCGTGGGAGCCGTGCTTGGACAAAAAGTGGGGAAGAGCTCTCATGTGATTTACTATGCATCTCTGACGTTGAATGGCGCCCAAAGGAACTACTCAACTACAGAGAAGGAACTTTTTGCTATTGTTTTTGCCCTTGAGAAATTTAGATCTTATTTGCTTGGTACAAAAGTTATTGTGTATACTGACCATGCAGCGCTTCGTTACCTTTTGACGAAGAAAGAGGCCAAGCCAAGATTGATTAGATGGATCTTGCTTCTAAGCGAGTTTGATATTGAAATCAGGGACAAAAAGGGTGCGGAGAACCTTGTTGCAGATCATCTCAGTCGTATATTGCAGGGAAAGAATGGGCAGGACGAGCAATCACATATCTTGGGGAGTTTTCTTGACGAAGAGTTACTGCAGGTTTTCAGCGTCTCCAGCTGCCCCGTCGCCGGACTGGCCGCCCTGCGGCCACCTGTCGCCGGCCGCCCCGCGGCTGACCCTGGCCGTCCCGCGGCCTCTGCAGAATCTGATATTGAGCTTCTATTGAAGGTAAGTTCTATTCCCCGCCCTTGGTTCGCTAATTTGGTGAACTTTTTAGTTTCGCAGGAGTTTCCACCCAACTTTTCCAAGGCTCAAAAGGACAAGATACGCCGTGATGCTCGCTTCTACATTTGGGATGATCCATACCTATGGAAGCATTGCGCTGATCAAGTGATACGTCGGTGTCTTCCCGATGATGAGGTACAATCTGTCCTTAATTTATGTCATTCACATGAATGTGGTGGAAACTTTGGACCACAAAAGACAGCAAGAAAGGTACTTGAGGCAGGGTTCTTTTGGCCGCATATATTTCGTGATTCATATGCTTTTTGTAAATCCTGTGATCGCTGTCAAGGAGTTGGGAATCTTTCTAAGAGGAATGAGATGCAACAAACCCGCATGATATTTTGTGAGATTTTTGATGTTTGGGGCATTGACTTCATGGGACCATTCCCTAGCTCGTTTGGGAACTTGTATATTTTGCTTGCGGTGGACTACGTCTCCAAGTGGGTGGAGGCGAAGGCCACCAGGACTGATAAAGTTGTTGTAGGTTTCCTCAAAGAGCTATTCTCTAGATTCGGAGTGCTGAAAGCATTGATCAGTGATAAAGGGACTCATTTCTGCAATAAGACGGTAAGTGCTTTATTAAAGAAATATCGTGTTACGCAGAGAGTGTCTACTGCATACCACCCCCAGACTAATGGGCAAGCTGAGGTGTCTAATCGCGAGATTAAGACGATCTTGGAGAAGACTGTTGCCCCAAACAGGAAGGATTGGAGTGTAAGACTTGATGATGCTCTGTGGGCTTATCGAACGGCTTACAAGACTCCCATTGGGATGTCTCCGTTTCGATTAGTTTATGGAAAGGCTTGCCATCTTCCGGTCGAGCTCGAACATAAGGCATACTGGGCGGTGATACAATGCAATATGCAAATGGATAATGTTGGGGAGTTCAGGAAACTTCAGCTGCAGGAGCTGGAAGAGTTGAGACTGGATGCCTATGACAACTCCGTCACTTATAAGGAGAAGACTAAGGCATGGCACGACAAGCATATTTTGCGAAAGGACCTCAAAGTTTGGGACAAGGTCCTTCTATTCCAATCGCGCCTTCAACTCTTCCCAGGTAAGCTTCGCTCTATATGGGCATTGCCATATGTGATTACTAATTTCTTTTCTCATGGTGCAATAGAGCTACTCAATGAGAGGAATGGAGACATTTTCAAAGTAAATGGTCATCGCGTGAAGCCATATTATGAGAACTTTATCAAAGAAGATGGTGATGAGTTAGTTCTCCGTGAACCAAGCACTGAGGATCACTAGGGAGTAATGACGTCGAGCCAACGACGTTAACTAAAGGTGCTGCTTGGGAGGCAACCCAAGGTAAGTAGTTTAGATGTTATTTTCTTATTGCATTTAGTTACTTTCTTTTAGTTTAGTTGTGGTGTTTTCGGCATACTAACCCCGCAGGGTAAAAAGAAGTAGAGATGGTCAAAAAAGGGGCGGCCTGCCCCGTCGCCAGCCTTGGCCGCCCCGCGGCCCCTGACGGATGAAAAAAAATATTGGGACCCGTGTGGGCCCCATATTCCACCCCCTTTAACCCCATCCACCACAATCATCTTTCCCATTATCCCTAGCCGCCCCTACGCCTCTATCTTCCACCATCTCCTCTACCTTCATCTTCCTCATTCAACCTACAACCAAAACCCCAACCTCCATTAAAGCTCTCCTTCAAAAGCTTCAAATCTTCACAAAACTCAACCCTTTCTTCAATATCTCCCATTGTCCTCCTATATCTTTCACAAAACCACCCACAATCTCCTTATTCTTCCTAGATCTAAACCAAAAACACCCGATTTGAAGGATATTCAAGGTTTTGGGAGAAATCCACCAACGGATGGAGGAATTTGAGACGTCGGAGCACAAATCGGAAGTTGGAGGAGCAGATTCGGCGGTTTTTCGGAGGCCGCCCCGTTGCCATACCAACCGCCCCGTCGCCGGCCGCCCCGTCCCCAGCCTTGCCTCCCAGCGGCCACCTGTCACCGGCCGCCCCGTCGCCTACCCTCGCCGCCCCGCGGCCACTGCAGAAACATCCATTTTCGTGAGTTTTTACTTCGAACTTTTTCTTGGGTTAATTTCATAGCTTTAAGCAAACATGTCTAGACCCTATGGAATGAGTAGGAGTCAGAAGGAGAGATGGAACGCGCTGAATACTAGGAATTTCTTTCAAACCAAGTTTTTTCACGAACCTACCCTTCGGATGTTAGAAATGGATGTATGCACTAGGCAGTTGTTAGTACATGGAGGCCTAGGGGATTTCTTAGATAAGAATGCTCCGACTTATTCGGGTTTAGTTAAGGAATTCCTGGCTACGTTGAGTGTGCGGTCTACATCTATCGAGTTTAGGTTATTGGGACGGGAGTTCACGAGGACAAAGGAGAGAGTGGGACAGCTTTTTGGAGTGACAGTCGCACCCACCGCAGGTTGGTTTGATGTGTCAAAGGGAGAGGGACCTGTTGCATTTTGGCTTGCAGCGACTAGGGTGCCGTTTGTGGCCAAGAAGGGCCAATACAACTCGAGTATTCGGCACCCTGCATTACGACTGATCCATAAGGTTTTAGCCAACACCTTCTTTGCCCAGGCTGAGGTCAACAATATCTCACTTCGGGATATGTCATATTTGTGGTGTTTGACGCCAGAGAGCCCAGTTATTCCAGGTTGGGTAGATTTGTTCCTTTTCAACTACAAGGACATCATAGACAAGCGCAAGACAACGACGATTAGCTTTGGGGGTCTCATCACTCTCATAGCACGAGATTGTATTGATTTGAGCGCTGTCCCTGATGCCCTGCATGGTTCATTTCTGTATGATGAGGCCCAGCTGAGGAAAGCTGGCCATTTGGAGGGGAGAGCACCGATGTGGGTCTGGAGGACAGGCCATCTTGGGGTGATTCAGCTTAGATTACCCCGGACGCTTCCCTTTGGTCCTACGGCGGAGGATTTCTTCATGGGCGATGAGGATGAGGATGATGAGGATGAGGATGAGGATGGTGGAGATGATGATGATCAGGGCGATGATGGTGGTGTTCCTGAGATGCAGACGGATGTAGGAGGTGGAGATGCTGGACCTTCTGGCACATCTGGGGTAGGTGCTGGTCCAGATTATTATGAGCTGCAACAGAGGATGACGGCGATGTCTCTGCGACAGGATACTATGTGGGAGCAGCAGCAGCAGATGGCTGTCCTCCAGGATACCATATGGCAGCATCAGCAGATGATTTCCCGTCGTCAGGATGATATGTGGGATCATCAGCAGCAGCTCTATGTTGATATAGGAGACATCCATCGCGATGTGCGTGGACTGACGACTAGCATGGTGGGTATGGTTGAGAGCCAGGCTGAGATGCGACGCTTACTGGAGCAGGTGCTCCAACGACAACAGGCTGCATAGGAGGCTCAGGAGCTGCAGAGACAGAGACAGGAGGAGTTCTTCCGATTTGCATACCCTCAGTTCCCACCTTATCCACCACCACCTCTACAGTGATCATGTTAGTTTTTTCTTTTTCTTTTCTTTTCCCTTTCAGTTTATTTTGATGTTTTCGCCATTGAGGACAATGTCAGAATTAAGTGTGGGGGAAGACTTGCATGACATGTATTTTATCTTTATGTTGCATTTTGACTTTAGTTTGCATGGTCGAATGTTTTAGTTGATCTACTCTATGTTATTCGCAAAAAAAATCCGAAAATTATACTCCCTCCGTTAATTAAAACTTGACGTTTTACTATTCATGCACGCTTTTTGAGGTGTTAAAAACTGTATAAAATATTAACTTTTTTAATATATTTTTTTAATAATTTCATACTTGTTACTATTAAATATGAATTTATAAAAACAAATTTTAAAAAAAATTTGATATTTCATATAGTTTTTATCATTCTAAAAAAGCGTGCATGAATAGTAAACGACAAGTTTTAATTAACAGAGGGAGTATTATTTATGTTATTATATTTATGCATTAGCTAGGATTAGGTCTTATTTTCCCATATGGATGCCACTTGTCCTCTAATTTATTTATTAAGACTTATGCCCCATGATGTGCTTGGATTGTTGAAAACCTTTGATATCTGATTTCCACACTATTTGGTGAGTATAATTGCTTAATGATTGAGCACATAAGATATTTGATTTTGGGTGATCTTGAAGTTCTAGACATGACCTGGTGAGTTTATTTTGGCCTATATTTGGACAAAATATATTATGTCCTCTTGGTTGTTGAGTGTACTCTCTTTAATTGCCTCCTCTTTGGCTTGCATTTAGATATCTTATTCAAGGCTGCATATTATGATTTCTGCACATGACTTAAAAATGATTGAGGCACCTTGCATATTATCCTCTGCTTGAAGCCAATATTGAGCCTAATTGCCTATTCTTATGAGCTCCAGAAGATTTTTCCATAGCCAATTATAGCCTGACCCATCCGGGAATTAGGAATAGTTGGTGAATATTCATATTGTGGATGATGGTTTGAGTGATGGATTGTATGTTGGGAGTACTTTTATGAGATGTTTTGATTCTTGCTAGTAGTTTACACATTACTTCGGACCTAAGGAGGATAAAATTCACATAGGGGTAAAAGTCAAGGAAAATCATTTGATATGGCATGAAGAAGAGCATATGAAAAAAGAAAAAAAAAAGAAAAAAAAAAGAATAAGAGAATGAGTTGAGTATGGTTTGTGAAGTTTGATACTTGAGATTGGAGTTGCATACATTGTAGAGTTATGGTATGATCTTGTGAGTGGTATTGTAACTTGGTTGCATGCTTAGTTCCCGGATTATGAGCACCACATGGCCTAAATTGTTCCATACCATATGTTTTCTACCTTGGCCCCATTACAACCCAATTGAAAGACCTCATGATTTTTGTTGTGTGTAGAGTCACCAGCGGTGGAGAGCTAGAACACTGGTGCAAGACTATTGTAGCTATGTTTTTAAAGATTGAGTTTTGAGCATAAACATTTAACCCTAAACACTTGAGCGAGAGTGAAACACATATTCCTTGTGAGGTCTAGAATGGATATGGTTGCCTGATTTCATTGCTTATTGCAATTATGTGCTATGATGTTGTTAATCTATTGTGTTTGCTAGTTTTCATGCACTTAAAGAATATTGGGGTTGATACATGAATAGCTATTCTCTGGGGCTGCAGAGTTGAATTTTCCATTGCTTGAGGACAAGCAAAGGTTCAAGTGTGGGGGAATTTGATAGAGCATGATTAGATATGCATATTAGGATTCAAATAGCATAGTTTGGTCGGAATCTATGCAATTTTATGTTTAATTTCAGGTAGATGTGGATCCGACGAGGAATGAGGAGCTCTTGGATGAAGGAGGATTCAAGTTGAGGAAGAAAAGTGAAGAGCACGGGAGTGGAGTCGAATTTCGAGAGCCTAAGTGATAAACAAGTCATTAGAAGTTGTCGTCAGACAAGCTGAACTTGTTTTGCACTTTCTGGAGGCCTCGGTGGTCGGAATGCCTATTATAAGCATGGGTTGGAAAGCTCTTTCCGAGATCTACAACTTTCATGTTGACATCGAGACCAAACTCGAAGAGGAAAAATCGCTGTGAACAGAATGGCCGCCCCGCGGCCCGAAGACTTGCCGAAGGATTTCGCTGATCGCCTGGCCGCCCCGTCGCCTGAGGTAGCCGCCCCGGGGCCTCAGCAGAACCGCCGATTGATTAATTAGGGTTTCTTTAGAATTGTTTTGGCCGACTTTCTTAGGTTTATTTAAGGACTATTAGGGTTATTTTCTTAGGCATCTAACTAATAACCTTATGCACTTTTGAGAATTGTTGAGAGCACGTTGAGCATGAGCAACTAAACTCTCGAAGGTTTCGCCTACAGTTTGGATATTTGATTGTTGAATTGTGAGTTTCTTAATCTAGTTCTTATTCTTATTTGAATGTTTTGACTTCTTTGCGCTTAATTCCTTGAATGTGTTTTATTCTCTCTAGCCTGATCAACTAGTTAGAGTAGATTCATTAAATTGCTAGGGTTTTGTAGATTCCTCTTAGCGAACCTTAACCCAAGTGGCAATCATATCCCTTTAGGACTCGTAGGACTAATTGGATGTGTAGGAAGTTGAATATATGTTAAATATCGACTCGTAGCTTGATATTGCATATACCTTGGTTAATTCATAGTCTTAATCCTATCTCTAGGTTAAATCTTAATCGTGTTAGGGTTATTTAGAGATAATGATTGCTAGGACTCGTAGGACTAGAAATTTACCTAAGATCTGGACAAGGACATTGATAGGAAAAGAAGAGAACTAGATGCTGAAATAAGGATCAAATTCATCAATTAAAGTGACAAATTGTAGGTGAACCTATTTCTCTCTATTGTAGTCTACAACCTCCTTTACCTTGTTTTCTTCTTTCCTCTTTGACAAAAGGCGGATCTTTTTCTCACAAAAACTCTCTTTTTGGTTACTTGCGATTAGATTAGCACTTGAACTTACTAGATTTCCCTGTGGATCGACCTCTTTCTTACCAACTATACTAGTTGTAGGTTTGAGTATTTCTTTGGCAAGAACAACGATAGGTTTTCCTCTTGTCAAATGCCCCTTGCAACATATTTCTACTTTTATGGATTTGTGTGAGACTAAGATTAACTTCCTGTTGATGGTGTAAACTTAGAATAAGTTAGACTAAAGTCTTTTTGATGGTCTCTTGCAGGGAAGGCATTACAATTGCTATAGAGTTTGGTTCCACGCTCGATGAGGACATGGGCAGAGGTGAAGGATGCGTTCCTAAACAAGTTCTTTCCTCCATCTAAAACGACGATGCTGCAGCAAAGGATCACGACTTTCAAATAAAAGCCTGGTGAGACATTGGCACAGGTGTGGGAGCGCTTTAAGGACTTGCTGAGATCATGCCTGACGCATGGGCAATTACCATATGTCTTCCAGGAGATCTTCTACAACTCTGTTGATGGGCCGAATAAGGAGAGAATCAACTCTTACACCTCGTATCGGTACATTGAGCTTACACCAACGGAGGCCTGAGAGACAATTGAGAGGCTAGTCAACTTTGACAACACTTATGGGACTGCTGCGGCCTATGACTCAAGGCCTGCCCCATCTATGCCACTTTATGAGCCACCAAAGGAGAGTGATCCTGATGTTCGGTAATAATTCCACAACGATCAAACCCGCCGCCTTCACAAGCAAGTTAGGTTCCTCTCAAACAATCAACCTTGTCAGGAGTGTGGCTCTACAAGACACAACACCAGTGCCTGCCCACATCTTGAGCAAGTTAGCATGGCGGAGCAACATGAGGAAGCTAAGTGGACAAGAGGCCCCTATGGAGGGGGTAATCAGTAGTATTGGGGAGATCAACAGTTCTATCAAGCACAACATCAACAAAGGGATCCCCCACCTTATAGAGCTCCAGGGCATCCTGAGCGCGAACCAAGGTAGGATGACCCGCATATCATTCTTGATGAGATGCGGAGGAACCTCGTAGAGTTCAAACAAGCCAACAACTTCGTCCATACTCAGCTGCAAGGCATCAATTCGAGGCTTGGAGAGATAAACGTTTGGAAGCGGAACATGGAGACCCAAATGGGTCAATTGGCGGAGCGAATTCCCAAACCGTCATGATCGCTGCCTGGATCTACTGTGCCCAACCATAAGGGCAAAACTACTGGACATATAGCGGCAATGAATCTAAGGAGTGGGCGTCAATTGCAAACGCCCGAGCAAAAAGCGGAGGAGAAAGCCCCAAAAGAGACGTCGATATCGACACACCTAGTCGATATCGACCAAGGTGATATCGATGTCAAGCCCCTTGTACCTGACGTCGACACAAAGGCTGAGATTCACCGGAAATTGACTCCTCCAGTCGATATCGACCACCCTCTAGTCGATGTCGACTCAACTCCAGCCGCAGTGAAGAAGAAGGTGTTGCCATTCCCAAATAAAGCTTTGAAGGACCCGACGGAAAAGAAGTTTCAGCGATTTATGAAGATGCTTCAAGGGCTCAATGTCTCAATTCCATTCACCGAAGCACTTCATGAGATGCCATCTTATGTGAGGTTCCTTAAGGACATACTAGGTAAGAAGCGAGCAATTGCTGAGATCGCAGAGGAAGGCAACAGGTTGAAACTACCAGAAAAGAGGGCGGACCAAGGTATGTTTTCTATCGCTATAGGCTTAGGTCAATATAGCTTTAATGCTTTATATGATTCAGGCGCTTGTGTTAGCATGACGCCACTAACCATATGGCACAAGATAGAGATAGGTCCCCTAGAGCATGTGGATGCAAAGCTTTTCATGGCCAACAACACGGTAGTAATTCCAACAAGGATGGTAGATGTTGTGCCAGTGCAAGTAGGTAAGTTCTTTATCCCTGCTGATTTTCTAGTTGTTGATATGGCAAAGGACCCTGCTTGTCCAATTATTTTAAGAAGGCCATTCTTAGCAACCGTCGATGCTAACATAAGCTTGAAGAAAGGATTGCTCTCATTCACCATTAGTGATGAGGTAATATAGTACGCTTTCAACAAAACGACGAGGAAGAATGTAGGGCCAATGGAGATAAAGACAATCATGGGTGTCTATATCACATGCGGGGAAGCAAAGGTAAGAAATATGACACCATAGGAGCTTGAAAAGAGGGCCATAGAAGATCAACTGGAGGAAGTCGAGGCAATCTTGAATGAAGGAGCCAAAAAGCCACTCGAAATCGACCCAGGTAAGTCGATATCGACTAACATAGTTCAAGATTCTGTGCCAAGTTATAAATATGGGGTTGACGTAGGAGAGGAGAGCTCGAAATCGAGCACAGAGGTCCAAATCGACCAGGACCCTATGACGAAATTGACTGCCCCAGAAGCTGAAGGAGGAAGAAGCACCTCGATATTGATGTCAACAGGTCGAAATCGACCAGACCATGTTGAGCAGAAATCCTCCACATCGACAGAACCTCCAAGATCTGAACAAAGGTCGATATCGAGTGATGTTGATCGATATCGACTAGACTCAGAGAAGGAAAAGGTAAGCCAAGGTAAGGATTCCTCTTTTTCCATTTCAATTAAGGATTTATCACTTTTTGGAAGAGGTTTGCCTTGGTATGTGCGCTTGTGCAGGATATCCAATGATGATCCAAGGAGCTATGAAGTAGGAGATAAGGTGTATGTCTCTAAATCCAATGATCGTTGGTTACCTAGTAGATTCAAAACGAAGAGGATGGGACCTTTTACAGTGAACCAAATCCATCCAGGTGGGATGCAGCTGAGAGATAAGAATGGTGTGTTGTTTGAGGCCCAAGCTACATGGGCTCTAAAGATGCCGCCTTGTGAGTTTAAAGGAGAAGTTGGCCTAGCGACTTTAAAGTCTAGAGCATGTACAAGACAACTAGTTTTTATTTTTGACACTTTTGGTTTGTTTTGAGACATTATTATAAGTTTTGGTTTTTGTTTTTATTTTCGAACGAGTTTCAGGAAAGAGAATGGGTGCAAAAGAGAGATCGAAATTGAGTAAAGTGCTCAATATCGACCAAAAAGGTCAATTTAGAGGAGATGTGGTCGACTGGTTCACCCTGAAGCTTTGAACCACCAAGAATCGAGTGACACGGGTCGATATCAACTGGTCCACCCGAAATCGACCTCACCTGCGGACGTCTTCAACTCCTGATTTTCGTGAATTTTTAGTAAGTTTCTTTCTTAACCGTAGTTCTTATATAGAGAGGATACTGTAATCTTTAAGTATGGGGTGGGGGAAAGGCTTACTTGCATATTTTTAGTTCATTTTTAGCATTCTTTTTAAAAATTTTCATAGTTTTTGCATATTTCTTTTACATGTTTACGCATATTTTTCTTATATACTTATTTTAGAATTGTTTATTTATCTTTAAGCACTTTATTTATCTTTAAAGCATATTTTAATTTTCGAAGAAAAAAAAAGAAGAAGAAAAAAATTAAAAAAATGACCCCCATAAAAAAATTTTAAAAAAAAGAGAAAAGAGTCATGGAAGCTATTGAACTCGACGATGCAAAATTAGATTCATTAGAGATATAACATGAAATTGCCTAGTTAAGGGAAGTCATAATGAAGTGCAAATTTTTAGAGAAAACCATGAAAGTGAGGTAAAATTTGAGGTTTCTTTTGACATGTGCATGATAAGATGATGGAGGACTTTAAGAAATTTCCATACATATGCTAAAGTTCATACCCTAGCCTTACCTATGCATATTTGCATTACACAAGCCATATATGAGCCTTACATTATCATTATTGCTCCACATACATTACATATATTCCATTTTATACCTTATACCCTATCTGGGGACAATGTTTGAGAATGGATGTCATCTTTGGAGTTGTTGTATGGATTTTGTGCATATTCTTGAAGTTGTGTGCAGGAATGAAACAATTTTTGAAAATATGGAAAATTTAATGAGTGAGAAAAAATCTGATCACCTCAGGAGATAAAGATAGCTCGACCCTGCACGTTGAGATGTTAGTTCAGCGAGATGGGACACAAGGTGAGGAGTTTGAAGTACTAAGTATCCGGGGCCATTCATGACACCCATGTTTGCGACTCTCAAGAAGGAGTACTAAGGTTAGAGATGTAAAAGCATTATAGTGAAAAAAAAGCATTGAGCGAAGAGTGAAAGATAAGAAATATGATGAAGAATGAATGTGGAATGAAGTTTGGAAAGGAAGTTGATTTCCCCGAATTTAACACAACATGGCCAAAAATTAGCCCACCTTTTGGCCTTTTACCAATCTACTTCTCATAAGCTTGCAAAAGTCCTCTTGATTATTAATGCTATGTTGCAAAAAATTGTTTTATGCATATAACCCTCCTTTTGCGAGTATGATGTTGCTTTTATTCACATGCATGGATATTTTTGACATTAGTACCTTTTCGAGGATGGCAATTGATTGTAGGGACATATAAGAATGAATTTATGATGTTGAGGGTTTACTTTCTTCCCCTGAATGAACATTAAAAGTATTGCTCGGGGACAATCAAGCTTAAGTATGGGGTGTTTGATGTGCGCGCAAATTGCCATATTTTCTATGCACATTTATGTCCATTTTGTCGTTCTTTGCATGCATAATGGTTGGGAAATCATAAGATTAGTGTAGTTTATGCTTATTTGCAAAATATAGAGGTCTACACGAGTTTTTTTGTTATTTCGCAGAAATCGAGACAAAAATGGATCACTTTCGACAAGAAAAGAAGAGCGGAAATAGAACTCGAAGTCTACTGAAGAGTCGACAACGACCTAAAGACTCGACATCGAGTGGAAACAGAGTGCCAGAAATCGAGCAGAGGAAGAACAGAGCATGTCGACATGAAGAGATCGATATCGATGTTACAAGGTCAATATCGAGTGGCCTAAATCGAGTCAAAGACAGAAGTCGAGTGCCAATCCGAGGTCGAGTAGGACTTCTCGAGATAGAGAAAAGAAGAGGTCGATATCGAGGTCCATGGTCGATATCGACTGCTGCTGCAGACAGATCCGACATTGTTTTTGATAGAATTCTATCAGAAGCTTTGCATCTATCCTAAAGTTGAGATCTTCTATCATATACCATCAGACTTGTTATCCCTTATGGTGAAATTATTATTTACCTAAGGAGTTTTAGTTATTTACTTTATTTAAGTTTTATCTTAGAAATAAAGATAGAGTTTCTAATCCTTGGATAGCGAGGTTAGGAATCTATAATTAGAGGCCATTAGGGTTGAGTTTAAAAAATTACACATATCCACATTCAATTACATCAAGAACAACTCAGTTTTACAGTAGAGAGAGAGCCGAGTGAGTTGGAGGGAAGCGAGAGCGGAGATTTGGCTTTGTTCGGTGTACTCTTTCTTTTGCAATTTCAATACAAGTAGTTTCTTTTCAACAATGATGAGTTCAAAGATGATGAAGCGCGAGTAGTGTTCGTTAAGGGAAGGGGGATCGCTGCAATTCAAATATTCAAATATAATTCACAACTATGCTAACTCCCTTATCAACCAAATAATACAAGAATCCCTCCCGATGTAGTGGTAGGGTAATTCAGGATCGAATCCACGAGGAGATGTGTCAGCGCTTCCCTGGTTGTAATCACGACCAAGCTTTCGACCTGGTCGATATCGACCTCAGTTCTGGTCGATTTCCGATAGAGTTCCCGCAGAAGACAAAAAACAGCAAAGATTGACGTCGAGTTTGACCTCGATATTGACGTTAGACCTCGATATCGACCTTACCCAGTCGATTCCGATGTTTGTCACAGAAACTGTTTTGCGTAGCCTATTGTCGGAAAAGTGTCCGAAGAACATAGAATGGTAGAGAAGGATGGTCAGAAATCAAAACTTAAACTTTTATATGAAATTCAATAAACTTAAAGCTTCCAAAGTCGGGGATTAATGCCACAATGATAACAATGCAAGTATGATGCTAAAGTTATGAAATTTAATGCCTTTCCGTCAAATAACTTTCGTTACCAACATTTAGGTGATTAGAGGCTCTCGCATAGTTCCTAAGAGTTACTATCCAATTCATGAATAATCCAAGTTCACAATATGAGTGGCTTTTGCTTCGATAATGCAAATAATGAATCTCCCTAACTTTCGTAAAGGATCATGCATAGGATAGAAGACGAAATCACATAAAAGTCATACCTTTGATGCACTTACCCTACATCGCTATGGTCGGGCTCACCCCGACCCTAGAAGTGGGTTGACTACTCGCTTCTCATCATGCAACTCATCATCATCATTGAAAGGAAACTATTTTGCATTTGCAAAAGAAAGAAATTACAGCCAAACAAGCCAAATCTCCGCTCTCGCTTCCACCAAACTCAATTCGGCCTCCTCTCTCTTTCTCTACAAATTCTCTGCGTTCTATGTGTTTGAATAACTGAAATTGGATGTAAGTGGATGATTAAACTCAGCCCTAACGACCTCTGGATTAAGATATCGAACTTTGCTATCCAAAGACTCGAAACTTTATCTTTATTCCCTAAGATAAAACTTAAATAAAGTAAAAACTAAAAGTTCTATGGTAAAACTACTCATGTGATATCTCTGACGTTGAAGATAAGAAATCTCGACTTTTGGATAGACGTGCAAGCTTCGGATATAATTCTATCAAAATCTGAGTCGGATTCCTCTGTTGGGCAACATCGATATCGACCTTCAGACGTCGATATCGACCTCTATAAAACTCTATCTAGAGCTCTCCTTCTTCTACTCGGATTAGCACTCGACTTCTATCATTTATCTTTTATGCACAGGCATGGACCTTCAGACGTCGATATCGACATCTCCTGGTGTCGACATGTTTTGTTCTCTTCTTTCTCGATTTCTGCCTCACTGCTATACTCGATATCGAGGTCTATCAGTCGATTTCGACCTCTTCAGAAGACTTCGAGTTCTTTTTCCGCTCTTCCAAATCTGTCCATTTTTATCCTATTTTCTGCGAAATCACATAGAAACTCGTGCAGACCCATATATTTGACATTTATGTATAAACTACACTAATCCCATGTTTTCCCATTAATATGCATGCAAATGACGATAATATGGACTTATATGTGCATAGAAAATATGGCAGTTTGCGCGCACATCAAACACCCCATACTTAAACTTGCTTGTCCCCAAGCAATACCTTTGATGGTCATTCAGGGGAAGAAAGTAAACCCTCAATATCATAGATTCATTTTTTTCATATGTCCCTACAATCAATTGTCATCCTTGAAAAGGTACTTATGTCAACCAAGTCCATGCCTATGCATAAAAGCAATTTCATACTCATAAAAGGAGGTTTATATACAAAAAACAATTTCAACGACATAGAATTAATAATCAAGAGGACTTTTTCAAGCTTGTGAGAAATAGATTGGTAAAAGGCTAAAAGTGGGCTAATATTTGGCCATGTGTTGTTAAATCCGGGGAAATAAACTTTCTTTCCAAAACATTCCACATTCCTTCTTCATCATATTTCTCACTTTACGCTCTTCACTCAATGCTTTTTTCACTTATAATGCTTTTACCTCTCTACACTTAGCACTGCCTTCTCGCGAGTCGCAAACATGGGTGTCATGAATGGCCCCGGATACTTAGTACTTCGGACTCCTCACCTTGTGTCCCATCTCGCTGAACCCACATCTCAACGAGCAAGGTCGACCTACCTTTATCTCCTGAGGTGATCAGATTTTTTCTCGCTCATTAAATTTTCCATATTTCATAATTGGTTTCATTCATGCTAACATTTTCAATAATAATATCCACAAACTCCATATAACAACTCCAAAGATGACATCCATTCTCAAACTTGTCCTCGGATAGGGTATAAGGTATAAAAATGGGCAATATGTATATATGTGGAGCAATAATGATCATGATAAGGCTCATATATGGCTTCTGACTTTTGCAAATATGCATAGGTAAGGCTAGGATATGAACTTTTGTATATGTAAGCACTTTTATGGAAACTTCATAAAAAGTCCTCCATCATCTTATCATGCGCATGTCAAAAGCAACTTCAAATTTTTCATCTCCTTTATTTTTTCTTTTTGCACCTCATTGGGACTTCCCTTAACTAGGCAATTTCATGTTATATCTCTAATGAATCTAATTTTGCATCATAGTGCTCTTTTTTTATACATCCATGACCGTTTCCTTTATTATCAATTTTTGATGGGGGTCAATTTTTTTTTTCTAAATATATAAATACTTAAAGATAAATATGAATAACTAAATATGTAATATGCATGAACTATATAAATAAATATGCAATAACATATGAAATATGCTAAAACATGTAAGTAAGCTTTTCCCCCACCCCATACTTAAAGTTTACAATGTCCTCACTATATTAGAACTAGGGATAAGAAAAACTTACTAAACCGTCACAAATTTCAGGAGTCGAAGAAGACAACAGGGATGGTCGATATCAACCTTTAACATCGGAATTGACCTATGTATGTAGATTTCTAGCTCAAGCTTCAGGGTGAACCGGCCTCGACCACAAGCCCATCTAAATCGACCATAAGGTCGATGTCGATCTTTAACATCGATTTCGATGTCTCTTCTGTGTTCTTTTCTCTTTCCTGCAACTTGTTAAAAAAAACAAAACCAAAACAATGCAATATAACCTAAAGTGTCTAAAACCAAAGTAAAAACTGTCCAAAACAAAAACTAAGTCTTTGTTACAAGCTCTAGACTTTTAAGTCGCTAGGCCGACTTCTCCCTTTCACGCTTCATAAGGCGGCATCTGTAGAGCCCATGTGGCTTGGGCCTCAAATATTACTCCTTTCTTGTCACGCAGCTGCATTCCGTCAGGATGGATCTGATTCACCGTGAATGGTCCCAAATTCTTATCTTTGAATCTCGTAGGGAACCAATGGTCCTTGGATTTGGCGACGTAAAATTTGTCTCCTATCTCATATTGGCTCGAATCATCATCGGATACCCTACATGAGCGCACATGCCAAGGCACACCTCTTCCAAATAATGATGAATCTTTAATTGTAATGGAACAGGAGGAATCCGTACCTCGACTTACCTTCTTATCCGTCTGTGGCTCAGGTCGACATCGATATTCAGTGGTCGTTATTGAGCTCTGTTGTACTCCTAGAGGTTCAGTCGATTTGGAGAGTTTTCCCTCGATATGATCAGCTCGATTTCGACCATCAAAGATCGATATCGATGTTTCCTGTCCTCCTTCCTCAGCTTTAATGGTGGTCGATTTTGTCACTAGGACATGGTCGATATCGACCTTCCTGCCCGATTTCGATGTTCCTTCTCCTCTTCCGTCGACCCCATACTTAGAACCTCGCACTCAATCTTGATAATTATTAGTCGATATCGACTTACCTGGGTCGATTTCGATGTTCTGTTTGGCTCCTTCGTTCAAGATTGCCACAACTTCCTCCACTTGGGCTTCTATGTCCCTCTTTTCTAGCTCTTCTGGAGTCATACTCCTTACTTTGGCCTCTCCACATGCAATGTAGACACCATTGATGGCTTTAATCTCCATTGGCCCTTGATTTTTCACCGTCTTGTTGAAGGCATACTCTATCACCTCGTCACTAAAATTGTGAATGAGAGCAATCATTTCTTCAAGCTAATATTGGCATCGACGGTCGCTATGAATGGCCTACCTAAAATAATGGGACAAGCAGGGTCCTCCGCTATATCAACAACTAAGAAATCAGCAGGAACAAAGAATTTACCTACTTGTACTGGCATATCCGTTACCATCCCTGTTGGAATTACTGCCGTCTTGTTTGCCATGTATAACCTTGCATCCACGGGCTCCAGATGACCTATCTTTACATTGTGCCATATGGTTAGTGGCATCATGCTAACGCTAGCGCCCAAGTCAACTAAAGCATTAAATTTGAATTGATCTAAGCCTACAGCGATAGAAAACTTACCTGGGTCCGCCCGCTTTTGTGGTAGCTCCAACCTGTTGCACTCCTCTGCGATCTCAGAAAGTGATCGCTTCTTACCCAATATGTCCTTAAGGAACCTTACATAGGACGGCATCTCATGAAGTGCTTTTGTGAATGGTATAGAGACGTTAAGTCCTTGAAGCATCTTCACAAACCGCTACAACTTCTTTTCCGTCGGGTCATTAATCATCTTTTTAGTTGGGAATGGTAACACCTTCTTCCTTCCAAC
This sequence comes from Persicaria maculosa, assembly GCA_963922045.1. Taxonomy (NCBI): domain Eukaryota; kingdom Viridiplantae; phylum Streptophyta; class Magnoliopsida; order Caryophyllales; family Polygonaceae; genus Persicaria; species Persicaria maculosa. Next base: position 3,928,237 of record OY998269.1, on the reverse strand, counting down.
GGCTGTAGTTAGGTCGACATCGACATCAGTATGGTCGACATCGACTGGAGGAGTCGATTTCTATGGTGACGCAGCATCAGGGTCGACATCGACTGGAAGGTCGACATCGACGTCACCTTGGTCGATATCGATGTTTGTTCTGGCCCCTTTTCCTCCGCTTTTTGATCGGGCATTCGTAATTGACGCCCACTCCTTAGATTCATTGCCGCAATGTATCTAGTGGTCTTGCCCTTTTGGTTGGGCACAGTTGATCCAGGGAATGATCCTGACGCTTTGGGTATTGCTTCCGCCAATTGACCCATTTGGGTCTTCATGTTGCGCTTCCAAACGTCGATCTCCCCAAGCCTAGAATTGATGCCATGCAGCTGAGTATGGACGGAGTTGTTGGCCTGTTTAAACTCGGCATGGTTCCTCCGCATCTCATCAAGAATGATTTGCAGGTCTTCCTTCCTTGTCTCCCGCTCATGGTGCCCTGGCGCTCTATATGGTGGGGGATCCCTTTGTTGATAGAACCTTTGGTCGCCCCAATATGGTTGATTGCCCCCTCCATAGGACCCTCTCGTCCACTTGGCTTCCTCATGTTGTTCCGCCATGGATACTTGCTCAGTATGTGGGCATGCACTAGTGTTATGCCTTGTCGAGCCATATTCCTGACAAGTTTGATTGTTGTTGAGGAGCTTGACTTGCTTTTGAAGGCGGCGTGTCTGATCGTTATGGAATTATTGCCATACCTCAGGATCTATCTCCCTTGGAGGCTCATATAGTGGCATCGATGGGGCAGGCCTTGCATCATAGGCCGCAATAGTCCCATAGGTGTTATCAAAGTTCACGAGCCTCTCAATGATCTCCCAGGCCTCTATTGGTGTAAGCTCAAGGTACCGATAGGAGGTATATGAATTGATCCTCTCCTTATTCGGCACATCAAGGGCGTTGTAGAATATCTCCTGGATGACATATGTAAGTTGCCCATGCATCGGGCATGATCTCAGCAAGTCTTTAAATCGCTCTCATGCCTGTGCTAGTGTTTCACCTGGCTTTTGTTTGAAAGCCGTGATCCTTTGCCGCAGCATCAATGTTTTAGTAGGTGGAAAGAACTTATTCAGGAATGCATCTTCCACCTCCGCCCATGTTCTCAGCGAGCGTGGAGCCAAACTCTCAAGCCATTGTAATGCCTTCGCTTCCGAAGACCATCTATAAGATTTTAGTCTCACATACTCTAAATTTGCTCCATCAGCAATTGTTTCACATAAATCCATAAAAGTAGAGATGTGTTGCAGAGGGCATTCATTAGGTCTTCCTTCAAAAGTATTTCTTTTTATTTCAGAAAGGAAGTTTATTTTAATTTCATAACTGGAATGAGGAATTAAGATAGCGGATTCAGGAACGTGAAGCGGCGGATGCTTGTATTGCACCGCCGTTTATGGATACTGATTGAGCCGCTCTTGGGCTTGTCTGTGCGCATCCTCTTCCCTATCAACACGGGCTCGCTCTACAGCAGCGGCGGCCCTCTCAGCAGCGATTGTAGCATTGTGGTCCTCGATCTCCTTCCTCAACCGCTCTATGATCTTAGCCTGCGTCTCGTTGTTAGCCATGATTCGAATTCCCTTGTTGCGAAGATGGAAGAAATATTCAGGCTCATTGATGGGTTCCAGGATACGTCCGCGATCAGAACGTCGCATAAACCTGCAAAATAAGCTTATAAAAGATCGTGAGAAAACTTAGGTGGCAATTGACTGCCTCCCCGGCAACGGCGCCAATTTGTTCGTTAAGGGGAGGGGGATTGCTGCAATTCATATATTCAAATATAATTCACAACTATGTTAACTCCCTTATTAACCAAATAATACAAGAATCCCTTCTGATGTAGTGGTAGGGTAATTCAGGATCGAATCCACGAGGTGGTGTGTCAGCCCTTCCGTGGTTGTAATCACGATCAAGCTTTCGACCTTAGAAGACACTCGATATCGATTTGTCTGGTCGATATCGACCTCAGTTCTGGTCGATATCGACCTCAGTTCTGGTCGATTTCCATTAGAGTTCTTACAGAAGACAAAAAACAGCAAAGATCGACGTCGAGTTTGACCTCGATATCGACGTTAGACCTCGATATCGACCTTACCCATTCGATTCCGATGTTTGTCACAGAAACTGTTTTGCGTAGCCTATTGTCGAAAAAGTGTCCGAAGAACGTAGAATGGTAGAGAAGGATGGTCAGAAATAAAAACTTAAACTTTTATAAGAAATTCAATAAACTTAAAGCTTCCAAAGTCGGGGATTAATGCCACAACGATAACAATGCAACTATGATGCTAAAGTTATGAAATTTAATGCCTTTCCATCAAATAACTTTCGTTACCAACTGTTAGGTGATTAGAGGCTTTCGCATAGTTCCTAAGAGTTACTATCCATTTCATGAATAATCCAAGTTGACAATATGAGTGGATTTCGCTTCAATAATGCAAATAATGAATCTCCCTAACTTTCGTAAAGGATCATGCATAGGATAGAAGACGGAATCGCATAAAAGTCATACCTTTGATGCACTTACCCTACATCACTATCGTCAGGCTCACCCCGACCCTAGAAGTGGGTTGACTACTCGCTTCTCTACGTTCTATGTGTTTGAATAACTGAAATTGGATGTAACTGGATGATTAAACTCAGCCCTAACGGCCTCTAGATATAGATATCGAACTTTTCTATCCAAAGACTTGAAACTTTATCTTTATTGTCTAAGATAAAACTTAAATAAAGTAAAAACTAAAAGTTCTATGGTAAAACTACTCATGTGATAGCTCTGACATTGAAGATAAGAAATCTCGGCTTTTGGATAGACGTGCAAGTTTCAGATAGAATTCTATCAAAATTTGAGTCGGATTCCTCTGTTGGGCAACATCGATATCGACCTTCAGACGTCGACATCGACCTCTGCTGGTGTTGACATGCTTTGTTCTCTTCTTGCTCGATTTCTGCCTTACTGCTGTACAAGATATCGAGGTCTATTAGTCAATTTCGACCTCTTCAGAAGACTTCGAGTTCTTTTTTCGCTCTTCTAAATCTGTCCATTTTCTTCCTATTTTCTGCGAAATCACATAGAAACTCGTGCAGACCCATATATTTGACATTTATGCATAAACTACACTAATCCCATGTTTTCCCATTAATATGCATGCGAATGACGCTAAAATGGACTTATATGTGCATAGAAAGTATGATAATTTGCGCGAAAATCAAGTAGTTGACCCACTTCTAGGGTCCGGGTGAGCCCGACAATACCAATGTAAGTTTGTGCATCGAAGGTATGATTTTTATGCGATTCCGTCTTATATCCTATGCATGATCCTTTGCGAAAGTTGAGGAGATTCTTTATTTGAATTATTGAAGCGAAAACCAATCATAATGTGAATTTGGATTTGTCATGAAATTTGATAGTAACTCTTAGGTTTTATGCGAGAGCCTGTAATCACCTAATAGTTGGTAATGAAAGTTATTTGACGGAAATGCATCATCTTTCAAGAATTTGGCATAATACTTGCATGGTTATCGTTGTGGCATTAATCCTCGACCTTGGAAGCCTTAAGTTTATTGAGTTATATAAAAAGTTTTGTTTTTATTCTATCCACATTTCCCTCATCATTCTATCTTATTTGGACATCTTTTCCGACGCAATTTGGTACGTTTTAAGTTACTGTTGAAGACACGATTTCGACTGCAGAGGTCGATATCGAGTGGTGACGTCGATATCGAGTACCCAACTCGACGTCGACTTTGCTTCTGTCTTATGCATGAACTTTGCTGGAAATCGACCAGAACTAAGGTCGATATCGACTAGTCTACAAGATATTGAGTGGTCTTCTGGAGTCGAAACTTGATCGTGATTGCGACTTAGGAAGCGCTGATATACCTCCTTGTGGATTCGATCCTGAATTACCCTACCACTACATCAGGAGGGATTCATGTATTTTATTTGCTTGGACAAGGGAGTCAGTTTAGTTGTGATATTTAGTTTAATATTTTATTTACCGATATCCCCCCCCCTTACGAACATACACCAACAAGTAGGAATACTCTTCCAAATAAATCTAATTGTCTTGACCAATTTTATGTGTATAACTTAAGTTGTTAGTCTGAATCCCTTTTCTTGCGATAAGGACTAAACACAAAATGGTAGGAGATGATCAAGATGCAATGAATATCGACATCAATAACTTGCATTGAAAGGAAACTCGAAGTCTTTACAATCCCAACGTCGGCTTTTACAAACGCCAAAACTCTAAAGCTTCTGAAAACTCTAAACCCTAAAACTACTTCTTTGCTATTGGTGAGATTGAATCTCTTAAATTGAATGAATAAAACTAGCCCCCAAGGGCTTTGTTTATAGCCTCTCAATCCTTGCTATCCAAAGAAAGGAGTCCTAATTCTAGTAAAACTACTCTATCTAAATTCTATCCAATATAAAAAATGATAAAACATTATTAAGGTAATTAATAAAAATCCTAGGGTCAAAAGGAAAGTTCACCTGTGAAGTAATCTATCTAAATCTTAAGATAAAAACGTGGCTTCAAAATATGTCCTCAATTCAGATTCTTTAAACCGCGTCTGAACCGTGGGGATCTTCAGTCGACAACGACCTGACCAGTCAATGTGGAGTGCCTTGTATCTGCTTGATATGTCTTGACTTCACTCGAGCCCAGGCATTGTGTCGATATTGAGTAGTCCACTCCATCTAGGGTTGTGTCGAGTGCTTCTCTAGTAGGTTGTGTTTTCTTGGCTCTGGGTACTTAATCTCTGCGCCACATGGTACAGTCGATCTCGAGTCGCCCTATCGATATCGACTGCACTTCAACGGTTCTTGGCTTCTTGTTTTGACTTCGATTCCGCTCCAATTACTATACATTTAAAACCAAACTTGTGCAGACTCTATTTCTTGTATGTTAGCACATTTTACATAAATTCTCATTGTTCTCAACCTAAAATATATGAATGAAATGGAATATAAAGTCAAAATATGCATATAAAATGACTAGAAATATGTACATCATAATACCCCATACATAGACTTGCTTGTTCTCAAGCAACAACCAATACCTACAAAACATCCTTCAAATCTTCGCCCTTGTCAAAAGCAACATCATAAATGGTAGCAAAGCAAAGAAAGTGAATTTAATGTCATCACACATATATGAGCGATCCATAGGCATAGGCAATTTAAATCCAACCTCACATGGATATTGTGTTTTCACCCAACTCTCATTGTGTTTAGGCTATGAAGATCAATTCTCTACTCGATTCCAGATAAAAACTCATAAATATTGCAATTTATAATAATCCACTTCGCAACCAATTATGTAAATGCAAACAAGAACCATCAGGAGGACTTTCGCTCAATGGAATACTTCAAAGAAGACTCCAATCGGCGGGATTGTAATGGGGCTTGGTAAGGAATAAAGGGCATGAAATTATTTGGCTATGTGGTGCTTTATCAAATTCGGGAATCAAGACTCCTAAATCTCAACACAACTCAACCAAACCATATCTCCCAAATAATGCATAACGAAACTTACTTTATCTATGAAGAACTTCAACCATTCTTTCAAATATAATATAGCTCTCAAAATATAAATCTTGCATAAAAGAAAAGAACTAAGGAATAATTGGCTCATGCACTTAATAACATAAATAACTTCTTTTTTTCTGTTTTTTTAACAAAAATAAATAACCATAATGAACTATAATTGTGCATTTATATGGTGAGCCAAAAATCCTTTTACAAAATATGTAACAAGATGCAAAGATAACACCAACCCATAAACATTTCTTACTCAAAACTAAACCTAAGCATTTTTTCTTTAACAATTCATTATTCCAACCACTCCAAGTCTTAATTCCCAAATGGGGTCAGGCTCAATTCGGCTAGGGATAATTTTGTGGAGTTCATAATATAAAGGCTATGACTATTGCTTTGGCTTCAAGCAGAGATAATGCAGGGTAGGCAAAGAGAGGATAAAATTGGCTTAAAAGATGCCTACATCATTTTATTCCCATTCACATAAACATGTATATGCATTGGCTTTGAATAACTATCACAACATTCATAGATGCATAGGAAGAGTAAATACACTCAACAAAGTAGAGGGATTTTTAATGTTCTCCCTATAGGCCGAAATTCTCACTAGGACAATTTTGTTGGATTTTGCTTTTAGCCTAGGATCATATGTGCTCAATTTCATCACAAGTTCGCAATCTACATAAAAACAATTTTAAGGACTTAGGCTAAACCATCCAAATATGCCATAAGATTTACATGATCAAGTTAGCCATTGGGTTTTCGTCATAGGACATCTATGTAGGGTTTAAAAATAACTAAATAAACTAAATATGCATTTTTTTTTACATTTTCTAATTTTTTTGGATTTTTATATTTTTCTGAAAGTAATGAACTAAGATCATTAACATAAAATGCATAAAGCTTTAAAAATCAATGCAATAAGACATAAACAAAATGAAAATTCTACAAGCCACGTCTTAACCAATTTTAAACCAAAAGCCATGAAAAACATAATATCCAGTTTCAGTCACACCCTATACTTAAAAGATATAGTGTCCTCACTATATTAAAATCAAAGAAGAACAAGGGTAAAGGAAGAAACTCACAGAGTAACCTGTGGAAGAAGTCGATTTCAGGTGCAATCCTTGCCAGCAGTCGACATCGATATTAGTAGTCGATGTCAACAATAACTTTGTGCTCTAAACGAAGGTCGAAGTCGAGGGTCGCCTTGGTGGTCGACATCGAGTAGCTTGCTCGATGTCGAATTCTCTGTGTTGCTCCTCAGTGATCGATCTCGATCACATGCAATGCCTCGACCCTTGTCCAGTCGATGTTGACTGATCAGGGCGAACTCAACCGCTTTTGCAGGGACTTTGTTTCTTCTGTGTCAGATTTTATGCTTTGCTACCTAAAATTTCTTTAGCAAATAATGCTAAAACCATGATTTATCAAGATTTTCAAAACCAAATCCAAATATCAAAACCTAAAAACCTCTACAAAAAATTTAAATATCGTTTTATTTACATGCTCTAGATTTTTAAGTCACTAGGCCGACTTCTTCGATAGCGCTTAAAACCCTTTAATGTAAGGATCCTTCAAGCTTGCCCCTTCTCCTGGATCATCCAAGTCCTTGTTATAGTATCCATGTGATAGTACGCATTAAGTTAGGCATATTATGTTGCATTTAGCATGATTTAGATGTTTATAATGCATAGTTTAGGCTAGATTTGCATTTATACTTGTTTTGTTGGTAGAGTCGGAATCTACACGCTTTTATGAATTATTTCAGGTAGATGTGAATCCGACGAGGAATGAGAAGGCTTATGGATGAAGGAAGATTCAAGAGAAGGAAGAAAGTGAAGACCACGGGAGCAGAGTCGAATTTCGAGAGCCTAAGTGAAGAACAAGTCAGCAGAAGTTGTTGCCAGACAAGCTGAACTTGTAATGCACTTTCTGGAGGCCTCAGTGGTCTGATTGACTATTATAAGCATGCGTTGGAAAGCTCTCTCTGAGATCTACAACTTTTGTGTGGACATCGAGACCAAATTCGGAGTGGAAAAAGTGTTGTGAACAGTACGGCCGCCCCGCGGCTAGAAGCTCTAACGATTGATTTGCCAATCGCTTGGCCGCCCCGCGGCTTGGGTTGGCTGCCCCGCGGATCCTGTTGAAACGAACAAACTTATTATCTCTTTAATTAGGGTTTTATATTAATTATTTTGGCCGACTTTGTTAAGTTTATTAAGAGCTATTAGGGTTATTTTCATATAGATCTAACTCATCATTTAATACACTTTGAGATCATCAATTGGGAGAACCCTAGAGGGAAGCCTCCATGGTCGTGGAGTGCTAAACTCTTCCGTTTCGTCTATGGATTGAAGCTTTGGTTTGATAAAGTTGTGAGATTTCTATTCTTGTTCTATTCATATTAATTCGTATTGATTCTTTTGCAAATATTGTTGATTTCTTCTAGTCCGTACAACTAGTTGAGATTATTGCTAGGATTTTGTAGATTCCTCGTAGCGAACCTTAATTCATAGTAGCAAGCATGCCCTTTTAGGACTCGTATGACTAAATTGGTGTGTAGAGAATCAATTATATGTTAAATGCTGACTCGTAGCTTGGTGTTGCATGTATCCTGGTTAATCCTTAATCTTAATGCTACTATTAGGTTAAATCTAGACCGTGTTAGGGTTATCTAATTATTAAGGGTTACTAGGACTCGTAGGACTAGTAATTTACACAAGATCAGGATAGGAACAATAATAGGATGAAAAGAGAACATGAAGAAGAATCGAGGATCAACTAATCAAACTAAAGTGGATATTTATAGATGAAACTATTTTCTCAATTGCTATCTGTACTAACTTGTTTATAGTTTCTTTTATCTACTTCAATCACCAAATCCCTCTTTTCTACCAATTGGTAAATATACATTGCATAGAAATACTTGATTCTCTGTGGGATCGACCTCTTACTTGCTTGCTATACTAGTTTGTGGGTTTGAGTTATACTTTGATAGGAACAACGACAGTTTCCTCCTGTCAACAAGCTTGGCGAATATCGCTTTATCTCAATAGAGTTCTTTCCTTGGATAATGTCCTTTGTTCCTCTTCCTAGTCCTTGACGATGTCTGATAGGTAGGGAATTGTGATTGAGAATAAGTCATACCGATGACATAAAAAAAAAGGCGCTGCTTTGGAGGCAACCCGAGATATATAGTTTTAGATTTTATTAATTGCATCAATTTATTATAGTTTAGGTTTTTGTTTCGTCGGGCACTAACAGAACATAGCTGAAAGTTGAAAAGGGAAAAGGCTGCCCCGCGGCTTGTACGGGCCGCCCCGCGGCCATGTCACTTTCCCAGCCGCCCCGCTGACTAGCATGGCCGCCCCGCGGCCTCTGACGGAATTCATGAATCCACCTTTCTACCACATTGTGAGCATTCTATTTATCTCTTCTTCTATGTTTTTATAATTTTGTTGTCTTCAATTTTCATTGAGGACAATAAAAGATTTAAGTGTGGGAGAGGGATTGCATTACATACAGATAGATTTTGCATATCATAGTTATTTATGTTTTCATGTTTATTTTTTCTCATATATTGCATCTGTTTAAAAAAATCAAAAAAAATATCATACATTTCATATACTTTAGGTCTTATTTTCCCATCTAGGCTACTTGTCCTCTATATTTATATTTGGTTCGTATCATGTGCCCCATCACATGCTTTAATCAATTTTATTATCTAAGCTTTAACTTTTGGTTTATTTTAGAATCATATATAGAATTAGAAGAATGGGTATTAATAATAATTTTTTAATTCATATTTTTTTAAACAATATATATGTATATTTATAATAATTTCTTTTAATTATATATTAATTATGTAATAATTAAGAAGTATTGAAAATAATTAATTAGTTGATTAAATGGGTATTAATATCAAATTTATTTAAATTAAAAAAACCGCACACGGTGCTGGTATTAAACTAGTATATATATATAAAATCCATATTCTTTTACGATTATTTTAGTTAACCGGCCACCATCCCCATAAAACTTTACAAGGAGCAAAAAGAGCAAGCAGAGAAGAGAAGGAAAACCTTACATGTTAAGAAACTGATCACACAAAAATCAGTGGAAAAGGAGTTCCATATATCATTCATCTAGAAAATATAAAATTAATACACACCCACTAGCTTGTAGTAGTACTCCCTCCTCCTCCACTGGCTCTCTCTCTCTCTCTCTATCCTCTTTCTCTTTCTCTTTCTCTGCGCGCAACTTCTTTTGTATTATGTTGATGTGATTCTCCACCCATCTCAAGCTTTTTTCCCCAAGAAGAGAGAGGCCATATACTCCCTTCAATATATATATATATATAAAAGAAAAAAAGAAAAGGAAAGAAAAAGAGATTAACCAACAACAAGCAATTAAGGGTTTGAGATATAGATAGAGAGAGGCTAATTAGAGGCAGCAATGGTTTTCTCTAATTCTCTCTCTGACTATTTTGATCCTTCGAACTGGCCCCAGGTATACATCCTTTGTTTTAATTCTTTCCAATTAACTTGTCTCAATTTATTTAATATAATTAATTATGATCAATTCAAGATAGATTCCCCTAGCTACTTCAATTCTTAGGTTTTAACTTACAATAATATAGGTCTAAGGAAATCAGTCCGGATCCGATCCGTATTATTGAATATACCAATTTAATGTACGTATTTATGATATGCGTTTCAGGAAGGGAATCAACAACAATATGCTGGAATCATTCCAACAACCGATCACCCTCTTGAGATCCGGGCTTCTCCACCTGCTCCGGTGACTGGTAGTGGCGGCTCTGGCTTGAACAGGCCAGGCTCGATGCTTGACCGGGCCCGAATCGCTCGTGTTCCCTTACCGGAGCCCGGGCTGAAATGCCCCAGGTGCGAGTCCTTCAACACCAAGTTTTGCTACTTTAACAACTACAACCTCTCGCAGCCCCGCCACTTCTGCAAGACCTGTCGCCGTTACTGGACCCGAGGTGGGGCCCTCCGTAACGTCCCTGTTGGGGGCGGCTATCGGAGGAACAAGCGCAGTAAAGGACGAACAAAGTCGGCTTCCGCTCAGCCTCACCCTGCTCAAAGAAATAGTGGCGGCGGTGGTGACAGTAGTAACAATACAGCTCTCCTGATCGCTTCGGTCAACGCAAACACAAATGCGAACCCTAACGGTTTCTGCTCTCAATTGCTTCTCCCACCGCCTCCTTCTTCCATCCCCAGTTCGCACCACCTGAAGGAGTACAAGGGCGGGTTTAAGCTAAATCTCGGTGGTGGCGGGGCGGCGGAGTTTGAGATGGGTGGGACCTCTTCTTCTGGGGTTTCAAGGGTGCACCAGTTGTCCAATTTGCTAAACGGGTCGACGGGTGTGACGGGAAACGGTTTATACCCAACGTTAACTTTTCATCAAGATCAGAGTAACACTAGTACGGCTAATGAGTTGAATCATGATCATACTTCGCGATCTGGATTTGGTAGTCAGGTTTCCAGAGTGAAGCCCGAGGATGACAGTCATGGCACGAACTTGTCCAAGAATTTTATGATGGGCATTCGTCAAGCGAATGGTGATCATGATGATGATGACCAGTATCATAACTGGGGATTGGGCAATGGCTGGACTGAGATTTCGGGTTTTCAAGCTCCCTCATCTGCAGGAAATCTCTTCTAATCGAATTGATCTTGGTCGGTACTCCCCTCAATTCAATCGAGGAAGTTTCTCAAATTTAGTACTATGCGTGTCCATGCGGTCGCGGGTACAAAAGAATCAAATCATGCATCGACGGACAACACGTACCCGATCGATGATAATTAGTTAAGAATCACGCTGCAAAATTTAGCTAGGGCTTCTATTAGTTCATATATAGTATATAGTTTCTTGCATCATTGTTCTTTAATTTATACCATATCTTCCTTTTACTAGCTAATTACTAGGTTTGCTAATGTTGTATGCATGCTTCAAGAGGTTACTTAATTACATGATCGACTGTAACATGATATCATATACAAAAAATTACTGTTTGCGTATCTACTGTATAGAATTCAATTTCATTGCTCACATCTTCGTATCTTTGGTGTGGAAGGGGTCTATAGGGGTATATGGGTTCAGGATTCTTCTGATCGGCCGCCTCCTTGGCCTCACCCAGGTCCCTTAGGAGTTTGGCCTCGGGTACCCATTTTCGTGTGATGGGTTGCCGGATTTCAACATCTCGGTGCTGATTGCGTGCAATTCCTCTGACGCACGGTACTCCAAGCTAGGTACGGTGCTCGTCCGTTCTCTTAGGGCGTGCGTCTTTCTCCTTTCTTCCAAATCTTGTTATATAAGCCCGAGGGTGGTTGGTTTCTCTCCACTTCCTCATACATCCATGCTTTCAAAAATCTACACCTTCGGTTCTCAAATGCTAACAATATTATTATTTTCATTACTGTGATGGCCGCCTCGTCGAAAGGCAAAGAAAAAGCACCCTTGGAGGGCGAGTCTCTCGTCTCTCCACATCTATCCCCCCTAAAGGGCTCTAAACAACCAACTTTTATTGATCTTCCCTTTGGAGCCCCGGCTCCACAGGCTGGCCCCTGAAAAGCAAACCTAAATGCTTAGGAAAAATTACTGAAGAAGTCCAAGCTAGATGTTGATAAGTTGAAGGAGATCAAGAGAAGTGTACAGGAATATATTTCCTCTCTCAATACCACCTCTCTCAACACCGGCTTCTCTTGCCCTCGACAGGATGGGATTGCATCTCCCTAACGATGCCATAGAAAATAGACCTATCAAATAACACAAGTATAACGTCATAAATAGGTCACCCCAATGCAAGAAGACATCTTGCCCCACTATAGGATCCATCGCGAGTAAAGTACTCGCGAGGATCTTAACCAAACTCTCCTCGCGACCTAAATATTAACTATGCCCGCGTAACGACCAGGGAGGATCCTTTAAGTACCACGTGGTTTTCCAGAACCCTAGCAAGCAGCTCGCTGGTTCGAGCACCTCACCTCTAAACAGCGCCACATGTATTACCGACACTCCGCCGCATGAGGGCATGCCTTACACGTGTCCAAGATAGAAGCACGAGGTCGCCCGCCAGCTGCTCGCTTAGCCTTCCTATAAATACCCCCTTCCAATCACAAATGCGGGATCCGATTCGAAAGATAAGAAAGGAGAGCTCAAATAATCCCCTGGACCTAAAACCCCCGGAGTTGAGTTCTTGAGATCTGTGATCGGAGAAGAACGTTCCTGGAATAAGAACATCATCTGAAGTCCATCCAAGTTCGCGATAGAACGACTTAAATCCTCGCGAGCCAAACATAACACCCCATCGCTTCGATCAATAAACGTATAATCTAATCATAACCCTTTTCAATCAAGGCTTGCAGGTATTTCTATGTCATTCTGTCATCATAATGATTTAATAAGTAGAGGTGAAATTCCACAAACGCTTCATTGGCGCCGTCTGTGGGAACCTTTCACTACGAGAGGTTCCGCGTAGCAATAGCACCTTCGCATCTCATTTCTTTTAATTCATTTCAACATATCCTTTTTTCATTCAGTTATTTACTACCTTTGTTCGTCATACATTAAATCCTATCTAAAGTAGTAAATGAACATTGTTCACTTCCCTTTTTAATAGTAACAAAATTTGCAGGAAATCATGAATTTTACGCTATTCGGGGAAGAATTTGGGAATCAACATCATGATGCCGAAGAGGCCAACCTCCTCAACCTCAACATACCTCCCAATGAGGTAGCTCAACACGACACTAATGAGGGCATTCCCCAACAACCTCCCTGGGACACCGGTCAACTACCCCCGTTCGCACCCTATGGAATGTGGGGTGGTTACCTCCCTTACCAAGTTTTCGCAGGGAATTATCCGCATAACGCATATTTGAACACTACAACAAAAACAAATTTTTGTGACAAAAAAAATTTGTCGCCCAAAGTACTTATTTCGTCGCACAAAGTGATTTGTGACAAAAATAAGTTCGTCCCCTGTTGGTCGCCTTAGCTGCGTCGCCCAAAGTTATGCGACGGAAAAATATTTCGTCGCCCTAATATACCTTTAGCGACAAATTTTATATTTTGTTGCCTGGATGTTTTGTGATGAAAATTGGTTTTGTCACCCAAAGTCTTTTAGTATATAGCCTGGATATAAAAAGACTCGGGCTATTATATCCCTTTCATTTAAAAAAAATTGGACTTTTTAGCCCGGATCTCGAAATAGATCTAGGCTAAAAAGTCTCTTCTTAAACAAATAATAATCAAATTTCTCCGTTCCACCACCTGTGCTCACTGCTCTCTCAACAACCAATGGACAAAAAATTTTCAAATACATAAATTGCCTTAAATTTCCAAATACATATCAATCAATTTATAAAACAAAACCTATCTATCATTACAATAGATAATCTACATATACTTTCACATGATCTGTTACATATTCTACTTTCATCTCATCAAATCAGCAATCTATCCATACTTAAGAATTATTCACCTAAAGTCTTATTAGTAAGGAACTTAATATTCAAATGCGTGACTGTGTAGGGGGAGGGGCACAATACCAGTCCTTGTCAAAGTCTTGCCTCTATATGATGCCCAGAGATGTAACTCTTCCTTTAGGTGTTTAGATTCTTTAACATCTTCTTCAGTGATACACTTCACTTCTTCCATTCATCTGATTACCACCATAGGGGGAAGAGAGAATTGTGAGAATTTTCTAAAATGAATCATGCAACTGTATGTAAGAGAATAATTTTCTAGCAGTTGAATAACATCTAACTGTATGTAAGATATCATGAGCGACAACAGCAGGTAGACAAACCCAACTTCCTACCTGAATTAATCTATAGAGACCTGGAATGGCCATGACATCAGAGCACCCCAGCGATTTTAGTCCAAAGTCGACATGTGGCTGAAAAATTCAATGCCCGAATTAAAAGGGATGTGACAGGAAGAAGAACCTGAAAACTCAACTAGCATATGAGAACCTGAAAGTCTCCAATAGACATTATTTCATGCACCTCGATAGAACCTAGTGTTTTGACTAGACGACTATTTAAGCTGTCAAGAGGGTCCTTCTTGTTCGCACGGTATGAGAAAGAGAGACAGTTGTTGCAGTGTTTTTATCAGAGAACATAAACAGAAAAGGAAAAATAAATACAAATCATAACTACAACTACAAGCTATCTTATCAAACATCGAAACTTCTTTGAGGTTCTTTATCAAAGAATAAGTAATGCTATATGAAAAATAAATGATCTAGCTAACATCTTTTATTGTATCAGTAAATGCAATGGCTTAATGCGATTTTTATGCTGTCATCAAAAGGTAAGAACAATATCCATACAGACACTAGAGTATAGACAAGAGACTCTAAATCAGTATGGTAGCCAAAAATATGCATCGAACAGTATGAAATTGACAGCCAAATGATCCCTATATGTGAACATACCGAAAAAAGGATGGTACGGAATTACATTAGTTGTGCAATTGGTATTCTGCGAACCAAAATCATTCTTTTATGCCTTGTATTCGCTTATCAGCTTACCTATCATGTTAGTAAGGCATATAGACAACGATACTCTCTTCATAGGGATGTTATCATTAGGCTCTAAAGGACAAGGATCGTTACCTGGACATACCTTCGAGTCCTTTATGCTCTGTGGGACTACTCGACATCCAGTGTAGGGGTCAATATCGAGTGTGTTCTTCTCTGCATGTGCAGTCGATGGAGGGGTGTCGATCTTGAGGAGTCAATCTTGAGTGGGTATATTCAATATCGACTGGCTCTGATCGATCTGAAGTACTTTTGGTGTGTTGACCCCATACTTAGCTTCTGGCACTCGATCTGGCTCCAAGGTACTTGACATCGACTGGTGTGTGTCAACATCAAGTGCTTTCTCAGGCTGCTCTTCATCGGCTTGGTGCCAAATTTCTAGAAGTTCCTTCAAGGCTCTCTCTTCTAGCTCCTCATGGGTCAAGGTTCTTTCCGTTGGTTCATCACAAGGGATTACTCTCCCTATTGCATGCATAGCCTTAACATCCATTTGGTTCATCTTCTTTAAGGTAGGGTTGAAGGACAACTCGATAACTTCATTGCCAATATTGAATGACAATAGTCCCTTGTTGGCATTGGCCGTAGCTAGGAATGACCTCCCTAGGATGATGGGGCATGTAGGACCCTCCGCCATATCAAGCACAATAAACTCAGTGGGGACGAAGAACTTACACACCATGACTGGGATGTCATCGATGCTGCATGTGGGCTTTACAAAGTTGTTTTCGGCCATATATAGCTTCATATCTACCAGCTCCAAGGCTCCAATGTTGACCTTTGACCATATGGACAAAGGCATTAGGCTCACGCTAGCCCCCATGATGCACAAAGCCTTGTAGCGATGTTGACCAAGCCCAATAGTGATGGCAAACCTCTCGGGATCACTTCTCTTCTCTAGGTAGTCTACCTTGTTGCACTCCTCTGCGATCTCAATAATTGATCTGTTCTTACTCAAGATGTCTTTGAGGAACTAATAGCATCCATTCATATAGGTATTATAGGACTTATTTAGCATAGTTTAGTTGTAAATAATGTGCTCATTAGTATTAATTTGTGAATTAGATTGTTATGGTTATCGAGGCAGAATCTACACATATTTATGGTTAATTTCAGGTATGAGAAACTCATATGGGAGATGCACGAAGTGAAAATGGGATTACAAGATTCGATCAAGGAAAGAAGGAATGAGAGTGCTGTGAACAGTGGAGTCGCACCCGCGGCCATGTAGCCGCGCCCGTGGTCAATGCTGAGAGGAGAATGTTGGGTTATGTCCCGAGCCACACCCGCGGCCATGTAGCCGCGCCCGGGGCCTCTGTCAGCGCCGAAACCCTACTTTGTCGAATTCCTTATTTTTAAGTAGGTTATTTTGTAACCGTTTTGGACGTCTATTAAAGGGGTTTTTAGGAGACTTATTATGGACAATTCAGTAATTGAAGAAACCCTATAGGAGAGCTTTTGTGCTATGGCGAACTAAACTCCTCTTCCATTTGATTGATTAGTTTGAAGCTTTCGATTTGATATTCCGTGAGAAATTCTCTACTCTATTTACTTTTGAGTAATATTTATTTTCTGTTGTCATTGCTTATGATTGAGTTTGTGTTCTATTGGATTGGCCACCTAATATTACTTGAATTCAATCTATCGCTACATCTATAGGGAAGCTAGATGAAGAACTTGGATCATAGTAGAAACTTGTGATTATCTAGGGGTAGTTGACTTGGTTGATTGCATGAGGATAAAGATACAATTGGGTTATTGCTAGTTGCCTTATTTCAATTGTTCCTATTGACATTCCTTTGTGTGCATTGCTATTGTTGAATTGAATCTGGATAGTTTCTAGGTTATTCATCAATAATGGTGTTTAGAGTCTAGTTGACATATTCACTAATTGCAGGGAAGGAATTGAAAGTTATTGTCAAGGTACAATTGATTTTCACAATAGGTTGCTAAAGAGTAATAGGTTTAGGGAATTTCAAGGATCGGAATCAAAATTAAAAGTGGATACTAATTAATCAAGCGTGTTTCTCACATATTGTTATTAATCACAATCATTTCTCCCTTTGTTCATTTTTTTGTTACTTTGCATACTTCCAAAACCCCTTTTTCATATCATTCTCATCTTAGCATACAAATTGAGCATACGAATTGCACAAGTCTCTTTGGGTTCGACTTATACTTGCCAAGATATACTAGTTAGGTTGGTTCAGAACTATTTGATAGGATTTAACGACCTCGAAAATATCTCTATCAAATTTGGCGCCGTTGTCGGGGACTTGTTTGATAATTTGTGTGTTTTATTTGTATGCTATTTCTTGTGTGGATCATCCATATGGTCCACACTAGTGCTACTGACCAA
Organism: Persicaria maculosa; assembly: GCA_963922045.1. Taxonomy (NCBI): domain Eukaryota; kingdom Viridiplantae; phylum Streptophyta; class Magnoliopsida; order Caryophyllales; family Polygonaceae; genus Persicaria; species Persicaria maculosa. The sequence goes on along the minus strand of OY998269.1, from coordinate 3,910,744 downwards.
TGTTGAAGGTGAGGTTATTGCAGTTACATGGAGAGAGTTTTCATCAATACTTTACCATATTGCAGGAGTACATTAACGATCTTTGTTCATGGGGTTATCAAGCTAGTACAAGGGAAGTGCTTCTTTGCATCTTTGATGGTATGACTGATGAGACACGGAGCCTTGCTGATCACATGAGTGATGGAGGTTTATTAGATATGGGACTATTGATGATGTGGGATTTTTTCTGCTACATGGATTTTCAATGTGCGCAGAATGAGTCACTTCCCCAAGTATCTCAAATTGCTGAGACTTCTGTTTCACCTATTGAGGTCATTGTGGAGAATCATGCTGAAAAGATGGAGGAAGACAACCCTCCATTTGACAAGATCACCCCTAGCTCGCCCGTTGATGAACCAAGTCTAGAGCCAACTGCTGAGGCTCAAGAGGTAATAAGGGTAAACTATTGTCATTGGGGAGGTATTGGTGATTATATCGATCCATGGGAGCATTACTTCAATACACCACCAATATAACTGTGTTGGTGGTCTTATACACCCTCTACTGAAAGTCAGGCTCAAGAATATGATCAATTGGTATGATTCTTGAACACTATACTATTTTCTATCAACTTTTTCATATTTTGTATCCCTTCATCTTTTGGATGGGAACGAGAGTTTGATTTACTTTTGAGGATGCTAACAATGTCTGCTTAAGTCTTAAATGGACAACCAAAATAAATCGAGCCAACGACATAAAATAAAGGCGCTGCTTGGGAGGCAACCCGAGGTAAGTAGGTTTACTCACATTTTTCTTTTAATTTCTTTTATTGCATTTTCTATTTATCAGTAAGTAGTTTGGGTTAGTTTCGGCAATAACTAACATTTCAGGACAAGTTTTTGAAGAAGGGCGATTGGAGCTGCGCTCGCGGCCTTCAGAAAATAAGAAAAAGTTGGAATAAATATGGAGCCGCGCCCGCGGCCTACCTACCGCGCACGCGGCCCTTCACCTGCAGCAACATGTGCCTCAGTTGTAATTAAGTCCCTCCTCTTCTTACTTGTTTGAGTCGTCCTACATGTTTGAAGTGTCGTAGTTTCCGCTTTTCCCGCCACCGCCATGAGTTTCATTGTGAGTTTTTCTTTTCTTTTCCTTTTCCATACTAATTCTTGTATTTGTCTTTATCTTCATCGAGGACAATGAAAGCCTTAAATGTGGGGGGATTATTAGCTAGGATTAAGGTTTTGAATTGCATTAGATATCATGTTTATTTCCTTTCCATGTTTATTTCATAGTAAAAAAAACAAAAAAAAAAACAAAAAGAGAAAAAAAAAAAGAAATCATGCATTAGTTAAGTTTAGGTCTTATTTTCCCACATGAAAGATCGCTTGTCCTCTATATTTTATTTATGATTTATGACGCCCCATGACTCACTTGGATTATTGAAGCTTCGATTTAGTACTTTTATATATTAGTGGGCATGGTTTGTTGATGATTGAGCATGTATGACTCTTGGATTTGGACGACATTGAGATTCTAAGCAAATTACCTAGTGAGACTATTTTGGCCTATTTCAGGACAATCTATACTGTGTCCTCTTGCTTGTTGAGTGTACTCTCTTTGATTGCTTCCTCTTTGACTGACATTTAGATATCTTTTTCAAGGTTGTATTCTATGATTTATGCGCATGACTTAAACATGATTGAGGCACCTTTATTAGCCCTATTTGACTCATTCCCACCTTACATATTATCCGTTGCTTGAAGCCCATTTGAGCCTGATTGCCTATTCTTTTGTAGCTCCACAAACTGTATCCATAGCCAATTGTAGCCTGACCCCATCCGGGAATTTAAGAATAGTTGGTGAATATCTATCTTGTGGATGATGGATTCAGTGATGGGTTGTATGATTTGAGGTATATTTATGTTATGTTTAGTTGTTTCTCACTATTGCTTATTACTTGGGACCTAAGGAGGATAAAATTCACTTAGGGGTAAAAGTCAACGAAAATAAACCAATACAGCATGATATAAAAAAAGAAAAAGAAAAAAATTTAAAAAAATAAGAAAAAAAATATAATAAAAGAAAGAGTTGAGTATGCTTGTAGAGTTGTATGCTTGAGATTGGGATTGTATGACATGGTAGAGATATGGTATGAGTTGATGAGTAGTGGTTTGTAATTTGGTGATTTCCTTAGTTTTCGGATTATGAGCACCACATGGCCTATAAATGTCCATATCTTATGTTTTCTCCCTTGGCCCCATTAAAACATGATTGAAAGACCTCATCATTTTTGTTATGTGTAGAGTCACCAGCGGTGGAGAATTAGAACACTAGTGCAAGTCTCTTTTAGCTAAGCTTTCAAAGATTGAGTTTTGAGTGTGAAATTGTTAACCCTAAACACATCAGTGAGAGTGAAACACATCCCTTGTGAGGTGCAGAATTGACATGTTTACTTGAGTTTATTGGTTACAAAATATGTGTAATGATGTTGTCAATTTATCATGTTTGCTTCCCTTCTATTTCTAATGGAAGAGTTGGGGTGGATTCATGAAGGGTTTGTATGTGGGGTGATTTGATTTGGCTTTCATTGCTTGAGGACAAGCAAATGTTTAATTGTGGGGGAATTTGATAGCATCCATTCATATAGGTATTATAGGACTTATTTAGCATAGTTTATTTGTAAATAATGTCCTCATTATTATTAAACAGTGAATTAGACAGTTATGGTTATCGAGGCATAATCTACACATATTTGTGGTTAATTTCAGGTATGAGAAACTCATATGGGAGATGCATGAAGTGAAAATGGGATTACAAGATTTGATCAAGGAAAGAAGGAATGAGAGTGCTGTGAAAAGTGGAGCCGCGCCCACGACCATGTAGCCGCGCCCGTGGTCAATGCTGAGAGGAGAATGTTGGGTTATGTCCCGAGCCACACCCGCGGCCATGTAGCCGCGCCCGGGGCCTCTGTCAGCGCCGAAACCCTACTTTGTCGAATTCCTTATTTTTAAGTAGGTTATTTTGTAACCGTTTTGGACGTCTATTAAAGGGGTTTTTAGGAGACTTATTATGGACAATTCAGTAATTGAAGAAACCCTATAGGAGAGCTTTTGTGCTATGGCGAACTAAACTCCTCTTCCATTTGATTGATTAGTTTGAAGCTTTCGATTTGATATTCCGTGAGAAATTCTCTACTCTATTTACTTTTGAGTAATATTTATTTTCTGTTGTCATTGCTTATGATTGAGTTTGTGTTCTATTGGATTGGCCACCTAATATTACTTGAATTCAATCTATCGCTACATCTATAGGGAAGCTAGATGAAGAACTTGGATCATAGTAGAAACTTGTGATTATCTAGGGGTAGTTGACTTGGTTGATTGCATGAGGATAAAGATACAATTGGGTTATTGCTAGTTGCCTTATTTCAATTGTTCCTATTGACATTCCTTTGTGTGCATTGCTATTGTTGAATTGAATCTGGATAGTTTCTAGGTTATTCATCAATAATGGTGTTTAGAGTCTAGTTGACATATTCACTAATTGCAGGGAAGGAATTGAAAGTTATTGTCAAGGTACAATTGATTTTCACAATAGGTTGCTAAAGAGTAATAGGTTTAGGGAATTTCAAGGATCGGAATCAAAATTAAGAGTGGATACTAATTAATCAAGCGTGTTTCTCACATATTGTTATCAATCACAATCATTTCTCCCTTTGTTCATTTTTTTGTTACTTTGCATACTTCCAAAACCCCTTTTTCATATCATTCTCATCTTAGCATACAAATTGAGCATACGAATTGCACAAGTCTCTTTGGGTTCGACTTATACTTGCCAAGATATACTAGTTAGGTTGGTTCAGAACTATTTGATAGGATTTAACGACCTCGAAAATATCTCTATCAAATTTGGCGCCGTTGTCGGGGACTTGTTTGATAATTTGTGTGTTTTATTTGTATGCTATTTCTTGTGTGGATCATCCATATGGTCCACACTAGTGCTACTGACCAATGTTGAAGGTGAGGTTATTGCAGTTACATGGAGAGAGTTTTCATCAATACTTTACCATATTGCAGGAGTACATTAACGATCTTTGTTCATGGGGTTATCAAGCTAGTACAAGGGAAGTGCTTCTTTGCATCTTTGATGGTATGACTGATGAGACACGGAGCCTTGCTGATCACATGAGTGATGGAGGTTTATTAGATATGGGACTATTGATGATGTGGGATTTTTTCTGCTACATGGATTTTCAATGTGCGCAGAATGAGTCACTTCCCCAAGTATCTCAAATTGCTGAGACTTCTGTTTCACCTATTGAGGTCATTGTGGAGAATCATGCTGAAAAGATGGAGGAAGACAACACTCCATTTGACAAGATCACCCCTAGCTCTCCCGTTGATGAACCAAGTCTAGAGCCAACTGCTGAGGCTCAAGAGGTAATAAGGGTAAACTATTGTCATTGGGGAGGTATTGGTGATTATATCGATCCATGGGAGCATTACTTCAATACACCACCAATATAACTGTGTTGGTGGTCTTATACACCCTCTACTGAAAGTCAGGCTCAAGAATATGATCAATTGGTATGATTCTTGAACACTATACTATTTTCTATCAACTTTTTCATATTTTGTATCCCTTCATCTTTTGGATGGGAACGAGAGTTTGATTTACTTTTGAGGATGCTAACAATGTCTGCTTAAGTCTTAAATGGACAACCAAAATAAATCGAGCCAACGACATAAAATAAAGGCGCTGCTTGGGAGGCAACCCGAGGTAAGTAGGTTTACTCACATTTTTCTTTTAATTTCTTTTATTGCATTTTCTATTTATCAGTAAGTAGTTTGGGTTAGTTTCGGCAATAACTAACATTTCAGGACAAGTTTTTGAAGAAGGGCGATTGGAGCTGCGCTCGCGGCCTTCAGAAAATAAGAAAAAGTTGGAATAAATATGGAGCCGCGCCCGCGGCCTACCTACCGCGCACGCGGCCCTTCACCTGCAGCAACATGTGCCTCAGTTGTAATTAAGTTCCTCCTCTTCTTACTTGTTTGAGTCGTCCTACATGTTTGAAGTGTCGTAGTTTCCGCTTTTCCCGCCACCGCCATGAGTTTCATTGTGAGTTTTTCTTTTCTTTTCCTTTTCCATACTAATTCTTGTATTTGTCTTTATCTTCATCGAGGACAATGAAAGCCTTAAATGTGGGGGGATTATTAGCTAGGATTAAGGTTTTGAATTGCATTAGATATCATGTTTATTTCCTTTCCATGTTTATTTCATAGTAAAAAAAACAAAAAAAAAAACAAAAAGAGAAAAAAAAAAGAAATCATGCATTAGTTAAGTTTAGGTCTTATTTTCCCACATGAATGATCGCTTGTCCTCTATATTTTATTTATGATTTATGACGCCCCATGACTCACTTGGATTATTGAAGCTTCGATTTAGTACTTTTATATATTAGTGGGCATGGTTTGTTGATGATTGAGCATGTATGACTCTTGGATTTGGACGACATTGAGATTCTAAGCAAATTACCTAGTGAGACTATTTTGGCCTATTTCAGGACAATCTATACTGTGTCCTCTTGCTTGTTGAGTGTACTCTCTTTGATTGCTTCCTCTTTGACTGGCATTTAGATATCTTTTTCAAGGTTGTATTCTATGATTTATGCGCATGACTTAAACATGATTGAGGCACCTTTATTAGCCCTATTTGACTCATTCCCACCTTACATATTATCCGTTGCTTGAAGCCCATTTGAGCCTGATTGCCTATTCTTTTGTAGCTCCACAAACTGTATCCATAGCCAATTGTAGCCTGACCCCATCCGGGAATTTAAGAATAGTTGGTGAATATCTATCTTGTGGATGATGGATTCAGTGATGGGTTGTATGATTTGAGGTATATTTATGTTATGTTTAGTTGTTTCTCACTATTGCTTATTACTTGGGACCTAAGGAGGATAAAATTCACTTAGGGGTAAAAGTCAACGAAAATAAACCAATACAGCATGATATAAAAAAAGAAAAAGAAAAAAATTTAAAAAAATAAGAAAAAAAATATAATAAAAGAAAGAGTTGAGTATGCTTGTAGAGTTGTATGCTTGAGATTGGGATTGTATGACATGGTAGAGATATGGTATGAGTTGATGAGTAGTGGTTTGTAATTTGGTGATTTCCTTAGTTTTCGGATTATGAGCACCACATGGCCTATAAATGTCCATATCTTATGTTTTCTCCCTTGGCCCCATTAAAACATGATTGAAAGACCTCATCATTTTTGTTATGTGTAGAGTCACCAGCGGTGGAGAATTAGAACACTAGTGCAAGTCTCTTTTAGCTAAGCTTTCAAAGATTGAGTTTTGAGTGTGAAATTGTTAACCCTAAACACATCAGTGAGAGTGAAACACATCCCTTGTGAGGTGCAGAATTGACATGTTTACTTGAGTTTATTGGTTACAAAATATGTGTAATGATGTTGTCAATTTATCATGTTTGCTTCCCTTCTATTTCTAATGGAAGAGTTGGGGTGGATTCATGAAGGGTTTGTATGTGGGGTGATTTGATTTGGCTTTCATTGCTTGAGGACAAGCAAATGTTTAATTGTGGGGGAATTTGATAGCATCCATTCATATAGGTATTATAGGACTTATTTAGCATAGTTTATTTGTAAATAATGTCCTCATTATTATTAAACAGTGAATTAGACAGTTATGGTTATCGAGGCATAATCTACACATATTTGTGGTTAATTTCAGGTATGAGAAACTCATATGGGAGATGCATGAAGTGAAAATGGGATTACAAGATTTGATCAAGGAAAGAAGGAATGAGAGTGCTGTGAAAAGTGGAGCCGCGCCCACGACCATGTAGCCGCGCCCGTGGTCAATGCTGAAAGGAGAATGTTGGGTTATGTCCTAAGCCGCGCCTGCGGCCATGTAGCCACGCCCGCGGCCTCTGCTAGCGCCGAAACCCTACTTTGCCGAATTCCTTATTTTTAATTAGGTTATTTTATAACCGTTTTCGACGTCTATTAAATGGGTTTTTAGGAGACTTATTATGGAAATTTCAGCAATTAAAGAAACCCTAGAGGAGAGCTTTTGTGCTATGGCGAACTAAACTCCTCTTCCATTTGATTGATTAGTTTGAAGCTTTCGATTTGATATTCCGTGAGAAATTCTTTACTCTATTTACTTTTAAGTAATCTTTATTTTCTGTTGTCATTGCTTATGATTGAGTTTGTGTTCTATTGGATAGGCCACCTAATATTACTTGAATTCAATCTATCGCTACATCTATAGGGAAGCTAGTTGAAGAACTTGGATCATAGTAGCAACTTGTGATTATCTAGGGCTAGTTGACTTGGTTGATTGCATGAGGATAAAGATACAATTGGGTTATTGCTAGTTGCCTTATTTCAATTGTTCCTATTGACATTCCTTTGTGTGCATTGCTATTGTTGAATTGAATCTGGATAGTTTCTAGGTTATTCATCAATAACGGTGTTTAGAGCCTAGTTGACATATTCACTAATTGCAGGGAAGGAATTGAAAGTTAGTGTCAAGGTACAATTGATTTTCACAATAGGTTGCTCAAGAGTAATAGGTTTAGGGAATTTCAAGGATCGGAATCCAAATTGGGAGTGGATACTAATTAATCAAGCGTGTTTCTCACATATTGTTATCAATCACAATCATTTCTCCCTTTGTTTATTTTTGTGTTACTTTGCATACTTCCAAAACCCCTATTTCATATCATCTTAGCATACAAATTGAGCATATGAATTGCACAATTCTCTTTGGGTTCGACCTGTACTTGCCAAGCTATACTAGTTAGGTTAGTTCATAACTATTTGATAGGATTTAACGACCTCGAAAATATATCTATCAGGAACCGAATGTATGATGGTGTCTGACGAAGGGCCTCCGTGAATGGTATGGTAACATTGAGGCCTTGAAGTAGCTTTACGAATATGTGAAACTTCATGTTCGCGGGGTCCCTTGAAGACTTGGAGGGATAAGGAAGTGGCTTCTTCTATGGTGAAGCGGGATTGGCCCGAGGTGGTGAAGATGACTGGTTGACAACGACAGAGGTGTAGACATCGACTTCTGTGGTCAATCTCAGGTGCGCCTGGATAGGTTCGACGTCGACTGGGGTGTCGACATCGAGTGGATCAGTCGATATCGATTGGCGGGTGTCGATCTCGACTGGTTCTCCAATGACTTTCTCTGTTGGCTCCGTTTTATCATTGTTTATTGGAATCTCCATGCCATTCCTTAAGCATTTGGTAGCGATGTGGCCAACTGGCTGCCCCTTAGTATTGGCCTATGGTTGGCCTAGGAGCGCTCTGACTTGTCGTCGAATGGTTGCCGCCAATTGACTTAGTTGGGTCTCTACACTCTTCTTCCATGTATCGATCTCACCAAGCCTTGCATTAATGCCATGTAGTTGCGTATAGATGCCATTGTTGGAATGCTTAGTCTCCGCTTGGTTTCTCCTCATCTCATGAAGGATGAGTTGTAGATCATCCCTCCTTTCTCTCTCAGGATGGCCAGGTGCTCTATATGGTGGGGGTTGCTGAAATTGTTTATGTTGGGGTTGTTGATATCCCCAATTCCTTTGATAGCCTCCATAGTTGGGCCCTCCTGCATATTTGACTTCATCGTGGGTCTCTACCAATAGTACTTGCAACGTGTAGGGAATAGTCATCGTGTTGTGCTTCTGTGACCCACATTCTAAATAAGCTTGGTTGTTAGTAAGAAACCTAACTTGTTTTTGAAGACGCTTTACCTGGTCTTTCATGAACTGATCCTTCACCTTAGGATCCACCTCCTTTACAGGCTAACATAGTGGCATTGATGGGGGCGGCCTCGCATCAGGTGCCGCAGGAGTCCCATAGGTGTTGTCGAACTCCACTAGCCATTCAATTGCCTCCCAAGCTTGATTAGCGGTAAGCTCTAGGTAGCGATAGGTGGTATAAGTGTTTATCTGCTCTCTTGTTGGCATGTCCTTGTAGCACTTGCCCATGCATAGGGCAGAATCGCAGCAGGTCTTTGTAGCACTCCTAGACTTACGATAGCGTCTCCCCTGGTCTTTGCTTGTAGGACATGAACTTTTGGGGAATTTATGCCATTTTGGATGGTGGAAAGAACTTGTTGAGGAAGATATCTCTAAGTTCACCCAGGTGCGGATAGAGCATGGGGGCAAGCCTTCCAACCAAAGTAGAGCTTTTCTTGCAAGAGACCATTAAAAAGCTTTTAATCGCACATATTCTAAATTGACACCGTCAGCAATGGTGTCACATAAGTCTATGTAAGTAGTTATGTGCGTCATAGGGCATTCGGAGCCCTTTCCCTCAAAATCATGTCTCCTAATCTCCGCTATAAAAGTAGTTTTGATCTCAAAAGAAACATTAGGGAGAATAATAGGAGACTCAGGCACCGCCACGGTTGGGTGCATATATTCCTTGGCATTTTGTGGGATATGTCGTAGTTGCTCTTAGGCTTCTCGGCGAGCTTGGGCTTCTTGTTCGTATCGAGCGGCCATTCTTTGTGGCGCTTGAGTATGTTGATCATGCTCGGTTTCGAACCCCTTAACTTGCTTTCTAAGCCTTTTGAGCGCTTTTTGCATCCTCTCTTCGTTAGCAATGATCTGTAACGGCCCGGATATAAATACCCGGGTTACGTTTCGAAGGTTGGTTACCTTCGTTCGGATCTTGCAATTCGAGTAAGGGTCGACGTCTCAAACCTCAAAGGATCAGTATTTTAAAGTAGGGATTTCGAACCCCAAAACAATCGAAGGCCACTAGGAACCCTTAAGCTGTCATAAGACTATATCGCGGAAATTCATTTTCGAAACTGGTGAAAGTGGAAGTAAAGTACAACTTGCCACGACAAGGCCGGGTCAAAACCAAATAATTAAAAAATATATTCTGAAATTATATAACCAAATTAGTGGAGTTAGGCAGGTTCTTTGCAATCACCCAGGGGATTCCCACGCCATAGAAACAAAGAGCAATCATACCTAAAAACAAGTTGTGCCAGCGGGATCAGACCAAGACCCCAACGCACTCTATCCCGCAAGCAAGTATACACACACGCTATAATAAAGATGCTTTGATACAATACGAAAATTAAATCACACTATCATGCTCCTAGGTTATAATATGTAGAAAGAACTGTAAAGGCGCCCAAAGAATGCCAAGTAGCATATTCCTCTCCTACCTCTGCACCCCTTCCCGTTAGTGCAGAAACTGGCCAGTTTGATGCTATAGCATATCATATCTCATCATATCATATATCATGCTCTTGCTCGATGGTGCTGGGTTATCTCAGTATCATGCTCATATATCGACAATACTGACTCAGGGCACCCGATGAAGCTGGGCTACCCTATGACCCTAGGAAAGACTCTAGGACTCACATATAACGACCGTTTTGTTTTCAAACACACAAAGTAACCGAATGCTCATTCACAAGTGCAATCCTAGCATGATACTACATGACATGCTTTTAGTGCTTATGCAACACCTAGTATGTCATATAATCACAAGCAGGGATTCGCTTTCGAATCTGAGTAAGCCCATAAAGGAACATACCTGAATAAGCCGAACAACAGAGAATTAAGGCAGAAGCAGAATCCAAGCAATGATCACCAAATAGTAAGCAATGTCCAACATATCACAATCACCTATTAAATATACAAATATGCATAAGTCTATCTAATACACACAAGGCACCCCTAACCATCATACTTAACTTCACATATCTCATTTCAGATTATTCCATCTTACCTCATCACAATTCATATATAATTTCATGTTCATCTCATCTCATCATCTCATTTCCAAAACAATTTCTCAAAGAACTGAACTTAGAAAATCAAACAATTCTTTTAAAATCGCTTATCCAAATCCCGACATTAAACATTTAAGCCTTCCAATTGCTCAAAATCATATTATAGAAATCATTCCGGCATTTCTTACTTATTTTAAAATCATCGTTTTAAAATCATCTTATAAAACATTATATAAGAACGCATCTCAAAGAATATTTAAATATAATAAAATTACCAAAATCAATCCATTTTAATAACCCACATTTATAAATCAAAATAATAAATTACTTTAACACATTTTAAAACACATCTCAAAATCATCATATAACATCATACTAATATATAACAATTAATATTACTTTCAGACCCTTTTATAATGTATACCAATTTTCAGAAAATACATAATCACAAAATCAGAATAATATACAACTATATAGTAACATAGTATAACACATAACATATACATATAACAACATAACAACAAAACTCAAACCCAGCAGGCCAGCCCAATACCTTAACCCGAATGAGAAACCCGGATCCAAGCCCAAAGTGAGGCCCCAACCCGCATGCCCCATTTTTTATTAAATGAACCGGAGAATAAAGGGTGTACTGGCTAAAAAAAAAGAGAAAATGAGGTATCGGTTAAACTGAACCCGTCTCCTTCCTCAAGTCACAACAGAACACCCAGATGATGGAAGACGAGAGAACGAGGAAAGGAGATCTCCGGCTATGTTGATCCGTTTGGCTTCAAATTTTACCCAGGTGATCGGAATAGGATTCCGACCACAACCCAACGTCAAAGATGGAAGCGACATGAGAAGAAGGAGGGAGGAAGAGAGATTACCGATCACGTGATTCTTCGACTCCGACGGTGCTCTGATGGCCGGTTAAGCTCCAAAGATACTGTAATCAAGGTGGTTTGAGTCTAGAAGAGGTAAGAGGGGTGATTAGAAGTGTGCTTTGAAAGGATTTGATTTGAAAACGAAACGAAATTGGAAAACCGACCTCAACGGAAATAGGGGTGAAGGTGCTCGGTTTTGGCTCCGGCTTTCTTCTGGCTCGGCTTTCATGGAGTTCGTCCTTCTTCTTAGACCTTCTAGGAAAATGGAGGAAGATGAGGAAGCTGCTGCTGCGAGGAGGAAGATGAGGGAAGCTTGGTTCTTTGGTTGACAAAACAGGGGAGGACGGCGCTGCTTTGTCTCGACCTTGTGGCTTCGGAAGTGATGATGGCGGCGGCGCCTCCTGGTGGATGCAAATGGTCGGAAAAAGTGGTGCAGTGGGTGGTGAACAGACATAGAGGGAAAGGTGTGGTGGAGAATCGGTCAAGGTGGTGGTTATGAGCTCGAATTGGAGGGAGAAAGGGGGCTCTTTTAAGGTTGTTTTGTGGATCTGAAATGAAGGATATGAAGCTGGAGGAGAGGCTCTAGGTCACTTGTGGATAGGGATTTAGGGACTGCTTGAGAGGAGTTTTATAGGAGAAAGGAGTTGGGTGCAGGTATGAGTGTGTATGGTATGTGGAGAGGGCAAGGTGCTGTAGTAAGGCAATGTGGGTGGGTTTCCTACAGAGGCCAACAACCTGGAGAGAGAGAGAGGAAAAAGAATTTAAATATGGAAATGGTCCCCACTATATTTCGAAACTCGAAACCCGCTAATCCCGACGTCTAACGAAATAAATCAGAATTTACATCAACTTCCGAGAACGAACTAAAATGATAAACTCTAATTTATATTTCCACAACTCATTTCTTGAAAGCGAAATTAAAATCCGTACTTAAAGTCTGATTCAAACTATGCCGGAATTCGTTTCGAAATAGTTTCAATAAGATTTAATTGCCCGAGGTCGAAAATTTCAAAATTTTCCCGAATCTACAAATCTAATCAAACTTAATTAATTACTTTTCCAAAATAATAATTTTAAAAATTCCCGGTCTTTACATCATGCACCTCTAAAAACAAGTCTCGTCCCCGAGACTAAAATCATTTAAAGCAAAGGGGATGAAGTTTTAAATTGGTGAGTTCAAGGATCATGTCGTTGATTCCGCAAGCACCTCATAAGGGCCCATATGAGATACTCACAGTACCCTTGACGTGATCATAATATTCCCAATTGGTCGTAGCAAGTATGCGATATGGGCCCCTATCACACCCTTACCATGACCTTTCGATTATATCATAACTCGAAAGCAATTATAGCGCCCCTACTAGGTCTTAGCAAGCATTCTATATGCGCCGCTATAAAATGCTTGTATCCACTTCGTGAGGCGTTATAATATAAGCACGGGTTTGAAAAGTTTCAAAAGGGATTCTGCAATTGGAAAGATTAGCCTCAAAATCTTTGAAATTCTCGATAATATTTATTTCTTTTAAAATCCAAGTTATTCATTTTTAAAGCTGCTCAAAATCTTCAAATTCAACGTTAGTCAAACAACTTCACACCAAAAACAATCCAAATTCTTCCAAATCAAGATTTCGTCAAAATCTTCCAAAACCCAAATCAGTTTCCCACATATCAATCAATCAAACTCAAAAGCCAGGAGGTAGAATCATCCACCTCTAAGGGCTAATCCCATATTCTCTTCCTAGTTTCCAAAATCAAATCAATCTATCAATCTCACCTCAAGCAAAATTCGTAAGCCATAACAAATGCATAACCGCATAAACCAACCAATCTCCATTCAACACGTCACAAGGCAAGTCTCAAAACACATATCAACATGGTGCCACAAGGTCACATCAAGCATCCCCACATCATACTAAAGGCCATAATATGCATCTCACAACATACCGAAATCATAACAAATGTCACGACATCACACCAGAAGTCATTAAAGTATCTCCTCATCACATAGTAAACGAACCAAAATCCATTGTCAATACATCCACACAACCAAGTTCATGTTATTAAGATTTAGCAAAAGGGAAAATCAAGCAGTATATCAATCATCAACCATCAGCATGCTCAATAGACATTATCTTAACTCATCAGAATACTATACGAATATCATTAGCAGTCATGCACCATCATTTCATATATATATATATATAAGTCATATTCATGCTCCAAGTCATATTCGTCACTTACATATTCATAATCATGCTTATCAACCATATAGTATAACATCATGCTTTCACATAGCAACATCTCATTATCTCATGATTCATACAACACATCATAACATACTTCTAGAACAATATAGAAGGATAGCAATGTATCAATATATCATGATCACAGTTGTCACTACCAATTAGATTTCAGTATTGCATATCAACATGTAATATCATGCCATATCAGGTTTATCATGGTCGCTATCTAACATCATGACAGTTCATAATCACATAATCAATAAAGTTTTGCACATTATACCAGTCACAATAAAACGCTATCCCCGCTCGCTCGTCTCCAACTCTCAAGCCAAGACCAATCATCATCTAGACTCACCAACATCAACTCGGATAATATCCCATAAAAGAAGTCCTAATTCATTCCGACACTCCAATCTCATACCTCTTTCCACCAATCTCTCCCACAAGCAACCCACCTCAAAGAGTCCAACTCCTATCTCTAACCTCACACCCGAGTACCCTCGCATACTATATCCTCAATACTCTTACAAGCCATTTCTTACACTTTCCATACTACCTAAGACATCACAAGCATCATGCCCCTCTAACCACACCTCTGCTATAAGAATTCCTCGATCACCACCTAGCCGACCTATTCCTAACCATACCCTCACCCAAGCTTCATCTAGAAGCTCATCGGAACCCACCAAGCATCGCCTCTTATAGATCCTAAAATATACTCAGTCCTACCTAAGCCAACATCCCTCTCTTGCAACTTACCTCATAATACCATCGATCATTCTAACCGCTCAAATTCCTTCACCACCCTCCGACCATTCTTCAAGAGAATCTCACCCACAAGTTCAAATATAAAGAAATCATGAAATCATCACACATAAGATCAACATCATATCAACTAGCATTTATAATAATATCATCATAAGTTCATCATCACGCATTGAAAATGTATCAAAAAGTCTCAATTTACCGTAATGCTCAAAATTATTGCAAAACACCATATATGAATATAGTCAATTCAAGCTAGCAAGTTTCATCATAACCTTATCAGATAAACAATCCAGGTTTCTCAGCATTTGCAGTTCATACTATATAGGCAAGAAATTTAGATCATGCTTAGCAACTCAGAGTAGCAACACAATCAAGACATCATGGCACATTATAACTGCAAGACATCGAATCATATCGTCATAGACAATGGATAATCAAGGTTACCAAGTCAGCACATCAACACGTTAATTTCATCACCAAGTCAGTGCAGTATCGTACTCAATAACCACCATCCTCGAAACATGTTTGTCTTGCCGAAATCGTTGATCCTAAGGCCCGTGGGTTATGGGCCCGCGCTTCCGTTGTACTGCTCTATCGCTATCAAACTTCCTATTCCCGCTTCCATACGGTCGCTCGTCCAATTTATCGCGCAAGAGTCCAAGTTAGGGGAGATAGGGGAGTGACAAAAGCGGACAACCCAACATTTCTTTCGGAGAAAAAAATGGACCAAAGCTAAAAGAGCGAGACTAGAGACAAGACTTTGACACGATAATAGCAACAATGCCCTTATGGAAGTCTACTAGGTTAAAATTGTGACTAGAAAAATGAATTCATCAGGGAACACATCAGTTACATTAATCCACACTAACATGTACCTAACTCAAGGAGAATGACATACATTTTCATTCCCAAAAGACACAATCGAACCCTACATGGATACATGTGAGACGAGCTAGTAGTCTATTATTCCATGGAAGCAGATATGCCTAGCAACTTCAAGCAAGCTATGGAACCTGCAATAATCATGTATGATTCGAAGTCATGCGATATTTAATAAAGATAATAAGTATCATGCATATGAAAAAATGTACAAGCATGAACAAGTGAGGTCAAATATAGCATGGCGAGGTATATAATAACAACCAAACTAAGTGTCGTACGAGAATAAAGAAGAGCGGCATAGTAACTATCACATCTAACAGCAATGATCACATAGTAGTTTAAGAATGACATGTAATCATACGACGAGATACATTTAGAAACATAGGTCCTACATGATGTTAGTGATACATGATAAGACATAGGCATAGTCAAGAGTCATCTAAAAGAATTCAACATAATGTTCATAGAGCATGAGACATCATTACAGAGAGTAACAAGGAGGACATCACCAGCGATAGATTATAAGCATGCTACGAACAAACTATCATAGTGCACATAAAACGGTATAACAACTATCACACTATAGGACAAGCATGTTCACGTAATAGAATAAGTATGGCAAGTCACCATTTAGAGAGTCATATTGGAAATCATAAGCCTTATAGGATACTAATAGCACATATCGAACATGAATACCATCAAAGTAATTCGACTAGATTCATTCTAACATTCAAGTTTCATGCGTATATGAAACCATGATATAGCGTGGTGTGTGATCATGCGAGGTGTCAAGTCATTCGTTCATGCAAGCATGACAAGGATATCATAGAGTAACAGGGAAATACTACCGAGCGATATCATGTAAGCATGCTAGGATTAATCGTCATGGAAAGCAAGTCGATCAACGAATTCAACATCAATCTAATCGGATAAGTAAAACATTTTACCGGGACAGAAAGAGGGAGAACCACACTATCAAGGACTTAGGTCAAGAGAGAATCGACAATAATATAGGCAAGGTATAAATTCGCACAAGTCACAACCAAGGGTCCTACATGATACTAATGGTTGAGCATGACATATGATACATACATGCATTTAGTTGATTAAAATGACAATATGCAAGAATTCAATCAATACTATTCCAACGATATAGGAGTATGGGAGGAAATGTGGCGATGTATAATATAGGAGTCTAAATAACGGGGCAATATAACTAGAATGCGGGAACACGAGTTCAAATCAATGCATACTAGGATAAAACATGTAGTCGTCAAGACTCAATTATACCACATATTCTCCATTCAACGCAAGTAACACATAGCAATATCAATTGCAGAATAATCAACGATAGTCAACCTGATGAATACAATTAGACGGGCATGCTATAGATTCTTGGCACAAAAGGAAGGATAAGCTTCGAGTCGTCATCGGCTAGCATGCTAAAGAGATCATTTACGGGCATTCATTTAAGGGAAGCTGATCACACTACCATGCACCTAATACAGCAAAACCATGCAGATTCATATCATGTAGCTCATGCTTTCCATTCAATCATTAGTACGATCAATACAACAGACCAAATAGACATGCTATGATGGGATATAATCATAACAGAAGGCAAGGCACAACACGAGACCTAAGCAACGCTACTAGATGTAATAGCATGAGCAGGTGTTCACTAATGACCATTTGCAAGGTATATTCTGAAGATTACATAATCATATTATGCCATGCAATTCAGAGAGAGCCACCATTACAACCGCATAGAGATCCCTAAGGGCAACCATTGACTCTTCCCAACTGACTCATCACCCATCTTTCCCATGGGACTCGGATGTAACCTTGGGACGAGGAGACACCGATTGATTGTCATAAGAATTGAGGGGAAACAGCCCCACAAACATCTTCCTCTCCAACTCGACCATGTCAAGAACCAGGAACCAACACATCCGATTAGGATTTTTGACAACATTGTTTCCACTAACCTAATTTCCCCCTGAGGAACTCCGACACTCAAAGGGAGGACTCGATTGAACTATCGAAAGGTTTCATAAGGGAAGGGGGCGGTTCCACAAAAGCTGAGCTTAACCACATAGGAATGAGGATACTCCCGCTATTCCGTAACAATCATTTCAAATACATTTCATAGTTAGGCACAACAATCAGATATTCAGCATGACAACAATTAACGTGGAATCAGTCATCAACAGTTTGCGTAAACACAACAAAGCTACCTAACTCGCCACTCCAACCACCACGACACGATTCCTTGGAGTCTTCTACGCCCACCTGTAAAGATCAAGGTATGTTTCGCCTATCCATTCCCAACTACATCTAATAGGGATGGTCTATCACCGAAACTACCCTCTCGATCCCCTTAGTTGGTTTTAATCTATTTCTTAGATCAAGTTCATATTTAGTCGAATTGAGTCAGTCATATTAAATTCATTTTGCCCTTTTTAAATCCTTTTAAATCTTTTGAATTTCATGGGTGGTTTTCAAAACATACACTCGACTCTTGCGTACCCGAATTGCACAACCTGGCTCTGATACCAACTTTGTAACGGCCCGGATATAAATACCCGGGTTACGTTTCGAAGGTTGGTTACCTTCGTTCGGATCTTGCAATCACTACTACAATTAAAATCTATTGTAGCACTTCATTGCGGCGGTTTTATATTGGAGCGGGTTTTTTTAGCTAATGAAGCGGTTTTAATTTTGTATTTTATAGGAGTAGCTATTCTGGCGGTTTTAAATATTATTGTAGCGGTTTTGAAAACACTTTTTTTACTACCTAATGTGATGGTTTTTAATGGGCTATTGTTGCAATAGATTTGTCAATTGAAGCGGTTTTATCAAAAAACATTAAAATTAACCTAATGAAGCGGTTTGATATGCTCTTAAAACAAGTTGAGTTTTATGTTCCAACCCTAAATCATTTTCCCCCTTTTCCCAAAGAGACTAGCGAAGGTCGTCTTCTCCGTTCTTCTATTCAGTCAATCCCACATCCACCTTCGTTGTTGCCATCTCTGTCTCCCATCGGCCACCTTCGCCATCGTTGTCGGTGTCTCTAAACTCAGTGCAGCAGCCGGCAGTCCTCACTCTCAAAGACGTGAATCTTCAGTAAGTTTTCTCTTTCCTCTTTTCCTTCTCAAATAGCCATCGTCTGAAATTTCGAATTCCACCTTTTCTACTAGAATTGGAGTCAAATTGTTATAGATCTCACGTAGTTGCCTACTCGAATTTCTGATAATTGATTTAGGTAAGCAAGAGATACTTTTCCCTCTCCCTTACACTCTACCGTCGACCTGGAGGCAACGACGATGAATTCGCTCGCTTTCTTTTTACTTCCTGTTGCGAATTTGTCACCAAGAAGGTAAATAACACATCCAATCCCACTGATTTTGTTGGTTTTTAGGTTAAAACTTGTTCATGGAATTGATTTAGGGTTCTCGATTTAAGATGTGAATTTAGGGTTATTGATAGACGGTTGATATTGGTTTATTTTATTTGATTTAGGACTGAAATTGGTTTATGATATTTGATTTATGCTACTAGAGATTCAAGTATTAGTGTATCACACAAAAAAAATTTGACTCTAATTTCACATCTCTAATCAATTAACACGTACATAAGTATGCTTCTTACTTGTGTTCTTTATGGCCTAACTCATGTCCCTGCCACTTGAATGTATGTACAATAAAGCTCTTTTCCCCTTTTATGCTAAGAAAAAGTTGTGATAAATGAAGAGGGATTAGAAGGTGTGGGTGTAGAAAGACTATAAAAAAGGAGTACAATGTGTAGGACATGATCAATGCTAGAGTTCATTTTCTATAAGATCATATGCAATTGTTCTTCATCTTAACTGTCTCTACTTCTCAGTGTTTATTTTCTGCTCAAAGGGTCTTCACTGTTAGCTTAACTTACAAAAGCTGGCTTTGTTTTATGGATTTTTAAATTTTAATGGAGTTCGACATGGCTGGACATACATAGGCATTTTCAACTGCTTTATTTCTTTTGGAGTATTTGTTCTTCCTTCCCCAAACAGAAGAGTTTGATGTCTTAAACTAATCAAGTGGTTTATTTTGTAAAATCCTTCTACAATTGAAGGTCTTCCTCCCACTTTCCTCCTCCTAAAAACCTCAAGCTCTTCCAGAAGTGAAAACATTTTGCATGGTCTATGATGTAGGGCAAAAGCAATCCCAATTTGTCACTGATTCAAATTCTAATGTCTTATTAGTTTTTTTTTCTTTGCTCCCTTCTTTTGTACTTGTTAAAACATCCTTTATAGTCCTGTTTTTATTTTTCTTTTATTATGAAACTCGTAATGGAGCAAGTGGGACAATCGGTGTACCAACTTGGGATCCATGGCGGATTGTCCAACTTCTTCTGCAACACTGTGAGCCACCGGCCTGAGCTACCGGAGTGCGGTTCTTCGTTGTAGACGTCAGTAGGGTATGGGTACTCTACTACTACAGGTAATTGGTAGCTTATGCCTGTACAAAATCGCTAATTTCATTTCCCATCCTTTATACATTTATCTTAGTGAAGCTTAAGATAAAATCTTTTCGGGTGCCAGAGCTATTAATTGAATTACTAGAAACTGCCATTGTTGGCTCTCTGAAAGTAATTGCACTGATATTTTTATATTTTTTTTTATTATTTTTGGCTAATTTGCATCAAACATCACAAATGAAGTAGGTGCATTTGGTAGAACAAACTTTGTGCAATTAAAAAATTATATGGGCGGTTGTATCATGTGGTACAAATTTGGACATCACTACTCCTTAGTTAGCATGTTAGAATTATGCAAAGTTCATGCTTTCAAATTCAAATACCCTCTGCATGATTATGTAATACTCAGTGCATTGTCCTTTGATTTTGTTACCCAATATAGCTTTACTTTCCCTACTTTTTTCTTTTCATTTCGTAATATATAAAAATTGCCTGCCATCTAGCATAAGGTGCAAGTAATCTTCTTCATTTCCCCACCTTAAATCTGTAACAGCCAGAGATTATGATTCCCCAGTTACGTTTCGAGGGATAAAACCCCTCGTTAGGATCTTGTGCCCCGAGTACAGGTTGAAGGTTTGAAATCAAGGATTTGTAGTTTAAAGCGGGATTTCGCACCCGAATCCGAAAGGTCTGCTGGAGACCCCGGGGTAACCCATGTACCTGTCCTAAGTCTACAAAGCGGAAAATCTTTTATCATGCCAAGGACATAAATTCTGAAACGATAAAACCAGTGTCGCGGCAGAGCCGGGTCAAAACAGAGTATAAGTAGGAAGAAATCCCAAAAGTATGAATCTGGTGAAGTCAGGGTTCAAACACTCACTCTCCGCCATATGAATGGACCCCGTCAAAATAGCGCAGAATCAAGCAGTGGATCGGGTACCTGAAACTATACCACAAAGTCAGGCCAAGAGTTCGCCTGCGGGTCCTCTGACCGCGCTGAGGACATATAATACGCTTATACCTAGAATAAAGGATGCCTTCATGCAGTACTGAATATTAACCACACTATCATGCTCCTAATTCATATATGCAGAATATGAAGTAAGGCCTTAACAAAGAATACCAAGTGGTATATCCCTCTTCTACCACCGCCCCCCTTCCAAATAGGGTGGAGACTGGCCAGTTCGATGCTATAGCATATCATATCTCATCATCATATCGTATCTCATGCTCATCTCGTATCTCATGATATATATATATACATGACGCAAGGAGGACAACACCCGATGAAGCTGGGCTGCCCTATGACCCTAACAACGACTCTAGGACTCACAGATAACGGCCGTTCTGTATTCAAACGCATAAATAATAAGAATGCTCATTCATAAGTGCAAGTCCTAAGTGCAAGTCCTAAACCCAACCGAACCGAACCGAACCCGTACTTATTAATCCCAAACCGGTGCTAATATAGAAACAATTAATACTACTACAAGGTGGGGCCCACAATACCATCTCCATCTTCATCCAAATTTCAAAATCATCCCGTAGGCGCCATGGTTGCTCCCCCGAGCCGACGTCGATCACACTCGTCCCCGTAGTTCGCCCAGCTCGCTCGGACTCACGGCCCAAGGTGCTCGCTCACACCCGGACATCTTCAACGATCGAAGCTCACCCGCTCGCACTGCTCTTGCTCCCGCCTCTGCTAAGCTCGCCGTTGGTAGCCTCGCCTCGCGCCCTCGCGCTCTCGTTCACGCCGACCGAGCTCCGACGATCATCGGAGCTCTCGACCTCACCCGATCGTCCCGCACTCAGCTCACGCACACTCTCGACTAGTCTAAGCATCGAAAAAGACTCACAAACAAATCGAAACGAGGATAAATTCGGAGCTTACCGAGATGGATTTTTCGCGACTTCGGGGCTCTCGATCGGAGTTCTGGGCTTCGTCGGTGGCTCGCGATGGCTTGTCGGACCTACATCGGATGTGGGTGAGTGTGATGGTGAAGACTGCAAGCAATTTCGATCAAAAACGAAGGAGGGACGCTTACCAGAAGTTAGCTTCGCGATCGAACAAGGATTAGAAGGAAATGGAGCTGCGGTGGCTCTCGTGGTGGCTCCGGTGGTGCTCCGCTACTGCTGGTGGCTCCGAGGAAAGCCGAGGCTGCTGTTGGTGGCTCCGAGGAAGAGTCGAAGGAGCTGCGGTGGCGATGATGGAGTAAAGGTGGTGGTGAACTGGTGAAGATGGGATGAAGATGGTGATGATGAAGATGGTGAATACCGGTGATGGTGAAGGTGACGAGAGAGGGTGAATGATGATGAGTGAAGATGAGGAGAGGGATGGGTGATGATGGTGAATGGTGAATGACGGGGAGAGGGGTGTAGATTTGAAGGGGTAAGGTCAGTGATGGGAGTGGGTGAGGGGTTGTGTCTAAAATTGGTTAAAACCCATGCCCGAAAATAAATCCCGAATACACGAATTTCGAATCCCGAAATTAGTTTTCAAGTGTTAGTTTCCCCGACTCTCGCTTTCTCGATCAATTAGAATTTTAAAATTGACAAGGATATCGTCATCCGATAATTATTTTAAATTTTCGAGGTAAAAGGATGGAAATTATTTGTCAAATTTTATATTCCGGTCGGAATCCGCTAAACGAGTTTTAAAACCAATTTAATTTCATTTTTAATTCTCTTTTTCCGAAAAATTAGGATTTGAAAATCCGAGCCTTTACAAAATCATACATAAAACAGTTATGGAGGCAATAACTACCCTACTAGGAGGTGAACTACATGTTGGGGTAGTTTTAAAGGGGAGAAAGATCAAGGATAATAGCAAAACTCTAGTACAGACCGACATCTCTCATAATAACTAGGTAGCTGGCTTCTGTTTTTACCCTTGAGCCAAACTGTTCCCAAGTCTATTCATCGATGGGCTTTGAAGATATGCATTTAATAGAGATGCCTCAACCTGTATCAAGGTACACATCCTGAGCTTTATTAACTTCACAAGATATGTCTCAGCCAATATTGTTTTGGTTTGTTACCTTAAACTTTTCGACAGTTAGAAAATAAAATATTCTATGAGGAAATAGCTCTAAGTGGGCAAGGTTTACATATATCGTGATTCTAAATAGTATGGCATATCTGCAAAAGAGTTGAGTTAGTGGTTTAAATCAAATATTTGGAATATATTGGATCCAATCTCTCTCTCTCTCTTTCTCTCTCTCTCTCTCAAACCAGGTCTTTACAGGCCGACTCCAGCTACTAGTACGACATATCAGAGCACTACTTTTAATTGTGTATCTTCAATTGGCTTCATGTGTGTCAGAATTCAAAAGAATCTGATTAGGTACATATTAGTATACTTCATTAAATTTCAATTCAATGAGCTAGAATTTCATATGAAAATGGCAAATTGAATGTAATTATGTAGGCTATGTGCTTGTTTGCACAATTATGTGCTTCTAATAAATAAAAAAATAGCATCATGCATCCTTATGCTGTATCATTTTTCAAATCCCATGACTGCTTAGGTTATCCATGGGCCGGGACTTTATCAAACTTTGGTGTCAAGACATGTACTAAAAGTGGATTTGCACACTTGCTTGGAAATATATTATGTGCCATATAGGTCAAGGGAAATGGCTGATTTTGCAACTAAGTTTCTGGAATAAACAATTATAGGGAAAGGGAAATGGGTTTCTGCTAGTAGTTTAGTTCAAATAATGGCTGGTTTTTTTAGCTAGTAACATATAGAATATTGCTTTTTTTTAAGCTACACCAACATCATGATTATTTATTGTTTTCACTTTTTTCATCCAGTTTGCCAGATGCACAAGTTGCTTCCACTTTACAAGATGTGTACCTACGCTAAGAGAAGATGAATGCTAATACACAAATGATGCTATGTACTCTTGACTTTACTATATTATATTTTGAATTAGGGTACACTTAAATGTGTTTTTTTGTGAATGTATTTTAGATATTGATAAATTTCAATTTTATATATTCAACTATGAGTGAATATATATTTTGATGTAATGGATATATTATAATATGGTTATATACGTGTGTGTAAATATGGTGGTTCATTTCTATTAATGAAAATTTTATACTTTATTATAATTCTCAATTTCATAAACCATAAATAGCAAAAACTGCTACAATTAATATATATAATGCATGAAAATAAAATTTTAAAACTGCCACAATAGCATTTATAATCAGTTCATGCTTCAACAGTTCTAAAACCGTTTCAATAGAATTCATAAAACCGCCACATTAGATTCGAAAACTGCTTCATTAGGTAAAAAAAACCGCCACAATAGATACAAAACCGCCACATTAGATAAGAAAACCGCCACATTAGATCAGAAAACTGCCACAATAAGTTTGAAATAACCGCCACATTAGACATGGCTATTGTGGCGGTTTATCTACCTATTGTGGCGGTTTTGAGTTTTCATAAGAAACCGCATAAATAGATGGTAAAACCGCCACACTAGACCTAATGCAACCCAAGCAACAGAGGCGGGTAAAAACCGCCACAATAGGCCTTTGGAAGCGGCTTTCTTATCTATTGTGGTGGTTTATAGCCGTTACCTTAGGCCTTAATTGTAGTAGTGAATTCGAGTACGGGTCGAGGTTTCAAACCTCAAAGGATCAGTATTTTAAAGTAGGGATTTCGAAACCCGAAACAATCGAAGGCCACTAGGAACCCTTAAGCTGTCCTAAGACTATATCACGGAAATTCATTTTCGAAACAGGTGAAAGCGGAAGTAAAGTACAACTTGCCACGGCGAGGCCGGGTCAAAACCAAATCATTAAAACATATATTCTCAAATTATATAACCAAATTAGTGGAGTTAGGCAGGTTCTTTGCAATCGCCCGGGGGATTCCGACGTCATAGAAACAAAGAGCAATCATACCTAAAAACAAGTTGTGCGAGCGGGATCAGACCGAGACCCCAACACACTCTGTCCCGCAAGAAAGTATACACATACGCTATAATAAAGATGCTTTGATGCAATACGGAAATTAAATCACACTATCATGCTCCTAGGTTATAATATGTAGAAAGAAATGTGAAGGCACCCAAGGAATGCCAAGTGGCATATCCCTCTCCTACCTCTGCACCTCTTCCCGTTAGTGCAGAGACTGGCCAATTCGATGCTATAACATATCATATATCATCATAGCATATCATATCTCATCATCATATCATATATCATGCTCATGCCCGATGGTGATGGGCTATCTCATCATCATGCTCATATATCGACAATACTGACTCAGGTCACCCGATGAAGCTGGGCTACCCTATGACCCTAGCAAAGACTCTAGGACTCACAGCTAATGGCCGTTCTGTTTTCAAACACACAAAGTAACCGAATGCTCATTCACAAGTGCAATCCTAGAATGATACTACATGGCATTCTTTTAATGCTTATGCAACACCTAGTATGTCATATAATCACAAGCAGGGATTCTCTTTCGAATCTGAGTAAGCCCATAAAGGAACTTACCTGAATAAGCCGAACAGCAGAGAATTAAGGCAGAAGCAGAATCCAAGCAATGATCACCAATAGTAACCAATGTCCAACATATCACAATCACCTATTAAATATACAAATATGCACAAGTCTATCTAATACATACAAGGCGCCCCTAACAATCATACTTAACTTCACATATCTCATTTCAGATTATTCCATCTCACCTCATCACTATTCATATATCATTTCATGTTCAACTCATCTCATCATCTCATTTCCAAAACAATTTCTCAAAGAACTCAACTTAGAAAATCAAACAATTCTTTTAAAATTGCTTATCCAAATCCAGACATTAAACATTTAAGCCTTAAAACCAATTTCTCAAAATCATATTACATAAATCATTCCGGCATTTCTTACTTATTTTAAAATCATCGTCTTAAAATCATCTTACAAAACATTATATAAGAACCCATCTGAAAGAATATTTAAATATAATAAAATTGCCAAAATCAATCCATTTTAATAACCCACATTTATAAATCAAAATACTAAATTACTTTAAAACATTTTAAAACACATCTCAAAATCATCATATAACATCATACTAATATATAACAATTAATATTACTTTCATACCCTTTTATAATATATACCAATTTTCAGAAAATACATAATCAGAAAATCATAATAATATACAACTATATAGTAACATAGTATAACACATAACATATACATATAAAAATATAACAACAAAACTCAAACCCAGCAGGCCAGCCCAATCCCTAAACCCGAATGAGAAACCAGGATCCAAGCCCAAAGTAAGGCCCCAACACGCATACCCCATTTTTTTATTAAATGAACTGGAGAATAAAGGGTGACCCGGCCAAAAAAAAAAGAAAAGAAGGTATCGGTTCAACTGAACCCGTCTCCTTCCTCAAGTCACAACAGAACACCCAGATGATGGAAGACGCGAGAACGAGGAAAGGAGATCTCCGACTATGTTGATCCATTTGGCTTCAAATTTTACCGAGGTCATCGAAATAGCATTCCAACCACAACCCAACCTCAAAGAAGGAAGCGACGTGAGAAGAAGGAGGGAGGAAGAGAGATTACCCATCACGTGAATCTTTGACTCCGAGGGTGCTCCGATGGCCGGTTAATCTCCAAAAATATTGTAATCGAGGTGGTTTGAGTCTAGAAGATATAAGGGGAGTGATTAGAAGTATGCTTTGAAAGGATTTGATTTGAAAACGAAACAAAATCGGAAAACCGACCCTAACGGAAACAGGGGTGAAGGTGCTCGGTTTTGGCTCCGGCTTGCTCCTGGCTCGGCTTGCCTGGAGTTCGTCCTTCTTCTTAGACCTTCTGGGAAAATGGAGGAAGCCCGGGGAAGCTGCTGCTGCGAGGAGGAAGATGGGGGAAGCTTGGTTCTTTGGTTGACAAAACAGCGGAGGACGGCGCTGCTTTGTCTCGACCTGGTGGCTTCGGCAGTGATGATGGCGGCGGCGCCTCCTGGTGGCTGCAAATGGTCAGAAAGAGTGGTGTAGTGGGTGGTGAATAGAAACAGAGGGAAAGGTGTGGTGGAGAATCGGTGAAGGTGGTGGTTCTGAGCTCGAATTGTAGGGAGAAAGGGGGATCTTTTAAGGTTGTTTTATGGATCTGAAACGAAGGATATGAAGCTAGAGGAGAGGCTCTATTTCACTTGTGGATAGGGCTTTAGGAAATGGTTGAGAGGAGTTTTATAGGACAAAGGAGTTGGGTGCATGTATGAGTGTGTATGGTGTGTGGAGAGGGCAAGGTGCTGCAGTAAGGCAGTGTGGGTGGGTTTCCTGCAGAATCCAACGGCCTGGAGAGAGAGAGAGAGAGAGAGAGAGAGAGAGAGAGGAAAAAGAATTTAAATATGGAAATGGTCCCCACTATATTTCGAAACTCGAAACCCGCTAATCCCGACTTCTAATGAAATAAATCAGAATTTACATCAACTTCCAAGAATGAGCTAAAATGATAAACTCTAATTTATATTTCCAAAACACATTTCTTGAAAGCGAAATTAAAATCCGTTCTTAAAGTCCGATTCAAACTATGCTAGAATTCATTTCGAAATAGTTTAAATAAGATTTAATTGCTCGAGGTCGAAAATTTCAAAATTTTCCCGAATCTACAAATCTAATGAAATATAATTAATTACTTTTCCAAAATAGTAATTTTAAAAATTCCCGGTCTTTACATGAGCCTCTTAGCCCTTTCTTGTAGACAAAGGAAGCTTTCCGGATCGACTAACGCAGCGAACTCAGGTGTGTGATTAGCGTGTCGCATACACCTTCAAAATAACACTAGGTAAACCAGTAAGTAAGACTAAACAGGGCGCGATTGATGGCCTCCCCGACAACGCCGCCAAAATTTATTAGGAGGGGAATTGATCAAATTAATAAAAGATGTAAACTTTGAACCGATTCCTTCCTTTGCCCATAAATTAAGACTCCCTCCTGATGTAGGAATAGGAAATCAGGATCGATCCTCGAGGAGGTGAGTCAGCGATTTCCCGAATAGTCTTTGAAATCTATGCGCAATGTCGACCAATAGCCTCGATATCGAGTTTATATGTCGATATCGACAGGGAAAGTCGATTCCTAGTGATGTTGCGTCGATATGTGAAACCTGCAAAGAAGAACAAAGAACAGAGGCACACGATATCGACAAGGTAGGTCGATCTCGAGTAGGTTAGTGTGCTTCGGTCGACTCAGAAGACTGTTGACGTGGGATCTCTCAATGCAGTGTGCTCGATATCCACTCCGAAGGTCGAGATCGAGTGGCTTCACAAACATAAAGTAACAAATGCAGAAAATAAAGAAAGAAAATAAAAAAAAGACACTATTTTTGTTGTTCTTATTTTATATAACTAAAAGCTCCTAAGGTAGGGATTTACCACAACGATAACCATGCATGCATTATTACTTTAATCACATAAAAGATTAAGCTTTTATCATCACAAATTAGGAATATAGAGGCTTTCGCATAAAACCCTAATTGTTTCTACCTTTTCGTAATTAGGGTTTCATCAATTTCGCAGGACAAACATAATTACTTACGTTGTTATCGCCGAGCTCACCCCGACCCTATAAGTAGGACGACTATTCACTCTTCATCGGGGAATACATCTTTGCATAAAATAAAGAACTTTGTGTTAAGACTTGAAAGGTAACTAATCGTACAACCACCTTCTCTCTCTATCTCTCTCGCACTTCTCCTTCTCTTCTTGTTAGCTGATTAATTGTTTTTTTTATTGAATTCGAAATGTCTAAAACCAGCCCCCTACGACTTTATTTATAGCCTCCTAACCCTTGCTAGCCAAGGATTGGAGTCCTAATCCTACTAAGATTAGTAAAGGTAAATTCTATCTAACCTAAATTATATACTAAAATAAAATATTAAAATAGGTAATATTCTCTAACATGCTTGGAATACACCCCTAAGATAGAAAGTCTTGGTAGATGATAGATGTCTTGGTGGCCAAGTAATATCTTCCAAATATCAGGCCCAGTTTGCGTTTGGTACACGTCTGTTGCTCCAGTCGATGTCGAGTGGACATGGCGATATCGAGTGACCTATGTCGAGTCAAGTTGGTTAATTTCCGTGGACATGGATTTGGTCTCGATCTGCATTTTTTCTCCTCAGTCGATCTTAGGTCATCTGGTTGATGTCGAGTACTCATGTCGAGATCGAGTGGTTATCTCGAGATCGAGTCCTTTCTGCTCGAGATCGAGCCCTTCTTCTTTGTCTTGTTTCTACTCCTAAATGCTTCGTTTTTTGCGAAATCAAACCAAAACTTGTGTAGACCTCTATATCTTGCATAAAAACGGAATAGATGTATGCATGAAACATGGTGAAATATGCGCACATCAGCTAGCCTCCTAGGGCTTTATTTATAGCTTCCTAACGCTTGCTAGCCAAGGATTGGAGTCCTAATCCTACTATGATTGGTAAAGGTAAATTCTAACTAAACTAAATTATATCCTAAAATAAAATATTAAAATAGTTAATATTCCCTAACATGCTTGGAATATACCCCTAAGGTTAGATGATCTTGGTAGATGATAGATATCTTCGTGGCTAAGTAAATCTACCAAAGATCCGGCCCAATCCGAGTCTCTTACGTGTCTGTTGCTTCAGTCGATATCGAGTGCATTATATCGAGTCGACTTGTTTCATTGTGGTCGACATTGCCTTGGTCTCGATCTACATCTTTCTCTTCAGTTGATCTCGGGTGATTTGGTCGATGTCAATCACTGTGTCGAGAGTGAGTGCCTTGCTCGAAATCGAGTCCTTTCTCAGTGTCTTGTTTCTTCTCTAAAATGCTCCGTTTTCTAAGAAATGAAACCAAAACTTGTGTAGACCTCTATATCTTGCAAATGAACTCAAAGTATAAAAATTCACTACTTTCCCAACCCTAAAGTATAAAATATGCATAAAACGGAATAGATGTAAGCATGAAACACGGTGAAATATGTGCACATCAACATCGGATCTTTTATATCTGTCAAAAAAATGCATGATGTTAAAAATATTTATAACATCAGTTTAAAAATGATGGTTGTTACTGAGATTAGATACATCAACGTCACTTAATGGACGGTGTTAAAATTTTATTTAAAAAAAATCAAAAGCGCGTAGAATAGATTTAGCAAAAATTTTAAGTTGTAAAATGTAACAACTCCGAAACACTTAACCAAAAAAAAGAGACATTCAAATTTTTGTAGGAAAAAGGACCCAAATTCCAACACTTAACCCCAAAATCCCCAAATTCCCCTCCATTCCCATTATGTTCTCTATCAAACTGGACACAGACCAAAAATCCCTAAATATGCTCTCTTCTCCGACTGGTTGTCTCCTTTCGCTCCTCCAACTGCTCATCTTCAACAAGCATGGAACTGTGCCCTCACCGTCATCTTCTGTGGTTGGTCGTGTTCACCATCTCCAGTTGGTCGTCCCCCTTTCCTCTTCTACCTCTCCATCGCCTTAGCTCCCTCTAAACCCTAAAACCCAAATCCTAGATCTAATAGAATCGAATCTTTTACCTATAAATTAAGCAAAGAAGCTAGATCTCTTATTCATCTCGAGATCTCTCTATGACTCTCTCCATCTCTCGTTTGTCATCTATATGTCACACGTTTCAACCCAAAGCGATGCTTTTCCTACTGCCATCAGATGCCGACACCAAGAGCCAGACACCTTCCTTGCTTTCACTGAAACCAGAACGGAGATAGCCTAGAAATTATCCCCTACACCTTCCTTGCCTGTTGTGGCCTCACTGTCGACTTCCTTTTATTATCTCTAGAGGTGTCTCTTTCTCACTCCTCTATTATGTCCAGGTGTGTCCCTCTACTCGACACAGATGCTTCTGACCTCACCGGCCACCATCAGTCTCAACACTGCCTCCATTATCGCCCCTCTTAACACTATGTGCCTCGCCTGTTTCACTTCTCCCCCCCTTGAATTTTCAATATTAAAGATACATGGTTTTTTTAGAGGTTAATAAACTACTTTACCTAGCTTAAATTTCTTTTCAACGTGAGTTTAGTCTTTTATGGTTTAATGTTTCGATTCTTTAGATGTCAGTGATTTCGATTTTTGATTCTTCAAAGGTCAGTGATTTTAATTATTGATTTTTTAATGTTAAGTGATTTAGGGTTTGAATTTATTGTTTTTTGTGGTGTATATAACCCTTTTCTTTCAGATTTTAACATTTTTTTTTGCTCAATACATGGTATTAGGAGCATGCTCATACCATTTATATTTCTTGAATTCTTGCTATGAATAGTTTTGAAGATTTTGAGTGTTTAGGTTGTAGTTTTCTTGATTGGGTAAGACAAATTTGTGTTTTTAACTAATTTTGTAACATCTTAACGAGTAGGGCTGTTTTGATGAGGAATTGTCTGAAGTCCGTAACTACATATGCCCAAACAATCATGGGAAGCTGTCAAATGACATTGCATCTACAAATATCAATATAAACGAGCCTCAAATGCAATGCGCATAGGATGATATTGAGGAGTTCATTAAGCGATATGTTGATGATCCTACTCCAAAAGGACCTAATATTGGGGCATGTGAATACGCAATACCTCACGTATATTTTTTCTTGTAATTGTTTAAAATAAAGATAGTATACTATGGGTGCAAGGCACTTTTATTGTCTAATTAGGCTTCTTCAATTTTTTTCACAATTTGGGCAATTTTTTTTCTCTCATTGATGATGTTTGTTTGTTGGAAAGGTAGGTCTGGGCAACATTTGTAGAATTTTGTTAGATTTGATCCGTTTCCTTCCATTTTCGTATCAATCTGGTATTGCTACTTATTGCAGCTGGATATGATGGACATGGAGATAGAGAGAAACCTATTAATATCAACTTATCATGTATGCTTCTACTTATTGGTGCTAAGAAGAGTATCAGGTTATTCACTAGCCCTGATTTGTAGTTTTTGTTTTGTTATTTAGGTTGCTTTATGTTTGATTTTATGTCTATTTTAAGATTATTGATTCCATTAAAGATTTTTTTTAATCAAATGACAATATAATTTCTTTGCAATGAAAATTGAACATTGTGGATGTCCTTTCTTCTTGCGAAACTTAGTTATAACTGTCGACGGAAGGTATTCAATCCCCTTGGCTTTTTTAATTTATTGCATAATAATCTAATTAGACTCTTACTGAAATAGGTACTTAACCTGATGTAGAGGGGTTTGGTCTTCTTACTACCGAAGTAAATAAAGTAATCCCTTTTTCTGGAATAGGTTTGCAGTTACTCCTTATTTTACCATTGAGTTCACTTAAAGACTGTGTTGTTAGGTTATGATTGACTGACTAATTTATTTTTCATGCTTTCTCTAGTTAAATCTTCAACTGGGACAATACAAGGTGAATACAATTTGGAGGGTAATATGAGTATAATGAGTGGCAGGGAGCTAGGTAGCGTTTCTACTACTAAGGTGGTAGGTAGAGCAAATGTGTTGCTAAAGCTTCTGGTGTTAAAGTTGCAAAGGAACTATTTTGATGGCATTGGTTGTGTTACAAATTTGGAAAAGAAAGGCAGAAGAGTATTTGGCAATCTCGGGTGTTGGAAAGACTTGGTTCTTTCTATTTTGTTGACTTAATTCTTTCCATTCTGCATGATTTCCATGTCATTCATTCAAAATATATGTTTAGCTGGTTTATCTTATTGAATTTCAAATAAAAATGATATAGATACTGACTTAAGTCCTTGGGCATATATCTCGTGGAGTTTTGTATTAGGTCTTTTTAATGGGATTGGAGCTGAAGACAGTCGTCAAAGATTGTAAAATTCCCCTCTTACTAAATTATTATGTTTTTCTATCATTAAGGTCATAAGCTTGGTTGTAGGATGTTACCTGCTTTGTTGTTCAGTTGGCTATAATGGACCTATGGCTATATTTAAGATTTGAAAAATGTATACATAAGGCTTTTTTTTCTTTCATTTCTACTGCATAGAATTAGAATTGAAATGTCATCCATATGAGATAGTTCCATGTCACGATCTATTGAGATCGATTAAGTTGTGAATGGGGCTTTTTGATGATCTTAATTTTCCACCGATGACCTTAATTTTCCATCGATTGCTACAGTTGCGGCAACTTTCCTTAATTAATTTGAATTTGTGCTTTCATATAACATATTGATCGGAGCTGGTAGTGTTTGATTGAATTAGGGCATTTGATGATTTGGGGAAGGGGGATTGCAACACCTATGATGTTATTAGAGCTTCCTTATTAGTATTTAATTGGTTCCACCGAAGGTGTAACAGAAAACATTTTGTCTGTCAGATCTGTGAAGATTCTCCTAAAGCTTAGGAACTCATAACATGAAGTATTTAATTGGTTCTAAAATTTGTTGTTATTTGGTTGATTATGGTGACTGTCATAAAGTTCTTCGAATTTGAATATGCAATTCGAAACTAGTATTTTTCTTAGGTATCTGACTGCAGTTCGTTTTCACTAAATGTTAGAATGGATTCATGCGTGAAACCATTGGAAGTGACTGAGCGTTGCAAAAATGGTTGGGCTCTAGTGAATGGAACTATTTTTGTGAGTGATTTATTACCTGATACGTGCTCCTTTCTTACACGAGATTATCAAGGAGTAAGTTTTTAACTTGTATTTGTCGCCCTGCTCCTTGGAAGTGCTTGTTTTAGATCCAGTAAAGTAAGTGTAATCTCTAAATGTCTCTGGGTGTGATCTTGTTTTACTGATCTTTGTTTTTATTGTGTTTGATTAGTGCAATCTGATATGGAAAATGCTATCTTATTTTGCAAATATGAGTTCAAAATATAGTATGGATCAAAAGGCTTCCACCCTTCATTCATGTAGAAGACGAGGGCAGACGGTTGGAGCAAATACGTTCGTCCCTAGTTGCTGCACTAACAGCCCATCACATGAAAGTTAGATAGTTTTGATAGAATATTAGATGGTGATACTTGAGCTAGCTCAGGTAGTTGTATTACTAGGACTTATGGAAAATGCGAGAAAGAGAATGAGTTGATGGTCATCTGCGGTAAGGACTAGCTTTTGCGGCCTAATAGACCCAATAAACGCCTTAGCTAGCTATGAAATGTGTTGGGTCCTTTGCAATTTTTTATGACGTCAATTTGGTTTGTTGCCTTTTGTAGCGAAACAATTATGGTGAATGTATGTTGAATATGTTAATGAATGCACTTGGATGATATATTGAATATGGTGAATGTATGTTGGTGGATGATATATTCAATATGGTGAATGCATGTTGTGGATGATATTTCGACGGTAATTAATAGGTGTGTTTTAACGTATGACATATAGATAGCTAATAACCGAAAGACATTGGACATCAAAACAAAAAAGTGATATATGTTGTAATACATAAGTTGACCGCAAAGGCGAAAAATGATTTCGGAAGCCTCGAATATATCAAAAATGCAATGCTACCCGTTGTCAATTGGAAACACTTACATCATTAAACCAATATAAATCGATGTTTTACATCATAAAAACATCCTTTTCCAATTGAAAAATGATTTCAAAATATACTAATTACTTCGACTTCAAAATACTCAATATGATACATTATATTTATATAAATTAATTTCATAAACTTACAAATGAATAAAGAGTACACACAAAATGAATAATATATAACTGATGTGTATATGAACCTAAAAAAATTCTTCTTAAAAATATATTGATGTTAATGTCAATTTTTTTTATTCACCTACACTGTTTCAAATATCTAGAAATGCAAAATAACAATGGTTGAACATTAGATGCATGAACCCAAACATAATTATATCAATGTATTTAGATCATTATTAAACATAAAAATAATATTATAAATTATTGTAGACATCGGTTAAAAACCGATGTGGTAAAGTTGGGATCTTTAACACCACCCACTAACACATCGAATTTTTTTTGTTTTACATCGTTTTTAACCGACGTCTATGAAAAAAATTCTAATAGTGGGATCAGTCAATGTTGATCAGACGGTTGTCGATCTCGAGTGTGTAAACCTGCAAATACAGAAACAAAGACGGTCGACGCCGACTAAGGCAGTCATATCGAGTTAGTTTAAATAGTGGATCAACATAGAAAACTCTCGATCGATTTGGGTCAGTCGATATTGACCTGTGCAGTCGATATCGATCACAACAACAAAAGCCAGAAAACGTCGGCGAATAAGGTTGAAGAATAGAAGGATGAAAATAGAAGATGTGAACAGAAAAGACAGAGGTTTTGAGTAAAAATTAAAAGGGTTTAAAATAATGATAAAAGGGACTCCTAAGGCTTGGGATCACCACAATGTTAACCACACATTAAGATAGAGTAAGACGGACAATTATGTTATCACATCAAAGGACCAAGCTTTCGCCTTTTCCAACAAATAGATATATTGGCTCTAGCAAATAAACCTAATTTTTCTTTATCGATTTTATGTTTATGATCCAAGTTGTTCGCCTGAATTCCTTTTCTCTTGAATAAGGGCTAAACACAAATAGGTAGGATATGATCAAGACAAATATCAACATCAAACTCATATCAAGCATGCATGGCTAACGTCGGGCTCACCCCGACCTTAAGAGAAAAGCGACTACTCGCTCATATTAGAAGAGAACATGATTGAAATAAAAGAAACAACTTGCATAAACAAAACCAAACCAAAGTCTTCACAAATCTAAACGCCGGCTCTCGCAAACGCCAAAACCCTAAAGCTTCCTAAAACTTAAAGCTGAATGTAATTGTTTTTGTTTGTTGAGAGATCATTAAAGCTCAGTCCCAAGGGCTTTATTTATATCCTACCAATCCTAGTGTGCCTAGGAGAGGTAATTCTATGAAAACTAGAAGATAAACTAAAACAGAAGATGAAATAAACTAAGTAGGAAAATAAAATATATCCATAGGGTAGATAAGAAAATACTCATAAGGATTAAATCTATCTAAATAAAAATGAAAGACGTGGCTTAACGTAATTCTCCTCAAACTCGGATTGCTCAAATGCGTCACAGCTGCAGATTTTGCTCAGTCGACGTCGACCAGAGCAGTCGACATCGAGTGCTCTGTTTCCACTTGACCTCGGGCTCCATTTTGACTCTGTCGATGTAAAGTGACTCGGTCGACCTAGGGCAATGTCGATCTCTCTTCTAGTAGGTGGTCCTTCTCCACGCATTTTGTACTTAGTCTATGAATCACTTGATTCAGTCGATCTCGAGAGGTAATGTCGACATCGACTGCTCTGTATTGATTCTCAACTTGTCGTTTCGGTTTCGATTCTGCTCCAATTTCCGCACAATTAAACCAAAACTTGCGTAGATATCTATTTCTTGTAAATAAGCATATACTACATAAATTGAAAGCATTCCCATCCCTTGGTGCAAATATAACACATAAATTGGAACAAAAGTAGGAATAAAAAATCAAATCACCCCATACTTAAGCTTGCTTGTCCCCAAGCAATACTTTTCAGGGTCACACAACGTAAGCCAACAAAAACCCTCAACATCATGGATTCTTTCTTATATTTTCGTAATAACCATATGTCATCCTCGCAAAGGTACTTTTGTCTGCAAACTCCGTACCTGTGAATAAAAGCTACATCTCACAAAAAAGGAG
This sequence comes from Persicaria maculosa, assembly GCA_963922045.1. Lineage (NCBI taxonomy): Eukaryota > Viridiplantae > Streptophyta > Magnoliopsida > Caryophyllales > Polygonaceae > Persicaria > Persicaria maculosa. The sequence goes on along the minus strand of OY998269.1, from coordinate 3,874,091 downwards.
AGGTTATGCAAAATAATTTTCTAGTGACAACAACTTTATGCTGTCAAGGAGTGTCAATGTCTAGGGCCTCCATAGTGGTTGACATCGATAGGCCTCATCAATGTCGAATACTCTTTGATGCTCCAAAGTGATCGATGTCGATCACTCTGTTTGGTGTGGCTCGACCCCAGTATGGTCTATGTCGACTGATCAGGTCGATCTCAACGACCTTTTCAAGGACTTCGTTTCTTCTTCTTGTTGTATCCTTGTGCTTTACAACCTAAAATTGTTAGCTAATAATATCCAAACCACATTTTAAAAAGTTTTCAAAACAAAACCTAAATATTCTAAAGAATTTAAATAAAGTTTATATGCACGGTCTAGACTTTTGAGTCGTTAGGCCGACTTCTTTAATTAAGGTCACGATCTTTTAAGGTAGAGGCCCTTAGTGTTAGGCCCTTCTCCTGGATCATCAAGGTCATCATCGTAGTGACCAAGTTCAGCAAGTAGTGCATCTTCTTCATGAAGCTCATTTCCCGGATCATATCCTATCTGCTCATTCTCTTTAACCTTCTTCTTTGTTCTTGACCTTACCTTGCATATGTTAGTGTACCATGGAGCTTTGACCCTCCTAGTAGTATAATCTTCATGAAAAGACAGAGGGGGGTTAGAAATTATACCTGAGCTTACCTTTTCGGACCCAAAACAACGATCTTTGGGTTGGGGGTCAGTCGACATCGATAAGGAGGAGTCTACATCGAGTGTCTCGTCAGTTAGAACTCCATACTTAGGCTCTTGGCAATTCTGGTATGCTTCTTTGGTGGTCGACATCGAGGGTGGTTGGTCAATGTCGATCACTTTGGTTGACATCGACTGGTGGCAGTCGATGTCGACTCCTTGGTCAACGCCTAGATCTGTTAACAAGAAGTCTTGCAGCTGCTCCTCTGTTGGTGTGAGCCCACTTTCTCCATAGATTCTAGTGGTAAGAGCTCTTTGTATAGCCTCCTCACAAGGGACATAGTCCTTGCTTATGCCAATGCTCTTGACCTCTAGCCGTTTTATCTCTTTCATGATGGGGTTAAAGCAGAACTCGATGACTTCATTCCTGATTGTGAATGACATGGTGCCCTTCTTGACGTTGATGTTGGCATCGACAACTGTTAGGAATGGCGACCAAGAATGATATGCACAATAGGTTCTTCCGGCATGTCCAACACGATGAAGTCCGTGGGCACAAAGAACTTGCACACCTGGACAAGGAAATCATCCATGATTCCCGTGAGACACACAAAGGAGTTCTCCACCATGTAGAGCTTTATTTAGATGGGCTGCAACGGTCCTACACCAACTTTTTGCCATATAATAAGGGGCATTAAACATACACTTGCCCCTAGGTCACAAAGGGCTTTGAATTGATGTTGCCCTATCCCCACTTTGACAACAACCTTTTCGGGATTTCCCCTCTTTTCAGAGAATTCCATCTTGTGGCACTCTCCGGCGATCTGGGCAATGGACGTCTTCTTGTCAAGGATGTCTTTAAGGAATCTCATATATGCCGGCATCTCATTAAGGGCTTCTGTGAGTGGGATGGTGAAGTTCAAGCCTTATAACACCTTCACGAATCACCTAAACTTGTTGTACACCGAGTCCTTCAAAGCCTTGGAGGTAAAAGGGAGCTTCTTTATTGGTTTTGGAACCAAAACAACGTTTGGAGATGCAACAAAGGGTTCGACATCAACTGGGGTGCTATAGACATCAACTAGGGTACTGTCGACATCGACTAGATCTGTCAATTTTTTCAATTGTGCCTGGGTTCTGTCGATGTTGATAGGGGATGTCTCGACATCGACTGCAGGCTAGTCTACGTTGACCTGGGGGTGGTGAACATCGAATGGTTCTCCAGTGGCCTCGCTTTCTTCTCCGTCCTTCATTTTTTGGAATGTACGCCCGGTTCTTAGGTTGATAGCAGTGATGTGGCTGGATTGCCCCTTGTGATTTGCTTGTGGTTTCCCTGGGAGTGTTCTGGATGGCCTTGGAATTTGTGCTGCTAATTGACCCAATTAGGTCTCCATATTCTTTCTCCAAATATCCATCTCTCCAAATTGGGCACTAAACTCGTGCAATTGCGTCTGGATGGCATTGTTGGCATATTTCATCTCCGCTTGATTCCTCCTCATCTCATCGAGGATGAGATGGAGTTCATCCTTCCTTGGCTCTCTCTCGGGATGGCCTGGAGCTCAGTATGGTGGACGATCCCTGGCGTTGTATTGGGGCGGTGGATTACCCCAATTTTGATTACCTCCACGGTTGGGACCTGATGTGCACTTATTTCACCATGTTTCATGCTTACATTCATTCCAATTTTTATGCATATTTTATACTTTTGGGTTAGGAAACTAATGAATTTGTGTAGTTTTAATTTATTTGCATGACATATAGGTCTACATAAGTTTTTGTTTGATTTCGCAGGAAACAGAACATTTTGGAGTGAAAACAAAACACAAGAGAAGAGCTCGATCTCGAGCAGAGGCACTTGATCTCGACATGATGAGTCGATATCGACTGGTGCACCTAAGATCGAATGAAGGAAAAGAGCCAGATCGAGAATAAGGCAATGTCGACTAGAAATCACCCATGTCGGCCGACATGAAGCACTCGACATCGAGTAGTCCAGTCGCTATCGAATGGAGCAACAAACGCGTAAGAGACGCGTGATGGGCCGGATCTTTGGGAGATTACTTAGCCATGTGATTTATCTATCATCTACTAAGATATTCTATCCTTAGGGGTATATTCCAATCATGTTAAGGAATATTACCTTTTAAAATATATTTATTCAGATAGAATTTCCTTTATCAATCTCAGTAGGATTAGGACTCCAATCCTTGCCTTGCAAGGGTAGTGTTGCCATAAATAAAGCCCTAGGGGCTGGTTTTAGGAATCATCCAATCCATAAGAAATTGAAGAGCAAGTAGTGAGTAGAGATAGAGAAGAAGGCGGTGTTTGCTTGTACGATTGGAGATTTAAAGTTTAATGCAAAATTATTTATTTTATTCAACATTGTTTTCTCCAATGAGGTGTGAGTAGTCGTCTTACTTCTAGGGTCGGGATGAGCTCGACAATAGCCATGTAAGTATGCTTGAATTCCTTATGTGATTATGCGATTTCATCTTCTACCCCGCATTCAATACTTCATGAGAATTTAGGATCATTCCTTATTTACCTTATATGAAGCGAAAGTGGATTATATATGTGAATTTTGATAGTAATTAGCTTTTTCCTAGGAAAGTTTGCTAAACCTTAATTATGAAAAGGATAGGTAACAATTAGAAGAATCAAGTCGACGGTATTCTGTGTCGATAGGGAAGCACTGATGATGTACATATTTGTACCTCTTTTATTTCCATCTTTTGACTTCATATTTCATTCGATTTCAAAATTTAAGGTTGAAAATAATGTAAACTTGTGTTATAATGAGATAACGTGCAAGAAATAGAGTTTGCACAAGTTTTGGGCTAATCATGTAGGAATTCGAGCGAAATCGGAGTCAAAACGAAGAAACCAAGGAGCGCAGAGAAGAGGTCGAAATAGATCCAGCAGGTCGATATTGACTACAGAACATCGACACAGAACTAAGTGTCGAGAAAGACCATGCACAACAGAGAAAAGCACTCGATATCAACCTCTATACGTCGATATCGACCTCAACTCATGAATCAAGTGAAGCTAAGCTTGTCGAGCAGAAACAGAGACATCGAAATCGACCTTCCTGGTCGATATCGACCATACTTCGACACGGGTTTGACACACTTTTCGAGACGTGGATTGGCAATTCTATCTTCAAGGAGAACGAGTTATCTTGTAACTATAGAGAGATGGTAGTTGAAGTTTTACCTACTTTTTACATTTAAGATTTATAAAGTTGCTAGAGTTTTATCAAAATAAAAGACATATCCTAATTGTTTGGATAGAGTTCATCGTTTAGATAGAAGTTACAATCCTTGGCTAACGAGGGTTAGTAGCCTATAAATAAAGCCCTAGGGGGCTGCATTCAATCATCCACAGACATAAATCCAATTTTAGAGTTCAATTACATTCAATAGAGTTAGAAGAAGCTTTAAGGTTTGGCGCTTGCGAGAGCCGACGTTGAGTTGTAAAGTTTCGAAGTTTTTAATGGAATTTTCCTTTCAATCAATGATAAGTTCCATGATGAGAAGCGAGTAGTCCCCCAAAGCTCTTAGGGTCGGGGTGAGCCCGACGTTAGCCATGCTTGCTTGAGGTAAGGGTTAGATGTTTATATCTTTGCGTCTGTATCATCTCCTACGATTCTATGTTTAGTCCTAATCGAAAGAAAAGGGATTCATGCTAACAACTTGAGTTATAAACATAAAATTGGTAGAGATAATTAGGTTTATTTGCAAGAGTATTCCTGTGAGTTGGTGTACAGCGAAAGCTTGTCCCTCGGGTGAAATAGCACAATTGTTTGTCTTATTTATCTTATCGCATGCATTGGTTAACATTGTGGTAATCTCTAATCCTGGGAGTTGCTTTTTACACAGTTTATATTCATCAAAACATTGTCTTTATTCTGTTCATCGCATCTTCATTCATCCTTAAGTCTTCGGCCTTTCTTTGCCGACAAAAGCTAACACTTTGTAGGAGAAGACATCGATATCGACCAACAGACGTCAATATCGACCACTGAGTTTTGTCGACCGTTTTCGGAGTCGACGATGAGCATCTCTACCCAGTTACTGAGATCGATATCGACCCCTCAACGTCGATATCAACCACCTGTGTCGACTGGCAGTCTTCTAAGCCAGTCGATTTCGCTGACTAACATCGATATCGACCTTCCTAGTCGATATCGACTGCCGTTTTTATCTCTGCAGGTCTTCTGTTGCAGAACGCATCGACAGCCAAGGTCGATATTGAGGTCTATGCTCGAGATCGAGGCTTCTGGTCGAACATTCAGGATGTGTCTTCAACGCTACTAGGATCCCGCTGACTCGCTTCCTCGAGGATCGAACCTGATTCCCTACTACTATAACGGGGAGTCTTGAATTTATTTGAAGAGGCTAAGAGTTGTATTGCTTTATATTTTATTATATATTTCGATTCAGTTCTCCCCACGTCAACTGACCCACTCGAGATCGACCACCCTATTCGATATCGAGTGCTCTGTTTTCTATTACAGGTTTCACACATCGAATGAGGACACTAGGAATTGACAGCCCCTGTCAATACCGACCTATCTAGTCGATATCGAGCCTACTGCTCTACGTAACACAGGAACTTACAATACTATTATGGAACCGCTGACTCGCGTCCTCTAGGATTGATCCTGATCTCCTACTGCTGCATCGGAAGGCAGTCTTGAATTTTATTTTCTAGGGAAGGAATTGATTTGAATTAGATATGTTTATTTACACATCTAGATTCCCCTCCTAACAAATTTTGGTGTCATTGCCGGAGAGGCATCAATCGCGCCCTATCTAGTCTTATTAATCTTTCTACGTAGTGTTATTTTGAAGGTGCATGTGAGGCGCTGATCGCACACCCCAATTCACAGCTTTAGGTGATCCGAAATGCTTCGTTCGTCTACAGGAATGGGTAAAAAGGATCATGGCTAAGGAAAAGACCATGCAAGAGGAGCTCGAGAGGCTTAGGAAGCAATTTAAGGAGTTAGATATCGAGCGCACTAAACATACGCAGGCGCAACAATGAATGACGGCTAGATATGACCAAAAGTTCCAAGCCCGTAGAGAAGCCCAGGAGCTATTAAACCAGATCCTGCAGAATGCCAAAGAGTACTTGCACCCAGTGCTGGCGGTGCCTGAATCTCTTATTATTCTCCCTAATGCGTCTTTTGAAATTAAAACTACCTTTATAGCGGATATTAAGAGATATACCATTGAGGGAAAGGGCTCCAAATTCCCTATGATGTATATTACTACATATATTGACTTGTGTTACACCATTGCTGACTGTGTCAATTTAGAATATGTGCACCAAAAAGCTTTTAGATGGTCACTTGCAGGAAAGGCTCTGCATTGGTTGGAAAGCTTGCCCCCACGATCTATTCGCACATGGGGCGAACTAAGAGACATTTTCCTCAACAAGTTCTTTCCACCATCCAAGACGGCGTAGATTCTCCAAATATTTGTGGCCTTCAGACAAAGACCAGGAGAGACACTAGCGCAAGTCTGGGAGCGCTACAAAGATTTGCTAAGATCTTGCCTTACGCATGTGCAACCGCCTTATGTTATCCAAAAGATCATCTACAATGCCATGGACGTGCCTACAAGAGAGTGGATCAACATGTATACCACCGATCGCTACCTAGATCTTACGCCAAATCAAGCCTGGGAGATGATTGAAAGGCTCTTCGAGTTTGACAACACCTATGGGACTCCTACGACCCTCGATGTGAGGCCAGCTCCATCCATGATAATATATGAGCTATCAAAGGAGGTGGATCCTAAGGTGAAGGGTCTATTCATGAAAGACCAGGTAAAGCGTCTCCAAAAGCAAGTTAGGTTTTTAACTAATAACCAAGCTTGTTTAGAAGATGGGTCACAGAAACATAACACGACAGCTTGTCCCTACACGGAGCAAGTTCAAATGGAGGAGACCCATGAGGAAGTCAAGTTTGCACGAGGTCCAAACTATCGAGGAGGCTATCAAGGTAATTGGGGATATCAACAACCCCAATAACAACAATATCAACAACCGCCACCCTATAGAGCACCTGACCATCCGGAGAAGGAAAGAAGGGATGACTTACAACTCATCTTGGATGAAATGAGAAGGAACCAAGCAGAGAACAAACACTCCAACAATGTCATCCACACTCAACTACATAGCATTAATGTCAGGCTTCGTGAAATCGACACATGGAGGAAAAGCGTGGAGACCCAATTGGGTCAATTGGCAGCCAACATTCCACGACAAGTCGGAGCGCTCCCAGGCCCACCTCAGGTCAATCCCAAGGGGCAACCAGCAGGCCCCATTGCCGCCACACGCTTAAGGAGTGGCAAGGAAATCCAAATTAACAATAAAGAAACGGAGCCAGTGGAGAAAGCTACTGGAGAGCCAATCGATATCGACCTACCCATGTCGAGATCGACTGACCCACTCGATGTCGAGCTGAGGTAGGGAGAATTTAATCGAAATATATAGTAAAATATAAAACAATGCAACATTTAGCCTCTTCAAATAAATTCAAGAGTCCCCGCTGTAGTAATATATGGAATTAGGATCGATTAACGAGGAAGCGTGTCCGCATGATCCTAGATAGTTTTTGAAATCTCACATCTTGGTTGACTAGAAGCCTCAATCACACGTAGGGTACTCGACGTTAATAGGGGCAGTTGATTTCTACTGCAATAGAAGACCGATAGAGACAAAAAAACAAGCAGTCGATATCGAATAGGGGTGTCCATATCTATTTCAGTAGCAAACGTCGACTTGGCTCAGAAAACTGTCAGTCGACACAGGGCACTCGATGTCGAGTTGTCGACTCAATGTCGCGCTCAGCATCAAGAAAAAGGTTGAAGACAATAGGATGGAATACGAATGATGAACAAAAAGAACATATTTTTATGTGAATAAAATATATAAAAGACAACTCCTAAGGCTAGGGTTTACCACAACGTTAACCAAGCATGCATAAGGTAAATAAGACGAACAATTGCGCTATCTCACACGAGGGACAAGCTTTCACCATACACCAATAATTAGGAATACTCTTGCAAATAAACCTAATTGTCTCTACCAATTTTATGTTTACAACCCAAGTTGTTAATATGAATCCCTTTTCTTGCGATAAGGACTAAACATAGAATGGTAGGAGATGTTCAAGACACAACAATATCAACATCAAGTACTTACCTCAAACACGCATGGCTAACATCGGGCTTAGCCCAACCCCATAAGCTTTGGAGAACTACTCACACTTCCTCGTAATAAACACCATTGATGAAAAAGAAGAAATTTGCATTAAAAAAAACTTCAAATGTTTACAATCTAACGCCGGCGTTCGCAAGCGCTAAACCCTAAAGCTTATCATACTCTCTACTTTTATGGTGAGATATGATCTCTGAAATTGAATGTATATCCCCTAGGGCTTAATTTATAGCCTACTATTCCTTGCCAGCCAAGGAAAGTAGTTCTAATCCTACAAAAACTACTATTGCTAAAATCTATCCTTAACAAGTAGGATGATTCTTTATTATGGTAAATAACTAAATAACTAATAAATATCTTAGGGTAAAAAGGAAACACCCTAAGACATAATCTAACTTTAAAAATTTTGATAAATCGTGGCTAATTGATAGATCTTCAAATCTGTGCCCTCAATCCGCGTCTGTTAGGTAGGAGGAAATCGATTTCTTTAAACAAATATATGAAATAGATGCAACCCGATTCCTAGCCTATGCAAATAATTACAAGACTTCCTCCCGTTGTAATAGAAGGGTAGTCAAGATCGATCCACGAGGAGGCAGGTCAGCGGGATCCTAGTAGCGTTGGAAAGCTTATGTCTTTGGTCGACCAGAAGCCTTGATCTCGACCTTGGTGCTCGATTTTGACCTTGGCTGTCGATTCCCTCTACAACAGAAGACCTGCAGAGACGAAAAACAAGCAGGCAATATCAACTGGGGAGGTCGATATCGATGTCAATTCAGAAATCGACTGCCTCAAAAGACGGCCAGTCGACACAGGGTGCTTGATATCGATGATGGGGGTCGATATCGATGTTGCTAACTCGTGCAGGGAGATCTACGTTGACACAGAAGACCGTAAATGAAGCACAATGGTCGATATCGACTTCTGGGGGTCGATATTGATGTTTGTTCCTGCAAAGTTGTTAGCTTTTTTTGGCAAACAAAGGCGAAAGACTCAAGGATGAATAAGGAAGCGATGAACATAAATAAAGACTATATTTTAATGTGTATAAACTATATAAAAAGAAACTCCTAGGATTAGGGTTTACCAATAGGTTAACCAATGCATCCGATACGGCAAATAAGACGAAGAATTGCGCTATTTTACCCGAGGGACAAGCATTCGCTGTACACCAACTGTTAGGATTACTCTTGCAAATAAACCTAATTGTGTCTACCAATTTTATGGTTATAACTCAAGTTGTTAGCATGAATCCTTTTTCTTTCGATTAGGACTAAACACATAATCGTAGGAGATGATATAGACACAACGATATCAACATCTAATACTTACCTCAGGCACGCATGGCTAACGTCGGGCTCACCCCGACCCTAGAAGCTTTGGGAGACTACTCTCACCTCATCGAAAGAAACATCATTGATATAAAAAAGGAAACTTGCATTAATAACTCCAAAACATTACAACTCAACGTCGGCCATCGCAAACGCCAAACCTTAAAGCATCTTCCTAACTCTAACTTCATTGAATGATGGAATGTGTTTTCTTGGATGATTGAATGCCAGCCCCCTAGGGCTTTATTTATAGGCTACTAATCCTTGCTATCCAAGGATAGTATCTTCTACCTGAACTATAAACTCTATCCAAATAAGTAGGATAGATCTCTTATTTTAGGTAACTTAAGGGTAAAAATACATATTCCCCAGTTGTAATCTATCTAATATCTATAGATAATTCGTGGCTCTTGAAGATAGAATGACAATCCGCATCTCGAAAAGCGCGTCTAAGCCGTGTCGAAGTATGGTCGATATCGGCTAGGAAGGTCGATTTCGATCTCTCTGTTTCTGCTCGACGAGCTCGGCTCCACTTGATTTCTGGGACCAGGTCGATATCGATGTCTGGTGATCGATATCGAGTGCTTTTCTTTTGTTGTGTGATGGTATGTCTCGACACTTAGAAGTTGTGTCAATGTGTAGTCGATATCGACCATGTGGGTCGATTTCGACCTCTTCACTGCTTCACTTGGTTTCTTCGTTTTGACTCCGATTTCGCTCTAATTCCTACATAATTAGATCAAAACTTGTGCAGACTCTATTTCTTGCACGTTATCCCTTTCTACACAAATTTGCATTATTTTCAACCATTATTTTAGGAATCGAATAAAATATGAAGTCAAAAGATGCAATAAAAAGAGGTAAAAATATGTACATCAAAACACCCCATACTTAGACTTGCTTGTCCTCAAGCAATAACCGAGCAATAACCAACACCTACAACACACCCTTCAAGTCTTCGCCCTTGTCAAAAGTAACATCATAAGCGGTAGCAAAGCTAGTGAATTTAACGTCATAGCACATATTTAGGCGATCCATAGGCATATGCAATTTTCATCCAACCTCACAGGGATAATGTGTTTGCACTCAACTCTCATCTGTTTAGACTATGAAGATCAACGCTCAACTCAATTCCATACACAAGATCATAAACATTGCAATTTATAAGAATCCACTTCGCAACTAATTATGAAAATGCAATAAGAATCATCAGGAGGACTTTCACTCAATTGAAGACTTCAAAGAAGACTCCATTCGGCGGGGTTGTAATGGGGCTTGGTATAAAATAGAGGGTATGGAATTATTTGGCTATGAGGTGCTTATAAAATTTGGGAATCAAGACTACTAAACCTTATCACTACAATATCCAAACCATATCTCTTCAATGTTGCACTTTCCAAACTCAATCTTCCATAATGCTCATCAACCCTTCTTTCAAACCTTGATATGCTCTCAAAAAATATAAACCTTGTATGAAATAAGTAAAGAACTAAGGAATTCGGTTCATGCACTACATATATATATATATATATATATATATATATATATATATATATATGGTGACCAAAAAATCCTTTTACAAAATATGACAAGATGCAAATATGTCCATCCATAATTTCCTTTGCTCAAAATAGACAATATGCACTTTTCTTTCCACAATGCATTAATCTAACCAATCTAAGTCTCAATTTCCCAAATGGGGGTTAGGCTTTATTCGGCTAGGGATAATTTTGTGGAGTTTGCAATATCAGGCTCAGGCTAATATTCTGGCTTCAATCAGATATAATTGATATACATATTTGTACCTTTGTTTATTGCATCTTTTGACTTCATATTTCATTCGATTTCGAAAGAAAAGTTTCAAAAGTATATAAACTTGTGTAAGAATGAGCTAAAATGCAAGAAATAGGGTCTGCACAAGTTTTGAGCTAACCATGCAGGAATTCGATGAAATCGGAGTCAAAACGAAGAAGCCAAGTGAAGCTGAGCAGAGGTCGATATCGACGTGAAGACATCGATATCGACCATAGTTATCGACACGACTTCTGAGTGTCGAGATAGACCACACAGACCAGCCAAGAAGGCATCGATATCGACATACTACCTCGATATCAACCACCGTCATAGACATCGACTGGAGCTGGACAAAGTCGAGCAGAAACACAAACATCGATATCGACCTCTAGTGTCGATATCGACCTTACCTCGACAGAAGATAAATCCGATTTCGAGACTCGGATTGTGAATTCTATCATCAAGGCCACGAATTATCTCGTCCTTCTAGATATTAGCAGCTGGATTGTTATCTTTTCCTTTAAAGTTTTATCTAAATAAAAGACCTATCCTAATTGTTCGGATAGAGTTTATAGTTTAGATAGAAGTTACAATACTCGGATAGCGAGGATTAGTAGCCTATAAATAAAGCCCTAGGGGCTAGTTTGTTAGATCATCCAAGCAAGTAAGACAATAGCAATAGGCAATAGATAGTTAGAATTTTTGAGCTTTAAAGTTTCAAGCGCTTACGATAGTTGGCGTCGAGATTGTAAAGATTCGAAATTTTCCATTTATGCAAGTTATTTCAATTCAAGACATGTCTACAATCAACATGAGCGAGTAGTCGCCCTTTCTTCTAGGGTCGGGGTGAGCCCGACGATGGCCATGGTGGTAAGGTAAGTACATCACTAAAGATTGTATCTTTTATCCCCCTCTACCTTGTGCTTCATCTTTAAATGCGAATTTAAGGAACTCATGTTGTAAAACTTGGGTAGTAATTAGGGGTTCTATTCGAAAGATTATAAACTCAATTATGACAAAGGTAGACACAAATTAGGTTAAGTAATAGCAAAATCTATTTTTCTATTTGTCAGTTCAGGTGAAAGCCTTTTCCTTTATGATGAAAGCATGCATCTTTAGTTGATTCTTACTTCTTCTATCATGGTTATCGTCGCGGTAATCCTTGGCTTTGGAAGACTTTTCCTTTATTAAGTTTACATTCAAATTTGCCCGTCATTCGTTGAGTCATCGAAAAACCCAACACCCTTGCTTATTTCTGTTCATTGCTTCCTTCCCATTCTTAAATCTTCGGCCTTTCTTTGCCGACGGAACAACTAACCATTGCAGGAAGACATCGATATCGACCCTGAACGTCGATATCTACCACACTGATAGATCGACAGTTTTTTTAGTCGATCTCGAGACTCTTGGGTAACTTCTGCAAGCATCGGTATCGACACCCGACGTCAAAATCGACCCCTCTGTATTGACTGGCAGACTTCTAAGCCAGTCGATTTCGTGAACTAACATCGATATCGACCCCTTCCATTTGATATCGACTACAGTTTTTGTTTCTGCAGGTCTTCTGTTGCATAGAACATCGACAGCCAAGGTCGACATCGAGGTCTGAGCTCGAGATCGAGGCTTCTGGTCGAACATTTAGGACGTGTCTTCAACGCTACTAGGATCCCGCTGACTCGCTTCCTCGTGGATCGAACCTGATTCCCTAATACTATAGCGGGGAGTCTTGAATTTATTTGAAAAGGCTAAGAGTTGTATTGCTTTATATTTTATTATATATTTCGATTCAATTCTCCCCACGTCAAATTTTGGCGCCGTTGCCGGGGAAGCTATCAATCGCGCCCTAGTAGTTTATTTTGACGGTCCTTTTTAGTGTTATTTTATAGGTGTATGCGACATACTGGTGACCAACCTGAATTTGAAGGACTAGACGAACCAGAACGCTTTCTCCACCTAAGGGCTCGAGTTCAAAGAATCATGGCGGACAACGAGACCCAGGCACAACAAATTGAACGCTTAAGGAAGCAAGTAGAGGATTTCACTACCAGAGAAGCGGCACTAAGGGAGCGTGCTGACAGGGAAGAGGATGCCGGGAGACGATATTAGACTCAAATCAACGCCATCCCCCGGAATGCAAAGCAATACATGCATCCATCGCTCACAGTGCCTGAATCGGCTATTCTAATCCCTACTTCTAATTTTGAAATAAAACTAAATTTTTTAACTGAAATAAGAAAGAATCAATATGAAGGGAAACCTAACGAATGCCCTATGGCACATATATCAACCTTCTTAAACCTCTGTGATACAATTGCTGATCGACAAAGTCTTGAGTATGTCCAACTAAAAGCCTTTCGCTGGTCTCTTACAGGAAAAGCATTGCAGTGGTTGGAGAGCTTAGCCCCAAGATCGCTCCGCACCTGGAATGAAGTCAAGGATGCGTTCCTCAACAAGTTATTTCCTCCTTCTAAGACGGCGTTGATCCGACAGAAAATCACGGCTTTCAAACAAAAGCCTGGTGAGGCTCTGGCGACTGTTTGGGAAAGGTTTAAGGACCTACTACGAACATGCCCGATGCATGGCCAACCACCGTACGTAACTCAGGAGATCATATACAATGCTCTTGATGCTGCCACCAAGGAGAGGATCAACACTTACACCGCCTATGGCTATCTTGAACTCGCTCCACAAGAGGCTTGGGAAACCATAGAAAGGTTGGTGGAAATTGACAATACATATGGGACTCCTGAGGCTTCCGACGCACCATCATCATCGAGGCCTGCCCTATCTATGCCATTGTACGAACCCTCTAAGGTGATCGATCCAGATGTAAAGGAACAATTTCATAGGGATCAACTTAGAAAGCTCCAGAAACAAGTAAGATTCCTTTCGGCAAACCAGGATTGCATCGAATGTGGATCGCAGTGACACACTACCATTGAGTGCCCCTATGCTGAGCAAGTGCAACTAGCGGAGACTCGTGAGGAAGCCAACTTCATGAGGGGTCCCAATCGCCAATATTGGGGAGATCAAAGGTTCCAACAACCATAAAGGAACCAGGTTAACCCTAGGGACCCCCCACTATATAGAGCTCCTGGGCATCCGGAGAGAGACCAAAAGAAGGATGATCTTCAACTTGTGTTGGATGAGATAAGGCGGAAACAAGCTAAGAATGATCAATCTAACAATGCTATCCATTCTTAACTCAATCACCTTACCACAAGGATTGGGGAGATGGATATTTGGAAGAAGAACGTAGAGACCCAACTGGGTCAATTGGCGGCACAAATCCCTAGACCATCCGGAACGTTCCCTGGCCAACCAACTACCAATCCTAAGGGGCAATCCGGGTCAGGACACATAGCATCCATGCAACTAAGGAGTGGAACCAAAGTTGATAAACCACAAACGGCAACGGAGGAAGAAACAACAGACCCTGTCGACATCGACAAACCAGTCGATGTCGACCCTGAGGTCGATATCGACCACCATGTCGACCCCCTGGTCGATGTCGATGACACTGCAGAGTCTGAGAAATCACAACAGAGGTCGAAATCGACCCTACCAGTCGATATCGACCCAACTATAGTCGACATCGATGTTCAGCGGGCCCCTCCGACCACCGTTTTGGCTTCTCCGCCAAAGAAGACGTTGCCTTTCCCTTCCAAACCATTGAAGGACCCCACTCAAGGTAAGTTTAGGCGCTTTGTAAAGATTCTCCAAGGACTTAACATTACTATTCCTCTTACAGAAGCCCTAAGCGAGATGCCCGCCTATGTTCGATTCCTGAAAGACATCCTTAGCAAGAAGCTGTCCATGACAGAGATCGCAGAGGAGTGCTCAAAGATGGACTTTCCTGAGAAGAGGAGTGATCCAGGGAAGTTTGCAATTACCATGGGACTTGGCCATCATCGCTACAAAGCCCTATGTGACCTAGGGGCAAGTGTAAGTCTCATGCCTCTCTGTATTTGGCAAAATGTGAACATCGGAGCACTGGAACCTGTGGATATGAAACTTTATATGGCTGATAATTCATTCGTCAGACCCATAGGTACAGTTGATGACGTTCCAGTAAAGGTAGGTAAGTTCTTTGTGCCTACTGATTTCATTGTATTGGACATGCCCGAAGATCCTATTTTACCTATCATCCTTGGTAGGCCTTTTCTGGCTACTGCTGATGCCAATATTAATGTACGTAGAGGATTACTAACCTTTACTATAGGGAACGAAGTAATTGAATTCTCCTTCAACCCCACAATGAAGGAAGTTAATGGTATGGAAATCAAGTCGGTTTACACTAGCATCATGGATTGCAAAGAACCGACGGAAAGGGCCCTAACTCCCGAGGAGGCTCTACCCTAGCTGCATGCATGAGTGATGAGGAAATATTCGACGATGCTTTATCTATGGAACTCGAAGAAGAGGTCGATATCGACGAGGAGAGGTCGACATCGACTATATCACTCGATATCGAGTGCCCTCAGTCGACATCGACACACTCAGTAAGTCAAGTTCTCTCTTCTTCTCTTACAGGCGAAATCGACCAGCCCATGTCGACTGCAGAGGTCGAAATCGACCAGCCGATATCAAAATCAGAGGTCAAAATCGACCCTCACCACTTGTCGTCAAACAGCTCCGAAGCCGAGGTATGTGCTGAACTCTCAATCGATATTGACTATTCCTACTCGCCCTCGACTTCTTTTCTGCGGGAATACTTTGAAGAGTCCAAATCAAAGTTGACATCACTCTATGTTTGGTCCACGCCAACTCCTATAGCTGATTTGGGAACTTCAATCAAGAGAATTGAGACGGATTACCTTGGTGGGATTATGAAGACGGAGGAGGTAGAGCCAATCCTTATCCCACAAGGCCCTTCTCCGGTGCTTAAGCCTTTACCCGACACACTTAGGTATGAGTTTCTTGGTCCCAATTCTACCTTTCCTGTAATTATCCATACTTCACTAACAACACAGGAAGTAGATAAGCTTATAGAAGTACTTCGTGCTCATCGGAAGGCTATTGGGTATTCTCTTGAGGACATTAAAGGTATTTCACCCGCTACTTGTATGCATAGAATCCTCCTTGAGGATGGTCATAAGGCATCTATAGAAAACCAACGGAAGCTCAACCCCAACATGAGAGAGGTAGTGAAGAAGGAGATCATGCGCATGCTGTATGCAGGAATCATCTATGCCATCTCCGACAGCGAATGGGTGAGCCCAGTCCACGTGGTGCCTAAGAAGGGTGGAATGACCGTTGAGGAGAATGAGAAGGGTGAGCTTGTGCCAAAGCGAATCACAACTAGTTGGCAAATGTGTATTGATTACATGAAACTCAACAATGCCACTAGAAAGGATCACTTTCCCCTTCCATTCATTGACCAGGTATTAGAGAGACTCGCCGAACATGATCATTTTTGTTACCTGGATGGATATTCTGGCTTTTGGCAGGTCCCTATTCATCTTGACGATCAGGAGAAGACCACCTTCACTTGTCCCTATGGGACTTTTGCATATAGATGACTTCTCCGACATGATAGAGGACACTCGATGTTTGTCTTGCTAACCTTCGCAGGGTACTTGCACGATGTGAAGAGACAAACTTAGTTCTCAATTGGGAAAAGTGCCACTTTATGGTAAGGGAAGGGATTGTGCTAGGCCACAAAGTCTCGAAAAGGGGAATTGAGGTGGACAAGGCAAAGATAGAGCTCATTGAAAAATTTCCACCACCTTCATCAATTAAGGACATAAGAAGCTTCCTTGGTCACTCAGGTTTCTATAGGAGGTTTATTCAAGATTCTTCTAAGATTGCCAAACCTTTAACTAACCTACTAATGAAGGATGTTAATTTTGCATTTTCTAGTGATTGTCTTGAAGCTTTCAATAGGTTGAAGAAGGCCCTTATATCCGCCGCTATCAATCAATTGCCCGATCGGTCGCAACCCTTTGAGATCATGTGCGACACAAGCGATTATGCCGTAGGTGCTGTCCTAGGACAAAGGAGAGACAAAAAGCTTCACGCCATCTATTATGCAAGCAAGACTCTTGATGCCATCCAAACGAAGTACACCACGACGGAAAAGGAGTTCTTAGCAGTGGTCTTCGCTTTTGAGAAGTTCCGCTCATACCTAGTAGGTTCTAAGGTAATTGTTCATACTGACTATGCAGCTCTTAGGTACTTGATGACGAAGAAGGATGCTAAGCCTATGCTCCTACGATGGGTGCTCCTACTACAAGAGTTCGACGTTGAGCTTAAAGATAAGAAAGGAACGGAGAACTCCGTGGCCGATCATCTTTCACGGCTACCCAAAGGGCTTCTGGATGAGTCACATGAAAACATACCAATGAATGACTCCCACCCTGACGAGCACTTAATGAGGCAAGAAGTAGAACGGGCAGAAAATCTACTCGATATCGACCCCGACAGGTCGATATCGACTGCCCCGAAGGTAATACTTGCATCGATGTCGACTAATTTTTATCACAGGTTTTCCACTACAGAGGTCGAAATTGACCTCCATACGTCGACATCAAGGACCCATATCGAGCAGCCCATATCGACTGAACCTGTCGATGCCGTCCAGTCGATATCGACCCCTACAGGTCGATATCGACCACCTTCAAAACACTCCGAAGGTGATGAAGAGGTAAGCTCCGGTGAGGATTTCTTCTTTACACCTCCTTCCAGTCCTATTGATGATTTATTTGTTGTAAGAAGGGCGAAGGTACCTTGGTATGCGGATTTTGCTAACTATATTGCAGGAGGCGAGATTCCTTCAGGCTTAATTTCGCAACAAAAGAAGAAGTTTTTGCACGACGTCAAACAATACTATTGGGATGAACCCTACTTATTCAAACAGGGGAAAGACCATATCTTTCGACGTTGTATCCCGGAGGAAGAGGTAGAGAGCGTGATTCACCATTGTCATTCTCTCCCTATAGGAGGCCATGCTAAAGGATTCAAGATCGCGGGGAAAATTCTTCAATGTGGTTTTTATTGGCCTACCCTTTTCAAGGATGTGCAAAACTATGTAACCTCTTGTGATGAGTGTCAATGTGCAGGTAATATCACATGGAGGAATGAGACACCACTCACAGGCATTCTAGAGGTAGAACTCTTTGATGTATGGGGTATTGACTTCATGGGACCATTCCCTGCTTCAGGCCCCTACAAATACATTCTAGTAGCGGTGGACTATGTCTCTAAATGGGTGGATGCCGTGGCAACTAGGACCAACGATGCGAAGGTAGTCTCTAAGTTTATGAAAACTAACATCTTTCTTCGCTTTGGTGTTCCTAGAGTTCTTATTTCAGATGGTGGCTCGCATTTCATTGAGAGAGGCTTTGAAGCTCTTTAGCCAAGTATGGGGTGAACCATAGGGTGGAAACACCCTATCACCCTCAAACCAGCGGCCAAGTAGAAGTCTTCAATCGCCAAATCAAAGCCATCTTGGAGAAGACGGTCTCCCGCTCGAGGAAAGATTGGTCATCCAAACTGGATGATGCGCTCTGGGCCTACTGAACGGCCTATAAGACACCACTTCACACAACTCCCTATAACTTGGTATATGGTAAGTCATGTCATTTTCCCGTCGAACTTGAGCATAAAGCAATGTGGGCTCTTAAGGAGCTTAACATGGATTTCGAAGAAACGGGAAAAAGAAGGTTCATTGACTTACAAGCCTTGGAGGAGTTGCGCCTAAAGGCATATGAGAATGCCGAAATCTACAAGGAGCGCACTAAGAAATGGCATGATAGGAAATTGGTGCCAAAAACATACGAGGTAGGTGACAAAGTCCTTGTTTTTTATTCTAGACTTCGCTTATTTCCAGGGAAACTAAGGACGAGATGGAGCGGACCTTTCAAGGTTCGTAAAATATTTCCTCACGGAGCGGTGGAGTTATTTTGCAACGATGGATCCACCTTTAAGGTAAATGGCCACCGGGTGAAGAAATATTATGACAAGGAGGACCCGGAAGAAGTGATTCGCGCAACCTAGCGCAAAAAGGGAAATATGTCGAGCTAGCGACTTAAACTCAAGCGCTTCCTGGAGGCAACCCGTTCTTTTCCTTTTCTTTCTCTTTTTGTTTTTAGTCTATTTTATATTTTTTAGATCATTCGTGGCTATTCTATCTAAAGTAAACAAGGAAATCAAGTCCAGAGGAGAGATCGATATCGACCTCTATGGTCGATATCGACAGGCCGAAAGAAGTGAGTAGAAGCAGAATAACACAGATTTAGAAGGGGGGTCGATATCGACCTCTAAGGTCGATATCGACTACATCAAGTGGTAGGTGCCAGGTCAGATTTCATTTTATTTTCGGTTTTATTTTTGGGTTCTTTATTCCCTTTAAATACCCCAACTTTGACCCGGTCCCCCTCTTTCGATACCCTACCCAGCCGCCATCACCATTGTTCTTCTTCTCTCTCCTTCATCTCTCACCAACTCTCCCGTCGCCCCCCAGCAGCCTCACCACCGCACCACTGCAACTCCTCAAACCCAGACAATCCACCATTGCTGCACCTCAACCCCGACAACCCTCATTCTCTCTTTCTCTTCTCGCCCTTGCCCTCTCTCTCTCATTTTCTAGCCCCCTCGCCCAGATCTACCCCATTCCATCCAAGAACCAGTAGATCCGGCCGCTACAAGCCACCGGAGAGCCCACAGCAGCACCAGCAAACCGCCGCACACCCAGATTCGGTCAATTTCGACCCCAAGCTCCGATTCCGACGTCGATTTCCTGTTCGACAGTGGGTTTTTCCTGATTTTTGCGGTTTCTTGCCTCTTTCTCCCTTAATTCTGACACTCTTCTGGTATGATTTCTTACCCTTCATCTATTTTTACAGATTTTTCATGATTAGTTAGTTGATTTTGGGAGGAAATTACATATTGGGTGTTTAGGGTTTGAATGATATTTGCGCGGGAAAGAGTAATCACATATTTTGTGGAGCATGAATCTGATTTTTTTATTTATGTGGGGCAAGATTCTAATTTTTGTATATATATGGGCATGAATCTGATTTTTATATATATAAAGGGGGTGAGATCTGATTTAAAATTTATGTGGGGCAAGAATCGGAATTTTACATAAGTATGGGCTACGTATCTGATTTTTTATACAATATGGGCTGATCTGAAATTTTTTAGGAGCTGAAATTCTGAATTTTTTTGGAATTTAAATTCTGATTTTTTTTACAAGGGCTGAAATTCTGATTTATTTTGGAGTTTAAATGCTGATTTCTTTTGGAGTTTAAATTCTGATTTTTTTACAAGGGCTGAAATTCTGATTTATTTTGGAGTTTAAATGCTGATTTTTTTGGAGTTTAAATTCTGATTTTTTTAGGGCTAAAATACTGATTTTTTTTATATATGGGCCAAAATTCTATAAGTCATTAGGTTCCTTAGTGTTAAAAATTCAAGAAAATTATGTTTATATAAATTGCCATCCTTAGGTACTTTCTTGTCTTCTTTTTAGATCATGATTACCACTCTCACTTAGTCAATTTACCTTTACATAATTTTTAGGATAATATGGAACCTAAGTATGGGGTTCTCTCTATTTTATACAAAGGGGAATTATCTTTGGCAATAGTTTCTTTTGCAGACGATGGTGAGAGTCAAGAACATCCCTTAGGACACGCTTTGCATTGATGACGATCAGCAGCGCTCCCTAGCCGAGGATCTGATTGCCCGAGCCAGCAGGGCTCGATGGTACCATCTCCCTGACATGATCCAACTAGGATTTCACACCGGCGTTCAGGAGGCATTTGAGAATGTCTCCCTGCACAGGCTGATTGAGCCTCTAGAGGCGCACTACCCCGTACTGACTGGGGAGTTTATGGCCACACTGGAGGTCCCTGAGCACACCTCGACCAGCCGCCGAGTAATCTTCCAGCTCGGCAACAGGCGTCACAGACTATCGCTCGAGGAGATGAGCAACATTTTTGGTTTCATCCACACTCCCACCGCCTTCAGGGTCCAGGACCCCAACATCACTTGGAGCTACATATCGGGCATTCCCTACCCAGCTCCCACGGACTCCTTCACCTCCAGGGTCGTGAGCCCCCTATTCAGGGTCATCCTGCGAGTCCTGGCGAGTACACTTTTGGCCAGACCTGAGCTCCGTCGCCCCACACACCGTGAGACGGAGACTCTGCGGAGGATGCTCTTTGAGGATGAGCCTCTGCCATATCTACACGCCTCGATCGAGCATATCCTGGACCGCAGACGGACGGTCTCCACTGATATTATGGACGGCGGCATGGTGGCTATACTCCCCGAGGGTCTAGGCGTCCACACTGAGAGGTACACGGCCTACCAGCTCACGTAACTTGATGCTGCAATATTGCACCAAGGCGGAGTCATCGCGACAGGCGCACATGGATGGAGACAGCCCTAGACAGGGATGCGTCTACGACATGATTTTATGGATCTCCTACATATCCCAGATTGGTACCAGTCTTGGACTGGGCAACCATATCATACGGATATAGATCTGTCTGCTGATCCCACCCTTCGGTGGAGACCCCCACTCTACAACCATGAGCCGGAGATAGACGCTATGTCTTGGGACGCTGACCCCCATTCAGATGGAGCACATCAGCCCCCAGCCTACCAGGGGGGCATGGATGGCGACGATGATGATGACGCCAGGGACGATGTAGCTAGAGGTGGAGAGGGCCCGCAAGGGTCCCACCACAGCCATCACAACCACCATAGCTATGTGCCTTCACCTCCTCCTCCCTTCCAGCCCGCCTACTCCACTGATTGGCAGGACGACATGACTACCCGCTTTACTAGCCTGGAGTTATCCGTCACTGAGATCCGCGAGGAGCAGCACCGCTATGGGAGTTTCCTCGAGGGTTTAGGCTCATATATGGGCTTTTCTTTCGATCAGCAGGCTGGCCCTTCCACATTCCCACAGGGGGCCCCGACCTACTACTTAGGGTCAGCTCCTACACAGGACTGGCCCTTGCTGTTGCCACCTCCTCCGCCTCTTGAGCAGTGATGTTTATTACGTAAGTGAGCGTGAGTGATTCCTTCCCTCTACTTTACTTTTCTAATAGTGAGGACACTATAATCTTTAAGTATGGGGTGGTTGGACATTATAAACTGCTTTATCTGGTTGTGGTAATATTTAAAACTTGGCGAACTTGGCTTATATTTTATTTACTTTCTACTCTATTTGTATGCATTGCATCATATTTAAACATTTATGCATTTTAAAGTTTAAGTCCTTTGTCTTTTAGTTTATTAAGTCTATAAAAATGTCAAAATCCAAAAAAAATAGAAAAATGCCAAAAATACAAAAAAATTGCATGTTTATTTTTTAAACCCTACTTAGATGTCCTATGATGAAAACTCAATAGCTGACTTGATCATGTAAACCCTATTGCATATTCGGATGGTTTAGCCTAAGTCCTTAAAATTTTTATGTAGATTGTGAACTTGTGATGAAATTGAGCACATATGATCCCAGGCTAAAAAGCAAATCCAACAAAAATTGTCCTTGTGAGAATTTTGGCCTATAGGGAGAACATCAAAAATCCCTCCGCTTTCTTGAGTGAATTTACTCTTCCTATGCATCTCTAAATGTTGTGATAGTTATTCAAAACCAATGCATATATATGTTTATGTTTATGAGAATTAAATGATGGAGGCATCTTTTAAGCCATTTTTGTTCCTGTCTTTACCTACCCTGCATTATCCCTGCTTGAAGTCAGAATATTAGCCTGAGCCTGAAATTACAAACTCCACAAAATTATCCCTAGCCGAATTGAGCCTGACCCCCATTTGGGAATTGAGACTTAGATTGGCTGGACTAATGCCTTGTGGAAAGAAATGAGCATCATGTCCAGTTTTGAGCAAGGAAAGTATGGGTTGGTGCATATTTACATTTTGTCATATTTTGAAAAAGGATTTTTGGCTCACCATATAAATGCACATATTCTTTTAGTATTTACTTACTATTTTCGTCAAAAAAAATCCGAAAAAATAGAGATGTATATACATAGTGCATGAGCCAAAATCCTTAAGTCTTTTATTCATACAAGTGTTATATTTTTTAGAGGTATATTAGAGTTTGGAAGAAGGGTTGATAGCATGGTTTACATCTTTTAGTGCATCTTTAGAGCATATTATATAAAGATGAGTTGGGAAAGAGCATTATAGGAGATTGAGCTTGGAAAGTGCAACATTGAAGTGTTATGGTTTGGATATTGCAAGTGTTTAGATTTAGGAGTCGTGATTCCCGAATTATAAAAGCACCACATAGCCAAATAATATCATACCCTTTTATTTCATACCAAGCCCCATTACAACCCCGCCGAATGGAGTCTTCTTTGAAGTCTTGCATTGAGCGAAAGTCCTCCTGATAATTCTTATTGCATTTTCATAATTGGTTGCGAAGTGGATTGTTATAAATTGCAATGTTTATGAGATTGTATATGGAATTGAGTTGAGAGTTGATCTTCACAGCCTAAACACATGAGAGTTGAGTGCAAACACATTATCCCTGTGAGGTTGGATCAAAATTGCATATGCCTATGGATCGACAAAATATTTGCTATGACGTTAAATTCACTTGCTTTGCTTTGCTACCTCGTATGATGTTGCTTTTGACAAAGGCGAAGACTTGAAGGGTGTGTTTTAGATATTGGTTATTGCTTGGTTATTGCTTGAGGACAAGCAAGTCTAAGTATGGGTGTTTTGATATATATATATTTGTACCTTTGTTTATTGCATCTTTTGACTTCATATTTCATTCGATTTCCAAAGAAAAGTTTCAAAAGTATATAAACTTGTGTAAGAATGAGCTAAAATGCAAGAAATAGGGTATGCACAAGTTTTGAGCTAACCATGTAGGAATTCGATGAAATTGGAGTCAAAACGAAGAAGCCAAGTGAAGCTGAGCAGAGGTCGACATCGACCTGAAGACATCAATATCGAGCATAGTTGTCAACACGACTTCTGAGTGTCGAGATAGACAACACATACCAGCTAAGAAGGCGTCGATATGGACATACTACCTCGATATCGACCACCGTCATAGACATCGATTGGAGCTGGACAAAGTCGAGCAGAAACACAGACATCGATATCGACCTCTGGTGTCGATATCGACCTTACCTCGAAAGAAGATAAATCCGATTTTGAGACTCGGATTATGAATTCTATCATCAAGGCCACGAATTATCTCGTCCTTCTAGATATTAGCAGCTGGATTGTTATCTTTTCCTTTAAAGTTTTATCAAAATAAAAGACTTATCCTAACTGTTCGAATAGAGTTCATAGTTTAGATAGAAGTTACAATCCTCAGATAGCGAGGATTAGTAGCCTATAAATAAAGCCCTAGGGGCTAGTTTGTTAGATCATTAAAGCAAGTAAGACAATAGCAATAGGCAATAGATAGTTAGAGTTTTTGAGCTTTAAAGTTTCAAGCGCTTACGATAGTTGGCGTTGAGATTGTAGAGATTCGAAATTTTCCATTTATGCAAGTTATTTCAATTCAAGACATGTATACAATCAACATGAGCGAGTAGTCTCCCTTTCTTCTAGGGTCGGGGTGAGCCCGACGATGGCCATGGTGGTAAGGTAAGTACATCACTAAAGATTGTATCTTTTATCCCCCTCTACCTTGTGCTTCATCTTTAAATGCGAATTTAAGGAACTCATGTTGAAAAACTTGGGTAGTAATTAGGGTTTCTATTCAAAAGATTATAAACTCAATTATGACAAAGGTAGACACAAATTAGGTTAAGTAATTGCAAAATCTCTTTTCCTATTTGTCGGTTTAGGTGAAAGCCTTTTCCTTTATGATGAAAGCATGCATCTTTAGTTGATTCTTACTTCTTCTATTATGGTTATCATCGAGGTAATCCTTGGCTTTGGAAGACTTTTCCTTTATTAAGTTTACATTCAAATTTGCCCGCCGTTCGTTGAGTCATCAAAAAACCCAACACCCTTGCTTATTTCTGTTCATTGCTTCCTTCCCATTCTTAAATCTTCGGCCTTTCTTTGCCAACGGAACAACTAACCACTGGAGGAAGACATCGATATCGACCCTGAACGTCGATATCTTCCACACTGATAGATCGACAGTTTTCTGAGTCGATCTCGAGACTCTTGGGTAACTTCTGCAAGCATCGATATCGACACCCGACGTCGAAATCGATCCCTCTGTATCGACTGGCAGACTTCTGAGCCAGTCGATTTCGTGAACTAACATCGATATCGACCCCTTCCAGTCGATATCGACTACAGTTTTTGTTTTTGCAGGTCTTCTGTTGCAGAGAACATCGACATCCAAGGTCGACATCGAGGTCTGAACTCGAGATCGAGGCTTCTGGTCGAACATTTAGGACGTGTCTTCAACGCTACTAGGATCCCGCTGACTCGCTTCCTCGTGGATCGAACCTGATTCCCTACTACTATAGCGGAGAGTCTTGAATTTATTTGAAGAGGCTAAGAGTTGTATTGCTTTATATTTTATTATATATTTCGATTCAATTCTCCCCATGTTAATAATGCAGGGTAGGTAAAGAGAGGATAAAAATGGCTTAAAAGATGCCTCCATCATTTAATTCTCGTAAACATAAACATATATATGCATTGGCTTTGAATAACTATCACAACATTTAGAGATGCATAGGAAGAGTAAATTCACTCAAAAAAGCAGAGGGATTTTTTATGTTCACCCTATAGGCCAAAATTCTCACAAGGACAATTTTTGTTGGATTTTCTTTTTAGCCTAGGATCATATGTGCTCAATTTCATCACAAGTTCACAATCTACATAAAAACCATTTTAAGGACATAGGCTAAACCATCCAAATATGCCATAGGATTTATATGATCAAGTCAGTTATTGAGTTCTTATCATTGGACGTCTAAGTAGGGTTTAAAAACTAAACTTAAAAGGTAAACATGCATTTTTTTTATTTTTTACATTTTTTTAATTTTTTTTTGGATTTTTTTGACAATTTTTTTGTGAAAGTGAAAACTAAGAACAAAAACGTAAACATGAATGCAATGCGAAGAAGAAAACCAAGCTATGACAATAAGACATGTTTTTCCCCACCCCATACTTAAAATATAGAGTGTCCTCACTGTATTAAAAGAAAAACAATGGTAGAGAGAAACTCACTGCGGAACTTGCGGACTCAGTTTGATTTTAGGTTAGGTCGATGCCAAAGGTCGATGTCGAGGTCAGTGGTCGATGTCGACTACATCTGTCGAAGTCGAGGAAGATGGTGAAGTCGAGGGTGGCTTGGGCATGGTGGATATCGAGTAGCTATGTCGATATCGATCTCTCTTTTTTGTTCCTGGATGATCGATCTCGATCTCAGGAAGATAGCTCGACCTTAGGGTGGTCGATGTTGACTGGCCTAGTCGATTTTGACAACCTTTGCACAAGCTTCTTTTCTTCTTCGTTGTACCTTTTTCTTGGTAACCTGAAATCTTTGTTAGAATTATATATAAAACCATGAATTATCTCAGTTTTAAAAGTTTAAAAATCCCAAAAAATCAAAACCCTAAAACCCTTCTATGAAAGAAAATCAAATTTTAAGTTACAAGCTCTGGATTTTTGAGTCACTAGGCTGACTTCTCCGTCAATGCGTCATGAGCGTTTAATGTAGGGATCCTTCAAGCTTGAGCCTTCTCCTGGATCATCTAGGTCCTTGTGATAATAGCTAAGTTCGGCAACAAAGGCTTCTTCTTTGTTAGGTTCTTCTTCATTGTGCGCTTTCCTTCTCTTACTTGACCTAACTTTTGCAAGATGGGCAAAACATGGAGCTTTGACCCTCCCATTAGTTGAATTATCAATAATGAACAGAGGAGGGTTAGGAATCATACCTGGGCTTACCTGTTCGGGCCCAAAACAGAAATCTTCGGGCTGAGGGAAGATCGATATCGACCAAGGGGGGTGGATATCGAGTTCTGTAGTCGATGTCGACATGTGGGGGTCGATGTCGACGTCAGGGACCCCATACTTAAGCTCCTGGAAATCATGTAGCTCACTCGATATCAATGTGGTGTGGTCGATTTCGAGGAGTTTAGTCGATATCGACTAGTTTTAGTCGATGTCGACCCTGCTTGCTATTTCCGTCCTCGCCAATAAAAATTTGCGAAGCTTCTCCTTAGCCGGTGATAGGACAACTTGTTCCAGCTACTTTGTTTCGCTCATTGTAGGGTTGAAGCGAAACTCCATGACTTCGTTGCAAATTGTGAATGTAAGGGTGCCATTACTCACATTGATGTTGGCATCCGTTGTTGCTAAGAATGGCCTACCAATGATGATAGGCACAATAGGATCCTCCGGCATGTCCAACACGATGCAGTCCGTGGGTATGAAGAACTTTCCCACTTTGACAGGGACATCATCCACATCCCCAGTTGGTCTCACAAAGGAGTTGTCTGCCATGTAAAGCTTCATGTCGATGGGCTCCAATGCTCTTACACCCACTTGCTACCATATTGATAGGGGCATCAAACTAACACTAGCCCCAAGATCATAAAGGGCTTTGAGTTGATGCTTACCAACCCCTACCGTTACCGCGAACTTGCCTGGATCGCCGCGCTTCTCAGGGAACTCAATTTAATTGCATTCGCCGGCGATCTCTAGGATGGATCTCTTTTTGTACAGGATGTCCTTCAGGAACCTCACATATGCAGGCATCTCATTGAGCGCTTCCGTGAGTGGTATGGTGAGATTTAGACCTTGTAAGATCTTCACGAAGCGTCTGAACTTGGTGTCTCCTGGATCTCACAGTGCCTTTGAAGAAAATGGTAGAATTTTGGATGACTTCGAAGGCGAATTGGTCAAATTATGCTTTCTGGACAGTTCGATATCGACATCAGAGGGGTCGATATCGACTGGTTTGGTCGACCTTGTGAGTGTCTGAAGTTGTGGTCGATTTCCAGAGAGGTCGACATCGACCTGGCCACTTGATATCAAGAGCCTCTCTGGCTCCGTTCTGTGCTTCGCAGTGGGCTCGACATCGACTGCTGGTCCGACGTCAATAGGGCCCTCGATATTGAACTGGGTGTCGACATCGACTATGTCTTCAAAGGACTTCTCCTTCAACCCTTAGCTAGGGCAACGTGCGCCCACTCCTTAGATTGATGGCGGCTATGTGCCCGGCTTGCCGCCTTGGATTTTCTTGTGGTAGTCCAGGGAGTTTGACGAGTGGCTTTGTGATTTGGGCCGCTAGTGGACCCAGTTGGGTCTCAACTGTCTTCTTCCAAGTATCCATCTCCCCCATTCGGGCATTGAGGTCCTGAAGTTGGTTCTCGATAGCACTGATAGATTGTTTATTTGCAGCCTGGTTCCTCCTTAGTTCCTCAAGGATGAGTTGGACATCATCCCTTCATGGTTCTCTCTCCGGATGGCCTGGAGCTCTATAAGGCGGAGGATCCTTGGGGTTGTATTGGGGTGGTTGATTTCCCCAGTTTTGGTACCCTTGATGATTGGGATTCCTCATGTAGTGCAACTCCTGGTGAGTCTTCGCTAGTTGTACTTGCTCCATATGGGGGCATTCAGTGGTGATACGCCCGACGGAGCCACATTCGGCGCAGGGTTGGTTGGCGGAGAGGAATTTGACTTGTTTTTGCAGCCTCTTGAGTTGATCGTGCATGAATTGATCTCTGACATCGGGATCGATCTCCTTGGAGGGCTCATAGAGTGGCATAGATGGGGCAGGCCTTGAGTCAGAGGCCACGGGAGTCCCATAGGTGTTGTCAAATTCGACCAACCTCTCTATAGTATCCCAAGCTTGTTGTGGTAGGATCTCAAGATACCCATAGAAAGTATAGGTGTTGATCCTCTCCTTAGTAGCTACGTCCAGGGCGTTGTAGATTATCTCTTGGATGATGTAGGGTGGTTTCCCATGCATAGGGCAGGACCTCAGCAGCTCCTTAAAGCGCTCTCATGCTTGCGCTAATGACTCGCCTGGCTTTTGTTTAAAAGCCATGATTTTCTGGCGCATCATCGTGGTCTTTGATGGGGGGAAGAATTTGTTGAGGAAGGCATCCTTGACATCGTCCCACGTGCGGAGCGATCTGGGGGCTAGACTCTCCAACCATGCTAGAGCTTTCCATGCGACAGACCAACGAAAAGCCTTTAGTTTTACATATTCAAGGCTTTGACCATCAACAATAGTATCACACAAATCAAGGAATAAAGATATATGATCAAGAGGACAGTTGCTATGTTTCCCCTCAAATTGACGTCGCCTAATCTCAGTTAAGAAATTAGGCTTAATCTTAAAATTAGAATGGGGGATAAGAATAGCCGATTCAAGCACTGAGAGCATAGGGTGCATGTATTGCTTGGCATTCTGAGGGAGGGCGTTGAGTTGGGCTTCTATTCTCCTCCGGCCATCCTCCTCCCTATGTGCACGCTATTTAGTTGTTGCGTCTCTAGTTTTTAGATCTTCAATTTGCGTCCTTAGTTGCTCAATTAGCTCAGCCTGGGTCTCGTTGTCTGCCAAGATTCTTTGAGCTTGGGCCATTAGATGAAGATAGCATTCAGGGTCATCTACTCCTTCGAATTCAGGTGCGCGATCAGCACGTCGAAAACACCTGCAAAGCAAAACTAGATAAAAACGTGAGATAGACTACTAGGGCGCGATTGATTGCCTCCCCGGCAACAGCGCCAATTTGTCAGGTAGTGTTCGTCTAGGGGAGGTGCGATTCAAATATTCAAATATATATCTCAACTATGCTAATTCCCTGTTCAAGCAAATAATACAGGAATCCCTCCCGATGCAGTGGTAGGGTAATTCAGGATCGAATCCACGAGGAGGTATGTCAGCGCTTCATTTGCTGTAATGACGATCAAGCTTTCGACCTCAGAAGACCCTTGATATCGATGTGTCTGGTCGATATCGAACTCAGTCCATGTCGATTTCCAGCAAAATTCCTGTCAGAGACAAAACAAAACAAAGTCGACGTCGAGAGAGACCTCGATATCGATGTTAGTGCTCGATATCGACCTACACAGTCGATTTCGATAGGGTTGGCATGGTACGGTAACCACCAAAAAATGGTGATTACCACGTACCAACCACAAATTGGTGGTACGCAAATTTTCATACCACGTACCAACCACAAGTCGTGGTTACCGCATATGTGGTAACCACGACTTGTGGTTACCATCGGTACATTACCATGGTTACCAAGCTGTAATTTTGTTTGTATTTTTTTGAAACCCTTGACTACCTTCCGGTAGTCATCAAAGTTATCGAACGAAAAAATATGGTTACCAACTACTAAAAGTTCAAATAAATCAAGTTCACAACCTAAAGTACAAACCAATTCAAACCAACCAAGTTCAAAGTCTTGAAACAAACCAAGTTCAATTGTTCAAACATTCAAAATGTTCATGCAAGTTCAAACTCTTCAAACATTCAAAATGTTCCTACCGTTTCTAGTAGAAAAAGTAGAAAGGACCAATTTAGGTCAAAATCAAAACACAAAATATAAATTAAAAACTTAAAACTTAAAGGTAATAGCAATAAAACATTAAATAAAAAAAATTAATATATATACTTGGTAACCATGGTAACCATTGTATTTAGATTTCATTACCATTACCGTACCACCTTCACGTGGTTACCACCAAGATGGTTACCACCATGTTGGTTACCACAAGTGTGGTTACCAACATAGTCGGTTTGTGGTTGGTATGTGGTTGGTATGGTAATTTCCGTACCATTTGCCAGCCCTAGATTTCGATGTCTGTAACAGAAATTGTAAAGCGTAACCTATTGTCGGAAACGTGTCTGAAGAGCTTAGAGTGGTAAAGGAATTGTGGACAGAAATAAAACTCAAACTTTTATATGAAATTCAATTAACTAAAAGCTTCCAAAGTCGGGGATTCATGCCACAATGATAACAATCCAAGTATGATGCTAAAGTTATGAAATTTGATGTCTTTCCGTCAAATAACTTTCATTACCAACACTTAGGTGATTAGAGGCTCTCGCATAATTCCTAAGAGTTAATATCCAATTCATGAAAAATCCAAGTTCACAATATGATTGGCTTTTGCTTCAATAATGCAAATAATGAATCTCCCTAACTTTGGCAAAGGATCATGCATAGGATAGAAGACGGAATCGCATAAAAATCATAACTTTGATGCACTTACCCTACATTGCTATCGTTCGACTCACCCCGACCCTAGAAGTGGGTTGAATACTCGTGCTTCATCGTTGAACTCATCATCATCATTGAAAAGAAAACTACTTTGATTAAACTAAAGAGAAAGTTACAACCGAACAAAGCCAAATCTCCGCTCTTGCTTCCACCCCACTAACTCGACTCTCCTATCTCTCTCTCTCTACAAATTCTCTGCGATATCAGATGATTAAACTTAGCCCTAACGCCCTCTAGATATAGATCTCAAATCTTGCTAGCCAAGGATTCGAAACTTTATGTTTATTCTCTAAGATAAAACATAATAAAGTAAAAACTAAAAATTCCATGGTAAATAACATAATAGATGACGTCTAGTGTTGATGATAGAAGATCTCGACTTTTGGATAGACGTGCAAGCTTCGGATAGAATTCTATCAAAATCTGAGTCGGACTTCTCTACTGGAAAACATCGATATCGACCTAAGACATCGATATCGAGCTCTCTTTCACTCTATCTCGAGCTCTCCTTCTTCTCCTCAGACTGGAACTCGACTTCTATCAATATGCTCGATCTAGGCCACTCGATATCGACCTTCAGACATCGATATCGACCTCTGTCTGTGTCGACATGCTTTGTTCTCTGCTGCTCGATTCCTAATTGCTCTGCTGCACTCGATGTCGAGGTTCATAGTCGATTTCGACCTTTTTAGAAGACTTTGAGTCCTTTTTATGCTCTTCCAAATCTGTCCATTTCTGCCTGTTTTCTGCGAAATCACATAGAAACTCGTGCAGACCCATATATTTGACAATAATGCATAAACTACACTAATCCCATGTATTCCCACTAATATGCATGCAAAAGAATGATAAAATGGACTTAAATGTGCATAGAAAATATGCAATTTGCGTGCACATGAAACACCCCATACTTAAGCTTGCTTGTCCCCAAGTAATACTTTTAATGGTCATTTAAGGGAAGAAAGTAAACCCTCAACATCATAGATTCATTTTTCATATGTCCCTACAATCAATTGTCATCCTCGATAAGGTACTTATATCAACGAAATCCATGTCGGTGCATAAAAGCAACATCATATTCATGAAAGGAGGTTTATATGCATAAAAACAATTTCAGTGACATAGCATTAATAATCAAGAGGACTTTTGCAAGCTATAGAGAAGTAGATTGGTAAAAGGCAAAAGGTGGGCTAATATTTGGCCATGTGGTGTTAAATCCGGGGAAATATACTTTCTTTCCAAAATATTCCACATTCCTTCTTCATCATGTTTCTCACCTTTCACTCATCACTCAATGCTTTTTTTCTTTATAATGCTTTTACCTCTCTAACCTTAGCAATGCCTTCTCGCGAGTCACAAACATGGGTGTCATGAATGGCCCCGAATACTTAGTACTTCGGACTCCTCACCTTGTGTCCCATCTCGCTGAACTAACTTCTCAACGAGCAGGGTCGACCTACCTTTATCTCCTGAGGTGATCGAATTTTTTCTCGCTCATTAAATTTTCCATATTTCATATTTTGTTTCATTCCTTCCATAACTCCAATAATATTATGCACAAACTCCATATAACAACTCCAAAGATGACATCCATTCTCAAACTTGTCCCCGGATAGGGTATAAGGTATAAAAATGGGCAATATGATATATATGTGGAGCAATAATGATAATGATGTAGTAAGGCTCATATATGGCTTGTGACTTTTGCAAATATGCATATGTAAGGCTAGGGTATGAACTTTTTTAAGTACTTGTATGGAAATATATAAAAAGCCTCCATCATCTTATCATGCACATGTCAAAAGCAACTTTAAATTTTTCTCTCCATTTTTTTTTCTTTTTTTTGCACTTCATTGGGACTTCCCTTAACTAGGAAATTTCATGTTATATCTCTAATGAATCTAATTTTGCATCGTAGAGCTCTTTTTTATACTTCCATGACTCTTTTCTATATTTTTAATTTTTGATGGGGGTCATTTTGTTTCGAAAATAAAACTAGTATGCAATGTTAACTATGTAAGTATGAATATACATTAACATTTAACTAAAATATGCAATAACTATGAAAAATGCTCAAAATATGCTAAAATATGCAAGTAAGCCTTTCCCCTACCCCATACATAAAGATTACAGTGTCCTCACTGTATTAGAACTAGGTTTAAGAAAGAAAACTTACTAAAATGTCACAAATTTCAGGAGTCGAAGAAGACTGCATGGAAGGTCGATGTCGACCTTTAACATCGGAATCGATGTCTGTTCATTGATTTCTGGCTCAGGCTTCGGAGTGATCCGGCCTCGACCACAAGCCCCTCGGAATCGACCTTAAGGTCGATATCGAGCTTCAACATTGATTTCAATCTCCGTTTTTCTCTCCTTCTTTCCTGTAACTTGTTAAAAAACTAAAACCAAACAAAAAACTAATAATAATGTAAAGTTTCAAAACAAAGTAAAAATTGTCTAAAACCAAAACGAAGTGTCTTTTTTACAAGATCTAGACTTCAAAGTTGCTAGGCCGACTTCAAAGTTGTCTAAAACCAACACTCATTTCTTGTCTCTCAATTGCATTCCGCCCGGATGGATTTGATTCACCGTGAAAGGTCTCATCCTCTTATCTTTGAATCTAGTAGGAAACCATTGATCTTTTGATTTGGCGATATACACCTTGTCTCTTACTTCATAATGGGTCGAATCATCTTCGGATACCCTACACAAGCGCACATGCCAAGGCACACCTCTTTCCAATAATGATAAATCTTTAATTGAGATGGAACAGGAGGAATCCGTACCTTGACTTACCTTTTCTTCTTTCTGTGACTCAGGTCGACTTCGATCATCAGTCGTCAATATCGAGCTCTGTTGTGCTCCTGGAGGTTCATTCGATTTGGAGTGGTTATGCTCGACATGATCAGGTCGATTTCGACCTTCAAAGATCAATATCGAGGACTTTCCTCCTCCTTTCTCAGCTTCTATGGGTGTCAATTTCGTCATATGGGCATGGTCGATATCTACATTCATTCTCTATTTCGAGGTTCCTTCTCCTCCGTCGACCCCATACTTATGACCTGGCACAGAATCTTGAACTTTGTTAGTCGATATCGACTTACCTGGGTCGATGTCGATGTTCTATCTGGCTCCTTCATTCAAGATTGCCACGACCTCCTCCACTTGGGCTTCTATGGCCCTCCTTTCAAGCTCTTCCGGTGTCATACTCCTTACCTTCGCTTCTCCACATGCAATGTAGACACCATTGATGGCCTTAATCTCCGTTGGCCCTTGATTATTCACTGTCTTGTTGAAGGCATACTCTATCACCTTATCGCTAATTGTGAATGAGAGCAATCCTTTCTTCATGCTTATGTTGGCATCGATGGTTTCTAGGAATGGCCTACCTAAAATAATGGGGCAAGCAGGGTCCTCCGCTATATCAACAACTAAGAAATCAGCAGGGAAAAATAATTTACCTACTTGTACTGGCACATCAGTTACCATCCCTGTTGGAATTACTACCGTATTATTTGCCATGTATAGCTTTGCATCCACGGGCTCCAGACGACCTATCTTTACCTTGTGCCATATGGTTAGTGGCATCATGCTAACGCTAGTGCCCAAATCAACTAAAGCATTAAAGCGATATCGACCTAAGCCTATAGCGATAGAAAACTTACCTGGGTCCGCTCGCTTTTGTGGTAGCTCCAATCTGTTGCACTCCTCTGTGATCTCAGACAGCGACCGCTTCTTACCAAATATGTCCTTAAGGAACCTTACATAAGATGGCATCTCATGAAGTACTTCGGTGAATGGAATTGAGACATTGAGTCCTTGAAGCATCCTCATGAACCGCTGGAACTTCTTTTCCGCTGGGTCCTTAATCATCTTCTTTGGGAATGGCAACACCTTCTTATTCCCTACAGCTGGAGTTAGATCGACATCGACTGGATGGGGGTCGACATCGACTGA
Source organism: Persicaria maculosa (assembly GCA_963922045.1). Lineage (NCBI taxonomy): Eukaryota > Viridiplantae > Streptophyta > Magnoliopsida > Caryophyllales > Polygonaceae > Persicaria > Persicaria maculosa. The sequence continues at coordinate 3,838,963 of OY998269.1, read as the reverse complement.
AGAAGTCAATTTTTGTGGTAACTCAACAGTATTGTCGACATCGACTGCATGGTCGACATCGACGTCACCTTGGTCGATATCAATAGGAGGGTCGATATCGACGTCTGTTCTGGGGCTTTCTCCTCAGCTTTTCGCTCGGGCATTTTTACTTGACGCCCACTCCTTAAGTTCATGGCCGCTATGTGTCCAGTAGTTTTGCCCTTTTTGTTGGGCACAGTAGATCCAGTGAACGATCCTGACGCTTTGGGTATTGCTTCTGCCATGCAATTGACCTATTTGGGTCTCCATGTTGCAATTCCAAACGTCTATCTTCCCAAGCCTAGAGTTGATGCCCTGCAGCTGAGTATGGACAGAGTTATTGGCTTGTTTGAACTCAGCGTGGTTCCTCCGCATCTCATCAAGAATGATCTGCAGGTCATCCTTCCTTGTTTCCCGCTCAGGGAGCCGTTGTGCTCTATATGGTGAGGGATCCCTTTGTTGATAGAACCTTTGTTCTCCCCAATAGTGTTGATTGCCCCCTCCATAGGAGCCTCTCGTCCATTTGGCTTCCTCATGTTGTTCCGCCATAGATACTTTCTCAGTGTGTGGACAGGCACTAGTGTTATGCCTTGTTGAACCACATTTCTAACAAGTTTGATTGTTGCTCAGGAACCTGACTTGCTTTTGAAGGTGGCATGTCTGATCGTTGTGGAATTGTTGCCACACATCAGGGTCTATCTCCTTTGGAGGCTCATATAGTGGCATAGATGGGGTAGGCCTTGAATCATAGGCCGCAACAGTCCCATAAGTGTTTTCCAAGTTGACTAGCCTCTCAATAGTCTCCTAGGCCTCCGTTGGTGTGAGCTCAATGTACCGAAAAGAGGTGTATGAGTTCATCCTCTCCTTATTCGGCGCATCAAGGGAATTATAGAATATCTCCTGGATAACATAGGGTAGTTGCCCATGCGTTGGGCATGATCTCAGCAAGTCCTTAAAACGCTCCCACGCCAGTGCCAATGTTTCACCTGGCTTTTGTCGGAGCATCACCGTTTTAGAGGGAGGAAATAATTTGTTTAGGAATGCATCTTTCACCTCTGCCCATGTTCTCAGCAAGCGTGGAGCCAAACTTTCTATCCATTACAATGCCTTTCCTGCCAAAGGCCATCAAAAAGATTTCAGTCTCACATACTCTAAATTTACACCATCAGTAATTGTTTCACATAAATCCATAAAAGTAGAGATGTGATACAGTGGGCATTCATTTGGTCTTCCTTCAAAAGTATTTCTTTTAATTTCAGATAGGAAGTTTATTTTAATTTCATAATTTCAAGGAGGAATAAGTATAGCGGATTCAGGAACATGAAGCGGCGGATGCATGTATTGCATCTCCGTCTGTGGATACTGATTGAGCTGCTCTTAGGCTTGTTTGCGCGCATCCTCCTCCCTATCAGCACGGGCTCGTTGTGATCCTCAATCTCTTTCCTCAACCGCTCTATGGTCTCAGTCTGCATCTCGTTATCCGCCATAATTTGAATAGCTTCGTTACGAAGATGGAAGAAACGTTCAGGCTCGTCAATGGTTTCAAGGATAGGTCCACGATCAATACGTCGCATAAACCTGCAAAAGAAGCTCTAAAAGATCGTGAGAAAACTTAGGTGGCGATTGATTGCCTCCCCGGCAACGGCGCCAATTTGTTTTTCTAGGGGAGGTGTGATTCAAATATTCAAATATATATCTCAACTATGCTAATTCCCTGTTCAAGAAAATAATACAAGAATCCCTCCCGATGCAGTTGTAGGGTAATTCAGGATCGAATCCACGAGGAGGTATGTCAGTGCTTCCTTTGTTGTAATCATGATCATGCTTTCGACCTCAGAAGACACTTGACATCGATGTGTCTGGTCGATATCGATCTCAGTCCTGGTCGATTTCCAGCAAAATTCCTGTAAGAGACAAAAGCAAACACAGTCGACGTCGAGAGAGACCTCGATATCGATGTTAGTGCTCGATATCGACCTTCACAATCGATTTCGATGTCTGTAACAGAAACTGTAAAGCGTAACCTATTGTTGGAAAAGTGTCCGAAGAGCTTAGAGTGGTAAAGGAACTGTGTATAGAAATAAAACTCAAACTTTTATATGAAATTCAATTAACTAAAAGCTTCCAAAGTCGGGGATTCATGCCACAACGATAACAATGCTAGTATGATGCTAAAGTTATGAAATTTGATGTCTTTCCATCAAATAACTTTCGTTACCAACACTTAGGTGATTAGAGGCTCTCGCATAATTCATAAGAGTTACTATCCAATTCATGAAAAATCCAAGTTCACAATATGATTGGCTTTTGCTTCAATAATGCAAATAATGAATCTCCCTAACTTTCGCAAAGGATCATGCATAGGATAACAGACGGAATCGCATAAAAATGATACCTTTGATGCACTTACCCTACATTGCTATCGTCCGGCTCACCCCGACCCTATAAGTTGCTATCGTCCGGCTCACCCCGTCCTGAGTCTGCACTCGATGTCGAGGTTCATAGTGGATTTCGACCTCTTCAGAAGAATTCGAGTTCTTTTTCCGCTCTTCCAAATCTGACCATTTCTGCCTGTTTTCTGCGAAATCACAAAGAAACTCGGGCAGACCCAAATATTTAAAAATAATGCATAAACTACACTAATCTCATGTATTCCCACTAATATGCATGCAAAAGAATGATAAAATGGACTTAAATGTGCATAGAAAATGTGGCAATTTGCGCGCACATCAGGTATGAGGAAATCGACTTCTTCAAACAATTATATGAAATAGATGAAATCCGATTACTAGCCTATGGAAATAATTACAAGACTTCCTCCCACTGTAGTAGAAGGGTAGTCAGGATCGATCCACGAGGATACAGGTCAGCGGGATTATAGTAGCATTGGAAAGCTCACATCTTTGGTCGACCAGAAGCCTCAATCTCGACCTTGGTGCTCGATTTTGACCTTGGTTGTTGATTCCCTCTGCAACAGAAGACCTACAGAGACAAAAACAAGCAATCGATATCGACTAGGGAGGTCGATATCGATGTTAGTTTAGAAATCGACTGGCTCAGAAGACTGCCAGTCGACACAGGGTGGTCGATATCGATGATGGGGGTCGATATCGATGTTGCTAAATCATACAGGGAGAACTACATTGATACAGAAGACCATCGACGAAGCACATTGGTCTATATCGACGTCTAGGGGTCAATATCGATGTTGGTTCCTGCAAAGTTGTTAGCTTTTGTCGGCAAATAAAGGCCGAAGACTCAAGCATGAATAAGGAAGCGATGAACAGAAATAAAGACTGTATTTTTATGTGTATAAACTATATAAAAAGCAACTCCTAGGATTAGGGTTTACCACAACGTTAACCAATGCATCCGATAAGGCAAATAAGACAGACAATTGCGCTATTTCACTAGAGAGACAAGCTTTCGTTGTACACCAACTCTTAGGATTACTCTTGCAAATAAACCTAATTGTCTCTACCAATTTTATGTTTATAACTCAAGTTGTTAGCATGAATCCCTTTTCTTTCGATTAGGACTAAACATAGAATTGTAGGAGATGATATAGACACAACGATATCAACATCTAACACTTACCTCAGGCACGCATGGCTAACGTCAGGCTCACCCCGACACTAGAAGCTTTGGGAGACTACTCGCACCTCATCGAAGGAAACACCATTGATATAAAAAAGGAAACTTGCATTAATAACTCTGAAACTTTAGAACTCAACGTCGGCTTTCGCAAAAGCAAAACCCTAAAGCTTCTTCCTAACTCTAACTCTATTGAATGATGGAATGTGTTTTCTTGGATGATTGAATGCCAACCCCCTAGGGCTTTATTTATAGGCTACTAATCCTTGCTATCCAAGGATAGTATCTTCTATCTAAACTATAAACTCTATCCAAACAAGTAGGATAGATCTTTTATTTTAGGTAACTTATCTAAATAACTTAATAAACCTTAGGGTAAAAATACATATTCCCCAGCTGTAATCTATCTAATATCTATAGATAATCTGTGGCTCTTGAAGATAGAATGGCAATCCACGTCTTGAAAAGCGCATCCAACCGGTGTCGAAGTATGGTCCATATCCACTAGGAAGGTCAATTTCGACCTCTCTGTTTCTGCTCGACGGGCTCAACTCCACTCGATTTCTGGGACCAGGTTGATATCGATGTCTGGTGATCGATATCGACCACGTGGGTCGATTTCGACGTCTTCTCTACTTCACTTGGTTTCTTCGTTTTGACTCTGATTTCGCTCGAATGCCTACAAAATGAGATCAAAACTTTTCCGGACTCTATTTCTTGCACGTTAGCCCATTCTACACAAATTTGCATTATTTTCAACTTTTATTTTAGCAATCGAATGAAATATGAAGTCAAAAGATGCAATAAAAAGAGGTACAAGTATGTACATCAGCGTCCAAACCGTGGATTATTTCCACTCGATATCGACTTGGTGACTCGATATCGAGGTCTCTGTTTCGGCTCGACGGTCTTCACTTCACTCGAGTTTTGGAGGCCACTCGATATCGATGTATGCACTCGATCTCTAGTCATGTCGAGTGCCCCTTCAGTTGGTATGTTGCTCTCTGGATCAACTTTGGGTGTCTATGTCGACAGGTTCAGTCGATCCCAACCTGTCTGGTCGATATCGACCTCCTTTTAGCTTTACTTGGCTTTCTCGTTTTGATTCTGATTCTAATATAATTCCTACATATTTAGATAAAAACTTTTGCAGACTCTATATCTTGCACGTTAGCTCATTTTACACAAATTTGCATTATTTTCAACCTTTACTTTAGGAATCGAATGGAATATGAATTCATAACATGCAAATAAAATGACACTACATATGTACATCACGAGCCCACTGTTGACGTCGACCCTGTCCAAGAAAAGCCGAGATCGACCATAGCATTTGATGTCAACACCCCTGTCGCTGTCGACCATTCATCTACAACACCTCGGGCCAATCCCGCTCCGACAAAGAAGACGCCGGTACCCTTTCCCTCCAAAGCACTAAGGGACCCTGCGGACAAGAAGGTTCAAAGATTTGTGAAGGTCCTCCAAGGCCTAAACATCACCATACCATTCATGGAGGTCCTTCATGAGATTCCATCCTACGTCCGATTCCTAAAGGACATCTTGAGCAAGAAGCGATCGATCTTTGAGATCGCGGAGGAATGCAGCAAAGTAGACTACCAAGAGAAGAGAAGTGATCCGGGGAGATTTGCCATTACAATTGGGCTTGGCCAACATCGCTACAAGGCATTGTGTGATCTAGGGGCTAGCGTGAGCATCATGTCTTTGTCCATATGGTCAAAGGTAAACATTGCAGCCTTGGAGCATGTGGATATGAAGCTTTATATAACCGACAACAACTTCGTAAAGCCCATAGGAATCATAGATGACGTTCCAGTCAAGGTGGGTAAGTTATTTGTACCCAAGGATTTTATTGTGATTGATATGACGGAAGATCCCACATGCCCCATCATCCTAGGGAGGTCGTTCCTAGCTACAGCCGATGCCAATATCAGCGTGAGAAAGGGACTATTTTCATTCACAATTGGCACTAAAGTCATAGAGTTCTCCTTCAACCATAAAATGAAGGAAGTGAACCGAATGGAAGTCAAGGCCTTACATACAATAGGGAGAGTAATCCTTTGTGAAGATCCAACAAAGAGGACCTTGACCAATGAAGAGATAAAGGAGAGGGCCATGGAGGCCCAAATGGAGGAGCTTTTGGCTATTTGGGCCCATGTGGATGAAGTAGAAGGGATTGAGAAAGCAGTCGATGTCGACACATAACAGTCGATGTCGACACATAAAAGTCGATGTCGACCACAATGGAGCCAGATCGGATGCCAATAGCTAAGTATGGGGTCGACGCTGAAGAAAGCCTCGAGATTGACCAAGGTCAGACGATATTGACTGGACCTACTCGAGATCGACTCCCCATGATCAACCACCGTCCATCGACTGCACCTCCAGAGAAGAATCCACTTGATGTCGATACCTCTACTCGATGTCGAGTACTCCCTCAGAGCATGAATGAATCAATGGTAAGCCTAGGTAAAGATCCTCGTCCTTTAAAGCTTAAAGATAAAATTCCTGTGAAAAGAGTACCCGTGTTTGTATGCCTTACTACCATCATAGGAAAGTCAATACGCGAATATGAGGCGGGCAAACAAGGTGCTTATGGAGCAATGCAACATTATGGGATGCAAGAGAAATGATGGAAGAAAAAGAGGATTAGTGACAATTCATAAGGTCTATCCAGGAAGTTTGGAGCTTGAAGATAAGAAAGGGACAATATTCAAAGTGGACCTCGAAAGCCCTGAAGAGGACGCGCGAGCAATATGGTCCCTATATGCCCCAACTTGGATAGAAGAGGAGAAGTCGGCCTAGCGACTATAAAAACTTGTACATAGACTTTATTTTAGATAGTTTGGTATTTTAGGGTTTTAGGATTTTTGGTTTTGGTTTTAAGACTTTATTTTTATGCTTTTTGGAGAAACTAACAATTGCAGGTATGAAGGAGCTGCAAAAGCACTCGATGTCGACCATTTTGGTCGATGTCGACCATTTTGGTCGATGTCGACTAAGGGAAATCGAGCGAGGCAATTGTGATCAATTCGAGATCACTTTGAGTTGAAGCAAGAAGTTGAAGTCAATCGACCTCCCCTGTAGACGTGCCTGTTTCGAGCCGTTGCGATCTTTTCTAGTAAGTCCTCTTTAATTCCACTTCTGATTTTAGTTTTACAATGAGGACATATTAGGCATCATATATACATATTTTCTCATGAGCATAAAGTTTATAATTCATAAAGATTTTTTAGAAAAAGTACCCCCATTGAAAAAATTGAAAACTTTTCATGGAAGTTCGTACAAAACTCGACGATGCAAAAGTAGATCTGTTAGAGATATATCAATTAAATTGCCTACTAAAGGGAAGTCTCAATGAAGTGCGATTTTAGAGAAAACCATGAAAGCAGTAACAATTTGAAGTTGGTTTTGACATGTGCATGATAAGAGGACGGAGGACATTATTTTCCATTCATACATTTTTTACCCTAGCCATTACCCATGCTTTTCTCCTTACTTCATATTCTAACCCATATGTGCTTAATGTCATATTTGCTCCACAAGTTATAAATTGACCATTTTTATACGTTTTTTCCCATCGGGGAGATTATGTTATGAAATGGATGTCATATTATGGAGTTTTGTATGATTTGATATCTTGTGAAGATTTTATGAAGTTGATGGTAGGAGAATTATTAATGGAAAATTTTATGAATGAAAGAAAATCTGGTCACTTGGGAGTTAGGTGGATCCAACCTACTTGCGGAGGATAAAATTCACGCGAGATGGGACACAAGGTGAGGAGTCTGAAGTGCTAAGTATCCAAGGCCATTCATGACACCCATATTTGCGGCTCGCGAGAAGGCAGCACAAAGGTTAGAGAGGTAAAAGCAATAAGTGAAAAAAAGCAAAGAGCGTTATGAGGAAAAGGAATGTGGATATCATAAAGGAGAAGGTGCATCAAAGAAAGAAAGTTTCAAAATTTCTCCCTGGATAATGCACCCCAAATATATCCCACCAATATTCCTTATACCCTCCTTTCACCATTGCGCATAAAAGTCCTCTTGATTATTAATCCTATGTTATAAATTGTGTTTTTGCATAATCCTCATTTTGTGTGAGATGTTGCTTTCCATTCACAAGCACGAATTTGACGGCAATAGTACCTTTGCGAGGATGCTAATTGATTGTAGGGTTAGATGAGAATGGATCTACAATGTTGAGAGTTTCGTTCTTCTCCTGAATGACCATTGAAAGTATTGCTAGAGGACAAGCAAGCTTAAGTACAGGATGTTTGATGTGCGCTTATTTCACCATGTTTCATGCTTACATTCATTCCGTTTTTTATGCATATTTTATACTTTTGGGTTAAGAAAATAATGAATTTGTGTAGTTTGAGTTTATTTGCAAAATATAGAGGTCTACACAAGTTTTGGTTTGATTTTGCAAGAAACAAAACATTTTGGAGTGAAAACAAGACACTTAAGAAGAGCTTGATCTCGAGTAGAGGCACTCGATCTCGACATGATGACTCGATATCGACTGATGCAATCGAGATCAACTGAAGGAAAAGAGCCAGATCGAGACTAAAACAATGTCGACAATAAATCACCCATGTCGACCGACATGAAGCACTCGACATCGAGTATTCCACTCGCCATCCACTGGAGCAACAGGTGCGTAAGAGACGCGTGATGGGTCGGATCTTTGGGAGATTACTTAGCCACGTGATTTATCTATAATCTACCAAGATCTTCTATCCTTAAGGGTATATATATTCCAGTCATGTTAGGGAATATTACCTTTTTAAATATATTTATTCAGATATAATTTCCTTTATTAATCTTAGTAGGATTAGGACTCCAATCCTTGGCTAGCAAGGGTTGCGAGGCTATAAATAAAGCCCTATAGTTGGTTTTAGGAATCATCCAATCCACAACCAATTGTGCAACCCAAAGAAGAGCAAGTACCGAGTAGAGATAGAGAAGAAGGCGGTGTTTGGTTGTACGATTGGAGTTTTAAAGTTTAATGCAAATTTATTTCTTTTATTCAACGATGTTTTCCCCGATGAGGCATTAGTAGTCGTGTACTTCTAGGGTCGGGATGAGCTCGACAATAGCCATGTAAGTATGCTTGAATTCCTTATGTGATTATGCAATTTCATCTTCTACCCCGCGCTCATTCTTTCATGAGAATTTAGGATCATTCCTTATTTACCTTATATGAATCGAAAGTAGATTATATATGTGAATTTGGAAAGTAATTAGGTTTTTCCTGTGAAAGTTGACTAAACCCTAATTATAAAAAGGATAGTAACAATTAGGTGTTTATGCGAAAGCCTCTATATTCATAATTGGTTGATAATAAAAACATAATCTTTTATGTGATTTAAGTGTTAATGCATGCATGGTTATTGTCGTGGTGAATCCTTACCTTAGGAGCTTTTAGTTTATATTTACAAAACCCTAAAAAAATATGTTTTCTTTTATTTCCTTTATTATTTCTGTTTTTCATATTTTTTTTGTGACAATCTGCGAGACCACTCAACATTGATACTACCACTCGATATCGAGTACACTGCAACTAAAAGAATCAAGTCGACGGTATTTTGTGTCGACAGGGAAACACTGACCCACACGAGATCGACTACTGTAGTCGATATCGAGTGCTCTGGTTTCTGTTGCAAGTTTGACAAATCGATTGAGGACACTAGAAATCGACAGCCCCTGTCGATATCGACCTATCTAGTCGATATCGAGGCTACTAGTCGACGTAACGCAGGAACTTACAAGACTATTTAGGAAGCACTGACTCTCCTCCCAGAGGATTGATCCCAATTCCCTACTGTGGCATTGGGAGGGAGTCTTGAATTATATTTGTTAGGTAAGGAATTGGTTTGAATTACATACTTTTATGTACACATATAGATTCCCCTCCTCACATGACCTCTCATAAACCTCACCTCTTGATGAGTCTCCGGAATGTCCTCTTGCTCCGTGTAGCGGCAAGTGGTTGTAATATGCTTCTCGGAGCCACACTCAGTGCAGGGTTGGTTGGCGGAGAGGAATTTAACATGATTTTGGAGAAGGCCTTGAGTCAAAGGTTGTAGGAGTCCCATATGTATTGTTAAATTCTACCAACCTCTCCATGGTATCCCAAGAATATTGCGGTAGAAGATCTAGATACCCATAGGAGGTGTAGGTTATGATTTTCTCCTTGGTTTCCACATTAAGAGCGTTGTAGATTATCTCTTGAATAACATAAGGTAGGTGCCCATGCGCAGGGAAAGACCTTAGTAGCTCCTTGAACCGCTCCCACACTTGCGCCAATGTCTCATTAGGCTTTTGCTTGAAAGTCGTGATCTTTTGGCATATCACCGTCATCTTGGATGGACGGAAGAACATGTTGAGGAACGCATCCTTAACTTCATTCCATGTGCGGAGTGATCGTGGAGTTACGCTCTCCAACCATTGTTGTGCTTTCCATGTGAGAGACTAGTGGAATGCCTTTAGTTTCACATATTATAGGTTAGTTTCAAGTAAATTAGTAATATATGCCAAAGGGCCCTCATTAGGTTTCCCTTCAAAAGTATGTCTCATAATTTCGGTTAGGAAACTTGTTTTAATTTAAAAGTTTGAAGAAGGGATAAGAATGGCCAATTCGGGCACGGTTAGAGTTGGATGCATGTCTTGCTTCGCCGTTTGAGGAGGTTGATTGAGTGGAGCCTCAAATTGTCTTCTTGCTTGCTCCTCTCGATCGGGGCATGCCCTTTGTGTCACTTATCTAGCAGCATGATCCTAAATTTGTTTCTTGAGATGCTCGATCTCTTGAGCTTGGGTATCTTGATTAGACATGATTCTTTGTAACCTTGATTATAGATGGAGAAAGCACTCTAGCTCGTCTAAACCTTCAAATTCAGGTGTGCGATCAGTGTGTCGCATGCACCTATAAGACAAAACTCAAAGTAGAATGTGAGACAAACTACTAAGTCCACGAATGATAGCTTCCCCGGCAACGGAGCCAAAATGTGACGTAGAGGAGAATTGATTAAAATAATAAAAATATAAACCCTAGCAAGCATCTCAATCCTATCAAATAAATACAAGACGCCCCTACTGTAGTAGTAGAGGAATTAGGTTCGATCCATGAGGAAGCGTGTCAACAGTTCCAAAGTAGTCCATACACATGTTTTACAGAAGTCAACCAGAACTCCTCGATGTCGACATGAATAGTTGATGTGCGCCTATTTCACCATGTTTCGTGCTTACATTTATTCCATTTCTTATGCATATTTTATACTTTTGGGTTGGGAAAGTAGTGCATTTATGTAGTTTATGTTTATTTGCACGATATAGAGGTCTACACAAGTTTTTGTTTAATTTTGTAAGAATTGGAACATTTTAAAGCTAAGACAAGACACTAGAATATCACTCGATCTCATGCACTTCACTCGACCTCGAGCAAAGCACTCGACATCGACCAAGACACCTGATGTCGACTGAAGGAAAATGCAAAATCATAAACCAAGGCAAGAAAGGAGTAATGTCGACCGAAACCACCCATGTTGACTGATACAAAGCACTCGACATCGACTAGTCCATTTGACATCTATTGAAGCAACAGACGCGTAGCAAACGTGTAATGGGCCGGATCTTGGGGAGATTGCTTAGCCACGTCATTAATCTATCATCTTCCAAGATACTTTTATCCTTATGGGTATATTCTAATTTACCCTAGGGAATATTAACTTTCGATAGTCTTATAATTAGATAGAATTTATATTTAGATAGAATTTTAGTTTAGCAATCTTATTAGAATTAGGACTCCTATCCTTGGCTAGGAAAGAATGTGAGGCTATAAATAAAACCCTACGGGCTGAGTTTTCAACAATCCAATCGAATCATCCAAGAACACAAGCAATTGTGTGCCCACAACAAACAAAGAGAGAGTTAGACATAGAGAGAGAAGAATGTGGTGTTTTGTTCTATGACTAAATGTTTAGTTTTTATGCAAAGGTTTGTTTATTTTATGATGATGTTTTCCCCAATCATGAGTGAGTAGTCGTCCTACTTCTAGGGTCAGGGTTAGCCAGGCAATAGCCGTGTCAGTATGCTTAAATCCCTAATTTGATTATGTGTTTTCATCATCTATCTCGTGCTTAATCCTTTTTGAGAGTTTAGGATAATTCCTTATCTGCATTATAAGAAGCGAAAGTGGATTATTGTTGAATTTGGATAGAAATTAGGTTTTGTTTGTGAAAGTTGACTAAACCCTAATTATGAAAAGGATAGAAATAAATAGGTACTTGTGCGAAAGCCTCTATATTCCAATTTGGTGATTAACGAAAGTGTTTATGCATGCATGGTTATTGTTGTGGTGAATCCCTACCTTGGAAGCTTTTAGTTTATAAGTTTAAAAAACCACAAAAAATATTCGCTTTTATTATTCTTTTATTTCTGTATTTTATTTTACTGTTACGACCCTACATCTGCTCTCGACATCGACCTATCAAGTCGAGATCGACCTACCTGCACTAAAGAAATAAATTCGAAGGTATTCTGTGTCGACAGAGAAGATTTAACCCAATCGATATTGACCACTCTAGTCGACGTCGACCTCTCTAGTTTGGTCGATATCGATAGCCTTTGTCGGTATTGACCAAACTAGTCGATATCAAGGTTTTTGGTTGACAATACTGCAACATTGCAAGGCTATTTAGGAACTGTTGACTCGTCTCCTCAAGGATCGGTCCTGATTCCCTACCACCACATCGGGAGGAAGTCTTGTCATTTATTGTCTAGGAAAAGGAGTTGCTTTGGTTTGAGGTTATTTATATATTTATTTTGATATACAATTCCCCTCCTATGTCAACAATCGATGTCGATCAAAGGGTTGTCGATCTCGAGTATGTAAACCTGCAAACACAAAAATAGAGACAGTCGACGTCGACTAAGGCAATCAATGTCGAGTTAGTTCAAACAGTAGATCGACTCATAAAAACTGTCGATCAATTTGGGTCAGTCGATATCAACCTGTGCAGTCGATATCAATCACAACAACAAAAGCCAGAAAACGTCGGCGAATAAGGCCGAAGAATAAAAGGATGAAATTAGAAGATGTGAACAGAAAAGACACGGGTTTTGAGTAACAATTTAAAGGGTTTAAAACAATGATACAAGGGACTCCGAAGGCTATGGATCACCACAACGTTAACCACGCATGCACAAGATAGAGTAAGATGGAAAATTATGCTATGACATCAAAGGACCAAGCTTTCACCTTTTCCAACAAATAGATATATTGGCTATTGCAAATAAACCTAATTTGTCTCTACCGATTTCATGTTTATGATCCAAGTTGTTCGGATGAATTCCTTTTCTCTTGAATAAGGGTTAAACACAAATAGGTAGAAGATGATCAAGACATAACAAATATCAATATCAAACTCATGTCAAGGATGCATAGCTAACGTCGGGTTCACCCCGACCCTAAGAGAAAAGCAACTACTTCATCATAGTAGAAGAGAACATGATTGAAATAAAAGAAAAAACTTCCTAAAACCTAAAACTGAATGTAATTGTTTTTGTGTGTTGAGAGATAATTAAAGATCAGCCCCAAGGGCTTTATTTATAGCCTACTAATCCTAGCTAGCCCCGGAGAGGTAATTCTATCAAAACTAGAAGATAAACTAAAATAGATGATGATATAAACTAAGTGGGAAAATAAAATATATCCCTAGGGTAGATAGGAAATACCCATAAGGATTAAATCTATATAAAGAAAAATGAAATATGTGGCTTAGTGTAATTCTCCTCAAACTGGGATTGCTCAAATACGTCACATCTGCAGATTTTGCTCAGTCGACGCCGACTAGAGCAGTAGACGTCGAGTGCTCTGTTTCCACTTGACATCGGGCTCCATTTTGACTCTGTCGATGTTGAGTTAGTCGGTCGACCTAGGGGAATGTCGACCTCACTTCTAGTAGGTGGTCTTTCTTCCCTCATTTTGTACTTAGTCTCTGAATCACTTGCTTCAGTTGATCTCGAGAGGCACTATCAATATCGACTATTCTATATTGATTTCAAGCTTCTCGTTTCGGTTTTGATTCCGCTCCAATTTCTACACAATTAAACCAAAACTTGTGTAGACCTCAATTTCTTGTAAATAAGCATATACTACACAAATTCAAAGCATTCCCAACCCTTAATGAAAATATAATATAGTCATTTTAGTGGACATCAAAAAGCCATGGCCAGAACCTTGTCAATCAAATGTAGTCATGGATGGACAAACTTGTAGTCGTATTCTCCTCGGTGTCCATTAAACACCTCTCTTGTGGTCGCACACCAGAAATCATGTGTTAGTTAATCATTCCCCTACTCCTCCCAATCCTCTATGGGCTCCTCTATAATACCAAAAGTATCCCTCAACTCAGCAAATGTGAGGGAATACTCATGATCAAGTAGATGGCACGTGATAAAGTCATCGTTAGACACTGTCAGGGTCGATAAAAACTTGATAACCAGCTCAAGATATGTGGGGGCACTCAAATGGATGAAATTGCCCAAACCCCTATGTGTCAGAATCTGCTGGGTACACTCAAACATCCCTAACGTGTGTAACATCCCAACATTAAAAAATTTAGCTTGCACAAATTTCTTTTTTTTAAATTTTTCCAAATTACTCTCTGGCTCCTAGATAAGTTCCTCAATTATCTCACCATCCTCAATCAACTCTCAGCAGCTATAATAATCGATCAATCAAAGTCACAACCAAACACCAATCTCAAACCGAACACATAACACCCAAACCACACCAACACAAAAAGAACAACCGAACCTGGCAGCGAGAAAAGTTATGTCGGCCACTGCACAGTAGTGACGGTTGCTTCCTGTTGCTAAAGAGGATACAGCGGACAGATTGGCGGAGGCCGCTGCAATATATCGCAGTCGCTGCTTCTGTTCCTGTGGGGAACCCGGAGGTGGCGAGATAGGCGATGGTCGCTGCACAGTATTGGCGATCGCTGCACTCCAACCTACTTTCTTCTTGATCGTCCGAGCAGCACAGATCCAACCCCAAATAGTTAGGTGGTGAGATCGGACCCAAGAGAAGTCTAATAGTGGTTTGATGGTTGGTTTTAAGGTAATGGCCAAAGGAAAATGAGATTTTAGGGTTGTTTGGTTGTGAGGATTGAGAATGGAGAAAGGATTTGAAGAAAAATGGTGATGGGAATGGAGGTTTGGAGAGGGTGATGCAATGGCTAGAGGTTGAAGATGAGAATGGAGTGGTAGGGCTAGAGGGGCCGACATGTAGAGTTAGAAAGAGAGAAGGGGTCGGGCTCTCGTGTTAAAAGCAAAAAAGAGGGTCGGGCTCGGGCCTATGCGGCAGCCCTACACAGTAGCGGCGGTCACGGCAAAAGATCTTATTGCGAGATCAGTGCCACGACCGCTAAACAGTAGCGGTGACCGCTGATGTGCGCGCAAATTGCCATATTTTCTATGCACATTTATGTCCATTTTGTCGATATTTTCATGCATATTGGTTGGGAAATCATATGATTAGTGTAGTTTATGCTTATTTGTCAAATATAGAGGTCTACATGAGTTTTTATGTTATTTCGCAGAAATCGATACAACAATGGATCAATCTGGACAAGAGAAGAAGAGCTGAAAAATAACTCGAAGTCTACTGAGGAGTCGAAATCGACCTATAGACTCGACATCGAGTGGAAACAGAGCACCAGAAATCGAGCAGAGGAATAACAGAGCATGTCGATAGAGAGAGGTCGATATCGACTGAACATGGTCAATATCAAGTGCCCTAAATCGAGTAAAAAGATAGAGTTTGATTGCCAGTCCGAGGTCAAGTAGAACTACTCGAGATAGAGAAGATAAAAGGTCGATATGGATGTCCCCTAGTCGATGTCTGCTGCTGCTACAGACAGATGCGACGCTGTTTTTTGATAGAATTTTATCTAAAGGCAATGCATCTATCCTAAAGTCGAGATCTTCTGTCATATACTACTAGACATGTTATCCTTTATGGTGAATTTGAGATTTACCTAAGGAGTTTTATTTATTTACTTTATTTAAGTTTTATCTTAGGAATAAAGATAGATTTTCTTATTCTTGGATGGCGAGGTTAGAAATCTATAATTAGAGGCTATTAGGGCCAAGTTTAATCATTCCATTCCAGCAAGAACAATTCAATTATAGTAGAGAGAGAGAGAGGGAAAGAGAGAGGGAGAGAGTGGAGTGGGGTGTAGGAAGCGAGAGGGAGTTGCTTTGTTCGGTGTACTCTTTCTTTTGAAAGTTTAATTCAAAGTAGTTTTCTTTTCCATGATGATGTTATCGATGATGAGGCGCGGGTAGTTCACCTACTTCTAAGGTCGGGGTGAGCCCGACGAAAACAATGTAAGTTTGTGCATCAAATCTTTGATTTTTATGCGACTTTGTCTTCTATCCTATGCATGATCCTTTGCGAGAGTTGACGAATAGGTTTTATTCGAGAGCCTCTAATCACCTAATAGTTGGTAACGAAAGTTATTTGATGGAAAGGCATCATCTTTAATGAATTTGGCATAATATTTCCATGGTTATCGTTATGGCATTAATCCCCGATCTTGGAAGCCTTTAAGTTTATTGAAGTATACAAAATCTGTGTTCTTATTATGTCCACCCTTCCATCATCATTCTTACGTTCTTCGGACATCTTTTCTGATGCAAATTGGTTACTTTTCTGTTTCTGTTGAAGACTCGATTTCGACTGCAGAGGTCGATATCGAGTGTTGACATCGATATCGAGTGAAAATCTCGACGTCTACTGTGCTTCTGTCTTCTGCAGGAACTTTGCTGGAAATTGACCAGAACTGAGGTCGATATCGACTGCACTACTCGATATCGAGTGGTCTTCTGGAGTTGAAATCTTATTGTGACTGCAAGCTTAGGAAGCGCTGACATACCTCCTCGTGGATTCGATCCTGAATTACCCTACCACTACATCGGGAGGGATTCTTGTATTTTATTTGCTTGGAAAAGGGAGTCGGTTTATTTTGATATTTATTGATATTATATTTAGCGATCCCCTCCCCCTTATGAATAAATTGGCGCCATTGCCGGGGAGGCAATCAATCGCACCTTAACCTTTTCTCACGTTCTTTTCTTTTTAGTGCTGATTTTGCAGGTTTATGCGATGCTCTGATCGCGAACCTATCTTCAAAAGTATAGACGATCCCGAACATTTTCTCCATCTTTGAAACAAAGTTATTAGAATCATTGTGGGGAACGAGACACGGGCTCAAATCATTGAGCGATTAAGGAAGGAGATAGAGGACCACAATGCTACAATCGCTAATGAAAGGGTCGTCGCTGCTGCAGAGCGAGCCTGCGCTGATAGAGAGGAGGATGTGCGTAAAACTAGCCCATGAGAGGCTTAATCAGTATTCGCAGACGGCGATGCAATACATGCATCCGCCGCTCCACGTTCCTGAATCTGTGATTTTAATTCCTGCCTCTAATTATGAGATAAAAATTAACTTCATGTCTGAAATTAAAAGAAATAATTTTAAAGGAAGAAATAATGAATGTCCCTTGCAACATATTTCTACATTCATGGATTTATGTTAGACTATTGCTGATGGTGCGAATTTGGAATATGTTACACTAAAATCCTTTCGATGGTCTCTTGCAGGGAAGGCATTACAATGGCTAGAAAGCTTGGCTCCATGCTCGCTGAGGACATGGGCAGAGGTGAAAGATGCGTTCGTAAACAAGTTCTTTCCTCCATCTAAAACGGCAATGCTACGACAAAGGATCATGGCTTTCAAACAAAAGCCTGGTGAGACATTGGCACAGGCGTGGGAGCGCTTTAAGGACTTGTTGAGATCATCAAGGAGATCTTCCACAACTCCCTTGATGGGATGCATAAGGAGAGAATCAATTCTTACTCCTCCTATCGGTACAGTGAGCTCACACTAACGGAAGCCTGGGATACAATTGAGAGGCTAGTCAAATTTGATAATACATATGGGACTGTTGCGGCCTATGACTCAAGGCCTGCCCCATCTATGCCACTTTATGAGCCTCCAAAGGAGATTGCTCCTGATGTGCAGCAACGATTCCACAACGATTAGACACGCCGCCTTCAAAAGAAAGTTAGATTCCTCTAAAACAACCAACCTTCTCAGGAATGTGGCTCAACGAGTCACAACACCAATGTCTGCCCACATCTTGAGCAAGTAAGCAAGGCGGAATAACATGAGGAAGCTAAGTGGACGAGAGGCCCCTATGGAGGGGGCAATCAGCAGTATTGGGGAGATCAAAGGTTCTATCAACCTCAACATCAACAAAGGGATCCTCCAACTTATAGAGCACCAGGGCACCCTGAGCGCGAACCAAGGAAGGATGACCTGCAGATCATACTTGATGAGATGCGGAGGAACCACGCTGAGTTCAAACAAGCCAACAACTTTGTCCATACTCAACTGCAAGGCATCAATTCTAGGCTTGGGGAGATCGACGTTTGGAGGCGAAACATGTTAAACACTCTCATATTGAGGTTTTGAAACCTAGACCCGTACCTGGATTGCAAGACTCGAATGAAGGTATCCAACCTTTGAAACATAACCAGAATATTTATATTTGGGTCGTTACAACTTACTCAGACTTATCAGACACACCCTCCTACATGTAGTTGTATGACATACTAGGTGTTGCATAAGCATTGAAGCATGCCATGTAGAATCATTCTTAGGTTGCACACTTGAATGAGCATCTGTTTACTTATTGTGTATGAAAAGCGAACGGTCGTGATCTGTGTGTCCTAGAGTCGTTGCTTCGGTCATAGAACGGCCCAGACCCATCGGGCTTGTCCTCCATCGAGTCACATTAGGGTTGAGCTTCCGTGATGTACTCACCATATGAGCATGATTTCAAGACTATTGATGTGCACATATACCATATGCGGATGGCAATTACTATGTTATAGCCCGAGCTGGCCAGTGTCCACCCTAATAGGAAGGGGAGTGGAGGTAGGAGAAGGATATGACATTTGGCATTCTTTGTGCTATTTATCATATGTCTGCATATATATATATATATATATATATATATATATATATATATATATATATATATATATATATATATATATATATATATATATATATTGGATCCCGTGTAAGCAATCCTTACGGTGTAATTTGTGAGCAGAGAAATTATTCGCAGGTACCAAGCGATTATTCGTGTATAATAATGTAATTATTCGTATGTATGAACAAATGTAATTATTTGTAAGTAACAAAAGATTATTCATATGTATGTACATACGAATAATCACTTCGTACCTACGAATAATGTTACTGTTCACAAGTTACTTTTAATCTCATCCGTTTGATCTTCTTAATCCGACGCTCTAGATTTGCTCACAAATTACACAGTAACACTTGCTTACACATGATCTATCCTCTATATACATATACATATATATACATATATATACATATACATACATATATATACATACATATATATACATATATATGTATAGATATATATGTATAGATATATATATATATATATATATATATATATAACTGTCAGCATACTTGAGTGTTTAATATTCCGCAATGCATTAGGAGCATCTTTATTATGTATAGCGTATGTATATCCTGCTTGTGGGAATAGAGTGCGATAGGGCCTCAGTCTGATCCCATGCCTTGCACATATTTTTTAGGTTATTTTTCACATCATGTATGCTCCATGCTTCTATGACAAGGATTTGCTCGGGCGAACGAATCGAAATCACCATTCACTTGGCTTAAAATATTTCGCATGTCAAAAATTTCATGTTTTGGTTTTGACCCGGCCTCGTCGTGGCAAGTTGTACTCTATTTTCTGTTTTTCGCTGATTTACGCAAAAACGAATTTAGCGATATAATCTCATAGGATAGGTTAAGGGTAACCAACGGCCCTACACTTGATTTGGGGTTAGAAATCCCCACTTTAAATGCTCTCACTTGAGGTTTTTAAACCTCGACCCGTACCTGAATTGCAAGATCCGAACGAAGGTATCCAACCTTCGAAACGTAACCCGAATATTTATATTTGGGCTGTTACAACAATCTCCCCTCTTCTCCACCAGCCGACCACCGCCACCGCTCCATGAACACCTGCAGCAACCACCTCCTCCTCTCTGACGTCCGATGAACCTAAGCTGAGAAGCCTGAGGCGTTGAGACCTCTTCCGTCCACTGTTTTCTGTTCAAACCTCTGGCCCATGAACCTTCCCTAAGTCTCCGATGAAGCATCGAAATCCCAACCTCGGTGAGCCTCTTCCTTTTTACTTGTTTTTCTTTTAGCTTAGGACACTCTTATCATCTTGAACCCGGGGGAGAGGGTGTCGTTGTGCACAAGCAGGGAAGGACACCGGTGAGCTAGGGAGGAGTAGCCAGAGTGAGAGCAAGAGGGTGCAAGAGGAAGAGAAGGAAAGAGAGAAGCCGAGTGGGCGGGGATGCGGGTCAACGGTGAGGCAAGAGGGTGTCTAAGAGTGAGGAAGAAGGACGGGAGAGTGAGGTGCAGCAGAAGCAAGTGAGTGTGGCGGGAGCAAGCCAGGGGAACAAGGGAGTCGGGTCCAAAAGTTGAAAAAGAAGGTCGTTGGTCCGGGTTTCCTTTTTTCCATTTGGGTTCGGTTCAGTGGGTTCGGTTCCTTTTATTTCACTTGGCTTAATTGAACCCAGTTTGGCAGGCGTAGGCTGAATGATGGGCGAGGCTGGGCCGGAAGTAAGTGTATTAAGGAGGTTAGGCCTATTTTAACTTCTGGGAAATTAAAAAGGGTTTGGGGCTTGAGAGTTGGGCCTTTTTATATAGGGTCATTTTACTTGTTTATTCAATTGTATATTTAACATAAATATTTCATTATTATTTAATTATTTCAGATTTGATTATTATTAAATTAATTATATATTATATGTTTATTTGATGATTAATTGTTAGAAATGTTAATTAGATGTTATTTATATGATAATGTGAGTATTGAATTGATATTTACGATAATTGAATTATTGAGATTCTATTTGAAAGTGTTATTTATATGATTATGTTAAATATATGATTAATTTTTATTTGAAAGCGAGATTTAAAATATATTATTCGAGGGCCGGTATTTATTAAAGTGTCGGATTTTATTTCAAACGTTAGGTTAAAGGGTTTGGAAAATACTAACTTATGCCGGATTATGTTAATACTATAATATTGTGAAAGTAGCTTAAAGGTTTACATAGTTTGGCTATCGACTTGACTTACTTTGTGATCCAATGACCTTTGGAAACTGCAGAACCGGTTTATTTGGAACTTGCCTTGGTAAATTGATTGATAAACTTTGCTTGAGAATTTATATGAGTTATGGCATGAATATGAATATATGTGAATTAAATTATGGAAATTGATGATGATGATGATGATGATTAATGATGGAAGTGGTTATGGAAAGTGATGTTATGAGGTAACTTGATATTATGAGATGATGAGTTGAAGATAACGAGAATGAGATGATATATGATGGAATATGAGATGAGACGAGACTATGCGAT
This sequence comes from Persicaria maculosa, assembly GCA_963922045.1. Lineage (NCBI taxonomy): Eukaryota > Viridiplantae > Streptophyta > Magnoliopsida > Caryophyllales > Polygonaceae > Persicaria > Persicaria maculosa. The sequence continues at coordinate 3,817,765 of OY998269.1, read as the reverse complement.
GATATGGCTTGATTATGATAAATGAGTTTCTTTTAGTTTTACTTAGTTCTGTGTAGCGGTAAATGGGTCCTTTTGTGCTTATACTTATAATCGTTGCTTATTAAATCGTTAGGTGATCCGTGACGTGATTAGCTTGCTCGCTGCTGGTTATTGCTTTAGTTGTTCTGCTATATAAAGGCCGAGATATTTAAATACTATGTTTATAATTATAAATTTCATTTCCGATTTAAGAAATTATTTAATTTCCAAAACTCCGAAAATTTTGAAAATCTCCGTCCTCGAGCAAGCAATATTACTTTATTCTTTCGAGACGAATTCCGACATGAACTTGTTATTGGATTTGAAAACGAATATATTCTACTTTAATTATTCCAAGTTTTGGAAATACTTTCGGGTTTCGTTATTTAATTCGGATTTGAATATTTATTTTAAATTTATTTTAATCGTGTCGGGTTAAGGTCGAAAAGCGGGTTACAAAATTTATTGCCGCATATTAATTTAACTTTTATATCCACCCATACACTCAACCTCACACCCACTCCTAACCCCATACCCGGACTTACCCCTACAGCCCCCCCTACTCTCACTTTCATCTGTAAAGCCATCTTCCTCTTCTTCCATCTGATCTAATTTTAAACCATTTCTTCCTCTCAGCTTTCTCTTTTTGTCACTTCACAGAACTACACACCTAGTTTCACTTCTACCCCAAACACAAACTCAAGCTTTCCCATCTCATGTTCTTCCTTTCTTTCCTTACTGATCCCAGACCACACAAACACTTCTCCCCATATTTAAACCCCCCCTCTCTGTTTTGGTTCCCACACGCAACCCAAACATCACCGTCTCCTCTTTTTTTGCCGCCACCACCATCACTATCTTCCCTCTTTGCCACCACAGCAACAACCATCATCGAGGACCACCGAGCTTCCTCTGTTTTCTCTTTTCCGAAATCACCTGAGGTGCCTTCACTTCGTCCTCCTCCTTCGAAGAATCGAGCACCACCGACTCCACTTCCTCAGAAGCTTCGTGGCCACCCAGGAGCTCCCCAGCTCCGCCGCCGAGCCACCGAAGCTCACTTCCCCTGTTCGAGCGCGCCTAGTCTTCCGGTAAGCCGTTCTCTTTTGTTTTCGATCGAAACCACCATCGACCTCCACCATCATACTCACCCACATCTGACACAGGTCCAAGAAGCCATACCGAGCCTCCAACGTCGCCCAGACCTCGGTCGAGAGCTTTGACGCCCGAGAGCTCGACCCTCGGTGAGCTTTCCTTTGCTCCTTCCTCCTTGGTTGCTTTTGGTAGCTTTGTGTTGATTAAGGTCGGGAATGGGTCTGCGAGAGAAGGTCGGGTTGAGGACGAGACCAGCAGCCCTGTTCTTCTCATCCTTCTTTCCGTTTTCCGAACAGTGGTCACGCCTAAGGTTGATGGAGGGTTCAGGGCCGGTCTGGCCTTCCTTTTTCCTATGGTTTCCCTTGAACCGGTCCACTTTTTTTGTAGAACAAAAATCGGGTTTGGATTTGATTTGGGTTGTGTTTTTTTTCCTTTCTTTATTAAGTTATTTTACTATTATATAATATTTATATAACTTGTTATTTAGTTATTTATTTATTTATTATTTAATTTATTTATGTATTATTATCTTAAATATTATTTTGAATTATTCTGAGTATTTAATTATTAATTAAATATACTTTATTTAGATAATTACTTAAGAGATTTAAAATCTGATTTTTAATGTTATCTAATAATCCACTTATATTGTTTTGATGTTGTGAGTGTTATTTAAATAATCCTTTAGATTGTTGATTCTTTATCATTTATTTAGATGTATAATTATATATAAATATATTTTTGAATTATTTATTTCTTATTTAATTATTTATTTAATTATTATTATTTAGTTGGTTTCGGTTAGTAATTATTCCGTTGTGTAATTATTTGATTGGATAATTGTTGATATTTAAATGGTTAGAGTTAAAATATATTATTTGGAAACGTTTCTCAAAGGTCAGAATTTATTTAAAACTGTTAGAGTAAATGGCTTTGAGATCCACTTACTTGTGTTGGATTATTTTATAATATTTAATTTTAAGGAATTATTTTAGATATCGAGTTGACTTCCTTGAAATTTAAATGGGTTCAGTTCGGTTGGATTTAAATGAGATAGGATCAGTTCGGGTTTATCCATTCATTTATTTACTTATTTTTGTATTTATGTATTTATTTATCTATTTGCTTATTGATTTATTTAATTATTTATTTAGTATTTAACTAATTCTGATTTATTGATTGTTTAAAGGATTAATTTGGAAATGTTGATATTTAAATGGTTGGTTTTAAAATATATATGATTTAAAATATTTCTCAAGTGTTGGAATTTACTTAAAACCTTAGAATAATGATTTTAAAATAAAATAAGGTATACTGGGATTACCTTAATAGGGTGTTTTGGAAGTAGTTTTGAAGGTTAAATATTGCATGATTTGGAAATGGGTTAAGACGGATTTTGAAGTTAATTGTTTTGTCTAACAACTTGACTTGTGAGATTATATCATTGAACTAGGGGTAAATATGGATTTAGAAGCACGATTTGAGACGTTGGAAATTCGAGATGAATTATGGAAATGAAAATGGAGTAAGATGATATAAGACGTTTGAGTTAAGTTGAGATAAATAGTGATGAAGATGGTGTTATGACTAATTATCAATGGATAGATTTTGTGAAGCGGTAAATGGGTCCTCTATGCTTTAGACTTATATTCTGTATCTATTAAAATTGTTAGGTGATCCGTGACGTGATTAGTTTACTCTTGCTGCTTTACTTTGTTGTTCGGCACCTCCAAGTAAGTCCTCCGGGGCTTACTCAAGTTAGAACCTCATGCCTGATGTGTCATATAGTATGTAGGCATTATCATATTATGTCATGTAGTAGCATGCCTAGGTTCTGCATTAACATATGAGCATACGTACTCTGAATGTGATTGGTAGAAACGGCCATAAGTTGTGAGTCTAGAGTCGTTCCTAGGGTCATAGGACAACCCAGCTCCATCGGGTTTGTCCTAATAGAGTCATTTGAGAGCATGATTTACTGAGTTATATATATCACTGCGGTGGTGACCGAGTGTCCCATCCTGGCTGAGGTGTGGACTGAGGCATGAGATATACTGTGCCACCGACCGAGTCGTCTGGCCCCGATTGAGGCAGACATCCGACCCCAGCTGAGGTACGGATATGAGAGAGATACCCGCCCCGACTGAGGCATGGATTTTGAAAGATTTGGACATGCCACTTGGCATTCTATGTGGGCACATTTATTGCATTTCTGTCATTATATATAAACTGTCAGTATGTTTGTGTGCTTAATATTCCAGTATTGCATTAGATCATTCTCATCTAGGCTTAGAGCGTATTATATCTCCTCAGCGAGGTCTTCAGGGCCCGCATGAGTGGCTCGACCTTGACTCGTGGTATAGTTTCAGGTACCCGTTCCCTTGCTTGATTCCGTGCTGTTATGACAGGGGTATCTTATGGCGCAATTGGAGGGAGAAACTGACTATGGACTCCGCACTTTCGCCACGTTATATTTTCTCATATTTGGTTTTGACCCGGCCATGCCGTGACAATTTATATTATGAGATTTCTTTCTTTATGCTTTTCACACTTAAAACATTTTGAGAGACTTAGACAAGTAGGACATGTTATGGTCCCCAATGGACCTCTCGCGAATTTTGGGTGCGAAATCCCTTCTTTGAGCACTAAAAACTTTGTTTTAAAACTCAACTCGTACTCGAATTGCAATATCCGAACAAAGGTATCCAATCCTTCGAAAAGTAACCCGAATATTTATATTTAGGCCGTTACAAAGGTGGCATCAGAGCTTGGGTTGCGCGATTCGAGTACAAATGGGTTGAAGTATGATTTTGAAAATCGCCCAATGTTAAAGGATTTTGAAGAGTTTTAAAGGGTAAAATGAATTTAATATGACTAAATTTATAAACAAAGGATAATAAACTTGACTTTAAATAAGGAAAATCAGAAAAGGGAAATCGAGTGAGTAGAAAGGTAATAGACCATCCCTATTGGATGTAGACTTGGGAAAGGGTAGGCAAAATTTAGCTTTGTACTTTACAAAGGGCCTGGAAGACTCCAAGGAGTTTGCACCGTGGTGGTTGAAGTAGCAAGGTTAGGATATAGAGGCCGAGAGGATAGTTTCCCCTCCTGTCAGTTGACCCCTCGAAGGGCAGCTTCTAGGTAGATTCCGTGACTTTATATAAATTAGGCACGAGGGTGATCTCCCTTGAAGGGGATCAGATTAATTGTTGCTAATTGATTCTGTGCTGAGTGCTGTCTTCCTTGAGCAAGAATTATGTTTGTTAACTTCTTTGATATATGTTGGCTATGAATTGAACTTATGTGCAAATGAGATAGCGGGGGAGTCCTTCCTTACTCTATAGTTAGGATTTCAGTTCTTGTAGAGCAATCTTTTCCATTATTAAATTGTCTGTGTCGTTTCCTTTTCACTTCACCTTCTTTTCAATAAATTTCGAGTAAAGACTGAGGATTGTTGAATAGTGTCTATTATTTTCATTCCACTTTCCTCTTCTCCTATCTCCTTCGATGTTCCTAAATAATGTCTTATCGATCCTTTCCTTTTCCTTCTTTTTCCCTCTCTTTTCCTTTCACTTCATTTTCTCTTTTACTATTTTTTTCTCTCTTCTTCTTCTTCTCTTTCTTTTATCCTCTTCCATAGATGTTCTTATCAAGTTTTCTTTTGTTATCGGCGTCCTCCACGGGAAATTGGGTTGGGACCTTGTCCTTAGTCTCGATACCTTAAGTCTTGGTCCGTAAGTGACTCCGTAAGTATTCTGGGTTGTCCGCTTTTGTCTCTCCCCTATATTTGTTAATTTAGAACCTCTTTGTTATCTTTGTGGAATGAATGACGACATGTGGAAAAGAAAAACTAGCTGGGTAACACTAGAGTGGCGCAGCGGAAGCGTGGTGGGCCCATAACCTACAAGTCTCAAAACTGACGTCATCAGCAGCATTGAAGGACGAGTACGCAGTGGATTCATAGCTATGCCTTAGGAAGGGGGTGTTCCCTATTCGAGCCACTAACCTTCCCTATGATGATTGAGAATGATGATTGTGTGCAATAGGCCTAGGTGTGATACGATTCCGATGCATTAATTATTGTTGATGTACTAGTAAACTATGACTTATCAATGATGATTTTCTTTCCGTTCCTTCTTTTCCTTTGTTATTTATGTGGATTTAGGTTCTTTTCTGGAATAGCAGGGGAGTAATAGGAGAGCTAGAAGTCGTAGTTTTGTTTCCATAATGTGGTGAGATAGAGTCACAGGAAGGAGGTGTAACGGCCCGTATATAAATACCCGGGTTATGTTTCGAAGTTTGGATATCTTCATTCGGCTCTTGCAATTCGAGTACGGGTTGAGGTTTCAATCCTCATAGGATCAGTATTTAGAGTGGGGATTTCGAACCCCAAAACAATCGAAGTCGCAGAAATTCGTTTGAACGAAAATGCGAAAGCGGAATTAAAGTACAACTTGCCACGGTGGAGCCGGGTCAAAACAAAAACATAGTGGGTGATTGCCATTTTATCAAGTTAGAATATTAGCTGGATTCATCAGTTCGCCAAGAGATTCCTCTCGTCACAGAAGCAAGGAGCATACAAGAGCGGTACCTAACACTATCCACAAAGTCAGGCCCGGTAATCGCCTGCGGGTCCTCTGACCGCGCTGAGGCCACATAACATGCCTATACCTAAATAAAGGATGACTAATGCAGTACAAGATTTAAATTACAAAGTATGCTTTCACAGTTATAATATGCGGAAAAACTGTAAAGGGCCCAAGACAATGCCAAGTGGCATATCCCTCTCCTACCTCTGCACCCCTTCCCGTTAGTGCAGAGACTGACCAGTTCGGTGCTATAGCATAGCAATTTCCTCGTGGTGGTGCACAAACCACGGCATCATCATATCATATCATCTCATCGCTTTCCCGATGGTGTTGGGCTATCATATCATGCTCATATCGACTCGATTGACCCAGGGCAACCCGATGGGGCTAGGCTACCCTATGACCCTAGCAAAGACTCTAGGACTATCATAGATAACGACCGTTCTGTATTCAGACACACATAGTAACCACATGCTCAGTTCAATGCAATCCTAGCATGATACTACATGGCATACTTTAATATGCAACACCTACACATCATATGACACATGAGGCAGGAGGTCCAGGTTACCGAGTAAGTCCCGTAGGATACTTACCTGAAAATGCAGAACAGCAAGATGACACAAGCAAGGGCCCAAATGCAACTCCAAAGCAATCCAAAAGCATTACACGCCTATCATCAAGCCATTGCCATAAGCTACCGGACCGATATTCATACATAAGAAACCCAGTTCTCACATCCTCAAAACCAATCTATGGTAAAAATTATTTTCCAAAACCTTTCCGATACGATCAACATCAACCCAAAATCATTTACTTCCAATCAAACCAATTGATAAAATCATACCAACCATATTTCCAAACTTCCTTCTCAAAACCAACATCATCCAACCACGACAAAGAATCCCGACATTAAAAATTTAAACCTTAAAACTAATCTCTCAAAATCATATTATAGAAATAATTCCGGCATTTTGTTTCCAAATCATGAATCCTTAAAGGTCATTTCCGAAAACATAGAAATTCCTTTTTAAATAATTTCTTATAATATATGACGAAAATAACCCACATCTATATTTATAAATAAATCATTTCAAATTTCTCAACATAACATATTCAAATCATCATAAAAGCACTTAATCCAAATAATATTACTTTTAAAATAATTTCACATGTAAACACTTTTCAGAAATTATTTTTTATAAAAACATATTTATTATAACAATAATATTAATAATAATAGAAATAAATAAGTAAAAGTCATCACATAATATAAATATATAACATATCATATAATGTTATATATATATATATATAACACCTACATATAATAAAACAACTAAAATCAACAACACATAACCCAACAACCGGCCCATAACCAAACCCGGAAAATGAACCCAAACCCGCCCAACATAAACTAGAGAAGAAGAAGGGAATCTGGATGGGGGATCCATTTCCGGGAGAAAATTAGGCCTAAGCCTACCCAGTCCAAAACATTATAAGCCAAAAGAAAAAGCCCAACCCAACAGAAATAGGCCCATACCCGGATGCAGAAACCGGATCCACCAAGATTAAGCCCAAACCCGAAAATTAGGCCCAACACTGATTTGGAATGTTATAACCCGGATTTGGGGAGAGTGAGATCCGGCCCAAGAAACTAAAGGAGGAGGAAGGATCCGATAGGGGATCCGGATCCGGAACATAAACAGGCCCAAGCCCATGTGAAAGAAAGGAGGAAGGAGGGACTCATCTTCAACCTCCAGAACAGGGCTCTTCGCCGGAAACGAAGGAGAAAGGAAGGAGGAGATCTCCGGCTGTGGTGGTCCTTTCGACTTCAAAATTTACCCACGAGATCGATTCTAAATTCCGAGCAGACCCGACCCAAAAGAATTGAAACGAGAGTAAAGAGGAAAAAGGAAGAGAAAGCTCACCGAGGCTCGAACTCTTCGCCGGAGACAACTACGATGTTCCCTAAATCGTGAACAGGTGGTTGAATGTGATCAATAGAGGATTTACCTTCCCACAGACTTTGCAGTGGGGTGCGCTCATCAGTTTTCTTGCTAATTATCCTTGTTGGCGTTTTGTCGAGCAGTTTGTGTGCGACTTGATTAAGGTGCTTCTCTGCCCCATAAGGAACCTCCCTCCGCTTTTCAAAGAATCGACCAGCAACAAAGGGGAACATAACCTCTGAGCAAGCTCACTTTGGATAGTGTGGGTGAAGACGGTGAATGCTCCGAGAGCTTTGGACAACGAATATGGTGAACCTCTCTCCTCTCTAGACGGCGAAAGCTCCCTCCTCTTCGGACGGCAAAAGCTCCGGTTGTTTATGATTTGGGCAACCTACCTTTGGATTTGGGCAAAGATTGTGAAGACGGTGGAACCTCCCTCCTCTTCAAACGGTGAAAGCCCCGAGCACCCTTGCATACTATGTTCTCGATACTCACAAGAGTCATATTGGAAATCATAAGCCCTATAGGATACTAATAACACATATTAAACATGAATACAATCAAGGTAATTCGACTAGATTCATTCTAACAGTTATGCGTCATGCGTATACGAAATCATGATATAACGTGGTGTGTGATCATGTGAGGTGTCAAGTCATACGTTCATGCAAGCACAAGAAGATATCATAGAGTAATAGAGGGATACCACCGAGCGAGAACATGTAAACATGCTAGAATTAACCATCACATAAAGCAAATCGATCTTTGAATTCAACATTAGTCCAATCAAAATGAGTGAAACATGGTAAGAGAATAGAAATAGGGAAGAACCACACTATCAGAGACCTAGTTCAAAAGAGAATCAACAATAGTGTAGGCAAGGTAGAATTCACACAAGTCACAACTAAGGATCCTACAGGTTACTAATGGCTCAACATAACATATGATACATACAAGCACTTGATTGATTAATACACGATACGCAAGACTTCAGTCCAATCACATTCCAATGATATAGTAGCATGAAAGGAAATGTAATGATGTATAATGCAAGTCTAAGTAACGTGCAATATGACGAGAATATGGGGACATGAGTTCAAATCAGCACATAATGGGATAAAAGATGCATTTAACAAGACTTAACTATACCAATCTATTCTCTACTCAGCGCAAGTAACACACAACAACATGAATTGCAGGATAATCAACAATAATTAGTCTGAGTAATACAAAATAGATGGGCATGCTATAGATTCTTGTCACAAAAGGAATGATAAGCATCGAGGCGTCATCGACTAGCATGCCAAGGAGAACATCTTACGAGGCATTCATACAAGAAAGAGTTGATCACACTATCATGGACCTAATTCAGGAGAAGCAACAATCATATAGACTCATATCATGTGGTTCATGCTTCCAATCAATCATACGATCAATAGGTGCAACAACATGAGCAGCTTTTTACTAAAGGTCATTCACAAGGTACATGCCGGAGATTTCAAAATCATGTCATGCGATTCAGAGAGAGAGCCACCATCACAACCAAACAGAGATCTCTAAGGGCAACCATTGACCTTTCCCAACTGACTCATCAGCCCTCTTCCCCGTGGGACTCTGGTACGACTCTTTGTGGCAAGAAGACACTGGTTGATCGTAATAAGAATCGAGAAGGACATCCCTAGAAACACCTTACTCTCTAACTTAGAATTACATCAAGAGCCAACTTCCAATGCTCTCCCAAACAACCCTCATATTCAACAATGATTCCCGAAACAACGTGTTTACCAACCCGATTTCCCGTGGGGGAGACCGATTTTCAAGAGAAAAACACGATAAGACCATCAAAGGGTTAACATAGTGGAAAGGGGTAGTTCCACCCAAGCTGGTCTTGAACATATAAGAAGAAGAAGGGTACTCCCGCTATCCCGTTAGCACAATCATTTCAAATACATTTCATAGTTAGGCACAACAATCAGATATTCAGCATGACAACAATTAACGTGGAATCATTCATCAACAGTTTGCGTAAATACGACCAAGCTACCTAACTCGCCACTCCACCCACCGCAGTGCAATTCCTTGGAGTCTTCAAGACCCATCTGTCAAGAAAAGCTATATTTCACCTACCCGTTCCCATCTACATTTAGGGATGGTCTAGCGTCCTTTCTACCCATTCGATTCCCTTTGCTTTGATCTATCATATTTAATAAGCCAAGTTCATATTTAATCCAATTGAGTTAGGCATATTAAATTCATTTTGCCCCTTTAGTACATCTTTAAATCCTTTGATATTCATGGGCAATTTTCCAAAACATACACCCGACCCTTGCGTACCCGATTTGCACAACATGGCTCTGATACCAACTTTGTAACGGCCCGGATATAAATACTCGGCTTACGTTTGAAATGTTGGATGCCTTCGTTCGGGTCTTGCAATTCGAGTACGGGTTGAGGTTTCAATCCTCAAAGGATCAGTATTTAGAGTGGGGATTTCGAACCCCAAAACAATCGAAGTCATGGAAATTCGTTTGAACGAAAATGCGAAAGCGGAATTAAAGTACAATTTGCCACGGCAGAGCCGGGTCAAAACCAAAACATAGTGGGTAATTGCCATTTTATCAAGTTAGAATATTAGCCGAATTCTTCGGTTCGCTAAGAGATTCCCCGTCACAGAAGCAAGGAGCAAACAAGAGCGATACCTAACACTATCCACGAAGTCAGGCCCGATAATCGCCTGCGGGTCCTCTGACTGCGCTGAGGCCACATAACATGCCTATACCTAAATAAAGGAAATAAAGGATGACTAATGCAGTAAAAGATTTAAATCACAAAAGCATGCTTTGATAGTTATAATATGCGGAAAAACTGTAAAGGGTCCAAGACAATGCCAAGTGGCATATCCCTCTCCTACCTCTGCACCCCTTCCCATTAGTGTTGAGACTGGACATTTCGGTGCTATAGCATAGCAATTTCCTCGTGGTGGTGCACAAACCATGGCATCATCATATCATATCATCTCATCGCTTGCCCGATGGTGTTGGGCTATCATATCATGCTCATATCTACTCAATTCACTCAGGGCAACCCGATGGGGCTGGGCTACCCTATGACCCTAGCAAAGAATCTAGGACTATCATAGATAATGGTCGTTCTGTATTCAAACACACATAGTAACCACATGCTCAGTTCAATGCAATCCTAGCATGATACTACATGGCATGCTTTAATATGCAACACCTACACATCATATCACACATCAGGTAGGAGGTCCAGGTTACTGAGTAAGTTCCGTAGGATACTTACCTGAAAATGCAGAACAACAAGATGACACAAGCAAGGGCCCAAATGCAAGTCCAAAGCAATCCAAAAGCCTTACACACCTATCATCAAACCATTGTCATAAGCTACCGGACCGATATTCATACATACGAAACACAGTTCTCACATCCTCAAAACCAATCGATAGTAAAAACCGTTTTCCAAAACCTTTCCGATACGATCAACATCAACCCAAAATCATTTACTTCCAATCAAACTCATTGATAAAATCATACCAACCATATTTCCAAACTTCCTTCTCAAAACCAACATCATCAAACCAAGACAAAGAATCCCAACATTAAACATTTAAACCTTAAAACTAATCTCTCAAAATCATATTATAGAAATAATTCCGGCATTTTGTTTCCAAATCATGAATCCTTAAAGGCCATTTCCGAAAACTTAGAAATTCCTTTTTAAATAATTTCTTATAATATATGACTAAAATAACCCACATCTATATTTATAAATAAATCATTTCAAATTTCTCAACTTAACATATTCAAATCATCATAAAAGCACTTAATCCAAATAACATTACTTTTAAAATAATTTCACATATAAACACTTTTCAGAAATTGTTTTTTTATAAAAACAGATTTATTATAACAACAATATTAATAATAATAGAAATAAATAAGTAAAAGTCATCACATAATATAAATATATAACATATCATATAATGTAATATATATATATAACACCTACATATAATAAAACAACTAAAATCAACAACACATAACCCAACAACCGCCCCATAACCAAACCCGGAAAATGAACCCAAACCCGCCCAACATAAACTGAAGAAGAAGAAGGGAATCCGGAGGGGGGATCCGTTTTCGGGAGAAAATTAGGCCCAAGCCTACCCAGTCCAAAACTTTATAACCAAGAAGAAAAAGCCCAACCCGAGACAAATAGGCCCATACCCGGATGCAGAAACTGGATCCACCAAGATGAAGCCCGAACCCGAAAATTAGGCCCAACACTTATTTGGAATGTTATAACCCGGATTTGGGGAGAGTGAGATCCGGCCCAAGAAACTAAAGGAGGAGGAAGGATCCGATAGGGGATCCGGATCCGGAACATAAACAGGCCCAAGCCTATGTGAAAGAAAGGAGGAAGGAGGGACTCATCTTCAACCTCCAGAACAGGGCTCTTCGCCGGAAACGAAGGAGAAAGGAAGGAGGAGATCTCCGGCTGTTGTGGTCCTTTCGACCTCAAAAGTTACCCACGAGATCGATTTGAAATTTCGAGCAGACCCGACCCAAAAGAATTGAAATGAGAGTAAAGAGGAAAAAGGAAGAGAAAGCTCACCGAGGGTCGAAGTCTTCGCCGGAAGCGCTCGCCGGAGGCACGAGGTGGCTCCAACAAAGGTAGATCAGCATCGAATCGTTCTAGGAAGAAGGGAATCATTATAAAATAGCACCTTTATGAGGGGATCGAGTCGGAATCGAAGGGAGGAAGCTTACTGACGTTATGGGCAAGAACAGAGGAGACGAGGGAGAACGCTAACTCCGGCGGGCTCCGTCTGTTTCTGCTAACGACACCGGAGGGAGGGGGAACTACGGGGCGCTGCTCGGAGGAAGAAGAAAGGGAGATTGCTCGGTGCTCAGCCTTCGTCTTTGGCAGAAACAGGGACCTCGGCTACGCTTGCTCGTTGTCGACGAGCAAGAAGGAAGGGTGGGCTGCTGGTGGTCGACGACGAGAATGGAGGAGATGTGGTGGTTGCAATGGTGGTGAAACGGTGAGGTATGGTTAGGAATTGAAATAGAGAGAAGGAGAGTGGAGTTTGTTTGGGTTGGCAGAGGGATAAAAGGGAAGAGAGAGGGATGAGGGTGTTGTGTAAATGGAGAATAAGACAAGGGAGGGTGCACAGGTTGTATAAGAGAGAAAATCAAATCCCTTGGTGCAAGCTGTGAAGGCAAGGTTGGGTGGGTTGTTTGTAGCAGTGGCGTGGGGGAGAGAGAGAGAGAGGGGGGGAGAGAGAGAGAGGAAAATAAAATAAAAGGAAAATGAAAAATAAATGAAATTGGTCCCCCACAAAAGAATTCAAAATAGCGGAAATAGACTCGAAACCCGCTCGACCGATTTCATTCCCGCTCACTGAAACAAAATCCCAACACTAGACAATTTAAATCATATTTTTAAATCACTACCGGAATTAAATTACTTTATCAAGACTTGTAACTCGAAAGCGGAATCAAATTCCATCAAAATTAAAATTCTAAAACGATGCCAGAAAGATTTTAAAATCGAAACATGGTGCTCGAGGACGGGTTTTCATTCCACTTTTATAAATTGATTAAAATATTAATATATTTAATTAAAATAATAATAATATAATATATATAGAATATATTCGGTCTTTACAGGAGGCATTGTTTTAGGCTGGATCGAGTGAATTTCTAAGGCTGATAGGAGATGGAAGTTAGGAATTTTTAGATGAGCCTTCTAGGTAGGCCTTAGATGGGGCATATGATGAGAATGGAAAGATTTGCGGGAATAAGTTTGTAGTACAGGAGAGTAATTTGGATTAAGGATAGAGTAGATTATTTAGGTATCATTGAGGGAAGATAGGAGTAGACTGGGTATGTTTGATTTATGAGCTCTCGTAGTGAGAATGTGATGATAGATAGGTTATCGTACCAGGAGTTTTAGCAATGTTGTCGAGGAGCGAATTGTGGATAACGTTAATGCTTGGGTGACTAGGATGGCTTAAGGAATTGTAGACCGTGAGACTTAGGTTACTCATACTGTGAGTAGGAACGACCTTTGTAAGGAATGAATTATGGATATCGTTAAGGTATAAGTGACTACGACTGCTTGGAAATTTGTGGATCTGGGGATTCGAGTTGTTTATATGATAAGGGGAAGGATGTGAGGTCGATATTGAGGTTTACTCTTGGGAATTCAGGATACTTGCTATATCGTAATTGGATGAATACTAGGGGCGAGATTGGAAGATTTTAGAATATGAAGAAATCGTAATTGGTATGCGTGACAATGATTTGAACGTTGAGGTGCTAGGGAAAAAAACGAGATTTAAGGAAAGGCCTATAGCGAAGAAAATGTATCGTTAAGGTTGATCATGAGTTTGATTGATTGGGTTTAGAGATACGAAATTTTGAATGACGAATATGGGAACTAGTCTAGGAGGAGGACATGATGATATTAATGGTAATGAGATTATGGAATTTCGAGTAAATTGTGATGCCTTGGGTAAATTCGGATAAGGAGGAACTAGAACTTCTTAGGAAGTTAGATGGTGATAAAGGTCATTAAGTAGTAAGGTATCGTTGTTTGAGGATTGTAGTCTATGGCGAGTTAGGAGTATGTGGCAATAAGAAGCTAGTATAAGATAGCTTAATGGCTTGTGATTGATTGAGGCTATAGTGAGACTCTGAATGGTGAATTAGTATTGTGTATGGGTGAAGTTTCTATGACCTTTTGGGAAATGTAGAATACGATTTGGTTTGGAGTTATTCGGTGAGTTAGATAAGTAAGGTATCTTGTTGACCACTTGGGTATAGGTGCAACCGAGGAAACTGGATGGGTTGTGTTATGGGTTTAGCACTAGTTGGCTCTCTGACTTAGAATCTGGCGAATGCAAGCGATTGAGTACTGATAGGACGTTCCGACATAGCTGAGTGAGGTATTTGTGTTGTTCGGGATACGTAAGTAGCTTAGAAGATGAACCTTTGCTTGCAACATATTGAGGATATAGGATGTAATGATGTCTTTGTATGGGGATGGGAATAGGAGTTGGTTCTTTAGAGGTGGATTAGCAGTGAGTGTGCTTGTTGGTTTGGGAACTGAGATCAGGTTATGGAAGAAATTTGGGAGTTCTCTCATAGGGATATTGATCGGATGGAATCTTATGGATATAGGTAGAATGAATGAATTCGGAAGGAAACACCTAGATTGTTCGTGCACTTGATAGAGGTTCTGATGACAGTTTGGAGTATCGGGCTCGATTATGATTTCTTGGAGAGTTGTCAGTTCCGACGCATGAGCTTTGAGTGGTTAGATAGGAAGTCGGATTTGAGAGCTCGAGATCTTGAGTGGATTGATCCTTAGAGGACTCGTTGACCTGAGCTTGAGGAATATGTTGGATGAATTTGGAATAGACTTGATCCTTGGACTTGTATGTATGGAATTGAAGAGAAAATCCATGGGTTTTGATTTAAGAGAAGCGAGATATGGTTGTATTTGGAGATTTTAACCTGAATTGAGTTGGTGGACCTAACTTAGACTTGACCTTAGCTTCGGGAGCTTGATGGCGATGTATGAGTGTGATGGTTGTGCCCCGTTCTGATTAGTGACAATGTACGGATTTCCCTGATTTTATGATCTGATGAAGGTGAGGTTTGATGTGTTGATATGTTGCCCTTTTTATAAAATGACATCCCTCTTATGACGAATTCTGCTATGTTAATATTCTGATAAATGATGATTGGTTATGTTAGTTATGATCGGGTAGGTTGTTACTCTTGTTGTGATTAGTGGCATGATAAATCTTGATGGACTGACTATGGTATGTTGATATATGATATTTTAAGATAATTAACGTTGGTTTTGATGATATCTTGAGCTTGATAGATAGAAACAGATTTCGGGAAGTGAACCTAGGAAGCAAATATGGGATTAGCCCTTAGAGGTGGATGTTGCCACCTCTTGATTTCTTGAAATCTGATTGACAAGCATAGGGAGGAATGACTCGAGTTTTGAAAGGCTTCGTTGATTTTGAAAGGGATTTTAGTCTCGAGGACGAGACTTGTTGTTAGAGGTGGATGATGTAAAGGCTGAGATTTTTAAATACTATTTTTATAATAATAAATTTCATTTTTGATTTAAGAAATTATTTAATTTCTAATACTCCGAAAATTTCGAAAAATCTCCGTCCTCGAGCAAGCAATATTATTTGATTCTTTCGAGATGAATTCCGACATGAACTTGTTATTGGATTTGAAAACGAATTTATTCCGCTATAATTATTCCAAGTCTTGGAAATACTTTCGGGTTTCGTTATTTAATTCGGATTCGAATATTTATTTTAAATTTATTTTAATCGTGTCGGGTTAAGGTCGAAAAGTGGGTTTCGAAATTTATTTTCGCATATTAATTTAACTTTTATATCCACCCATACATTCAACCTCACACCCACTCCTAACCCCTTACCCGGACTCACCCCTACAGCCCCCCTACTCTCACTTTCATCTGTAAAGCCATCCTCCTCTTCTTCTGATCTAATTTTAAACCATTGCTTCCTCTCAGCTTTATCCTTTTGTCACTTCACAGACCTACACACCTAGTTTCACTTCTACCCCAAACACAACCTCAAGCTTTCCCATCTCATGTTCTTCCTTTCTTTCCTTACTGATCCAGATCACACAAACACTTCTCCCCATATTTGAAACCCCCCCCCCCCCTCTCTTTTTTGGTTCCCACCCACAGCCCAAACATCACCATCTCCTCCTGTTTTGCCACCACCACCATGACTATCTCCCCTCTTTGCCGCCACGGCAACCACCATTACCACCCTCTGTTTTCGCCGGAACCACCAGCAACCCCACAGCTCCACTAGCCGGCCACCACCACCAACATTCCTGCTCCACCTCCATCGTCGAGGACCACCGAGCTTCCTCTCTTTTCTCTTTTCCGAAATCGCCCGAGGTGCCTTCACTCTATCCTCCTCCTTCGAAGACTCGAGCACCTCCGACTCCACTTCCTCCAACATCCGACGAAGCTTCGTGGCCGCCCAGGAGCTCCCCAGCGCCGCCGCCGAGCCACCGAAGCTCACTTTCCCTATTCGAGCGCGCCTAGTCTTCCGTTAAGCCATTATCTTTCGTTTTCGATCGAAACCGCCATCGACCTTCACCATCATACTCACCCACATCCGACACAGGTCCAAGAAGCCATACCGAGCCTCCGACGTCGCCCAGACCTCCGGTCGAGAGCTTCGACGCCTGCGAGTTCGACCCTCGGTGAGCTTTCCTTTGCTCCTTCCTCCTTGGTTGATTTTGGTAGCTTTGTGTTGATTAAGGTCGTGAATGGGTATGCGAGAGAGGGTCGGGTTGAGGACGAGACCAGCGGACCTGTTCTTCTCATCCTTCCTTCTGTTTTCCGAACAGTGGTCACGCCTAAGGTTGAAGGAGGGTTCAAGGCTGGTCTGGCCTTTTTTTTTTCCTATCTTTTCCCTTGAACCGGTCCACTGTTTTTTTAGAACAAAACCGGGTTTGGATTTGATTTGGGTTGTGTTTTTTTTCTTTCTTTATTAAGTTATTTTGCTATTATATAAGGGTTATATAACTTGTTATTTATTTATTTATTTATTTATTATTTAATTTATTTTTTTATTATTATCTTAAATTATATTTCGAATTATTCTGAGTATTTAATTATTAATTAAATATACTTTGTTTAGATAATTACTTAAGAGATTTAAAATCTTATTTTTAGTGTTATCTAATTGTCCACTTATATTGTTTTAATGTTGTGAGTGTTATTTAAATAATCCTTTAGATTGTTGATTCTTTATCATTTATTTAGATGTATAATTAAATATAAATATATTTTTAAATTATTTTTTTATGATTTACTTATTTAATTAATTATTATTATTTAGTTGGTTTCGGTTAGTAATTATTCCGATATGTAATTATTTGATCGGATAATTGTTGGTATTTAAATGGTTAGAGTTAAAATATATTATTTGAAAACGTTTCTCAAAGGTCAGAATTTATTTAAAACTATTAGATTAAATGGTTTTGAGATCCACTTACTTGTGTCAGATTATTTTATAATATTGGATTTTAAGGAATTATTTTAGATATCGAGCTGACTTCCTTGAAATTTAAATGGCTTTAGTTCGGTTGGATTTAAATGAGATAGGATCAGTTCGGGTTTATCCATTCATTTATTTACTTATTGTTGTAATTATGTATTTATTTATCTATTTGCTTATTGATTTATTTAATTATTTATTTAGTGTTTAACTAATTCTGATTTATTGATTGTTTAAAGGATTAATTTGGAAATGTTTACATTTAAATGGTTGGTTTTAAAATATATATGATTTAAAATATTTCTCAAGTGTTGGAATTTACTTAAAACCTTAGAATAATGATTTTAAAATAAAATAAGGTATGCTGGGATTATCTTAATAGGGTGTTTTGGAAGTAGTTTTAAAGGTTAAATATTGTATGATTTGGAAATGGGTTAAGACGGATTTTGAGGTTAACTGTTTTGTCTAACAACTTGACTTGTGAGATTATATGATTGAACTGGGGGTAAATACGGATTTAGAAGCATGATTTGAGACGTTGGAAATTCGAGATGAATTATGGAAATGAAAATGGAATAAGATGATATAAGATGTTTGAGTTAAGTTGAGATAAATGGTGATGACGATGATGTTATGGCTAATTAGCAATGGATAGATTTTGTGAAGCGGTAAATGGGTCCTCTATGCTTTAGACTTATATTATGTATTATTAAAATTGTTAGGTGATTCGTAACGTGATTAGCTTACTCTTGCTACTTTACTTTGCTATTCGGCGCCTCCAAGTAAGTCCTCCGGGGCTTACTCAAGTTAGAACCTCATGCATGATGTGTCATATAGTGTGTAAGCATTATAATATCGTGTCATGTAGTAGCATGCCTAGGTTCTGCATTAACATATATGAGCATACATACTCTGAATGTGATTGGTAGAAACGGTCGTAAGTTGTGAGTCTAGAGTCGTTGCTAGGGTCATAGGACAACCCAGCTCCATTGGGTTTGCCCTGATAGAGTCATCTGAGAGCATGATTTACTGAGTTATATATATGACTGCGGCGGTGACCGAGTGTCCAACCCCGGCTGAGGTGTGGACTGACGCATGAGATATACTGTGGCACCAACCGAGTCGTCTGGCTCCGATTGAGGCGGACATCCGACCTCGGCTGAGGTACGGATATGAGAGAGATACCCGCCCCGACTGAGGCATGGGTTTTGAGAGATTGGGACATGCCACTTGGCATTCTGTGTGGGCCCATTTACTGCATTTCTGTCATTATATATATAAATTGTCACCATGCTTGTGTGCTTAATATTCCAGTATTGCATTAGATCATTCTCATCTAGGCTTAGAGCGTATTATATGTCCTCAGCGAGGTCTTCAGGGCCCGCTGATAACATCTATTTTAGTCTTATTTTAGGATTGCATTTGCATATTAGTTTAGAGCATTTTCATGCATATTTATCATATTTTATACTTTATTTCGTTTATTTTGCATTTTCGGTGTCTACACCTGGTTTTTATTGATTTCAGGCACTTTGAAAATGATATTGTGGAAATTCAAGCTTTAATATGGAGCGGTGAGCATGATTGGATTGAACTCGAGAAGCTGAAGGACCAAGTGTGGAAATTTGCTAAAGTGAGAAGTTATCTGATGGGCTGCAATTAGAATTAGGTGTTGGGCTGAATTTAATTCTTAAATTTTGAGGGCTGAAATTGTAGTTTTAACAAAGTTATTTATATATATACTCGTATGTGAGAGAACACAGGGGGGAGTTTTGGGGGGTCTGACTTTGGAGCCGCACAGTGACTTCGGCCGGCGTAGTTTAGGTTTAGTTTAGATTTTCTTCATTGTTTTCGGTATTACACATAGATCGAGGATGAAGATTTCTGGTTTGCATCTTATTTTAAGCATGTGTTTAATTTATTCCATTGTTTTCTATATCATGCTTGGCTAAATTCTCCGTTTTAGGGTTAGGGTGAACCCGACAATGTCGCGAATTGTTTGATTTCGATGTTGCTTAGACTTAGTCTGAATTTTATGAATTGATTTGATCCTAGTTGCTTAACCTAATTGATGTCAATCGATTAGAATCCTTTTTAGATTCAAGATGCTACCGCTGAGAATTGAAATTGGATACTTGGATGGATTTCATGAACCCGAAAGGGGAATTGTGTCTATTGGAACCCTAGGATTGAACTTGAGGAATCAACAATTTTTATTGTGACATTTAAACAATTGTTGAGGACTCTTGAGGATTATTAAATTATCGTAGATTCTTAGGTGTGAATCGGTTAGGCGGAACGCGACAGCGAAAGTTCAATTGATTTTCTTCTAAGGTCTATAAAGAACTTAAAAGGGTCTAGATTTGGTTAATTTAGACACAATTACTACAACATGCGACAGCTGAGTAGTGAGGACTTTAGATAATTTACTTTCAATTTGACATATTAAGGAGATGAAGTTCGAGTGAACATCGGGTTGAACTCTTTGTGGCATTGTCGTCGGAATCCTTAACCTTTGAATTAGTTCTCATATATATTTTCTTCATATTCATTGCTTGTTTTTCTTAGTTTAGACGAAAATCAAATCCCTCTTTCTTGGCTTAGCTTATTAGTTCTAGATAACAATTGATGCATATATAATCCCCGTGACCGATACCCGTATACTGCAATTGATCTCGTATTCTTGCGAGGTTGGTTCAGGCTACACTATTCTTGTGTTGGTTAAGACCACAAAAAGTTTTGGTGCCATTGTCGGGGATTGTTGATAGTATTGATTGTTTCTACTGACTAGCTCTCCTAGGCCCGTTTTTTTGTTTTGATTTGTTTCTTGCTTGTTGGTGATTTCAGGTGACTCTTGAAGTCTATGCGAAGAGGATTACGTTCTAGCAAACTCAACGATTACGATCCCGAGTCTGAACGTACCTTTAATAGGAGACTAAGAGAAAATCTTGTGATTGCTAGACAAGAAATGGTGGATGATAACGATGATGTTGCTGAACTGCCCCAACAGTTGAATGATCTTGCTGCTGAACTCCAACGTCAACGTGATAATCAAGGGCAAGGTATGCACGCGCTTGAGTATGCTCCCCAAATTCTAAGGGACTATATGATGCCGCCATGCTCTGGTCCACTTTCTGGTGTGGTCCTCCCTGCATTGCAAGCTCGTAACTTCGAGCTAAAGTCTGGACTGCTGAATTTGATCCAGTCTAATCAGTTTGGTGGATCGCCATCAGAAGATCCTCACCAACACATGGAGACGTTCCTCGATCTAATGAGCACGGTGCATATGGAGAATGTTTCTCAGGAGGCCATCCGTCTATATGCCTTTCGTTTCTCTCTTCCCGGGAAGGCTAAAGCATGGTATAGATCCTTACCTGAGAACTCCATTACAACATGGAACCAACTATATGAGGCATTCATGAGCAAATACTTTCCACCCAAGAAGATATCTGAGATGAGGGCGAAGATCAATGCCTTTGTCATACAATATGGGGAGACCTATCATGAAGCCTGGGAGAGGTTCAAGGATTTGCTGATTCAGTGCCCACATCACGGGCAAACCAAGTATGTTCTCCTTCAAATCTTCTATCAAGGAGTTGATGATGCTACTAGACTGCTTATAGACACCTCTTCTAATGGAAGATTTATGGAGATGAGTTTAGATGATGCTTGGGCTTTGATTGAGAAGACTGCTCTTCATGCTGCGAGGTACTCTAATCCTCGCTCTTCTATTTCTGCTGCTAAGAGGTCTGCAGGTCTCTATGAGGTTGATGCTGGAATTCACAAGTCGGCCTAGTTGGAAGCTCTACAGCGGGACATTGCTTTATTAAAGAAGGAGCTACTGGCTAAGCCGCTCTCATCTAGTGCGGCAGGAGTGCCTCCCCCCGTTATTGAATGTCAATATTGTGGTATGCTTGTTGGACAAAAATGCGCAAATAATCGTACAACACATTTTACTTGATTTTTAATATTTAAGTTCGACCCTTTTTGGTTAACCTCTTGATTCGAAGTCGTATTGATACCAAGATTTGAATGGTTTTGGTGATTTGGGCTGCACCCGAAATTTAACGGGTTGCCTACGTATCTCTTGGAAGAGAATCAAGCCTCACGTAGTTACGAGTGTTTTGGATTTTGTTTAGTTTGGTTTGAATTTGGTTTCATTCTCTTATATGCATCATAGGATGAAGTTCAAGCCCACCTTCTACGAAGGGTAACTCGAACGACACTCCACCCGAGTAACCTAAGCCCACCTTCTCGGAAGGGTAACTCAAGTGACCCGCCTATCATTTGCATAGAGAACGATTTGATGTGATGTTTGATTTAACTTAGAAGTTTGACTTAAAGGTCAATTTGGGGATGGTGGAATTTGATTTTGATTTTTGTGACCGAACTCGACGAGCGGAAGCTTTGTATCGAACCGGAGGAGACATTTTGAATTTGAGGGAATTTGATTTTGATTTTGGTGATCGAACTCGATGAGCAGAAGCTTTGTATCGAGTCGGGATAGACGATTTGAATTTGTTTTTGTCGATTGAACTCGACGAGCCTTGACTTTGTATCGAGTGTCCTACGTATCTCTTAGAAGAGAATCAAATCACCCGTAGTTCGAAAAGGAACCAATTTAATTTGGATTTGGCGATTGAACCCGACAAACTTTAGATTTGTGTCGAGCTTCCTACGTACCCGTTTGAACGAGATCAAATCACCCGTAGTTCTATTTACTCGAAGCAAATTTGATTTGATTTTGGGTATGTGATTGAATCCGAGATACATATGTCTTTACCGGATTTCCTACGTAGCTCGTAAAGAACATCAAATCTTAACGTAGTTCTATAAGAACCAATTTAATTTGTTTGGTTTTGACCTCATATTCATTAAAAGGGAATTTAGAGGTGAGCGACTGAATCCGATATATATTGAATTTGATACCGGATTTCCTACGTAACTCATAAAAGAGTATCAAGTCGTTACATAGTTCTAAACGGGAAACAATTTGATTTGGTTTTGACCTCATATTCTTTTAAGAGTGAATTTAGAGGTCGACGACTGTACCCGACATATTTTTAGGATTTAATATCGGGTTACGTACGTAGCCGATATGAGGCGTCAAGTCTTTACGTAGTTCTATATGAACTGATTTTGCTTGATTGACTTAACTTCATTTGG
This sequence comes from Persicaria maculosa, assembly GCA_963922045.1. Classification (NCBI taxonomy): domain Eukaryota; kingdom Viridiplantae; phylum Streptophyta; class Magnoliopsida; order Caryophyllales; family Polygonaceae; genus Persicaria; species Persicaria maculosa. The sequence goes on along the minus strand of OY998269.1, from coordinate 3,794,846 downwards.
AATCGAAGAAAGTCTTTTTGGAATTTGTGATTGAACCCGACGGGCTTTTGCTTGACATCGAGTTTCCTACATATCCGACGAAGCGGAATCAAATCTTATGTAGTTCTTAATGAAACCGGTTTTAATTTGGAAAAATCCGGTTTAAGATTTTGACTCCGTTTTTTTGTTTAGGAGCCGACTTGAGATTGACCCACCGGAATTAATTGGCAAAGAATATTGGACGAGTTTAATTTTATGTTTTTGATCCAACTCGAATTCTTAATTTATGCTAAAAATAATTCTTATATTTAAGTGGGTCGGTTGTGCAATTAAGCACATTTGTTTGTTCTTTTTATTATTATTTTTTTTTACCGTGGCTATGCATATATATATATATATATATATATATATATATATATATATATATATATATATATATATATGTATGTATATAATTTGAAAACATACTAATGCATATTTAGACCACATGTTTTATGGGCATAAGCCCAACCCAATTTGACCTAAGTAAGCCCATGAATTAGCAAAGGCATGTCGATGCCAGCTCCATTTTTCTTTCAATTTGTTTTAGTTCATCACCCGAAGCCCGTGCTGCGTGATTTAGGATCACCCTCAAAAATTTTCAAGGCGTTCCACAGGGAAGAGCAGCGGCCGGACTAACTACAAGTTTGACAGCAACTTGGTGAGCCCCGACTTGGGACTTGGGCGATTGGAAGAAGAAGCAACAGATCCGGTGGCCTCCTCAGGAGTGGTACTGCAAGGATCCGCCCACACCTTTAGGAGCGTCACAATGAACAGCTACAACCCTAACTATTCCAATTAGGTATTCGACTCTTGTTTTACTTAATTGGTGCCCCAGGTCTCAAATTTCATCCCTTGTCCACCATCAATTGGGTGTTACCTTGCAGTTCGATTCATTTATTCCTTGCAATTTGCAATTTTAGGGCTTCCCGTTTAGATAGTCGGAATTTTGAGCTTGAGAAATCCGAGAAGGAACAAAGGGCTTCGGTCATTGAGCATCTAGGGGAAAAGCGGGACGACAAGGTCTCGTTTGTGGCTTCGGAAACGTTGTTGCAACTCCCTAGCAGCCACACCCAACCCCTCAACTAAGTATGTTAAATTTCCCCCTTTTTTATGCTCAATTTACATTTGTATATTTTTTTTGCCTCTGATGTTCAGTTGAACATTTTGGGACCCCAGCGCCGTTTCCCGTTCATGGCTCTTGATTCCAATTAGATAGAGTTTCCTCTTCTTTTCAGTTTTTTCAAAAGCTGGATTTGTGGCATTTAGGGGTCCAGTTAGTTGCAATTTGGTAGCAACGTCTTTAAGGTCTTTTGTATTTTTGTTTGGCTGCCTAATTTGAGAAACATCATGGCAACTTCTTCATGAACTTGCTAATTAGGTCTCTCAAAAATTTGACAGCACTTCGACCCAATATTCATTTTACTTATAGTTGATGGAATTCGGCAATTCATTTGCTTGTGAATTCCGGACAAAATCCAGCAGCCTTTCGGCGCTATGAGTCAATCCACGCCGGGATCGGGGTAGCGACGAGAGACTAAACTCTCAAGCCGCTGAGGTTGGATCGAAGGTAGCGACGAGAGACTAAACTCTCGAGCCGCTGGGATCCGCTTGATGGCGCCACGTCCTTCATTCTCCTCTTTTTTTTTACCTGCAAACAGAGAAAAAAGCTGCTGTTTTGTTCTGCTGCTTCTTTTTCTTCTTTCTAATTTTTTGTTTGATTTGGATGTTGTTGCAGGCGCACCCAGGAGCAGAAGGAAAGCTCTGTTTGTTTCTCCCTTCTGTTTTGCAGAGAAGAAAGTGTTGTATGCTTTTGTTGATGTTGGGAAGAAGAGAAAGCCAGCCCTTTTTTTGAAGGCAGCAGAGCCAGGAAGAGGAAAAACCAGGCGAAGGAAAGATGTGATTACTGCTTCGTTGGCGGTGGGAAGGAAGCAGAGCCACCAAACAATTTTATTTCTCTTTTCTTTTATAGGGATTAATAGGAACAGTTACCTCACAGTTACTATTCCCCCCACTCTCCCTTGTACAGTTTTTTTTCCTGTGTAACCTCTGGCTACAGCAGTTTTATTTTATTCGGTAAACTGCAGGAAACCACCCTTTAAATATGCCCATTTGTCCTAAACCACCCCTTAAATACATAATTATAGGAAACCACCCATAACACCATTATTGTTAGCAATTAACCACCCCCCGTCAGGTTTCCGTCTATCCTCCGTCAAATCCTGAGCAATTACAGTATACACTTTAATTTTTAATACAATATAATATTAAACAAGCAATTAAAATCAGTATAAAATAATTAATTTTTTTTTTTAAAAAAAGAGAGAAACAACCATTAAGTTTAGGAATTAGGAACGATTGCCGCCAGTGATGAACCATCAGGTTTTGTTGGAGAAAGCATGGCCTGATTGAAATTACTAGGAAAATTGAGAATAAGATAGAACTATTTTGTGAGTTTTCGATCGGATTCGGGTTTCTAATTAATTTCAGATCTGAGAGCCTTTGTGTTCATCTCTCTTGTCCATGGCGGATTACTGCGGTCGTTGAAGTCAGAGGAGTCGGGGCCCTAATTCTCCTTCATCTTCTTATGTTGTGGTTCCAACTAATTAATTTCTCTGTCAGAACAATTCGATGAGAGTTAGGGTATGAATCATCACTGGCTTGTGCGTGTGATGAAGAGAGAGGGAGAACAACAATTCAACCTTAATAATTCAACAGGCAGAAACGACAGAGAAGAAGTAGTGAATCGGTTGTTACGCAAAGGCCAAATCGCATAACAAAAGATCAATTACGAATCTCTAGTAGAAATTGAAAAACTAACTCCTCGTTTGTTTTTTGGTAGAGAAAGGTAATGATTACCCTTATGAATATAGTTCATATTTAAGTTAAGATTCATTGATCACTATTCTAATCATTCCCCTTCTTCTCCCATTTTTCATACAAATTTGTTACCCTTCTATTCCCTAATTTGAAGGAGGGTAACTAATACCTCTAGGATGGGCTAATAATCCCCCCACCCTCTCCTCCAAGCTCACAAAAAAATGATAATCATATACATTTTATATGTAAAATTTAATACATTACCTTTCCGTTCCCCTCTTATATAAACAAACAAGCCCTAAAAGAAGCAGAGTTGCAGATCCAACAACAATGGTGTTTTTCTTATCTTCAATGAAATCCAACAGCAACAACAAATACCCCCTTTGAGTTCATGTCATCTTCCCATTAAAATTTAAAATACATTAAAATAATAAGGGGTATAAACGTAATTTTATATATTTAACATCAAATGGACGGAAATCTGATTTGGGTGGTTCAGTGCTAACGGAAATGGTTTTAAGGGTGGTTTTTGGTAATTATTGATATAAAGGGTGGTTTTGGGCAATATAGCCTATTTAAGGGGTGGTTTCCTGCAGTTTACCCTATTTTATTAACTGCTTATATTTGAATTGGGCCTTCTTGTTTAATTCCCTGGGCTCTCTTGTTTGATTCCTTGGGCCTTTGCGAAAAAAACTTCCATCTGGACCCCAATTAAATTAATCACAATTTAATATGTGATTAATTCAATATGAAATCTTTAATATTCCCAAAATTATGAAAATTTACCCTCCAACAATGATGAACCTCACATTATCCAGTTGCCCTGCTTTTCTAGAAACACAACCGGGCATGGCTCAAGGGGAAGTAAACTTCACTAGGGACAACTACAGAAACCCCAAAAATGACCCATTCTCCTCTACTTACAATCCTGGTTGGAGGAATCACCCAAACTTCAGGTATGGAAACAATTCTAATGTGTAGAATCCACAGTCATTTCAGAACCAAGCATCATATGGGAATGGAGCACCCCTTGGATTTTAGAATGCGCCGAATCATGGATACCAGAATAGGCCAAATCAGCCTCCGCCAGTGGTTCCTAAGAAGTCACCTAAACTTATTGTTATTGAGAATCCGGTCTCTGAATTCAAAGCTATGGGTACCAAGATACAAATGATTGAGCAGGAACAAAAGATTCAAGCTAATCAGTTGGCTCCACAAGCTGTCAATGCTCCTAGACCGTCAGGTCAACTTCCAGGCTGACCTGATGAGAATCCAAAAGGACAAATTTCTGCTGTGTCCTTGAGGAATGGTAAACAATTGGAGGAGGTAAAGAAGCCTGAACGTCCTAAAGCTAAAGGGAAAGCTGCTCCACCAGAGGTTGAGACCGAGGCAACATATGAGCTTGTGAAGGACACGGTATATGTTCCCCCACCGCCATATCAGCCTCCTCTTCCATTCCCACAGAGGAAGAATCAGGCTATGTTGGAGAAGAAGTTTGGGAATTTTGTAGAGATCTTAAAGAAGCTGCACATAAACATCCCATTCACCGAAGCTCTCAAGGAGATGCCGGCATATGTTAAGTTCTTGAAGGAGATCCTCTCCAACAAGAGGAAGCTTGATGAATGCCAGACAATAGTTCTTAGTAAGGAATGCAGCGCTTTGATCCAAAACAAGCTACCACCTAAGCTCGAGGATCCAGGTAGTTTATGTGTCCCTATTAACTTTGGCAATCAGCATGATTACAACGCTCTTTGTGATTTGGGAACTAGTGTAAGCTTGCTTCCTCTCTCAATTTGCAATAAGCTTGATTTAGGAGAGCTTAGGCCAATAAGGATGCAACTATTTATGGCGAACAGGTCCATTGCCCACCCAGCTGGTATTTTAGAGGATATCCCTATTAGAGTGGGAAATTTTTTTGTGCCAGTAGACTTTGTAGTGTTGGATATGGATGCGAATATGTTTGTCCCTATTATTCTTGAAAGGCCTTTCTTGGCCACTGCAGGTTCTGTGATTGATGTACGAAAGGGGACTCTCTCCTTCGACATTGGAGATGAGAAAATAGAATTTAACCTTCCTAAATCTATGAAAACCCCCTCTTTTGAGAATGATTATTTCAGGGAAGAAGTGATGGAAAGGACAACCCAGGAGCAAATGATGTCTATTGTCATTAGGGACCCCTTGGAGCTTTGCTTGACTACTAGTGTGATGACGAGGGGAGAATGTCCACCAGAAAAAGTTTTGGCGCCGTTGTCAGGGATTATTGATAGTATTGGTTGTTTCTATAACTAGTTTGCTAAGTCTTTCTTTTGCTTTTGATTTTTTTCTTTCTTTTTGTGATTTCAGGTGTGTTCTTCTAGAGATGAATTGCGTTCCTTATTGTGATGTTTTTTCATCTTTTGGTCATGCCACTTTGGAAAATCAATTCTCGATGTATAGGACCCATGCCCATTGCGAGTTTTGCGGGGGGTTTTGGGCATATGATCTCTAAATGCCCAGTGTTGAGGGCCCCCACCTACGAGGATGCTGATGATATGTACCAAAGGTGCGATTCTGATGAGTATTATGAGAGCAATCACTCTCATGAAAGGGCTCCGACAGGAATTAAGTTTCGACCTCCACAACCTCCTCCCCGAGCAAAGACCTTATTCACACCTATCAACGGAGGAGCTACTCGCTAAGATTGCGGCAACTGAAGCACAAATTGCTCAACTTACCATGAATGCTCAAACGGTTCCAGAGAGACTCTCAAACCAAACAGATGTCAGTGACAGTGACAACGACGATTGCACAGTCGTATCTATTGAGATTGAGGAAAGTCTGGAAGAGCATATACATAAGGTACTTGAGATTGATGATCCTGGAAAGGAGGAATCCAGAGAAGAACCCGTATTGGTTGTTCCCCGAGTATACATGTCACCATCGCTATTTTCTGAAGTGATGGTTCAAGAGAATGTTAAGGAACGATTTGGGGCGTTTGCTGGACTACTCTCCAAGTGGCATATAGATGACCTTTCGAAGGAAGTTCTCCTTGACATACCGCCATATGCAAAATCCCAAGAGGAAGTCTTTCTATTCGAAGATGGTGGTAACGGTGAACACACAAAGGGACAAGATGCTAAGGAGAAGAGCACATCTTTCGGGAGCTTAAGCTTCAATGGATTCCAATTATTTCACCCCGAAAAGACTTTACTAAACGGGTGGATCGAGCCATGGACCATCCATTCGGGAAGGTTCAAACGTTTTCGGGTCAACCCCAGGTAAGTTCTCCTTTTATTTTATTTAGTTAGGATTGTTAGTTATTATAAATTTCAAAAAAAAAAGTTGGAACAGCTGAAATGCACGCCCGTGTGCCTCTATCGCGCGGCCGCACGTTCAACCACTGGAATTCCACGAAAAAAAAGAGAACCTTGCCGTCTTTCCCTCTCTTTCCCTTCTCTTTCCCCGACCATCCTCATCCATCTTCACCGCCCACTCCTCGCCACCGCCGCCTTACTCTTCTCCCTCCAGCATCCCCTCTCCGTCTCCGTCTCGCCCTTGCTTCTGGCCACCTGCCTCTCTTCACCCGCGGCGTACCACCCCTACCGGATCCCAAAGCCGGTAGTGCACCCGAGCTCTCTCCTAGCCCTCATCACCCCCGACGTTCACCAGAACTCTCGCCTTCACCATCAACCTCCACACCTCCTGCTACCGCACCAGGCACCGCCGGATCACCCTCCTTCTTTCGCGCCACCCTCGTCGCCTGCATCTCGCCAGCGACATCACCGACCTCCTTCTTTGCTGCTCCTCTCCCCTTTTCGCTTGCCACCATCAGGCTCCTCATTCTCCTTGATTCACGCTCTCCGCCTCTGTTCACCTCTACTGCCAGCAATCACCACGCCTCCTCCCGAAGCTGCTGTACTAAGCCCTCTCCACCCGATTCTTCTTGACCCTTGTTGCTGCTGCCATTGCCCCAAACCCTATCTCAGAATCCTCCAATGTTCAACCCGATGGTAAGTGCAGGTAACCTTCCTCTTCACCCTATTGTTCTGAATTTTATAGGTTGAATGTAAATGTGAATTGAGTGGAACAATGTGCTTAGGGTTATTTATTTGGCTGTGCTCGATTTAGTCTGATGCTATTGGTGTTGGGGTTGCAATGTTTGCGAAAAGATTATCGAGCAATATGTCCATTCACATGATCAGATTTAGTTGTATGATTGTTTTGTTGTGAATGTGATCCATCTAATTTTTTGAATTGCAAAACTTGGATGAGATTTGGGTTGTTATGTTTTTTTATTATTGATTACATGTTGCTGAATTTTTGGGACTTAGAAGTGATAAAGTACTTCCTGTAGGCTGTAGCTGATCGGTTTATCCTTGTCATGTCTAAAATCAGCTGAGTTAGTTTTTTTTTAGTCTCATGCTTCTGGGAAATTTTGGATCAAATTTAGAGGTGGATTTGACTGATTTTGGTTGCTAAAATTGATCACTTTAGTTTTCAAAATTTAGTCTTTTATTACACCTATTTATTGGAAGTGTTGGCTATTAGATTGAGATGTGCCCATACTTGTTCTCTTCCTGCTTGTCTTATGCTCCCTGTTTCCATTGAGTTTTCATGATTTTACTTAGCAAAATGTGGATGAGTGTGAGGCGTAGGACTGAATTTTGTGCATGCTTTTTCTCTGCATCTTGCTGGTGCATAGTGTTCGTTGATATATCTTATGCATATAATTGATTTTCATTGAGTTAGAGCCTAACTTATCTGGTGAAATGGAGGTGTTACTCATGATAAGGTTGTTTGAAGGAGTAGATGCTTTGTTCTTCATGCTTGGATCATTCTCTTGGACTTTGATTTTACATTTTATGTCCATGAAATCTGTTTATTATAACCTACTCTTGGTTTTATATGGTGTGGTGCCCTTGATATTGGATAGAACTTGTGTTGTCTTGTTGGTTGTCTGCTTGTTTTTGTTGTCTTGGCCAGACTCGATTTCAAGGTGATGGACCCAAATATTTATGAGTTCTCAATCACACCCAAGAGAGGATATTGCTACTGCTTTGATGAGTTATGGAAGTCATTTTTTTTTCACTGCTGAGCTTCAAGATGGGCTGGTCTGCTCAACAGTGCTTCATTATACCTGCTTATTTGGTGAGTTCCCTCGTTCTTATTCTTATTCTTTTTCTACTTTGAGGACAAAGTAGGAATTAAGCATGGGGTGGGGGTAACTTACTTGTAATTCATGTGTAGCTCCGTTTTTGCATATAATTTTTGCATTGATTTTTTTTTTCATTTTTCATGTGCATTTCATGCATTGCATTTGCATATGGATGTGTTGAGATGAACCCTTACTATAAAATTCCTTGCTCTTCTTGAAGAACTTGTCATTTCCTTGATTGATTTTGGTTGATGATATCTTTAAGGCATGTTAAAAAGCTTGTGATGATTTAGATTATTGGGTTGATGACATCTAATTTAGTCATATTTTAGGGTTGCATTTGCATATTAGTTTAGATCATTTTCATGCATATTTGACATATTTTATACTTTATTTATTTTATTTTGCAATTTCGGAGTCTACACCTACTTTTTACTTATTTCAGGCATTTTGGGACTAAAATTATGGAAACTCGAGAGTTATACGGAGCAGCGAGCATGATTGGATCGGAACTTGAAAGCTAACGTGCGGAAACTGCCAAATTTGGATCTTATGGGCTAAATTCCTAATTAGGTGTTGGGTTGAATTTTAATACTTAAATTTTAAGGGCTGAAGTTGTAGTTTTTATAAAGTGATTTATATATATACTCGTTTGTGAAAGAACGAGATGGGGGGAGTTCAGAGTTTGGCCGTACAGAGGCTTCGGCCTAGGGTTTGTTTTTAGTTTGATTTTGACGGTATAAGCTTTGGATCGAGGACGGAAATGTCGGTTTGCATTCTATTCTAAACTTTAATCTATTTCTGTCTATAATCTAGTTCATTGTTTATTAGATTATGCTTTTCTAATTTCTCCGTTCTAGGGTTTGGGTAATCCCGACAATGTTTTGGTAGCGTTGAGATTGATATTCATTTGTCTGATAATTTGTTAGATTTAATCCTATTGCGCCAGCCCTAATTGATGAAAATTGGTTAGAACTAATTTAGGGTTTGAAATCGAAAGACTAGAACCCTAAGTTAGAATTTAGATGGTGAATTTAGGCCGAAAAGCTATTTGATCCATCGGAACCATAGGATTAAACTTGAAGTTTGATTTATCGAAAGAGAATCGAACTTCATGAGGACTCATAGATTGTCATAGATATTTTGGATGATTGTGATATTGACGGAGACCGAAAGGCGACGTTGATATGATTTTCATTTAGAATTCTAAGAACTTAAAGGGTCTAAATTGGTTGCTTGATACCGAAAGGAGATCGTTAACCAATTTAGACACATTCGCATTGAAACCGAAAGGAGATTCGCGATTACCTTTGACAATCTACCTTCAACAAGTTCAGACAAGATAACACGAATATTAATTTTAATCTACTAAAGCATCGTTGTGGTGATCCTTTACCCTAGATTTGCCTCGTATCCATTGTTTACTACCAATTTTGTATAGTTGTTTCCTTTTAGTTGGTTACTTTCTCCATTCCATATAAACATTTCTCTCGCACTTTTATTGGCTTAGTTAAATCTGTTTGAATTGGCAATCAATACCACATAGTCCTTGTGGATACGACACTCGATATACTACAACTGAACCCCATACACTTGTGGGTGTAGGTTTTAGCCTATCAAGTTTTTGGCGTCGTTGCCGGGGACTATTGTTTGTATTGGTTGTTTATTTAGACTGATTTTTCTAAGTCATTCTTTTGCTTTTGATTTTTTTTCCTTTTGTTTTTGATTTCAGGTTGTGCTCAAATGGATGGCATAAGCTATTGTGAGTTTTGTGGAGCTTTTGATCATGTAGCTAGTGATTGCCCGGTGTTGTTTGGGAATGAACAAGAGGTGTACTACTCGTTGCATCCTCACCTTTCTTACGAGAGGGATATCACCGAGGGATACGCACCGCATGGGTGTCGAGATCAAGCTTCAGAAAATTCACAAAAATCGTCCAAGTTGATTTATATGGAAGAGTACTTCACTTTCTTGGAAGCCCACCTCTCAAAGATCTAAGTTGTTTTTGAGGATGAGATGTTGCGGATCCAAGAGGCTCAACAAATGAATGTTCCATGTTTTCCCAAAGGTTTCTCTGTTGAAGGTGAGGTTAGTGACAATGACGATTGCACTATCGTCTTTCTTGACATTGAGGTTTTTGAAGACATGGAGATTTTAGAGTACGAGGAATGGGTTCCATTTTTCGAGTTTAGTGAAGATACAAAGGGACGATACTCTAAGAAAAGAAAGAGCACATTCCTCGTGAGCTTGAACTTCAACGAATCTCTACTAATCTGCTCCAAAAACACTCTGCTTGATGGATGGATTGAGCCATGGACCATCCATTCGGGAAGGTTCAAACGCTTTCGAGGCAACCAAGGTTAGTTTTTATTTCATTTTATTTTATTCTAAATAAAGTTAGTTTTTGTTTTTTTTAAGAATAAGATTTTATATTTCTGTCTAAAAAAAGCACAAAAAAAAAAGCTGAGTCCACTCGGCCGAGTGGAATTTCCAAAGAGGCCGAGTGGATTACATAAGGTGCATAAACTCGGCACTCGGCCGAGTGTCAATAGCACTCGAGTGAGTATCAGATTTCGAAAAAAAAAAATTTGGAGAGACGCGTTTCCCTTCTCCCACCTCTCTCCCCGATACCCTACCGCCCTCGCCCCTAAACCCCTCGCCGGTGCTCCAATCTCCTCTCCCCGCCGAACCACTGCCCTCGCCTACCTCTCCGGCGCACCATCACTGGCTTTCCATGGCTGCCTCCATCACCACAGCCCTAAACCGCTCTGCTCGCCCTCGCCGCCCGATTCTTCTCGACCCTTGCTGCTGCTGCCATTGCCCCAAACCCTATCTCAGAATCCTCCAATGTTCAACTCGAGGGTAAGCGCAGGTATGTTTTTTTTCCTTCCTGTTTTGATTTGCATAACTTGGAATTCAGTGGTAAAGATTCTGAATTGTGAGCTTGATGTGGCTTGGGTTTACAGTGATGTTTTGATTATATGCAATTGAATATTCCTAATTTCATGAGGTTTTTATTGATTGAGTTTCATGGAACTTGAATGTTGAATTTTGTTATATCGTTCCTAGATTCTGAAGATGTTTTCTGAATTCGACGGAGTTCGATGTACTTAGCTTACTAGTTTGCTGAGTTGTTGCGGTTGGAAGTTGTTGCTACGAGATGTTATGTATGATTGTGTCGTGGCTGAATGAATGGATTTAAATTGAGGAGTTCCTTGCGATGAGCTTTATTTGGGAGAAGGACGTTTTGCAATTCCCACGACTCTTGATCATTCTCCTGGACTAATCCACTTTTAACACACAATGCTTCTATTGAGTCTGGTTGGTCTTGAGTCTCTTTACTTTGATTTTTGCTCCCGAATCTAGCTTACTTGATTTGTGCCAATCCTAGGTAGACGTTTGAGACTTTGAAGTGATAAGGTACTCCCTGGGCTGATTGAAATTTCCTTGCTATATTTGAAGTCAACTGAGTTATTTTTTGAGTCTCATGCTTGTAGGAAACTTTGGATTGAAATTTAGAGGTGTTATTTGACTGATTTTTATTGCTGAAATTGTTCACTTTAGCTCTTGAAGTCTAGTCATGTACACTAATTTTTTGAAGTGTTTTTTGCTTGGCTTGGTGATTTCTATGATTCTGTCCCTTCTAGAGTTCTTTTGTTTGTCTCATGCTCTCTGCATCCATATTAATTTTTCATGAATTTAGTCGTAAATATATGGATGAGCATGATCTAGAGGGCTGATTTTTCTTTGATTGCTGAGTTGATGTAGTGCTGAATTTTATTGATTATTGGATCCTGGTTGCTGATGTGATATTGTTGTACTTGTGAGGCTTGCATTGCTGCTGTTTTTGTGTTGTGTACAGACCAATTTACAACGGAGATGCTGCCATAATTTAATTAAATATCACAGAAGGTTCAATACAACTTGCACTACTACCTCTTGCTTGAATTGCTCGATTTTGCCTGAATGTTTGGTGAGTTCCTCTTCCCTTACTCTTTATCATTCGCTACTTTGGGGACAAAGTAGAATTTAAGCATGGGGTAGGGGTAATTCACTTGTAGTTCACATGTGTGACTCCGTTTTTGCATATAGTTTTTTTCATTTTTTTCCTTTTTCATATGCATTTCATATATTGCATTTGCATATAGATGTCTTGAGATGAACACTTGCTATTAAAGATTCCTTGCTCTTCTTGAAGAACTTGTCATTTCCTTGATTGATTTTGGTTGATGATATCCTCTAAGGCATGTTAAAAAGCTTGTGATGATCTGGATCATTGGGTTTATGTTATAATTCTTTCAAAACTGATCATTACTTGAGACTAGTTAAGATTGAGATTCTAAGACAAAAGTCGTGAGATTCTGAGCCTAGGACTGACATCCATGAGTCCTCTTTCTTTTGTGTGTGAATTGCTCATCTTGATTGCTGTATCTTCAGAACTTGCGTTAGAACCTCTCAAGGTCACATATTTGACTCATGTGCATTGCATAAACGTGATTGAGGCGATTTTTGCTAGCCTATCATTCCCTTCCTTCCCATGGTTATATCCTTTGCTTGAAGCCCGTTGAGCCTAATATCCTATTATTTTGTAGCTCCACAAGATTTTCCATAAGCATATTTTAGCCTTGTTTACCCATCCGGGAATTAGGATGAAATAGAATTATGGATCATTTGAGTGGAGAAGAGAGAATAATGTGCTTTGAGAGATTTATGTATTGAGTGGAGGATTTTGTGCTTCAAATGTAATTTCCTTGTGATGGAGGAGAGAAAATGAAAAAAAAATGAAGTGAAGAAAAAAAAAAGAGAAAAAAAAACGAGAGAATAAATTCTTCTTGATCACTAGAGAAAAGTTTATGAAAAGGGAATGGGTTTTCAAAAGTTGAGATTTTATGAGCTTATTTGATTATGTAATGAGGTTATTGTGAGGAGTTTGGTATGTGTGTTGAGAAAAGAACAATTGTGGTGGAAGTTTAGGAAGTAATTCTATTTCCCGGATTTTAGCACCACATAGCCAAAGAAATCATACCTTATTCTTCTTACCTTGGCCCCATTACAACCCAAGAAAAGACCTCATGATTTATGTTTTATGTGCATAGTCCAAGTGGTGGAGAGTTAGGACGCTAATTCAAGCTTATGGTAGATGAGTCTACAAGATTTGAGCCCGAGCGAAACTTTTGTACCTTAGACACATGAGTGAGAGTGTTCCACAAAATATATCCTATGTGAAGTCTTTGAATTAATGTCTTGACTTGTCTCTTGCATGGTTGGCTTGCTTTTGTTTTGAACCCGATGTCTATATCTAAATGGGCAAATGCATTGCTTGGATAGAAACCGAAATTCTTTCTTGTGAATATTCATACTTGTTTTTGCTTGAGGACAAGCAAGGTTCAAGCATGGGGTGATTTGATGACATCTAATTTAGTCATATTTTAAGGTTGCATTTGCATATTAGTTTAGATCATTTTCATGCATATTTGACATATTTTATACTTTATTTATTTTATTTTGCAATTTCGGAGTCTACACCTACTTTTTACTTATTTCAGGCATTTTGGGACTAAAATTATGGAAACTCGAGAGTTATACGGAGCAGCGAGCATGATTGGATCGGAACTTGAAAGCTAACGTGCGGAAACTGCCAGATTTGGATCTTATGGGCTAAATTCGTAATTAGGTGTTGGGTTGAATTTTAATACTTAAATTTTAAGGGCTGAAGTTGTAGTTTTTATAAAGTGATTTATATATATACTTGTTTGTGAAAGAACGAGATGGGGGGAGTTCAAAGTTTGGCCGTACAGAGGCTTCAGCCTAGGGTTTGTTTTTAGTTTGATTTTGACGGTATAAGCTTTGGATCGAGGACGGAAATGTCGGTTTTCATTCTATTCTAAACTTTAATCTATTTCTGTCTATAATCTAGTTCATTGTTTATTAGATTATGCTTTTCTAATTTCTCCGTTCTAGGGTTTGGGTAATCCCGACAATGTTTTGGTAGCGTTGAGATTGATATTCATTTGTCTGATAATTTGTTAGATTTAAGCCTATTGCGCCAGCCCTAATTGATGAAAATTGGTTAGAACTAATTTAGGGTTTGAAATCGAAAGACTAGAACCCTAAGTTAGAATTTAGATGGTGAATTTAGGCCAAAAAGCTATTTGATCCATCGGAACCATAAGATTAAACTTGAAGTTTGATTTATCGAAAGAGAATCGAACTTCATGAGGACTCATAGATTGTCATAGATATTTTGGATGATTGTGATATTGACGGAGACCGAAAGGCGACGTTGATATGATTTTCATTTAGAATTCTAAGAACTTAATAGGTCTAAATTGGTTGCTTGATACCGAAAGGAGATCGTTAACCAATTTAGACACATTCGCGTTGAAACCGAAAGGAGATTCGCGATTACCTTTGACAATCTACCTTCAACAAGTTCAGACAAGATAACACGAATATTAATTTTAATCTACTAAAGCATCGTTGTGGTGATCCTTTACCCTAGATTTGCCTCGTAACCATTGTTTACTACCAATTTTGTATAGTTGTTTCCTTTTAGTTGGTTACTTTCTCCATTCCATATAAACATTTCTCTCGCACTTTTATTGGCTTAGTTAAATCTGTTTGAATTGGCAATCAATACCACATAGTCCTTGTGGATACGACACTCGATATACTACAACTGAACCCCATACACTTGTGGGTGTAGGTTTTAGCCTATCATGGGTTTATGCTATAATTCTTTCAAAACTAATCATCTTGTGACTAGTCGAGATTGAGATTCTAAGACAAAAGTCGTGAGCTTCTGAGCCTAGGACTGACATCCATGAGTCCTTTTTTCTTTTGTGTGTGAATTGCTCATCTTGATTGCTTTATCTTCAAAGCTTGCGTTAGAACCTGTCAAGGTCACATATATGACTTGTGTACATTGCATAAACATGATTGAGGCTATTTTTGTTAACCTATTATTCCCTTCCTACCCATGAATATATCATTTGCTTGAAGCCCGTTGAGCCTATTGGTCTATTTATTTGTAGCTCCACAAAAATAATCTGTAAGCCTATTTTAGCCTTGTCTACCCATCCGGGAATTAGGATAAAATAGATTTATGCGTCGTTTTGTGGGAAAGAAAGAACTTGGCTTTCAATGATTATGTATTGAGTGGAGGATTTTGTGCTTCAATTGTAATTTTCTTTTGATGAAGGAAAGAAAGTAAGAAGGAAAAAGGAAGTGAAAAAAAATAGAAAAGAAAAAGGAAAAAAAAGAGAGAAAAAGAATAAATTTGTCCTCATCATTAGAGAAATTTATGAAAAAGGGATTAGGTTATCAAAAGTTGAGAGTGTATGAGCTTATTTGATTATGTGATGTGGTTTTTGTGAGAAATTTGGTATGTGTGTTGAGAAAAGAAGTTGAAATTGTGGTTGAAGTTTATGAAGTAGTTCTATTTCCCGGATTTAACACCACATAGCTAAAGAATTTCATACCCTTTATTTCTTACCTTGGCCCCATTACAACCCATGAAAAGACCTCATGATTTATGTTTTTGTGCATAGTCCAGCTGATGCAAGCCTATGGTAGATGAGTTTTCAAGATTTGAGCTTGAGCGATATTTATACCCTAAATACAAGAGTGAGAGCGATCCACAAAAATATGTCCTATGTGAGGTCTTGGAATTGATGTCTTGATGGGTCTCTTGTATGATTTGCTCATTCTTGTTTTGAACCCGATGTCTAGATCTCAATCAGCAAACGCATTGCTTGGATAGAAATTGAAATCTTTTTTGTGAAATCTTTACACTTGTTCTTGCTTGAGGACAAGCAAGGTTCAAGCATGGGGTGATTTGATAACATCTATTTTTTTTTTGGATGACGAGGAACCCAACTTTGGCGGTAAACCCCGAGCACGTAACTCAGCCGGCAAGAGCCACGTACCAGGTTAACCGGCTTGCGCCGACTGGCTCGACCCATTGGTAGGGAGCAAGACAAACCTTGGATGGAAATCCCAAGGAAAGGGGCGGAGGCAGGGATCGAACCCGGGACCTTCCCACCCCTCTTACTCCTTACCACTAGGCCACCCCGACTGGGGCAACATCTATTTTAGTCTTATTTTAGGATTGCATTTGCATATTAGTTTAGAGCATTTTCATGCATATTTATCATATTTTATACTCTATTTAGTTTATTTTGCATTTTCGGAGTATACACCTGGTTTTTATTGATTTCAGGCACTTTGAAAATGATATTGTGGAAATTCAAGCTTTAATATAGAGCGGTGAGCATGATTGGATTGAACTCGAGAAGATGGAGGACCAAGTGTGGAAAATTGCTAAAGTGAGAAGTTATCTGATGAGCTGCAATTAGAATTAGGTGTTGGGCTGAATTTAATTCTTAAATTTTGAAGGCTGAAATTGTAGTTTTAACAAAGTTATTTATATATATATAGAACACAGGGGGGAGTTTTGGGGGGTCTGACTTTGGAGCCGCACAGTGACTTCGGCCGGCGTAGTTTAGGTTTCGTTTAGATTTTTCTTCATTGTTTTCGGTATTACACCCTAGATCGAGGACGAAGATTTCTGGTTTGCATCTTATTTTAAGCATGTGTTTAATTTATTCCATTGTTCTCTATACGCATTCCCTATATACACCGCAAATACTTCGTTGGATTGGACGTTGTAGCAACGTTGGATTAGAAGTTGTAGCAACGTTCAATCCGACGTTGTATTTGGTGGTGAATTTTGCAAAGGGGACGGGATCCGACGTTGTAACAACGTCAGATCCGACGTTGCTAATGTTGCACCTTGGAATCCAAGCGGGCTCCGTCGGGCTTAGCAACGTCCATTGGAACGTTGTTACAACGTCCAAGTTTCTCCAAGTATTTTCTTAGCAACGTCTATTTGAACGTTGTAACAACGTCAGATTTGACGTTGTTACTTCATCCAAATTTCCCACATTCACCCACCCTATAAAAGGGGATGAGGACCGCATTTGAAAATGCAACACAACAATTCCACATTTTCATTCTTGTCATGGAGCCGGTTACATCTGAAATAGAAGGCTCAACCTCCCGCATTGATTTTGTAATCAAAAGGATTCGGTACTCAATGCCCCCGGAGGAGTCCAACTGTGCTTGCCGCAGTCCAGAATACAGTGGCATGCATCCATGCGCGCTCTTTCGGATCGTGTGTGAAAATGAGAATCACATTTCCGCACCCTTGCAGTTCGGGTGTATGTAGTGCAATGATTTTCATCCGGGCATTCGTGGAGCGTATGAGTGGAGGGTTGGAGACCTTCTTCTTCAACATATTCGGTCATTCTTCCCCGATATAAACAGAGAGGACCACACTGATGTAGCTCAAACAGCAGGGATACTTGTGAGGGCCGCAAATATGGAGGTTGGAAGCTTTGCATTCAACGAGTTAAAGATTAAACTCATTCCGAAGACGAATCATGTATAGGCTGGTCGATTGTTAAAAACAAATTATGTTGTTATCTAGTGTATTTGTTAGTTTTAGTACTGCCTCGATGTGTAATCTAATCGTTACCTAATTGTTATATATGAAGTGAAGCGTTTGCATGTGATTGTTTGTTGTTGTGAATGGGTAGAAACCATCGAAAATAATAACACAAGGAACACGAAATACACAAATATAGTATACCCACAAAAGACGAAATGTATGTCATAAACAAACAGAATATAATGTCTCTACTGCAGAGATCGAATGTAGCCCATGAAATGCTCATACATCTGCTCTAGCTGGGGATGGTCGACCAATGCCTGAATAGACTGGGTCATCTCGTCGACCCGGGCCTGTCGCGCAGCAGCCTCATCCTCAGCTGCTCTGATGACGTCGTCTGGGTGGGTAGGCGCAGCCGGAGGAGCATCAGGTAGTACCACTATCGTGGGCAACACATGACCTCGATCGCTGTATCGGGCCCGATCGCTGTATCTCTCATGGTCATAGTCTCTTGCTCCGCAAGAGCCATGAGATCTGACACTGTCTGCGAAGACGAGTCAGTGATGATGACCTCCGCTGGATCGACGCTCTCTACAGCATGTGAAGGCACATTCCGGTCTCACCCGAGAACAATGCGTACGGTCCTGTCATCCCTCCGCATCTGAGAATCCTATTAAGTTGTTTACTAGTTTTTAAATATATTATTTTAAACATCTTATTTTGTAACAATTTGACATTGCATTAATTTTTTTTATATATTTATATAGTCATTTCCTATATAATATATTTAATCTTTTTTATAGGATATTGCATCCATCAATTACAGTATACTCCGTATAAGATAAAATTATTAGTTCTATTTTATTTAGATTAATCTACATTGCAATTGTCTATTTATTTTATTAGTATAATATTTTGATGTGATGAGAAATTTTGTAACAATTTGTTTATATAATTTCTTTTTTGTATGTTTCTATAATTTCCTTTTAAACATTCTCTTATAGTAGTTATTTTCTACAATTTGTTCATTTTAAACATCCTATTAAATTTTGGAATAATTGTTTAAAATTATTATCTTAATTTACAACGTTTTATAAACTCATCCGATTCAAATAATAAACTTATTCGATATATAATTTCTTTTTTGTATGTTTCTATAATTTCCTTTTAAACATTCTCTTATAGTAGTTATTTTCTACAATTTTTTCATTTTAAACATCCTATTAAATTTTGGACTAATTGTTTAAAATTATTATCTTAATTTATAACGTTTTATAAAGTCATCCGATTCAAATAATAAACTTATTCGATATAAAATGAAACAATCAAACAATAATGGAAAATGAAATAGAAAATCAATTCATACTAACCGATGGAGTACTCGTTAGGGGAGAAACCTCTTCCGTACGCCTCTTCCGGCCAGCACCGGTCCTCCCGGCGCCACCACCACCACCAGCCCCGGGGCCGGATCCAACCATCCCTCGGCCACCACCAGAGCGACCCAAACCTCGGCCGCCTCCTCGGCCTAAGCCCCTATCGCCGCCGTCTACACCCACCCCTCTGCCACCACCTCCTCGGCCACCGCCACCCACGACCATCTCTACGCCCGCACCCCCACCATCGTCGCCGCCGCCTCGCTAAGATCCGCTTTCGCCGCCTCCTCGCCCAGATCCGCTGTCGCCGGCGCCTCCCCGACCTGGACCTCGGGATCTCACCATCGATCTATCGCCGGAAATCGAGTCGCTCTCTTGCCGGAGTCACTCTCTTGCTCTGTCACGTGTGTGGAGGAAGAAGCACAACATCGTTTTCGATGTTTCCGGTTACATAAAGGCACAACGTCGAATTTGACGTTACACAACGTTCAATGCAACGTTACGCAACGCTCAATCAAACGTTGTGGTTGACGTTGTCAAATTACAACGTCCGTTTGGACGTTGCACCTTTAATTTTTTTTTTCGCAAAATTAACTTGTCATTTAAAAATTTTTTGAAATAAATAAATACATTTCGTTATTTTGATAAGAAATAAATTTAATAAATGAATAAATTACTTTACAAAAAATTACATACAATTTCCGACCCCCATTTTTATATTTTCTTATAAGTTGAGGATTCATATTGTAATGTAGAAAGGGTTTCGACTTTTATAGGCCTTGTCTCTTCGAAAACCACAACGTTCGATTGAAGCGGACAAAGTTCTTCGAAGAGCCAAGGCCTATAAAAGTCAAATCGCTTTCGACAGGTGGAAGACGGTATAAGTGGGAGAGGGATAGTGTGTTACTTTTATAGGCCCTTCATAATTAGACGTTGAATCCGACGTTGCATAGGGTTTAGCAACGCCGATTCCGACGTTTTATAGGGCTACCCTAGGGTTCATACCCTACGCCCTTTGGCGTAGGGTATGCAACGTCCAAATTGACGTTGCTATACATTTGAAACGTCAATTTTGACGTCGCAGTGTGCAGGCTTAGGTTTAATACCCTACTTTAGGGTTTAGAAACGTCGGAACCGACGTCGCAGTGTGCAAGCTTGGATATTGCAACGTTCGATCCAACGTTTTTGTTTTTCCTATTAGTTTCGATTCAAGTGAATATGAAAATGATTCATATTTCGATGTTTTTGTTCTTTCTATTAGTTTCGATTCAAGTGAATATGAAAATGATTCATATTCTGATGTTTCAGTTCTTCCTATTAGTTTCGATTCAAGTGAATATGAAAATGATTCATATTCCGATGTTTTTGTTTTTCCTATTAGTTTCGATTCAAGTGAATATGAAAATGATTCATATTTCGATGTTTTTGTTCTTCTTATTAGTTTCGATTCAAGTGAATATGAAAATGATTCATATTTTGATGTTTCTGTTCTTCCTATTTGTTTCGATTCAAGTGAATATGAAAATGATTCATATTCTGATGTTTTTGTTTTTCCTATTAGGTTCGATTCAAGTGAATATGAAAATGATTCATATTTCGATTTTTTGTTCTTCCTATTAGTTTCGATTCAAGCGAATATAAAAATAATTCATATTCCGATGTTTTTGTTCTTCCTATTAGTTTCGATTCAAGCGAAAATGAAAATGATTCATATTTCGATGTTTTTGTTCTTCCTATTAGTTTCGATTCAAGTGTATATGAAAATGATTCATACTCCGATGTTTTTGTTTTTCCTATTAGTTTCGATTCAAGTGAATATGAAAATGATTCATATTCCGATGTTTTTGTTCTTCCTATTAGTTTCGATTCAAGCGAATACGAAAATGATTCATATTCCGATGTTTTTGTTCTTCCTATTAGTTTCGATTCAAGCGAATATGAAAATGATTCATATTTCAATGTTTTTCTTCTTCCTATTAGTTTTGATTCAAGTGAATATGAAAATGATTCATATTCTGATGTTTTTGTTCTTCCTATTAGTTTCGATTCAAGTGAATATGAAAATGATTCATATTTTGATGTTTTTGTTTTTCCTATTAGTTTCGCTTCAAGTGAATATGAAAATGATTCATATTTCGATGTTTTTGTTCTTCTTATTAGTTTCGATTCAAGTGAATATGAAAATGATTCATATTCCGATGTTTTTGTTCTTCCTATTAGTTTCGATTTAAGCGAATATGAAAATGATTCATATTCTGATGTTTTTGTTCTTCCTATTAGTTTCGATTCAAGTGAATATGAAAATGATTCATATTCCGATGTTTCTGTTCTTCCTATTAGTTTCGATTCAAGTGTATATGAAAATGATTCATACTCCGATGTTTTTGTTTTTCCTATTAGTTTCGATTCAAGTGAATATGAAAATGATTCATATTCCGATGTTTTTGTTCTTCCTATTAGTTTCGATTCAAGCGAATATGAAAATGATTCATATTCCGATGTTTTTGTCCTTCCTATTAGTTTCGATTCAAGCGAATATGAAAATGATTCATATTTCGATGTTTTTCTTCTTCCTATTAGTTTTGATTCAAGTGAATATGAAAATGATTCATATTCTGATGTTTTTGTTCTTCCTATTAGTTTCGATTCAAGTGAATATGAAAATGATTCATATTTTGATGTTTTTGTTTTTCCTATTAGTTTCGCTTCAAGTGAATATGAAAATGATTCATATTTCAATGTTTTTGTTCTTCTTATTAGTTTCGATTCAAGTGAATATGAAAATGATTCATATTTTGATGTTTTTGTTCTTCCTATTTGTTTCGATTCAAGTGAATATGAAAATGATTCATATTCTGATGTTTTTGTTTTTCCTATTAGGTTCGATTCATGTGAATATGAAAATGATTCATATTTCGATGTTTTTGTTCTTCCTATTAGTTTCGATTCAAGCGAATATAAAAATGATTCATATTCCGATGTTTTTGTTCTTCCTATTAGTTTCGATTCAAGCGAAAATGAAAATGATTCATATTTCAATGTTTTTGTTCTTCGTATTAGTTTCGATTCAAGTGAATATGAAAATGATTCATATTCCGATGTTTTTGTTCTTCCTATTAGTTTCGATTCAAGTGTATATGAAAATGATTCATACTCCGATGTTTTTTGTTTTTCCTATTAGTTTCGATTCAAGTGAATATGAAAATGATTCATATTTCGATGTTTTTGTTCTTCCTATTAGTTTCGATTCAAGTGAATATGAAAATAATTCATATTTCGATGTTTTTGTTCTTCCTATTAGTTTCGATTTAAGTGAATATGAAAATGATTCATATTCCGATGTTTTTGTTCTTCCTATTAGTTTCGATTCAAGCGAATACAAAAATGATTCATATTCCGATGTTTTTGTTCTTCCTATTAGTTTCGATTCAAGCGAATATGAAAATGATTCATATTCTGATGTTTTTGTTCTTCCTATTAGTTTCGATTCAAGCGAATATGAAAATGATTCATATTTCGATGTTTTTCTTCTTCGAATTAGTTTTGATTCAAGTGAATATGAAAATGATTCATATTCTGATGTTTTTGTTCTTCCTATTTGTTTCGATTCAAGTGAATATGAAAATGATTGATATTTTGATGTTCTTGTTTTTCCTATTAGTTTCGATTCAAGTGAATATGAAAATGATTCATATTTTGATGTTTTTGTTCTTACTATTAGTTTCGATTCAAGTGAATATGAAAATGATTCATATTTCGATGTTTCTGTTCTTCCTATTAGTTTCGATTCAAGTGAATATGAAAATGATTCATATTTCGATGTTTCTGTTCTTCCTATTAGTTTCGATTCAAGTGAATATGAAAATGATTCATATTCCGATGTTTTTGTTCTTCCTATTAGTTTCGATTCAAGCGAATACAAAAATGATTCATATTCCGATGTTTTTGTTCTTCCTATTAGTTTCGATTCAAGCGAATATGAAAATGATTCATATTTCGATGTTTTTCTTCTTCCTATTAGTTTCGATTCAAGTGAATATGAAAATGATTCATATTCCGATGTTTTTGTTCTTCCTATTAGTTTCGATTCAAGTGTATATGAAAATGATTCATACTCCGATGTTTTTTGTTTTTCCTATTAGTTTCGATTCAAGTGAATATGAAAATGATTCATATTTCGATGTTTTTGTTCTTCCTATTAGTTTCGATTCAAGTGAATATGAAAATAATTCATATTTCGATGTTTTTGTTCTTCCTATTAGTTTCGATTCAAGTGAATATGAAAATGATTCATATTCCGATGTTTTTGTTCTTCCTATTAGTTTCGATTCAAGCGAATACAAAAATGATTCATATTTCGATGTTTTTGTTCTTCCTATTAGTTTCGATTCAAGCGAATATGAAAATGATTCATATTCCGATGTTTTTGTTCTTCCTATTAGTTTCGATTCAAGCGAATATGAAAATGATTCATATTTCGATGTTTTTCTTCTTCGAATTAGTTTTGATTCAAGTGAATATGAAAATGATTCATATTCTGATGTTTTTGTTCTTCCTATTTGTTTCGATTCAAGTGAATATGAAAATGATTGATATTTTGATGTTCTTGTTTTTCCTATTAGTTTCGATTCAAGTGAATATGAAAATGATTCATATTTTGATGTTTTTGTTCTTACTATTAGTTTCGATTCAAGTGAATATGAAAATGATTCATATTTCGATGTTTCTGTTCTTCCTATTAGTTTCGATTCAAGTGAATATGAAAATGATTCATATTTCGATGTTTCTGTTCTTCCTATTAGTTTCGATTCAAGTGAATATGAAAATGATTCATATTTTGATGTTTTTGTTCTTACTATTAGTTTCGATTCAAGTGAATATGAAAATGATTCATATTTAGATGTTTCTGTTCTTCCTATTAGTTTCGATTCAAGTGAATATGAAAATAATTCATATTTCGATGTTTCTGTTCTTCCTATTAGTTTCGATTCAAGTGAATATGAAAATGATTCATATTCCGATGTTTTTGTTCTTCCTATTAGTTTCGATTCAAGCGAATACAAAAATGATTCATATTCCGATGTTTTTGTTCTTCCTATTAGTTTCGATTCAAGCGAATATGAAAATGATTCATATTTCGATGTTTTTCTTCTTCCTATTAGTTTTGATTCAAGTGAATATGAAAATGATTCATATTCTGATGTTTTTGTTCTTCCTATTAGTTTCGATTCAAGTGAATATGAAAATGATTCATATTTTGATGTTTTTGTTTTTCCTATTAGTTTCGATTCAAGTGAATATGAAAATGATTCATATTTCGATGTTTTTGTTCTTCTTATTAGTTTCGATTCAAGTGAATATGAAAATGATTCATATTTTGATGTTTTTGTTTTTCCTATTAGTTTCGATTCAAGTGAATATGAAAATGATTCATATTTCGATGTTTTTGTTCTTCTTATTAGTTTCGATTCAAGTGAATATGAAAATGATTCATATTTTGATGTTTTTGTTTTTCCTATTAGTTTCGATTCAAGTGAATATGAAAATGATTCATATTTCGATGTTTTTGTTCTTCTTATTAGTTTCGATTCAAGTGAATATGAAAATGATTCATATTTCGATGTTTTTGTTCTTCCTATTAGTTTCGATTCAAGCGAATACAAAAATGATTCATATTCCGATGTTTTTGTTCTTCCTATTAGTTTCGATTCAAGCGAATATGAAAATGATTCATATTTCGATGTTTTTCTTCTTCCTATTAGTTTTGATTCAAGTGAATATGAAAATGATTCATATTCTGATGTTTTTGTTCTTCCTATTAGTTTCGATTCAAGTGAATATGAAAATGATTCATATTTTGATGTTTTTGTTTTTCCTATTAGTTTCGATTCAAGTGAATATGAAAATGATTCATATTTCGATGTTTTTGTTCTTCTTATTAGTTTCGATTCAAGTGAATATGAAAATGATTCATATTTTGATGTTTTTGTTTTTCCTATTAGTTTCGATTCAAGTGAATATGAAAATGATTCATATTTCGATGTTTTTGTTCTTCTTATTAGTTTCGATTCAAGTGAATATGAAAATGATTCATATTTCGATGTTTTTGTTCTTCCTATTAGTTTCGATTCAAGTGAATATGAAAATGATTCATATTCCGATGTTTTTGTTCTTCCTATTAGTTTCGATTCAAGCGAATACAAAAATGATTCATATTCCGATGTTTTTGTTCTTCCTATTAGTTTCGATTCAAGCGAATATGAAAATGATTCATATTCCGATGTTTTTGTTCTTCCTATTAGTTTCGATTCAAGCGAATATGAAAATGATTCATATTTCGATGTTTTTCTTCTTCGAATTAGTTTCGATTCAAGTGAATATGAAAATGATTCATATTTTGATGTTTTTGTTCTTACTATTAGTTTCGATTCAAGTGAATATGAAAATGATTCATATTCCGATGTTTTTGTTCTTCCTATTAGTTTCGATTCAAGCGAATATGAAAATGATTCATATTTCGATGTTTTTCTTCTTCGAATTAGTTTCGATTCAAGTGAATATGAAAATGATTCATATTTTGATGTTTTTGTTCTTACTATTAGTTTCGATTCAAGTGAATATGAAAATGATTCATATTTCGATGTTTCTGTTCTTCCTATTAGTTTCGATTCAAGCGAATATGAAAATGATTCATATTTCGATGTTTTTGTTCTTCTTATTAGTTTCGATTCAAGTGAATATGAAAATGATTCATATTTCAATGTTTTTGTTCTTCTTATTAGTTTCGATTCAAGTGAATATGAAAATGATTCATATTTTGATGTTTTTGTTCTTCCTATTTGTTTCGATTCAAGTGAATATGAAAATGATTCATATTCTGATGTTTTTGTTTTTCCTATTAGGTTCGATTCATGTGAATATGAAAATGATTCATATTTCGATGTTTTTGTTCTTCCTATTAGTTTCGATTCAAGCGAATATAAAAATGATTCATATTCCGATGTTTTTGTTCTTCCTATTAGTTTCGATTCAAGCGAAAATGAAAATGATTCATATTTCAATGTTTTTGTTCTTCGTATTAGTTTCGATTCAAGTGAATATGAAAATGATTCATATTCCGATGTTTTTGTTCTTCCTATTAGTTTCGATTCAAGTGTATATGAAAATGATTCATACTCCGATGTTTTTTGTTTTTCCTATTAGTTTCGATTCAAGTGAATATGAAAATGATTCATATTTCGATGTTTTTGTTCTTCCTATTAGTTTCGATTCAAGTGAATATGAAAATAATTCATATTTCGATGTTTTTGTTCTTCCTATTAGTTTCGATTTAAGTGAATATGAAAATGATTCATATTCCGATGTTTTTGTTCTTCCTATTAGTTTCGATTCAAGCGAATACAAAAATGATTCATATTCCGATGTTTTTGTTCTTCCTATTAGTTTCGATTCAAGCGAATATGAAAATGATTCATATTCCGATGTTTTTGTTCTTCCTATTAGTTTCGATTCAAGCGAATATGAAAATGATTCATATTTCGATGTTTTTCTTCTTCGAATTAGTTTTGATTCAAGTGAATATGAAAATGATTCATATTCTGATGTTTTTGTTCTTCCTATTTGTTTCGATTCAAGTGAATATGAAAATGATTGATATTTTGATGTTCTTGTTTTTCCTATTAGTTTCGATTCAAGTGAATATGAAAATGATTCATATTTTGATGTTTTTGTTCTTACTATTAGTTTCGATTCAAGTGAATATGAAAATGATTCATATTTCGATGTTTCTGTTCTTCCTATTAGTTTCGATTCAAGTGAATATGAAAATGATTCATATTTCGATGTTTCTGTTCTTCCTATTAGTTTCGATTCAAGTGAATATGAAAATGATTCATATTCCGATGTTTTTGTTCTTCCTATTAGTTTCGATTCAAGCGAATACAAAAATGATTCATATTCCGATGTTTTTGTTCTTCCTATTAGTTTCGATTCAAGCGAATATGAAAATGATTCATATTTCGATGTTTTTCTTCTTCCTATTAGTTTCGATTCAAGTGAATATGAAAATGATTCATATTCCGATGTTTTTGTTCTTCCTATTAGTTTCGATTCAAGTGTATATGAAAATGATTCATACTCCGATGTTTTTTGTTTTTCCTATTAGTTTCGATTCAAGTGAATATGAAAATGATTCATATTTCGATGTTTTTGTTCTTCCTATTAGTTTCGATTCAAGTGAATATGAAAATAATTCATATTTCGATGTTTTTGTTCTTCCTATTAGTTTCGATTCAAGTGAATATGAAAATGATTCATATTCCGATGTTTTTGTTCTTCCTATTAGTTTCGATTCAAGCGAATACAAAAATGATTCATATTTCGATGTTTTTGTTCTTCCTATTAGTTTCGATTCAAGCGAATATGAAAATGATTCATATTCCGATGTTTTTGTTCTTCCTATTAGTTTCGATTCAAGCGAATATGAAAATGATTCATATTTCGATGTTTTTCTTCTTCGAATTAGTTTTGATTCAAGTGAATATGAAAATGATTCATATTCTGATGTTTTTGTTCTTCCTATTTGTTTCGATTCAAGTGAATATGAAAATGATTGATATTTTGATGTTCTTGTTTTTCCTATTAGTTTCGATTCAAGTGAATATGAAAATGATTCATATTTTGATGTTTTTGTTCTTACTATTAGTTTCGATTCAAGTGAATATGAAAATGATTCATATTTCGATGTTTCTGTTCTTCCTATTAGTTTCGATTCAAGTGAATATGAAAATGATTCATATTTCGATGTTTCTGTTCTTCCTATTAGTTTCGATTCAAGTGAATATGAAAATGATTCATATTTTGATGTTTTTGTTCTTACTATTAGTTTCGATTCAAGTGAATATGAAAATGATTCATATTTCGATGTTTCTGTTCTTCCTATTAGTTTCGATTCAAGTGAATATGAAAATAATTCATATTTCGATGTTTCTGTTCTTCCTATTAGTTTCGATTCAAGTGAATATGAAAATGATTCATATTCCGATGTTTTTGTTCTTCCTATTAGTTTCGATTCAAGCGAATACAAAAATGATTCATATTCCGATGTTTTTGTTCTTCCTATTAGTTTCGATTCAAGCGAATATGAAAATGATTCATATTCTGATGTTTTTGTTCTTCCTATTAGTTTCGATTCAAGTGAATATGAAAATGATTCATATTTTGATGTTTTTGTTTTTCCTATTAGTTTCGATTCAAGTGAATATGAAAATGATTCATATTTCGATGTTTTTGTTCTTCTTATTAGTTTCGATTCAAGTGAATATGAAAATGATTCATATTTTGATGTTTTTGTTTTTCCTATTAGTTTCGATTCAAGTGAATATGAAAATGATTCATATTTCGATGTTTTTGTTCTTCTTATTAGTTTCGATTCAAGTGAATATGAAAATGATTCATATTTCGATGTTTTTGTTCTTCCTATTAGTTTCGATTCAAGTGAATATGAAAATGATTCATATTCCGATGTTTTTGTTCTTCCTATTAGTTTCGATTCAAGCGAATACAAAAATGATTCATATTCCGATGTTTTTGTTCTTCCTATTAGTTTCGATTCAAGCGAATATGAAAATGATTCATATTCCGATGTTTTTGTTCTTCCTATTAGTTTCGATTCAAGCGAATATGAAAATGATTCATATTTCGATGTTTTTCTTCTTCGAATTAGTTTCGATTCAAGTGAATATGAAAATGATTCATATTTTGATGTTTTTGTTCTTACTATTAGTTTCGATTCAAGTGAATATGAAAATGATTCATATTTCGATGTTTCTGTTCTTCCTATTAGTTTCGATTCAAGTGAATATGAAAATGATTGATATTTTGATGTTCTTGTTTTTCCTATTAGTTTCGATTCAAGTGAATATGAAAATGATTCATATTTTGATGTTTTTGTTCTTACTATTAGTTTCGATTCAAGCGAATATAAAAATGATTCATATTCCGATGTTTTTGTTCTTCCTATTAGTTTCGATTCAAGCGAATATGAAAATGATTCATATTTCGATGTTTTTCTTCTTCCTATTAGTTTTGATTAAAGTGAATATGAAAATGATTCATATTCTGATGTTTTTGTTCTTCCTATTAGTTTCGATTCAAGTGAATATGAAAATGATTCATATTTTGATGTTTTTGTTTTTCCTATTAGTTTCGATTCAAGTGAATATGAAAATGATTCATATTTCGATGTTTTTGTTCTTCTTATTAGTTTCGATTCAAGTGAATATGAAAATGATTCATATTTTGATGTTTTTCTTCTTCCTATTAGTTTCGATTCAAGTGAATATGAAAATGATTCATATTCCGGTGTTTTTGTTCTTCCTATTAGTTTCGATTCAAGTGTATATGAAAATGATTCATACTCCGATGTTTTTTGTTTTTCCTATTAGTTTCGATTCAAGTGAATATGAAAATGATTCATATTTCGATGTTTTTGTTCTTCCTATTAGTTTCGATTCAAGTGAATATGAAAATAATTCATATTTCGATGTTTTTGTTCTTCCTATTAGTTTCGATTCAAGTGAATATGAAAATGATTCATATTTCGATGTTTTTGTTCTTCCTATTAGTTTCGATTCAAGCGAAAACAAAAATGATTCATATTCCGATGTTTTTGTTCTTCCTATTAGTTTCGATTCAAGCGAATATGAAAATGATTCATATTCCGATGTTTTTGTTCTTCCTATTAGTTTCGATTCAAGCGAATATGAAAATGATTCATATTTCGATGTTTTTCTTCTTCGAATTAGTTTTGATTCAAGTGAATATGAAAATGATTCATATTCTGATGTTTTTGTTCTTCCTATTTGTTTCGATTCAAGTGAATATGAAAATGATTGATATTTTGATGTTCTTGTTTTTCCTATTAGTTTCGATTCAAGTGAATATGAAAATGATTCATATTTTGATGTTTTTGTTCTTACTATTAGTTTCGATTCAAGTGAATATGAAAATGATTCATATTTCGATGTTTCTGTTCTTCCTATTAGTTTCGATTCAAGTGAATATGAAAATGATTCATATTTCGATGTTTCTGTTCTTCCTATTAGTTTCGATTCAAGTGAATATGAAAATGATTCATATTCCGATGTTTTTGTTCTTCCTATTAGTTTCGATTCAAGTGAATATGAAAATGATTCATATTCCGATGTTTTTGTTCTTCCTATTAGTTTCGATTCAAGCGAATACAAAAATGATTCATATTCCGATGTTTTTGTTCTTCCTATTAGTTTCGATTCAAGCGAATATGAAAATGATTCATATTCCGATGTTTTTGTTCTTCCTATTAGTTTCGATTCAAGCGAATATGAAAATGATTCATATTTCGATGTTTTTCTTCTTCGAATTAGTTTCGATTCAAGTGAATATGAAAATGATTCATATTTTGATGTTTTTGTTCTTACTATTAGTTTCGATTCAAGTGAATATGAAAATGATTCATATTCCGATGTTTTTGTTCTTCCTATTAGTTTCGATTCAAGCTAATATGAAAATGATTCATATTTCGATGTTTTTCTTCTTCGAATTAGTTTCGATTCAAGTGAATATGAAAATGATTCATATTTTGATGTTTTTGTTCTTACTATTAGTTTCGATTCAAGTGAATATGAAAATGATTCATATTTCGATGTTTCTGTTCTTCCTATTAGTTTCGATTCAAGCGAATATGAAAATGATTCATATTTCGATGTTTTTGTTCTTCTTATTAGTTTCGATTCAAGTGAATATGAAAATGATTCATATTTCAATGTTTTTGTTCTTCTTATTAGTTTCGATTCAAGTGAATATGAAAATGATTCATATTTTGATGTTTTTGTTCTTCCTATTTGTTTCGATTCAAGTGAATATGAAAATGATTCATATTCTGATGTTTTTGTTTTTCCTATTAGGTTCGATTCATGTGAATATGAAAATGATTCATATTTCGATGTTTTTGTTCTTCCTATTAGTTTCGATTCAAGCGAATATAAAAATGATTCATATTCCGATGTTTTTGTTCTTCCTATTAGTTTCGATTCAAGCGAAAATGAAAATGATTCATATTTCAATGTTTTTGTTCTTCGTATTAGTTTCGATTCAAGTGAATATGAAAATGATTCATATTCCGATGTTTTTGTTCTTCCTATTAGTTTCGATTCAAGTGTATATGAAAATGATTCATACTCCGATGTTTTTTGTTTTTCCTATTAGTTTCGATTCAAGTGAATATGAAAATGATTCATATTTCGATGTTTTTGTTCTTCCTATTAGTTTCGATTCAAGTGAATATGAAAATAATTCATATTTCGATGTTTTTGTTCTTCCTATTAGTTTCGATTTAAGTGAATATGAAAATGATTCATATTCCGATGTTTTTGTTCTTCCTATTAGTTTCGATTCAAGCGAATACAAAAATGATTCATATTTCGATGTTTTTGTTCTTCCTATTAGTTTCGATTCAAGCGAATATGAAAATGATTCATATTCCGATGTTTTTGTTCTTCCTATTAGTTTCGATTCAAGCGAATATGAAAATGATTCATATTTCGATGTTTTTCTTCTTCGAATTAGTTTTGATTCAAGTGAATATGAAAATGATTCATATTCTGATGTTTTTGTTCTTCCTATTTGTTTCGATTCAAGTGAATATGAAAATGATTGATATTTTGATGTTCTTGTTTTTCCTATTAGTTTCGATTCAAGTGAATATGAAAATGATTCATATTTTGATGTTTTTGTTCTTACTATTAGTTTCGATTCAAGTGAATATGAAAATGATTCATATTTCGATGTTTCTGTTCTTCCTATTAGTTTCGATTCAAGTGAATATGAAAATGATTCATATTTCGATGTTTCTGTTCTTCCTATTAGTTTCGATTCAAGTGAATATGAAAATGATTCATATTTTGATGTTTTTGTTCTTACTATTAGTTTCGATTCAAGTGAATATGAAAATGATTCATATTTCGATGTTTCTGTTCTTCCTATTAGTTTCGATTCAAGTGAATATGAAAATAATTCATATTTCGATGTTTCTGTTCTTCCTATTAGTTTCGATTCAAGTGAATATGAAAATGATTCATATTCCGATGTTTTTGTTCTTCCTATTAGTTTCGATTCAAGCGAATACAAAAATGATTCATATTCCGATGTTTTTGTTCTTCCTATTAGTTTCGATTCAAGCGAATATGAAAATGATTCATATTCTGATGTTTTTGTTCTTCCTATTAGTTTCGATTCAAGTGAATATGAAAATGATTCATATTTTGATGTTTTTGTTTTTCCTATTAGTTTCGATTCAAGTGAATATGAAAATGATTCATATTTCGATGTTTTTGTTCTTCTTATTAGTTTCGATTCAAGTGAATATGAAAATGATTCATATTTTGATGTTTTTGTTTTTCCTATTAGTTTCGATTCAAGTGAATATGAAAATGATTCATATTTCGATGTTTTTGTTCTTCTTATTAGTTTCGATTCAAGTGAATATGAAAATGATTCATATTTCGATGTTTTTGTTCTTCCTATTAGTTTCGATTCAAGTGAATATGAAAATGATTCATATTCCGATGTTTTTGTTCTTCCTATTAGTTTCGATTCAAGCGAATACAAAAATGATTCATATTCCGATGTTTTTGTTCTTCCTATTAGTTTCGATTCAAGCGAATATGAAAATGATTCATATTCCGATGTTTTTGTTCTTCCTATTAGTTTCGATTCAAGCGAATATGAAAATGATTCATATTTCGATGTTTTTCTTCTTCGAATTAGTTTCGATTCAAGTGAATATGAAAATGATTCATATTTTGATGTTTTTGTTCTTACTATTAGTTTCGATTCAAGTGAATATGAAAATGATTCATATTTCGATGTTTCTGTTCTTCCTATTAGTTTCGATTCAAGTGAATATGAAAATGATTGATATTTTGATGTTCTTGTTTTTCCTATTAGTTTCGATTCAAGTGAATATGAAAATGATTCATATTTTGATGTTTTTGTTCTTACTATTAGTTTCGATTCAAGCGAATATAAAAATGATTCATATTCCGATGTTTTTGTTCTTCCTATTAGTTTCGATTCAAGCGAATATGAAAATGATTCATATTTCGATGTTTTTCTTCTTCCTATTAGTTTTGATTAAAGTGAATATGAAAATGATTCATATTCTGATGTTTTTGTTCTTCCTATTAGTTTCGATTCAAGTGAATATGAAAATGATTCATATTTTGATGTTTTTGTTTTTCCTATTAGTTTCGATTCAAGTGAATATGAAAATGATTCATATTTCGATGTTTTTGTTCTTCTTATTAGTTTCGATTCAAGTGAATATGAAAATGATTCATATTTTGATGTTTTTCTTCTTCCTATTAGTTTCGATTCAAGTGAATATGAAAATGATTCATATTCCGGTGTTTTTGTTCTTCCTATTAGTTTCGATTCAAGTGTATATGAAAATGATTCATACTCCGATGTTTTTTGTTTTTCCTATTAGTTTCGATTCAAGTGAATATGAAAATGATTCATATTTCGATGTTTTTGTTCTTCCTATTAGTTTCGATTCAAGTGAATATGAAAATAATTCATATTTCGATGTTTTTGTTCTTCCTATTAGTTTCGATTCAAGTGAATATGAAAATGATTCATATTTCGATGTTTTTGTTCTTCCTATTAGTTTCGATTCAAGCGAAAACAAAAATGATTCATATTCCGATGTTTTTGTTCTTCCTATTAGTTTCGATTCAAGCGAATATGAAAATGATTCATATTCCGATGTTTTTGTTCTTCCTATTAGTTTCGATTCAAGCGAATATGAAAATGATTCATATTTCGATGTTTTT
The DNA here is from genome assembly GCA_963922045.1 of Persicaria maculosa. Classification (NCBI taxonomy): domain Eukaryota; kingdom Viridiplantae; phylum Streptophyta; class Magnoliopsida; order Caryophyllales; family Polygonaceae; genus Persicaria; species Persicaria maculosa. Next base: position 3,761,177 of record OY998269.1, on the reverse strand, counting down.
CTTCTTCGAATTAGTTTTGATTCAAGTGAATATGAAAATGATTCATATTCTGATGTTTTTGTTCTTCCTATTTGTTTCGATTCAAGTGAATATGAAAATGATTGATATTTTGATGTTCTTGTTTTTCCTATTAGTTTCGATTCAAGTGAATATGAAAATGATTCATATTTTGATGTTTTTGTTCTTACTATTAGTTTCGATTCAAGTGAATATGAAAATGATTCATATTTCGATGTTTCTGTTCTTCCTATTAGTTTCGATTCAAGTGAATATGAAAATGATTCATATTTCGATGTTTCTGTTCTTCCTATTAGTTTCGATTCAAGTGAATATGAAAATGATTCATATTCCGATGTTTTTGTTCTTCCTATTAGTTTCGATTCAAGTGAATATGAAAATGATTCATATTCCGATGTTTTTGTTCTTCCTATTAGTTTCGATTCAAGCGAATACAAAAATGATTCATATTCCGATGTTTTTGTTCTTCCTATTAGTTTCGATTCAAGCGAATATGAAAATGATTCATATTCCGATGTTTTTGTTCTTCCTATTAGTTTCGATTCAAGCGAATATGAAAATGATTCATATTTCGATGTTTTTCTTCTTCGAATTAGTTTCGATTCAAGTGAATATGAAAATGATTCATATTTTGATGTTTTTGTTCTTACTATTAGTTTCGATTCAAGTGAATATGAAAATGATTCATATTCCGATGTTTTTGTTCTTCCTATTAGTTTCGATTCAAGCGAATACAAAAATGATTCATATTTCGATGTTTTTGTTCTTCCTATTAGTTTCGATTCAAGCGAATATGAAAATGATTCATATTCCGATGTTTTTGTTCTTCCTATTAGTTTCGATTCAAGCGAATATGAAAATGATTCATATTTCGATGTTTTTCTTCTTCGAATTAGTTTTGATTCAAGTGAATATGAAAATGATTCATATTCTGATGTTTTTGTTCTTCCTATTTGTTTCGATTCAAGTGAATATGAAAATGATTGATATTTTGATGTTCTTGTTTTTCCTATTAGTTTCGATTCAAGTGAATATGAAAATGATTCATATTTTGATGTTTTTGTTCTTACTATTAGTTTCGATTCAAGTGAATATGAAAATGATTCATATTTCGATGTTTCTGTTCTTCCTATTAGTTTCGATTCAAGTGAATATGAAAATGATTCATATTTCGATGTTTCTGTTCTTCCTATTAGTTTCGATTCAAGTGAATATGAAAATGATTCATATTTTGATGTTTTTGTTCTTACTATTAGTTTCGATTCAAGTGAATATGAAAATGATTCATATTTCGATGTTTCTGTTCTTCCTATTAGTTTCGATTCAAGTGAATATGAAAATGATTCATATTTCGATGTTTCTGTTCTTCCTATTAGTTTCGATTCAAGTGAATATGAAAATGATTCATGTTTTGATGTTTTTGTTTTTCCTATTAGTTTCCATTCAAGTGAATATGAAAATGATTCATATTTCGATGTTTTTGTTCTTCTTATTAGTTTCGATTCAAGTGAATATGAAAATGATTCATATTTTGATGTTTTTGTTTTTCCTATTAGTTTCGATTCAAGTGAATATGAAAATGATTCATATTTCGATGTTTTTGTTCTTCTTATTAGTTTCGATTCAAGTGAATATGAAAATGATTCATATTTCGATGTTTTTGTTCTTCCTATTAGTTTCGATTCAAGTGAATATGAAAATGATTCATATTCCGATGTTTTTGTTCTTCCTATTAGTTTCGATTCAAGCGAATACAAAAATGATTCATATTCCGATGTTTTTGTTCTTCCTATTAGTTTCGATTCAAGCGAATATGAAAATGATTCATATTCCGATGTTTTTGTTCTTCCTATTAGTTTCGATTCAAGCGAATATGAAAATGATTCATATTTCGATGTTTTTCTTCTTCGAATTAGTTTCGATTCAAGTGAATATGAAAATGATTCATATTTTGATGTTTTTGTTCTTACTATTAGTTTCGATTCAAGTGAATATGAAAATGATTCATATTTCGATGTTTCTGTTCTTCCTATTAGTTTCGATTCAAGTGAATATGAAAATGATTGATATTTTGATGTTCTTGTTTTTCCTATTAGTTTCGATTCAAGTGAATATGAAAATGATTCATATTTTGATGTTTTTGTTCTTACTATTAGTTTCGATTCAAGCGAATATAAAAATGATTCATATTCCGATGTTTTTGTTCTTCCTATTAGTTTCGATTCAAGCGAATATGAAAATGATTCATATTTCGATGTTTTTCTTCTTCCTATTAGTTTTGATTAAAGTGAATATGAAAATGATTCATATTCTGATGTTTTTGTTCTTCCTATTAGTTTCGATTCAAGTGAATATGAAAATGATTCATATTTTGATGTTTTTGTTTTTCCTATTAGTTTCGATTCAAGTGAATATGAAAATGATTCATATTTCGATGTTTTTGTTCTTCTTATTAGTTTCGATTCAAGTGAATATGAAAATGATTCATATTTTGATGTTTTTCTTCTTCCTATTAGTTTCGATTCAAGTGAATATGAAAATGATTCATATTCCGGTGTTTTTGTTCTTCCTATTAGTTTCGATTCAAGTGTATATGAAAATGATTCATACTCCGATGTTTTTTGTTTTTCCTATTAGTTTCGATTCAAGTGAATATGAAAATGATTCATATTTCGATGTTTTTGTTCTTCCTATTAGTTTCGATTCAAGTGAATATGAAAATAATTCATATTTCGATGTTTTTGTTCTTCCTATTAGTTTCGATTCAAGTGAATATGAAAATGATTCATATTTCGATGTTTTTGTTCTTCCTATTAGTTTCGATTCAAGCGAAAACAAAAATGATTCATATTCCGATGTTTTTGTTCTTCCTATTAGTTTCGATTCAAGCGAATATGAAAATGATTCATATTCCGATGTTTTTGTTCTTCCTATTAGTTTCGATTCAAGCGAATATGAAAATGATTCATATTTCGATGTTTTTCTTCTTCGAATTAGTTTTGATTCAAGTGAATATGAAAATGATTCATATTCTGATGTTTTTGTTCTTCCTATTTGTTTCGATTCAAGTGAATATGAAAATGATTGATATTTTGATGTTCTTGTTTTTCCTATTAGTTTCGATTCAAGTGAATATGAAAATGATTCATATTTTGATGTTTTTGTTCTTACTATTAGTTTCGATTCAAGTGAATATGAAAATGATTCATATTTCGATGTTTCTGTTCTTCCTATTAGTTTCGATTCAAGTGAATATGAAAATGATTCATATTTCGATGTTTCTGTTCTTCCTATTAGTTTCGATTCAAGTGAATATGAAAATGATTCATATTCCGATGTTTTTGTTCTTCCTATTAGTTTCGATTCAAGTGAATATGAAAATGATTCATATTCCGATGTTTTTGTTCTTCCTATTAGTTTCGATTCAAGCGAATACAAAAATGATTCATATTCCGATGTTTTTGTTCTTCCTATTAGTTTCGATTCAAGCGAATATGAAAATGATTCATATTCCGATGTTTTTGTTCTTCCTATTAGTTTCGATTCAAGCGAATATGAAAATGATTCATATTTCGATGTTTTTCTTCTTCGAATTAGTTTCGATTCAAGTGAATATGAAAATGATTCATATTTTGATGTTTTTGTTCTTACTATTAGTTTCGATTCAAGTGAATATGAAAATGATTCATATTCCGATGTTTTTGTTCTTCCTATTAGTTTCGATTCAAGCGAATACAAAAATGATTCATATTTCGATGTTTTTGTTCTTCCTATTAGTTTCGATTCAAGCGAATATGAAAATGATTCATATTCCGATGTTTTTGTTCTTCCTATTAGTTTCGATTCAAGCGAATATGAAAATGATTCATATTTCGATGTTTTTCTTCTTCGAATTAGTTTTGATTCAAGTGAATATGAAAATGATTCATATTCTGATGTTTTTGTTCTTCCTATTTGTTTCGATTCAAGTGAATATGAAAATGATTGATATTTTGATGTTCTTGTTTTTCCTATTAGTTTCGATTCAAGTGAATATGAAAATGATTCATATTTTGATGTTTTTGTTCTTACTATTAGTTTCGATTCAAGTGAATATGAAAATGATTCATATTTCGATGTTTCTGTTCTTCCTATTAGTTTCGATTCAAGTGAATATGAAAATGATTCATATTTCGATGTTTCTGTTCTTCCTATTAGTTTCGATTCAAGTGAATATGAAAATGATTCATATTTTGATGTTTTTGTTCTTACTATTAGTTTCGATTCAAGTGAATATGAAAATGATTCATATTTCGATGTTTCTGTTCTTCCTATTAGTTTCGATTCAAGTGAATATGAAAATGATTCATATTCCGATGTTTTTGTTCTTCCTATTAGTTTCGATTCAAGCGAATACAAAAATGATTCATATTCCGATGTTTTTGTTCTTCCTATTAGTTTCGATTCAAGCGAATATGAAAATGATTCATATTCTGATGTTTTTGTTCTTCCTATTAGTTTCGATTCAAGTGAATATGAAAATGATTCATATTTTGATGTTTTTGTTTTTCCTATTAGTTTCGATTCAAGTGAATATGAAAATGATTCATATTTCGATGTTTTTGTTCTTCTTATTAGTTTCGATTCAAGTGAATATGAAAATGATTCATATTTTGATGTTTTTGTTTTTCCTATTAGTTTCGATTCAAGTGAATATGAAAATGATTCATATTTCGATGTTTTTGTTCTTCTTATTAGTTTCGATTCAAGTGAATATGAAAATGATTCATATTTCGATGTTTTTGTTCTTCCTATTAGTTTCGATTCAAGTGAATATGAAAATGATTCATATTCCGATGTTTTTGTTCTTCCTATTAGTTTCGATTCAAGCGAATACAAAAATGATTCATATTCCGATGTTTTTGTTCTTCCTATTAGTTTCGATTCAAGCGAATATGAAAATGATTCATATTCCGATGTTTTTGTTCTTCCTATTAGTTTCGATTCAAGCGAATATGAAAATGATTCATATTTCGATGTTTTTCTTCTTCGAATTAGTTTCGATTCAAGTGAATATGAAAATGATTCATATTTTGATGTTTTTGTTCTTACTATTAGTTTCGATTCAAGTGAATATGAAAATGATTCATATTTCGATGTTTCTGTTCTTCCTATTAGTTTCGATTCAAGTGAATATGAAAATGATTGATATTTTGATGTTCTTGTTTTTCCTATTAGTTTCGATTCAAGTGAATATGAAAATGATTCATATTTTGATGTTTTTGTTCTTACTATTAGTTTCGATTCAAGCGAATATAAAAATGATTCATATTCCGATGTTTTTGTTCTTCCTATTAGTTTCGATTCAAGCGAATATGAAAATGATTCATATTTCGATGTTTTTCTTCTTCCTATTAGTTTTGATTAAAGTGAATATGAAAATGATTCATATTCTGATGTTTTTGTTCTTCCTATTAGTTTCGATTCAAGTGAATATGAAAATGATTCATATTTTGATGTTTTTGTTTTTCCTATTAGTTTCGATTCAAGTGAATATGAAAATGATTCATATTTCGATGTTTTTGTTCTTCTTATTAGTTTCGATTCAAGTGAATATGAAAATGATTCATATTTTGATGTTTTTCTTCTTCCTATTAGTTTCGATTCAAGTGAATATGAAAATGATTCATATTCCGGTGTTTTTGTTCTTCCTATTAGTTTCGATTCAAGTGTATATGAAAATGATTCATACTCCGATGTTTTTTGTTTTTCCTATTAGTTTCGATTCAAGTGAATATGAAAATGATTCATATTTCGATGTTTTTGTTCTTCCTATTAGTTTCGATTCAAGTGAATATGAAAATAATTCATATTTCGATGTTTTTGTTCTTCCTATTAGTTTCGATTCAAGTGAATATGAAAATGATTCATATTTCGATGTTTTTGTTCTTCCTATTAGTTTCGATTCAAGCGAAAACAAAAATGATTCATATTCCGATGTTTTTGTTCTTCCTATTAGTTTCGATTCAAGCGAATATGAAAATGATTCATATTCCGATGTTTTTGTTCTTCCTATTAGTTTCGATTCAAGCGAATATGAAAATGATTCATATTTCGATGTTTTTCTTCTTCGAATTAGTTTTGATTCAAGTGAATATGAAAATGATTCATATTCTGATGTTTTTGTTCTTCCTATTTGTTTCGATTCAAGTGAATATGAAAATGATTGATATTTTGATGTTCTTGTTTTTCCTATTAGTTTCGATTCAAGTGAATATGAAAATGATTCATATTTTGATGTTTTTGTTCTTACTATTAGTTTCGATTCAAGTGAATATGAAAATGATTCATATTTCGATGTTTCTGTTCTTCCTATTAGTTTCGATTCAAGTGAATATGAAAATGATTCATATTTCGATGTTTCTGTTCTTCCTATTAGTTTCGATTCAAGTGAATATGAAAATGATTCATATTCCGATGTTTTTGTTCTTCCTATTAGTTTCGATTCAAGTGAATATGAAAATGATTCATATTCCGATGTTTTTGTTCTTCCTATTAGTTTCGATTCAAGCGAATACAAAAATGATTCATATTCCGATGTTTTTGTTCTTCCTATTAGTTTCGATTCAAGGGAATATGAAAATGATTCATATTCCGATGTTTTTGTTCTTCCTATTAGTTTCGATTCAAGCGAATATGAAAATGATTCATATTTCGATGTTTTTCTTCTTCGAATTAGTTTCGATTCAAGTGAATATGAAAATGATTCATATTTTGATGTTTTTGTTCTTACTATTAGTTTCGATTCAAGTGAATATGAAAATGATTCATATTCCGATGTTTTTGTTCTTCCTATTAGTTTCGATTCAAGCTAATATGAAAATGATTCATATTTCGATGTTTTTCTTCTTCGAATTAGTTTCGATTCAAGTGAATATGAAAATGATTCATATTTTGATGTTTTTGTTCTTACTATTAGTTTCGATTCAAGTGAATATGAAAATGATTCATATTTCGATGTTTCTGTTCTTCCTATTAGTTTCGATTCAAGCGAATATGAAAATGATTCATATTTCGATGTTTTTGTTCTTCTTATTAGTTTCGATTCAAGTGAATATGAAAATGATTCATATTTCAATGTTTTTGTTCTTCTTATTAGTTTCGATTCAAGTGAATATGAAAATGATTCATATTTTGATGTTTTTGTTCTTCCTATTTGTTTCGATTCAAGTGAATATGAAAATGATTCATATTCTGATGTTTTTGTTTTTCCTATTAGGTTCGATTCATGTGAATATGAAAATGATTCATATTTCGATGTTTTTGTTCTTCCTATTAGTTTCGATTCAAGCGAATATAAAAATGATTCATATTCCGATGTTTTTGTTCTTCCTATTAGTTTCGATTCAAGCGAAAATGAAAATGATTCATATTTCAATGTTTTTGTTCTTCGTATTAGTTTCGATTCAAGTGAATATGAAAATGATTCATATTCCGATGTTTTTGTTCTTCCTATTAGTTTCGATTCAAGTGTATATGAAAATGATTCATACTCCGATGTTTTTTGTTTTTCCTATTAGTTTCGATTCAAGTGAATATGAAAATGATTCATATTTCGATGTTTTTGTTCTTCCTATTAGTTTCGATTCAAGTGAATATGAAAATAATTCATATTTCGATGTTTTTGTTCTTCCTATTAGTTTCGATTTAAGTGAATATGAAAATGATTCATATTCCGATGTTTTTGTTCTTCCTATTAGTTTCGATTCAAGCGAATACAAAAATGATTCATATTCCGATGTTTTTGTTCTTCCTATTAGTTTCGATTCAAGCGAATATGAAAATGATTCATATTCCGATGTTTTTGTTCTTCCTATTAGTTTCGATTCAAGCGAATATGAAAATGATTCATATTTCGATGTTTTTCTTCTTCGAATTAGTTTTGATTCAAGTGAATATGAAAATGATTCATATTCTGATGTTTTTGTTCTTCCTATTTGTTTCGATTCAAGTGAATATGAAAATGATTGATATTTTGATGTTCTTGTTTTTCCTATTAGTTTCGATTCAAGTGAATATGAAAATGATTCATATTTTGATGTTTTTGTTCTTACTATTAGTTTCGATTCAAGTGAATATGAAAATGATTCATATTTCGATGTTTCTGTTCTTCCTATTAGTTTCGATTCAAGTGAATATGAAAATGATTCATATTTCGATGTTTCTGTTCTTCCTATTAGTTTCGATTCAAGTGAATATGAAAATGATTCATATTCCGATGTTTTTGTTCTTCCTATTAGTTTCGATTCAAGCGAATACAAAAATGATTCATATTCCGATGTTTTTGTTCTTCCTATTAGTTTCGATTCAAGCGAATATGAAAATGATTCATATTTCGATGTTTTTCTTCTTCCTATTAGTTTCGATTCAAGTGAATATGAAAATGATTCATATTCCGATGTTTTTGTTCTTCCTATTAGTTTCGATTCAAGTGTATATGAAAATGATTCATACTCCGATGTTTTTTGTTTTTCCTATTAGTTTCGATTCAAGTGAATATGAAAATGATTCATATTTCGATGTTTTTGTTCTTCCTATTAGTTTCGATTCAAGTGAATATGAAAATAATTCATATTTCGATGTTTTTGTTCTTCCTATTAGTTTCGATTCAAGTGAATATGAAAATGATTCATATTCCGATGTTTTTGTTCTTCCTATTAGTTTCGATTCAAGCGAATACAAAAATGATTCATATTTCGATGTTTTTGTTCTTCCTATTAGTTTCGATTCAAGCGAATATGAAAATGATTCATATTCCGATGTTTTTGTTCTTCCTATTAGTTTCGATTCAAGCGAATATGAAAATGATTCATATTTCGATGTTTTTCTTCTTCGAATTAGTTTTGATTCAAGTGAATATGAAAATGATTCATATTCTGATGTTTTTGTTCTTCCTATTTGTTTCGATTCAAGTGAATATGAAAATGATTGATATTTTGATGTTCTTGTTTTTCCTATTAGTTTCGATTCAAGTGAATATGAAAATGATTCATATTTTGATGTTTTTGTTCTTACTATTAGTTTCGATTCAAGTGAATATGAAAATGATTCATATTTCGATGTTTCTGTTCTTCCTATTAGTTTCGATTCAAGTGAATATGAAAATGATTCATATTTCGATGTTTCTGTTCTTCCTATTAGTTTCGATTCAAGTGAATATGAAAATGATTCATATTTTGATGTTTTTGTTCTTACTATTAGTTTCGATTCAAGTGAATATGAAAATGATTCATATTTCGATGTTTCTGTTCTTCCTATTAGTTTCGATTCAAGTGAATATGAAAATAATTCATATTTCGATGTTTCTGTTCTTCCTATTAGTTTCGATTCAAGTGAATATGAAAATGATTCATATTCCGATGTTTTTGTTCTTCCTATTAGTTTCGATTCAAGCGAATACAAAAATGATTCATATTCCGATGTTTTTGTTCTTCCTATTAGTTTCGATTCAAGCGAATATGAAAATGATTCATATTCTGATGTTTTTGTTCTTCCTATTAGTTTCGATTCAAGTGAATATGAAAATGATTCATATTTTGATGTTTTTGTTTTTCCTATTAGTTTCGATTCAAGTGAATATGAAAATGATTCATATTTCGATGTTTTTGTTCTTCTTATTAGTTTCGATTCAAGTGAATATGAAAATGATTCATATTTTGATGTTTTTGTTTTTCCTATTAGTTTCGATTCAAGTGAATATGAAAATGATTCATATTTCGATGTTTTTGTTCTTCTTATTAGTTTCGATTCAAGTGAATATGAAAATGATTCATATTTCGATGTTTTTGTTCTTCCTATTAGTTTCGATTCAAGTGAATATGAAAATGATTCATATTCCGATGTTTTTGTTCTTCCTATTAGTTTCGATTCAAGCGAATACAAAAATGATTCATATTCCGATGTTTTTGTTCTTCCTATTAGTTTCGATTCAAGCGAATATGAAAATGATTCATATTCCGATGTTTTTGTTCTTCCTATTAGTTTCGATTCAAGCGAATATGAAAATGATTCATATTTCGATGTTTTTCTTCTTCGAATTAGTTTCGATTCAAGTGAATATGAAAATGATTCATATTTTGATGTTTTTGTTCTTACTATTAGTTTCGATTCAAGTGAATATGAAAATGATTCATATTTCGATGTTTCTGTTCTTCCTATTAGTTTCGATTCAAGTGAATATGAAAATGATTGATATTTTGATGTTCTTGTTTTTCCTATTAGTTTCGATTCAAGTGAATATGAAAATGATTCATATTTTGATGTTTTTGTTCTTACTATTAGTTTCGATTCAAGCGAATATAAAAATGATTCATATTCCGATGTTTTTGTTCTTCCTATTAGTTTCGATTCAAGCGAATATGAAAATGATTCATATTTCGATGTTTTTCTTCTTCCTATTAGTTTTGATTAAAGTGAATATGAAAATGATTCATATTCTGATGTTTTTGTTCTTCCTATTAGTTTCGATTCAAGTGAATATGAAAATGATTCATATTTTGATGTTTTTGTTTTTCCTATTAGTTTCGATTCAAGTGAATATGAAAATGATTCATATTTCGATGTTTTTGTTCTTCTTATTAGTTTCGATTCAAGTGAATATGAAAATGATTCATATTTTGATGTTTTTCTTCTTCCTATTAGTTTCGATTCAAGTGAATATGAAAATGATTCATATTCCGGTGTTTTTGTTCTTCCTATTAGTTTCGATTCAAGTGTATATGAAAATGATTCATACTCCGATGTTTTTTGTTTTTCCTATTAGTTTCGATTCAAGTGAATATGAAAATGATTCATATTTCGATGTTTTTGTTCTTCCTATTAGTTTCGATTCAAGTGAATATGAAAATAATTCATATTTCGATGTTTTTGTTCTTCCTATTAGTTTCGATTCAAGTGAATATGAAAATGATTCATATTTCGATGTTTTTGTTCTTCCTATTAGTTTCGATTCAAGCGAAAACAAAAATGATTCATATTCCGATGTTTTTGTTCTTCCTATTAGTTTCGATTCAAGCGAATATGAAAATGATTCATATTCCGATGTTTTTGTTCTTCCTATTAGTTTCGATTCAAGCGAATATGAAAATGATTCATATTTCGATGTTTTTCTTCTTCGAATTAGTTTTGATTCAAGTGAATATGAAAATGATTCATATTCTGATGTTTTTGTTCTTCCTATTTGTTTCGATTCAAGTGAATATGAAAATGATTGATATTTTGATGTTCTTGTTTTTCCTATTAGTTTCGATTCAAGTGAATATGAAAATGATTCATATTTTGATGTTTTTGTTCTTACTATTAGTTTCGATTCAAGTGAATATGAAAATGATTCATATTTCGATGTTTCTGTTCTTCCTATTAGTTTCGATTCAAGTGAATATGAAAATGATTCATATTTCGATGTTTCTGTTCTTCCTATTAGTTTCGATTCAAGTGAATATGAAAATGATTCATATTCCGATGTTTTTGTTCTTCCTATTAGTTTCGATTCAAGCGAATACAAAAATGATTCATATTCCGATGTTTTTGTTCTTCCTATTAGTTTCGATTCAAGCGAATATGAATATGATTCATATTTCGATGTTTTTCTTCTTCCTATTAGTTTTGATTCAAGTGAATATGAAAATGATTCATATTCTGATGTTTTTGTTCTTCCTATTAGTTTCGATTCAAGTGAATATGAAAATGATTCATATTTCGATGTTTTTGTTCTTACTATTAGTTTCGATTCAAGTGAATATGAAAATGATTCATATTTCGATGTTTCTGTTCTTCCTATTAGTTTCGATTCAAGTGAATATGAAAATGATTCATATTTCGATGTTTCTGTTCTTCCTATTAGTTTCGATTCAAGTGAATATGAAAATGATTCATATTCCGATGTTTTTGTTCTTCCTATTAGTTTCGATTCAAGCGAATACAAAAATGATTCATATTCCGATGTTTTTGTTCTTCCTATTAGTTTCGATTCAAGCGAATATGAAAATGATTCATATTTCGATGTTTTTCTTCTTCCTATTAGTTTTGATTCAAGTGAATATGAAAATGATTCATATTCTGATGTTTTTGTTCTTCCTATTAGTTTCGATTCAAGTGAATATGAAAATGATTCATATTTTGATGTTTTTGTTCTTACTATTAGTTTCGATTCAAGTGAATATGAAAATGATTCATATTTCGATGTTTCTGTTCTTCCTATTAGTTTCGATTCAAGTGAATATGAAAATGATTCATATTTCGATGTTTCTGTTCTTCCTATTAGTTTCGATTCAAGTGAATATGAAAATGATTCATATTCCGATGTTTTTGTTCTTCCTATTAGTTTCGATTCAAGCGAATACAAAAATGATTCATATTCCGATGTTTTTGTTCTTCCTATTAGTTTCGATTCAAGCGAATATGAAAATGATTCATATTTCGATGTTTTTCTTCTTCCTATTAGTTTTGATTCAAGTGAATATGAAAATGATTCATATTCTGATGTTTTTGTTCTTCCTATTAGTTTCGATTCAAGTGAATATGAAATTGATTCATATTTCGATGTTTTTGTTCTTCCTATTAGTTTCGATTCAAGTGAATATGAAAATGATTCATATTTCGATGTTTTTGTTCTTCTTATTAGTTTCGATTCAAGTGAATATGAAAATGATTCATATTTTGATGTTTTTGTTTTTCCTATTAGTTTCGATTCAAGTGAATATGAAAATGATTCATATTTCGATGTTTTTGTTCTTCTTATTAGTTTCGATTCAAGTGAATATGAAAATGATTCATATTTCGATGTTTTTGTTCTTCCTATTAGTTTCGATTCAAGTGAATATGAAAATGATTCATATTTCGATGTTTCTGTTCTTCCTATTAGTTTCGATTCAAGTGAATATGAAAATGATTCATATTTCGATGTTTCTGTTCTTCCTATTAGTTTCGATTCAAGTGAATATGAAAATGATTCATATTCCGATGTTTTTGTTCTTCCTATTAGTTTCGATTCAAGCGAATACAAAAATGATTCATATTCCGATGTTTTTGTTCTTCCTATTAGTTTCGATTCAAGCGAATATGAAAATGATTCATATTTCGATGTTTTTCTTCTTCCTATTAGTTTTGATTCAAGTGAATATGAAAATGATTCATATTCTGATGTTTTTGTTCTTCCTATTAGTTTCGATTCAAGTGAATATGAAAATGATTCATATTTCGATGTTTTTGTTCTTCCTATTAGTTTCGATTCAAGTGAATATGAAAATGATTCATATTTCGATGTTTTTGTTCTTCTTATTAGTTTCGATTCAAGTGAATATGAAAATGATTCATATTTTGATGTTTTTGTTTTTCCTATTAGTTTCGATTCAAGTGAATATGAAAATGATTCATATTTCGATGTTTTTGTTCTTCGTATTAGTTTCGATTCAAGTGAATATGAAAATGATTCATATTTCGATGTTTTTGTTCTTCCTATTAGTTTCGATTCAAGTGAATATGAAAATGATTCATATTCCGATGTTTTTGTTCTTCCTATTAGTTTCGATTCAAGCGAATACAAAAATGATTCATATTCCGATGTTTTTGTTCTTCCTATTAGTTTCGATTCAAGCGAATATGAAAATGATTCATATTCCGATGTTTTTGTTCTTCCTATTAGTTTCGATTCAAGCGAATATGAAAATGATTCATATTTCGATGTTTTTCTTCTTCGAATTAGTTTTGATTCAAGTGAATATGAAAATGATTGATATTTTGATGTTCTTGTTTTTCCTATTAGTTTCGATTCAAGTGAATATGAAAATGATTCATATTTTGATGTTTTTGTTCTTACTATTAGTTTCGATTCAAGCGAATATAAAAATGATTCATATTCCGATGTTTTTGTTCTTCCTATTAGTTTCGATTCAAGCGAATATGAAAATGATTCATATTTCGATGTTTTTCTTCTTCGAATTAGTTTTGATTCAAGTGAATATGAAAATGATTCATATTCTGATGTTTTTGTTCTTCCTATTAGTTTTGATTCAAGTGAATATGAAAATGATTCATATTCCGATGTTTTTGTTCTTCCTATTAGTTTCGATTCAAGCGAATATGAAAATGATTCATATTTCGATGTTTTTCTTCTTCGAATTAGTTTCGATTCAAGTGAATATGAAAATGATTCATATTTTGATGTTTTTGTTCTTACTATTAGTTTCGATTCAAGTGAATATGAAAATGATTCATATTTCGATGTTTCTGTTCTTCCTATTAGTTTCGATTCAAGTGAATATGAAAATGATTGATATTTTGATGTTCTTGTTTTTCCTATTAGTTTCGATTCAAGTGAATATGAAAATGATTCATATTTTGATGTTTTTGTTCTTACTATTAGTTTCGATTCAAGCGAATATAAAAATGATTCATATTCCGATGTTTTTGTTCTTCCTATTAGTTTCGATTCAAGCGAATATGAAAATGATTCATATTTCGATGTTTTTCTTCTTCCTATTAGTTTTGATTAAAGTGAATATGAAAATGATTCATATTCTGATGTTTTTGTTCTTCCTATTAGTTTCGATTCAAGTGAATATGAAAATGATTCATATTTTGATGTTTTTGTTTTTCCTATTAGTTTCGATTCAAGTGAATATGAAAATGATTCATATTTCGATGTTTTTGTTCTTCTTATTAGTTTCGATTCAAGTGAATATGAAAATGATTCATATTTTGATGTTTTTCTTCTTCCTATTAGTTTCGATTCAAGTGAATATGAAAATGATTCATATTCCGGTGTTTTTGTTCTTCCTATTAGTTTCGATTCAAGTGTATATGAAAATGATTCATACTCCGATGTTTTTTGTTTTTCCTATTAGTTTCGATTCAAGTGAATATGAAAATGATTCATATTTCGATGTTTTTGTTCTTCCTATTAGTTTCGATTCAAGTGAATATGAAAATAATTCATATTTCGATGTTTTTGTTCTTCCTATTAGTTTCGATTCAAGTGAATATGAAAATGATTCATATTTCGATGTTTTTGTTCTTCCTATTAGTTTCGATTCAAGCGAAAACAAAAATGATTCATATTCCGATGTTTTTGTTCTTCCTATTAGTTTCGATTCAAGCGAATATGAAAATGATTCATATTCCGATGTTTTTGTTCTTCCTATTAGTTTCGATTCAAGCGAATATGAAAATGATTCATATTTCGATGTTTTTCTTCTTCGAATTAGTTTTGATTCAAGTGAATATGAAAATGATTCATATTCTGATGTTTTTGTTCTTCCTATTTGTTTCGATTCAAGTGAATATGAAAATGATTGATATTTTGATGTTCTTGTTTTTCCTATTAGTTTCGATTCAAGTGAATATGAAAATGATTCATATTTTGATGTTTTTGTTCTTACTATTAGTTTCGATTCAAGTGAATATGAAAATGATTCATATTTCGATGTTTCTGTTCTTCCTATTAGTTTCGATTCAAGTGAATATGAAAATGATTCATATTTCGATGTTTCTGTTCTTCCTATTAGTTTCGATTCAAGTGAATATGAAAATGATTCATATTCCGATGTTTTTGTTCTTCCTATTAGTTTCGATTCAAGCGAATACAAAAATGATTCATATTCCGATGTTTTTGTTCTTCCTATTAGTTTCGATTCAAGCGAATATGAATATGATTCATATTTCGATGTTTTTCTTCTTCCTATTAGTTTTGATTCAAGTGAATATGAAAATGATTCATATTCTGATGTTTTTGTTCTTCCTATTAGTTTCGATTCAAGTGAATATGAAAATGATTCATATTTCGATGTTTTTGTTCTTACTATTAGTTTCGATTCAAGTGAATATGAAAATGATTCATATTTCGATGTTTCTGTTCTTCCTATTAGTTTCGATTCAAGTGAATATGAAAATGATTCATATTTCGATGTTTCTGTTCTTCCTATTAGTTTCGATTCAAGTGAATATGAAAATGATTCATATTCCGATGTTTTTGTTCTTCCTATTAGTTTCGATTCAAGCGAATACAAAAATGATTCATATTCCGATGTTTTTGTTCTTCCTATTAGTTTCGATTCAAGCGAATATGAAAATGATTCATATTTCGATGTTTTTCTTCTTCCTATTAGTTTTGATTCAAGTGAATATGAAAATGATTCATATTCTGATGTTTTTGTTCTTCCTATTAGTTTCGATTCAAGTGAATATGAAAATGATTCATATTTTGATGTTTTTGTTCTTACTATTAGTTTCGATTCAAGTGAATATGAAAATGATTCATATTTCGATGTTTCTGTTCTTCCTATTAGTTTCGATTCAAGTGAATATGAAAATGATTCATATTTCGATGTTTCTGTTCTTCCTATTAGTTTCGATTCAAGTGAATATGAAAATGATTCATATTCCGATGTTTTTGTTCTTCCTATTAGTTTCGATTCAAGCGAATACAAAAATGATTCATATTCCGATGTTTTTGTTCTTCCTATTAGTTTCGATTCAAGCGAATATGAAAATGATTCATATTTCGATGTTTTTCTTCTTCCTATTAGTTTTGATTCAAGTGAATATGAAAATGATTCATATTCTGATGTTTTTGTTCTTCCTATTAGTTTCGATTCAAGTGAATATGAAATTGATTCATATTTCGATGTTTTTGTTCTTCCTATTAGTTTCGATTCAAGTGAATATGAAAATGATTCATATTTCGATGTTTTTGTTCTTCTTATTAGTTTCGATTCAAGTGAATATGAAAATGATTCATATTTTGATGTTTTTGTTTTTCCTATTAGTTTCGATTCAAGTGAATATGAAAATGATTCATATTTCGATGTTTTTGTTCTTCTTATTAGTTTCGATTCAAGTGAATATGAAAATGATTCATATTTCGATGTTTTTGTTCTTCCTATTAGTTTCGATTCAAGTGAATATGAAAATGATTCATATTTCGATGTTTCTGTTCTTCCTATTAGTTTCGATTCAAGTGAATATGAAAATGATTCATATTTCGATGTTTCTGTTCTTCCTATTAGTTTCGATTCAAGTGAATATGAAAATGATTCATATTCCGATGTTTTTGTTCTTCCTATTAGTTTCGATTCAAGCGAATACAAAAATGATTCATATTCCGATGTTTTTGTTCTTCCTATTAGTTTCGATTCAAGCGAATATGAAAATGATTCATATTTCGATGTTTTTCTTCTTCCTATTAGTTTTGATTCAAGTGAATATGAAAATGATTCATATTCTGATGTTTTTGTTCTTCCTATTAGTTTCGATTCAAGTGAATATGAAAATGATTCATATTTCGATGTTTTTGTTCTTCCTATTAGTTTCGATTCAAGTGAATATGAAAATGATTCATATTTCGATGTTTTTGTTCTTCTTATTAGTTTCGATTCAAGTGAATATGAAAATGATTCATATTTTGATGTTTTTGTTTTTCCTATTAGTTTCGATTCAAGTGAATATGAAAATGATTCATATTTCGATGTTTTTGTTCTTCGTATTAGTTTCGATTCAAGTGAATATGAAAATGATTCATATTTCGATGTTTTTGTTCTTCCTATTAGTTTCGATTCAAGTGAATATGAAAATGATTCATATTCCGATGTTTTTGTTCTTCCTATTAGTTTCGATTCAAGCGAATACAAAAATGATTCATATTCCGATGTTTTTGTTCTTCCTATTAGTTTCGATTCAAGCGAATATGAAAATGATTCATATTCCGATGTTTTTGTTCTTCCTATTAGTTTCGATTCAAGCGAATATGAAAATGATTCATATTTCGATGTTTTTCTTCTTCGAATTAGTTTTGATTCAAGTGAATATGAAAATGATTGATATTTTGATGTTCTTGTTTTTCCTATTAGTTTCGATTCAAGTGAATATGAAAATGATTCATATTTTGATGTTTTTGTTCTTACTATTAGTTTCGATTCAAGCGAATATAAAAATGATTCATATTCCGATGTTTTTGTTCTTCCTATTAGTTTCGATTCAAGCGAATATGAAAATGATTCATATTTCGATGTTTTTCTTCTTCGAATTAGTTTTGATTCAAGTGAATATGAAAATGATTCATATTCTGATGTTTTTGTTCTTCCTATTAGTTTTGATTCAAGTGAATATGAAAATGATTCATATTCCGATGTTTTTGTTCTTCCTATTAGTTTCGATTCAAGCGAATATGAAAATGATTCATATTTCGATGTTTTTCTTCTTCGAATTAGTTTCGATTCAAGTGAATATGAAAATGATTCATATTTTGATGTTTTTGTTCTTACTATTAGTTTCGATTCAAGTGAATATGAAAATGATTCATATTTCGATGTTTCTGTTCTTCCTATTAGTTTCGATTCAAGTGAATATGAAAATGATTGATATTTTGATGTTCTTGTTTTTCCTATTAGTTTCGATTCAAGTGAATATGAAAATGATTCATATTTTGATGTTTTTGTTCTTACTATTAGTTTCGATTCAAGCGAATATAAAAATGATTCATATTCCGATGTTTTTGTTCTTCCTATTAGTTTCGATTCAAGCGAATATGAAAATGATTCATATTTCGATGTTTTTCTTCTTCGAATTAGTTTTGATTCAAGTGAATATGAAAATGATTCATATTCTGATGTTTTTGTTCTTCCTATTTGTTTCGATTCAAGTGAATATGAAAATGATTGATATTTTGATGTTCTTGTTTTTCCTATTAGTTTCGAATCAAGTGAATATGAAAATGATTCATATTTTGATGTTTTTGTTCTTACTATTAGTTTCGATTCAAGTGAATATGAAAATGATTCATATTTCGATGTTTCTGTTCTTCCTATTAGTTTCGATTCAAGTGAATATGAAAATGATTCATATTTCGATGTTTCTGTTCTTCCTATTAGTTTCGATTCAAGTGAATATGAAAATGATTCATATTCCGATGTTTTTGTTCTTCCTATTAGTTTCGATTCAAGCGAATACAAAAATGATTCATATTCCGATGTTTTTGTTCTTCCTATTAGTTTCGATTCAAGCGAATATGAAAATGATTCATATTTCGATGTTTTTCTTCTTCCTATTAGTTTCGATTCAAGTGAATATGAAAATGATTCATATTTTGATGTTTTTGTTCTTACTATTAGTTTCGATTCAAGCGAATATAAAAATGATTCATATTCCGATGTTTTTGTTCTTCCTATTAGTTTCGATTCAAGCGAATATGAAAATGATTCATATTTCGATGTTTTTCTTCTTCCTATTAGTTTTGATTAAAGTGAATATGAAAATGATTCATATTCTGATGTTTTTGTTCTTCCTATTAGTTTCGATTCAAGTGAATATGAAAAAGATTCATATTTTGATGTTTTTGTTTTTCCTATTAGTTTCGATTCAAGTGAATATGAAAATGATTCATATTTCGATGTTTTTGTTCTTCTTATTAGTTTCGATTCAAGTGAATATGAAAATGATTCATATTTTGATGTTTTTCTTCTTCCTATTAGTTTCGATTCAAGTGAATATGAAAATGATTCATATTCCGATGTTTTTGTTCTTCCTATTAGTTTCGATTCAAGTGTATATGAAAATGATTCATACTCCGATGTTTTTTGTTTTTCCTATTAGTTTCGATTCAAGTGAATATGAAAATGATTCATATTTCGATGTATTTGTTCTTCCTATTAGTTTCGATTCAAGTGAATATGAAAATAATTCATATTTCGATGTTTTTGTTCTTCCTATTAGTTTCGATTCAAGTGAATATGAAAATGATTCATATTTCGATGTTTTTGTTCTTCCTATTAGTTTCGATTCAAGCGAAAAAAAAAATGATTCATATTCCGATGTTTTTGTTCTTCCTATTAGTTTCGATTCAAGCGAATATGAAAATGATTCATATTCCGATGTTTTTGTTCTTCCTATTAGTTTCGATTCAAGCGAATATGAAAATGATTCATATTTCGATGTTTTTCTTCTTCGAATTAGTTTCGATTCAAGTGAATATGAAAATGATTCATATTCTGATGTTTTTGTTCTTCCTATTTGTTTCGATTCAAGTGAATATGAAAATGATTGATATTTTGATGTTCTTGTTTTTCCTATTAGTTTCGATTCAAGTGAATATGAAAATGATTCATATTTTGATGTTTTTGTTCTTACTATTAGTTTCGATTCAAGTGAATATGAAAATGATTCATATTTCGATGTTTCTGTTCTTCCTATTAGTTTCGATTCAAGTGAATATGAAAATGATTCATATTTCGATGTTTCTGTTCTTCCTATTAGTTTCGATTCAAGTGAATATGAAAATGATTCATATTCCGATGTTTTTGTTCTTCCTATTAGTTTCGATTCAAGCGAATACAAAAATGATTCATATTCCGATGTTTTTGTTCTTCCTATTAGTTTCGATTCAAGCGAATATGAAAATGATTCATATTTCGATGTTTTTCTTCTTCCTATTAGTTTTGATTCAAGTGAATATGAAAATGATTCATATTCTGATGTTTTTGTTCTTCCTATTAGTTTCGATTCAAGTGAATATGAAAATGATTCATATTTTGATGTTTTTGTTTTTCCTATTAGTTTCGATTAAAGTGAATATGAAAATGATTCATATTTCGATGTTTTTGTTCTTCTTATTAGTTTCGATTCAAGTGAATATGAAAATGATTCATATTTTGATGTTTTTGTTTTTCCTATTAGTTTCGATTCAAGTGAATATGAAAATGATTCATATTTCGATGTTTTTGTTCTTCTTATTAGTTTCGATTCAAGTGAATATGAAAATGATTCATATTTCGATGTTTTTGTTCTTCCTATTAGTTTCGATTCAAGTGAATATGAAAATGATTCATATTCCGATGTTTTTGTTCTTCCTATTAGTTTCGATTCAAGCGAATACAAAAATGATTCATATTCCGATGTTTTTGTTCTTCCTATTAGTTTCGATTCAAGCGAATATGAAAATGATTCATATTCCGATGTTTTTGTTCTTCCTATTAGTTTCGATTCAAGCGAATATGAAAATGATTCATATTTCGATGTTTTTCTTCTTCGAATTAGTTTTGATTCAAGTGAATATGAAAATGATTCATATTCTGATGTTTTTGTTCTTCCTATTTGTTTCGATTCAAGTGAATATGAAAATGATTGATATTTTGATGTTCTTGTTTTTCCTATTAGTTTCGATTCAAGTGAATATGAAAATGATTCATATTTTGATGTTTTTGTTCTTACTATTAGTTTCGATTCAAGTGAATATGAAAATGATTCATATTTCGATGTTTCTGTTCTTCCTATTAGTTTCGATTCAAGTGAATATGAAAATGATTCATATTTCGATGTTTCTGTTCTTCCTATTAGTTTCGATTCAAGGGAATATGAAAATGATTCATATTCCGATGTTTTTGTTCTTCCTATTAGTTTCGATTCAAGCGAATATGAAAATGATTCATATTCCGATGTTTTTGTTCTTCCTATTAGTTTTGATTCAAGCGAATATGAAAATGATTCATATTCCGATGTTTTTGTTCTTCCTATTAGTTTCGAGTCAAGCGAATATGAAAATGATTCATATTTCGATGTTTTTCTTCTTCGAATTAGTTTCGATTCAAGTGAATATGAAAATGATTCATATTTTGATGTTTTTGTTCTTACTATTAGTTTCGATTCGAGTGAATATGAAAATGATTCATATTTCGATGTTTCTGTTCTTCCTATTAGTTTCGATTCAAGTGAATATGAAAATGATTGATATTTTGATGTTCTTGTTTTTCCTATTAGTTTCGATTCAAGTGAATATGAAAATGATTCATATTTTGATGTTTTTGTTCTTACTATTAGTTTCGATTCAAGCGAATATAAAAATGATTCATATTCCGATGTTTTTGTTCTTCCTATTAGTTTCGATTCAAGCGAATACAAAAATGATTCATATTCCGATGTTTTTGTTCTTCCTATTAGTTTCGATTCAAGCGAATATGAAAATGATTCATATTCCGATGTTTTTGTTCTTCCTATTAGTTTCGATTCAAGCGAATATGAAAATGATTCATATTTCGATGTTTTTCTTCTTCGAATTAGTTTTGATTCAAGTGAATATGAAAATGATTCATATTCTGATGTTTTTGTTCTTCCTATTTGTTTCGATTCAAGTGAATATGAAAATGATTGATATTTTGATGTTCTTGTTTTTCCTATTAGTTTCGATTCAAGTGAATATGAAAATGATTCATATTTTGATGTTTTTGTTCTTACTATTAGTTTCGATTCAAGTGAATATGAAAATGATTGATATTTTGATGTTCTTGTTTTTCCTATTAGTTTCGATTCAAGTGAATATGAAAATGATTCATATTTTGATGTTTTTGTTCTTACTATTAGTTTCGATTCAAGTGAATATGAAAATGATTCATATTTCGATGTTTCTGATCTTCCTATTAGTTTCGATTCAAGTGAATATGAAAATGATTCATATTCCGATGTTTTTGTTCTTCCTATTAGTTTCGATTCAAGCGAATATGAAAATGATTCATATTTCGATGTTTTTCTTCTTCCTATTAGTTTTGATTCAAGTGAATATGAAAATGATTCATATTCTGATGTTTTTGTTCTTCCTATTAGTTTCGATTCAAGTGAATATGAAAATGATTCATATTTTGATGTTTTTGTTTTTCCTATTAGTTTCGATTCAAGTGAATATGAAAATGATTCATATTTCGATGTTTTTGTTCTTCTTATTAGTTTCGATTCAAGTGAATATGAAAATGATTCATATTTTGATGTTTTTCTTCTTCCTATTAGTTTCGATTCAAGTGAATATGAAAATGATTCATATTCCGATGTTTTTGTTCTTCCTATTAGTTTCGATTCAAGCGAATACAAAAATGATTCATATTCCGATGTTTTTGTTCTTCCTATTAGTTTCGATTCAAGCGAATATGAAAATGATTCATATTCCGATGTTTTTGTTCTTCCTATTAGTTTCGATTCAAGCGAATATGAAAATGATTCATATTTCGATGTTTTTCTTCTTCGAATTAGTTTTGATTCAAGTGAATATGAAAATGATTCATATTCTGATGTTTTTGTTCTTCCTATTTGTTTCGATTCAAGTGAATATGAAAATGATTGATATTTTGATGTTCTTGTTTTTCCTATTAGTTTCGATTCAAGTGAATATGAAAATGATTCATATTTTGATGTTTTTGTTCTTACTATTAGTTTCGATTCAAGTGAATATGAAAATGATTCATATTTCGATTTTTCTGTTCTTCCTATTAGTTTCGATTCAAGTGAATATGAAAATGATTCATATTTCGATGTTTCTGTTCTTCCTATTAGTTTCGATTCAAGTGAATATGAAAATGATTCATATTCCGATGTTTTTGTTCTTCCTATTAGTTTCGATTCAAGCGAATATGAAAATGATTCATATTTCGATGTTTTTCTTCTTCCTATTAGTTTTGATTCAAGTGAATATGAAAATGATTCATATTCTGATGTTTTTGTTCTTCCTATTAGTTTCGATTCAAGTGAATATGAAAATGATTCATATTTTGATGTTTTTGTTTTTCCTATTAGTTTCGATTAAAGTGAATATGAAAATGATTCATATTTCGATGTTTTTGTTCTTCTTATTAGTTTCGATTCAAGTGAATATGAAAATGATTCATATTTTGATGTTTTTGTTTTTCCTATTAGTTTCGATTCAAGTGAATATGAAAATGATTCATATTTCGATGTTTTTGTTCTTCTTATTAGTTTCGATTCAAGTGAATATGAAAATGATTCATATTTCGATGTTTTTGTTCTTCCTATTAGTTTCGATTCAAGCGAATACAAAAATGATTCATATTCCGATATTTTTGTTCTTCCTATTAGTTTCGATTCAAGCGAATATGAAAATGATTCATATTTCGATGTTTTTCTTCTTCCTATTAGTTTTGATTCAAGTGAATATGAAAATGATTCATATTTCGATGTTTTTGTTCTTCCTATTAGTTTCGATTCAAGTGAATATGAAAATAATTCATATTTCGATGTTTTTGTTCTTCCTATTAGTTTCGATTCAAGTGAATATGAAAATGATTCATATTTCGATGTTTTTGTTCTTCCTATTAGTTTCGATTCAAGCGAAAACAAAAATGATTCATATTCCGATGTTTTTGTTCTTCCTATTAGTTTCGATTCAAGCGAATATGAAAATGATTCATATTCCGATGTTTTTGTTCTTCCTATTAGTTTCGATTCAAGCGAATATGAAAATGATTCATATTTCGATGTTTTTCTTCTTCGAATTAGTTTTGATTCAAGTGAATATGAAAATGATTCATATTCTGATGTTTTTGTTCTTCCTATTTGTTTCGATTCAAGTGAATATGAAAATGATTGATATTTTGATGTTCTTGTTTTTCCTATTAGTTTCGATTCAAGTGAATATGAAAATGATTCATATTTTGATGTTTCTGTTCTTCCTATTAGTTTCGATTCAAGTGAATATGAAAATGATTCATATTCCGATGTTTTTGTTCTTCCTATTAGTTTCGATTCAAGCGAATATGAAAATGATTCATATTTCGATGTTTTTCTTCTTCCTATTAGTTTTGATTCAAGTGAATATGAAAATGATTCATATTCTGATGTTTTTGTTCTTCCTATTAGTTTCGATTCAAGTGAATATGAAAATGATTCATATTTTGATGTTTTTGTTTTTCCTATTAGTTTCGATTAAAGTGAATATGAAAATGATTCATATTTCGATGTTTTTGTTCTTCTTATTAGTTTCGATTCAAGTGAATATGAAAATGATTCATATTTTGATGTTTTTGTTTTTCCTATTAGTTTCGATTCAAGTGAATATGAAAATGATTCATATTTCGATGTTTTTGTTCTTCTTATTAGTTTCGATTCAAGTGAATATGAAAATGATTCATATTTCGATGTTTTTGTTCTTCCTATTAGTTTCGATTCAAGCGAATACAAAAATGATTCATATTCCGATATTTTTGTTCTTCCTATTAGTTTCGATTCAAGCGAATATGAAAATGATTCATATTTCGATGTTTTTCTTCTTCCTATTAGTTTTGATTCAAGTGAATATGAAAATGATTCATATTTCGATGTTTTTGTTCTTCCTATTAGTTTCGATTCAAGTGAATATGAAAATAATTCATATTTCGATGTTTTTGTTCTTCCTATTAGTTTCGATTCAAGTGAATATGAAAATGATTCATATTTCGATGTTTTTGTTCTTCCTATTAGTTTCGATTCAAGCGAAAACAAAAATGATTCATATTCCGATGTTTTTGTTCTTCCTATTAGTTTCGATTCAAGCGAATATGAAAATGATTCATATTCCGATGTTTTTGTTCTTCCTATTAGTTTCGATTCAAGCGAATATGAAAATGATTCATATTTCGATGTTTTTCTTCTTCGAATTAGTTTTGATTCAAGTGAATATGAAAATGATTCATATTCTGATGTTTTTGTTCTTCCTATTTGTTTCGATTCAAGTGAATATGAAAATGATTGATATTTTGATGTTCTTGTTTTTCCTATTAGTTTCGATTCAAGTGAATATGAAAATGATTCATATTTTGATGTTTCTGTTCTTACTATTAGTTTCGATTCAAGTGAATATGAAAATGATTCATATTTCGATGTTTCTGTTCTTCCTATTAGTTTCGATTCAAGTGAATATGAAAATGATTCATATTTCGATGTTTCTGTTCTTCCTATTAGTTTCGATTCAAGTGAATATGAAAATGATTCATATTCCGATGTTTTTGTTCTTCCTATTAGTTTCGATTCAAGCGAATACAAAAATGATTCATATTCCGATGTTTTTGTTCTTCCTATTAGTTTCGATTCAAGCGAATATGAATATGATTCATATTTCGATGTTTTTCTTCTTCCTATTAGTTTTGATTCAAGTGAATATGAAAATGATTCATATTCTGATGTTTTTGTTCTTCCTATTAGTTTCGATTCAAGTGAATATGAAAATGATTCATATTTCGATTTTTTTGTTCTTACTATTAGTTTCGATTCAAGTGAATATGAAAATGATTCATATTTCGATGTTTCTGTTCTTCCTATTAGTTTCGATTCAAGTGAATATGAAAATGATTCATATTTCGATGTTTCTGTTCTTCCTATTAGTTTCGATTCAAGTGAATATGAAAATGATTCATATTCCGATGTTTTTGTTCTTCCTATTAGTTTCGATTCAAGCGAATACAAAAATGATTCATATTCCGATGTTTTTGTTCTTCCTATTAGTTTCGATTCAAGCGAATATGAAAATGATTCATATTTCGATGTTTTTCTTCTTCCTATTAGTTTTGATTCAAGTGAATATGAAAATGATTCATATTCTGATGTTTTTGTTCTTCCTATTAGTTTCGATTCAAGTGAATATGAAAATGATTCATATTTTGATGTTTTTGTTCTTACTATTAGTTTCGATTCAAGTGAATATGAAAATGATTCATATTTCGATGTTTCTGTTCTTCCTATTAGTTTCGATTCAAGTGAATATGAAAATGATTCATATTTCGATGTTTCTGTTCTTCCTATTAGTTTCGATTCAAGTGAATATGAAAATGATTCATATTCCGATGTTTTTGTTCTTCCTATTAGTTTCGATTCAAGCGAATACAAAAATGATTCATATTCCGATGTTTTTGTTCTTCCTATTAGTTTCGATTCAAGCGAATATGAAAATGATTCATATTTCGATGTTTTTCTTCTTCCTATTAGTTTTGATTCAAGTGAATATGAAAATGATTCATATTCTGATGTTTTTGTTCTTCCTATTAGTTTCGATTCAAGTGAATATGAAATTGATTCATATTTCGATGTTTTTGTTCTTCCTATTAGTTTCGATTCAAGTGAATATGAAAATGATTCATATTTCGATGTTTTTGTTCTTCTTATTAGTTTCGATTCAAGTGAATATGAAAATGATTCATATTTTGATGTTTTTGTTTTTCCTATTAGTTTCGATTCAAGTGAATATGAAAATGATTCATATTTCGATGTTTTTGTTCTTCCTATTAGTTTCGATTCAAGTGAATATGAAAATGATTCATATTTCGATGTTTTTGTTCTTCCTATTAGTTTCGATTCAAGCGAATACAAAAATGATTCATATTCCGATGTTTTTGTTCTTCCTATTAGTTTCGATTCAAGCGAATATGAAAATGATTCATATTTCGATGTTTTTCTTCTTCCTATTAGTTTTGATTCAAGTGAATATGAAAATGATTCATATTCTGATGTTTTTGTTCTTCCTATTAGTTTCGATTCAAGTGAATATGAAAATGATTCATATTTTGATGTTTTTGTTTTTCCTATTAGTTTCGATTCAAGTGAATATGAAAATGATTCATATTTCGATGTTTTTGTTCTTCTTATTAGTTTCGATTCAAGTGAATATGAAAATGATTCATATTTTGATGTTTTTGTTTTTCCTATTAGTTTCGATTCAAGTGAATATGAAAATGA
The DNA here is from genome assembly GCA_963922045.1 of Persicaria maculosa. Taxonomy (NCBI): domain Eukaryota; kingdom Viridiplantae; phylum Streptophyta; class Magnoliopsida; order Caryophyllales; family Polygonaceae; genus Persicaria; species Persicaria maculosa. Next base: position 3,733,649 of record OY998269.1, on the reverse strand, counting down.
TTCATATTTCGATGTTTTTGTTCTTCTTATTAGTTTCGATTCAAGTGAATATGAAAATGATTCATATTTCGATGTTTTTGTTCTTCCTATTAGTTTCGATTCAAGGGAATATGAAAATGATTCATATTCCGATGTTTTTGTTCTTCCTATTAGTTTCGATTCAAGCGAATACAAAAATGATTCATATTCCGATGTTTTTGTTCTTCCTATTAGTTTCGATTCAAGCGAATATGAAAATGATTCATATTCCGATGTTTTTGTTCTTCCTATTAGTTTCGATTCAAGCGAATATGAAAATGATTCATATTTCGATGTTTTTCTTCTTCGAATTAGTTTTGATTCAAGTGAATATGAAAATGATTCATATTCTGATGTTTTTGTTCTTCCTATTTGTTTCGATTCAAGTGAATATGAAAATGATTGATATTTTGATGTTCTTGTTTTTCCTATTAGTTTCGATTCAAGTGAATATGAAAATGATTCATATTTTGATGTTTTTGTTTTTCCTATTAGTTTCGATTCAAGTGAATATGAAAATGATTCATATTTCGATGTTTTTGTTCTTCTTATTAGTTTCGATTCAAGTGAATATGAAAATGATTCATATTTCGATGTTTTTGTTCTTCTTATTAGTTTCGATTCAAGTGAATATGAAAATGATTCATATTTTGATGTTTTTGTTTTTCCTATTAGTTTCGATTCAAGTGAATATGAAAATGATTCATATTTCGATGTTTTTGTTCTTCTTATTAGTTTCGATTCAAGTGAATATGAAAATGATTCATATTTCGATGTTTTTGTTCTTCTTATTAGTTTCGATTCAAGTGAATATGAAAATGATTCATATTTCGATGTTTTTGTTCTTCCTATTAGTTTCGATTCAAGTGAATATGAAAATGATTCATATTCCGATGTTTTTGTTCTTCCTATTAGTTTCGATTCAAGCGAATACAAAAATGATTCATATTCCGATGTTTTTGTTCTTCCTATTAGTTTCGATTCAAGCGAATATGAAAATGATTCATATTTCGATGTTTTTCTTCTTCGAATTAGTTTTGATTCAAGTGAATATGAAAATGATTCATATTCTGATGTTTTTGTTCTTCCTATTTGTTTCGATTCAAGTGAATATGAAAATGATTGATATTTTGATGTTCTTGTTTTTCCTATTAGTTTCGATTCAAGTGAATATGAAAATGATTCATATTTTGATGTTCTTGTTTTTCCTATTAGTTTCGATTCAAGTGAATATGAAAATGATTCATATTTTGATGTTTTTGTTCTTCTTATTAGTTTCGATTCAAGTGAATATGAAAATGATTCATATTTTGATGTTTTTGTTTTTCCTATTAGTTTCGATTCAAGTGAATATGAAAATGATTCATATTTCGATGTTTTTGTTCTTCTTATTAGTTTCGATTCAAGTGAATATGAAAATGATTCATATTTCGATGTTTTTGTTCTTCCTATTAGTTTCGATTCAAGGGAATATGAAAATGATTCATATTCCGATGTTTTTGTTCTTCCTATTAGTTTCGATTCAAGCGAATACAAAAATGATTCATATTCCGATGTTTTTGTTCTTCCTATTAGTTTCGATTCAAGCGAATATGAAAATGATTCATATTCCGATGTTTTTGTTCTTCCTATTAGTTTCGATTCAAGCGAATATGAAAATGATTCATATTTCGATGTTTTTCTTCTTCGAATTAGTTTTGATTCAAGTGAATATGAAAATGATTCATATTCTGATGTTTTTGTTCTTCCTATTTGTTTCGATTCAAGTGAATATGAAAATGATTGATATTTTGATGTTCTTGTTTTTCCTATTAGTTTCGATTCAAGTGAATATGAAAATGATTCATATTTCGATGTTTTTGTTTTTCCTATTAGTTTCGATTCAAGTGAATATGAAAATGATTCATATTTCGATGTTTTTGTTCTTCTTATTAGTTTCGATTCAAGTGAATATGAAAATGATTCATATTTTGATGTTTTTGTTTTTCCTATTAGTTTCGATTCAAGTGAATATGAAAATGATTCATATTTCGATGTTTTTGTTCTTCTTATTAGTTTCGATTCAAGTGAATATGAAAATGATTCATATTTCGATGTTTTTGTTCTTCGTATTAGTTTCGATTCAAGTGAATATGAAAATGATTCATATTTCGATGTTTTTGTTCTTCCTATTAGTTTCGATTCAAGTGAATATGAAAATGATTCATATTCCGATGTTTTTGTTCTTCCTATTAGTTTCGATTCAAGCGAATACAAAAATGATTCATATTCCGATGTTTTTGTTCTTCCTATTAGTTTCGATTCAAGCGAATATGAAAATGATTCATATTTCGATGTTTTTCTTCTTCGAATTAGTTTTGATTCAAGTGAATATGAAAATGATTCATATTCTGATGTTTTTGTTCTTCCTATTTGTTTCGATTCAAGTGAATATGAAAATGATTGATATTTTGATGTTCTTGTTTTTCCTATTAGTTTCGATTCAAGTGAATATGAAAATGATTCATATTTTGATGTTTTTGTTTTTCCTATTAGTTTCGATTCAAGTGAATATGAAAATGATTCATATTTCGATGTTTTTGTTCTTCTTATTAGTTTCGATTCAAGTGAATATGAAAATGATTCATATTTCGATGTTTTTGTTCTTCTTATTAGTTTCGATTCAAGTGAATATGAAAATGATTCATATTTTGATGTTTTTGTTTTTCCTATTAGTTTCGATTCAAGTGAATATGAAAATGATTCATATTTCGATGTTTTTGTTCTTCCTATTAGTTTCGATTCAAGCGAATACAAAAATGATTCATATTCCGATGTTTTTGTTCTTCCTATTAGTTTCGATTCAAGCGAATATGAAAATGATTCATATTCCGATGTTTTTGTTCTTCCTATTAGTTTCGATTCAAGCGAATATGAAAATGATTCATATTTCGATGTTTTTCTTCTTCGAATTAGTTTTGATTCAAGTGAATATGAAAATGATTCATATTCTGATGTTTTTGTTCTTCCTATTTGTTTCGATTCAAGTGAATATGAAAATGATTGATATTTTGATGTTCTTGTTTTTCCTATTAGTTTCGATTCAAGTGAATATGAAAATGATTCATATTTTGATGTTTTTGTTTTTCCTATTAGTTTCGATTCAAGTGAATATGAAAATGATTCATATTTCGATGTTTTTGTTCTTCTTATTAGTTTCGATTCAAGTGAATATGAAAATGATTCATATTTCGATGTTTTTGTTCTTCTTATTAGTTTCGATTCAAGTGAATATGAAAATGATTCATATTTTGATGTTTTTGTTTTTCCTATTAGTTTCGATTCAAGTGAATATGAAAATGATTCATATTTCGATGTTTTTGTTCTTCCTATTAGTTTCGATTCAAGTGAATATGAAAATGATTCATATTTCGATGTTTTTGTTCTTCCTATTAGTTTCGATTCAAGGGAATATGAAAATGATTCATATTCCGATGTTTTTGTTCTTCCTATTAGTTTCGATTCAAGCGAATATGAAAATGATTCATATTTCGATGTTTTTCTTCTTCGAATTAGTTTTGATTCAAGTGAATATGAAAATGATTCATATTCTGATGTTTTTGTTCTTCCTATTTGTTTCGATTCAAGTGAATATGAAAATGATTGATATTTTGATGTTCTTGTTTTTCCTATTAGTTTCGATTCAAGTGAATATGAAAATGATTCATATTTTGATGTTTTTGTTTTTCCTATTAGTTTCGATTCAAGTGAATATGAAAATGATTCATATTTCGATGTTTTTGTTCTTCTTATTAGTTTCGATTCAAGTGAATATGAAAATGATTCATATTTCGATGTTTTTGTTCTTCTTATTAGTTTCGATTCAAGTGAATATGAAAATGATTCATATTTTGATGTTTTTGTTTTTCCTATTAGTTTCGATTCAAGTGAATATGAAAATGATTCATATTTCGATGTTTTTGTTCTTCCTATTAGTTTCGATTCAAGCGAATACAAAAATGATTCATATTCCGATGTTTTTGTTCTTCCTATTAGTTTCGATTCAAGCGAATATGAAAATGATTCATATTCCGATGTTTTTGTTCTTCCTATTAGTTTCGATTCAAGCGAATATGAAAATGATTCATATTTCGATGTTTTTCTTCTTCGAATTAGTTTTGATTCAAGTGAATATGAAAATGATTCATATTCTGATGTTTTTGTTCTTCCTATTTGTTTCGATTCAAGTGAATATGAAAATGATTGATATTTTGATGTTCTTGTTTTTCCTATTAGTTTCGATTCAAGTGAATATGAAAATGATTCATATTTTGATGTTTTTGTTTTTCCTATTAGTTTCGATTCAAGTGAATATGAAAATGATTCATATTTCGATGTTTTTGTTCTTCTTATTAGTTTCGATTCAAGTGAATATGAAAATGATTCATATTTCGATGTTTTTGTTCTTCTTATTAGTTTCGATTCAAGTGAATATGAAAATGATTCATATTTTGATGTTTTTGTTTTTCCTATTAGTTTCGATTCAAGTGAATATGAAAATGATTCATATTTCGATGTTTTTGTTCTTCCTATTAGTTTCGATTCAAGTGAATATGAAAATGATTCATATTTCGATGTTTTTGTTCTTCCTATTAGTTTCGATTCAAGCGAATACAAAAATGATTCATATTCCGATGTTTTTGTTCTTCCTATTAGTTTCGATTCAAGCGAATATGAAAATGATTCATATTTCGATGTTTTTCTTCTTCCTATTAGTTTTGATTCAAGTGAATATGAAAATGATTCATATTCTGATGTTTTTGTTCTTCCTATTAGTTTCGATTCAAGTGAATATGAAAATGATTCATATTTTGATGTTTTTGTTTTTCCTATTAGTTTCGATTCAAGTGAATATGAAAATGATTCATATTTCGATGTTTTTGTTCTTCTTATTAGTTTCGATTCAAGTGAATATGAAAATGATTCATATTTTGATGTTTTTGTTTTTCCTATTAGTTTCGATTCAAGTGAATATGAAAATGATTCATATTTCGATGTTTTTGTTCTTCTTATTAGTTTCGATTCAAGTGAATATGAAAATGATTCATATTTCGATGTTTTTGTTCTTCTTATTAGTTTCGATTCAAGTGAATATGAAAATGATTCATATTTCGATGTTTTTGTTCTTCCTATTAGTTTCGATTCAAGTGAATATGAAAATGATTCATATTCCGATGTTTTTGTTCTTCCTATTAGTTTCGATTCAAGCGAATACAAAAATGATTCATATTCCGATGTTTTTGTTCTTCCTATTAGTTTCGATTCAAGCGAATATGAAAATGATTCATATTTCGATGTTTTTCTTCTTCGAATTAGTTTTGATTCAAGTGAATATGAAAATGATTCATATTCTGATGTTTTTGTTCTTCCTATTTGTTTCGATTCAAGTGAATATGAAAATGATTGATATTTTGATGTTCTTGTTTTTCCTATTAGTTTCGATTCAAGTGAATATGAAAATGATTCATATTTTGATGTTCTTGTTTTTCCTATTAGTTTCGATTCAAGTGAATATGAAAATGATTCATATTTTGATGTTTTTGTTCTTCTTATTAGTTTCGATTCAAGTGAATATGAAAATGATTCATATTCCGATGTTTTTGTTCTTCCTATTAGTTTCGATTCAAGCGAATACAAAAATGATTCATATTCCGATGTTTTTGTTCTTCCTATTAGTTTCGATTCAAGCGAATATGAAAATGATTCATATTTCGATGTTTTTCTTCTTCCTATTAGTTTTGATTCAAGTGAATATGAAAATGATTCATATTCTGATGTTTTTGTTCTTCCTATTAGTTTCGATTCAAGTGAATATGAAAATGATTCATATTTTGATGTTTTTGTTTTTCCTATTAGTTTCGATTCAAGTGAATATGAAAATGATTCATATTTCGATGTTTTTGTTCTTCTTATTAGTTTCGATTCAAGTGAATATGAAAATGATTCATATTTTGATGTTTTTGTTTTTCCTATTAGTTTCGATTCAAGTGAATATGAAAATGATTCATATTTCGATGTTTTTGTTCTTCTTATTAGTTTCGATTCAAGTGAATATGAAAATGATTCATATTTCGATGTTTTTGTTCTTCCTATTAGTTTCGATTCAAGGGAATATGAAAATGATTCATATTCCGATGTTTTTGTTCTTCCTATTAGTTTCGATTCAAGCGAATACAAAAATGATTCATATTCCGATGTTTTTGTTCTTCCTATTAGTTTCGATTCAAGCGAATATGAAAATGATTCATATTCCGATGTTTTTGTTCTTCCTATTAGTTTCGATTCAAGCGAATATGAAAATGATTCATATTTCGATGTTTTTCTTCTTCGAATTAGTTTTGATTCAAGTGAATATGAAAATGATTCATATTCTGATGTTTTTGTTCTTCCTATTTGTTTCGATTCAAGTGAATATGAAAATGATTGATATTTTGATGTTCTTGTTTTTCCTATTAGTTTCGATTCAAGTGAATATGAAAATGATTCATATTTTGATGTTTTTGTTCTTACTATTAGTTTCGATTCAAGTGAATATGAAAATGATTCATATTTCGATGTTTCTGTTCTTCCTATTAGTTTCGATTCAAGTGAATATGAAAATGATTCATATTTCGATGTTTCTGTTCTTCCTATTAGTTTCGATTCAAGTGAATATGAAAATGATTCATATTCCGATGTTTTTGTTCTTCCTATTAGTTTCGATTCAAGCGAATATGAAAATGATTCATATTTCGATGTTTTTCTTCTTCCTATTAGTTTCGATTCAAGTGAATATGAAAATGATTCATATTTCGATGTTTTTGTTCTTCCTATTAGTTTCGATTCAAGGGAATATGAAAATGATTCATATTCCGATGTTTTTGTTCTTCCTATTAGTTTCGATTCAAGCGAATATGAAAATGATTCATATTTCGATGTTTTTCTTCTTCGAATTAGTTTTGATTCAAGTGAATATGAAAATGATTCATATTCTGATGTTTTTGTTCTTCCTATTTGTTTCGATTCAAGTGAATATGAAAATGATTGATATTTTGATGTTCTTGTTTTTCCTATTAGTTTCGATTCAAGTGAATATGAAAATGATTCATATTTTGATGTTTTTGTTTTTCCTATTAGTTTCGATTCAAGTGAATATGAAAATGATTCATATTTCGATGTTTTTGTTCTTCTTATTAGTTTCGATTCAAGTGAATATGAAAATGATTCATATTTCGATGTTTTTGTTCTTCTTATTAGTTTCGATTCAAGTGAATATGAAAATGATTCATATTTTGATGTTTTTGTTTTTCCTATTAGTTTCGATTCAAGTGAATATGAAAATGATTCATATTTCGATGTTTTTGTTCTTCCTATTAGTTTCGATTCAAGCGAATACAAAAATGATTCATATTCCGATGTTTTTGTTCTTCCTATTAGTTTCGATTCAAGCGAATATGAAAATGATTCATATTTCGATGTTTTTCTTCTTCGAATTAGTTTTGATTCAAGTGAATATGAAAATGATTCATATTCTGATGTTTTTGTTCTTCCTATTTGTTTCGATTCAAGTGAATATGAAAATGATTGATATTTTGATGTTCTTGTTTTTCCTATTAGTTTCGATTCAAGTGAATATGAAAATGATTCATATTTTGATGTTTTTGTTTTTCCTATTAGTTTCGATTCAAGTGAATATGAAAATGATTCATATTTCGATGTTTTTGTTCTTCTTATTAGTTTCGATTCAAGGGAATATGAAAATGATTCATATTTCGATGTTTTTGTTCTTCTTATTAGTTTCGATTCAAGTGAATATGAAAATGATTCATATTTTGATGTTTTTGTTTTTCCTATTAGTTTCGATTCAAGTGAATATGAAAATGATTCATATTTCGATGTTTTTGTTCTTCCTATTAGTTTCGATTCAAGTGAATATGAAAATGATTCATATTTCGATGTTTTTGTTCTTCCTATTAGTTTCGATTCAAGCGAATACAAAAATGATTCATATTCCGATGTTTTTGTTCTTCCTATTAGTTTCGATTCAAGCGAATATGAAAATGATTCATATTTCGATGTTTTTCTTCTTCCTATTAGTTTTGATTCAAGTGAATATGAAAATGATTCATATTCTGATGTTTTTGTTCTTCCTATTAGTTTCGATTCAAGTGAATATGAAAATGATTCATATTTTGATGTTTTTGTTTTTCCTATTAGTTTCGATTCAAGTGAATATGAAAATGATTCATATTTCGATGTTTTTGTTCTTCTTATTAGTTTCGATTCAAGTGAATATGAAAATGATTCATATTTTGATGTTTTTGTTTTTCCTATTAGTTTCGATTCAAGTGAATATGAAAATGATTCATATTTCGATGTTTTTGTTCTTCTTATTAGTTTCGATTCAAGTGAATATGAAAATGATTCATATTTCGATGTTTTTGTTCTTCCTATTAGTTTCGATTCAAGGGAATATGAAAATGATTCATATTCCGATGTTTTTGTTCTTCCTATTAGTTTCGATTCAAGCGAATACAAAAATGATTCATATTCCGATGTTTTTGTTCTTCCTATTAGTTTCGATTCAAGCGAATATGAAAATGATTCATATTCCGATGTTTTTGTTCTTCCTATTAGTTTCGATTCAAGCGAATATGAAAATGATTCATATTTCGATGTTTTTCTTCTTCGAATTAGTTTTGATTCAAGTGAATATGAAAATGATTCATATTCTGATGTTTTTGTTCTTCCTATTTGTTTCGATTCAAGTGAATATGAAAATGATTGATATTTTGATGTTCTTGTTTTTCCTATTAGTTTCGATTCAAGTGAATATGAAAATGATTCATATTTTGATGTTTTTGTTTTTCCTATTAGTTTCGATTCAAGTGAATATGAAAATGATTCATATTTCGATGTTTTTGTTCTTCTTATTAGTTTCGATTCAAGTGAATATGAAAATGATTCATATTTCGATGTTTTTGTTCTTCTTATTAGTTTCGATTCAAGTGAATATGAAAATGATTCATATTTTGATGTTTTTGTTTTTCCTATTAGTTTCGATTCAAGTGAATATGAAAATGATTCATATTTCGATGTTTTTGTTCTTCCTATTAGTTTCGATTCAAGCGAATACAAAAATGATTCATATTCCGATGTTTTTGTTCTTCCTATTAGTTTCGATTCAAGCGAATATGAAAATGATTCATATTCCGATGTTTTTGTTCTTCCTATTAGTTTCGATTCAAGCGAATATGAAAATGATTCATATTTCGATGTTTTTCTTCTTCGAATTAGTTTTGATTCAAGTGAATATGAAAATGATTCATATTCTGATGTTTTTGTTCTTCCTATTTGTTTCGATTCAAGTGAATATGAAAATGATTGATATTTTGATGTTCTTGTTTTTCCTATTAGTTTCGATTCAAGTGAATATGAAAATGATTCATATTTTGATGTTTTTGTTTTTCCTATTAGTTTCGATTCAAGTGAATATGAAAATGATTCATATTTCGATGTTTTTGTTCTTCTTATTAGTTTCGATTCAAGTGAATATGAAAATGATTCATATTTCGATGTTTTTGTTCTTCTTATTAGTTTCGATTCAAGTGAATATGAAAATGATTCATATTTTGATGTTTTTGTTTTTCCTATTAGTTTCGATTCAAGTGAATATGAAAATGATTCATATTTCGATGTTTTTGTTCTTCCTATTAGTTTCGATTCAAGTGAATATGAAAATGATTCATATTTCGATGTTTTTGTTCTTCCTATTAGTTTCGATTCAAGGGAATATGAAAATGATTCATATTCCGATGTTTTTGTTCTTCCTATTAGTTTCGATTCAAGCGAATATGAAAATGATTCATATTTCGATGTTTTTCTTCTTCGAATTAGTTTTGATTCAAGTGAATATGAAAATGATTCATATTCTGATGTTTTTGTTCTTCCTATTTGTTTCGATTCAAGTGAATATGAAAATGATTGATATTTTGATGTTCTTGTTTTTCCTATTAGTTTCGATTCAAGTGAATATGAAAATGATTCATATTTTGATGTTTTTGTTTTTCCTATTAGTTTCGATTCAAGTGAATATGAAAATGATTCATATTTCGATGTTTTTGTTCTTCTTATTAGTTTCGATTCAAGTGAATATGAAAATGATTCATATTTCGATGTTTTTGTTCTTCTTATTAGTTTCGATTCAAGTGAATATGAAAATGATTCATATTTTGATGTTTTTGTTTTTCCTATTAGTTTCGATTCAAGTGAATATGAAAATGATTCATATTTCGATGTTTTTGTTCTTCCTATTAGTTTCGATTCAAGCGAATACAAAAATGATTCATATTCCGATGTTTTTGTTCTTCCTATTAGTTTCGATTCAAGCGAATATGAAAATGATTCATATTCCGATGTTTTTGTTCTTCCTATTAGTTTCGATTCAAGCGAATATGAAAATGATTCATATTTCGATGTTTTTCTTCTTCGAATTAGTTTTGATTCAAGTGAATATGAAAATGATTCATATTCTGATGTTTTTGTTCTTCCTATTTGTTTCGATTCAAGTGAATATGAAAATGATTGATATTTTGATGTTCTTGTTTTTCCTATTAGTTTCGATTCAAGTGAATATGAAAATGATTCATATTTTGATGTTTTTGTTTTTCCTATTAGTTTCGATTCAAGTGAATATGAAAATGATTCATATTTCGATGTTTTTGTTCTTCTTATTAGTTTCGATTCAAGTGAATATGAAAATGATTCATATTTCGATGTTTTTGTTCTTCTTATTAGTTTCGATTCAAGTGAATATGAAAATGATTCATATTTTGATGTTTTTGTTTTTCCTATTAGTTTCGATTCAAGTGAATATGAAAATGATTCATATTTCGATGTTTTTGTTCTTCCTATTAGTTTCGATTCAAGTGAATATGAAAATGATTCATATTTCGATGTTTTTGTTCTTCCTATTAGTTTCGATTCAAGCGAATACAAAAATGATTCATATTCCGATGTTTTTGTTCTTCCTATTAGTTTCGATTCAAGCGAATATGAAAATGATTCATATTTCGATGTTTTTCTTCTTCCTATTAGTTTTGATTCAAGTGAATATGAAAATGATTCATATTCTGATGTTTTTGTTCTTCCTATTAGTTTCGATTCAAGTGAATATGAAAATGATTCATATTTTGATGTTTTTGTTTTTCCTATTAGTTTCGATTCAAGTGAATATGAAAATGATTCATATTTCGATGTTTTTGTTCTTCTTATTAGTTTCGATTCAAGTGAATATGAAAATGATTCATATTTTGATGTTTTTGTTTTTCCTATTAGTTTCGATTCAAGTGAATATGAAAATGATTCATATTTCGATGTTTTTGTTCTTCTTATTAGTTTCGATTCAAGTGAATATGAAAATGATTCATATTTCGATGTTTTTGTTCTTCTTATTAGTTTCGATTCAAGTGAATATGAAAATGATTCATATTTCGATGTTTTTGTTCTTCCTATTAGTTTCGATTCAAGTGAATATGAAAATGATTCATATTCCGATGTTTTTGTTCTTCCTATTAGTTTCGATTCAAGCGAATACAAAAATGATTCATATTCCGATGTTTTTGTTCTTCCTATTAGTTTCGATTCAAGCGAATATGAAAATGATTCATATTTCGATGTTTTTCTTCTTCGAATTAGTTTTGATTCAAGTGAATATGAAAATGATTCATATTCTGATGTTTTTGTTCTTCCTATTTGTTTCGATTCAAGTGAATATGAAAATGATTGATATTTTGATGTTCTTGTTTTTCCTATTAGTTTCGATTCAAGTGAATATGAAAATGATTCATATTTTGATGTTCTTGTTTTTCCTATTAGTTTCGATTCAAGGGAATATGAAAATGATTCATATTCCGATGTTTTTGTTCTTCCTATTAGTTTCGATTCAAGCGAATACAAAAATGATTCATATTCCGATGTTTTTGTTCTTCCTATTAGTTTCGATTCAAGCGAATATGAAAATGATTCATATTCCGATGTTTTTGTTCTTCCTATTAGTTTCGATTCAAGCGAATATGAAAATGATTCATATTTCGATGTTTTTCTTCTTCGAATTAGTTTTGATTCAAGTGAATATGAAAATGATTCATATTCTGATGTTTTTGTTCTTCCTATTTGTTTCGATTCAAGTGAATATGAAAATGATTGATATTTTGATGTTCTTGTTTTTCCTATTAGTTTCGATTCAAGTGAATATGAAAATGATTCATATTTTGATGTTTTTGTTCTTACTATTAGTTTCGATTCAAGTGAATATGAAAATGATTCATATTTCGATGTTTCTGTTCTTCCTATTAGTTTCGATTCAAGTGAATATGAAAATGATTCATATTTCGATGTTTCTGTTCTTCCTATTAGTTTCGATTCAAGTGAATATGAAAATGATTCATATTCCGATGTTTTTGTTCTTCCTATTAGTTTCGATTCAAGCGAATATGAAAATGATTCATATTTCGATGTTTTTCTTCTTCCTATTAGTTTCGATTCAAGTGAATATGAAAATGATTCATATTTCGATGTTTTTGTTCTTCCTATTAGTTTCGATTCAAGGGAATATGAAAATGATTCATATTCCGATGTTTTTGTTCTTCCTATTAGTTTCGATTCAAGCGAATATGAAAATGATTCATATTTCGATGTTTTTCTTCTTCGAATTAGTTTTGATTCAAGTGAATATGAAAATGATTCATATTCTGATGTTTTTGTTCTTCCTATTTGTTTCGATTCAAGTGAATATGAAAATGATTGATATTTTGATGTTCTTGTTTTTCCTATTAGTTTCGATTCAAGTGAATATGAAAATGATTCATATTTTGATGTTTTTGTTTTTCCTATTAGTTTCGATTCAAGTGAATATGAAAATGATTCATATTTCGATGTTTTTGTTCTTCTTATTAGTTTCGATTCAAGTGAATATGAAAATGATTCATATTTCGATGTTTTTGTTCTTCTTATTAGTTTCGATTCAAGTGAATATGAAAATGATTCATATTTTGATGTTTTTGTTTTTCCTATTAGTTTCGATTCAAGTGAATATGAAAATGATTCATATTTCGATGTTTTTGTTCTTCCTATTAGTTTCGATTCAAGCGAATACAAAAATGATTCATATTCCGATGTTTTTGTTCTTCCTATTAGTTTCGATTCAAGCGAATATGAAAATGATTCATATTTCGATGTTTTTCTTCTTCGAATTAGTTTTGATTCAAGTGAATATGAAAATGATTCATATTCTGATGTTTTTGTTCTTCCTATTTGTTTCGATTCAAGTGAATATGAAAATGATTGATATTTTGATGTTCTTGTTTTTCCTATTAGTTTCGATTCAAGTGAATATGAAAATGATTCATATTTTGATGTTTTTGTTTTTCCTATTAGTTTCGATTCAAGTGAATATGAAAATGATTCATATTTCGATGTTTTTGTTCTTCTTATTAGTTTCGATTCAAGGGAATATGAAAATGATTCATATTTCGATGTTTTTGTTCTTCTTATTAGTTTCGATTCAAGTGAATATGAAAATGATTCATATTTTGATGTTTTTGTTTTTCCTATTAGTTTCGATTCAAGTGAATATGAAAATAATTCATATTTCGATGTTTTTGTTCTTCCTATTAGTTTCGATTCAAGTGAATATGAAAATGATTCATATTTCGATGTTTTTGTTCTTCCTATTAGTTTCGATTCAAGCGAATACAAAAATGATTCATATTCCGATGTTTTTGTTCTTCCTATTAGTTTCGATTCAAGCGAATATGAAAATGATTCATATTTCGATGTTTTTCTTCTTCCTATTAGTTTTGATTCAAGTGAATATGAAAATGATTCATATTCTGATGTTTTTGTTCTTCCTATTAGTTTCGATTCAAGTGAATATGAAAATGATTCATATTTTGATGTTTTTGTTTTTCCTATTAGTTTCGATTCAAGTGAATATGAAAATGATTCATATTTCGATGTTTTTGTTCTTCTTATTAGTTTCGATTCAAGTGAATATGAAAATGATTCATATTTTGATGTTTTTGTTTTTCCTATTAGTTTCGATTCAAGTGAATATGAAAATGATTCATATTTCGATGTTTTTGTTCTTCTTATTAGTTTCGATTCAAGTGAATATGAAAATGATTCATATTTCGATGTTTTTGTTCTTCCTATTAGTTTCGATTCAAGGGAATATGAAAATGATTCATATTCCGATGTTTTTGTTCTTCCTATTAGTTTCGATTCAAGCGAATACAAAAATGATTCATATTCCGATGTTTTTGTTCTTCCTATTAGTTTCGATTCAAGCGAATATGAAAATGATTCATATTCCGATGTTTTTGTTCTTCCTATTAGTTTCGATTCAAGCGAATATGAAAATGATTCATATTTCGATGTTTTTCTTCTTCGAATTAGTTTTGATTCAAGTGAATATGAAAATGATTCATATTCTGATGTTTTTGTTCTTCCTATTTGTTTCGATTCAAGTGAATATGAAAATGATTGATATTTTGATGTTCTTGTTTTTCCTATTAGTTTCGATTCAAGTGAATATGAAAATGATTCATATTTTGATGTTTTTGTTCTTACTATTAGTTTCGATTCAAGTGAATATGAAAATGATTCATATTTCGATGTTTCTGTTCTTCCTATTAGTTTCGATTCAAGTGAATATGAAAATGATTCATATTTCGATGTTTCTGTTCTTCCTATTAGTTTCGATTCAAGTGAATATGAAAATGATTCATATTCCGATGTTTTTGTTCTTCCTATTAGTTTCGATTCAAGCGAATATGAAAATGATTCATATTTCGATGTTTTTCTTCTTCCTATTAGTTTTGATTCAAGTGAATATGAAAATGATTCATATTCTGATGTTTTTGTTCTTCCTATTAGTTTCGATTCAAGTGAATATGAAAATGATTCATATTTTGATGTTTTTGTTTTTCCTATTAGTTTCGATTCAAGTGAATATGAAAATGATTCATATTTCGATGTTTTTGTTCTTCTTATTAGTTTCGATTCAAGTGAATATGAAAATGATTCATATTTTGATGTTTTTGTTTTTCCTATTAGTTTCGATTCAAGTGAATATGAAAATGATTCATATTTCGATGTTTTTGTTCTTCTTATTAGTTTCGATTCAAGTGAATATGAAAATGATTCATATTTCGATGTTTTTGTTCTTCCTATTAGTTTCGATTCAAGCGAATACAAAAATGATTCATATTCCGATGTTTTTGTTCTTCCTATTAGTTTCGATTCAAGCGAATATGAAAATGATTCATATTTCGATGTTTTTCTTCTTCCTATTAGTTTCGATTCAAGTGAATATGAAAATGATTCATATTTTGATGTTTTTGTTTTTCCTATTAGTTTCGATTCAAGTGAATATGAAAATGATTCATATTTCGATGTTTTTGTTCTTCTTATTAGTTTCGATTCAAGTGAATATGAAAATGATTCATATTTTGATGTTTTTGTTTTTCCTATTAGTTTCGATTCAAGTGAATATGAAAATGATTCATATTTCGATGTTTTTGTTCTTCTTATTAGTTTCGATTCAAGTGAATATGAAAATGATTCATATTTCGATGTTTTTGTTCTTCCTATTAGTTTCGATTCAAGCGAATACAAAAATGATTCATATTCCGATGTTTTTGTTCTTCCTATTAGTTTCGATTCAAG
Source organism: Persicaria maculosa (assembly GCA_963922045.1). NCBI lineage: Eukaryota > Viridiplantae > Streptophyta > Magnoliopsida > Caryophyllales > Polygonaceae > Persicaria > Persicaria maculosa. The sequence goes on along the minus strand of OY998269.1, from coordinate 3,717,884 downwards.
CGAATATGAAAATGATTCATATTTCGATGTTTTTCTTCTTCCTATTAGTTTTGATTCAAGTGAATATGAAAATGATTCATATTCTGATGTTTTTGTTCTTCCTATTAGTTTCGATTCAAGTGAATATGAAAATGATTCATATTTCGATGTTTTTGTTCTTCCTATTAGTTTCGATTCAAGTGAATATGAAAATGATTCATATTCCGATGTTTTTGTTCTTCCTATTAGTTTCGATTCAAGCGAATACAAAAATGATTCATATTCCGATGTTTTTGTTCTTCCTATTAGTTTCGATTCAAGCGAATATGAAAATGATTCATATTCCGATGTTTTTGTTCTTCCTATTAGTTTCGATTCAAGCGAATATGAAAATGATTCATATTTCGATGTTTTTGTTCTTCTTATTAGTTTCGATTCAAGTGAATATGAAAATGATTCATATTTTGATGTTTTTGTTTTTCCTATTAGTTTCGATTCAAGTGAATATGAAAATGATTCATATTTCGATGTTTTTGTTCTTCTTATTAGTTTCGATTCAAGTGAATATGAAAATGATTCATATTTCGATGTTTTTGTTCTTCCTATTAGTTTCGATTCAAGGGAATATGAAAATGATTCATATTCCGATGTTTTTGTTCTTCCTATTAGTTTCGATTCAAGCGAATACAAAAATGATTCATATTCCGATGTTTTTGTTCTTCCTATTAGTTTCGATTCAAGCGAATATGAAAATGATTCATATTCCGATGTTTTTGTTCTTCCTATTAGTTTCGATTCAAGCGAATATGAAAATGATTCATATTTCGATGTTTTTCTTCTTCGAATTAGTTTTGATTCAAGTGAATATGAAAATGATTCATATTCTGATGTTTTTGTTCTTCCTATTTGTTTCGATTCAAGTGAATATGAAAATGATTGATATTTTGATGTTCTTGTTTTTCCTATTAGTTTCGATTCAAGTGAATATGAAAATGATTCATATTTTGATGTTTTTGTTCTTACTATTAGTTTCGATTCAAGTGAATATGAAAATGATTGATATTTTGATGTTCTTGTTTTTCCTATTAGTTTCGATTCAAGTGAATATGAAAATGATTCATATTTTGATGTTTTTGTTCTTACTATTAGTTTCGATTCAAGTGAATATGAAAATGATTCATATTTCGATGTTTCTGATCTTCCTATTAGTTTCGATTCAAGTGAATATGAAAATGATTCATATTTCGATGTTTCTGTTCTTCCTATTAGTTTCGATTCAAGTGAATATGAAAATGATTCATATTCCGATGTTTTTGTTCTTCCTATTAGTTTCGATTCAAGCGAATATGAAAATGATTCATATTTCGATGTTTTTCTTCTTCCTATTAGTTTTGATTCAAGTGAATATGAAAATGATTCATATTCTGATGTTTTTGTTCTTCCTATTAGTTTCGATTCAAGTGAATATGAAAATGATTCATATTTTGATGTTTTTGTTTTTCCTATTAGTTTCGATTCAAGTGAATATGAAAATGATTCATATTTCGATGTTTTTGTTCTTCTTATTAGTTTCGATTCAAGTGAATATGAAAATGATTCATATTTTGATGTTTTTGTTTTTCCTATTAGTTTCGATTCAAGTGAATATGAAAATGATTCATATTTCGATGTTTTTGTTCTTCTTATTAGTTTCGATTCAAGTGAATATGAAAATCATTCATATTTCGATGTTTTTGTTCTTCCTATTAGTTTCGATTCAAGCGAATACAAAAATGATTCATATTCCGATGTTTTTGTTCTTCCTATTAGTTTCGATTCAAGCGAATATGAAAATGATTCATATTTCGATGTTTTTCTTCTTCCTATTAGTTTTGATTCAAGTGAATATGAAAATGATTCATATTCTGATGTTTTTGTTCTTCCTATTAGTTTCGATTCAAGTGAATATGAAAATGATTCATATTTTGATGTTTTTGTTTTTCCTATTAGTTTCGATTCAAGTGAATATGAAAATGATTCATATTTCGATGTTTTTGTTCTTCTTATTAGTTTCGATTCAAGTGAATATGAAAATGATTCATATTTTGATGTTTTTGTTTTTCCTATTAGTTTCGATTCAAGTGAATATGAAAATGATTCATATTTCGATGTTTTTGTTCTTCTTATTAGTTTCGATTCAAGTGAATATGAAAATGATTCATATTTCGATGTTTTTGTTCTTCCTATTAGTTTCGATTCAAGTGAATATGAAAATGATTCATATTCCGATGTTTTTGTTCTTCCTATTAGTTTCGATTCAAGCGAATACAAAAATGATTCATATTCCGATGTTTTTGTTCTTCCTATTAGTTTCGATTCAAGCGAATATGAAAATGATTCATATTCCGATGTTTTTGTTCTTCCTATTAGTTTCGATTCAAGCGAAAATGAAAATGATTCATATTTCGATGTTTTTCTTCTTCGAATTAGTTTTGATTCAAGTGAATATGAAAATGATTCATATTCTGATGTTTTTGTTCTTCCTATTTGTTTCGATTCAAGTGAATATGAAAATGATTGATATTTTGATGTTCTTGTTTTTCCTATTAGTTTCGATTCAAGTGAATATGAAAATGATTCATATTTTGATGTTTTTGTTCTTACTATTAGTTTCGATTCAAGTGAATATGAAAATGATTCATATTTCGATGTTTCTGTTCTTCCTATTAGTTTCGATTCAAGTGAATATGAAAATGATTCATATTTCGATGTTTCTGTTCTTCCTATTAGTTTAGATTCAAGGGAATATGAAAATGATTCATATTCCGATGTTTTTGTTCTTCCTATTAGTTTCGATTCAAGCGAATACAAAAATGATTCATATTCCGATGTTTTTGTTCTTCCTATTAGTTTCGATTCAAGCGAATATGAAAATGATTCATATTCCGATGTTTTTGTTCTTCCTATTAGTTTCGATTCAAGCGAATATGAAAATGATTCATATTCCGATGTTTTTGTTCTTCCTATTAGTTTCGATTCAAGCGAATATGAAAATGATTCATATTTCGATGTTTTTCTTCTTCCTATTAGTTTCGATTCAAGTGAATATGAAAATGATTCATATTCCGATGTTTTTGTTCTTCCTATTAGTTTCGATTCAAGTGAATATGAAAATGATTCATATTCCGATGTTTCTGTTCTTCCTATTAGTTTCGATTCAAGTGTATATGAAAATGATTCATACTCCGATGTTTTTGTTTTTCCTATTAGTTTCGATTCAAGTGAATATGAAAATGATTCATATTTCGATGTTTTTGTTCTTCCTATTAGTTTCCATTCAAGTGAATATGAAAATGATTCATATTCCGATGTTTCTGTTCTTCCTATTAGTTTCGATTCAAGTGAATATGAAAATGATTCATATTCCAATGTTTTTGCTTTTCCTATTAGTTTCGATTCAAGTGAATATGAAAATGATTCATATTCCGATGTTTTTGTTCTTCCTATTAGTTTCGATTCAAGCGAATACGAAAATGATTCATATTCCGATGTTTTTGTTCTTCCTATTAGTTTCGATTCAAGCGAATATGAAAATGATTCATATTTCGATGTTTTTCTTCTTCCTATTAGTTTTGATTCAAGTGAATATGAAAATGATTCATATTCTGATGTTTTTGTTCTTCCTATTAGTTTCGATTCAAGTGAATATGAAAATGATTCATATTTTGATGTTTTTGTTTTTCCTATTAGTTTCGCTTCAAGTAAATATGAAAACGATTCATATTTCGATGTTTTTGTTCTTCCTATTAGTTTCGATTCAAGTGAATATGAAAATGATTCATATTCCGATGTTTCTGTTCTTCCTATTAGTTTCGATTCAAGTGTATATGAAAATGATTCATACTCCGATGTTTTTGTTTTTCCTATTAGTTTCGATTCAAGTGAATATGAAAATGATTCATATTTCGATGTTTTTGTTCTTCCTATTAGTTTCCATTCAAGTGAATATGAAAATGATTCATATTCCGATGTTTCTGTTCTTCCTATTAGTTTCGATTCAAGTGAATATGAAAATGATTCATATTCCAATGTTTTTGCTTTTCCTATTAGTTTCGATTCAAGTGAATATGAAAATGATTCATATTTCGATGTTTTTGTTCTTCCTATTAGTTTCGATTCAAGCGAATACGAAAATGATTCATATTCCGATGTTTTTGTTCTTCCTATTAGTTTCGATTCAAGCGAATATGAAAATGATTCATATTTCGATGTTTTTCTTCTTCCTATTAGTTTTGATTCAAGTGAATATGAAAATGATTCATATTCTGATGTTTTTGTTCTTCCTATTAGTTTCGATTCAAGTGAATATGAAAATGATTCATATTCCGATGTTTCTGTTCTTCCTATTAGTTTCGATTCAAGCGAATATGAAAATGATTCATATTTCGATGTTTTTCTTCTTCGAATTAGTTTTGATTCAAGTGAATATGAAAATGATTCATATTCTGATGTTTTTGTTCTTCCTATTAGTTTCGATTCAAGTGAATATGAAAATGATTCATGTTTTGATGTTTTTGTTTTTCCTATTAGTTTCGATTCAAGTGAATATGAAAATGATTCATATTCCGATGTTTTTGTTCTTCCTATTAGTTTTGATTCAAGTGAATATGAAAATGATTCATATTCCGATGTTTCTGTTCTTCCTATTAGTTTCGATTCAAGCGAATATGAAAATGATTCATATTTCGATGTTTTTCTTCTTCCTATTAGTTTTGATTCAAGTGAATATGAAAATGATTCATATTCTGATGTTTTTGTTCTTCCTATTAGTTTCGATTCAAGTGAATATGAAAATGATTCATATTTTGATGTTTTTGTTTTTTCTATTAGTTTCGATTCAAGTGAATATGAAAATGATTCATATTCCGATGTTTTTGTTCTTCCTATTAGTTTTGATTCAAGTGAATATGAAAATGATTCATATTCCGATGTTTCTGTTCTTCCTATTAGTTTCGATTCAAGTGAATATGAAAATGATTCATATTCCGATGTTTTTGCTGTTCCTATTAGTTTCGATTCAAGTGAATATGAAAATGATTCATATTCCGATGTTTTTGTTCTTCCTATTAGTTTCGATTCAAGCGAATACGAAAATGATTCATATTCCGATGTTTTTGTTCTTCCTATTAGTTTCGATTCAAGCGAATATGAAAATGATTCATATTTCGATGTTTTTCTTCTTCCTATTAGTTTTGATTCAAGTGAATATGAAAATGATTCATATCTGATGTTTTTGTTCTTCCTATTAGTTTCGATTCAAGTGAATATGAAAATGATTCATATTTTGATGTTTTTGTTTTTCCTATTAGTTTCGCTTCAAGTAAATATGAAAATGATTCATATTTCGATGTTTTTGTTCTTCTTATTAGTTTCGATTCAAGTGAATATGAAAATGATTCATATTCCGATGTTTCTGTTCTTCCTATTAGTTTCGATTCAAGTGAATATGAAAATGATTCATATTCCAATGTTTTTGCTTTTCCTATTAGTTTCGATTCAAGTGAATATGAAAATGATTCATATTCCGATGTTTTTGTTCTTCCTATTAGTTTCGATTCAAGCGAATACGAAAATGATTCATATTCCGATGTTTTTGTTCTTCCTATTAGTTTCGATTGCGATTATGAAAATGATTCATATTTCGATGTTTTTCTTCTTCCTATTAGTTTTGATTCAAGTGAATATGAAAATGATTCATATTCTGATGTTTTTGTTCTTCCTATTAGTTTCGATTCAAGTGAATATGAAAATGATTCATATTCCGATGTTTCTGTTCTTCCTATTAGTTTCGATTCAAGTGAATATGAAAATGATTCATATTCCAATGTTTTTGCTTTTCCTATTAGTTTCGATTCAAGTGAATATGAAAATGATTCATATTCCGATTTTTGTTCTTCCTATTAGTTTCGATTCAAGCGAATACGAAAATGATTCATATTCCGATGTTTTTGTTCTTCCTATTAGTTTCGATTCAAGTGAATATGAAAATGATTCATATTTCGATGTTTTTGTTGTTCCTATTAGTTTCGATTCAAGTGAATATGAAAATGATTCATGTTTTGATGTTTTTGTTTTTCCTATTAGTTTCCATTCAAGTGAATATGAAAATGATTCATATTTCGATGTTTTTGTTCTTCTTATTAGTTTCGATTCAAGTGAATATGAAAATGATTCATATTTCGATGTTTTTGTTCTTCCTATTAGTTTCGATTCAAGTGAATATGAAAATGATTCATATTCCGATGTTTTTGTTCTTCCTATTAGTTTCGATTCAAGCGAATACAAAAATGATTCATATTCCGATGTTTTTGTTCTTCCTATTAGTTTCGATTCAAGTGAATATGAAAATGATTCATATTCCAATGTTTTTGCTTTTCCTATTAGTTTCGATTCAAGTGAATATGAAAATGATTCATATTCCGATTTTTGTTCTTCCTATTAGTTTCGATTCAAGCGAATACGAAAATGATTCATATTCCGATGTTTTTGTTCTTCCTATTAGTTTCGATTCAAGTGAATATGAAAATGATTCATATTTTGATGTTTTTGTTGTTCCTATTAGTTTCGATTCAAGTGAATATGAAAATGATTCATGTTTTGATGTTTTTGTTTTTCCTATTAGTTTCCATTCAAGTGAATATGAAAATGATTCATATTCCGATGTTTCTGTTCTTCCTATTAGTTTCGATTCAAGTGAATATGAAAATGATTCATATTCCAATGTTTTTGCTTTTCCTATTAGTTTCGATTCAAGTGAATATGAAAATGATTCATATTCCGATTTTTGTTCTTCCTATTAGTTTCGATTCAAGCGAATACGAAAATGATTCATATTCCGATGTTTTTGTTCTTCCTATTAGTTTCGATTCAAGTGAATATGAAAATGATTCATATTTCGATGTTTTTGTTGTTCCTATTAGTTTCGATTCAAGTGAATATGAAAATGATTCATGTTTTGATGTTTTTGTTTTTCCTATTAGTTTCCATTCAAGTGAATATGAAAATGATTCATATTTTGATGTTTTTGTTCTTCTTATTAGTTTCGATTCAAGTGAATATGAAAATGATTCATATTTCGATGTTTTTGTTCTTCCTATTAGTTTCGATTCAAGTGAATATGAAAATGATTCATATTCCGATGTTTTTGTTCTTCCTATTAGTTTCGATTCAAGCGAATACAAAAATGATTCATATTCCGATGTTTTTGTTCTTCCTATTAGTTTCGATTCAAGTGAATATGAAAATGATTCATATTCCAATGTTTTTGCTTTTCCTATTAGTTTCGATTCAAGTGAATATGAAAATGATTCATATTCCGATTTTTGTTCTTCCTATTAGTTTCGATTCAAGCGAATACGAAAATGATTCATATTCCGATGTTTTTGTTCTTCCTATTAGTTTCGATTCAAGTGAATATGAAAATGATTCATATTTTGATGTTTTTGTTGTTCCTATTAGTTTCGATTCAAGTGAATATGAAAATGATTCATGTTTTGATGTTTTTGTTTTTCCTATTAGTTTCCATTCAAGTGAATATGAAAATGATTCATATTCCGATGTTTCTGTTCTTCCTATTAGTTTCGATTCAAGTGAATATGAAAATGATTCATATTCCAATGTTTTTGCTTTTCCTATTAGTTTCGATTCAAGTGAATATGAAAATGATTCATATTTCGATGTTTCTGTTCTTCCTATTAGTTTCGATTCAAGTGTATATGAAAATGATTCATACTCCGATGTTTTTGTTTTTCCTATTAGTTTCGATTCAAGTGAATATGAAAATGATTCATATTTCGATGTTTTTGTTCTTCCTATTAGTTTCCATTCAAGTGAATATGAAAATGATTCATATTCCGATGTTTCTGTTCTTCCTATTAGTTTCGATTCAAGTGAATATGAAAATGATTCATATTCCAATGTTTTTGCTTTTCCTATTAGTTTCGATTCAAGTGAATATGAAAATGATTCATATTTCGATGTTTTTGTTCTTCCTATTAGTTTCGATTCAAGCGAATACGAAAATGATTCATATTCCGATGTTTTTGTTCTTCCTATTAGTTTCGATTCAAGCGAATATGAAAATGATTCATATTTCGATGTTTTTCTTCTTCCTATTAGTTTTGATTCAAGTGAATATGAAAATGATTCATATTCTGATGTTTTTGTTCTTCCTATTAGTTTCGATTCAAGTGAATATGAAAATGATTCATATTCCGATGTTTCTGTTCTTCCTATTAGTTTCGATTCAAGCGAATATGAAAATGATTCATATTTCGATGTTTTTCTTCTTCGAATTAGTTTTGATTCAAGTGAATATGAAAATGATTCATATTCTGATGTTTTTGTTCTTCCTATTAGTTTCGATTCAAGTGAATATGAAAATGATTCATGTTTTGATGTTTTTGTTTTTCCTATTAGTTTCGATTCAAGTGAATATGAAAATGATTCATATTCCGATGTTTTTGTTCTTCCTATTAGTTTTGATTCAAGTGAATATGAAAATGATTCATATTCCGATGTTTCTTTTCTTCCTATTAGTTTCGATTCAAGCGAATATGAAAATGATTCATATTTCGATGTTTTTCTTCTTCCTATTAGTTTTGATTCAAGTGAATATGAAAATGATTCATATTCTGATGTTTTTGTTCTTCCTATTAGTTTCGATTCAAGTGAATATGAAAATGATTCATATTTTGATGTTTTTGTTTTTTCTATTAGTTTCGATTCAAGTGAATATGAAAATGATTCATATTCCGATGTTTTTGTTCTTCCTATTAGTTTTGATTCAAGTGAATATGAAAATGATTCATATTCCGATGTTTCTGTTCTTCCTATTAGTTTCGATTCAAGTGAATATGAAAATGATTCATATTCCGATGTTTTTGCTGTTCCTATTAGTTTCGATTCAAGTGAATATGAAAATGATTCATATTCCGATGTTTTTGTTCTTCCTATTAGTTTCGATTCAAGCGAATACGAAAATGATTCATATTCCGATGTTTTTGTTCTTCCTATTAGTTTCGATTCAAGCGAATATGAAAATGATTCATATTTCGATGTTTTTCTTCTTCCTATTAGTTTTGATTCAAGTGAATATGAAAATGATTCATATCTGATGTTTTTGTTCTTCCTATTAGTTTCGATTCAAGTGAATATGAAAATGATTCATATTTTGATGTTTTTGTTTTTCCTATTAGTTTCGCTTCAAGTAAATATGAAAATGATTCATATTTCGATGTTTTTGTTCTTCTTATTAGTTTCGATTCAAGTGAATATGAAAATGATTCATATTCCGATGTTTCTGTTCTTCCTATTAGTTTCGATTCAAGTGAATATGAAAATGATTTATATTCCAATGTTTTTGCTTTTCCTATTAGTTTCGATTCAAGTGAATATGAAAATGATTCATATTCCGATGTTTTTGTTCTTCCTATTAGTTTCGATTCAAGCGAATACGAAAATGATTCATATTCCGATGTTTTTGTTCTTCCTATTAGTTTCGATTGCGATTATGAAAATGATTCATATTTCGATGTTTTTCTTCTTCCTATTAGTTTTGATTCAAGTGAATATGAAAATGATTCATATTCTGATGTTTTTGTTCTTCCTATTAGTTTCGATTCAAGTGAATATGAAAATGATTCATATTCCGATGTTTCTGTTCTTCCTATTAGTTTCGATTCAAGTGAATATGAAAATGATTCATATTCCAATGTTTTTGCTTTTCCTATTAGTTTCGATTCAAGTGAATATGAAAATGATTCATATTCCGATGTTTTTGTTCTTCCTATTAGTTTCGATTCAAGCGAATACGAAAATGATTCATATTCCGATGTTTTTGTTCTTCCTATTAGTTTCGATTCAAGCGAATATGAAAATGATTCATATTTCGATGTTTTTCTTCTTCCTATTAGTTTTGATTCAAGTGAATATGAAAATGATTCATATTCCGATGTTTTTGTTCTTCCTATTAGTTTCGATTCAAGCGAATATGAAAATGATTCATATTCCGATGTTTTTGTTCTTCCTATTAGTTTCGATTCAAGCGAATATGAAAATGATTCATATTTCGATGTTTTTCTTCTTCGAATTAGTTTTGATTCAAGTGAATATGAAAATGATTCATATTCTGATGTTTTTGTTCTTCCTATTAGTTTCGATTCAAGTGAATATGAAAATGATTCATATTCCGATGTTTTTGTTCTTCCTATTAGTTTTGATTCAAGTGAATATGAAAATGATTCATATTCCGATGTTTTTGTTCTTCCTATTAGTTTCGATTCAAGCGAATACGAAAATGATTCATATTCCGATGTTTTTGTTCTTCCTATTAGTTTCGATTCAAGCGAATATGAAAATGATTCATATTTCGATGTTTTTCTTCTTCCTATTAGTTTTGATTCAAGTGAATATGAAAATGATTCATATTCTGATGTTTTTGTTCTTCCTATTAGTTTCGATTCAAGTGAATATGAAAATGATTCATATTTCGATGTTTTTATTCTTCTTATTAGTTTCGATTCAAGCGAATATAAAAATGATTCATATTCCGATGTTTTTGTTCTTCCTATTAATTTCGATTCAAGCAAAAATGAAAATGATTCATATTTCGATGTTTTTGTTCTTCGTATTAGTTTCGATTCAAGTGAATATGAAAATGATTCATATTCCGATGTTTTTGTTCTTCCTATTAGTTTCGATTCAAGTGAATATGAAAATGATTCATATTCCGATGTTTCTGTTCTTCCTATTAGTTTCGATTCAAGTGTATATGAAAATGATTCATACTCCGATGTTTTTGTTTTTCCTATTAGTTTCGATTCAAGTGAATATGAAAATGGTTCATATTTCGATGTTTTTGTTCTTCCTATTAGTTTCCATTCAAGTGAATATGAAAATGATTCATATTCCGATGTTTCTGTTCTTCCTATTAGTTTCGATTCAAGTGAATATGAAAATGATTCATATTCCAATGTTTTTGATTTTCCTATTAGTTTCGATTCAAGTGAATATGAAAATGATTCATATTCCGATGTTTTTGTTCTTCCTATTAGTTTCGATTCAAGCGAATACGAAAATGATTCATATTCCGATGTTTTTGTTCTTCCTATTAGTTTCGATTCAAGCGAATATGAAAATGATTCATATTTCGATGTTTTTCTTCTTCCTATTAGTTTTGATTCAAGTGAATATGAAAATGATTCATATTCTGATGTTTTTGTTCTTCCTATTAGTTTCGATTCAAGTGAATATGAAAATGATTCATATTTTGATGTTTTTGTTTTTCCTATTAGTTTCGCTTCAAGTAAATATGAAAATGATTCATATTTCGATGTTTTTGTTCTTCTTATTAGTTTCGATTCAAGTGAATATGAAAATGATTCATATTCCGATGTTTCTGTTCTTCCTATTAGTTTCGATTCAAGTGAATATGAAAATGATTCATATTCCAATGTTTTTGCTTTTCCTATTAGTTTCGATTCAATTGAATATGAAAATGATTCATATTCCGATGTTTTTGTTCTTCCTATTAGTTTCGATTCAAGCGAATACGAAAATGATTCATATTCCGATGTTTTTGTTCTTCCTATTAGTTTCGATTCAAGCGAATATGAAAATGATTCATATTTCGATGTTTTTCTTCTTCCTATTAGTTTTGATTCAAGTGAATATGAAAATGATTCATATTCTGATGTTTTTGTTCTTCCTATTAGTTTCGATTCAAGCGAATACGAAAATGATTCATATTCCGATGTTTTTGTTCTTCCTATTAGTTTCGATTCAAGCGAATATGAAAATGATTCATATTCCGATGTTTTTGTTCTTCCTATTAGTTTCCATTCAAGTGAATATGAAAATGATTCATATTCCAATGTTTTTGTTCTTTCTATTAGTTTCGATTCAAGTGAATATGAAAATGATTCATATTTCGATGTTTTTGTTCTTCCTATTAGTTTCGATTCAAGTGAATATGAAAATGATTCATATTTTGATGTTTTTGTTTTTCCTATTAGTTTCGATTCAAGTTAATATGAAAATGATTCATATTTCGATGTTTTTGTTCTTTCTATTAGTTTCGATTCAAGCGAATATCAAAATGATTCATATTCCGATGTTTTTGTTCTTCCTATTAGTTTCGATTCAAGTGAATATGAAAATGATTCATATTCCGATGTTTTTGTTCTTCCTATTAGTTTCGATTCAAGTGAATATGAAAATTATTCATATTTCGATGTTTTTGTTCTTCTTATTAGTTTCGATTCAAGTGAATATGAAAATGATTCATATTTTGATGTTTTTGTTCTTCCTATTTGTTTCGATTCAAGTGAATATGAAAATGATTCGTATTCTGCTGTTTTTGTTTTTCCTATTAGGTTCGATTCAAGTGAATATGAAAATGATTCATATTTCGATGTTTTTGTTCTTCCTATTAGTTTCGATTCAAGCGAATATAAAAATGATTCATATTCCGATGTTTTCGTTCTTCCTATTAGTTTCGATTCAAGCGAAAATAAAAATGATTCATATTTCGATGTTTTTGTTCTTCGTATTAGTTTCCATTCAAGTGAATATGAAAATGATTCATATTCCGATGTTTCTGTTCTTCCTATTAGTTTCGATTCAAGTGAATATGAAAATGATTCATATTTCGATGTTTTTGTTCTTCCTATTAGTTTCCATTCAAGTGAATATGAAAATGATTCATATTCCGATGTTTCTGTTCTTCCTATTAGTTTCGATTCAAGTGAATATGAAAATGATTCATATTCCAATGTTTTTGCTTTTCCTATTAGTTTCGATTCAAGTGAATATGAAAATGATTCATATTCCGATGTTTTTGTTCTTCCTATTAGTTTCGATTCAAGCGAATACGAAAATGATTCATATTCCGATGTTTTTGTTCTTCCTATTAGTTTCGATTCAAGCGAATATGAAAATGATTCATATTTCGATGTTTTTCTTCTTCCTATTAGTTTTGATTCAAGTGAATATGAAAATGATTCATATTTTGATGTTTTTGTTCTTCCTATTTGTTTCGATTCAAGTGAATATGAAAATGATTCATATTCTGCTGTTTTTGTTTTTCCTATTAGGTTCGATTCAAGTGAATATGAAAATGATTCATATTTCGATGTTTTTATTCTTCCTATTAGTTTCGATTCAAGCGAATATGAAAATGATTCATATTCCGATGTTTTTGTTCTTCCTATTAGTTTCGATTCAAGTGAATATGAAAATGATTCATATTTCGATGTTTTTGTTTTTCCTATTAGTTTCGATTCAAGTGAATATGAAAATGATTCATATTTCGATGTTTTTGTTCTTCTTATTAGTTTCGATTCAAGTGAATATGAAAATGATTCATATTTTGATGTTTTTGTTCTTCCTATTTGTTTCGATTCAAGTGAATATGAAAATGATTCATATTCTGCTGTTTTTGTTTTTCCTATTAGGTTCGATTCAAGTGAATATGAAAATGATTCATATTTCGATGTTTTTGTTCTTCCTATTAGTTTCGATTCAAGCGAATATAAAAATGATTCATATTCCGATGTTTTCGTTCTTCCTATTAGTTTCGATTCAAGCGAAAATGAAAATGACTCATATTTCGATGTTTTTGTTCTTCGTATTAGTTTCGATTCAAGTGAATATGAAAATGATTCATATTCCGATGTTTTTGTTCCTCCTATTAGTTTCGATTTAAGTGAATATGAAAATGATTCATATTCCGATGTTTCTGTTCTTCCTATTAGTTTCGATTCAAGTGTATATGAAAATGATTCATACTCCGATGTTTTTGTTTTTCCTATTAGTTTCGATTCAAGTGAATATGAAAATGATTCATATTTCGATGTTTTTGTTCTTCCTATTGCTTTTCCTATTAGTTTCGATTCAAGTGAATATGAAAATGATTCATATTCCGATGTTTTTGTTCTTCCTATTAGTTTCGATTCAAGCGAATATGAAAATGATTCATATTTCGATGTTTTTCTTCTTCCTATTAGTTTCGATTCAAGTGAATATGAAAATGATTCATATTTCGATGTTTTTGTTCTTCCTATTGCTTTTCCTATTAGTTTCTATTCAAGTGAATATAAAAATGATTCATATTCCGATGTTTTTGTTCTTCCTATTAGTTTCGATTCAAGTGAATATGAAAATGATTCATATTCCGATGTTTTTGTTCTTCCTATTAGTTTCGATTCAAGCGAATACGAAAATGATTCATATTCCGATGTTTTTGTTCTTCCTATTAGTTTCGATTCAAGCGAATATGAAAATGATTCATATTTCGATGTTTTTCTTCTTCCTATTAGTTTTGATTCAAGTGAATATGAAAATGATTCATATTTTGATGTTTTTGTTCTTCCTATTTGTTTCGATTCAAGTGAATATGAAAATGATTCATATTCTGCTGTTTTTGTTTTTCCTATTAGGTTCGATTCAAGTGAATATGAAAATGATTCATATTTCGATGTTTTTGTTCTTCCTATTAGTTTCGATTCAAGCGAATATAAAAATGATTCATATTCCGATGTTTTCGTTCTTCCTATTAGTTTCGATTCAAGTGTATATGAAAATGATTCATATTTCGATGTTTCTGTTCTTCCTATTAGTTTCGATTAAAGTGTATATGAAAATGATTCATACTCCGATGTTTTTGTTTTTCCTATTAGTTTCGATTCAAGTGAATATGAAAATGATTCATATTTCGATGTTTTTGTTCTTCCTATTGCTTTTCCTATTAGTTTCGATTCAAGTGAATATGAAAATGATTCATATTCCGATGTTTTTGTTCTTCCTATTAGTTTCGATTCAAGCGAATATGAAAATGATTCATATTTCGATGTTTTTCTTCTTCCTATTAGTTTCGATTCAAGTGAATATGAAAATGATTCATATTCTGATGTTTTTGTTCTTCCTATTAGTTTCGATTCAAGCGAATATGAAAATGATTCATATTTCGATGTTTTTCTTCTTCCTATTAGTTTTGATTCAAGTGAATATGAAAACGATTCATATTCTGATGTTTTTGTTCTTCCTATTAGTTTCGATTCAAGTGAATATGAAAATGATTCATATTTTGATGTTTTTGTTTTTCCTATTAGTTTCGATTCAAGTGAATATGAAAATGATTCATATTTCGATGTTTTTGTTCTTCTTATTAGTTTCGATTCAAGTGAATATGAAAATGATTCATATTCCGATGTTTTTGTTCTTCCTATTAGTTTCGATTCAAGCGAAAATGAAAATGATTCATATTTCGATGTTTTTGTTCTTCGTATTAGTTTCGATTCAAGTGAATATGAAAATGATTCATATTCCGATGTTTCTGTTCTTCCTATTAGTTTCGATTCAAGTGTATATGAAAATGATTCATACTCCGATGTTTTTGTTTTTCCTATTAGTTTCGATTCAAGTGAATATGAAAATGATTCATATTCCGATGTTTCTGTTCTTCCTATTAGTTTCGATTCAAGTGTATATGAAAATGATTCATACTTCGATGTTTTTGTTTTTCCTATTAGTTTCGATTCAAGTGAATATGAAAATGATTCATATTTCGATGTTTTTGTTCTTCCTATTGCTTTTCCTATTAGTTTCGATTCAAGTGAATATGAAAATGATTCATATTCCGATGTTTTTGTTCTTCTTATTAGTTTCGATTCAAGTGAATATGAAAATGATTCATATTCCGATGTTTTTGTTCTTCCTATTAGTTTCGATTCAAGCGAATACGAAAATGATTCATATTCCGATGTTTTTGTTCTTCCTATTAGTTTCGATTCAAGCGAATATGAAAATGATTCATATTTCGATGTTTTTCTTCTTCCTATTAGTTTTGATTCAAGTGAATATGAAAATGATTCATATTTTGATGTTTTTGTTCTTCCTATTAGTTTCGATTCAAGTGAATATGAAAATGATTCATATTCCGATGTTTCTGTTCTTCCTATTAGTTTCGATTCAAGTGTATATGAAAATGATTCATACTCCGATGTTTTTGTTTTTCCTATTAGTTTCGATTCAAGTGAATATGAAAATGATTCATATTCTGATGTTTTTGTTCTTCCTATTAGTTTCGATTCAAGTGAATATGAAAATGATTCATATTTTGATGTTTTTGTTTTTCCTATTAGTTTCGATTCAAGTGAATATGAAAATGATTCATATTTCGATGTTTTTGTTCTTCCTATTAGTTTCGATTCAAGCGAATATAAAAATGATTCATATTCCGATGTTTTCGTTCTTCCTATTAGTTTCGATTCAAGCGAAAATGAAAATGATTCATATTTCGATGTTTTTGTTCTTCGTATTAGTTTCGATTCAAGTGAATATGAAAATGATTCATATTCCGATGTTTTTGTTCCTCCAATTAGTTTCGATTCAAGTGAATATGAAAATGATTCATATTCCGATGTTTCTGTTCTTCCTATTAGTTTCGATTCAAGTGTATATGAAAATGATTCATACTCCGATGTTTTTGTTTTTCCTATTAGTTTCGATTCAAGTGAATATGAAAATGATTCATATTTCGATGTTTTTGTTCTTCCTATTGCTTTTCCTATTAGTTTCGATTCAAGTGAATATGAAAATGATTCATATTCCGATGTTTTTGTTCTTCCTATTAGTTTCGATTCAAGCGAATACGAAAATGATTCATATTCCGATGTTTTTGTTCTTCCTATTAGTTTCGATTCAAGTGAATATGAAAATGATTCATATTTTGATGTTTTTGTTCTTCCTATTTGTTTCGATTCAAGTGAATATGAAAATGATTCATATTCTGCTGTTTTTGTTTTTCCTATTAGGTTCGATTCAAGTGAATATGAAAATGATTCATATTTCGATGTTTTTGTTCTTCCTATTAGTTTCGATTCAAGCGAATATAAAAATGATTCATATTCCGATGTTTTCGTTCTTCCTATTAGTTTCGATTCAAGCGAAAATGAAAATGATTCATATTTCGATGTTTTTGTTCTTCGTATTAGTTTCGATTCAAGTGAATATGAAAATGATTCATATTCCGATGTTTTTGTTCCTCCTATTAGTTTCGATTCAAGTGAATATGAAAATGATTCATATTCCGATGTTTCTGTTCTTCCTATTAGTTTCGATTCAAGTGTATATGAAAATGATTCATACTCCGATGTTTTTGTTTTTCCTATTAGTTTCGATTCAAGTGAATAAGAAAATGATTCATATTTCGATGTTTTTGTTCTTCCTATTGCTTTTCCTATTAGTTTCGATTCAAGTGAATATGAAAATGATTCATATTCCGATGTTTTTGTTCTTCCTATTAGTTTCGATTCAAGCGAATATGAAAATGATTCATATTTCGATGTTTTTCTTCTTCCTATTAGTTTCGATTCAAGTGAATATGAAAATGATTCATATTTCGATGTTTTTGTTCTTCCTATTGCTTTTCCTATTAGTTTCGATTCAAGTGAATATGAAAATGATTCATATTCCGATGTTTTTGTTCTTCCTATTAGTTTCGATTCAAGTGAATATGAAAATGATTCATATTCCGATGTTTTTGTTCTTCCTATTAGTTTCGATTCAAGCGAATACGAAAATAATTCATATTCCGATGTTTTTGTTCTTCCTATTAGTTTCGATTCAAGCGAATATGAAAATGATTCATATTTCGATGTTTTTCTTCTTCCTATTAGTTTTGATTCAAGTGAATATGAAAATGATTCATATTTTGATGTTTTTGTTCTTCCTATTTGTTTCGATTCAAGTGAATATGAAAATGATTCATATTCTGCTGTTTTTGTTTTTCCTATTAGGTTCGATTCAAGTGAATATGAAAATGATTCATATTTCGATGTTTTTATTCTTCCTATTAGTTTCGATTCAAGCGAATATGAAAATGATTCATATTCTGATGTTTTTGTTCTTCCTATTAGTTTCGATTCAAGTGAATATGAAAATGATTCATATTTCGATGTTTTTATTCTTCTTATTAGTTTCGATTCAAGCGAATATAAAAATGATTCATATTCCGATGTTTTTGTTCTTCCTATTAGTTTCGATTCAAGCGAATATGAAAATGATTCATATTTCGATGTTTTTCTTCTTCCTATTAGTTTCGATTCAAGTGAATATGAAAATGATTCATATTTCGATGTTTTTGTTCTTCCTATTGCTTTTCCTATTAGTTTCGATTCAAGTGAATATGAAAATGATTCATATTCCGATGTTTTTGTTCTTCTTATTAGTTTCGATTCAAGTGAATATGAAAATGATTCATATTCCGATGTTTTTGTTCTTCCTATTAGTTTCGATTCAAGCGAATACGAAAATGATTCATATTCCGATGTTTTTGTTCTTCCTATTAGTTTCGATTCAAGCGAATATGAAAATGATTCATATTTCGATGTTTTTCTTTTCCTATTAGTTTTGATTCAAGTGAATATGAAAATGATTCATATTTTGATGTTTTTGTTCTTCCTATTTGTTTCGATTCAAGTGAATATGAAAATGATTCATATTTTTCTGTTTTTGTTTTTCCTATTAGGTTCGATTCAAGTGAATATGAAAATGATTCATATTTCGATGTTTTTATTCTTCCTATTAGTTTCGATTCAAGCGAATATGAAAATGATTCATATTCCGATGTTTTTGTTCTTCCTATTAGTTTCGATTCAAGTGAATATGAAAATGATTCATATTTTGATGTTTTTGTTTTTCCTATTAGTTTCGATTCAAGTGAATATGAAAATGATTCATATTTCGATGTTTTTGTTCTTCTTATTAGTTTCGATTCAAGTGAATATGAAAATGATTCATATTTTGATGTTTTTGTTCTTCCTATTTGTTTCGATTCAAGTGAATATGAAAATGATTCATATTCTGCTGTTTTTGTTTTTCCTATTAGGTTCGATTCAAGTGAATATGAAAATGATTCATATTTCGATGTTTTTATTCTTCCTATTAGTTTCGATTCAAGCGAATATGAAAATGATTCATATTCCGATGTTTTTGTTCTTCCTATTAGTTTCGATTCAAGCGAATACGAAAATGATTCATATTTTGATGTTTTTGTTTTTCCTATTAGTTTCGATTCAAGCGAATATGAAAATGATTCATATTTCGATGTTTTTCTTTTCCTATTAGTTTTGATTCAAGTGAATATGAAAATGATTCATATTTTGATGTTTTTGTTCTTCCTATTTGTTTCGATTCAAGTGAATATGAAAATGATTCATATTCTGCTGTTTTTGTTTTTCCTATTAGGTTCGATTCAAGTGAATATGAAAATGATTCATATTTCGATGTTTTTATTCTTCCTATTAGTTTCGATTCAAGCGAATATGAAAATGATTCATATTCCGATGTTTTTGTTCTTCCTATTAGTTTCGATTCAAGTGAATATGAAAATGATTCATATTTTGATGTTTTTGTTTTTCCTATTAGTTTCGATTCAAGTGAATATGAAAATGATTCATATTTCGATGTTTTTGTTCTTCTTATTAGTTTCGATTCAAGTGAATATGAAAATGATTCATATTTTGATGTTTTTGTTCTTCCTATTTGTTTCGATTCAAGTGAATATGAAAATGATTCATATTCTGCTGTTTTTGTTTTTCCTATTAGGTTCGATTCAAGTGAATATGAAAATGATTCATATTTCGATGTTTTTATTCTTCCTATTAGTTTCGATTCAAGCGAATATGAAAATGATTCATATTCCGATGTTTTTGTTCTTCCTATTAGTTTCGATTCAAGTGAATATGAAAATGATTCATATTTTGATGTTTTTGTTTTTCCTATTAGTTTCGATTCAAGTGAATATGAAAATGATTCATATTTCGATGTTTTTGTTCTTCTTATTAGTTTCGATTCAAGTGAATATGAAAATGATTCATATTTTGATGTTTTTGTTCTTCCTATTTGTTTCGATTCAAGTGAATATGAAAATGATTCATATTCTGCTGTTTTTGTTTTTCCTATTAGGTTCGATTCAAGTGAATATGAAAATGATTCATATTTCGATGTTTTTGTTCTTCCTATTAGTTTCGATTCAAGCGAATATAAAAATGATTCATATTCCGATGTTTTTGTTCTTCTTATTAGTTTCGATTCAAGCGAAAATGAAAATGATTCATATTTCGATGTTTTTGTTCTTCGTATTAGTTTCGATTCAAGTGAATATGAAAATGATTCATATTCCGATGTTTTTGTTCCTCCTATTAGTTTCGATTCAAGTGAATATGAAAATGATTCATATTCCGATGTTTCTGTTCTTCGTATTAGTTTCGATTCAAGTGTATATGAAAATGATTCATACTCCGATGTTTTTGTTTTTCCTATTAGTTTCGATTCAAGTGAATATGAAAATGATTCATATTCTGATGTTTTTGTTCTTCCTATTAGTTTCGATTCAAGTGAATATGAAAATGATTCATATTTTGATGTTTTTGTTTTTCCTATTAGTTTCGATTCAAGTGAATATGAAAATGATTCATATTTCGATGTTTTTGTTCTTCTTATTAGTTTCGATTCAAGTGAATATGAAAATGATTCATATTCCGATGTTTTTGTTCTTCCTATTAGTTTCGATTCAAGCGAAAATGAAAATGATTCATATTTCGATGTTTTTGTTCTTCGTATTAGTTTCGATTCAAGTGAATATGAACATGATTCATATTCCGATGTTTTTGTTCTTCCTATTAGTTTCGATTCAAGTGTATATGAAAATGATTCATATTTCGATGTTTTTGTTCTTCTTATTAGTTTCGATTCAAGTGAATATGAAAATGATTCATATTTTGATGTTTTTGTTCTTCCTATTTGTTTCGATTCAAGTGAATATGAAAATGATTCATATTCTGCTGTTTTTGTTTTTCCTATTAGGTTCGATTCAAGTGAATATGAAAATGATTCATATTTCGATGTTTTTGTTCTTCCTATTAGTTTCGATTCAAGCGAATATAAAAATGATTCATATTCCGATGTTTTTGTTCTTCTTATTAGTTTCGATTCAAGCGAAAATGAAAATGATTCATATTTCGATGTTTTTGTTCTTCGTATTAGTTTCGATTCAAGTGAATATGAAAATGATTCATATTCCGATGTTTTTGTTCCTCCTATTAGTTTCGATTCAAGTGAATATGAAAATGATTCATATTCCGATGTTTCTGTTCTTCGTATTAGTTTCGATTCAAGTGTATATGAAAATGATTCATACTCCGATGTTTTTGTTTTTCCTATTAGTTTCGATTCAAGTGAATATGAAAATGATTCATATTCTGATGTTTTTGTTCTTCCTATTAGTTTCGATTCAAGTGAATATGAAAATGATTCATATTTTGATGTTTTTGTTTTTCCTATTAGTTTCGATTCAAGTGAATATGAAAATGATTCATATTTCGATGTTTTTGTTCTTCTTATTAGTTTCGATTCAAGTGAATATGAAAATGATTCATATTCCGATGTTTTTGTTCTTCCTATTAGTTTCGATTCAAGCGAAAATGAAAATGATTCATATTTCGATGTTTTTGTTCTTCGTATTAGTTTCGATTCAAGTGAATATGAACATGATTCATATTCCGATGTTTTTGTTCTTCCTATTAGTTTCGATTCAAGTGTATATGAAAATGATTCATACTCCGATGTTTTTGTTTTTCCTATTAGTTTCGATTCAAGTGAATATGAAAATGATTCATATTCTGATGTTTTTGTTCTTCCTATTAGTTTCGATTCAAGCGAATATGAAAATGATTCATATTTCGATGTTTTTCTTCTTCCTATTAGTTTCGATTCAAGTGAATATGAAAATGATTCATATTCTGATGTTTGTGTTCTTCCTATTAGTTTCGATTCAAGCGAATATGAAAATGATTCATATTTCGATGTTTTTCTTCTTCCTATTAGTTTTGATTCAAGTGAATATGAAAATGATTCATATTCTGATGTTTTTGTTCTTCCTATTAGTTTCGATTCAAGTGAATATGAAAATGATTCATATTTTGATGTTTTTGTTTTTCCTATTAGTTTCGATTCAAGTGAATATGAAAATGATTCATATTTCGATGTTTTTGTTCTTCTTATTAGTTTCGATTCAAGTGAATATGAAAATGATTCATATTTTGATGTTTTTGTTCTTCCTATTTGTTTCGATTCAAGTGAATATGAAAATGATTCATATTCTGCTGTTTTTGTTTTTCCTATTAGGTTCGATTCAAGTGAATATGAAAATGATTCATATTTCGATGTTTTTATTCTTCCTATTAGTTTCGATTCAAGCGAATATAAAAATGATTCATATTCCGATGTTTTTGTTCTTCCTATTAGTTTCGATTCAAGCGAAAATGAAAATGATTCATATTTCGACGTTTTTGTTCTTCGTATTAGTTTCGATTCAAGTGAATATGAAAATGATTCATATTCCGATGTTTTTGTTCTTCCTATTAGTTTCGATTCAAGTGAATATGAAAATGATTCATATTCCGATGTTTCTGTTCTTCCTATTAGTTTCGATTCAAGTGTATATGAAAATGATTCATACTCCGATGTTTTTGTTTTTCCTATTAGTTTCGATTCAAGTGAATATGAAAATGATTCATATTTCGATGTTTTTGTTCTTCCTATTAGTTTCCATTCAAGTGAATATGAAAATGATTCATATTCCGATGTTTCTGTTCTTCCTATTAGTTTCATTGAAGTGAATATGAAAATGATTCATATTCCAATGTTTTTGCTTTTCCTATTAGTTTCGATTCAAGTGAATATGAAAATGATTCATATTCCGATGTTTTTGTTCTTCCTATTAGTTTCGATACAAGCGAATACGAAAATGATTCATATTCCGATGTTTTTGTTCTTCCTATTAGTTTCGATTCAAGCGAATATGAAAATGATTCATATTTCGATGTTTTTCTTCTTCCTATTAGTTTTGATTCAAGTGAATATGAAAATGATTCATATTTTGATGTTTTTGTTCTTCCTATTTGTTTCGATTCAAGTGAATATGAAAATGATTCATATTCTGCTGTTTTTGTTTTTCCTATTAGGTTCGATTCAAGTGAATATGAAAATTATTCATATTTCGATGTTTTTGTTCTTCCTATTAGTTTCGATTCAAGCGAATATAAAAATGATTCATATTCCGATGTTTTTGTTCTTCCTATTAGTTTCGATTCAAGCGAAAATGAAAATGATTCATATTTCGATGTTTTTGTTCTTCGTATTAGTTTCGATTCAAGTGAATATGAAAATGATTCATATTCCGATGTTTTTGTTCCTCCTATTAGTTTCGATTCAAGTGAATATGAAAATGATTCATATTTTGATGTTTTTGTTCTTCCTATTTGTTTCGATTCAAGTGAATATGAAAATGATTCATATTCTGCTGTTTTTGTTTTTCCTATTAGGTTCGATTCAAGTGAATATGAAAATGATTCATATTTCGATGTTTTTGTTCTTCCTATTAGTTTCGATTCAAGCGAATATAAAAATGATTCATATTCCGATGTTTTCGTTCTTCCTATTAGTTTCGATTCAAGCGAAAATGAAAATGATTCATATTTCGATGTTTTTGTTCTTCGTATTAGTTTCGATTCAAGTGAATATGAAAATGATTCATATTCCGATGTTTTTGTTCCTCCTATTAGTTTCGATTCAAGTGAATATGAAAATGATTCATATTCCGATGTTTCTGTTCTTCCTATTAGTTTCGATTCAAGTGTATATGAAAATGATTCATACTCCGATGTTTTTGTTTTTCCTATTAGTTTCGATTCAAGTGAATAAGAAAATGATTCATATTTCGATGTTTTTGTTCTTCCTATTGCTTTTCCTATTAGTTTCGATTCAAGTGAATATGAAAATGATTCATATTCCGATGTTTTTGTTCTTCCTATTAGTTTCGATTCAAGCGAATATGAAAATGATTCATATTTCGATGTTTTTCTTCTTCCTATTAGTTTCGATTCAAGTGAATATGAAAATGATTCATATTTCGATGTTTTTGTTCTTCCTATTGCTTTTCCTATTAGTTTCGATTCAAGTGAATATGAAAATGATTCATATTCCGATGTTTTTGTTCTTCCTATTAGTTTCGATTCAAGTGAATATGAAAATGATTCATATTCCGATGTTTTTGTTCTTCCTATTAGTTTCGATTCAAGCGAATACGAAAATAATTCATATTCCGATGTTTTTGTTCTTCCTATTAGTTTCGATTCAAGCGAATATGAAAATGATTCATATTTCGATGTTTTTCTTCTTCCTATTAGTTTTGATTCAAGTGAATATGAAAATGATTCATATTTTGATGTTTTTGTTCTTCCTATTTGTTTCGATTCAAGTGAATATGAAAATGATTCATATTCTGCTGTTTTTGTTTTTCCTATTAGGTTCGATTCAAGTGAATATGAAAATGATTCATATTTCGATGTTTTTATTCTTCCTATTAGTTTCGATTCAAGCGAATATGAAAATGATTCATATTCCGATGTTTTTGTTCTTCCTATTAGTTTCGATTCAAGTGAATATGAAAATGATTCATATTTTGATGTTTTTGTTTTTCCTATTAGTTTCGATTCAAGTGAATATGAAAATGATTCATATTTCGATGTTTTTGTTCTTCTTATTAGTTTCGATTCAAGTGAATATGAAAATGATTCATATTTTGATGTTTTTGTTCTTCCTATTTGTTTCGATTCAAGTGAATATGAAAATGATTCATATTCTGCTGTTTTTGTTTTTCCTATTAGGTTCGATTCAAGTGAATATGAAAATGATTCATATTTCGATGTTTTTGTTCTTCCTATTAGTTTCGATTCAAGCGAATATAAAAATGATTCATATTCCGATGTTTTCGTTCTTCCTATTAGTTACGATTCAAGCGAAAATGAAAATGATTCATATTTCGATGTTTTTGTTCTTCGTATTAGTTTCGATTCAAGTGAATATGAAAATGATTCATATTCCGATGTTTTTGTTCCTCCAATTAGTTTCGATTCAAGTGAATATGAAAATGATTCATATTCCGATGTTTCTGTTCTTCCTATTAGTTTCGATTCAAGTGTATATGAAAATGATTCATACTCCGATGTTTTTGTTTTTCCTATTAGTTTCGATTCAAGTGAATATGAAAATGATTCATATTTCGATGTTTTTGTTCTTCCTATTGCTTTTCCTATTAGTTTCGATTCAAGTGAATATGAAAATGATTCATATTCCGATGTTTTTGTTCTTCCTATTAGTTTCGATTCAAGCGAATATGAAAATGATTCATATTTCGATGTTTTTCTTCTTCCTATTAGTTTCGATTCAAGTGAATATGAAAATGATTCATATTCTGATGTTTTTGTTCTTCCTATTAGTTTCGATTCAAGCGAATATGAAAATGATTCATATTTCGATGTTTTTCTTCTTCCTATTAGTTTTGATTCAAGTGAATATGAAAATGATTCATATTCTGATGTTTTTGTTCTTCCTATTAGTTTCGATTCAAGTGAATATGAAAATGATTCATATTTTGATGTTTTTGTTTTCCCTATTAGTTTCGATTCAAGTGAATATGAAAATGATTCATATTTCGATGTTTTTGTTCTTCTTATTAGTTTCGATTCAAGTGAATATGAAAATGATTCATATTCCGATGTTTTTGTTCTTCCTATTAGTTTCGATTCAAGCGAAAATGAAAATGATTCATATTTCGATGTTTTTGTTCTTCGTATTAGTTTCGATTCAAGTGAATATGAAAATGATTCATATTCCGATGTTTCTGTTCTTCCTATTAGTTTCGATTCAAGTGTATATGAAAATGATTCATATTCCGATGTTTTTGTTTTTCCTATTAGTTTCGATTCAAGTGAATATGAAAATGATTCATATTCCGATGTTTCTGTTCTTCCTATTAGTTTCGATTCAAGTGTATATGAAAATGATTCATACTCCGATGTTTTTGTTTTTCCTATTAGTTTCGATTCAAGTGAATATGAAAATGATTCATATTTCGATGTTTTTGTTCTTCCTATTGCTTTTCCTATTAGTTTCGATTCAAGTGAATATGAAAATGATTCATATTCCGATGTTTTTGTTCTTCCTATTAGTTTCGATTCAAGTGAATATGAAAATGATTCATATTCCGATGTTTTTGTTCTTCCTATTAGTTTCGATTCAAGCGAATACGAAAATGATTCATATTCCGATGTTTTTGTTCTTCCTATTAGTTTCGATTCAAGCGAATATGAAAATGATTCATATTTCGATGTTTTTCTTCTTCCTATTAGTTTTGATTCAAGTGAATATGAAAATGATTCATATTTTGATGTTTTTGTTCTTCCTATTTGTTTCGATTCAAGTGAATATGAAAATGATTCATATTCTGCTGTTTTTGTTTTTCCTATTAGGTTCGATTCAAGTGAATATGAAAATGATTCATATTTCGATGTTTTTATTCTTCCTATTAGTTTCGATTCAAGCGAATATGAAAATGATTCATATTCCGATGTTTTTGTTCTTCCTATTAGTTTCGATTCAAGTGAATATGAAAATGATTCATATTTTGATGTTTTTGTTTTTCCTATTAGTTTCGATTCAAGTGAATATGAAAATGATTCATATTTCGATGTTTTTGTTCTTCTTATTAGTTTCGATTCAAGTGAATATGAAAATGATTCATATTTTGATGTTTTTGTTCTTCCTATTTGTTTCGATTCAAGTGAATATGAAAATGATTCATATTCTGCTGTTTTTGTTTTTCCTATTAGGTTCGATTCAAATGAATATGAAAATGATTCATATTTCGATGTTTTTATTCTTCCTATTAGTTTCGATTCAAGCGAATATGAAAATGATTCATATTCCGATGTTTTTGTTCTTCCTATTAGTTTCGATTCAAGTGAATATGAAAATGATTCATATTTTGATGTTTTTGTTTTTCCTATTAGTTTCGATTCAAGTGAATATGAAAATGATTCATATTTCGATGTTTTTGTTCTTCCTATTGCTTTTCCTATTAGTTTCGATTCAAGTGAATATGAAAATGATTCATATTCCGATGTTTTAGTTCTTCCTATTAGTTTCGATTCAAGCGAATATGAAAATGATTCATATTTCGATGTTTTTCTTCTTCCTATTAGTTTCGATTCAAGTGAATATGAAAATGATTCATATTCTGATGTTTTTGTTCTTCCTATTAGTTTCGATTCAAGCGAATATGAAAATGATTCATATTTCGATGTTTTTCTTCTTCCTATTAGTTTTGATTCAAGTGAATATGAAAATGATTCATATTCTGATGTTTTTGTTCTTCCTATTAGTTTCGATTCAAGTGAATATGAAAATGATTCATATTTTGATGTTTTTGTTTTTCCTATTAGTTTCGATTCAAGTGAATATGAAAATGATTCATATTTCGATGTTTTTGTTCTTCTTATTAGTTTCGATTCAAGTGAATATGAAAATGATTCATATTCCGATGTTTTTGTTCTTCCTATTAGTTTCGATTCAAGCGAAAATGAAAATGATTCAGATTTCGATGTTTTTGTTCTTCGTATTAGTTTCGATTCAAGTGAATATGAAAATGATTCATAGTCCGATGTTTCTGTTCTTCCTATTAGTTTCGATGCAAGTGTATATGAAAATGATTCATACTCCGATGTTTTTGTTTTTCCTATTAGTTTCGATTCAAGTGAATATGAAAATGATTCATATTCCGATGTTTCTGTTCTTCCTATTAGTTTCGATTCAAGTGTATATGAAAATGATTCATACTCCGATGTTTTTGTTTTTCCTATTAGTTTCGATTCAAGTGAATATGAAAATGATTCATATTTCGATGTTTTTGTTCTTCCTATTGCTTTTCCTATTAGTTTCGATTCAAGTGAATATGAAAATGATTCATATTCCGATGTTTTTATTCTTCCTATTAGTTTCGATTCAAGTGAATATGAAAATGATTCATATTTTGATGTTTTTGTTTTTCCTATTAGTTTCGATTCAAGTGAATATGAAAATGATTCATATTTCGATGTTTTTGTTCTTCTTATTAGTTTCGATTCAAGTGAATATGAAAATGATTCATATTTTGATGTTTTTGTTCTTCCTATTTGTTTCGATTCAAGTGAATATGAAAATGATTCATATTCTGCTGTTTTTGTTTTTCCTATTAGGTTCGATTCAAGTGAATATGAAAATGATTCATATTTCGATGTTTTTATTCTTCCTATTAGTTTCGATTCAAGCGAATATGAAAATGATTCATATTCCGATGTTTTTGTTCTTCCTATTAGTTTTGATTCAAGTGAATATGAAAATGATTCATATTTTGATGTTTTTGTTTTTCCTATTAGTTTCGATTCAAGTGAATATGAAAATGATTCATATTTCGATGTTTTTGTTCTTCCTATTGCTTTTCCTATTAGTTTCGATTCAAGTGAATATGAAAATGATTCATATTCCGATGTTTTTGTTCTTCCTATTAGTTTCGATTCAAGCGAATATGAAAATGATTCATATTTCGATGTTTTTCTTCTTCCTATTAGTTTCGATTCAAGTGAATATGAAAATGATTCATATTCTGATGTTTTTGTTCTTCCTATTAGTTTCGATTCAAGCGAATATGAAAATGATTCATATTTCGATGTTTTTCTTCTTCCTATTAGTTTTGATTCAAGTGAATATGAAAATGATTCATATTCTGATGTTTTTGTTCTTCCTATTAGTTTCGATTCAAGTGAATATGAAAATGATTCATATTTTGATGTTTTTGTTTTTCCTATTAGTTTCGATTCAAGTGAATATGAAAATGATTCATATTTCGATGTTTTTGTTCTTCTTATTAGTTTCGATTCAAGTGAATATGAAAATGATTCATATTCCGATGTTTTTGTTCTTCCTATTAGTTTCGATTCAAGCGAAAATGAAAATGATTCATATTTCGATGTTTTTGTTCTTCGTATTAGTTTCGATTCAAGTGAATATGAAAATGATTCATAGTCCGATGTTTCTGTTCTTCCTATTAGTTTCGATGCAAGTGTATATGAAAATGATTCATACTCCGATGTTTTTGTTTTTCCTATTAGTTTCGATTCAAGTGAATATGAAAATGATTCATATTCCGATGTTTCTGTTCTTCCTATTAGTTTCGATTCAAGTGTATATGAAAATGATTCATACTCCGATGTTTTTGTTTTTCCTATTAGTTTCGATTCAAGTGAATATGAAAATGATTCATATTTCGATGTTTTTGTTCTTCCTATTGCTTTTCCTATTAGTTTCGATTCAAGTGAATATGAAAATGATTCATATTCCGATGTTTTTATTCTTCCTATTAGTTTCGATTCAAGCGAATATGAAAATGATTCATATTCTGATGTTTTTGTTCTTCCTATTAGTTTCGATTCAAGTGAATATGAAAATGATTCATATTTTGATGTTTTTGTTTTTCCTATTAGTTTCGATTCAAGTGAATATGAAAATGATTCATATTTCGATGTTTTTGTTCTTCTTATTAGTTTCGATTCAAGTGAATATGAAAATGATTCATATTCTGATGTTTTTGTTTTTCCTATTAGGTTCGATTCAAGTGAATATGAAAATGATTCATATTTCGATGTTTTTATTCTTCCTATTAGTTTCGATTCAAGCGAATATAAAAATGATTCATATTCCGATGTTTTTGTTCTTCCTATTAGTTTCGATTCAAGCGAAAATGAAAATGATTCATATTTCGATGTTTTTGTTCTTCGTATTAGTTTCGATTCAAGTGAATATGAAAATGATTCATATTCCGATCTTTTTGTTCTTCCTATTAGTTTCGATTCAAGTGAATATGAAAATGATTCATATTCCGATGTTTCTGTTCTTCCTATTAGTTTCGATTCAAGTGTATATGAAAATGATTCATACTCCGATGTTTTTGTTTTTCCTATTAGTTTCGATTCAAGTGAATATGAAAATGATTCATATTTCGATGTTTTTGTTCTTCCTATTAGTTTCGATTCAAGTGAATATGAAAATGATTCATATTTCGATGTTTTTGTTCTTCCTATTAGTTTCCATTCAAGTGAATATGAAAATGATTCATATTCCGATGTTTCTGTTCTACCTATTAGTTTCGATTCAAGTGAATATGAAAATGATTCATATTCCAATGTTTTTGCTTTTCCTATTAGTTTCGATTCAAGTGAATATGAAAATGATTCATATTCCGATGTTTTTGTTCTTCCTATTAGTTTCGATTCAAGCGAATACGAAAATGATTCATATTCCGATGTTTTTGTTCTTCCTATTAGTTTCGATTCAAGCGAATATGAAAATGATTCATATTTCGATGTTTTTCTTCTTCCTATTAGTTTTGATTCAAGTGAATATGAAAATGATTCATATTTTGATGTTTTTGTTCTTCCTATTTGTTTCGATTCAAGTGAATATGAAAATGATTCATATTCTGCTGTTTTTGTTTTTCCTATTAGGTTCGATTCAAGTGAATATGAAAATAATTCATATTTCGATGTTTTTATTCTTCCTATTAGTTTCGATTCAAGCGAATATGAAAATGATTCATATTCCGATGTTTTTGTTCTTCCTATTAGTTTCGATTCAAGTGAATATGAAAATGATTCATATTCCGATGTTTTTGTTCTTCCTATTAGTTTCGATTCAAGGGAATATGAAAATGATTCATATTCCGATGTTTTTGTTCTTCCTATTAATTTCGATTCAAGTGAATATGAAAATGATTCATATTCCGATGTTTTTGTTCTTCCTATTAGTTTCGATTCAAGGGAATATGAAAATGATTCATATTCCGATGTTTTTGTTCTTCCTATTAGTTTCGATTCAAGCGAAAATGAAAATGATTCATATTTCGATGTTTTTGTTCTTCGTATTAATTTCGATTCAAGTGAATATGAAAATGATTCATATTTCGATGTTTTTGTTCTTCCTATTAGTTTCCATTCAAGTGAATATGAAAATGATTCATATTTTGATGTTTTTTTTTCCTATTAGTTTCGATTCAAGTGAATATGAAAATGATTCATATTTCGATGTTTTTGTTCTTCTTATTAGTTTCGATTCAAGTGAATATGAAAATGATTCATATTTTGATGTTTTTGTTCTTCCTATTTGTTTCGATTCAAGTGAATATGAAAATGATTCATATTCTGCTGTTTTTGTTTTTCCTATTAGGTTCGATTCAAGTGAATATGAAAATGATTCATATTTCGATGTTTTTATTCTTCCTATTAGTTTCGATTCAAGCGAATATAAAAATGATTCATATTCCGTTGTTTTTGTTCTTCCTATTAGTTTCGATTCAAGCGAAAATGAAAATGATTCATATTTCGATGTTTTTGTTCTTCGTATTAATTTCGATTCAAGTGAATATGAAAATGATTCATATTCCGATGTTTTTGTTCTTCCTATTAGTTTCGATTCAAGTGAATATGAAAATGATTCATATTCCGATGTTTCTGTTCTTCCTATTAGTTTCGATTCAAGTGTATATGAAAATGATTCATACTCCGATGTTTTTGTTTTTCCTATTAGTTTCGATTCAAGTGAATATGAAAATGATTCATATTTCGATGTTTTTGTTCTTCCTATTAGTTTCCATTCAAGTGAATATGAAAATGACTCATATTACGATGTTTCTGTTCTTCCTATTAGTTTCGATTCAAGTGAATATGAAAATGATTCATATTCCGATGTTTTTGCTTTTCCTATTAGTTTCAATTCAAGGGAATATGAAAATGATTCATATTCCGATGTTTTTGCTCTTCCTATTAGTTTCGATTCAAGCGAATACGAAAATGATTCATATTCCGATGTTTTTGTTCTTCCTATTAGTTTCGATTCAAGCGAATATGAAAATGATTCATATTCCGATGTTTTTATTCTTCCTATTAGTTTCGATTCAAGCGAATATAAAAATGATTCATATTCCGATGTTTTTGTTCTTCCTATTAGTTTCGATTCAAGCGAAAATGAAAATGATTCATATTTCGATGTTTTTGTTCTTCGTATTAATTTCGATTCAAGTGAATATGAAAATGATTCATATTCCGATGTTTTTGTTGTTCCTATTAGTTTCGATTCAAGTGAATATGAAAATGATTCATATTCCGATGTTTCTGTTCTTCCTATTAGTTTCGATTCAAGTGTATATGAAAATGATTCATACTCCGATGTTTTTGTTTTTCCTATTAGTTTCGATTCAAGTGAATATGAAAATGATTCATATTTCGATGTTTTTGTTCTTCCTATTAGTTTCCATTCAAGTGAATATGAAAATGATTCATATTCCGATGTTTCTGTTCTTCCTATTAGTTTCGATTCAAGTGAATATGAAAATGATTCATATTCCGATGTTTTTGCTTTTCCTATTAGTTTCAATTCAAGGGAATATGAAAATGATTCATATTCCGATGTTTTTGCTCTTCCTATTAGTTTCGATTCAAGCGAATACGAAAATGATTCATATTCCGATGTTTTTGTTCTTCCTATTAGTTTCGATTCAAGTGTATATGAAAATGATTCATACTTCGATGTTTTTGTTTTTCCTATTAGTTTCGATTCAAGTGAATATGAAAATGATTCATATTTCGATGTTTTTGTTCTTCCTATTAGTTTCCATTCAAGTGAATATGAAAATGATTCATATTACGATGTTTCTGTTCTTCCTATTAGTTTCGATTCAAGTGAATATGAAAATGATTCATATTCCGATGTTTTTGCTTTTCCTATTAGTTTCAATTCAAGGGAATATGAAAATGATTCATATTCCGATGTTTTTGCTCTTCCTATTAGTTTCGATTCAAGCGAATACGAAAATGATTCATATTCCGATGTTTTTGTTCTTCATATTAGTTTCGATTCAAGCGAATATGAAAATGATTCATATTCCGATGTTTTTATTCTTCCTATTAGTTTCGATTCAAGCGAATATAAAAATGATTCATATTCCGATGTTTTTGTTCTTCCTATTAGTTTCGATTCAAGCGAAAATGAAAATGATTCATATTTCGATGTTTTTGTTCTTCCTATTAGTTTCCATTCAAGTGAATATGAAAATGATTCATATTTTGATGTTTTTTTTTCCTATTAGTTTCGATTCAAGTGAATATGAAAATGATTCATATTTCGATGTTTTTGTTCTTCTTATTAGTTTCGATTCAAGTGAATATGAAAATGATTCATATTTTGATGTTTTTGTTCTTCCTATTTGTTTCGATTCAAGTGAATATGAAAATGATTCATATTCTGCTGTTTTTGTTTTTCCTATTAGGTTCGATTCAAGTGAATATGAAAATGATTCATATTTCGATGTTTTTATTCTTCCTATTAGTTTCGATTCAAGCGAATATAAAAATGATTCATATTCCGTTGTTTTTGTTCTTCCTATTAGTTTCGATTCAAGCGAAAATGAAAATGATTCATATTTCGATGTTTTTGTTCTTCGTATTAATTTCGATTCAAGTGAATATGAAAATGATTCATATTCCGATGTTTTTGTTCTTCCTATTAGTTTCGATTCAAGTGAATATGAAAATGATTCATATTCCGATGTTTCTGTTCTTCCTATTAGTTTCGATTCAAGTGTATATGAAAATGATTCATACTCCGATGTTTTTGTTTTTCCTATTAGTTTCGATTCAAGTGAATATGAAAATGATTCATATTTCGATGTTTTTGTTCTTCCTATTAGTTTCCATTCAAGTGAATATGAAAATGATTCATATTACGATGTTTCTGTTCTTCCTATTAGTTTCGATTCAAGTGAATATGAAAATGATTCATATTCCGATGTTTTTGCTTTTCCTATTAGTTTCAATTCAAGGGAATATGAAAATGATTCATATTCCGATGTTTTTGCTCTTCCTATTAGTTTCGATTCAAGCGAATACGAAAATGATTCATATTCCGATGTTTTTGTTCTTCATATTAGTTTCGATTCAAGCGAATATGAAAATGATTCATATTCCGATGTTTTTATTCTTCCTATTAGTTTCGATTCAAGCGAATATAAAAATGATTCATATTCCGATGTTTTTGTTCTTCCTATTAGTTTCGATTCAAGCGAAAATGAAAATGATTCATATTTCGATGTTTTTGTTCTTCGTATTAATTTCGATTCAAGTGAATATGAAAATGATTCATATTCCGATGTTTTTGTTATTCCTATTAG
The DNA here is from genome assembly GCA_963922045.1 of Persicaria maculosa. NCBI lineage: Eukaryota > Viridiplantae > Streptophyta > Magnoliopsida > Caryophyllales > Polygonaceae > Persicaria > Persicaria maculosa. The sequence goes on along the minus strand of OY998269.1, from coordinate 3,683,707 downwards.
TTTCGATTCAAGTGAATATGAAAATGATTCATATTCCGATGTTTCTGTTCTTCCTATTAGTTTCGATTCAAGTGTATATGAAAATGATTCATACTCCGATGTTTTTGTTTTTCCTATTAGTTTCGATTCAAGTGAATATGAAAATGATTCATATTTCGATGTTTTTGTTCTTCCTATTAGTTTCCATTCGATTCATATTTCGATGTTTTTGTTCTTCTTATTAGTTTCGATTCAAGTGAATATGAAAATGATTCATATTTTGATGTTTTTGTTCTTCCTATTTGTTTCGATTCAAGTGAATATGAAAATGATTCATATTCTGCTGTTTTTGTTTTTCCTATTAGGTTCGATTCAAGTGAATATGAAAATGATTCATATTTCGATGTTTTTATTCTTCCTATTAGTTTCGATTCAAGCGAATATAAAAATGATTCATATTCCGATGTTTTTGTTCTTCCTATTAGTTTCGATTCAAGCGAAAATGAAAATGATTCATATTTCGATGTTTTTGTTCTTCGTATTAATTTCGATTCAAGTGAATATGAAAATGATTCATATTCCGATGTTTTTGTTCTTCCTATTAGTTTCGATTCAAGTGATTATGAAAATGATTCATATTCCGATGTTTCTGTTCTTCCTATTAGTTTCGATTCATGTGTATATGAAAATGATTCATACTCCGATGTTTTTGTTTTTCCTATTAGTTTCGATTCAAGTGAATATGAAAATGATTCATATTTCGATGTTTTTGTTCTTCCTATTAGTTTCCATTCAAGTGAATATGAAAATGATTCATATTCCGATGTTTTTGCTTTTCCTATTAGTTTCAATTCAAGGGAATATGAAAATGATTCATATTCCGATGTTTTTGCTCTTCCTATTAGTTTCGATTCAAGCGAATACGAAAATGATTCATATTCCGATGTTTTTGTTCTCCCTATTAGTTTCGATTCAAGCGAAAATGAAAATGATTCATATTTCGATGTTTTTGTTCTTCGTATTAATTTCGATTCAAGTGAATATGAAAATGATTCATATTCCGATGTTTTTGTTCTTCCTATTAGTTTCGATTCAAGTGAATATGAAAATGATTCATATTCCGATGTTTCTGTTCTTCCTATTAGTTTCGATTCAAGTGTATATGAAAATGATTCATATTCCAATGTTTTTGCTTTTCCTATTAGTTTCGATTCAAGTGAATATGAAAATGATTCATATTCCGATGTTTTTGTTCTTCCTATTAGTTTTGATTCAAGTGAATATGAAAATGATTCATATTCTGATGTTTTTGTTCTTCCTATTAGTTTCGATTCAAGTGAATATGAAAATGATTCATATTTTGATGTTTTTTTTTCCTATTATTTTCGATTCAAGTGAATATGAAAATGATTCATATTTCGATGTTTTTGTTCTTCTTATTAGTTTCGATTCAAGTGAATATGAAAATGATTCATATTTTGATGTTTTTGTTCTTCCTATTTGTTTCGATTCAAGTGAATATGAAAATGATTCATATTCTGCTGTTTTTGTTTTTCCTATTAGGTTCGATTCAAGTGAATATGAAAATGATTCATATTTCGATGTTTTTATTCTTCCTATTAGTTTCGATTCAAGCGAATATAAAAATGATTCATATTCCGATGTTTTTGTTCTTCCTATTAGTTTCGATTCAAGCGAAAATGAAAATGATTCATATTTCGATGTTTTTGTTCTTCGTATTAATTTCGATTCAAGTGAATATGAAAATGATTCATATTCCGATGTTTTTGTTCTTCCTATTAGTTTCGATTCAAGTGAATATGAAAATGATTCATATTCCGATGTTTCTGTTCTTCCTATTAGTTTCGATTCAAGTGTATATGAAAATGATTCATACTCCGATGTTTTTGTTTTTCCTATTAGTTTCGATTCAAGTGAATATGAAAATGATTCATATTTCGATGTTTTTGTTCTTCCTATTAGTTTCCATTCAAGTGAATATGAAAATGATTCATATTCCGATGTTTCTGTTCTTCCTATTAGTTTCGATTCAAGTGTATATGAAAATGATTCATACTCCGATGTTTTTGTTTTTCCTATTAGTTTCGATTCAAGTGAATATGAAAATGATTCATATTTCGATGTTTTTGTTCTTCTTATTAGTTTCGATTCAAGTGAATATGAAAATGATTCATATTTTGATGTTTTTGTTCTTCCTATTTGTTTCGATTCAAGTGAATATGAAAATGATTCATATTCTGCTGTTTTTGTTTTTCCTATTAGGTTCGATTCAAGTGAATATGAAAATGATTCATATTTCGATGTTTTTATTCTTCCTATTAGTTTCGATTCAAACGAATATAAAAATGATTCATATTCCGATGTTTTTGTTCTTCCTATTAGTTTCGATTCAAGCGAAAATGAAAATGATTCATATTTCGATGTTTTTGTTCTTCGTATTAATTTCGATTCAAGTGAATATGAAAATGATTCATATTCCGATGTTTTTGTTCTTCCTATTAGTTTCGATTCAAGTGAATATGAAAATGATTCATATTCCGATGTTTCTGTTCTTCCTATTAGTTTCGATTCAAGTGTATATGAAAATGATTCATACTCCGATGTTTTTGTTTTTCCTATTAGTTTCGATTCAAGTGAATATGAAAATGATTCATATTTCGATGTTTTTGTTCTTCCTATTAGTTTCCATTCAAGTGAATATGAAAATGATTCATATTCCGATGTTTCTGTTCTTCCTATTAGTTTCGATTCAAGTGTATATGAAAATGATTCATACTCCGATGTTTTTGTTTTTCCTATTAGTTTCGATTCAAGTGAATATGAAAATGATTCATATTTCGATGTTTTTGTTCTTCTTATTAGTTTCGATTCAAGTGAATATGAAAATGATTCATATTTTGATGTTTTTGTTCTTCCTATTTGTTTCGATTCAAGTGAATATGAAAATGATTCATATTCTGCTGTTTTTGTTTTTCCTATTAGGTTCGATTCAAGTGAATATGAAAATGATTCATATTTCGATGTTTTTATTCTTCCTATTAGTTTCGATTCAAGCGAATATAAAAATGATTCATATTCCGATGTTTTTGTTCTTCCTATTAGTTTCGATTCAAGCGAAAATGAAAATGATTCATATTTCGATGTTTTTGTTCTTCGTATTAATTTCGATTCAAGTGAATATGAAAATGATTCATATTCCGATGTTTTTGTTCTTCCTATTAGTTTCGATTCAAGTGAATATGAAAATGATTCATATTCCGATGTTTCTGTTCTTCCTATTAGTTTCGATTCAAGTGTATATGAAAATGATTCATACTCCGATGTTTTTGTTTTTCCTATTAGTTTCGATTCAAGTGAATATGAAAATGATTCATATTTCGATGTTTTTGTTCTTCCTATTAGTTTCCATTCAAGTGAATATGAAAATGATTCATATTTTGATGTTTTTTTTTTCCTATTAGTTTCGATTCAAGTGAATATGAAAATGATTCATATTTCGATGTTTTTGTTCTTCTTATTAGTTTCGATTCAAGTGAATATGAAAATGATTCATATTTTGATGTTTTTGTTCTTCCTATTTGTTTCGATTCAAGTGAATATGAAAATGATTCATATTCTGCTGTTTTTGTTTTTCCTATTAGGTTCGATTCAAGTGAATATGAAAATGATTCATATTTCGATGTTTTTATTCTTCCTATTAGTTTCGATTCAAGCGAATATAAAAATGATTCATATTCCGATGTTTTTGTTCTTCCTATTAGTTTCGATTCAAGCGAAAATGAAAATGATTCATATTTCGATGTTTTTGTTCTTCGTATTAATTTCGATTCAAGTGAATATGAAAATGATTCATATTCCGATGTTTTTGTTCTTCCTATTAGTTTCGATTCAAGTGAATATGAAAATGATTCATATTCCGATGTTTCTGTTCTTCCTATTAGTTTCGATTCAAGTGTATATGAAAATGATTCATACTCCGATGTTTTTGTTTTTCCTATTAGTTTCGATTCAAGTGAATATGAAAATGATTCATATTTCGATGTTTTTGTTCTTCCTATTAGTTTCCATTCAAGTGAATATGAAAATGATTCATATTTTGATGTTTTTTTTTCCTATTAGTTTCGATTCAAGTGAATATGAAAATGATTCATATTTCGATGTTTTTGTTCTTCTTATTAGTTTCGATTCAAGTGAATATGAAAATGATTCATATTTTGATGTTTTTGTTCTTCCTATTTGTTTCGATTCAAGTGAATATGAAAATGATTCATATTCTGCTGTTTTTGTTTTTCCTATTAGGTTCGATTCAAGTGAATATGAAAATGATTCATATTTCGATGTTTTTATTCTTCCTATTAGTTTCGATTCAAGCGAATATAAAAATGATTCATATTCCGATGTTTTTGTTCTTCCTATTAGTTTCGATTCAAGCGAAAATGAAAATGATTCATATTTCGATGTTTTTGTTCTTCGTATTAATTTCGATTCAAGTGAATATGAAAATGATTCATATTCCGATGTTTTTGTTCTTCCTATTAGTTTCGATTCAAGCGAATATGAAAATGATTCATATTTCGATGTTTTTCTTCTTCCTATTAGTTTTGATTCAAGTGAATATGAAAATGATTCATATTCTGATGTTTTTGTTCTTCCTATTAGTTTCGATTCAAGTGAATATGAAATTGATTCATATTTCGATGTTTTTGTTCTTCCTATTAGTTTCGATTCAAGTGAATATGAAAATGATTCATATTTCGATGTTTTTGTTCTTCTTATTAGTTTCGATTCAAGTGAATATGAAAATGATTCATATTTTGATGTTTTTGTTTTTCCTATTAGGTTCGATTCAAGTGAATATGAAAATGATTCATATTTCGATGTTTTTATTCTTCCTATTAGTTTCTATTCAAGCGAATATAAAAATGATTCATATTCCGATGTTTTTGTTCTTCCTATTAGTTTCGATTCAAGCGAAAATGAAAATGATTCATATTTCGATGTTTTTGTTCTTCGTATTAATTTCGATTCAAGTGAATATGAAAATGATTCATATTCCGATGTTTTTGTTCTTCCTATTAGTTTCGATTCAAGTGAATATGAAAATGATTCATATTCCGATGTTTCTGTTCTTCCTATTAGTTTCGATTCAAGTGTATATGAAAATGATTCATACTCCGATGTTTTTGTTTTTCCTATTAGTTTCGATTCAAGTGAATATGAAAATGATTCATATTTCGATGTTTTTGTTCTTCCTATTAGTTTCCATTCAAGTGAATATGAAAATGATTCATATTTTGATGTTTTTTTTTCCTATTAGTTTCGATTCAAGTGAATATGAAAATGATTCATATTTCGATGTTTTTGTTCTTCTTATTAGTTTCGATTCAAGTGAATATGAAAATGATTCATATTTTGATGTTTTTGTTCTTCCTATTTGTTTCGATTCAAGTGAATATGAAAATGATTCATATTCTGCTGTTTTTGTTTTTCCTATTAGGTTCGATTCAAGTGAATATGAAAATGATTCATATTTCGATGTTTTTATTCTTCCTATTAGTTTCGATTCAAGCGAATATAAAAATGATTCATATTCCGATGTTTTTGTTCTTCCTATTAGTTTCGATTCAAGCGAAAATGAAAATGATTCATATTTCGATGTTTTTGTTCTTCGTATTAATTTCGATTCAAGTGAATATGAAAATGATTCATATTCCGATGTTTTTGTTCTTCCTATTAGTTTCGATTCAAGTGAATATGAAAATGATTCATATTCCGATGTTTCTGTTCTTCCTATTAGTTTCGATTCAAGTGTATATGAAAATGATTCATACTCCGATGTTTTTGTTTTTCCTATTAGTTTCGATTCAAGTGAATATGAAAATGATTCATATTCCGATGTTTCTGTTCTTCCTATTAGTTTCCATTCAAGTGAATATGAAAATGATTCATATTCCGATGTTTGTGTTCTTCCTATTAGTTTCGATTCAAGTGAATATGAAAATGATTCATATTCCGATGTTTTTGCTTTTCCTATTAGTTTCAATTCAAGGGAATATGAAAATGATTCATATTCCGATGTTTTTGCTCTTCCTATTAGTTTCGATTCAAGCGAATACGAAAATGATTCATATTCCGATGTTTTTGTTCTTCCTATTAGTTTCGATTCAAGTGAATATGAAAATGATTCATATTCCGATGTTTTTATTCTTCCTATTAGTTTCGATTCAAGCGAATATAAAAATGATTCATATTCCGATGTTTTTGTTCTTCCTATTAGTTTCGATTCAAGCGAAAATGAAAATGATTCATATTTCGATGTTTTTGTTCTTCGTATTAATTTCGATTCAAGTGAATATGAAAATGATTCATATTCCGATGTTTTTGTTCTTCCTATTAGTTTCGATTCAAGTGAATATGAAAATGATTCATATTCCGATGTTTCTGTTCTTCCTATTAGTTTCGATTCAAGTGTATATGAAAATGATTCATATTCCGATGTTTTTGTTTTTCCTATTAGTTTCGATTCAAGTGAATATGAAAATGATTCATATTCCGATGTTTCTGTTCTTCCTATTAGTTTCGATTCAAGTGTATATGAAAATGATTCATACTCCGATGTTTTTGTTCTTCCTATTAGTTTCCATTCAAGTGAATATGAAAATGATTCATATTCCGATGTTTCTGTTCTTCCTATTAGTTTCGATTCAAGTGAATATGAAAATGATTCATATTCCGATGTTTTTGCTTTTCCTATTAGTTTCAATTCAAGGGAATATGAAAATGATTCATATTCCGATGTTTTTGCTCTTCCTATTAGTTTCGATTCAAGCGAATACGAAAATGATTCATATTCCGATGTTTTTGTTCTTCCTATTAGTTTCGATTCAAGTGAATATGAAAATGATTCATATTCCGATGTTTTTATTCTTCCTATTAGTTTCGATTCAAGCGAATATAAACATGATTCATATTCCGATGTTTTTGTTCTTCCTATTAGTTTCGATTCAAGCGAAAATGAAAATGATTCATATTTCGATGTTTTTGTTCTTCGTATTAATTTCGATTCAAGTGAATATGAAAATGATTCATATTCCGATGTTTTTGTTCTTCCTATTAGTTTCGATTCAAGTGAATATGAAAATGATTCATATTCCGATGTTTCTGTTCTTCCTATTAGTTTCGATTCAAGTGTATATGAAAATGATTCATACTCCGATGTTTTTGTTTTTCCTATTAGTTTCGATTCAAGTGAATATGAAAATGATTCATATTTCGATGTTTTTGTTCTTCCTATTAGTTTCCATTCAAGTGAATATGAAAATGATTCATATTCCGATGTTTCTGTTCTTCCTATTAGTTTCGATTCAAGTGTATATGAAAATAATTCATACTCCGATGTTTTTGTTTTTCCTATTAGTTTCGATTCAAGTGAATATGAAAATGATTCATATTTCGATGTTTTTGTTCTTCCTATTAGTTTCGATTCAAGGGAATATGAAAATGATTCATATTCCGATGTTTTTGTTCTTCCTATTAGTTTCGATTCAAGTGAATATGAAAATGATTCATATTCCGATGTTTTTGTTCTTCCTATTAGTTTCGATTCAAGTGAATATGAAAATGATTCATATTCCGATGTTTCTGTTCTTCCTATTAGTTTCGATTCAAGTGTATATGAAAATGATTCATACTCCGATGTTTTTGTTTTTCCTATTAGTTTCGATTCAAGTGAATATGAAAATGATTCATATTTCGATGTTTTTGTTCTTCCTATTAGTTTCCATTCAAGTGAATATGAAAATGATTCATATTTTGATGTTTTTTTTTCCTATTAGTTTCGATTCAAGTGAATATGAAAATGATTCATATTTCGATGTTTTTGTTCTTCTTATTAGTTTCGATTCAAGTGAATATGAAAATGATTCATATTTTGATGTTTTTGTTCTTCCTATTTGTTTCGATTCAAGTGAATATGAAAATGATTCATATTCTGCTGTTTTTGTTTTTCCTATTAGGTTCGATTCAAGTGAATATGAAAATGATTCATATTTCGATGTTTTTATTCTTCCTATTAGTTTCGATTCAAGCGAATATAAAAATGATTCATATTCCGATGTTTTTGTTCTTCCTATTAGTTTCGATTCAAGCGAAAATGAAAATGATTCATATTTCGATGTTTTTGTTCTTCGTATTAATTTCGATTCAAGTGAATATGAAAATGATTCATATTCCGATGTTTTTGTTCTTCCTATTAGTTTCGATTCAAGTGAATATGAAAATGATTCATATTCCGATGTTTCTGTTCTTCCTATTAGTTTCGATTCAAGTGTATATGAAAATGATTCATACTCCGATGTTTTTGTTTTTCCTATTAGTTTCGATTCAAGTGAATATGAAAATGATTCATATTTCGATGTTTTTGTTCTTCCTATTAGTTTCCATTCAAGTGAATATGAAAATGATTCATATTCCGATGTTTCTGTTCTTCCTATTAGTTTCGATTCAAGTGAATATGAAAATGATTCATATTCCGATGTTTTTGCTTTTCCTATTAGTTTCAATTCAAGGGAATATGAAAATGATTCATATTCCGATGTTTTTGCTCTTCCTATTAGTTTCGATTCAAGCGAATACGAAAATGATTCATATTCCGATGTTTTTGTTCTTCCTATTAGTTTCGATTCAAGTGAATATGAAAATGATTCATATTCCGATGTTTTTATTCTTCCTATTAGTTTCGATTCAAGCGAATATAAAAATGATTCATATTCCGATGTTTTTGTTCTTCCTATTAGTTTCGATACAAGCGAAAATGAAAATGATTCATATTTCGATGTTTTTGTTCTTCGTATTAATTTCGATTCAAGTGAATATGAAAATGATTCATATTCCGATGTTTTTGTTCTTCCTATTAGTTTCGATTCAAGTGAATATGAAAATGATTCATATTCCGATGTTTCTGTTCTTCCTATTAGTTTCGATTCAAGTGTATATGAAAATGATTCATACTCCGATGTTTTTGTTTTTCCTATTAGTTTCGATTCAAGTGAATATGAAAATGATTCATATTTCGATGTTTTTGTTCTTCCTATTAGTTTCCATTCAAGTGAATATGAAAATGATTCATATTCCGATGTTTCTGTTCTTCCTATTAGTTTCGATTCAAGTGTATATGAAAATAATTCATACTCCGATGTTTTTGTTTTTCCTATTAGTTTCGATTCAAGTGAATATGAAAATGATTCATATTTCGATGTTTTTGTTCTTCCTATTAGTTTCGATTCAAGGGAATATGAAAATGATTCATATTCCGATGTTTTTGTTCTTCCTATTAGTTTCGATTCAAGTGAATATGAAAATGATTCATATTCCGATGTTTCTGTTCTTCCTATTAGTTTCGATTCAAGCGAATACAAAAATGATTCATATTCCGATGTTTCTGTTCTTCCTATTAGTTTCGATTCAAGCGAATATGAAAATGATTCATATTCCGATGTTTTTGTTCTTCCTATTAGTTTCGATTCAAGCGAATATGAAAATGATTCAAATTTCGATGTTTCTGTTCTTCCTATTAGTTTCGATTCAAGTGAATATGAAAATGATTCATATTTCGATGTTTCTGTTCTTCCTATTAGTTTCGATTCAAGTGAATATGAAAATGATTCATATTCTGATGTTTTTGTTCTTCCTATTAGTTTCGATTCAAGCGAATATGAAAATGATTCATATTTCGATGTTTTTCTTCTTCCTATTAGTTTTGATTCAAGTGAATACGAAAATGATTCATATTCTGATGTTTTTGTTCTTCCTATTAGTTTCGATTCAAGTGAATATGAAAATGATTCATATTTTGATGTTTTTGTTTTTCCTATTAGTTTCGATTCAAGTGAATATGAAAATGATTCATATTTCGATGTTTTTGTTCTTCCTATTAGTTTCGATTCAAGTAAATATGAAAATGATTCATATTCCGATGTTTCTGTTCTTCCTATTAGTTTCGATTCAAGTGAATATTAAAATGATTCATATTCCAATGTTTTTGCTGTTCCTATTAGTTTCGATTCAAGTGAATATGAAAATGATTCATATTCCGATGTTTTTGTTCTTCCTATTAGTTTCGATTCAAGCGAATACGAAAATGATTCATATTCCGATGTTTTTGTTCTTCCTATTAGTTTCGATTCAAGCGAATATGAAAATGATTCATATTCCGATGTTTTTCTTCTTCCTAATAGTTTTGATTCAAGTGAATATGAAAATGATTCATATTCTGATGTTTTTGTTCTTCCTATTAGTTTCGATTCAAGTGAATATGAAAATGATTCATATTTTGATGTTTTTGTTTTTCCTATTAGTTTCGATTCAAGTGAATATGAAAATAATTCATATTTCGATGTTTTTGTTCTTCCTATTAGTTTCGATTCTAGTGAATATGAAAATGATTCATATTCCGATGTTTCTGTTCTTCCTATTAGTTTCGATTCAAGTGAATATAAAAATGATTCATATTCCAATGTTTTTGCTTTTCCTATTAGTTTCGATTCAAGTGAATATGAAAATTATTCATATTCCGATGTTTCTGTTCTTCCTATTAGTTTCGATTCAAGTGAATATGAAAATGATTCATATTCCAATGTTTTTGCTTTTCCTATTAGAGTCGATTCAAGTGAATATGAAAATGATTCATATTCCGATGTTTTTGTTCTTCCTATTAGTTTCGATTCAAGCGAATACGAAAATGATTCATATTCCGATGTTTTTGTTTTTCCTATTAGTTTCGATTCAAGCGAATATGAAAATGATTCATATTTTGATGTTTTTGTTCTTCCTATTTGTTTCGATTCAAGTGAATATGAAAATGATTCATATTCTGATGTTTTTGTTCTTCCTATTAGTTTCGATTCAAGTGAATATGAAAATGATTCATATTTTGATGTTTTTGTTTTTCCTATTAGTTTCGATTCAAGTGAATATGAAAATGATTCATATTTCGATGTTTTTGTTCTTCATATTAGTTTCGATTCTAGTGAATATGAAAATGATTCATATTCCGATGTTTTTGTTCTTCCTATTAGTTTCGATTCAAGTGAATATGAAAATGATTCATATTTCGATGTTTTTGTTCTTCCTATTAGTTTCGATTCAAGTGAATATGAAAATGATTCATATTCCGATGTTTCGGTTCTTCCTATTAGTTTCGATTCAAGTGAATATGAAAATGATTCATATTTTGATGTTTTTGTTTTTCCTATTAGTTTCGATTCAAGTGAATATTAAAATGATTCATATTTCGATGTTTTTGTTCTTCCTATTAGTTTCCATTCAAGTGAATATGAAAATGATTCATATTCCGATGTTTCTGTTCTTCCTATTAGTTTCGATTCAAGTGAATATGAAAATGATTCATATTCCAATGTTTTTGCTTTTCCTATTAGTTTCGATTCAAGTGAATATGAAAATGATTCATATTCCGATGTTTTCGTTCTTCCTATTAGTTTCGATTCAAGTGAATATGAAAATGATTCATATTCTGATGTTTTTGTTCTTCCTATTAGTTTCGATTCAAGTGAATATGAAAATGATTCATATTTTGATGTTTTTTTTTTCCTATTAGTTTCGATTCAAGTGAATATGAAAATGATTCATATTCCGATGTTTTTGTTCTTCTTATTAGTTTCGATTCAAGTGAATATGAAAATGATTCATATTTTGATGTTTTTGTTCTTCCTATTTGTTTCGATTCAAGTGAATATGAAAATGATTCATATTCTGCTGTTTTTGTTTTTCCTATTAAGTTCGATTCAAGTGAATATGAAAATGATTCATATTTCGATGTTTTTATTCTTCCTATTAGTTTCGATTCAAGCGAATATAAAAATGATTCATATTCCGATGTTTTTGTTCTTCCTATTAGTTTCGATTCAAGCGAAAATGAAAATGATTCATATTTCGATGTTTTTGTTCTTCGTATTAATTTCGATTCAAGTGAATATGAAAATGATTCATATTCCGATGTTTTTGTTCTTCCTATTAGTTTCGATTCAAGTGAATATGAAAATGATTCATATTCCGATGTTTCTGTTCTTCCTATTAGTTTCGATTCAAGTGAATATGAAAATGATTCATATTTTGATGTTTTTGTTCTTCCTATTAGTTTCGATTCAAGTGAATATGAAAATGATTCATATTTTGATGTTTTTGTTTTTGCTATTAGTTTCGATTCAAGTGAATATGAAAATGATTCATATTCCGATGTTTCTGTTCTTCCTATTAGTTTCGATTCAAGTGAATATGAAAATGATTCATATTCCGATGTTTTTGCTTTTCCTATTAGTTTCAATTCAAGGGAATATGAAAATGATTCATATTCCGATGTTTTTGCTCTTCCTATTAGTTTCGATTCAAGCGAATACGAAAATGATTCATATTCCGATGTTTTTGTTCTTCCTATTAGTTTCGATTCAAGCGAATATGAAAATGATTCATATTCCGATGTTTTTATTCTTCCTATTAGTTTCGATTCAAGCGAATATAAAAATGATTCATATTCCGATGTTTTTGTTCTTCCTATTAGTTTCGATTCAAGCGAAAATGAAAATGATTCATATTTCGATGTTTTTGTTCTTCGTATTAATTTCGATTCAAGTGAATATGAAAATGATTCATATTCCGATGTTTTTGTTCTTCCTATTAGTTTCGATTCAAGCGAATATAAAAATGATTCATATTCCGATGTTTTTGTTCTTCCTATTAGTTTCGATTCAAGCGAAAATGAAAATGATTCATATTTCGATGTTTTTGTTCTTCGTATTAATTTCGATTCAAGTGAATATGAAAATGATTCATATTCCGATGTTTTTGTTCTTCCTATTAGTTTCGATTCAAGTGAATATGAAAATGATTCATATTCCGATGTTTCTGTTCTTCCTATTAGTTTCGATTCAAGTGTATATGAAAATGATTCATACTCCGATGTTTTTGTTTTTCCTATTAGTTTCGATTCAAGTGAATATGAAAATGATTCATATTTCGATGTTTTTGTTCTTCCTATTAGTTTCCATTCAAGTGAATATGAAAATGATTCATATTCCGATGTTTCTGTTCTTCCTATTAGTTTCGATTCAAGTGAATATGAAAATGATTCATATTCCAATGTTTTTGCTTTTCCTATTAGTTTCGATTCAAGGGAATATGAAAATGATTCATATTCCGATGTTTTTGTTCTTCCTATTAGTTTCGATTCAAGCGAATACGAAAATGATTCATATTCCGATGTTTTTGTTCTTCCTATTAGTTTCGATTCAAGCGAATATGAAAATGATTCATATTCCGATGTTTTTCTCCTTCCAAGTAGTTTTGATTCAAGTGAATATGAAAATGATTCATATTCTGATGTTTTTGTTCTTCCTATTAGTTTCGATTCAAGTGAATATGAAAATGATTCATATTTTGATGTTTTTGTTTTTGCTATTAGTTTCGATTCAAGTGAATATGAAAATGATTCATATTTTGATGTTTTTGTTCTTCCTATTAGTTTCGATTCAAGTGAATATGAAAATGATTCATATTTCGATGTTTTTATTCTTCCTATTAGTTTCGATTCAAGCGAATATAAAAATGATTCATATTCCGATGTTTTTGTTCTTCCTATTAGTTTCGATTCAAGCGAAAATGAAAATGATTCATATTTCGATGTTTTTGTTCTTCGTATTAATTTCGATTCAAGTGAATATGAAAATGATTCATATTCCGATGTTTTTGTTCTTCCTATTAGTTTCGATTCAAGTGAATATGAAAATGATTCATATTCCGATGTTTCTGTTCTTCCTATTAGTTTCGATTCAAGTGTATATGAAAATGATTCATACTCCGATGTTTTTGTTTTTCCTATTAGTTTCGATTCAAGTGAATATGAAAATGATTCATATTTCGATGTTTTTGTTCTTCCTATTAGTTTCCATTCAAGTGAATATGAAAATGATTCATATTCCGATGTTTCTGTTCTTCCTATTAGTTTCGATTCAAGTGAATATGAAAATGATTCATATTCCGATGATTTTGCTTTTCCTATTAGTTTCAATTCAAGGGAATATGAAAATGATTCATATTCCGATGTTTTTGCTCTTCCTATTAGTTTCGATTCAAGCGAATACGAAAATGATTCATATTCCGATGTTTTTGTTCTTCCTATTAGTTTCGATTCAAGCGAATATGAAAATGATTCATATTCCGATGTTTTTATTCTTCCTATTAGTTTCGATTCAAGCGAATATCAAAATGATTCATATTCCGATGTTTTTGTTCTTCCTATTAGTTTCGATTCAAGCGAAAATGAAAATGATTCATATTTCGATGTTTTTGTTCTTCGTATTAATTTCGATTCAAGTGAATATGAAAATGATTCATATTCCGATGTTTCTGTTCTTCCTATTAGTTTCGATTCAAGTGTATATGAAAATGATTCATACTCCGATGTTTTTGTTCTTCCTATTAGTTTCGATTCAAGTGAATATGAAAATGATTCATATTTCGATGTTTTTGTTCTTCCTATTAGTTTCCATTCAAGTGAATATGAAAATGATTCATATTCCGATGTTTCTGTTCTTCCTATTAGTTTCGATTCAAGTGAATATGAAAATGATTCATATTCCAATGTTTTTGCTGTTCCTATTAGTTTCGATTCAAGGGAATATGAAAATGATTCATATTCCGATGTTTTTGTTCTTCCTATTAGTTTCGATTCAAGCGAATACGAAAATGATTCATATTCCGATGTTTTTGTTCTTCCTATTAGTTTCGATTCAAGCGAATATGAAAATGATTCATATTCCGATGTTTTTCTCCTTCCAATTAGTTTTGATTCAAGTGAATATGAAAATGATTCATATTCTGATGTTTTTGTTCTTCCTATTAGTTTCGATTCAAGTGAATATGAAAATGATTCATATTTTGATGTTTTTGTTTTTGCTATTAGTTTCGATTCAAGTGAATATGAAAATGATTCATATTTTGATGTTTTTGTTCTTCCTATTAGTTTCGATTCTAGTGAATATGAAAATGATTCATATTCCGATGTTTCTGTTCTTCCTATTAGTTTCGATTCAAGTGAATATGAAAATGATCCATATTCCGATGTTTTTGTTCTTCCTATTAGTTTCGATTCAAGCGAATACGAAAATGATTCATATTCCGATGTTTTTGTTCTTCCTATTAGTTTCGATTCAAGCGAATATGAAAATGATTCATATTTCGATGTTTTTCTTCTTCCTAATAGTTTTGATTCAAGTGAATATGAAAATGATTCATATTCTGATGTTTTTGTTCTTCCTATTAGTTTCGATTCAAGTGAATATGAAAATGATTCATATTTTGATGTTTTTGTTTTTCCTATTAGTTTCGATTCAAGTGAATATGAAAATGATTCATATTCCAATGTTTTTTCTTTTCCTATTAGTTTCGATTCAAGTGAATATGAAAATGATTCATATTTCGATATTTTTGTTCTTCCTATTAGTTTCGATTCAAGTGAATATGAAAATGATTCATATTCCGATGTTTCGGTTCTTCCTATTAGTTTCGATTCAAGTGAATATGAAAATGATTCATATTTTGATGTTTTTGTTTTTCCTATTAGTTTCGATTCAAGTGAATATTAAAATGATTCATATTTCGATGTTTTTGTTCTTCCTATTAGTTTCCATTCAAGTGAATATGAAAATGATTCATATTCCGATGTTTCTGTTCTTCCTATTAGTTTCGATTCAAGTGAATATGAAAATGATTCATATTCCAATGTTTTTGCTTTTCCTATTAGTTTCGATTCAAGTGAATATGAAAATGATTCATATTCCGATGTTTTCGTTCTTCCTATTAGTTTCGATTCAAGTGAATATGAAAATGATTCATATTCTGCTGTTTTTGTTTTTCCTATTAGGTTCGATTCAAGTGAATATGAAAATGATTCATATTTCGATGTTTTTATTCTTCCTATTAGTTTCGATTCAAGCGAATATAAAAATGATTCATATTCCGATGTTTTTGTTCTTCCTATTAGTTTCGATTCAAGCGAAAATGAAAATGATTCATATTTCGATGTTTTTGTTCTTCGTATTAATTTCGATTCAAGTGAATATGAAAATGATTCATATTCCGATGTTTTTGTTCTTCCTATTAGTTTCGATTCAAGTGAATATGAAAATGATTCATATTCCGATGTTTCTGTTCTTCCTATTAGTTTCGATTCAAGTGTATATGAAAATGATTCATACTCCGATGTTTTTGTTTTTCCTATTAGTTTCGATTCAAGTGAATATGAAAATGATTCATATTTCGATGTTTTTGTTCTTCCTATTAGTTTCCATTCAAGTGAATATGAAAATGATTCATATTCCGATGTTTCTGTTCTTCCTACTAGTTTCGATTCAAGTGAATATGAAAATGATTCATATTCCGATGTTTTTGCTTTTCCTATTAGTTTCAATTCAAGGGAATATGAAAATGATTCATATTCCGATGTTTTTGCTCTTCCTATTAGTTTCGATTCAAGCGAATACGAAAATGATTCATATTCCGATGTTTTTGTTCTTCCTATTAGTTTCGATTCAAGCGAATATGAAAATGATTCATATTCCGATGTTTTTATTCTTCCTATTAGTTTCGATTCAAGCGAATATAAAAATGATTCATATTCCGATGTTTTTGTTCTTCCTATTAGTTTCGATTCAAGCGAAAATGAAAATGATTCATATTTCGATGTTTTTGTTCTTCGTATTAATTTCGATTCAAGTGAATATGAAAATGATTCATATTCCGATGTTTTTGTTCTTCCTATTAGTTTCGATTCAAGTGAATATGAAAATGATTCATATTCCGATGTTTCTGTTCTTCCTATTAGTTTCGATTCAAGTGTATATGAAAATGATTCATACTCCGATGTTTTTGTTTTTCCTATTAGTTTCGATTCAAGTGAATATGAAAATGATTCATATTTCGATGTTTTTGTTCTTCCTATTAGTTTCCATTCAAGTGAATATGAAAATGATTCATATTCCGATGTTTCTGTTCTTCCTATTAGTTTCGATTCAAGTGAATATGAAAATGATTCATATTCCAATGTTTTTGCTTTTCCTATTAGTTTCGATTCAAGGGAATATGAAAATGATTCATATTCCGATGTTTTTGTTCTTCCTATTAGTTTCGATTCAAGCGAATACGAAAATGATTCATATTCCGATGTTTTTGTTCTTCCTATTAGTTTCGATTCAAGCGAATATGAAAATGATTCATATTCCGATGTTTTTCTCCTTCCAATTAGTTTTGATTCAAGTGAATATGAAAATGATTCATATTCTGATGTTTTTGTTCTTCCTATTAGTTTCGATTCAAGTGAATATGAAAATGATTCATATTTTGATGTTTTTGTTTTTGCTATTAGTTTCGATTCAAGTGAATATGAAAATGATTCATATTTTGATGTTTTTGTTCTTCCTATTAGTTTCGATTCTAGTGAATATGAAAATGATTCATATTCCGATGTTTCTGTTCTTCCTATTAGTTTCGATTCAAGTGAATATGAAAATGATCCATATTCCGATGTTTTTGTTCTTCCTATTAGTTTCGATTCAAGCGAATACGAAAATGATTCATATTCCGATGTTTTTGTTCTTCCTATTAGTTTCGATTCAAGCGAATATGAAAATGATTCATATTTCGATGTTTTTCTTCTTCCTAATAGTTTTGATTCAAGTGAATATGAAAATGATTCATATTCTGATGTTTTTGTTCTTCCTATTAGTTTCGATTCAAGTGAATATGAAAATGATTCATATTTTGATGTTTTTGTTTTTCCTATTAGTTTCGATTCAAGTGAATATGAAAATGATTCATATTCCAATGTTTTTTCTTTTCCTATTAGTTTCGATTCAAGTGAATATGAAAATGATTCATATTTCGATGTTTTTGTTCTTCCTATTAGTTTCGATTCAAGTGAATATGAAAATGATTCATATTCCGATGTTTCGGTTCTTCCTATTAGTTTCGATTCAAGTGAATATGAAAATGATTCATATTTTGATGTTTTTGTTTTTCCTATTAGTTTCGATTCAAGTGAATATTAAAATGATTCATATTTCGATGTTTTTGTTCTTCCTATTAGTTTCCATTCAAGTGAATATGAAAATGATTCATATTCCGATGTTTCTGTTCTTCCTATTAGTTTCGATTCAAGTGAATATGAAAATGATTCATATTCCAATGTTTTTGCTTTTCCTATTAGTTTCGATTCAAGTGAATATGAAAATGATTCATATTCCGATGTTTTCGTTCTTCCTATTAGTTTCGATTCAAGTGAATATGAAAATGATTCATATTCTGCTGTTTTTGTTTTTCCTATTAGGTTCGATTCAAGTGAATATGAAAATGATTCATATTTCGATGTTTTTATTCTTCCTATTAGTTTCGATTCAAGCGAATATAAAAATGATTCATATTCCGATGTTTTTGTTCTTCCTATTAGTTTCGATTCAAGCGAAAATGAAAATGATTCATATTTCGATGTTTTTGTTCTTCGTATTAATTTCGATTCAAGTGAATATGAAAATGATTCATATTCCGATGTTTTTGTTCTTCCTATTAGTTTCGATTCAAGTGAATATGAAAATGATTCATATTCCGATGTTTCTGTTCTTCCTATTAGTTTCGATTCAAGTGTATATGAAAATGATTCATACTCCGATGTTTTTGTTTTTCCTATTAGTTTCGATTCAAGTGAATATGAAAATGATTCATATTTCGATGTTTTTGTTCTTCCTATTAGTTTCCATTCAAGTGAATATGAAAATGATTCATATTCCGATGTTTCTGTTCTTCCTACTAGTTTCGATTCAAGTGAATATGAAAATGATTCATATTCCGATGTTTTTGCTTTTCCTATTAGTTTCAATTCAAGGGAATATGAAAATGATTCATATTCCGATGTTTTTGCTCTTCCTATTAGTTTCGATTCAAGCGAATACGAAAATGATTCATATTCCGATGTTTTTGTTCTTCCTATTAGTTTCGATTCAAGCGAATATGAAAATGATTCATATTCCGATGTTTTTATTCTTCCTATTAGTTTCGATTCAAGCGAATATAAAAATGATTCATATTCCGATGTTTTTGTTCTTCCTATTAGTTTCGATTCAAGCGAAAATGAAAATGATTCATATTTCGATGTTTTTGTTCTTCGTATTAATTTCGATTCAAGTGAATATGAAAATGATTCATATTCCGATGTTTTTGTTCTTCCTATTAGTTTCGATTCAAGTGAATATGAAAATGATTCATATTCCGATGTTTCTGTTCTTCCTATTAGTTTCGATTCAAGTGTATATGAAAATGATTCATACTCCGATGTTTTTGTTTTTCCTATTAGTTTCGATTCAAGTGAATATGAAAATGATTCATATTTCGATGTTTTTGTTCTTCCTATTAGTTTCCATTCAAGTGAATATGAAAATGATTCATATTCCGATGTTTCTGTTCTTCCTATTAGTTTCGATTCAAGTGAATATGAAAATGATTCATATTCCAATGTTTTTGCTTTTCCTATTAGTTTCGATTCAAGGGAATATGAAAATGATTCATATTCCGATGTTTTTGTTCTTCCTATTAGTTTCGATTCAAGCGAATACGAAAATGATTCATATTCCGATGTTTTTGTTCTTCCTATTAGTTTCGATTCAAGCGAATATGAAAATGATTCATATTCCGATGTTTTTCTCCTTCCAATTAGTTTTGATTCAAGTGAATA
Organism: Persicaria maculosa; assembly: GCA_963922045.1. NCBI lineage: Eukaryota > Viridiplantae > Streptophyta > Magnoliopsida > Caryophyllales > Polygonaceae > Persicaria > Persicaria maculosa. The sequence goes on along the minus strand of OY998269.1, from coordinate 3,663,915 downwards.
TGAAAATGATTCATATTCTGATGTTTTTGTTCTTCCTATTAGTTTCGATTCAAGTGAATATGAAAATGATTCATATTTTGATGTTTTTGTTTTTGCTATTAGTTTCGATTCAAGTGAATATGAAAATGATTCATATTTAGATGTTTTTGTTCTTCCTATTAGTTTCGATTCTAGTGAATATGAAAATGATTCATATTCCGATGTTTCTGTTCTTCCTATTAGTTTCGATTCAAGTGAATAGGAAAATGATTCATATTCCGATGTTTTTGTTCTTCCTATTAGTTTCGATTCAAGCGAATACGAAAATGATTCATATTCCGATGTTTTTGTTCTTCCTATTAGTTTCGATTCAAGCGAATATGAAAATGATTCATATTTCGATGTTTTTCTTCTTCCTAATAGTTTTGATTCAAGTGAATATGAAAATGATTCATATTCTGATGTTTTTGTTCTTCCTATTAGTTTCGATTCAAGTGAATATGAAAATGATTCATATTTTGATGTTTTTGTTTTTCCTATTAGTTTCGATTCAAGTGAATATGAAAATGATTCATATTCCAATGTTTTTTCTTTTCCTATTAGTTTCGATTCAAGTGAATATGAAAATGATTCATATTCCGATGTTTCTGTTCTTCCTATTAGTTTCGATTCAAGTGAATATGAAAATGATTCATATTCCGATGTTTTTGCTTTTCCTATTAGTTTCAATTCAAGGGAATATGAAAATGATTCATATTCCGATGTTTTTGCTCTTCCTATTAGTTTCGATTCAAGCGAATACGAAAATGATTCATATTCCGATGTTTTTGTTCTTCCTATTAGTTTCGATTCAAGCGAATATGAAAATGATTCATATTCCGATGTTTTTATTCTTCCTATTAGTTTCGATTCAAGCGAATATAAAAATGATTCATATTCCGATGTTTTTGTTCTTCCTATTAGTTTCGATTCAAGCGAAAATGAAAATGATTCATATTTCGATGTTTTTGTTCTTCGTATTAATTTCGATTCAAGTGAATATGAAAATGATTCATATTCCGATGTTTTTGTTCTTCCTATTAGTTTCGATTCAAGTGAATATGAAAATGATTCATATTCCGATGTTTCTGTTCTACCTATTAGTTTCGATTCAAGTGTATATGAAAATGATTCATACTCCGATGTTTTTGTTTTTCCTATTAGTTTCGATTCAAGTGAATATGAAAATGATTCATATTTCGATGTTTTTGTTCTTCCTATTAGTTTCCATTCAAGTGAATATGAAAATGATTCATATTCCGATGTTTCTGTTCTTCCTATTAGTTTCGATTCAAGTGAATATGAAAATGATTCATATTCCAATGTTTTTGCTTTTCCTATTAGTTTCGATTCAAGGGAATATGAAAATGATTCATATTCCGATGTTTTTGTTCTTCCTATTAGTTTCGATTCAAGCGAATACGAAAATGATTCATATTCCGATGTTTTTGTTCTTCCTATTAGTTTCGATTCAAGCGAATATGAAAATGATTCATATTCCGATGTTTTTCTCCTTCCAATTAGTTTTGATTCAAGTGAATATGAAAATGATTCATATTCTGATGTTTTTGTTCTTCCTATTAGTTTCGATTCAAGTGAATATGAAAATGATTCATATTTTGATGTTTTTGTTTTTGCTATTAGTTTCGATTCAAGTGAATATGAAAATGATTCATATTTTGATGTTTTTGTTCTTCCTATTAGTTTCGATTCTAGTGAATATGAAAATGATTCATATTCCGATGTTTCTGTTCTTCCTATTAGTTTCGATTCAAGTGAATATGAAAATGATTCATATTCCGATGTTTTTGTTCTTCCTATTAGTTTCGATTCAAGCGAATACGAAAATGATTCATATTCCGATGTTTTTGTTCTTCCTATTAGTTTCGATTCAAGCGAATATGAAAATGATTCATATTTCGATGTTTTTCTTCTTCCTAATAGTTTTGATTCAAGTGAATATGAAAATGATTCATATTCTGATGTTTTTGTTCTTCCTATTAGTTTCGATTCAAGTGAATATGAAAATGATTCATATTTTGATGTTTTTGTTTTTCCTATTAGTTTCGATTCAAGTGAATATGAAAATGATTCATATTCCAATGTTTTTTCTTTTCCTATTAGTTTCGATTCAAGTGAATATGAAAATGATTCATATTCCGATGTTTCTGTTCTTCCTATTAGTTTTGATTCAAGTGAATATGAAAATGATTCATATTCTGATGTTTTTGTTCTTCCTATTAGTTTCGATTCAAGTGAATATGAAAATGATTCATATTTTGATGTTTTTGTTCTTCCTATTTTTTTCGATTCAAGTGAATATGAAAATGATTCATATTCTGCTGTTTTTGTTTTTCCTATTAGGTTCGATTCAAGTGAATATGAAAATGATTCATATTTCGATGTTTTTATTCTTCCTATTAGTTTCGATTCAAGCGAATATAAAAATGATTCATATTCCGATGTTTTTGTTCTTCCTATTAGTTTCGATTCAAGCGAAAATGAAAATGATTCATATTTCGATGTTTTTGTTCTTCGTATTAATTTCGATTCAAGTGAATATGAAAATGATTCATATTCCGATGTTTTTGTTCTTCCTATTAGTTTCGATTCAAGTGAATATGAAAATGATTCATATTCCGATGTTTCTGTTCTTCCTATTAGTTTCGATTCAAGTGAATATGAAAATGATTCATATTCCAATGTTTTTGTTCTTTCTATTAGTTTCGATTCAAGTGAATATGAAAATGATTCATATTTCGATGTTTTTGTTCTTCCTATTAGTTTCGATTCAAGTGAATATGAAAATGATTCATATTTTGATGTTTTTGTTTTTCCTATTAGTTTCGATTCAAGTTAATATGAAAATGATTCATATTTCGATGTTTTTGTTCTTCCTATTAGTTTCGATTCAAGCGAATATCAAAATGATTCATATTCCGATGTTTTTGTTCTTCCTATTAGTTTCGATTCAAGTGAATATGAAAATGATTCATATTCCGATGTTTTTGTTCTTCCTATTAGTTTTGATTGAAGTGAATATGAAAATGATTCATATTCCGATGTTTCTGTTCTTCCTATTAGTTTCGATTCAATTGAATATGAAAATGATTCATATTCCGATGTTTTTGCTGTTCCTATTAGTTTCGATTCAAGTGAATATGAAAATGATTCATATTCCGATTTTTGTTCTTCCTATTAGTTTCGATTCAAGCGAATACGAAAATGATTCATATTCCGATGTTTTTGTTCTTCCTATTAGTTTCGATTCAAGTGAATATGAAAATGATTCATATTTTGATGTTTTTGTTGTTCCTATTAGTTTCGATTCAAGTGAATATGAAAATGATTCATATTCCGATGTTTTTGTTCTTCCTATTAGTTTTGATTCAAGTGAATATGAAAATGATTCATATTCCGATGTTTCTGTTCTTCCTATTAGTTTCGATTCAAGTGAATATGAAAATGATTCATATTTCGATGTTTTTGTTCTTCCTATTAGTTTCGATTCAAGTGAATATGAAAATGATTCATATTTCGATGTTTTTGTTCTTCCTATTAGTTTCGATTCAAGGGAATATGAAAATGATTCATATTCCGATGTTTCTGTTCTTCCTATTAGTTTCGATTCAAGCGAATACAAAAATGATTCATATTCCGATGTTTCTGTTCTTCCTATTAGTTTCGATTCAAGCGAATATGAAAATGATTCATATTCCGATGTTTTTGTTCTTCCTATTAGTTTCGATTCAAGCGAATATGAAAATTATTCATATTTCGATGTTTTTCTTCTTCCAATTAGTTTTGATTCAAGTGAATATGAAAATGATTCATATTCCGATGTTTTTGTTCCTCCTATTAGTTTCGATTCAAGCGAATACGAAAATGATTCATATTCCGATGTTTTTGTTCTTCCTATTAGTTTCGATTCAAGCGAATATGAAAATGATTCATATTTCGATGTTTTTCTTCTTCCTAATAGTTTTGATTCAAGTGAATATGAAAATGATTCATACTCCGATGTTTTTGTTCTTCCTATTAGTTTCGATTCAAGCGAATATGAAAATGATTCATATTCCGATGTTTTTCTCCTTCCAATTAGTTTTGATTCAAGTGAATATGAAAATGATTCATATTCTGATGTTTTTGTTCTTCCTATTAGCTTCGATTCAAGTGAATATGAAAATGATTCATATTTTGATGTTTTTGTTTTTGCTATTAGTTTCGATTCAAGTGAATATGAAAATGATTCATATTTTGATGTTTTTGTTCTTCCTATTAGTTTCGATTCTAGTGAATATGAAAATGATTCATATTCCGATGTTTCTGTTCTTCCTATTAGTTTCGATTCAAGTGAATATGAAAATGATTCATATTCCGATGTTTTTGTTCTTCCTATTAGTTTCGATTCAAGCGAATACGAAAATGATTCATATTCCGATGTTTTTGTTCTTCCTATTAGTTTCGATTCAAGCGAATATGAAAATGATTCATATTTTGATGTTTTTCTTCTTCCTAATAGTTTCGATTCAAGTGAATATGAAAATGATTCATATTCTGATGTTTTTGTTCTTCCTATTAGTTTCGATTCAAGTGAATATGAAAATGATTCATATTCCGATGTTTTTGTTTTTCCTATTAGTTTCGATTCAAGTGAATATGAAAATGATTCATATTCCAATGTTTTTTCTTTTCCTATTAGTTTCGATTCAAGTGAATATGAAAATGATTCATATTCCGATGTTTCTGTTCTTCCTATTAGTTTTGATTCAAGTGAATATGAAAATGATTCATATTCTGATGTTTTTGTTCTTCCTATTAGTTTCGATTCAAGTGAATATGAAAATGATTCATATTTTGATGTTTTTGTTCTTCCTATTAGTTTCCATTCAAGGGAATATGAAAATGATTCATATTTTGATGTTTCTGTTCTTCCTATTAGTTTCGATTCAAGCGAATATGAAAATGATTCATATTCCATGTTTTTGTTCTTCCTATTTGTTTCGATTCAAGGGAATATGAAAATGATTCATATTCCGATGTTTTTGTTCTTCCTATTAGTTTCGATTCAAGCGAATACGAAAATGATTCATATTCCGATGTTTTTATTCTTCCTATTAGTTTCGATTCAAGCGAATATGAAAATGATTCATATTCCGATGTTTTTCTTCTTCCTATTAGTTTCGATTCAAGCGAAAATGAAAATGATTCATATTTCGATGTTTTTGTTCTTCCTATTAGTTTCGATTCAAGTGAATATGAAAATGATTCATATTCCGATGTTTTTGTTCTTCCTATTAGTTTCGATTCAAGTGAATATGAAAATGATTCATATTCCGATGTTTCTGTTCTTCCTATTAGTTTCGATTCAAGTGTATATGAAAATGATTCATACTCCGATGTTTTTGTTTTTCCTATTAGTTTCGATTCAAGTGAATATGAAAATGATTCATATTTCGATGTTTTTGTTCTTCCTATTAGTTTCCATTCAAGTGAATATGAAAATGATTCATATTCCGATGTTTCTGTTCTTCCTATTAGTTTCGATTCAAGTGAATAGGAAAATGATTCATATTCCAATGTTTTTGCTTTTCCTATTAGTTTCGATTCTAGTGAATATGAAAATGATTCATATTCCGATGTTTTTGTTCTTCCTATTAGTTTCGATTCAAGCGAATACGAAAATGATTCATATTCCGATGTTTTTGTTCTTCCTATTAGTTTCGATTCAAGCGAAAACGAAAATGATTCATATTCCGATGTTTTTGTTCTTCCTATTAGTTTCGATTCAAGCGAATATGAAAATGATTCATATTTCGATGTTTTTCTTCTTCCTAATAGTTTTGATTCAAGTGAATATGAAAATGATTCATATTCTGATGTTTTTGTTCTTCCTATTAGTTTCGATTCAAGTGAATATGAAAATGATTCATATTTCGATGTTTTTGTTCTTCCTATTAGTTTCGATTCAAGTGAATATGAAAATGATTCATATTTCGATGTTTTTGTTCTTCTTATTAGTTTCGATTCAAGTGAATATGAAAATGATTCATATTTTGATGTTTTTGTTCTTCCTATTTGTTTCGATTCAAGTGAATATGAAAATGATTCATATTCTGCTGTTTTTGTTTTTCCTATTAGGTTCGATTCAAGTGAATATGAAAATGATTCATATTCCAATGTTTTTGCTGTTCCTATTAGTTTCAATTCAAGTGAATATGAAAATGATTCATATTCCGATGTTTTTGTTCTTCCTATTAGTTTCGATTCAAGCGAATACGAAAATGATTCATATTCCGATGTTTTTGTTCTTCCTATTAGTTTCGATTCAAGCGAATATGAAAATGATTCATATTTCGATGTTTTTCTTCTTCCTAATAGTTTTGATTCAAGTGAATATGAAAATGATTCATATTCTGATGTTTTTGTTCTTCCTATTAGTTTCGATTCAAGTGAATATGAAAATGATTCATATTTTGATGTTTTTGTTTTTCCTATTAGTTTCGATTCAAGTGAATATGAAAATGATTCATATTCCGATGTTTCTGTTCTTCCTATTAGTTTCCATTCAAGCGAATATGAAAATGATTCATATTCCGATGTTTCTGTTCTTCCTATTAGTTTCGATTCAAGTGAATATGAAAATGATTCATATTCCAATGTTTTTTCTTTTCCTATTAGTTTCGATTCAAGTGAATATGAAAATGATTCATATTCCGATGTTTCTGTTCTTCCTATTAGTTTTGATTCAAGTGAATATGAAAATGATTCATATTTTGATGTTTTTGTTCTTCCTATTAGTTTCGATTCAAGTGAATATGAAAATGATTCATATTTTGATTTTTTTGTTCTTCTTATTAGTTTCCATTCAAGTGAATATGAAAATGATTCATATTTCGATGTTTCTGTTCTTCCTATTAGTTTCGATTCAAGTGAATATGAAAATGATTCATATTCCAATGTTTTTGTTCTTCCTATTTGTTTCGATTCAAGGGAATATGAAAATGATTCATATTCCGATGTTTTTGTTCTTCCTATTAGTTTCGATTCAAGCGAATACGAAAATGATTCATATTCCGATGTTTTTATTCTTCCTATTAGTTTCGATTCAAGTGAATATGAAAATGATTCATATTCCGATGTTTTTGTTCTTCCTATTACTTTCGATTCAAGTGAATATGAAAATGATTCATATTCCGATGTTTCTATTCTTCCTATTAGTTTCGATTCAAGTGTATATGAAAATGATTAATACTCCGATGTTTTTGTTTTTCCTATTAGTTTCGATTCAAGTGAATATGAAAATGATTCATATTTCGATGTTTTTGTTCTTCCTATTAGTTTCCATTCAAGTGAATATGAAAATGATTCATATTCCGATGTTTCTGTTCTTCCTATTAGTTTCGATTCAAGTGAATAGGAAAATAATTCATATTCCAATGTTTTTGCTTTTCCTATTAGTTTCGATTCAAGTGAATATGAAAATGATTCATATTCCGATGTTTTTGTTCTTCCTATTAGTTTCGATTCAAGCGAATACAAAAATGATTCATATTCCGATGTTTTTGTTCTTCCTATTAGTTTCGATTCAAGCGAATACGAAAATGATTCATATTCCGATGTTTTTGTTCTTCCTATTAGTTTCGATTCAAGCGAATATGAAAATGATTCATATTTCGATGTTTTTCTTCTTCCTAATAGTTTTGATTCAAGTGAATATGAAAATGATTCATATTCTGATGTTTTTGTTCTTCCTATTAGTTTCGATTCAAGTGAATATGAAAATGATTCATATTTTGATGTTTTTGTTTTTCCTATTAGTTTCGATTCAAGTGAATATGAAAATGATTCATATTCCAATGTTTTTTCTTTTCCTATTAGTTTCGATTCAAGTGAATATGAAAATGATTCATATTCCGATGTTTCTGTTCTTCCTATTAGTTTTGATTCAAGTGAATATGAAAATGATTCATATTCTGATGTTTTTGTTCTTCCTATTAGTTTCGATTCAAGTGAATATGAAAATGATTCATATTTTGATGTTTTTGTTCTTCCTATTAGTTTCGATTCAAGTGAATATGAAAATGATTCATATTCCAATGTTTATGTTCTTCCTATTTGTTTCGATTCAAGGGAATATGAAAATGATTCATATTCCGATGTTTTTGTTCTTCGTATTAGTTTCGATTCAAGCGAATACGAAAATGATTCATATTCCGATGTTTTTATTCTTCCTATTAGTTTCGATTCAAGCGAATATGAAAATGATTCATATTCTGATGTTTTTGTTCTTCCTATTAGTTTCGATTCAAGTGAATATGAAAATGATTCATATTTTGATGTTTTTGTTTTTCCTATTAGTTTCGATTCAAGTGAATATGAAAATGATTCATATTCCGATGTTTCTGTTCTTCCTATTAGTTTCCATTCAAGCGAATATGAAAATGATTCATATTCCGATGTTTCTGTTCTTCCTATTAGTTTCGATTCAAGTGAATATGAAAATGATTCATATTCCAATGTTTTTTCTTTTCCTATTAGTTTCGATTCAAGTGAATATGAAAATGATTCATATTCCGATGTTTCTGTTCTTCCTATTAGTTTTGATTCAAGTGAATATGAAAATGATTCATATTTTGATGTTTTTGTTCTTCCTATTAGTTTCGATTCAAGTGAATATGAAAATGATTCATATTTTGATTTTTTTGTTCTTCTTATTAGTTTCCATTCAAGTGAATATGAAAATGATTCATATTTCGATGTTTCTGTTCTTCCTATTAGTTTCGATTCAAGTGAATATGAAAATGATTCATATTCCAATGTTTTTGTTCTTCCTATTTGTTTCGATTCAAGGGAATATGAAAATGATTCATATTCCGATGTTTTTGTTCTTCCTATTAGTTTCGATTCAAGCGAATACGAAAATGATTCATATTCCGATGTTTTTATTCTTCCTATTAGTTTCGATTCAAGTGAATATGAAAATGATTCATATTCCGATGTTTTTGTTCTTCCTATTACTTTCGATTCAAGTGAATATGAAAATGATTCATATTCCGATGTTTCTATTCTTCCTATTAGTTTCGATTCAAGTGTATATGAAAATGATTCATACTCCGATGTTTTTGTTTTTCCTATTAGTTTCGATTCAAGTGAATATGAAAATGATTCATATTTCGATGTTTTTGTTCTTCCTATTAGTTTCCATTCAAGTGAATATGAAAATGATTCATATTCCGATGTTTCTGTTCTTCCTATTAGTTTCGATTCAAGTGAATAGGAAAATAATTCATATTCCAATGTTTTTGCTTTTCCTATTAGTTTCGATTCAAGTGAATATGAAAATGATTCATATTCCGATGTTTTTGTTCTTCCTATTAGTTTCGATTCAAGCGAATACAAAAATGATTCATATTCCGATGTTTTTGTTCTTCCTATTAGTTTCGATTCAAGCGAATACGAAAATGATTCATATTCCGATGTTTTTGTTCTTCCTATTAGTTTCGATTCAAGCGAATATGAAAATGATTCATATTTCGATGTTTTTCTTCTTCCTAATAGTTTTGATTCAAGTGAATATGAAAATGATTCATATTCTGATGTTTTTGTTCTTCCTATTAGTTTCGATTCAAGTGAATATGAAAATGATTCATATTTTGATGTTTTTGTTTTTCCTATTAGTTTCGATTCAAGTGAATATGAAAATGATTCATATTCCAATGTTTTTTCTTTTCCTATTAGTTTCGATTCAAGTGAATATGAAAATGATTCATATTCCGATGTTTCTGTTCTTCCTATTAGTTTTGATTCAAGTGAATATGAAAATGATTCATATTCTGATGTTTTTGTTCTTCCTATTAGTTTCGATTCAAGTGAATATGAAAATGATTCATATTTTGATGTTTTTGTTCTTCCTATTAGTTTCCATTCAAGTGAATATGAAAATGATTCATATTTTGATGTTTCTGTTCTTCCTATTAGTTTCGATTCAAGTGAATATGAAAATGATTCATATTCCAATGTTTTTGTTCTTCCTATTTGTTTCGATTCAAGGGAATATGAAAATGATTCATATTCCGATGTTTTTGTTCTTCCTATTAGTTTCGATTCAAGCGAATACGAAAATGATTCATATTCCGATGTTTTTATTCTTCCTATTAGTTTCGATTCAAGTGAATATGAAAATGATTTATATTCCGATGTTTCTGTTCTTCCTATTAGTTTCGATTCAAGTGAATATGAAAGTGATTCATATTCCAATGTTTTTGCTGTTCCTATTAGTTTCAATTCAAGTGAATATGAAAATGATTCATATTCCGATGTTTTTGTTCTTCCTATTAGTTTCGATTCAAGCGAATACGAAAATGATTCATATTCCAATGTTTTTGCTTTTCCTATTAGTTTCGATTCAAGTGAATATGAAAATGATTCATATTTTGATGTTTTTGTTTTTCCTATTAGTTTCGATTCAAGTGAATATGAAAATGATTCATATTTCGATGTTTTTGTTATTCTTATTAGTTTCGATTCAAGTGAATATGAAAATGATTCATATTTCGATGTTTTTGTTCTTCTTATTAGTTTCGATTCAAGTGAATATGAAAATGATTCATATTTTGATGTTTTTGTTCTTCCTATTTGTTTCGATTCAAGTGAATATGAAAATGATTCATATTCTGCTGTTTTTGTTTTTCCTATTAGGTTCGATTCAAGTGAATATGAAAATGATTCATATTTCGATGTTTTTATTCTTCCTATTAGTTTCGATTCAAGCGAATATAAAAATGATTCATATTCCGATGTTTTTGTTCTTCCTATTAGTTTCGATTCAAGCGAAAATGAAAATGATTCATATTTCGATGTTTTTGTTCTTCGTATTAGTTTCGATTCAAGTGAATATGAAAATGATTCATATTCCGATGTTTTTGTTCTTCATATTAGTTTCGATTCAAGTGAATATGAAAATGATTCATATTCCGATGTTTCTGTTCTTCCTATTAGTTTCGATTCAAGTGTATATGAAAATGATTCATACTCCGATGTTTTTGTTTTTCCTATTAGTTTCGATTCAAGTGAATATGAAAATGATTCATATTTCGATGTTTTTGTTCTTCCTATTAGTTTCCATTCAAGTGAATATGAAAATGATTCATATTCCGATGTTTCTGTTCTTCCTATTAGTTTTGATTCAAGTGCATATGAAAATGATTCATATTACAATGTTTTTGCTTTTCCTATTAGTTTCGATTCAAGGGAATATGAAAATGATTCATATTCCGATGTTTTTGTTCTTCCTATTAGTTTCGATTCAAGCGAATACGAAAATGATTCATATTCCGATGTTTTTGTTCTTCCTATTAGTTTCGATTCAAGCGAATACGAAAATGATTCATATTCCGATGTTTTTGTTCTTCCTATTAGTTTCGATTCAAGCGAATATGAAAATGATTCATATTCCGATGTTTTTCTTCATCCTATTAGTTTTGATTCAAGTGAATATGAAAATGATTCATATTCTGATGTTTTTGTTCTTCCTATTAGTTTCGATTCAAGTGAATATGAAAATGATTCATATTTTGATGTTTTTGTTTTTCCTATTAGTTTCGATTCAAGTGAATATAAAAATGATTCATATTTCGATGTTTTTGTTCTTCCTATTAGTTTCGATTCTAGTGAATATGAAAATGATTCATATTCCGATGTTTCTGTTCTTCCTATTAGTTTCGATTCAAGTGAATATGAAAATGATTCATATTTCGATGTTTCTGTTCTTCCTATTAGTTTCGATTCAAGTGAATATGAAAATGATTCATATTTCGATGTTTCTGTTCTTCCTATTAGTTTCGATTCAAGTGAATATGAAAATGATTCATATTTTGATGTTTTTGTTCTTCCTATTAGTTTCGATTCAAGTGAATATGAAAATGATTCATATTCCGATGTTTCTATTCTTCCTATTAGTTTCGATTCAAGTGAATATGAAAATGATTCATATTCCGATGTTTTTGTTCTTCCTATTAGTTTCGATTCAAGCGAATACGAAAATGATTCATATTCCGATGTTTTTGTTCTTCCTATTAGTTTCGATTCAAGCGAATATGAAAATGATTCATATTCCGATGTTTTTGTTCTTCATATTAGTATCGATTCAAGCGAATATGAAAATGATTCATATTTCGATGTTTTTCTTCTTCCAATTAGTTTTGATTCAAGTGAATATGAAAATGATTCATATTCTGATGTTTTTGTTCTTCCTATTAGTTTCGATTCAAGTGAATATGAAAATGATTCATATTCCGATGTTTTTGTTCTTCCTATTAGTTTCGATTCAAGCGAATACAAAAATGATTCATATTCTGATGTTTTTGTTCTTCCTATTAGTTTCGATTCAAGCGAATATGAAAATGATTCATATTTCGATGTTTTTCTTCTTCCAATTAGTTTTGATTCAAGTGAATATGAAAATGATTCATATTCTGATGTTTTTGTTCTTGCTATTAGTTTCGATTCAAGTGAATATGAAAATGATTCATATTTTGATGTTTTTGTTTTTCCTATTAGTTTCGATTCAAGTGAATATGAAAATGATTCATATTTCGATGTTTTTGTTCTTCTTATTAGTTTCGATTCAAGTGAATATGAAAATGATTCATATTTTGATGTTTTTGTTCTTCCTATTTGTTTCGATTCAAGTGAATATGAAAATGATTCATATTCTGCTGTTTTTGTTTTTCCTATTAGGTTCGATTCAAGTGAATATGAAAATGATTCATATTTCGATGTTTTTATTCTTCCTATTAGTTTCGATTCAAGCGAATATAAAAATGATACATATTCCGATGTTTTTGTTCTTCCTATTAGTTTCGATTCAAGCGAAAATGAAAATGATTCATATTTCGATGTTTTTGTTCTTCGTATTAGTTTCGATTCAAGTGAATATGAAAATGATTCATATTCCGATGTTTTTGTTCTTCCTATTAGTTTCGATTCAAGTGAATATGAAAATGATTCATATTCCGATGTTTCTGTTCTTCCTATTAGTTTCGATTCAAGTGTATATGAAAATGATTCATACTCCGATCTTTTTGTTTTTCCTATTAGTTTCGATTCAAGTGAATATGAAAATGATTCATATTTCGATGTTTTTGTTCTTCCTATTGCTTTTCCTATTAGTTTCGATTCAAGCGAATACGAAAATGATTCATATTCCGATGTTTTTGTTCTTCCTATTAGTTTCGATTCAAGCGAATACAAAAATGATTCATATTCTGATGTTTTTGTTCTTCCTATTAGTTTCGATTCAAGCGAATATGAAAATGATTCATATTTCGATGTTTTTCTTCTTCCAATTAGTTTTGATTCAAGTGAATATGAAAATGATTCATATTCTGATGTTTTTGTTCTTGCTATTAGTTTCGATTCAAGTGAATATGAAAATGATTCATATTTTGATGTTTTTGTTTTTCCTATTAGTTTCGATTCAAGTGAATATGAAAATGATTCATATTTCGATGTTTTTGTTCTTCTTATTAGTTTCGATTCAAGTGAATATGAAAATGATTCATATTTTGATGTTTTTGTTCTTCCTATTAGTTTCGATTCAAGTGAATATGAAAATGATTCATATTTCGATGTTTTTGTTATTCTTATTAGTTTCGATTCAAGTGAATATGAAAATGATTCATATTCCGATGTTTTTGTTCTTCCTATTAGTTTCGATTCAAGTGAATATGAAAATGATTCATATTCCGATGTTTCTGTTCTTCCTATTAGTTTCGATTCAAGTGAATATGAAAATGATTCATATTCCAATGTGTTTGCTGTTCCTATTAGTTTCAATTCAAGTGAATATGAAAATGATTCATATTCCGATGTTTTTGTTCTTCCTATTAGTTTCGATTCAAGCGAATACGAAAATGATTCATATTCCAATGTTTTTGCTTTTCCTATTAGTTTCGATTCAAGTGAATATGAAAATGATTCATATTCCGATGTTTTTGTTCTTCCTATTAGTTTTGATTCAAGTGAATATGAAAATGATTCATATTTCGATGTTTTTGTTCTTCTTATTAGTTTCGATTCAAGTGAATATGAAAATGATTCATATTTCGATGTTTTTGTTTTTCTTATTAGTTTCGATTCAAGTGAATATGAAAATGATTCATATTTTGATGTTTTTGTTCTTCCTATTTGTTTCGATTCAAGTGAATATGAAAATGATTCATATTCTGCTGTTTTTGTTTTTCCTATTAGGTTCGATTCAAGTGAATATGAAAATGATTCATATTTCGATGTTTTTATTCTTCCTATTAGTTTCGATTCAAGCGAATATAAAAATGATTCATATTCCGATGTTTTTGTTCTTCCTATTAGTTTCGATTCAAGCAAAAATGAAAATGATTCATATTTCGATGTTTTTGTTCTTCGTATTAGTTTCGATTCAAGTGAATATGAAAATGATTCATATTCCGATGTTTCTGTTCTTCCTATTAGTTTCGATTCAAGTGTATATGAAAATGATTCATACTCCGATGTTTTTGTTTTTCCTATTAGTTTCGATTCAAGTGAATATGAAAATGATTCATATTTCGATGTTTTTGTTCTTCCTATTAGTTTCCATTCAAGTGAATATGAAAATGATTCATATTCCGATGTTTCTGTTCTTCCTATTACTTTCGATTCAAGTGCATATGAAAATGATTCATATTCCAATGTTTTTGCTTTTCCTATTAGTTTCGATTCATGGGAATATGAAAATGATTCATATTCCGATGTTTTTGTTCTTCCTATTAGTTTCGATTCAAGCGAATACGAAAATGATTCATATTCCAATGTTTTTGCTTTTCCTATTAGTTTCGATTCATGGGAATATGAAAATGATTCATATTCCGATGTTTTTGTTCTTCCTATTAGTTTCGATTCAAGCGAATACGAAAATGATTCATATTCCGATGTTTTTGTTCTTCCTATTAGTTTCGATTCAAGCGAATATGAAAATGATTCATATTCCGATGTTTTTGTTCTTCATATTAGTATCGATTCAAGCGAATATGAAAATGATTCATATTTCGATGTTTTTCTTCTTCCAATTAGTTTTGATTCAAGTGAATATGAAAATGATTCATATTCTGATGTTTTTGTTCTTCCTATTAGTTTCGATTCAAGTGAATATGAAAATGATTCATATTCCGATGTTTTTGTTCTTCCTATTAGTTTCGATTCAAGCGAATACAAAAATGATTCATATTCCGATGTTTTTGTTCTTCCTATTAGTTTCGATTCAAGCGAATATGAAAATGATTCATATTTCGATGTTTTTCTTCTTCCTATTAGTTTCGATTCAAGTGAATATGAAAATGATTCATATTCTGATGTTTTTGTTCTTCCTATTAGTTTCGATTCAAGCGAATATGAAAATGATTCATATTTCGATGTTTTTCTTCTTCCAATTAGTTTTGATTCAAGTGAATATGAAAATGATTCATATTCTGATGTTTTTGTTCTTCCTATTAGTTTCGATTCAAGTGAATATGAAAATGATTCATATTTTGATGTTTTTGTTTTTCCTATTAGTTTCGATTCAAGTGAATATGAAAATGATTCATATTTCGATGTTTTTGTTCTTCTTATTAGTTTCGATTCAAGTGAATATGAAAATGATTCATATTTTGATGTTTTTGTTCTTCCTATTTGTTTCGATTCAAGTGAATATGAAAATGATTCATATTTTGCTGTTTTTGTTTTTCCTATTAGGTTCGATTCAAGTGAATATGAAAATGATTCATATTTCGATGTTTTTATTCTTCCTATTAGTTTCGATTCAAGCGAATATAAAAATGATACATATTCCGATGTTTTTGTTCTTCCTATTAGTTTCGATTCAAGCGAAAATGAAAATGATTCATATTTCAATGTTTTTGTTCTTCGTATTAGTTTCGATTCAAGTGAATATGAAAATGATTCATATTCCGATGTTTTTGTTCTTCCTATTAGTTTCGATTCAAGTGAATATGAAAATGATTCATATTCCGATGTTTCTGTTCTTCCTATTAGTTTCGATTCAAGTGTATATGAAAATGATTCATACTCCGATCTTTTTGTTTTTCCTATTAGTTTCGATTCAAGTGAATATGAAAATGATTCATATTTCGATGTTTTTGTTCTTCCTATTGCTTTTCCTATTAGTTTCGATTCAAGTGAATATGAAAATGATTCATATTCCGATGTTTTTGTTCTTCCTATTAGTTTCGATTCAAGCGAATACGAAAATGATTCATATTCCGATGTTTTTGTTCTTCCTATTAGTTTCGATTCAAGCGAATATGAAAATGATTCATATTTCGATGTTTTTCTTCTTCCTATTAGTTTCGATTCAAGTGAATATGAAAATGATTCATATTTTGATGTTTTTGTTCTTCCTATTAGTTTCGATTCAAGTGAATATGAAAATGATTCATATTTCGATGTTTTTGTTCTTCCTATTAGTTTTGATTCTAGTGAATATGAAAATGATTCATATTCCGATGTTTCTGTTCTTCCTATTAGTTTCGATTCAAGTGAATATGAAAATGATTCATATTCCGATGTTTTTGTTCTTCCTATTAGTTTCGATTCAAGCGAATACAAAAATGATTCATATTCCGATGTTTTTGTTCTTCCTATTAGTTTCGATTCCAGCGAATATGAAAATGATTCATATTCCGATGTTTTTGTTCTTCCTATTAGTTTCGATTCAAGCGAATATGAAAATGATTCATATTTCGATGTTTTTCTTCTTCCTATTAGTTTCGATTCAAGTGAATATGAAAATGATTCATATTTCGATGTTTCTGTTCTTCCTATTAGTTTCGATTCATGTGAATATGAAAATGATTCATATTCCGATGTTTCTGTTCTTCCTATTAGTTTCGATTCAAGTGAATATGAAAATGATTCATATTCCAATGTTTTTGCTGTTCCTATTAGTTTCAATTCAAGTGAATATGAAAATGATTCATATTCCGATGTTTTTGTTCTTCCTATTAGTTTCGATTCAAGCGAATACGAAAATGATTCATATTCCAATGTTTTTGCTTTTCCTATTAGTTTCGATTCAAGTGAATATGAAAATGATTCATATTCCGATGTTTTTGTTCTTCCTATTAGTTTTGATTCAAGTGAATATGAAAATGATTCATATTCTGATGTTTTTGTTCTTCCTATTAGTTTCGATTCAAGTGAATATGAAAATGATTCATATTTTGATGTTTTTGTTTTTCCTATTAGTTTCGATTCAAGTGAATATGAAAATGATTCATATTTCGATGTTTTTGTTCTTCATATTAGTTTCGATTCAAGTGAATATGAAAATGATTCATATTTCGATGTTTTTGTTTTTCTTATTAGTTTCGATTCAAGTGAATATGAAAATGATTCATATTTTGATGTTTTTGTTCTTCCTATTAGTTTTGATTCAAGTGAATATGAAAATGATTCATATTCTGATGTTTTTGTTCTTCCTATTAGTTTCGATTCAAGTGAATATGAAAATGATTCATATTTTGATGTTTTTGTTTTTCCTATTAGTTTCGATTCAAGTGAATATGAAAATGATTCATATTTTGATGTTTATGTTCTTCCTATTAGTTTCGATTCAAGTGAATATGAAAATGATTCATATTTCAATGTTTTTGTTCTTCGTATTAGTTTCGATTCAAGTGAATATGAAAATGATTCATATTCCGATGTTTTTGTTCTTCCTATTAGTTTCGATTCAAGTGAATATGAAAATGATTCATATTCCGATGTTTCTGTTCTTCCTATTAGTTTCGATTCAAGTGTATATGAAAATGATTCATACTCCGATCTTTTTGTTTTTCCTATTAGTTTCGATTCAAGTGAATATGAAAATGATTCATATTTCGATGTTTTTGTTCTTCCTATTGCTTTTCCTATTAGTTTCGATTCAAGTGAATATGAAAATGATTCATATTCCGATGTTTTTGTTCTTCCTATTAGTTTCGATTCAAGCGAATACGAAAATGATTCATATTCCGATGTTTTTGTTCTTCCTATTAGTTTCGATTCAAGCGAATATGAAAATGATTCATATTTCGATGTTTTTCTTCTTCCTATTAGTTTCGATTCAAGTGAATATGAAAATGATTCATATTTTGATGTTTTTGTTCTTCCTATTAGTTTCGATTCAAGTGAATATGAAAATGATTCATATTTCGATGTTTTTGTTCTTCCTATTAGTTTCGATTCTAGTGAATATGAAAATGATTCATATTCCGATGTTTCTGTTCTTCCTATTAGTTTCGATTCAAGTGAATATGAAAATGATTCATATTCCGATGTTTTTGTTCTTCCTATTAGTTTCGATTCAAGCGAATACAAAAATGATTCATATTCCGATGTTTTTGTTCTTCCTATTAGTTTCGATTCAAGTGAATATGAAAATGATTCATATTTCGATGTTTTTGTTCTTCATATTAGTTTCGATTCAAGTGAATATGAAAATGATTCATATTTCGATGTTTTTGTTTTTCTTATTAGTTTCAATTCAAGTGAATATGAAAATGATTCATATTTTGATGTTTTTGTTCTTCCTATTAGTTTTGATTCAAGTGAATATGAAAATGATTCATATTCTGATGTTTTTGTTCTTCCTATTAGTTTCGATTCAAGTGAATATGAAAATGATTCATATTTTGATGTTTTTGTTTTTCCTATTAGTTTCGATTCAAGTGAATATGAAAATGATTCATATTTTGATGTTTATGTTCTTCCTATTAGTTTCGATTCAAGTGAATATGAAAATGATTCATATTTCAATGTTTTTGTTCTTCGTATTAGTTTCGATTCAAGTGAATATGAAAATGATTCATATTCCGATGTTTTTGTTCTTCCTATTAGTTTCGATTCAAGTGAATATGAAAATGATTCATATTCCGATGTTTCTGTTCTTCCTATTAGTTTCGATTCAAGTGTATATGAAAATGATTCATACTCCGATCTTTTTGTTTTTCCTATTAGTTTCGATTCAAGTGAATATGAAAATGATTCATATTTCGATGTTTTTGTTCTTCCTATTGCTTTTCCTATTAGTTTCGATTCAAGTGAATATGAAAATGATTCATATTCCGATGTTTTTGTTCTTCCTATTAGTTTCGATTCAAGCGAATACGAAAATGATTCATATTCCGATGTTTTTGTTCTTCCTATTAGTTTCGATTCAAGCGAATATGAAAATGATTCATATTTCGATGTTTTTCTTCTTCCTATTAGTTTCGATTCAAGTGAATATGAAAATGATTCATATTTTGATGTTTTTGTTCTTCCTATTAGTTTCGATTCAAGTGAATATGAAAATGATTCATATTTCGATGTTTTTGTTCTTCCTATTAGTTTCGATTCTAGTGAATATGAAAATGATTCATATTCCGATGTTTCTGTTCTTCCTATTAGTTTCGATTCAAGTGAATATGAAAATGATTCATATTCCGATGTTTTTGTTCTTCCTATTAGTTTCGATTCAAGCGAATACAAAAATGATTCATATTCCGATGTTTTTGTTCTTCCTATTAGTTTCGATTCCAGCGAATATGAAAATGATTCATATTCCGATGTTTTTGTTCTTCCTATTAGTTTCGATTCAAGCGAATATGAAAATGATTCATATTTCGATGTTTTTCTTCTTCCTATTAGTTTCGATTCAAGTGAATATGAAAATGATTCATATTTCGATGTTTCTGTTCTTCCTATTAGTTTCGATTCATGTGAATATGAAAATGATTCATATTCCGATGTTTCTGTTCTTCCTATTAGTTTCGATTCAAGTGAATATGAAAATGATTCATATTCCAATGTTTTTGCTGTTCCTATTAGTTTCAATTCAAGTGAATATGAAAATGATTCATATTCCGATGTTTTTGTTCTTCCTATTAGTTTCGATTCAAGCGAATACGAAAATGATTCATATTCCAATGTTTTTGCTTTTCCTATTAGTTTCGATTCAAGTGAATATGAAAATGATTCATATTCCGATGTTTTTGTTCTTCCTATTAGTTTTGATTCAAGTGAATATGAAAATGATTCATATTCCAATGTTTCTGTTCTTCCTATTAGTTTCGATTCAAGTGAATATGAAAATGATTCATATTCCAATGTTTTTGCTGTTCCTATTAGTTTCAATTCAAGTGAATATGAAAATGATTCATATTCCGATGTTTTTGTTCTTCCTATTAGTTTCGATTCAAGCGAATACGAAAATGATTCATATTCCAATGTTTTTTTCTTTTCCTATTAGTTTCGATTCAAGTGAATATGAAAATGATTCATATTCCGATGTTTTTGTTCTTCCTATTAGTTTTGATTCAAGTGAATATGAAAATGATTCATATTCTGATGTTTTTGTTCTTCCTATTAGTTTCGATTCAAGTGAATATGAAAATGATTCATATTTTGATGTTTTTGTTTTTCCTATTAGTTTCGATTCAAGTGAATATGAAAATGATTCATATTTCGATGTTTTTGTTCTTCATATTAGTTTCGATTCAAGTGAATATGAAAATGATTCATATTTCGATGTTTTTGTTTTTCTTATTAGTTTCGATTCAAGTGAATATGAAAATGATTCATATTTTGATGTTTTTGTTCTTCCTATTTGTTTCGATTCAAGTGAATATGAAAATGATTCATATTCTGCTGTTTTTGTTTTTCCTATTAGGTTCGATTCAAGTGAATATGAAAATGATTCATATTTCGATGTTTTTATTCTTCCTATTAGTTTCGATTCAAGCGAATATAAAAATGATTCATATTCCGATGTTTTTGTTCTTCCTATTAGTTTCGATTCAAGCAAAAATGAAAATGATTCATATTTCGATGTTTTTGTTCTTCGTATTAGTTTCGATTCAAGTGAATATGAAAATGATTCATATTCCGATGTTTTTGTTCTTCCTATTAGTTTCGATTCAAGTGAATATGAAAATGATTCATATTCCGATGTTTCTGTTCTTCCTATTAGTTTCGATTCAAGTGTATATGAAAATGATTCATACTCCGATGTTTTTGTTTTTCCTATTAGTTTCGATTCAAGTGAATATGAAAATGATTCATATTTCGATGTTTTTGTTCTTCCTATTAGTTTCCATTCAAGTGAATATGAAAATGATTCATATTCCGATGTTTCTGTTCTTCCTATTAGTTTCGATTCAAGTGCATATGAAAATGATTCATATTCCAATGTTTTTGCTTTTCCTATTAGTTTCGATTCATGGGAATATGAAAATGATTCATATTCCGATGTTTTTGTTCTTCCTATTAGTTTCGATTCAAGCGAATACGAAAATGATTCATATTCCGATGTTTTTGTTCTTCCTATTAGTTTCGATTCAAGTGAATATGAAAATGATTCATATTTTGATGTTTATGTTTTTCCTATTAGTTTCGATTCAAGTGAATATGAAAATGATTCATATTTCGATGTTTTTATTCTTCCTATTAGTTTCGATTCAAGCGAATATAAAAATGATTCATATTCCGATGTTTTTGTTCTTCCTATTAGTTTCGATTCAAGCGAAAATGAAAATGATTCATATTTCGATGTTTTTGTTCTTCGTATTAGTTTCGATTCAAGTGAATATGAAAATGATTCATATTCCGATGTTTTTGTTCTTCCTATTAGTTTCGATTCAAGTGAATATGAAAATGATTCATATTCCGATATGATTCATATTCCGATGTTTTTGTTCTTCCTATTAGTTTCGATTCAAGCGAAAATGAAAATGATTCATATTTCGATGTTTTTGTTCTTCCTATTAGTTTCGATTCAAGTGAATATGAAAATGATTCATATTCCGATATTTCTGTTCTTCCTATTAGTTTCGATTCAAGTGAATATGAAAATGATTCATATTCCGATGTTTTTGTTCTTCCTATTAGTTTCGATTCAAGCGAATACAAAAATGATTCATATTCCGATGTTTTTGTTCTTCCTATTAGTTTCGATTCAAGCGAATATGAAAATGATTCATATTCCGATGTTTTTGTTCTTCATATTAGTATCGATTCAAGCGAATATGAAAA
Organism: Persicaria maculosa; assembly: GCA_963922045.1. Taxonomy (NCBI): domain Eukaryota; kingdom Viridiplantae; phylum Streptophyta; class Magnoliopsida; order Caryophyllales; family Polygonaceae; genus Persicaria; species Persicaria maculosa. The sequence continues at coordinate 3,641,826 of OY998269.1, read as the reverse complement.
TGATTCATATTTCGATGTTTTTATTCTTCCTATTAGTTTCGATTCAAGCGAATATAAAAATGATTCATATTCCGATGTTTTTGTTCTTCCTATTAGTTTCGATTCAAGCAAAAATGAAAATGATTCATATTTCGATGTTTTTGTTCTTCGTATTAGTTTCGATTCAAGTGAATATGAAAATGATTCATATTCCGATGTTTTTGTTCTTCCTATTAGTTTCGATTCAAGTGAATATGAAAATGATTCATATTCCGATGTTTCTGTTCTTCCTATTAGTTTCGATTCAAGTGTATATGAAAATGATTCATACTCCGATGTTTTTGTTTTTTCTATTAGTTTCGATTCAAGTGAATATGAAAATGATTCATATTTCGATGTTTTTGTTCTTCCTATTAGTTTCCATTCAAGTGAATATGAAAATGATTCATATTCCGATGTTTCTGTTCTTCCTATTAGTTTCGATTCAAGTGCATATGAAAATGATTCATATTCCAATGTTTTTGCTTTTCCTATTAGTTTCGATTCATGGGAATATGAAAATGATTCATATTCCGATGTTTTTGTTCTTCCTATTAGTTTCGATTCAAGCGAATACGAAAATGATTCATATTCCGATGTTTTTGTTCTTCCTATTAGTTTCGATTCAAGTGAATATGAAAATGATTCATATTTTGATGTTTTTGTTTTTCCTATTAGTTTCGATTCAAGTGAATATGAAAATGATTCATATTTCGATGTTTTTGTTCTTCCTATTGCTTTTCCTATTAGTTTCGATTCAAGTGAATATGAAAATGATTCATATTCCGATGTTTTTGTTCTTCCTATTAGTTTCGATTCAAGCGAATACGAAAATGATTCATATTCCGATGTTTTTGTTCTTCCTATTAGTTTCGATTCAAGTGAATATGAAAATGATTCATATTTTGATGTTTTTGTTTTTCCTATTAGTTTCGATTCAAGTGAATATGAAAATGATTCATATTTCGATGTTTTTGTTCTTCCTATTAGTTTCGATTCTAGTGAATATGAAAATGATTCATATTCCGATGTTTCTGTTCTTCCTATTAGTTTCGATTCAAGTGAATATGAAAATGATTCATATTTCGATGTTTTTGTTCATCCTATTAGTTTCGATTCAAGTGAATATGAAAATGATTCATATTCCGATGTTTCTGTTCTTCCTATTAGTTTCGATTCAAGCGAAAATGAAAATGATTCATATTTCGATGTTTTTGTTCTTCGTATTAGTTTCGATTCAAGTGAATATGAAAATGATTCATATTCCGATGTTTTTGTTCTTCCTATTAGTTTCGATTCAAGTGAATATGAAAATGATTCATATTCCGATATTTCTGTTCTTCCTATTAGTTTCGATTCAAGTGAATATGAAAATGATTCATATTCCGATGTTTTTGTTCTTCCTATTAGTTTCGATTCAAGCGAATACAAAAATGATTCATATTCCGATGTTTTTGTTCTTCCTATTAGTTTCGATTCAAGCGAATATAAAAATGATTCATATTCCGATGTTTTTGTTCTTCCTATTAGTTTCGATTCAAGCGAAAATGAAAATGATTCATATTTCGATGTTTTTGTTCTTCGTATTAGTTTCGATTCAAGTGAATATGAAAATGATTCATATTCCGATGTTTTTGTTCTTCCTATTAGTTTCGATTCAAGTGAATATGAAAATGATTCATATTCCGATATGATTCATATTCCGATGTTTTTGTTCTTCCTATTAGTTTCGATTCAAGCGAAAATGAAAATGATTCATATTTCGATGTTTTTGTTCTTCCTATTAGTTTCGATTCAAGTGAATATGAAAATGATTCATATTCCGATATTTCTGTTCTTCCTATTAGTTTCGATTCAAGTGAATATGAAAATGATTCATATTCCGATGTTTTTGTTCTTCCTATTAGTTTCGATTCAAGCGAATACAAAAATGATTCATATTCCGATGTTTTTGTTCTTCCTATTAGTTTCGATTCAAGCGAATATGAAAATGATTCATATTCCGATGTTTTTGTTCTTCATATTAGTATCGATTCAAGCGAATATGAAAATGATTCATATTTCGATGTTTTTATTCTTCCTATTAGTTTCGATTCAAGCGAATATAAAAATGATTCATATTCCGATGTTTTTGTTCTTCCTATTAGTTTCGATTCAAGCAAAAATGAAAATGATTCATATTTCGATGTTTTTGTTCTTCGTATTAGTTTCGATTCAAGTGAATATGAAAATGATTCATATTCCGATGTTTTTGTTCTTCCTATTAGTTTCGATTCAAGTGAATATGAAAATGATTCATATTCCGATGTTTCTGTTCTTCCTATTAGTTTCGATTCAAGTGTATATGAAAATGATTCATACTCCGATGTTTTTGTTTTTTCTATTAGTTTCGATTCAAGTGAATATGAAAATGATTCATATTTCGATGTTTTTGTTCTTCCTATTAGTTTCCATTCAAGTGAATATGAAAATGATTCATATTCCGATGTTTCTGTTCTTCCTATTAGTTTCGATTCAAGTGCATATGAAAATGATTCATATTCCAATGTTTTTGCTTTTCCTATTAGTTTCGATTCATGGGAATATGAAAATGATTCATATTCCGATGTTTTTGTTCTTCCTATTAGTTTCGATTCAAGCGAATACGAAAATGATTCATATTCCGATGTTTTTGTTCTTCCTATTAGTTTCGATTCAAGTGAATATGAAAATGATTCATATTTTGATGTTTTTGTTTTTCCTATTAGTTTCGATTCAAGTGAATATGAAAATGATTCATATTTCGATGTTTTTGTTCTTCCTATTGCTTTTCCTATTAGTTTCGATTCAAGTGAATATGAAAATGATTCATATTCCGATGTTTTTGTTCTTCCTATTAGTTTCGATTCAAGCGAATACGAAAATGATTCATATTCCGATGTTTTTGTTCTTCCTATTAGTTTCGATTCAAGTGAATATGAAAATGATTCATATTTTGATGTTTTTGTTTTTCCTATTAGTTTCGATTCAAGTGAATATGAAAATGATTCATATTTCGATGTTTTTGTTCTTCCTATTAGTTTCGATTCTAGTGAATATGAAAATGATTCATATTCCGATGTTTCTGTTCTTCCTATTAGTTTCGATTCAAGTGAATATGAAAATGATTCATATTTCGATGTTTTTGTTCATCCTATTAGTTTCGATTCAAGTGAATATGAAAATGATTCATATTCCGATGTTTCTGTTCTTCCTATTAGTTTCGATTCAAGCGAAAATGAAAATGATTCATATTTCGATGTTTTTGTTCTTCGTATTAGTTTCGATTCAAGTGAATATGAAAATGATTCATATTCCGATGTTTTTGTTCTTCCTATTAGTTTCGATTCAAGTGAATATGAAAATGATTCATATTCCGATATTTCTGTTCTTCCTATTAGTTTCGATTCAAGTGAATATGAAAATGATTCATATTCCGATGTTTTTGTTCTTCCTATTAGTTTCGATTCAAGCGAATACAAAAATGATTCATATTCCGATGTTTTTGTTCTTCCTATTAGTTTCGATTCAAGCGAATATGAAAATGATTCATATTCCGATGTTTTTGTTCTTCATATTAGTATCGATTCAAGCGAATATGAAAATGATTCATATTTCGATGTTTTTCTTCTTCCAATTAGTTTTGATTTAAGTGAAAATGAAAATGATTCATATTCTGATGTTTTTGTTCTTCCTATTAGTTTCGATTCAAGTGAATATGAAAATGATTCATATTTTGATGTTTTTGTTTTTCCTATTAGTTTTGATTCAAGTGAATATGAAAATGATTCGTATTTTGATGTTTTTGTTCTTCCTATTAGTTTCGATTCAAGTGAATATGAAAATGATTCATATTTCGATGTTTCTGTTCTTCCTATTAGTTTCGATTCAAGTGAATATGAAAATGATTCATATTTCGATGTTTCTGTTCTTCCTATTAGTTTCGATTCAAGTGAATATGAAAATGATTCATACTCCGATGTTTTTGTTCTTCCTATTAGTTTCGATTCAAGCGAATACAAAAATGATTCATATTCCGATGTTTTTGTTCTTCCTATTAGTTTCGATTCAAGCGAATATGAAAATGATTCATATATCGATGTTTTTCTTCTTCCTATTAGTTTCGATTCAAGTGAATATGAAAATGATTCATATTCTGATGTTTTTGTTCTTCCTATTAGTTTCGATTCAAGCGAATATGAAAATGATTCATATTTCGATGTTTTTCTTCTTCCAATTAGTTTTGATTCAAGTGAATATGAAAATGATTCATATTCTGATGTTTTTGTTCTTCCTATTAGTTTCGATTCAAGTGAATATGAAAATGATTCATATTTTGATGTTTTTTGTTTTTCCTATTAGTTTCGATTCAAGTGAATATGAAAATGATTCATATTTCGATGTTTTTGTTCTTCTTATTAGTTTCGATTCAAGTGAATATGAAAATGATTCATATTTTGATGTTTTTGTTCTTCCTATTAGTTTCCATTCAAGTGAATATGAAAATGATTCATATTCCGATGTTTCTGTTCTTCCTATTAGTTTCGATTCAAGTGCATATGAAAATGATTCATATTCCAATGTTTTTGCTTTTCCTATTAGTTTCGATTCATGGGAATATGAAAATGATTCATATTCCGATGTTTTTGTTCTTCCTATTAGTTTCGATTCAAGCGAATACGAAAATGATTCATATTCCGATGTTTTTGTTCTTCCTATTAGTTTCGATTCAAGTGAATATGAAAATGATTCATATTTTGATGTTTTTGTTTTTCCTATTAGTTTCGATTCAAGTGAATATGAAAATGATTCATATTTCGATGTTTTTGTTCTTCCTATTGCTTTTCCTATTAGTTTCGATTCAAGTGAATATGAAAATGATTCATATTCCGATGTTTTTGTTCTTCCTATTAGTTTCGATTCAAGCGAATACGAAAATGATTCATATTCCGATGTTTTTGTTCTTCCTATTAGTTTCGATTCAAGTGAATATGAAAATGATTCATATTTTGATGTTTTTGTTTTTCCTATTAGTTTCGATTCAAGTGAATATGAAAATGATTCATATTTCGATGTTTTTGTTCTTCCTATTAGTTTCGATTCTAGTGAATATGAAAATGATTCATATTCCGATGTTTCTGTTCTTCCTATTAGTTTCGATTCAAGTGAATATGAAAATGATTCATATTTCGATGTTTTTGTTCTTCCTATTAGTTTCGATTCAAGTGAATATGAAAATGATTCATATTCCGATGTTTCTGTTCTTCCTATTAGTTTCGATTCAAGTGAATATGAAAATGATTCATATTCCAATGTTTTTGCTGTTCCTATTAGTTTCAATTCAAGTGAATATGAAAATGATTCATATTCCGATGTTTTTGTTCTTCCTATTAGTTTCGATTCAAGCGAATACGAAAATGATTCATATTCCGATGTTTTTGTTCTTCCTATTAGTTTCGATTCAAGCGAATATGAAAATGATTCATATTTCGATGTTTTTGTTCTTCCTAATAGTTTTGATTCAAGTGAATATGAAAATGATTCATATTCTGATGTTTTTGTTCTTCCTATTAGATTCGATTCAAGTGAATATGAAAATGATTCATATTTTGATGTTTTTGTTTTTCCTATTAGTTTCGATTCAAGTGAATATGAAAATGATTCATATTTCGATGTTTTTGTTCTTCTTATTAGTTTCGATTCTAGTGAATATGAAAATGATTCATATTCCGATATTTCTGTTCTTCCTATTAGTTTCGATTCAAGTGAATATGAAAATGATTCATATTCCGATGTTTTTGTTCTTCCTATTAGTTTCGATTCAAGCGAATACAAAAATGATTCATATTCCGATGTTTTTGTTCTTCCTATTAGTTTCGATTCAAGCGAATATGAAAATGATTCATATTCCGATGTTTTTGTTCTTCATATTAGTATCGATTCAAGCGAATATGAAAATGATTCATATTTCGATGTTTTTCTTCTTCCAATTAGTTTTGATTTAAGTGAATATGAAAATGATTCATATTCTGATGTTTTTGTTCTTCCTATTAGTTTCGATTCAAGTGAATATGAAAATGATTCATATTTTGATGTTTTTGTTTTTCCTATTAGTTTTGATTCAAGTGAATATGAAAATGATTCGTATTTTGATGTTTTTGTTCTCCTATTAGTTTCGATTCAAGTGAATATGAAAATGATTCATATTTCGATGTTTCTGTTCTTCCTATTAGTTTCGATTCAAGTGAATATGAAAATGATTCATATTTCGATGTTTCTGTTCTTCCTATTAATTTAGATTCAAGTGAATATGAAAATGATTCATATTCCGATGTTTTTGTTCTTCCTATTAGTTTCGATTCAAGCGAATACAAAAATGATTCATATTCCGATGTTTTTGTTCTTCCTATTAGTTTCGATTCAAGCGAATATGAAAATGATTCATATTTCGATGTTTTTCTTCTTCCTATTAGTTTCGATTCAAGTGAATATGAAAATGATTCATATTCTGATGTTTTTGTTCTTCCTATTAGTTTCGATTCAAGCGAATATGAAAATGATTCATATTTCGATGTTTTTCTTCTTCCAATTAGTTTTGATTCAAGTGAATATGAAAATGATTCATATTCTGATGTTTTTGTTCTTCCTATTAGTTTCGATTCAAGTGAATATGAAAATGATTCATATTTTGATGTTTTTGTTTTTCCTATTAGTTTCGATTCAAGTGAATATGAAAATGATTCATATTTCGATGTTTTTGTTCTTCTTATTAGTTTCGATTCAAGTGAATATGAAAATGATTCATATTTTGATGTTTTTGTTCTTCCTATTTGTTTCGATTCAAGTGAATATGAAAATGATTCATATTCTGCTGTTTTTGTTTTTCCTATTAGGTTCGATTCAAGTGAATATGAAAATGATTCATATTTCGATGTTTTTATTCTTCCTATTAGTTTCGATTCAAGCGAATATAAAAATGATTCATATTCCGATGTTTTTGTTCTTCCTATTAGTTTCGATTAAAGCGAAAATGAAAATGATTCATATTTCGATGTTTTTGTTCTTCGTATTAGTTTCGATTCAAGTGAATATGAAAATGATTCATATTCCGATGTTTTTGTTCTTCCTATTAGTTTCGATTCAAGTGAATATGAAAATGATTCATATTCCGATGTTTCTGTTCTTCCTATTAGTTTCGATTCAAGTGTATATGAAAATGATTCATACTCCGATGTTTTTGTTTTTCCTATTAGTTTCGATTCAAGTGAATATGAAAATGATTCATATTTCGATGTTTTTGTTCTTCCTATTGCTTTTCCTATTAGTTTCGATTCAAGTGAATATGAAAATGATTCATATTCCGATGTTTTTGTTCTTCCTATTAGTTTCGATTCAAGCGAATACGAAAATGATTCATATTCCGGTGTTTTTGTTCTTCCTATTAGTTTCGATTCAAGCGAATATGAAAATGATTCATATTTCGATGTTTTTCTTCTTCCTATTAGTTTCGATTCAAGTGAATATGAAAATGATTCATATTTTGATGTTTTTGTTTTTCCTATTAGTTTCGATTCAAGTGAATATGAAAATGATTCATATTTCGATGTTTTTGTTCTTCCTATTAGTTTCGATTCTAGTGAATATGAAAATGATTCATATTCCGATGTTTCTGTTCTTCCTATTAGTTTCGATTCAAGTGAATATGAAAATGATTCATATTCCGCTGTTTTTGTTCTTCCTATTAGTTTCGATTCAAGCGAATACAAAAATGATTCATATTCCGATGTTTTTGTTCTTCCTATTAGTTTTGATTCAAGCGAATATGAAAATGATTCATATTCCGATGTTTTTGTTCTTCCTATTAGTTTCGATTCAAGCGAATATGAAAATGATTCATATTTCGATGTTTTTCTTCTTCCTATTAGTTTTTATTCAAGTGAATATGAAAATGATTCATATTCTGATGTTTTTGTTCTTCCTATTAGTTTCGATTCAAGTGAATATGAAAATGATTCATATTTTGTTGTTTTTGTTTTTCCTATTAGTTTCGATTCAAGTGAATATGAAAATGATTCATATTTTGATGTTTATGTTCTTCCTATTAGTTTCGATTCAAGTGAATATGAAAATGATTCATATTTCGATGTTTCTGTTCTTCCTATTAGTTTCGATTCATGTGAATATGAAAATGATTCATATTCCGATGTTTCTGTTCTTCCTATTAGTTTCGATTCAAGTGAATATGAAAATGATTCATATTCCGATGTTTTTGTTCTTCCTATTAGTTTCAATTCAAGCGAATACAAAAATGATTCATATTCCGATGTTTTTGTTCTTCCTATTAGTTTCGATTCAAGCGAATATGAAAATGATTCATATTTCGATGTTTTTCTTCTTCCTATTAGTTTCGATTCAAGTGAATATGAAAATGATTCATATTCTGATGTTTTTGTTCTTCCTATTAGTTTCGATTCAAGTGAATATGAAAATGATTCATATTTTGATGTTTTTGTTCTTCCTATTAGTTTCGATTCAAGTGAATATGAAAAATGATTCATATTCCGATGTTTTTGTTCTTCCTATTAGTTTCGATTCAAGCGAATATGAAATGATTCATATTTCGATGTTTTTGTTTTTCCTATTAGTTTCGATTCAAGTGAATATGAAAATGATTCATATTTTGATGTTTTTGTTTTTCCTATTAGGTTCGAAACCGAAGTTGTACAACGTCGAAACCGAAGTTGTAATTGCCAATTACAACGTTCAATCAGACGTTGTAAAGGGTACATTCCCCAATTACAACGTCCAATCAGACGTTGTAAACCTCACTCTGCAACGTCCTATATGACGTTGTGCAGACTGACCTAGAAAACGCGTAATTGACGTCATGTATGGTCCCCCCTTCGATACCCTTATATCCCTCCGCCATCAGGCCGAATGAATGTCATCCCTTCACCTCACTATTCCAAACAATAGTAATTCGCTTTCATTTGTAGAGAGGAATATGTCATCCTCAGAAAGTGAAGGAGCGATGGAGGTGGCACGAGTTGAAGCTCCCGCACCATGAACCAATGTTTGTCTCTATGTTTGTATCTGTATCCAGTTTAGCCTGAAGTAAAGATGTAAGTAAAATCATGTGCATATATGTTGTTATGTCTTTATCTAGTTTCAAGACTTTACAATTGCGTTTACCGACGCCCGTATTTGGCAAAGCCGTAATGAAATGGTCGACCATTTTAAGCAACTCGGCATGAGGAACAACATGGTCTTAGTAATCAAGCGATCGTGGTCTAGCGCTGCAAACCGATCGAGTGGCGTGTTGTTAGCGTGCGAGCAATATGGGGTGTTTCGCAGAAGGAGGAAGCAGATTCGCAGCACGCAGAGAAAACTAAGCAACTGTCCGTTCTCCTTACTCGGTCATGAGGGGGGACTGGGTATGTGGATGATGACCGTGCAAAATGGAACGTACAACCATCACCTCCCTCACCGATTGAAGGGTCATGCTTAAGTGGGAAGGATGACACCAGGGGAGAAGAAAATGTGCAATTGGATGAAAGACATAGGGGCTACGGCAAGTAGATGCGAATAGCGTCACCTCAGCGCGATCACTGGAGAACACCCTCAACAAGCTCGCCGTTGAAGAGAGAGGAAATCTAACGATGACCCAAGATACCCTCCATCGTCTACGAGAAAGGGGCTACTACTACGAATTCAGGAGAAGCCCAAATGATGACAATGTATTGAATGACCTTTTTCTCACACACCCGGATGGGATTCGTCTCTTTAACAAATACCCGTACGTCATCGTTATGGATAGTACGTACAAGACCAACGCGTAAGTACTATATCCTTTGTATTCGTACATTTCTTCAATATAGAGTCTTATGCTAATGTGAGTATGTTGCTGCACTGCGTCCACAGGTACAACGTCGCGCTGTGCGAGATGGTCGGCTTAACGCCAACGGGAAATAACTTTTGCATCGCCTATGCCTTTATGGCACGCGAGGACGAGGACACGTACGCTTGGGTGCTCAACAACCTACGTGTTATTCTTCAAGGTAAGGTACCCGATTCGATCATGACAGATCGGGAGCTGGGCCTTCTCGCTGCACTTAGGGCCGTCTTCCCCGATGTTCAACATCTACTGTGCTGGTTACATGTAACTCACAAGTGTGAAGAGGCCGCTTTAAAGATTACAAAAAATCTGAAACTTGCAGTTCTATTCAAGAATCACATGTGGGGTTTATTCTCGTCTTCGTCGGAGGAGTCTTTCGAGCGGCGCCGAAGATGGCTCACGGCCAATGGCGCCCCATACCCGAGGTCATGAGGTATCTAGAAACGGTGTGGCTCATCCACCGGACGAGCCTTGTCAGATGTCACACCGATCACGTCCTGAACTTTGGAACGAGGACAAGCAATAGGTACGCATATCGTTTCCGTCGTTACGCTTGTCACTCCTTTACTACATTTCGACATTCGTTCACCTCGAGCACATGATGCATCGTGTAGGGTTGAAGGCCAGCATAAAGTGTTGAAGGAGGCATTACACTCGTCCACAGGTGATTTTTGTGTCGTGGTGGATGCCATTCATCGAGTTAATGAATGTCAGGTACATGAGCTCCAGACTGCGTTGGAGATAGATCGTTTTAAATGGCCAACTAACGCACACGACGTCCCCTTATTTGAAGAGATTAAACACGTGGTTTCAAAGAAGTGTTTCGAATATCTCTACACTCATTGGAGGACCGTTGTCGATGGAAAAGTCCCTTCAGAGTGCGTCGACCGGTATTGGAGAATTTGCTATGGGCTGTCGTGCGTGCACGACGTTCAGCGTTGTGTTGCTGAAGGAGTTCCAATAACACCTGATGACATCCACCCATTTTGGAGAGATCTGACGTGGGATGAATCAGACAATGCAGCCTTACCCTATGCCATGTCGACTTCGTACACTGCATCCAATGAAGCCTGTGACCCTGATCTGCACCCACCCAAGCAGGGTAGCATACGTTCAAAGGGCACACCTAGAGGGAGGAGGAACCCATGCAGAACGAATCCTTTACGATATGAGGAATATCGGGCCAATTTTGAAAGGGAGGAAGCCAGATCAGGTCGCCGAGGTAGGGACCGACAGTCCGGATTACCGTCCGATGCACAGTACTGGGGTTTTGACTGGGGTCACAACAATGTGGACCCTTTTATGTTCAGGTACATTGCGGCAGCCGTCAATGTTGTAGGAGATGGTCACTGCGGATATCGGGCTTTGGCACAACTGATGTTACGGACAGGAGAGGCACGGTTTTGAGATATGAAAGGGTTATTGTGCAACCATTTCAAATAGAATCATCAACTTTACGTTGGTTGTTACATGGGAGGGTATACGGTGCGAGAGTTTGTCAACCTGCAGAGTTACTCCGGTATAGTAGGAGGTGACCGAATATACTGGATCGAGATGCCGATCATGGGTCTTGTCACTACAAAAAAAAAACAATTTAGCATCGGCAATTTACCGTGGCGAAAAGCCGATCTGGGGTGGCAAAACCTATTTAGCCACGGACGTAGCCACGAGAAACAAGGGGTGGCCAAGTCCGCGGTGGCAAAATGATAATAGCTACGGATGCTTGCCGTGGCGACCAACCTAGCCACGGCATAGCGACGCTTGTCCAAAGGAACCAAATTTGGCCACCCCAGAGAGTTGCCGTAGCTAGCTAAGTTTCAGCCAACAATTTCCCACCCAAATTTGGCGCCATTTTTTCCCATTTTGCGACGGTCTACTGTCGTGGCTACGAGAGTAGTAGCCAAGTTCCAGCCAAAAATTTCCCTCCCTAATTTGGCGCCATTTTTCACCGGTTTACGACGGTAGGATGCCGTGGCTACGATATGAAATTGTAAAAAAATATACCGCCAAAATTATGGCGCCTTTTCACACCCTGCCACGGCAAGTACCCGATGCTATTGTCCTCGGTTATTTCTGTATCTCGCCGCGGTATATAGCTGTTGCCAAGTGTAATGGCAGCCCATTACACTTGGCAAAAGTGTACAACTGTGCAAATGTGTCTATCAAAGCAACTTCTCATAATCCAAACCTGTCCAAATGTGCCTAATCTAACCTGTCCTAATGTATCTATCAAAGCAACTTCACAAAAAGTGTACAACCATAACAATTCTTCCAAATTACATTTTTAGATAAAGCAAAAGTGCATTCAACATTGTAATTACACCTAATTGTTTGAAAGAACACGTACAATGACTTATGCATTCGAAGTCTTTAATCTAAAGTTCAAACTTCCCGACAAAATGTGAATGTACTTACATAAAGCCAAAAACAGCACACAAAGTCCTGATCTTGGTGCCAATTTGAATCCCCTCTTCACCACTTCATTCAGAAAGCCTTTCAGGAGGGTCGTCACTGCATGCATCATCATCTTCTTCCATAGATTCATCATCATCTTCAGCGGTGATCGGGGTCGGGGTCTTCAGAGCTTCCTCGGTGGGGGATAAGAGAAGAGCTCCTTCTCCTATAGACTCTCTCTGATGGACACTTGTTGTCTATAATAAAAAGCACATAAAAAAAGATTTATCGAAAGAAATAGACTCGACTTTATCTAACAAAAAAATATATAGAGCATTCACTTGATTTATCGAGAGAAATAAAGTTCCCCTATTCGGATCTTGAAAAAACAGTACATACCAAACATTTAGTATAGCATTCACTTGATGATTGTATAGGTCGCTAGAACTAAGTGATAACATGACACAAAGACTTATGGTAATAACAAACAATTAATATAGAAGAAGTTCAACTAACCTGTGCTTGTGATTGTGAGCTTCCCCTATCATTGCACCCGAAAGTCGTCATCAAGTCAGCTTTGAAGTCTACAAGTTTCTGTTCGACTAACTTTGTGAGGTTGTCAGCCACCTCTTTGAATTGGCGTAGCACGTCCTCATTGGTAATAGGTGTGCTTGATGATCCTGGATACACCAAATGAGGAGGGGCACTTGCACCATATGTCCGACAGTATCCATGTCCATCGTCTCCAACAACCCGATGGAATATCTTGTCTTTGACGACAGTTAGGTCCCTTTGATCCTCTGGTTCCAAACTTAATAGTGTGTTATAGTCCTTATACATTATGACAATGCGAAAAGAACAATTTAAAGCGTGTCTCCACACGTAAAACAATTAAATAAATTTTGATAGATACAAGGTCGAACAAACTTACAATAGCTTCAATAACGTCATGATCATCTTATCAACCGGTTGGCCACTTTTATGCATCTAGTTGACAATGTAAAGGAAAAACTGATCAGATCAAATCCATCAGAAACCGACAGTAAGAATGTAAAGGAAAAACTGATGAGATGAAAATCTGACATGTAAAGGAAAAACTGACAGTAACAATGCCATCCAAATTATCAGATCAAAATGAAAACTAAGATAGCACATTGCATAGAGATCCATGAGAAAATAATAATACTAAAAGAAACAGCTCAAAATTGAACAGAAACAACTCAAATTTGACATATCTCAATGACAGAATATGATAACATATTCTATCACTGAAAAGTCAAAACTCATTCAATAATGTTTGGAGTCTCTGTCCAAAATTTATATATAAAAAAATTATGCACAAAAAAGAGGTCTAAAGTTCAGCAAATATGTTAATCAATCTCCCAATAATCTCACAACATACTCGTAATAATATACTACAAAGAGTAAGCGGTCAGGAAGCATCTAATGCAAGGCAGGCCACTTTCAGCAACAACACTGATTCAGAGGAGTTGTTATCCAACTTGGCAGAGTCAAAGAAGAAAGTGACGTGACCTCATGTCTAATTTCGGCATTTGATGCTATATATTATAGAAAGCACTTAAAGATAGTACTTATTTATACTCAAAGAAGGTGCAACTATACATGTACCTCATGTCTAATTTCGGCAAAAGACTTTCGACCGGTGACATGTGATGGTCCATGCTTATCTCGATTCATAGAGTTCTGGTGGGCTTATATATAAGAAGACATTTCACGAGAAGTCACTTAATATACAAGAATTAAAATGTAAGCACGTACAATATTATGTAATTAAGCAAAACCTCCGCCTCTACGGTTCTCCAAAATGCAATAAGAGCAAGCCAATCAGGTGGTAAAACAGTTGGAGGATTCTTCTTCTCAAGATCTGGATCATCTTTGCACTTCAAAAAATATGCCTTCTTGGTTTTTGACTTGTAGTCCTTCCACATGCTATTGCACGTTCTTAGGCAAACCTCTTTATAACCATTCGGAACAGTCAACAAATTTCTCTACAAGTTGTAAACACCATTAAGTTAATTATAATGTGCCTTGAATAACCTTAGAGTTGTTACATATCAGGTGAGAACATATTAGAGTTGTTAAGCTAATTGGTTGCATTTGCTAATTATTATATATTACAGCAACTTTAAAGAATATAAACGAGAGAAAAGAGGAAATTAGACAGCAGTTGTAAGGATGTGCAAATGTGAGGATCACCTCAACTTCTGCCCATATACTTTCCTTTACGGAGTCATCTATACTGGTCAAGTCCAGATGTGTCAATGGGAGTCCGTGTCCATCACACACTATTATCCCCAGTTGAGCCTTCAGACGTTTGGCATTCTCCCCTACAGGTTGGCAGGCATCATTGAATTCAATAGGGTTTTTGGAACCAGTGTTCCAACCCGGCACACCCTTACTATGGCCTTGATGGGTAATGTGTTAAGCTTGAACTTCAAAAAAATAGAATAAGATACAAATGAACTTCACTTTAGTAAATAGCTTCAACTGGAGCAGAAGAGCTTAAAATTGAAACACGCATAACACACATGAAAATCAAGTGAAGTTTCACAATCAACATATTTAGTAGAAAAGGCACATCCATCACATTAATTCTAGGTAGTCACAATAAACGTCAATTTACTCACACCAGACCATAATAACACTAACCTCAACATTAATCTTAAAATTCCATGATTTACCAAATTACCACATATAAACTCTAGGCCCATAATGCCACGTGGCAAATTCTGAATGGTCCTTAAGTATAGTTGATATATGACCAATTAACATTCACTTAAAGATTCAAAATGAACAAACCCTAGCTATTTTTGTTCTATATAAATCCACCCTTACATTAGTGCAATTTCCCATCTTAAAATTCGGGACCAAGCATGGGAGTTTATGAGATGCAAAAGTTCAAAGAGATGGAGGAGAAGAAGTGGAAGACCCGAATGAAGTACAAAGAGATTAAAATTGACTTTACTAAATATGTTGATTATGGTAAAACTGCATTACCAAAAGGATCTTCAACTGGAGCAGGAAGAGCTTGAAGTTGAGCTTGAACTTCAAAAAAAAAAAAAAGTCATATGAAATATAATAGCTTCAAACATTTGTTAAATAGCTTTCCATAATTTGTTTCAAACTGCATTACCAGGAGGATCTTCAACTTGAACAGGAACCACACTTCGTTGAGCTTCAGTTGGAGATGGAGATGGAGTTGAAAGTAGAGCACTAAGTGGAGCACTAAGTACTGGGACTGATGCAGAGGAAGCACTACTACTGGGAAGCGCTGCAGCTGCTGATGTCGAAGGTGGAGCACTAACGGGGACTGATGCAGCTACTGATGCTGATTCTGATGACCCGCCCTGGGAGGAAGCGGACTTCCTAGATACTAGGAACTCGGACATGGTTCGCGGTCTACCGGGTCCGCCCTTTCTTTTCTTCATATTTGCCTATAAAAATATAAAACCATTAGTGTAAGATTACAAACCAAAGTTATTAGATAAAAAGTACAATAATGTAACATAACCAAGAGAGTATCATAAAAGTTATCATAACAGATAAGAGCACACCAGACCATCAAAATCAGTAAAGAGCACAATATGATCATGAAAGTAAATAATGGCTAATCCATTCCCTCTATCCAATAAGAGTATCATTATCCACCGACTCAGTTCTTGTATCCATCTCATCATCAACATCCACATGGGAATACTCTTTTGATTCCACTTCCCCAACAGTAAGCCACCCATGTCCAGTAGGATCCGGGTTATACCACACTTGACGTGCTTGAGATGCGAATATAAAAGGCTCATCCCCAACTCGATCTTGCGAGTACAATAATTTGTGGAAGTTCACTAAGGTGAATTTAAAAGGGTCCAACATCACACCGGTTGAAGGATGAGCCCACTCACACCAAAATAATACATAGTTGATATCTACAACATATGTAACCCTGATAATATCGGTCAATCTCCCATAGTATGGTGTAGAATCTCCTTCTACAAACACCCCACAATTTTGTCTCGTTCTTTTGTTGTCTAAACTTTTCACACGAAATAAATAACCATTGCAACTGTATAAGGTCAGCCTTGCTGCTACGGGTGAAGGGGGGTTCGACAACGCCACAATTTCATCACTTACCGCATCACCTGCCCGTAGTAATCCTTCCACCTATAATATTTGGTTAGCATTAGTAGTTGATGGTTGCAAATAGAATTGAATCTTGGAGCATGATGTTAAGGGCATATGTGAAGTTGCCACTCATATGTGATTTAAACCATTCAGAAAAATCATTGAAATGAGTTAATGCCACTGACTGATCGTTTTCCGTAGGACTTTGATTTTTAATGAATACCAAATGTGACCTTCATAAGATAAAATACGAAAAAGGTTACCGAGGATCCAATCATAAATTCATAACCATAAATAACTGTAATTTGTACTTAAAATGCAGTCGGCTTACTTCAGATAGGGTGTCACTACATCAATATGAAATAAGACCCATCGATGTATTTGTGCTCGCGTTATTTCTGGAAGAATGAATGCCTTTCCCTTATTGTCATCGTCTGTTTTCCTTCTTGGAGGTCTGTGGGACTTGCTCTCCACATCTTCTAGATATTGAGCACAAAAGTTCATGCATTCTTCCATAACATACCCTTTCGCTAATGACGTTTCTGGGCATGCATGTTGTCTTACATAATTCTTCAAAGTAAGGAGAAACCTCTCTATAGGGTATATCCAATGAAACTGGACAGCCTTACCAATTACAGCTTCCTCGGCAAGATGTATCGGCAAATGCTCCATTACATCCATAAAAGATGGTGGAAATATTTTCTCAATCTCACAAAGAGTTATGGTAATGTCAGAACGTGTTTCTTCCAATGTACCACGAGAATTGACCTTCGAGCACAACCCTTTAAAGAACTTCCCTACGTCAATCAGAACAGAAACCACATTCCTAGGCAAGGAACTCCGTACACATAGTGGAATCAGCTGTTGTATAAGGATGTGATAATCATGGCTTTTAAGCCCTCCAATGGAACGATCCTTCAAATTAACTCTCCGAGCAATGTTGGAGCATGAACCATCAGGCATTCTTGCCTGGGATAAGGCTAGCAGAAACTTATCTTTCCCGTCATTGTCCATCTCAAAGTCGGCTCTCTCATAATACTCGGCACCAGTCTCTGTGCGCTTCACATGGTACTCCTTTCGAATTCCCAAGCTTTCTAGGTCACGGCGAGAAGAGACATTGTCCTTTGCTTTTCCTTTAACTCCCATGATTGTGTGCAGAACATTTTCGGCAAAGTTTTTCTCAGCATGCATCGCATCTATACTATGCGGTAGAAGATTGTCTTTCCAATAAGGCAGCTCAAACAAGATGCTTTTTTTTCTTCCAATTATGCTGTTTTTTTTTGGATGGATCCCTTTCCGGTTTCTCAGGTCCCATCTTATGTCTCGCGATCATGTCTTACTTTTTATAACAAGTAAGCACCCCATTCTCATGAAGTTGTGACAGACGTTCAACCCCGGTCATTCTTGAAGGAGCTTCGGCAAATTCTCATCCATTGTAGAAGGACTTTGCATCTCTTCGGTACTTGTGATCATATGGAAAGAACCTCCTACTCTTCCCGTAAGACCACTTGTGGCTAGCCTTCAAATATGTTGCTCCTGACTTTGTGTTGCAATTTGGGAACCCATATTCACCTTTAGTACTCCACCCGGATAAGTTGGCATAAGCAGGAAAGTCGTTGATGGTCCACAGTAAAGCTGCTCGCAATTGAAACATTTAGTTGGTGGAAGCATCAAAAATTTCTACGTCCACTTCCCATAGTTCCTTCAATTCATCAATTAATGGCTCCAAATACATATCTATCTTATCACCGGGCCCTTTCGGTCCATCAATGAGCACAGAAAGATATATAAATGGTTGCTTCAAGATATACATGGGTGGCAAATTGTACGGAACTAGGATAACAGGCCATGTGCTATAGCTAACATTTTGATTCCCAAATGGATTAAAACCATCGGAGGCAATTCCTATACGTACATTCCTCATCTCTGCTCCAAAAGTCGGGTGTGTAGCATCAAGATGCTTCCAAGCATGAGAGTCTGTAGGATGCCTGTACACACCATCATTCACACGCTTCAAGCAATGCCATTTCATAAGAGTTGCTGATTGCGCTGTAGCAAACAACCTCTGCAATCTTGGTTTCAACGGAATGTATCTTGCTTGTTGTGCAGCTCTTCGTGTTCCGGATTCAGAACTTCCAGCCGTTTCTCTCCATCGAGATGCATTGCATATTGCACATTCATCTAGGTTTGCATCTTCATTTCGAAACAACATACAACTATTAGGACACGCATCCACGGATGTGAAAGTGAAACCCAAATCATCCACCAACTTCTGGGCTTGATAATAAGACTTAGGAAGGTTAACCCCGTCAGGCAGAGTCTCATCAAATATTGCTACCAACTCTTTAAAAGAGTTGTCTGTCCATCCGTGCAAACTTTTGGCTTGTAATAGGCGAACAGCAAAAGACAAAGTCGTATGTTTCTTAGAACCAGGATATAGAGGTAGGTGCACATCTTGCATCAGCTTCATAAATTACTTAGTGGACTTAGTTGGCCCAGGAGTAGCACCTACCCTCTCACCATCATCATTCTGATGTTCTACTGTAGGTATATTGGTGGTTCGTAAAGCATCTTCAACTAATCTAGCCATATCCACATCCATATACCCATCCGCTGCAGGTAGCCCTTCATTCCTCTGTTGCGGTTCCTCAGTCAGATCATCAATGCTCTCACCATGTTTAGTCCACAACTTATATGCAACCCAAAATCCATTATTCTGAAGGTGCTTCCGCACAACTTCCCTACCATACAACTGCCTATTTCTACATTTCCTACAAGGATAGTATATGCAAGAACCAACATCCTTGTTGGCATATGCAAAGTCTAAAAATTCATCTAACTTGGAAAAATACGGCACAGAAACTCTAGTTCCCCAGTCAATCCATGACTTGTCTATAGGCATTGTAATGGCCTATATATACACGAATTACTTACACCTACATCAAAGACGTACATAGCGCATATGACGTCTTTGAAAGAAATACAGATACGTCTAAAGGTGAATACATGCACAGATAGCCCATATGCAGAAACTGTAAAAGGTGATATACTTTTGAAAGAAATGGATGAATACACTTCTGAGGGAGTATGTTCATACTGCTATAAGTATTACTCAAGTTAAGGCATCCTATATTAGAGTTATATAAACAAGTATCACCTTTTACTTTTTTATGTAAAAGTAGATGCTTTGTGTAATAGGTGATCTGTATTTTATACAGAGATGTTTATGATCAAAATATAATTTTGTAAGTTTACTTATCTTCATTGGTATACACACTTTATGGATATATTTTAACAAATGAGTAAAGAATTAGGAACATTAATTGGGTGTTTTAGAGTATTATAAACAATGTAAAGAAGCAATTGTAATAATTTGTAAGTGTACTTATCTTAATTGGTATACACAGGAGATTTAGGGATATATTTTATGAAATGAGTAAAGAAGCAAGAATTAAGAACACTTAAAGAGTGAATACAAGTTACTGTCAACCAAGAAATGAGAACATGGATTGGGTGTTTTAGACTGTTATAAATAAAGTATAGAAGCCAAAGAACAACAACAACTTTCATAAACAAAGCTCACAATTCAACAGTAGTGGAACTATTGATTCTTACAATGACAAAAGCTCCTGAAACTCAAGTACTTTCCTAGACCGGTAAGTATACCTGTACGCAATTGCACATACAATTTGAAGTTAGTAGGAAGAAAGCAAGGAGACAAAGATATGAAAAACATAATGGCAGCATACACCCACTCAATCACAAAAAAATATACTAAGAATTCTGTGGTTACTTTATGATATTGATATTGATGTGTTATTGGTCCATTATAGAGGGCTATAAAAGCTAATAGGATGATAAGAAACATGTCTAAGCGTGAATTGGTCTTGCACTTGTCCACTAAAGACAAGGGCTATAAAAGCTATAAAAGGTAATTTTTCTTCTTTTATTATTTTTCCAAAAAAATACCTTTATTATTTATACAAAACTTTAAATGTACATGAACATATATTTATAATAAAAGGCCATAAAAGTCCAAAAATACAGAAAATTCATAAACACAAAAAAAAAAAAAGAATTGCATGCATACAGATATACAGAAAAATCAAAAAGTCAGAAAATTCAGAAACAATTATATCACATGTTGAACAACCCCAATTTCAATAAATGGAAAATAGAAAATAAAGGATTAACCCATAAAAGTCCAAACAATCAGAAATACAGAAAATTCAGAAAGTAAAACATACAGATATACAACAATATAGAAGCAACAGAAATGCAGAAATGTAGAAGCAACAGAAATGCAGAAATTCAGAAATCAGAAATTCACCCCCATCACATGTTGAATAGTGCATAAATTAATAAATGAACAAGCAGAAATCAGAAATCCACCCCAATCCTAATCACATGTTCACATGTTCAATAGTTCAACCCCAATTTCATACAATAAATATCGATCCATGGCTTGGTAAGGGGTAAGAGTTCAGTAATTCCTATAAGGCATTCTACCATCTCTCTCACAACCCTCTCTCCCACAACCCTCTCCCCTTGAAAGAAATGGCATCATCATCAGACCACCATGCCTCCTCATCAAGCCTCCTACCCCGCCCTGTCCCCATCAACATAGCGTCCAATAGCTCGGACGATGGGTTTGAGAGTTCAGGTAACCGAAATGATTGTGTTGGTTTAGATTTCATTTTTGGTATATGTATGATTATATTAGCTTCTTTATGTTTATTTATGCAGGACCAGCGCCGCCCCCATACCGACCTAATCAAAAGGTCGAGGTCGTCGGTGGCGAGGCTGGGATGCTAGGGTCGCTCTTCGAGGCGATCATTATACGAAAAGTGGATCCAACCCAGTGGGAGGTGGAGTATGAAACCCTCCTAGAAGAGAACAGAAGAGAGAAGCTTAAGGAAATCCTATCGGTTCCCCGAATTCGTCCCCGTCCACCTCGTGTTGCATATGACAGCTATGTGCTGGATGACCGTGTGGATTGTCGCTCAAAAGACGGGTATTGGTCGGGTAAGGTGATTGGTGTGTGTGCTTTTTGGAATGACCGAACATACACGGTCGAATTCCCTCTGATCGGGAGCACGGAGGTTTATCGTGCCAACCGGTTGTGCCCACATTTCGATTGGATGGATACAAATTCACTACGCAACCACATTTTCGCTTCATGTTACGATGAATTTCTATTTCAATGTGTTATTTCTTGTCTGATCCTATTGTTTTTTATGGACATTATTGTTTGGTGGAGGGTTTTAAATGTTTTTATCATTGTTGTGTATTCCTTTTGGATGTTGCTACTGATTGTTATGTATTTTCTTACTCATTGTTATGTACTTTGCTACTTGTGATTCTGGCAAGTGTTATCTGTTATGCTGTGTTGTGCTTTATTTTTTTCATTAGTCTTCTATTTATGTAAGTATTTGACTCACGTAAGTACTGTGGTACTTGTGATTCTGGTAAGTCTTCTATCTATTATGTTATGTATTTTCTTACTCATTATTATGTATTTTCTTACCCATTTTGGCTGCACTCTCGATCCCTTCACTTCAATCAATTCAAACCTAAATGATCTTTCATGGCAATGGGACATTCATACAGTTGAAGAGAGTTTCCTCCTTTTATATAGGAAGTTGTGCAAGTGAATAGCTCCTTAACTGGAGCACTTACAGGTTCAAGATCACACTAGTGAAGTGAAAGCCCATGTGCCTCACCGAAGAGGTTTTATTTTTCGTATCGCGTGTGTAATCAAGCTTATTATACAACTACCAACTAAAATAAGAAAATAAATGACAAATCATATTAGGAATTTTACTTTCAAATATATATGAATTTGAATACTTTGATTGGAATTTTAGTCAAGGCTTGTAATGGGGTTTGCACACACATGCACCTATACATGCTCGCTCACTCACATATTCACATACACAAACACCAGTACAAAGACATCTTTAAATATGTGTGAGCATGAATACATTATCACAACTTTCCACCGCCCAATATCAAGCCTACTGATGATGTATCGCAAACACACAAAGGTTCAGAGTTGTAGCTTCTAACCCTTCTATAATCTTTTATGATATTTAAAGAATTGACTTGTTTCAAAATACCTAGTATAGTTATATAGCTTTATAAAACTAATTGCTTATCCTCTGGATGTTTAGTTAGATAAATTCACATACATTGACTGATCTTGTGGATTTTACTTGATGGGAATTTAAGGTTTAAATAGTCATTGTGACATTAAAATACATCTATGCTTTTGTCAAATATATATTTATTTTTGTTAGAATGTACAGCAAAGGGGGAGGAGAGAACATTTTAAAGGTAAATGCAATCTATACATTTTTTTCCTGACATGATGAATGAAATATTAATGCAGAAGCAGTTGTAGACGAAGATAGAGAAGCATAACATGATGATGAGGAAGAGGAAAATGAAATTGAGGACGATGATGGACTAGTTGATGGACTTGAAAATTAAAGCAATTAGGTAGTGAGAGATCACAATATTGAAGCATACGGATTTGATTGCATAGAAATTAAAGAGATAAGGAATCTGAAAAACAGCAAAAAATAGTTGATGGGGTTAAATAATTAAGCGAATCAAGACATATAGGACCACATTTCATCAATTCCATAGGACCACATCTACAAGCCCATCCCATGAAATCAGGAAAAAGAAAATCAGGATATGAAGTATTAATAGACGAACAACAGTTTGGGACATGACTTACTTTCAGCACAACGATGGGCAGCAGCTGTATCTATAGTGCAGAATGGGTTTCCAGTTCCAGCAGCAAAGATCACAACTCTTCCTTTCTCCAAACGTCAGATAGATCTTCTTCGCAACAACCTAAGATATTGCTAGAGCTAGTTAATAAATGTGGTTAAAATTATAAAGTATTTGGGCAGGTTTAGGATTATAATGGTCTAGGGTACATGAGAATATGAGATACAGTGCAAAAGATGCTAATAAAGAAATACTTGGGTGATATACTAACTCTATTCCGAAACCATTCAAACGAAGCGTTTCAAGTGCCAATTTCTAAAAAAATGGAGAGAACTTCCTTGATTTCCCAATCATTCAGACAAAAAATATGCATTGTATGTTTACAGCAATGACTCTAGAGCATCAATGATCACTCTATATACTTGGACATTTTCATTTCCTTCAAGTCAAGGCCTACAAAAGGCATTCATACGTTCCAAGTAACTAACTATATGCCTTCAACAAAGTAGCATCCCCAAAATGTGCATTGTATGTTTAGAGCAATGACTCCCTAAATCCATACAACCGAAAATTTCCAAAATAAAGTAAATTTGTAGTCAATTTAGGGTAGGCACTGGTACCGAATTATTAAGGCATCAACAGAAATATGCAGCACTTTCTAAAGCATCAACAGTTTTAAACTTTTTGCCTAGTGGTTATAGAGTAAACATACACAATTATTAAGGCAATATGCAGCACTAAAAGGGTTATTCTTTGAGTTCAAAGGGAGTTATAATATTTACATTACTAATGATAAGGTCTACATATTGTCTTGCTTTAAGCATTAAGCTATCATAATGAGACATTTGAACCTAAATAAAAAACTAGTCATCTCTACAAGCAGCAAGCAGAAAAGGTTTCTGATTCATGGCCGATGAACAGGGTTGAGCAGTGCCCTTACCTAACTTTCAAACATCAAACATCAGTTAGGTCAAACCACCATACTCTCATATGAATTTAAAGTGGATGATCTACACATGATTGTGAAGTTCATAGATCCTTTATCAACCCTTGCAACCAGAGATCAGAGATAAAGCCCTTCACATCACATAGAAAAAACATAGAAAAATACCTTGTTATGAGAGCAGTTGAAGGCGCAGCCCTATTTCGGGGAGGAAGAGTGCTTATTGACGTCGATTGCGGTAAGTGAGGAGGAGGAGGAGTGAGAGTCGGTGGCCAGAAGAAGAAGACGTGCTCAGATGTAGGCCGACTTCAAACCGGAAGAAGAAACGACGGCACCGGAGGCGGGAGGGAACAAATTGGGCTTCGGATGTAGGCCGACTTCAGACCGAGATGAACTACCGACTGGCGATTTCACTTCGGGTGACTTCAGACATAGAACACCAAACTAAGAACGATTTTCCCTTTAACTCCCATCCATTTTCGAAGCTATCTACATCTGGAGAGAGGAGTTTGCGTTTCGTGCCTCAGATTTGAGCGATTTAGGGTTGAATGTGGGGAGATTTGGGGTTGAATGTGGGAGATTTGGGATTTGGGATTTAGGGTTTGAACGTGGAGAGAGATGAAGACAGAGAGTGGAGAGAGAAGAAGATAGAAAGTGGGATTTGGGATTTGGGAGGGTTTAGATTAATTTATTGGTATAGGGTTAGGGTAGATTTGGAGCGAGTCCTGTAAGTTTGGCGCCATCCTAAATTTTTTTTCCACGGCTGAGTCTTGTCGTCACACCCATGCCCGCCAGCTGAAGTGAAGCTAGCCACGGGATAGATGTTGCCGTGGAAAATTTCAGCTACGGCTCCTCATCCATTGCTAGAAGACAGCCAAAATCTACCTACTAGCTATGGCAGACCCTTGCCGTTGCTACCGTGCTCCTCATCCGTAGCTCCACCGTGGCCAAAACCACCCTGCTAGCTACGGCAGACCCTTGCCGTTGCTACCGTGCGTGGAAAAATTCTTTTTTTTTTGTAGTGTGTGTTCGCAACCGTCTACCAGGTGCCCCTTGTCGTCTTATCTTGGCACATGCCATTCACATGCCTCCCTATGTACACCGAACAACCAAATGATGCCCCCAACGAGGCCATACTAGGCCTGGCCTGCATCAGGAACCAGGATTATTTCGCAGTGGTGAGTATGATATGTGTTACTCTCACTTCAATTGCATTTCATCCATAAATTACCAAACTTAATATTCTAATATACTTATTGCAGATATGGTTACATCGCAACGCTCCTTTACCTCCTCCAACGCATGAATGGACGGCATACCATCCCCCGAGCGTCAACGGATGGGATACTTGCTTCCAAGACCAATTTGATAGATTTAGAGAATTGCGGGTTCAAGAAGGTCGTCCCCTATACCATGTTTAGGAGTCATGACACGATTTTCAGTTATCGTTGCCCTATTACATTGCCATTCATCCTTGTACGTTTGTTGTTATCAAGATGTAGAAACCATAAAAAAACAATCATTCAAGCAAAATGAACATCAGTTGGCACCAAATCGAAAATTGCAAACATTTTTTAACTTAAAATTTCAGCAAGGATTACAAACATTTTTTATCTTAAAATTTCAGCAAGGGTTCTTATATTAAACGGAACAACTACCGACGGACTCCTCAGGACTGTTTGGGTATATCCGAATATGCACCTGCTGGAACGCATATGTCGTCATCTCATCTTGGGCAGGGCGCGCTGCCATATCAACTGCATACTGGGCAAGGCTGCGACAACGCGTGAGAGACACGTCGCCGTAAAAAACGGTCAGCATATCCGTTATCTGCTCGGTGACCCGCCTATAGTACGACGCAGGGTCGTCGTCACACTCTTTACACCCGAATTGCAACTTTGGTGACCTCTCGATGATGCGGCAACCCTGCACAGAAAATAGATTGCATCGAAAAAAATGCTTATAGTTCTTGTGCTTGTAGTTGCAAGCATCATATTCAGGTGGACGACGGTGTCTCTCCACTTCAACAATGAAACGGGTCCCATCACGAAACATGCCATGTTTAATAAAGCCATTTGGGTTTGATGCCATGATGTGTGTTTAGTGTTTGGTAGGGGATGTGCCTCAGGGAACAAGTGTTGTGGTATTTATGATGGCCTAACTAACAACGTCCGATTGGACGTTGTTATGGGATATCACAACGTCGAATATGACGTTATTACAACGTCAAATATGACGTTGTTATGTAGCCCGCCCAGGCCCACTTTACAACATCTAATTTGGCGTTGTAAAGTGCCCGACCCGCCCCGTCGTCCTCCAATTCACAACTTCGTGTATGGCATATGACAACGTCGGATTAGACGTTGTAACAACGTGACATTCAACGTTGCTGCAACGTTATATCTGACGTTGTATTAGCAGCGGTAACCGCGGATTTGCGGTGTATATAGGGAGACCCTTTTCTATATCATGTTTGGCTAAATTCTCCGTTTTAGGGTTAGGGTGAACCCGACAATGTCGCGAATTGTTTGATTTCGATGTTGCTTGGACTTAGTCTGAATTTTATGAATTGATTTGATCCTAGTTGCTTAACCTAATTGATGTCAATCGATTAGAATCCTTTTTAGATTCAAGATGCTACCGCTGAGAATTGAAATTGGATACTTGGATGGATTTCATGAACCCGAAAGGGGAATTGTGTCTATTGGAACCCTAGGATTGAACTTGAGGAATCAACAATTGTTATTGTCACATTTAAACAATTGTTGAGGACTCTTGAGGATTATTAAATTATCGTAGATTCTTAGGTGTGAATCGGTTAGGCGGAAAGCGACAATGAAAGTTCAATTGATTTTGTTCTAAGGTCTATAAAGAACTTAAAAAGGTCTAGATTTGGTTAATTTAGACACAATTACTACAACATGCGACAGCTGAGTAGTGAGGACTTTAGATAATTTACCTTCAATTTGACATATTAAGGAGATGAAGTTCAAGTGAACATCGGGTTGAATTCTTTGTTGCATTGTCGTCGGAATCCTTAACCTTAGAATTACTTCTCATATATATTTTCTTCATATTCTTTGCTTGTTTTTCTTAGTTTAGACGAAAATCAAATCTCTCTTTCTTGGCTTAGCTTATTAGTTCTAGATAACAATTGATACATATATAATCCCCGTGATCGATACACGTATACTGCAATTGATCTCGTATTCTTGCGAGGTTGGTTCAGGCTAGACTATTCTTGTGTTGGTTAAGACCACAAAAAGTTTTGGCGCCGTTGCCTGGGATTGTTGATAGTATTGATTGTTGATATTATAATCATGACGAAAATATTGTGAGGATCTCATAGGGGCACTTATGAGGTGCTTAAGGGATCAATGGCATGATCCTTGGACTCATCAATTTCAAACTTCATACCCTCATTTTAGAATGACTTTAGTCGCGAGGACGAGACTTGTTTTTTGAGGTGGATGATGTAAACGCCAAGATTTTTTTTAAAATATTATTTTTATAATTATAGATTCTTTTCCAATTTAAAATTCATATAAATTCTAAGACTCCAAAAATTTTGAATAATTCCGTCCTCTATTATTCTAAGGCTTGGAAATATTTTCGGGTTTCATTATTTAATTCGGATTCGAATGTTTATTTTAGATTTATGTTGATTGCGTTGGGTAAAGATCAAAAAGCAGGTTTTGGGATTTATTTTCGGGTATTTATTTTGACTTTTATACACACTTTCACACTCCAACTCTCTCACCCCTCTCCCTATATTTCTAGCTATCAACCCCTCTCCATCAACCATGCCTCCCCTTTTCCATTCATCCATCACCTCCTCCCTCTTGCATTTTGGCACTCTACCTTCACCTTCACCATACTCCTACCCTCTTTCCATCAACTATCCCATCACCACTATTCACCACATCTCAGCTCTCCTCCATCATCCTCATCTGCGATGCCATAACCTCTATTTCCCCTGGCTTCGACAGCAGCAGCAACACCATGCAAACCCCCCTCACATCCTTGCCCCTGTTTTTCCGAGCCCAAAACAAAGCTCCACCACCCCGTTCCTCTTTCTTCTTTGAAGAGCAATAGTAGAAACATCGAGCTCCACCTTCGTCGACGTCCAACAGCACCCCAAAGTAGCCCCAGAGGACCCCAGTGCCACCACCGAGCCACCGAGACTCTGTCGTCCCCGTTCAAGCGTGAACCACTTTCGGTAAGCCGTCTTCCTCCGTTTTCTATCGGAATCACTCTTGAGCTCTACCATCATACTCACCAACATCCGATGCAGGTCTGAGGAATGATCCCGAGCCTCTGACTATAAAGGCTCGGAATTTTAAATCCAAAGTTTTGGAAATGGAAAATTAAAACGAATTTCAAATTCGAAATTTTAAAGAAAAAATCGTTAAATCAGATTTTTGAACTCATGGAACGGTTTCCGACATAAACAAAATTTTAAAAATAAAATTAGCATGGCAAACTCGATTTTCGGATTTCAAAATCTAATTGAGCCATAGAGCGGGAATCTTGGGAACTATCATTTGGGAAGCTAACGTCAGAACCTAATTTTGGGACTAACCTCGGGATTTGAGCTCACAACGTCGGAACAAGATCCTCACTCTCACCTTTCCTAGCATAGCCGAGATTTCCACACCCAAACCCAACCCTTGGAGCCATGTGGACTAAACAAGTCAAAGATGCTCATTGCTCTCTATTTTGGGGTAAACACCCACATATGCCTTTTTCTTCCTCCCTCCGTTGCTCCCCTTAAATTTGGAAAGGGACAAACCCCATCTTATCATCCACATCCTTCAAAATCAGATTTCTCCGAAGGAGAAAAACACATAACGTCATTCCAATTTCAAACAACACAAGTCAAACAAACTTGTCATAAAAAGAGAGTATTGGAAGCCAAGCATTTTAACCCTACAATATTAAAACCCTAACACTATCACCCTCTCCTCTTCTTCCCCTTGTGCCGCCACACTCAACCACCACTCTCCACCACCACAGCCGCCCTCTGCCACCTCCAAACACAACAAAAGCCACCACATTCCACCCTCCTCCCTCTCCTCTCTCGGCTAAACACCACCCCACCACGTCTCCTCCATTCTACTTGTGAACCAAAGGGTCCAGCAGTATCCTTATCCTCCTTGGAGTCTAAAGGAGCCACTTTGGAGCAGTACAACATCCTGTAAGGTCAAGATCGGAGCCCTGGAGTCTTATTCATCCTCTTTTGGTCTAACATATATAGGCTCACTCAACGACAAGATCCAGAAGAAACGAGCTTAGAATCGCCCTCAAGGTCACCCCGGAAAAGAAAAGTGAAGAAGAGAATAGTTGAGAGAGAAATCCTTTCAATTCTTTGAGTTTTATGTTCAATCTTTGTACTAACATGCTTTTGAAAACCTAGGGAAAATTTGGGAAAAGGGGGAAAAACTAACAACATCAAACAAGGCCGGAAAAGAGCTAGAATCCAAGATTCAACCTTGGAGTCGCCGCCGCGAGCATGAACTCGCAGCCACGAGTTAGAACACTGCCCTTAGGGTTCTAGCTCCCAGCCATGATGATGAGTCTCGCTGTGGTGAGAGAACCCTCTGAGGTGCCCTAGGAGGGGACCCTAGACTCACGGCCACGACCGAGGGTTCGCGGGCGTGAGAGTGCCTCCCGGGGGCACGAGAGTGCTTCCCGCAGGCGCGGACCTTTCGCGGTGGCGAGAGCCACTTTCATTGCGGTGAGTTGTCCCTGGCGAATTATTTTGAACACCTTTTCTCGATGTTTGGCAAACGTTTTTGCAATCCGTCTTTAACGATTTTGAGTCTTTCAAGAACTAACCTAATGACTTGACTCAAGGTTTGAGAAATGAATTTCACAAGTGTTTCAAGGTCGGAGATTCTAAAATAATTATTTTGGTTTTCGAAATGACTTTCGAGACTAACTTGGGAACTTGATATGATCGGTGACTAACAAGCATGTAAATATGATTGGTTGGCTAATGGCATGATTGCGTGAACTAATGACATGTACGAACGACTAATGGTATAATGAGATGGAGAATGATATGGTCTTATGGGATACTGTGAAATGATGAGTGGTTGAACATTTCCATGTGTTACTTTTCTTATTGATTGATGTATGCCTTGAGTGCTTGAATAGTTAGATGTAGACTTATATATATATATATATATATATATATATATATATATATATGATGTTCCACTATGTATCTAGGTGATATTGTTTGATTGTGCGTGCTACTTGTCGGGCTTTACTTTTACTGTTCTGCTAGCCAGGTCAGTCTCTTCGGAGCTTACTCAGATTTGAGCAGACCTCCCTACTTATTTGTGCATGATGTACTAGGTGCTTGCATATCATGATCAGCATGCCATGTAGTATCATGCTAGGTTGCATTAACGAATTAGCATTCTTATTCTGTGTGCGTATGTAAGCAGAACGGTCATTATCTGTGAAGTATTTAGAGTCTTTGCTAGGGTCATAGGATGGCCCAGTCCCATCGGGTCTTGTCCTGAGTCGTTCGAGTCATGATGATATTCTATAACAATACTCTACTATTATCTGCATTACTCTTCTTTTCTCTTTAAAAGACCACATATATGATGATTTGAAAAGCATGCTATGGGTTGGGCACCAATACGGGTTTGATCATATTAATGAAATGGAATGCATTCATGAGTTGGCCAGTCTCCGCCCTATCGGGAAAGGGGGGCGGTGGTAGGAAATGGGACATGTCACTGGCATTCTTTGCTAGGGCCCTAATTATATTCTGCATACCTATATCAACTGCGAGCATAATATTGTGTGTTAATATTCTTGTATTGCATTTAGAAGCATGATATTAGTTTTAGCGTATGTGTGTACTTATATGTGGGGAAAGAGACAAGTCGGGCATCAATCTAATCCTATGTCCGCCATATTTTTTAGGTATCTTATATGCTTATGATTTCTGATGCTACTTGTCTTCTTGAGCGGGTTTCCTTTTGCATGGCGGAGAGCGAGTGTTTGAGACTCTGACATCACTAGACTTACACATTTGGGAATTTCATACTATTTGTGCCCCGTTTTGACCTAGTTCTGCCGCGGCACACTATGTATTATTTTCGATTTCAGTTGTTTGTGTGACAAATGTATTTCCAGTGCTTAGACTTTTAGCAGGTACATAGGACTTACCCCGGGGATTCCAATGGTCCCTTTCGGTTTTGGGTGCGGAATCCCTCCTTGAAAATACTAATGATTGATTTCAAACCTTAAACCTGTATTCGGGGAGCAAGATCCCAAAGAGGGATTTCATCCCTCGAAATGTAATTCGGGAATTATAATCCTGCGCCATTACACTGACGATGCCTAGAACTTCGATCGAGAGCTCTGAAGCCGTGAATACCTCGGTGAGCGTTCGAGCCTTCTTTCCCTTCCTCGATTCACCTTGGTTTACTTTTCTTGTCCTCGGGTGGTCGGGATAGAGAGTCGGGGACGGGTCGGTGAGGAGTGGCCAAGCTCGAGAGCTCCAGCGAGCTCGAAAGTGAGGAAAAGACGAGCGTGAGAGCGAGTAAGCATGTGTGGGAGTGTGAGCGGGCGAGTATGAGTAGCTACGAGGTTACCAGTGTCCGGGTGAGGCGAGAGTGTTGAGCTCAAGCTCCGCTAACCACGCGCAGTGGTGAGCAGCGTCGAACTGGACAGGTGGGAGCGGGATGTGTTCGGAGGAGGAAAACGATGATGTGTGCGGGGAGGGCCCATTGTTTCTTTTATTTTGATTTTTTGATTTTTTATCTTGTTGGTTTGATAAATCTTGAAATCTAGAGGGAAGGGGTAAAATATTGGACAAGGTTTGGAGTTTAAATTAAATGAGTTCGGTTCGGTTGGATTTAAATGAGATTGGATCGGTTTGGGTTAAAAACGATGATTTGGATCGGGTTTATCATTTATTTATTTATTTGTTATTTGTGTATTTATCTATCTATTTATTTATCTATTATTTATTATCTATTTATTTATTATTTATTATTTAATCATTATTTAATTGTTGTTTATTTATTTATTTATTTAACGAATTCTGATAATTGATTGTTTAAAAGTTGATTTATATATGTTGATATTTGGAAAGGGTCTGTTTTAAATTACATAATTTGAATTATTTCTCAAGTGTTGAAAATTATTTAAAACCCTAGAATGATGATTTTAAAATATAGTAAAGTATGCCGAGATTGTTTTAATCGGATATTTTGGATGTAGTGTGAAGGATTAAATATTTTGTGATTTGGAAATGAGCTAAGTACGATTTTGGGATTAATTATTTCGACAAACAATTTGACTGGTGAGATTATATGATTGGAACTGCAAGTAAGTACGAATTGGAATCATGATTTGAGACGTTGGAATTTCGAGATGATTTATAGAAAAGAGAATGGAATGAGATGATATAAGATGTCTGAGATAAATTGAGATATTTATTTTTGTTGATGATGATGATGTTGTTGTGAGACTGAGTCCTTTCTGTCTATTTGAGTTGTGGCCATTGTATGCTTTAAAATATAGACTTATACATGCTCATTAATAATTGTTAGGTCAT
Source organism: Persicaria maculosa (assembly GCA_963922045.1). Classification (NCBI taxonomy): domain Eukaryota; kingdom Viridiplantae; phylum Streptophyta; class Magnoliopsida; order Caryophyllales; family Polygonaceae; genus Persicaria; species Persicaria maculosa. Next base: position 3,609,093 of record OY998269.1, on the reverse strand, counting down.
TTGTGACCTGATTGGATTGCTTGCTGTTGCTGATTATTGTTTGGATTCTACGCTTCCTCGGGTAATTTCCTTGAACTTACGCATGACAGGCACTTATGCACTGGGTGTTATATAGTAGGCTAGTGTTCATGCACCATATGATGCGGATCAAGATGGCCTTCTGTGGGTCGAACAATGACCTAGACCCAGACGAGCTATCACAATCGATTCGAGGGCTATTAGAAAAAGAATGTGTCATCCTCAAGCGCAAGAAGAAGGCGCCACCATTGCTTGAAGAGAAGAAGACATTGATATTTTTAATTATTATTATTATTATTAGTTCTTTCCATATTTAGTAACTCCTATGTTAGTTGGAGCTATTTATGGAATGTCTTATTTATAGTATTACTTAGTTAGGTTAAATAAGATGGTTAGGAGAGTCTATCCTTAGGCTTTCTTAATTATCATCTTTTTATGAGTTATCTAGTTAGGATTTTATTTATATTATTAGATTATGATTAGGTATGCCAAATCTATCCTTTTGTAGAGGATGGCTGTGGCTAAAGGGTTCTTCAATTACCAATCCAAAACCTTTGCTTTCTTGTTATCATTTTCATCAATCAATTGAGAATTCGAAACCCTAATCCAAATACAAACTCGAAACCCTAGCGCAGCCGTCGCTGAATTCCAGGAACTGTCGCTGCACGTTCTGTGAACAGTAGCGGCGGCCGTCGCCTATCTTGCCGCGGCCGCAGCATCTTCCTGTCGCCGTCACGACAGTTGTTGCGGTGTTGTTCGTGTTTGTTCCTTTGTTTCCGCCATCTTCACACTTTAAATACCTTCAAGACCTAGTTCCAAATCAAGATAAATCAAGAAGTATTGCAAGATCGGGCCGTCAACAAGTCATTTCTATTCCCGATCCTTCGCCTGTGGGCGTTGAATGAGATTGTGAAGAATATAATTTGCCTACCAATAAGACATTGATTCTTGATGTTGTCACTCAGTGGAACTCCACATTTCATATGCTTGAAAGAGCACTCATCTTCAAAGATGTTTTCCCAATGTGTGCAGTTAGAGATACTTCATTTTCTTCATTACCGTCTGAAGAGGATTGGGAAATAGCACGAGATGTTTGCAAGTTCTTGTCCGTGTTTGATAAGGTTACTTAGATCTTCTCTGGTCGTTATTATACAACTTCAAATTTGTATTTTCCTGAAATTTGGAAGAGTCGCAAGATCTTGGATGAATGGGCCAATGATCCAAGAGAGTTCATGAGAGTCATGGTTCAGAAGATGAAAGACAAATTTGACAAGTATTGGAAGGAGTCCAATCTTCTCATGATCATAGCTGCAATTTTAGATCCTCGAAACAAGCTGGAATGGGTCATTTTTGTATTTGGGAGACTATATGGAGAAGTGGAAGTTGAAGAAAGGGCCAAGGCTATTATGTGTGATTTGCATGCACTCTACGATGACTATGTTGCCAAGATGCAAAGTTCTATGATGGGAGGAAGTGGAAGTACTTCTAGGGCTAAAGTGGGTGTTGAGATGACGGTTGATGAATCTCGGGAAGAATTTGAAGATTGAGTCACTAGAAAGACCATTGAGCAACCAACTAGAAGAGAGGTTGATGTGTATCTCGATGATGGTTTGGTCTTGGGTGAAGGCCCGGATTTTGATGCTTTTGGTTGGTGGAAACTACATAAGAATAAATATCCAATCTTATCCAAGATGGCTCGAGACATTTTGTCTATCTCGATAACCACGGTACCTTCTGAGTCCGCCTTTAGCGCCGGGCGTAGAGTTATCGGTGATGATCGATGTTCATTGGGTGATGACACAATAGAAGGACTTCTTTGTGCTTCGAATTGGTTTCGGAATGATTTCCTTGATTGAAATTGAGGTATGCTTTTCACTCTTGAATTTTTACTAATGAGAGATTCATATATTTTACATTTGTACTTGTGTATATATTGATATGCTTTTTAATGTTTATTTTAGATTTTTCCATTTCACTACGCTTAATTATGGACTTTCCAGGTATGATTTTCTTACTTTCTCATTTTTGTTTTCTTGCCATTGATGCCTTGCTATGATTGTCTTCAATGATTCCCTTGAATTGATTGTATCTTTGAAGCTTGATTCCCTTGAATTGATTGTATCTTTGAAGCTCTGCCTTTGCGGTTGATGGAGAAGAAAAAGGGAGTAAAACTTGTCATTCCAACCTGTGTTAATATTGTTGCTGCCCAACTGCCCGGATGTTATTGTTCGTGTTGCGTTCGTGTTGCTTATGTCATTGTCGTTGTGTTCATGTGTTGTTCTATTTCAAACTTTATCTATTTCGAGTTTATGATGTATTTGAACCTTGTAATGTCGGGTTGTACTTTGAATACCGGTGTAATGTTTTAGATTACTTGGCAATTCAATTATTTAGGTCATTAGATATTTTGCAGAAGGTTGAGCTTGAATACAAATCAAGCTACATGATATTAGTTGCAACAATTCGAATAATGTAAAACGAGGTCACGAGCTCTAGCTCAACTCGAGTAACCGAGCTCACGAGCTCCAGCTCCAGCTCGGCTCGAGAAGAAGCGAGCTCACGAGCTCGAGCTCGAGTATCTCCTCCAGCTCGCAAGCCGAGCTCGAGTACAAGCTTGAGCTCGTTTTCAAATGAAGCTCGAGCTCGGCTCGTTTTTAAACGAGCCGAGCTTGAACATCAAGTACTCAAGCTCGTGAGCTCATATATCACCCCTATAAATCCTCAAAAGTTCAAAATTAGGTCGGAATCGGTTTTAAGGATTTTAAAATATGAATATCAAAGTGAGGACAAGGGTTTTCAAATTATCCAAAATCTCCGGCTTAAATCCGATTTTAATAAAATCTATTTCAAAAATCCAATGTCCTTACGCTAAGAGTGGTACATATACTAAAACTGATGCATAGCATCCTATGTGGCACATTGTGGTTGATCTTGTAGAAAAAATCTTATGTGGCGCGTTGTGGTTGATCGTAGGGGGGAAATTAATAAAATAATATGTTATCATCATTTATATAAAGTTATATAAGCCACAATCTATCTATATATATATTTTAGTTAATTGAAAAAATATAAATAAAAAATATTTCATCGTCATACTTACGAAAAATTTTAATAGATAAATATGTAGTATTTGATAGGTGTTATTTTATTTATATTTAGATTATTTTTTTTGTGGAGAGAGTTATTTATATCAAAATTAATTATTTAATCATTCTTATTTTATTTATATCTATTTTATTTTTTGAGGCCAAAATAAATTATTAAAATATTATGTAGCCATAATATATAGCCACAATCCATCCGTACATAGATATTTTAGTAAATTAACGTAATAAATATGTACTACATATTTAATATTAAAAAATATATTAAAATATTTTTAAAAATATTTTTCGTGCGCGGGACGAGACCTATACGAGTTATGTATGATATGGGTTTAGACGAGTCAACTTAGGTTTCTTGAATCAAATCTTAGCAACTCTATGCATGGCTAATAAGTGCAATGGGAGTCTTAGCTAGGGCTGGGCAAAAATTGGATCGGACCGGAACTAGCTAGACCGGAAATTACGGTCTTTGAATCGGACCAGAATATTACGGTTTGGTTCGTGATCTAAAAAATATGATTTCTAAATTCCGGTCCAAACTCGGGACCAGACCGAAATTTTCGATCGGGACCGGAATTGAACCGGTTTCCCATTTTTTAAAAAAACGTATGTATGTGCCAATTAGTTATGACCTACCACCTACTTACCAAAGTCGCTTCTTCAGTCTTCACTAATTCACTTCGCCCTTCAAATTCACACAAAGATAGTCACATACACAAGGCCATCCGCTCCTCCTCCCTCCGGCCCTCCTCCCTCTGGCAGCCCTCATCTCTCAGCCGGCATCCGCTCCAACAACAATAGAACAGTAGCAAGGCATTCGTATTACCTCTCTTTTCACTTTTAGTTTTAGATCTAATTTTAGGTGTAGTTTAGGATCTAATTTTTGTATTCCCAATATTAAGCGTTTTTCAATCTTCACTCTTCACTCTTCTTCCCTCTCTTTTCACTTTTAGTTGTAGATCTAATTTTAGATCTAGGTTTGGGGCTACTGTGCTGTAACAAACAAAAAAAAAAGGAAAATGGGGTTGCATGAACCGATCCAAATGGTTTTTTCGATCCGCGGACCGAAAAATCTGGGACCATATTTCTCGGTCCCAATTCGATCCGCAGTCCATGTTCTCGGAAATTTCGGACCACCGATCCGATCCGGTCTAAACCTGAAGCCCATCCCTAGTCTTAGCTTGTGCAATTTATTTGCCAAAAATAAAAATCATGTGAACATGGAGGGAATAATCTAGGGAAAAAATTACAACAATTTACACCACACAAATGATTTAATCAGATTTTTCGGAAAATCATCCAAATTTAAGTTAACATTTAACCTTTGGGTTAATAGGGGTAAAAAAAATTACACTCCCCCAATCGTTTGTTGTTGCAAAAAAAATCCCTTGGGGTTTTCTTAGGGAGAAAACCCAAACGTTTACCCTAAAGCGGTTAAATTATTTTTAAAAAAAAGGCATCAAAGAAGAAAAATTGAAAATGCTCGAGGAATCGAGCGACGGCATCCTTTCAAAAGTGCCTCGTTTCGACTCCTCCGTGCGAGCGTCAGCAGATGACAATAACAACCCGTGGAGCCCGACGGTGGGGTCAACGAGGGGAGGAGCGTGGGATAAACAACTGGCAACGTCGTCTAGGACGATAAACTCGTCCTTCTCCCCGACGTCAAAATCCCCTTGGGTCTTTGACTTCAACGACCACTCAGATCCCTCAAACAGCTACTACGGGCGTTTGATGGGGTCGCTGGTGAGGGAGGAAGGACACATATACTCGCTGGCAGCGATGGAGGACCTCCTCTACACCGGATCTGATTCGAAGAACATACGTGTTTGGAAGAACAAGAAGGAGTTCTCAGGGTTCAAGGCGAATAGCGGGCTGGTGAAGTCCATCGTGATATCAGGCGGGGCCAGGATCTTCACAGGCCACCAAGACGGGAGGATCCGAGTATGGAAGACGTCGAAAAAGGATGTATCCATTTACAAGAAGATAGGGACGTTGCCGACAATGAAGGCGTTGATAAAGAGCTCCATGAGGCCTAGTAGCTTCATGGAGACGAGGAGGAACACCAGGGTGCCGTGGATTAAGCATTTTGACGCCATCTCATCGTTGAGCTTGAGCGAGGACCAGACCATTCTGTACTCGGCATCCTGGGATAGGACTGTCAAGGTTTGGCGGGTCTCCAATTTCAAGTGCTTGGAGTCCATCTCCGCCCATGACGACGCTGTCAATGCGGTCGTCTCCGGCTTTGATGGCCTCGTCTTCACTGGCTCCGCCGACGGAAGCGTCAAGGTGTGGAGGAGAGAGACTCAGGTACGTACGTACGTGCACTTTAATTTTTTACTATCATCCTTTATATATTTAGATATGTAACTAGTTTAGTACCCGCACTATTGTGCGGTTTTTTTTAAATTAATATATTTCATATTTCATATTAAAAAAATATATAAATTTTTTTATTTGTACTCTAAACTCTAGTACTGCTCACCTCGAAAACTATAACGTTATATATTGAGTGGGGCAAAAGAACACAAATTGAACTAAATCAAGTCGATTCTCAAAGTTTTACTTTTACACTATCCTATAAACAAACAATTGCATGCACATACTAATTAAGGTCAATTGGAATAAATTATAAAGAAACAAACAAACAAAATAGAAAGATAAAATGCTAAAAATTAGATCGGTGACAAGATTGCAAGAAATTAGAATGATCAATAAAAAAATTTACAGTGAGGAAGAAAACATTGATGGAGAGATGGTAGAATTTATACAACTGAAGACACAAGGGGTATTTTTGTATAAGAATCTTATTGAAGAGATCCAATATAGATTTTGTTAGTTATTTGAGTTTATCAGAAATTTTATTCAAATTCAAAATTGCAATCATATCCAATTCAAAATAATTTTAATGAAATTAATAAAAAAAATTTAAAAGTAAAATCAATTGGTTAAGATTTAGGGAAAAAAATAAATAAATAATTAATTAATTATGTATTTAAATAAGTAATTTGACTATAATAAATAATAATTGAAGAGATCCGATGTAGATTTTGTTAGTTATTTAAGTTTATCCAAATTGTTATTCAAATTCAAAATTGCAATCATATCCAATTCAAAATAATAATTGATTTTTCTAATATTTTAATTAGTTAAATAATAATTAATTAAGTAGATTTTTTTGCTTAATTAGAAAAGGTAGAATCTTTACTTAATTAGATTTTCTACCTAACAAATCCTAACAATTAATAAAAAATCCTATAATAAAAAAAATTCCTATTTTAAAGGAGAAGCCGCCACATGGGTTAGGCGACTTCTCATTTAGTATTATAATATAGATTTTGTTAGTTATTTGAGTTTATCCCAAATTTTATTCAAATTCAAAATTGCAATCATATCCAATTCAAAATAATTTTAATGAAATTAATAAAAAGAAATTTAAAAATAAAATCAATTGGTTAAGATTTAGGGAAAAAAATAATTAATTAATTAATTATGTATTTAAATAAATAATTTGATTATAATAAATAATAATTGAAGAGATCCGATGTAGATTTTGTTAGTTATTTAAGTTTATCCGAATTGTTATTCAAATTCAAAATTGCAATCATATCCAATTCAAAATAATAATTGATTTTTCTAATATTTTAATTAGTTACATAATAATTAATTAAGTAGATTTGTTTGCTTAATTAGATAAGGTAGAATCTTTACTTAATTAGATTTTCTAACTAACAAATCTTAACAATTAATAACAAATCCTATAATAAAAAAAATTCCTATTTTAAAGGAGAAGCCGCCACATGGGTTAGGGGACTTTTCCTTTAATATTATAATATTGATATTTGTTGGGTACGTAGATGTTTTAACGCTTCCAAGACAATGCAAAATTTTGTAGCTCAATTAAGTTGACTCAAAGTTGTTCTTAGAGCTTATTATCTTATGGTAAAGGATGTTAATAGGGTGAATTTGGAGCAGAGATTATCCTTCATTAGATATTGGATGGGGTTAGATACACCGCAAATCACTCCTTCTAAATATTGGATGGGGTTAGATACACCGCAAATCACTCCTTCTAAATGCACGTTCAAAGCAACTTGATGCGCGTTCATATTGACGTGGTAAACAGACACTTGAAATTGAAGGCATACCAGGTTTACGGCACCACGATCATATCGACATGGTGCCATTAACCCTGATATGCAGTGTATTTAGTTTTCACATATATATAATCTTTATGTTTTACTTATATATAATCTTTATGTTTCACTTTAATTTATTTCAATGAATTATAATTTATTTATGTTTTACTTATATTGTCATTTACATACTACAATTCATCTCAAGAGCTTCAAAATGTTAGGCAAGAAGTTATGCATGTTTAAAATTTTTATTTCTGTCTATACACTATTACATGTTTAGAATAGTACATTAAGTTGCATATTAACTCAATGTTTGTTGTATTATGTTTTTTATCCTTACTTTGTTAGTTTTTTCTTCTTCAGTTATTTGATTTATTTATTTATATTTTTTCAATGGGAAAAAACAACTACGTTTTATCATAAATCAACGGCCTTTTAAACTAAAATAACATAATTTGTTGTTGTATTATATAGAGTTCTTTATACCGTTTTAATTCAAAATGATACCGTAACTATATAAATTTTCCCCTCAAATAAATTTTGGCTCTGCCATTATCTGTGATGTGAATATGCAATGTAGTTTTGAAACAAAATTGTAGCTACACGAGAGGCTCGGACTCAACTTTGCTCTTAAAAATTATAATGGCTGCAACACTAATATACACATAATACTTTATCCGTTTTTAAAAATATATCATTTCATTATTTATATATGTTTTTCATGATTTAAAAACTGCATAAACTATATCATTTTTATTTATAATTTTATTTAAAAAATGAACATTTTATATAAATTTTTATTATTTAAAAATATGTGCAATGTTTTAAACAGACACACAGGACCATAAGACTTATTCATTACTTAAGAATTATTATTATTATTATATAAAATTTGTATACTTGTCGCGTCAATGGCGCGTAACATAATGATAAAATATTCTAAAAATTTAAAGCATTGTAATGATCATGATTCATTATATTTTTATACATGTGCCAATTCATTTATATTGAGATCCTAAGTAAGAAATTTTAAATATAATGCAAAAAAGGTTGAAAATAGTAAACATAACTAGTTTGTACTTGAAACTTAAAACTTATATAAATTTAATTTTCATGATATCTAACCTCACTTGAACCAATAATAATCATATCTAATATTAAATGATTCTAAATTGATTTGAAATTAAATAACTAAATAAAAAGAACTGGCTCAATTCGACAAATGACACTAGGGGTGGGCGCGGGACGGGACGGGACGGGATGGGGGTCGTCCCGCGTCCCGTCTCACGTAATATTTGCGGGACGGGATCAGGAAGGGATTCACTACTTTTTTTCAATCCCGCGCAGGCCTTGTCCCTCGCGGGACGGGACGGGTCCGGGACGGGACGGGCCCTGTCCCTCAAATAAAAAACATTATAAAAAATAAAATTTCTATATATTTTACAGTTTTTAAAGGCATACCATACATAAATTTATAATATTTTTTATATTTTACGATTTTTCTTATATATACACATTGGACACATTATACATATAATTACACAATATATATATACACACAAAGTATACACTGTTTTCAAAAAAAAAAGTGGTATACATTGTACACAATATATTTTACAGTGTGTGTATACATTTTACAGTATATACATGTATACTTGGTAGACGATATTAACATATACTTTGTATACAGTAGTATTCTTTGTGTATATATAAATAACGTACAGCTAGTGTATACTTTGTTTTATATATTTTTCAAAACTGTGTATACTTTGTGTATAAATAAATAAATAAATAAATAAATATATATATTAATATATATGCGGGACGGGACGGGATTTGCAGGATAAGGAAACATCATCCCGCGTCCCGTCCGGCATAATTTTTGCGGGACGGGTCCGGGACGGGATTCATTTTTTTTTTTCAAATCCCACCGAGATCGGGACGGGACCGGGACGGGCCCGGGATTTGCGGGATTTGTGCCCACCCCTAAATGACACATATATTCTTGCCAACCACCACCCTAAATCAACCTAATATTTCATTAGTTAAAGTTTCAGAGTTTAACTTGTACTAAACAAAAAAAACAATATATAAAAACCACACACTAAACATAGAAATCACAATCTTCTTTGTATATGCCCCAACCATTGAAAGCGAAAAACGAGAATTCTGGAAAACATTGACAGCTCAGGTCAAAAATATAAATGGTCATGTAATAATAATTGGTGATTTAAATGAGATCCTTGAACCTAGTGACAAGTTGGGTGGGAATCCGCCGTCCACGGGAAGATTAACTAGAATCAAAGAGCTGATCACAACTCATAACCTAGTTGATGCACCAACATTTGGAAATAAATATACGTGGAGAAAGAGGCCACATGGAAATGACAATATATTTGAAAAATTGGATCGAGCTTTAGTCAGTTATAGTCTACTACAATATTTCCCGAATCTATGTACTAAAAATCATGCTTTCATCAAATCAGATCACACCCAAATCACGTTAGACTTAATGGATAATCAGAGACCCAAGCTCCAACCTTTTAAATTTAAAATGGCCTGGACCACGAGGCCAGATTTTGAAACTCTTGTACGGAGTGCTTGGCGAGTTGATCCACCAGGTTCTCACATGTATAAACTTACCAAGAAACTTCAAGAAGTCAAAAAGAAGAGCAAATCATGGAGCAAAGTAACATTCAGAAACATATTCCGGCAAATAAACTTGGTTGAGGAAGAATTACAAGATCTGCAGACAAGGATTTGCAACTCTTACAACCACAGCATAGACACCAAAATTAAGAAGGTTATCTGCTAAACATGCCGCACTATTAAGTTACCAACAAAAATATTGGGGACAAAGAGCGAAACGGAACCATATTAAATCAGTAGATGCCAACACAAAATACTTTCCCAGAATAGCTACGGGCAGAAGGAACAGAAACATCATAAAAAATATCCAAACAACGGCTGGTCTCAGCCTCACAAATGAAAAAGATATTCGAGAAGTCATTAAAAATGACTTTATTGGTAGATTCACACAAGACATAAGACAACGATTACCCAGTAACTTGCTTAATCTCATCGGTAATGAAGTAACATTTGAGGATAATGAATGGTTGACAAGGCCAATCACAAACTCAGAAATAAAAAATGCAGTATTTAGCTTAGCAAATGATAAATCTCCAGGCCCAGATGGATTCCCAGCTGGCTTTTACAAAAAATACTGGCACATTATTGAACCTTCTGTGATTAAGGCTGTGAAAAGTTTCTTTCAAGGCTGTGAAAACCATACCTTTATAGCACTAATACCAAAATGTGATAATCCAACAAAAACGTCTCAATATAGGCCAATTAGTCTATGTTCAACAACATATAAAATCATTGCAAAAATCCTGGCAGGGAGACTAAAAAAAATTATACCCAAAATCATTAACCCTCTACAAAGCGCTTTCTCTTCGGGGCGATCCATACAAGATAACATCCTTATAGCAAACGAAATTTTCCATTCCTTCTCAAAGAAAAAAGGAAAAATGGGTTGGATGGCAGTCAAATTAGACATGGAAAAAGCCTTTGACCTCGTAGATTGGGAATTTTTACTATCTGTAATAACTAAATTCGGGTTTTCTGCTCGATTTTCAGGCTGGATAAAAGAGTGTATAACGACGGTCACGTACTCAGTGTTAGTTAACAATGAACCAACGGACTTATTTACACCCCAGAGAGGTCTCTGACAGGGAGATCCGCTATCACCATATCTATTCTTAATCCTATCAGAAATTCTAGCCAGAGGGCTGCAGTCTGAATCCGCCAAACCAAAAAGTCATATTGGAATTAAGATGACAAGAAGCGGAACCAAAATACCGTACTTAGCCTTTGCTGATGACATTGTTATTTTCGCCTCAGCCACTAAAACAGCATGTGACCAAATCAATAAGGTTATTAGGGAGTTCTCTTCTCTTTCTGGGCAAAGAGTTAACAGGCACAAATCGCACTTTCAAACCTCCTCTAACACTACAACAACTCAAAAAAACACTATTCATAATGAACTAGAAATTCAATATACTACAAATTTAGGAAGTTATCTAGGATGCCCTATTATCTGTGGCCGCACAACAAAAGATGATTTCAAAGAGTTACTAAGCACTACTAAAGCCCATCTGAATAAATGGAAGGCTAACTGTCTCTCGCAAGCGAGTCGATGTACATTGATTAAAACAACACTTTCAGCAAAACCACTACACCTTATGCAGTGTTTCCAGCTACCCAAATCAGTACATGCGGAATTGGATAGGATTAACAGGAACTTCTTATGGAACAAAGGTCCTTCGCATAAACCGCTTATAAGTTGGTTTGAGATCTGTAAAACAAAAGAAAATGGGGGCTTGGGCCTTCGTAAATCGGAGGATATGAATCAAGCACTTCAGTTGAAGTTGCTTTGGAAAATACTTGCGGAGCCTCACAACCCATGGGTTTCCATAATAACTGAAAAATACCTGAAAGGGCAAAATATACTGCAATACCATAAGAAAAGTGGCACCTCTTGGCAATGGACCCAATTAACCAAATTAATTCCTCTATTTAAGGAAGGAATCCGATGGTCGATTGGAAATGGTGAAAACATTAATTTTTGGACTGACCACTGGATCGGGGACGCCCCCCTCATTAACATATTATCTGACGTCCAGCTAGTTAACATCAATACCAAAATCCAACAGTTCTTGAAAAATGACAAGACCTGGGATTCAGGAAAACTGCGTGACGCAGTAAAAGACACTATACCCAATGATATAATAGAAACAATCCTCACAGTCCCGGTACCCAAACACATACACATCGACAAACTGTACTGGAAAATGAGCCGTAACGGATGATTCTCTACTAGCTCCGCAATTGAAATGATTAATGCCAGGAAAAATCATCAAAGGTCTGACATAAGCTGGATTTGGCATATGGATGCCCCATCTAAAATAAAAACATTCATTTGGAAAATCACCAAGAACGGAGTGCCCACATCGGTAAGATTAGCATCTCGTGGATTTGGTATCCCAACTAATTGCCCCCAATGTGACTCACACTATGAAGATCTCACTCACTTACTATGGTCCTGCCCGATCTCGCGAGATGTGGTTACGTGGATGGATCCATCTCTATTTGTCACTATAAACACTAGCTTCACACAAGGAACTGACCTAAATGACACCATTTAGCAAATCAAAAATAAAATAGGGCTGGATCGTTTCACTAAGCTTGCCTTTGCTTGGTGGAGCATTTGGTACTTTCGCAACAAATCACTGTTTGACAGCATCAAACCCGACCCAAGAAGTATATTATCCTTTGCCAGAGAACAAATATTCATGTGGAAGTTGACAAAAAATCTTGATGACTGTGCAGAGATCCAACACAAAGGGAATCAGCACCCATCAACAAGACTTGTACAAAAAAGAAGAAAGGCTAAATGGGTTCCCCCGCAACCCGGAAATTTCAAATTGAATTTCGATGGTGCTATGTCATCAATAGGACATGGATCTTTCGGATACATCATCAGAAACTGTAAAGGCGAACCACTATATTATGGGGCCGGGCCTTCTCCTTTTTCCTCCGCTTCGGGCTCCGAAGGCTTGGGGCTCTGGATGGGTTTACAGGCGGCCCGTAAGCTGAACATAACAAGATTAGAGATCGAAGGAGACAACCTTACTATCATAAAAAAGCCTCAAAGGCAAAGGGCAGCCAACGGGTGACTCTGAAATGATTGTCTCCGACAGTCTAGTCACGATTGGCTTCTTTAGTTCCATTGTGATTCATCATGTCTATCGGGAAGCTAACCGTGTTGCGGACCGTTTATCGCACCTAGATGTTGCTTTCCATAGCCCATTGGCTCCTGACGACTCCATTCTCCGTGATTTCATCCATTCGGATGCTCTTGGCACCTAGGACTCGTCCTAGCAGCCGAATTCTTTTCGTTTAAAAAAAAAACTTGTACTAAACAACTTTTAATACACACTTACTTAAAATTTTAAAAATTAATGTTATGAAAAATCAAGCAAGGTACCCATTGTTTTAGAGAGAAAGATATTTTTAGGGAAATTTAGAACAAACTATCCGTTAAATATAGACTTTTTCACTTAATCACCTGTTAAATATAGACTTTTACAATTAACCACCTGTTAGGAACGAAATTAGAGAAAACCACCCATTAAATATTTTTTGCTAACAAATCACCACCTATTGTATATTTTTATTAGAATTATGTAAAATGTATATGATATTATAATATTTTACGCTTTATATTTAAATTAGAATCTCAAATAGATTTAAAAATGTATTTTACCAAAATTTTAAAAAAACATTATTTAAAAACCTTAATATATATATATATATACATATGAAACAATTCTCCTATTTTGTTCCTAAAAATAGTTATAAATTTTAAAAATATCTTATAGACTACTTTTTAATTAAAATTAAAATAAGTTTATAAATCATTAGCATTGTATAAATTAAATATAATTTTTTATATTTATAATTTATTTCTGATTTTCTTTTTATTTTGAAACATCTATACTATACATTAAAAATGAAAAAATATCTAAATAATTTATTAAAAATATTTTCAGGCTCAAAATTATTTTTTATTTAAAGTGTCGTTATGAAAGTTTGATTTAATTTTTAATTAAAATTCAATAATATTTCCCACAATTAGAAACCTTCCAAATAAATATAGAATTTAAAATTTTTACACATTTTCCCTAATATATTAATATAATTTTTATCCATATATAAATTTAATTTAAATATATTAAAGTTAAACTTTTAAATTTTATGTATAAAATATTAAAATATACTATATTTAATGGAATTCTAATGGAAATATGCGGTGGGTGGTGATATGTTTTTTTTACAGTAGGCAAAGAGTAGGAGCTGTTACCTAACTGGTAACCTAACTCCTGGATCATCCTGAAGGATGATGTTACAAAGATACCTAGGGTAGGTGTAACGACCCATATTATAAAATCCGGGTTACGTTTAGAGGGAATAATTATCCCTCTACTAGATCTTGCAATCCAAGTACGAGCTGCTTATTTATTATCGTCAAATTATAACCTTGTTTTTGTCTTAAGAATTTAATGCTATAGTTCAAGAAAAAGGGGATTTCAAACCCTCAAAATAGTCAAATAAGCCAAACATGATTTTTGTGCTTTCGCACAGAAACCTGTCCTATTTGAACTAGTTAAACCTTACAAAGGAATAAAACGAGTGTAAATCAAAGTAAATACAACATGTTTCTAAATGACAAACTTAACCAAGACGTTTGTAAAGTCAAGTTGTAAAAGGTGCGAAGTCTTCTTAACACTCTCGTCCCATGAGAAAACCCCGCCATAGAAGCAAATCAGCAAGCAAAAAGGAGCGGGTACCTGAAACTATACCACAAGTCAAGGTCGACCCACTCATGTGGGACCGGAAGTCCTCGTTGAGGCCATATAATATGCCCATACCTAGAATAAAGAACACTCTAATGCAGTACTGGAATTGAAATCACATAAGCATGCTGATAGTTTATATAATGTAGAAAGCGATAAATTGGATCCACACAGAATGCAAAGTGGCATGTCCCTCTCCTACTCCGCCCCCTTTTTCATGAGCAGACCTAGCCAGTACGGTACCCATTTCCTCATGTTTGTGCACATAAACATGGTATCATCATCATATCATCTCATCATATCATATCATCTCATCATATCACATCATCTCATCATATCATATCATCTCATCATGCTCATGCCCGATGGTGCTGGACTATCATCTCATCATGCTCATGCCCGATGGTGCTAGGCTATTATCTCATGTAACGACATGACTGACTCAAGACAACCTGATGAGATAGGGCTGTCCTATGACCCTATTAAAGACTCTGGGACTCACAGATAACGACCGTTGTATTTCAAACGCATAGAGAATATGGATGCTCATTCTTAAGTGCAAGTCCTAAGCATGATACTACATGGCATGCTTTTATGCATATGCAACACCTACATGCTATATGACACATCAGGCATGAGGTCCAATCACTTGAGCAAGCCCTAAGGACTTACCTGAAGTCTTTACATCCAATTAGCCAACAAACAAATCACTTAGAGAATCATCCATCATCAAATAAGCCATTCAAGGAACCACCCAATCACACTAACAAGTAATAACAAAGGAGTAGCTCATCAATACATATTTAATCAACACACAAGCAGGTTTTCAAGTCATCAGAAGACTAAATAATATTTTATTCAAGTAACCTTGCATTCTCATCATCATCATCATTCTCAATTAACCTTGTTCTCATCAAATATGAAACTTAGCTCAAAGCCTTACCGATCTCATCACTCAAAACATCTTACTTCATATCAAGTTCAGGTTTTTCTTAGACATTTGCTCAAGTAATTCATAAATTGTTATATCCTCCAATACTCGACAAAACCATAACTTCTCAAACCAAGGATCAACAAGTCTTATTTATCAAAACTCGCATAACAATTCATGCTCACGGAGTAAACCAATGTAAGTCGACATAAAAGAACTAAGGTTAAATTGTAACTAAACCGTATTTTAAGGTCATAGCCATACCAAGAAAGTCCATGTTTAGTAAGTTCACAAGACATTTCTTACACAATTACACTAGAATTCAACCAATTAATGAACCTAAAACATCCATATTATTACACCAAATTAACTAGCTTAAATATGAGGTAGTGATATCAAGTCAAACAAACAAATTTCATATCTCGATAAGCACAACAACAAGCTTACAAGTATAAGGTTGTTGTTGTACTTATCGAGATATGAAATTGTTATACTTGTAAGCTTACAAGTATAACAACAAACTTACAAGTATAACAATTTCATATCTCGATAAGCACTTAAGGTTTAGGCTGTTGTTGTGCTTATCGAGATATGAAATTGTTATACTCGCACTTAAGTTCCCAAGATGTCTTTTATATAACCTTAAGTGCGACTATCAAGTACATTAGTCATAAAACATTAAATTAAGATACTCGCACTTAAGGTTTAGGTTTCTCTAAGAAAGATCCTATCTCATTTAAATAAACGGGTTTTCTAAATAACCACATAATCAACAATAAAAATCAATATAGTTCAACAACTTCAAGTTTAGCTAATTTATCCATTTAACAAGGTCATGAGACATCACAAATTCTCAAAACATTTTTTAATCATCTTAGACACTTTAACTATATCTTAATTAAATACTCTTATAAGTTTACTTATCCAATCCATTTATCAAACAACATTCACCACGATACATTACATATTTTCAAGTCGATTTCTATAAGAAAAGTTATAACTCATCTCCATCTTAATCTTATAACATACATTATCTAATTAGTGTACCAATTTAAATATACTCACGAGTCAACACCTATCTAGGTCACATTACATCATTAGAATCAATTTGAAAGTCATTCCTTGACTCAATAAGACCAATAAATATACCTATTTTATTTTTTTAATTGAATAAAAGCAAAGAAAGAGGCAAGAACCACCATGGCAATCGGCAAACACAACTAATCACAATGGAAATACCACCTCAATAAATCGATTCAAAGTGAATCTTATCCAACTATCCAAGTTTAATTAAAGAAAACTCCGTATTGCAACGATGCTAGCAAGGTTCGGGCTCCTACTTCGGGCTCCTCTTCTTCTTCGTCTAGTACCGGTTGACAACGGTGGAGGGTGTCACAACTCCGACGTCAGGGCTACTCACAGGAGGAGGTGTGAGGCAGGGCTTGGCTCGTCGATTTCAATGTCGGACCCATCCTCTTCATCTAAAGAGAATAAGCAGAAGAGGGACGTAGTGCTCGCGTCATAGCACCGGTACCGTCCCTAGTAGCACTGGTCGGTGCATTGGTGGCTCCTGGGATCCGAGCTCCGAGTAGCTTCGTCGACGACCTACCCCGACTCAAGGTCTCTTCAATGACGGCGACAGAAGAGCGAAAGGGAAAGGCGAGAGCAATGGAGGGAGCGAGAGGTTGAAGATGAAGCAGGAAGGGCGAGAGCGAGAAAATGAGCTCTCAAATCTAGTGAAGTCGTCGGATTTGTCTCCTCCAGCCCCCAAATGAAGCGGGGTCGAATTAGCTCGGCGGTGTCCTTCGTTGGCGAACGAGGAGGTGAGGCGAATGGAGGAGAGGTAGTTTGAAGCAAGGTCGAGAGAGAGCTCGAGCTCAAAAACGGGGAAAAATAATGCCATATCGGGAGTGGGAGAAGCTATGGGCCCGCGGCGCTTGAGGTTGATGGTGAAGAGCGGACGGGAGGATGAAGATCTGATGGAGCTGCTGCTCCTAGATCTGAAATGGAGGGGAGGTGAAAAGGGATTGACGGCTAGGGTTCTTAAATACGGGTATTTATACCCCTCAAATAGGGTAAGTTAAATTATGAGAAATCACAAAATAAATCCGTCATTTTTTTGTTTTGCAAAAACCTATCACAATAAATAACAAGATTTAACCCAACAAATTCTGTTTAATTTAGAATGTCATAAGAATTGTCATACTAGTCTCATTAGATTCAAATCAATATTTATAGAATAATATTTTAAAATTTCAGGTCTTTACAGTAGGGGATAGATAGTAAATTACAAATAACACCTTTTCTAGCTATATAATCTGCAGTCTTGTTTGATTCTCTGTACATATGACGGATGTCTGCGGTTGTGAATTCTGACTTGAGGTTGTTGATGTCTTCAACCTGTCGCATCACTTCCCATTTGGGAGACTAATCTCTATTAATGGATTTAACCATAATTTGGTTGTCACTCTCTAAGACAATCTTCCTCAAACCCTTCTCTTTTGCTCGTTGTAGCCCTAATTGGATGGCTGAGGCCTTCGGTGGGTGGTGATATGTTAACAAAACCATTTAATGGGTAATTTTTTTATAATTTCATATTTATCGGATGGTTAAGTGTAAAAGTCAATATTTAACATGTGATTTTTTTTGTAAATTTCACTATTTTTTATATACGATAATTTATTTATCTCACTCAGCATTTAAAATTCAAGAAATATGAAGTCACATAACAAAATATAATGAATTCAAATTGAACTATTTAATTAATCTATTATTCTTTCAACTAATTACCATTTCAAAAATAAATATAAAAACTTTATTTGTCATGATATAAAAATGACACAATTGATATTGCATAGAATTCGATCTTCTTTTTTTTAAGTTATAAATGATATGTTATTGTATAGGATTGATATATAATACAACCGGTGATTAGATGAGCCAAAACAAAGGCAAAATGATCGGTGTAAATATTTTCTCATTTGGCAAAACAAAGCATACAAAATAATTACCATAGATATATACGTAAATCTTTAAAAGCATATATAAAGATATTATATATATACACACAAAAATATACACATGTATATAATTTTTTTTTGGTAAACAAGACTAAACGAGGGAAAGGGCCCTCAAACCCGTAGAGTATATAGAATAGGCAGCTAGGTAACGCTCAAGCGGGTCGTCACGACCCCTTGGGCATCACCCTGTAAAAAACAAAGCGCACCCGAAGGTGCAGCGTCAAGAAACCTACAGCCAATCGGGGAAGAAAGAGCAAGATTAGCAAGGAAATCCGCAAGGTGATTCCATTCCCGGCGAGTATGACGGAGTTCGACAGTCCAACTCCTACTAAGGAAGTCGTGGCAGCTATGGGCCAGGCTAGCGCTTGGGT
Organism: Persicaria maculosa; assembly: GCA_963922045.1. Lineage (NCBI taxonomy): Eukaryota > Viridiplantae > Streptophyta > Magnoliopsida > Caryophyllales > Polygonaceae > Persicaria > Persicaria maculosa. The sequence continues at coordinate 3,590,095 of OY998269.1, read as the reverse complement.
GCGACGGGGGTACTCCCTTCATCAGCATATCGATAGCATCCATAGAATCAGTTTCACAAATCACCTTCTTGTAGTCTTGAGCCCAAGCCATTTCCAGTCCCTTAAGGATTCCCCACAGCTCGGCGTTAACAACAGAGCAAGCTCCAATGTTATAGGTGAAGCCCGAAAGCCAGTCGCCCGTCTCGCTTCGACAAACACCACCAGTGACGAGAGGGTTTCTCGACCAAATAAATTTATAGTCAAGACCCCCGCTATAGTATAGGGGAGTCAGGTTCGTCCTCAGGAGAGAAGTCAGCGGTTCTAGGTTTAGTTGGTTTCAGGGTTCGGGAGTAGCTAGAAAAGGTGGTGGTCGGTTGTTGTCGATATCGACTGAGACTGGTCGATGTCGAGGGATGGAGAGGGGATGGTGGTTGGTGTCGAGTAGAATCTCTATAGAATTTAAATAATAAAATAAAATAGTAAAAGTGCAAACTTCCAAGGTAAGGGATCACCACAACAATAAACATATATATAAATCACGAACAACATAAAAGAGCATGCTTTACATCAAAGAATCAACTTTCGCTAATTCCAACAATTTAGGTAAATCAACTCTCGAAAATAAACCTAATTGTTTCTACCTTTTCTTAATTAGGATTAATAAACTCGCGAATAAAAACCCTAATTACTATCCAAGTTTGCAACATGAATTCCTTGAACTTTCATCCAAGGGTTAAGCATAGAGGTAGATGATCATAGAAACAGACACAATTATGAATTCATCGATTAAGAACACATGCCTATCGTTGGGCTCACCCCAACCCTAGAAGAGGGGAATTAGAAACAAAACATGAAAATAAACAACTAACTTTAAATTAAAACTAAAACTTACAAAACCTTCAATCTTTACTCTAGGCTCTCCTCTTAACTAGTCGCGTCCGAAGACGACTTGGCTTGAATGAATAAAAATCAGCCCCCTAGGGCTTTATTTATAGGCTCCAATCTAGCTATTCTAGGAAAGGAACAACTATATCTTTTATCTAATTCTATCTATCTATATAAAGATAAAACATGGAAATAAATAATTAAAGGAACTATATCTAAAATAGATAAATCTTCTCCATCTTAATAGAACTTGATAAATGTGGAAGGAATTTTCTCTCGAAAATATCTCCATTGGACTTTGGATAGAACTTTGAGTAGAGCTCGGATATGCTCGAAATCGGCTACTGGGCACCAGTCGATATCGACCAACATAGGTCGATATTGACCTCGTCTTCTCAGCTTCAGCTCTGACACTCGATATTGGCCTCTAGAGTGAAAATCGACCAAAGTCAGGTCGATATCGACCAAGTCTGGTCGATATCGACCACCTCTTCAGTTCTCAGCATTCTCTGGTCGATTTCTGGGCTTTCTGGCCGATTTGATCCACTCGATATCGACCAAAAGTGGTCGATATCGACCTCTTCTGCAGTTTCCAGCATGCTGCTCTGTTCTTGAAACGCACTTTCCCGAGTGCTCGTCCGTCGGATTGACGCATATGAGCATGCGTTGGAAAGCTCTTTCCGAGGGCTACAACTCTCATGAAGACTTCAAAGCTTGATTTGGAATGATGAATGGCGAAAAGGGGGATTTCCTCCAGCTGCACCATCCTTAGCTTCTTCATGACTTTCCTTTAACCTCCAAAGTGCGTCCGATTTCTGTGAAATATAACAAAAACTTGTGTAGACCTCCATATATTGCAAATAAGTATAAACTACACAAATTTTGTGCTATTCTAACCCAAATGTATGAAATGTTTACATAAATCGATATAAAAGATAGTAGAAAACATGGCAAATTAGGCTCACATCAAACACCCCATACTTAAGCTTGCTTGTCCTCAAGCAATACTTTTAATGGTCATACAGGGGAAGAAATCAAAACTCTCAACATCTTAGATTCATTGCCATATAACCCAACAATCAATTACCATCCTCGAAAAGGTACTAATGTCACAAATCCATACATGTGCAATAATAAAAGCAACATCTACTCACAAAAGGAGGGTTATGCAAAAACATTCATGTGACAAAGCATTAATAATCAAGAGGACTTTAATTAAACTCAAATAAGGAGTAGATTGGTAAAAGGCTAAAGGTGGGCAATTTTTGGCAATGTGGTGCTAATGATCCGGGGAAATGGAGTAATTTACGAACTTTCATACCACATTCCTTCTTCCTTTGATTTCTCACCTTTCTCTCATCGCTCATTGCTTTTTTAAATATTATGCTTTTACCTCTCTAACCTCAGCACTGCCTTCTCACGAGTCGCAAACATGGGTGTCATGAATGGCCCCGGATACTTAGTGCTTCGGACTCCTCACCTTTGTGTCCCATCTCGCCAAACTATTATCTCAACGAGCAGGGTCGATCTTTGATCGGATTTTCTTTCACTCATTAAATTTTCCATATATTTCAAACATTCCTGCCAAACTTCAATAATGATAATAACACAACAACCATATAACAATCTCCATAATGTAACATAATTCTCAACATAATCCCCAGATGGAAATAAGGTAAAGAATGGACAATATTTAGATCATGTGGAGCAAATATAAAATAAGGCTCAATATGGCTTTGTGAGATGCATAAGCATAGGTATGGCTGGGGAATATAAACAATATGAGCATATATGAAAATATAAAGTCCTCCATCCTCTTATCATGCAACATGTCAAAAGCAACATCAAATTTTGCCACCTTTCATGGTTTTCATAGAAAATATGCATTTCATTGTGACTTCCCTTTACTAGGCAATTTCATGTTATATCTCTAATGAATCAAATTTTGCATCGTCGAGTTCCATAAAAGCTTCCATGACACTTATTCTTTATTTTCAAATTTTTTTTCGATGGGGGTGATTTTTTCTAGACTTTAGTCTTTTTAGACTTTGGATAATAAACTTGATAATGAACATGATGAATATAGATAGACTCGATGCATATAGATAGAAATATCCAAAGTAACCATGTAGGAGCAATTGGAGAAGTATGCATAACTATATAAAAAAAAATTTAAAATATGCTTAAAAAATGATTAAAAATATGCGAGTAAGCTTTTCCCCCACCCCATACTTAAAGATTACAGTGTCCTCACTGTATAAGAACTAGGGTTAATGAAGAAACTTACTAGACAATAGTGCAGATGCTCGAAATAGGTGTTGTAACACACTGCCAAGAGTCGACGTCGAGTAGGCTTCTAGTTCTCCGAATTACCTAAAGTCATCAAAGGGAAAGAAAACCTTGCACGAAGAAAATAAAATAAAAGAAAAACAAATTTATTAAAGAAGAAAAATAACAACGGGTTGCCTCCCGTAAGCGCTAAATTTTAAGTCTCTAGCTCGACCTACTTCCCTTTTAGCCTTAGCCTGGCTCATCTTTGTCCGGAGGTATAGGTGGATCTGGTGGTTCCTCCGGTGGTGGGAAGCGTGGGATGTCATCTGGGGGCATCGTATGAAAAAGCTTGAATCTCCCCGAGTGAACGCTCCATGGCTCCACCCATTCATCTTCCTTGGCTCCAGCTATCATGCATAAAGGAAGATATAAAGAAGATCGACATACCTCATTATCATATCTCTTCCGCTTCATTGGTTGATTTGGTTGTGCGTCTCCACCCAAGCAAAACGGTGGAGTGAGAAGAGATATTTCCTCCTCATTCTGTGGAGCTTCGTGCCACTTTGCTAGGACCCATACTTGAATATGAACATCGGTAGCTCAAAATCGTCGGGGATAGCCTTCATCTTGTAAGGTAAAAGCGACCTTGAAGCACCTTGGGCAACGACATCCGGCTTCTTTGTTTCTAGATCTTCCTTTTCTCGGGATCCTTCAAATGGTTCATCAAAGATAGGCAAAAGAGATGTAATCGAAATCGGGGAAAGACATACCTGAAATTCTCTGGGACAGTCGATTTCGACAGAAGTACAGTCGATATCGAGTGTTTGGCCGATATCGAGTGAGGTGCACTCGACATCGACTGATGTCTCTGGATCAGTTCCTCCAGAATGCATATACGTCGAGTCCAGGTGGTCGATATCGACTGAAGGGTAGTCGACGTCGACTGGCTCATAGAAGGGGACATTGTCGAGCCAACCTTCTTCTGCTGGAGGTGGATGATAGGAAGCCTCAAGCCTTCGGATCAAGTCTTCCAGCCGGGCTATTTCCCTTAATCGTGCCTCCTCCTGTGCGAGCCTATTTCTCCGTCTCAGATCTTCGAACCATCTTTCCCGTTCGAGATCGTATACTTCTTGCATCTTTGTACCTAACCTTTGAAATCACAATAAAGAACACAAATTAGTAGCAAAAGCTCGGCACCTAGTGGGTACCGATGAGGTAGGTGGTGGTAGGGTATGTGATAGGGTAAGAAACAAGGGATGGGCTACTCCTAAACTTTAAACAAAACTAAACTAGGCGCGATTGATATCTCCCCGGCAACGGCGCCAATTTGACGAGAGGGTTTCTCGACCAAATAAATTTATAGTCAAGACCCCCGCTATAGTATAGGGGAGTCAGGTTCGTCCTCAGGAGAGAAGTCAGCGGTTCTAGGTTTAGTTGGTTTCAGGGTTCGGGAGTAGCTGGAAAAGGTGGCGGTCGGTTGTTGTCGATATCGACTGAGACTGGTCGATGTCGAGGGATGGAGAGGGGATGGTGGTTGGTGTCGAGTAGAATCTCTATAGAATTTAAATAATAAAATAAAATAGTAAAAGTGCAAACTTCCAAGGTAAGGGATCACCACAACAATAAACATATATATAAATCACGAACAACATAAAAGAGCATGCTTTACATCAAAGAATCAACTTTCGCTAATTCCAACAATTTAGGTAAATCAACTCTCGAAAATAAACCTAATTGTTTCTACCTTTTCTTAATTAGGATTAATAAACTCGCGAATAAAAACCCTAATTACTATCCAAGTTTGCAACATGAATTCCTTGAACTTTCATCCAAGGGTTAAGCATAGAGGTAGATGATCATAGAAACAGACACAATTATGAATTCATCGATTAAGAACACATGCCTATCGTTGGGCTCACCCCAACCCTAGAAGAGGGGAATTAGAAACAAAACATGAAAATAAACAACTAACTTTAAATTAAAACTAAAACTTACAAAACCTTCAATCTTCACTCTAGGCTCTCCTCTTAACTAGTCGCGTCCGAAGACGACTTGGCTTGAATGAATAAAAATCAGCCCCCTAGGGCTTTATTTATAGGCTCCAATCTAGCTATTCTAGGAAAGGAACAACTATATCTTTTATCTAATTCTATCTATCTATATAAAGATAAAACATGGAAATAAATAATTAAAGGAACTATATCTAAAATAGATAAATCTTCTCCATCTTAATAGAACTTGATAAATGTGGAAGGAATTTTCTCTCGAAAATATCTCCATTGGACTTTGGATAGAACTTTGAGTAGAGCTCGGATATGCTCGAAATCGGCTACTGGGCACCAGTCGATATCGACCAACATAGGTCGATATTGACCTCGTCTTCTCAGCTTCAGCTCTGACACTCGATATTGGCCTCTAGAGTGAAAATCGACCAAAGTCAGGTCGATATCGACCAAGTCTGGTCGATATCGACCACCTCTTCAGTTCTCAGCATTCTCTGGTCGATTTCTGGGCTTTCTGGCCGATTTGATCCACTCGATATCGACCAAAAGTGGTCGATATCGACCTCTTCTGCAGTTTCCAGCATGCTGCTCTGTTCTTGAAACGCACTTTCCCGAGTCCTCGTCCGTCGGATTGATGCATATGAGCATGCGTTGGAAAGCTCTTTCCGAGGGCTACAACTCTCATGAAGACTTAAAAGCTTGATTTGGAATGATGAATGGCGAAAAGGGGGATTTCCTCCAGCTGCACCATCCTTAGCTTCTTCATGACTTTCCTTTAACCTCCAAAGTGCGTCCGATTTCTGGGAAATATAACAAAAACTTGTGTAGACCTCCATATATTGCAAATAAGTATAAACTACACAAATTTTGTGCTATTCTAACCCAAATGTATGAAATGTTTACAGAAATCGATATAAAAGATAGTAGAAAACATGGCAAATTAGGCTCACATCAAACAGCAGTGGCCATTCCGGATCCCTTAACCGCCCCATCAGTGTTGATTTTAACCCAACCAGCATCCGGCGCCAGCCATCTGATATCAGCAGCCGCTTTCTTCTTCTTCTCAATCGTACCCAAGGCCTTCCTCCTCGCGCTTCTGTACTCTTGAGCATACCTTCGATAGCTCTCCGGGGATGGCTTAACAGCTCGGCCATCTCTGAATATACAGTCATTCCTCCAATTCCAAAGGTTCCATATAGCCATGGCAAAGAAAGCGTTCCATCTCAGGTCTCCGCTCTCTTCGTCCGTGGTCACAATGTTGTCTTGAATCCAAGCCGCAAACGGAAGGGAGAAGAAGTCTAGCCTTCTCCGTGTCCCTTCCACCTGCAGCCAGAAAATCTTCGCAGTAATGCAGTCCCGAAAGAGATGGATAAGAGATTCACAAGAAATACAACAACAGGGCCAGAGATCAGACTTACCGATGTGCCGGCGTAGACGTTCCTCGTTCGTCAAGACATCCCCATTTGCCGCTGTCCAGATGAAGAACTTGATCTTCTCCATCACCTCCAACCTCCAAACAGCCTTGAAAAAGCCCTTATTCGCTGTCTTCCAATCCTTCAGCAGTCCGAGCGCATTGTATCCGGACTTGGAGGTATACACGCCGTCCTTGCAATGGGGCCAATTTAAGATGTCCTCCCTATCCATGACAGCAGTAGCAGCAATTTTGAGGGTGGTCGTCGCGGGGAGATGGGGCGCAAATTCCTCCCAGCGCCAACCACGTTCAGGGTCCCACATGTCCGACACCAGCGCTTGATCATCTCCCGTAGCCGTTCGAGCGAGATTAGCAATGCCCAAGGGAGAGTCTTCGATCCATTTATCCATCCAGAAGAGGATGTTTCGACCGTCCCCGAGACACCACCATACTTTGGGTTTTAACACCAGATTCATAGCCATCTTTATCCCTTTCCAAACATGTGATGCTCCGGCCGAGTTCCCCAGGGCTCTGCTTGCATACTTACTTGTGAGCACATCCGCCCACATACCTTTGTCCCCATTGAGTAATCTCCATCCCAACTTGGCAACCAAGGCCAAATTGAGGTCTTCCATCCGCTTCATTTCCAGGCCCCCAATTTCCTTTGGCCGAGCAACCACGTCCCAGGCCACCTTGTGCATACAGCGACGCTTCGGGGAGGAGCCCCAGATAAAGTTCCTGCAGGCCTTCTCGATCTTCTTACAAGTCCCAACCGGGAGCAGCACGGTTGACATCGTATAGATCGGAAGGGCCGAAAGGACAACCCGAGCGAGCGTAGTTATACCTGCAAGGTTTAACAAGGAGGCTTTCCACCCTGACAGTTTAAATGCAAATTTTTCAGAAATGTGGGCGAAAGTACCTTCTTTGATGCGCTTATGAAGAATCGGAATTCCCATGTAGTTTCCAAGATCGTTAGTGACATCGATCCCACTTTCACTCTGGATTCTCTCTCGAAGCTCCTCCTTGACATTCCGAGAGACGAACACCTTGGACTTCGAAAGACTGACCTTCTGACCTGAGGCATTGCAGAACAATTCGAGGCATTCTCTAACAACCTTTAATTGTGCAACCGGGGCTTCAGCGAACAAAAGGATATCATCCGCGAAGAAGAGATGGGAGTGGGCCAGGCCACCTCTCGCAATGTGAATAGGTTTCCAGCAGCCCTCTTCGACCTTTTCCGAGATGAGATGATTCAATCTTTCCATGCAGAGGATAAAGATATACGGCAAGATAGAGTCGCCTTGCCTGATTCCTCTAGAGGGCGTGAACTGCTCAGTGACCTTCCCGTTCCACAGAACCTGCATACGGGGCGTTTGGATGCACTCCATAATCCAACCGACACACACATCAGGGAGCCCAGCAAGTATCAAAGTTTCCTCAATGAACCTCCAACTTAGCATGTCGTAAGCTTTCTCAAGATCGAGTTTAAGACACATCCAACCCTTAACCCCTTTCTTGCGTCTCATCGACTGGATAACTTCCTGGGCGATGACGACGTTATGAGATATAAATCTCCCCAGAATGAAACTCCCTTGGGTTGGACCAACGAGAGAGTTCATGTGCGGTTTTAGACGATTAGTCAGGATCTTAGTGATAGCTTTGTAGATCACATTACACAAGATTATGGGCCGGAATCGTTGTATCTTCTCCGGTTTTCCAACTTTCGGCAGAAGGACAATCAGCGTGTCGTTCACACCACTGGGAGCTTGGATGAGGAGAAGAAATCTCTAACAAAATCAATGACCGACGTACCGACGATTTTCCAACATTTGTGAAAGAATATGGGCTGGAAACCATCAATTCCAGGATATTTGTAGGCACCCATCTCCTTGAAAGCATTCCTGATTTCCTCTCCCTTCGGCACTCGAGCACATTCCGCCCAGACGTCCTGCTGCAGGGGTGGGTAGGACGCTGGCAGGTTGCAGATCGAATCACCGAGAGCAGGACAACAATACAAATTCTTGAAATACTCAACATCCATCGATTCCACAACCTTGCAGTCCTCAATCCAAATATCCTCCTCGTTTCTCAATCCCTCAACACGGTTCTTTTTGCGTCGAATCACAGTGGAGGCATGGAAGAAACTAGTATTCCGGTCCCCAAAGGGCAGCCACTTTTTGTGGGATTTCTGGTACCATAAGATCTCTTCCTGCTCTAAAGTGACCTCAAGGGCTTTGCGAGACTCAGCCTCTTGTTGCCTCAGGTTAGCGTCCGGATTTCTAGCAATGAGCTTCTGCAAGGTGCCCAGCGAGCTAAGCAAGTTGCTCTTCCGAGTCTGAATCCTACCAAAAACCTCTTTGTTCCACTTCGAGAGGTCAATGCTAAGCATTTCGAGAGCCTCCGGGGTGCTGCATTCCCGCCTGCATTTCGAAATTACAAAATCTGGGAATTGGTTGTGGATTAACCATGCTGCTTCAAAATCGGAAGGGTCTTCTAGCCTTTTTCAACGTGACCACTGGGTTGAGTTCGACGAGCAGGGGGCAATGTTCAGAGGAGTACCTGGGGAGATGACCGACCCTAGCATCCTCCCAACAAAGCCGCCCGGCAACATTCATCAAAACTCTATCCAGTCTCTTCGAGATCACCCGATCTCCAAGACAGATCTTGCTCCAAGTAAATTCCTGCCCGGAGAAGCCAAAATCCACCAGGTCGCAGTTGTTGATGAGCTCACGGAAGATGTGCGAGTCACGGTGCACGGACCCAGTTCCTTCGAACGTCTCCTTTGGGCACGTAATGCAATTAAAATCTCTTCCAATGATCAGAGGGTCTTTGATATTAGCAATACATGTTGACAGATTAGCCCAGAAGGGGGCTCTCCTAGCCACAGTTGGGGGTACATAGACTGCCACAAGGTGTGTCTTGCCCCTCCCCTCAACCCAAGAGGCATGGATGAAGTCCCTATTACTCTCGTGGACATCCAAATTACAGGCATCCTCATTCCAAAGGAGCCAAATGCCCCCAGCAAAACCAGTGGCCTCGATTCGAACATACTTGGAGAACTTCAACTTCTTGCAGACCTCATCAGCCCGAGCTCTCGAGACTCTGGTTTCCATCAAGACCAGCACGTCAAGCTCACACTTCTTGTGAATGAATCTGATCGCTCTGCCAAAGCTTTTCTTCCCTACGCCGAAACAATTCAAAAAAATAAAGTTAAGACTCTTACCCATAACGAAAGGCGGAAGAACAAAAACAAAGAAAAAAGAAGCAAATAAAGAGATGCTATGAACAGCGTTAGGCATTCTGAGGCTGCACCTCATTGGCAGTGGTATCCTCATCGGCATTCTCGGTGTCACCCTGTTTACTCGGGGCCCGTAATTTCCCTCCAAAAGGGGAGGATGATGGTAGGTTGTCTGTACTAGACCAAACACGGTCCTTCTCATCCATCGATTGATCAACGGGAACGCTGATTTGGGTAGTCCCGCCGTTGGCCGTTCTGGGCACAGCCTCCACATCAGGGATTCCATCATAGGTAACGACAGCTTGAGACTCCTTTCTCTTCCAGGCCTTCTTCATGATTTTTGGCTTCTTATGTTTTTTCTTCAAATATAAGGCCCGATGCATTTTCAACCTACTGTCCAACTTGCATGAGGGGACCAGAGCTGGGCTTGGGCAGCACCTCTGCCCGTTTCTGCCCAGCCCCATGTGCTTGGCACTTTCATTTTTAGAGGCTTGGGAGATATCCATCATATCTCTTTTCTCTTTCCTCCCTTAATTACCCTGAGATTCCTTGGCGACTGTATTAACCGTTTTGTCATCAATTCTCCTCATCCCGTGGCTCCTCGGCTCTCTCGACTGATTGGGCCTCGTGCGAAAATTCTCTCCTCCATTAATGCCCGCACTTTTAGCAATGGTCTTGTCTTGTTTCTGAATCCCCGTTCTCGATGGGGGTGGTCGCTTTTCCTGCTTTTCGGCGGCCGAATTCGTCTGTCCCGGAGGGTTATGCTTGGCGGCGGAGGCCCGCCCCTTCCTAGTAACCACCATCCAAGGCCCGTGATACCCCTCACCCTCCTCCGGATCCTTCTTGCCAATACTCGACTCCGAAGAGTCCACCACCTGCTCTCCGTCCTTATCTTTCTTTTCTTCACCGGGCTCTTCAACTACACTAGGGCATTGGTTTTTCAACTGCCCAACATGGCCACAACCAAAACAAACCTTCGGAATCCCTTCATATTCAAGAAAATACCTTTCACCATTGATAGTCATGGATCCTTTCAAAGGCTCCTCCAGATCAACTTCAATGCACACCCGGGAAAAAATTACCCCTATTAGTCAACACCGTCCGGTGGTCGACCTTAATCGGCTTGCCCAGGCCTTCAGCAATCTTCGTCAACACCTCTTTCTGGTAAAGAATCATTGGGAGATCCAGGATTCTGATCCATGCTGGCAATATTTTAATCGAGTCCGAAGGCTTGAACTCCGGCGACTAAAACCGGACAATGAGACACCGGCCAAAGACCGACCATGGTCCTCCTATGAGAGCCCTCATACAGTGTTCCATTTGTTCGAACCTGGCAAGAAAGTTTCCATAAAGAAGATCTATAATTGGCATCCTTCCGAACTCCTTCAAAAGTTCTTTGAGCTTCCTCTCCATCACCTAGAGGGGTATCCTTGGTCCAAGCATTCTGATAACAAGCGAGTTGCACCAGGCTCCAGCAAGCGCATCCAAGACCAGGGGATCTATCGTAACCACAGGGTCGCCGGCCTGACCTTTAGGGAAGGAGACAACAATCCTATCATTTAGCAATCCTTCCGTCAGAACAGTTTTCCTCTAATTCCCAACACTCGCCACAACCATGTCGCGACATATCGCCTTACTCTCAATCGCCCCGTCAGACCCTATCCCTTTGGTTTGAGTACCAGGGTCTGGATCCACCGGCGGGGGAGGAGGGTCCGGCGTCGCCTCAGTTTGCATCATCTCGGGGCCTTTCGCAGTTCCTCGTTTACTAACCATAGAGAGCGTTGTATGCTCAACTCAGCACCCTATAAAACGTCGCTATATATAAATTATTAAAATAAAGAAATTACCATATATAACAAAATAATTATTAAAATAAAGAAATTAATATCATTACCATATATAACAAAATAATTATTAAAATAAAGAAATTAAAAATAGGTGGCAAAAAAATAACAAGTGGCACAATATTAGTCGTTAAAAAAAGGCGGGAAAATATTAAAGCAGAAGCTGACATGTGGCAGTGTAGTTTCTGCTTTAGTATTGTATTAGTCTATTCCCCGTGCTATGCACGAATTTAATATAAAAATATTACATGTATAAAATTATATCATCAAATGAGTTTTTAAAGAATAAATATAAAAAAGAGTAGAAATAAATAATAAGTATCAGAAAATAGACAATTAAATTGTCCGCCCTCAACACTTAAAAAAGATCAACTACAAAGCTCCAAACCCCAGCTTATTACTTTTGTTAGATATATTCAAGGTGAGAGAGAGAAAGGTAACCCTTAACCTTTTTATTGTGTTTATCTAGTGCGAGATGAAGTAAACCACATATTTTGGCCAAAATTGTATACATATTGATTAATGCACATAGATTTAAGAAATATAACTACCAAAAAGCCTATCGCATCATCGAGTGCAAGCAACTTTCTATACCAAAAGCCTACCGCATCATCGAGTGCAAGCAACTTTCTATAATAAGCGCCAACTAGGATGGCAAGAATAAAGAAAAAGGTCCCAACCAGTAAACACCTATAACGACCGTTTTCTAGCAAAGACAGATAGCAAGTCATATGGTTTCCGTTTTAGATCCTAAGTTTGATTCTAAGTCGTATGGTGCATGAACACTAGCCTACTATATAACACCCAGTGTATAAAGCACCCATCATGAGTAAGTTCAAGGAACTTACCTGGAGAAGCGCAGAATCCACACGATAATCATCAATAGCAAGCAAACCAATCAGGTCACAGATCACCTAATAATTATTAATGAACATGTATAAGTCTAAGTCTAACTTTCACAAGGCAGATCAATAACACACACAAGATACACATAAATCACATATAAGTTATCCATCTCATCATCATCAACATTAATGTCTCAATTCAATTCCTCATCTCGTTTCCACAACTTGGGCATATTCTCATCACCACATCTTATTCATACCATCATCATCATCATCATCATCATCATCATCATCATCATCATCATCATCATCATCATTCATCTTAACTCAGCATCTCATATCATCATATATTATCTCATTTCCATAAATCGACTCGAATTTCCAATATATCAAATCATGCTTCGAATTCATATTTTACTCATGTCTCAACCCTTATAAAATCTTACACAAATTCATAAATAAATTCACCAAGCCAAGTTCCGAGCAAATCACTCCACGAGTTTCTAAAATCCATTAAATAAAATAACACTTAGTCAAGTTCCAACATTAACCATTTAAGCCTTTAAAGCAACTTCACAAGAATATATTATTAAAATAATTCCGACATATCGGTTTTAAAATAATAAATCCTTTTGAGAAAACATTTCTCAAAATACAAGTCAAAGATCACTACCGAAAATATTAACTATGGTTTCAACCTACTTTAAAACATTTGGGGAAACTTTAAACCTCTTTAAACAACTTCTCAAACAATATTTAACTAAATAAAACACCAAATCATCCCATTTTTAATAAACGACATAAATAAAATAACATTAATAAATCGCTTTAACTTTTCTAAAAACACAAGTTAAAATCATCATATCATAACATAATATATGCCAATAATTCTACTTTTAAAACAACTTATAATATATAAATTATTTACAAAAAATTGTAGTTTATTAATAAATCAGAATAATGATAATAATAATAATCTAATAAAAATTATATAAACATGTAAAGCAATTTTAGTAAACATTTAACATAATCATATAACTAACACTTTCAAATAGAATCTCAATAATTTAATTATCATAAATATCAACTCAATATTAACATTATTATAAAAATAACATCTAATAAACATTTCTAACATTTTCATCATCAAATAAACATATAATATATAATCAATTAAATAATAAGTAAATAATATGCACAAAATAAGTAATTAAACCCTTAAAACAAATCACCCAACCGGCCCAGAAAACCCAAAAGAATGGCCCATGTCCGAACCGGACCAAACCCATTTTAACCGAACCGAACCGAACCCGCTATAATATATTCGAAACCGGCCAAAACTAAAACACAGATAAATTAACGTCTCCGCTATATACACCACAAACCCTGTACGTCAATTCCGACGTGCAGGGTTAAAGTGGGTTAATTAATTATTTAAAAGTGCTAATTAGTGATGGTGGCTTGCACGTCGAAAGCAACGTGCATTTTTAAAGGTGGATTTGCGGTGTATTTAAAAACACCCTAAATTAATGTGGCAAGGGGCCCACAAGGCCATCTTCTTCTTTCAATTCAAAAAGAAGAACGCTCCCGCCATGTCCCGGTTAACACCACGACCGCCGGCGACGCTCCTCCGGCCCTCCTTCCGCCAACCTTCGGCTTCTCCTCTCCGAGCCCATGGTCCCGCCTCGACCTCCTGCTCACCCGGACTCGCCCAGCTCGCACTCGCTCGACGCTGCTCCCTCGCTTTCGCACGCTTGACTCGCACTCACGCCGCTCTCCTCACCGGACCTCGAGCTCGCCGGAGCTCTCGAGCTCTCTTGACTCCCCGCATTCAGCTCTCACTCACTCGCCACTCACCCATAGCCTGACCCAAGGAAGGAATCGAATCTAAACGAAGAAAGGAAAGGCGGAAGCTCACCGTGATAATCGCGACTTCGGAGCTCTCGATCGGAGTTTTGGGCGTCGTCGGAGGCTCGCGATGGCTCGTCGGTCCTGCGTGGGACATGGATGAGCGCGATGGTAGGGCTCGAGAGTGGTTTGGATCGGAAACGAAGAAGAATGGCTTACCAGAAGGTTGCATGCGCACGAACAGGGGAAGCGGGGCTATTGGTGGCTCTTGGTAGCGTTGGGGGAGCTCCTGGGCAGCCACTAGGCTTCGTCGGATGTCGGGCTGTGTGAGAAGAGGATGTGGGGGTGTTGGTTGGCTCGAAAGAAGAGAAGGAAGTGTGGGGCTCGATTCAACTTGGAAAACAGAGGAGCGAGAGTGGGAGGTGCTCAGGGCTGTGAGTTGGGGAGAATTGAATTGAAATATATAAAAAAATATAAAGCAATACAACTCTTACACTCTTCAAATAAATTCAAGACTCCCCCGCTATAGTAGTAGGGAATCAGGTTCGATCCACGAGGAAGCGAGTCAGCGGGATCCTAGTAGCGTTGAAGACACGTCCTAAATGTTTGACCAGAAGCCTCGAATTCGAGCTCAGACCTCGATGTCGACCTTGGCTGTCGATGCTTTCTGCAACAGAAGACCTGCAGAAACAAAAACTGTAGTCGATATCGACTGGAAGGGGTCGATATCGATATTAGTCCACGAAATCGACTGTCTCAGAAGTCTGCCAGTCGATACAGAGGGGTCGATTTCGACGTGTGTCGATATCGATTTTTGCAGCAGTGACCCAGGAGTCTCGAGATCGACTCAGGAAACTATCGATCTATCAGTGTGGTCGATATCGATGTTTAGGGTCGATATCGATGTCTTTCTGCAGTGGGTTAGTTGTTCCGTCGGCAAAGAAAGGCCAAAGATTTAAGAATGGGAAGGAAGCAATGAACAGAAATAAAAAAAGGTGTTGGGTTTTTCGATGACTCGACGAACGGCGGACAAATTTCAATGTAAACTTAAGAAAGGAAAAATCTTCCAAAGCCAAGGATTACCGCGACGACAACCATGATAAAATAACTAAGAATCAACTAAAGATGCATGCTTTCATCATAAAGGAAAAGGCTTTCACCTAAACCGACAAATAGGAAAGAGATTTTGCAATTACTTAACCTAATTTGTGTCTACCTTTGTCATAATTGAGTTTATAATCTTTCGAATAGAAACCCTAATTACTACCCAAGTTTTACAACATGAGTTCCTTAAATTCGCATTTAAAGATGAAGCACAAGGTAGAGGGAGATAAAAGATACATTCTTTAGCGACGTATTTACCTTACCACCATAGCTATCGTCGGGCTCACCCCGACCCTAGAAGAAAGGGTGACTACTCGCTCATGTTGATTGTGGACATGTCTTGAATTGAAATAACTTGCATAAATGGAAAATTTCGAATCTTTACAATCTCAATGCCAACTATCGTAAGCGCTTGAAACTTTAAAGCTCAACAAACTCTAACTATCTATTGCCTATTGTTATTGTCTTACTTGCTTGGATGATCTAACAAACCAGCCCCTAGGGCTTTATTTATAGGCTACTAATCCTCGTTATCCAAGGATTGTAACTTCTATCTAAACTATGAACTCTATCCGAACAATTAGGATAGGTCTTTTATTTTGATAAAACTTTAAGGAAAAGATAACAAACTAGCTGCTAATATCTAGAAGAACAATATAATCTGTGGCCTTTAATGATAGTATTCATAATCCGAGTCTCGAAATCAGATTTATCTTCTGTCGAGGTAAGGTCGATATCGACACCAGAGGTCGATATCGATGTCTGTGTTTCTGCACGACTTGTCCAACTCCAGTTGATGTCTATGAAGATGGTTGATATCAAGGTAGTATGTCGATATCGATGTCTTCTTGGTTGGTCTGTGTGGTCTATCTCGACACTCAGAAGTTGTGTCGACAACTATGGTCGATATCGATGTCTTCAGGTCGATATCGACCTCCGCTCAGCTTCACTTGACTTCTTCGTTTTGACTCCGATTTCATCGAATTCCTGCATGGTTAGCTCAAAACTCGTGTAGACTCTATTTCTTGTAATTTAGCCCATTCTTACACAAGTTCATATACTTTTGAAACTTTTCTTTGGAAATCGATTGAAATATGAAGTCAAAAGATGCAATAAAAAGAGATACAAATATGTACATCAAAACACCCCATACTTAGACTTGCTTGTCGTCAAGCAATAACCAACACCTACAACACACCCTTCAAGTCTTCGCCCTTGTCAAAAGCAACATCATAAGCAGTAGCAAAGAAAAGCAAGTGAATTTAACGTCATAGCACATATTTAGGTGATCCATAGGCATATGCAATTTTGATCCAACCTCACAGGGATAATGTGTTTGCACTCAACTCTCATGTGTTTAGGCTATGAAGATTAACTCTCAACTCAATTCCATATACAATCTCATAAACATTGCAATTTATAAAAATCCACTTCGCAACCAATTATGAAAATGCAATAAGAACTATCAGGAGGACTTTCGCTCAATGAAAGACTTCAAAGAAGACACCATTCGGTGGGGTTGTAATGGGGCTTGGTAAGGAATTAAGGGTATGGAATTATTTGGCTATGTGGTGCTTTTTTAATTCGGGAATCAAGACTCCTAAATCTCAACACTTGCAATATCCAAACCATAACTCTTCAATGTTGCACTTTCCAAGCTCAATCTCCTATAATGCTCTTTCCCAACTCATCTTTATATAATATGCTCTAAAGATGCACTAAAAGATGTAAACCATTCTATCAACCCTTCTTTCGAACTCTAATATACCTCTAAAAATATAACACTTGTATGAATAAAAGACTTAAGGATTTTGGCTCATGCACTATATATATACATCTCTATTTTTTTCGGATTTATTTTCTCGACGAAAATAATAAATAAATATTAAAACTATGTGCATTTATATGGTGAGCCAAAAATCTTTTTACAAAATATGACAAAATGTAAATATGCACCAACCCATAATTTCCTTGCTCAAAACTGGACATTATGCTCTTTTCTTTTCACAAGGCATTAGTCCAGCTAATCTAAGTCTCAATTCCCAAATGGGGGTCAGGCTCAATTCGGTTAGGGATAATTTTGTGGAGTTTGCAATTTCAGGCTCAGGCTAATGTTCTGGTTTCAAGCAAGGATAATGCAGGGTAGGTAAAGAGAGGATAAAAATGGCTTAAAAGATGCCTCCATCATTTAATTCTCATAAACATAGACATATTTATATATTGGCTTTGAATAACTATCACAACATTTAGAGATACATAGGAAGAGTAAATTCACTCAAGAAAGCGGAGGGATTTTTGATGTTCTCCCTATAGGCCAAAATTCTCACAAGGACAATTTTTGTTGGATTTGCTTTTTAGCCTAGGATCATATGTGTTCAATTTCATCACAAGTTCACAATCTACATAAAAATTTTAAGGACTTAGGCTAAACCATCCAAATGTGCCATAGGATTTACATGATCAAGTCAGCTATTGAGTTTTCATCATAGGACATCTAAATAGGGTTTAAAAACAAACTTTAAAATAACCATGCGTTTTTTTTTGTATTTTTGACATTTTTGTATTTTTTTTTTATTTTGACATTTTTATAGACTTAACAAACTAAAAGACTAAGGACTTTAAACTTTAAAATGCATGAATGTTTAAATATGATGCAATGCATATAAATAGAGTAGAAAACAAATAACATACAAGCCAAGTTCGCCAAGTTTTAAACATTACCACAACCAGATAAAGCAGTTTATAATGTCCAATTTGAATCCCACCCCATACTTAAAGATTACAGTGTCCTCATTGTTAGAAAAGCAATGTAGAGGGAAGGAGACACTCACGCTCACTTACGTAATAAACATCACTGCTCAGGAGGCGGAGGAGGTGGCAACATCAAGGGCCAGTCTTGTGTAGGAGCTGACCCTGAGTAGTAGGTCGGGGCGCCCTAAGGGAATGTGGAAGTGCCAGCCCGCTGAGCGAAAGAATATCCCATGTAGGAGCCCAATCCCTCGAGCATCCTCCCATAACGGCGCTGCTCCTCATGGATCTCAGTGATGGATAGCTCCAACCTAGTAAAGCGGGCAGTCATGTCATCCTGCCAATCTGTGGAATAGGTGGGTTGGAAGGGAGGAGGAGGTGGAGGCACATAGCTATGGTGGTTGCGGTGGCTGTGATGGCTGTGGTGGGACCCTTGCGGGCCCTCTCCACCTCCAGCTGCATCGTCTCTGGCGTCATCATCATCACCGCCATCCATGCCCCCTGGTAGGCTGGGGGCTGCTGTGCTCCGTCTGAGTGGGGGTCAGCGTCCCAAGACATGGCGTCTATCTCCGGCTCATGGTTGTAGAGTGGGGGTCTCCTCCGAAGTGTAGGATCGGCAGATGGATCTATATCCGTATGATATGGTTGCCCAGTCCACGACTGGTACCAATCTGAGATATGCAGGAGATCCATAAAATCCTGTCGTAGACGCATCCCTGTCTGGGGGTGTCTCCATCCCTGTGCGCCGGTCGCAATGACTCCACCCTGGCATCATACTGAAGCATCAAGGTACGTGAGCTGGTAAGCAGTGTACCTCTCAGTGTGGACGCCTAGACCCTCGGCGAGGATAGCTACCATGCCACCGTCCATGATATCAGTGGAGACCGTGCGTCTACGGTCCAGGATATGCTCGAGCCAAGCATGTAGATATGGCAAAGGCTCATCCTCAAAGAGCATCCTCCATAGAGTCTCCGTCTCATGGTGTGTGGGGCGACGGAGCTCAGGTCTGGCCCAAAGGGTACTTGCCAGGACTCGCAGGATGACCCTGAATAGCGGACTCATGACCCTAGAGGTGAAGGAGTCCGTGGGAGCGGGGTAGGGTATGCCCGATATGTAGCTCCAAATGACGTTGGGGTCCTGGACCCTGAAGGCGGCGGGAGTGTGGATGAATCCAAAAATGTTGCTCATCTCCTCGAGCGATAGTCTGTGACGCCTGTTGCCGAGCTGGAAGATAACTCGGCGGCTGGCCGAGGTGCGCTCAGGGACCTCTAGTGTGGCCATAAACTCCCCAGTCAGCACGGGGTAGTGCGCCTCCAAAGGCTCGATCAGCCTTGCAGGGAGACATTCTCAAATGCCTCTTGAACGCCGGTGTGAAATCCCAGTTGGATCATATCGGGGAGATGGTGCCATCGAGCCCTGCTGGCTCGGGCAATCAGATCTTCGGCTAGGGAGCGCTGTTGATCGTCATCAATGCGAAGCGTGTTCTGAGGGATGTTCTTGGCTCTCACCATCGTTTGTAAAAGAAACCATTGCCATAGATAATTCCCCTTTGTATAAAATAGGGAGAACCCCATACTTAGGTTCCATATTATCCTAAAAATTATGTAAAGGTAAATTGACTAAGTTAAAGTGCTAATCTTGCAAACCCAAATTCAATGATCAAATAAGGATATAGTAACAAATTTTTAACCATAAAAAATAGGCATGATCTAATAAGAAGGCAAGAAATTACATAAGGTTAGCCATTTATATAAACATAATTTTCTTGAAGTGTTTAACACTAAGGAGCCTAATAAATTTAAGATTTTTGTCCCACATATATGAAAAAAATCAGATTTTAATCCCCATAATAAATCAGAATTTCAGCCCTTATAAAAAAAAAATTCAGATTTTAAACTCCAAAAAAATCAGCATTTCAGCCCTACAAAAATCAGAATTTAAACTCCAGAAAAAATCAGAATTTCAACCCTTGTATAGAAATTCAGATTTCAGCCCATAATGTATAAAAAATCCGATATTCAGCCCATAATTATGTAAAATTCATATTCTTGCCCCATATAAATAAAAAAATCAAATCTCACCCCTTTATATATATAAAAATAAGATTCTTTAGCCCATATATATATATACAAAAATCAGAATCTTGCCCCACAAAACATGTGATTACTCTTTCCCGCGCAAATATCGTTCAAACCCTAAACACTCAATATGCAATTTCCTCCAAAAATCAACTAAATAATCATGAAAATCTGTAAAAATAGATGAAGGGTAAGAAATCATAGCAGAAGAGTGTCGAAATTAAGGGAGAAAGAGGCAAGCAACCGCAAAAATCAAGAAAAACCAACTGCAGAACCGAAAATCAACGTCGGTATCGGTGTCTCGGGTCGAAATCGACCGGATCTGGGCGGCTGTCGGTTTGCTGGTGCTGCTGTGGGCTCTCCGGTGGCTTATAGCGGCCGGATCTGGTGGTTCTTGACCGGAATGTAGTAGATCTGGGCGAGGAAGGCTTGAAAATGAGATAGAGAGAGAGAGAGAGAGAGAGGGCAAGGGCGAGAAGAGAAAGAGAGAACGAGGGTTGTCGGGGTGTGGGTGCAGCAATGGTGTTTTGTCGGGGAGATGGGTTGTAGTAGTGCGGTGGTGATGGCTGCTGGAGAGCAACGGGAGAGTGGTGAGAGATGAAGGAGAGAGAAGAAGAACGGAGGAGAACAATGGCGGCTGGGTAGGGTATCGAAAGAGGGGAGCCGGGTCGAAGTCGGGGTATTTAAAGGGAATAAAGAAACCCAAAAAGAAAACAGAAAAAGAAAATTATATCTGACCTGGCACCTACCTCCAGTTGTAGTCGATATCGACCTTAGAGGTCGATATCGACCCCCCCCTCTGAATCTGTGTAATTCTGCCCATGCTCACTTCTGTTGGCCTGTCGATATCGACCTTATAGGTCGATATTGACCCCTCTTCTGGACTTGATTTCCTTGTTGACTTTAGATAGAATAGCCACTAATGATCTAAAAAGTAAAAAAAAAAACTAAAAACAAAAAGAGAAAGAAAAGGAAAAGAATGGGTTGCCTCCCGTAAGCGCTTGAGTTTATGTCGCTAGCTCGACATATTTCCCTTTTTGCGCTAGTTCAACGCCAAGGTGGCGCGAATCTCTTCTTCCGGGTTCTCCTTGTCATAATATTTCTTTACCCGGTGGCCATTTACCTTAAAGGTGGATCCATCGTCGCAAAGTAACTCCACCGCTCCATGAGGGAATATTTTATGAACCTTGAAAGGTCCGCTCTATCTTGTCCTTAGTTTCCCTGGAAATAAGCGAAGCCTAGAATTAAAAACAAGGACCTTGTCACCTACCTCATATGTTTTTGGCACCAATTTCTTATCATGCCATTTCTTAGTGTGCTCCTTGTAGATTTCGGCATTCTCATATGCCTTATGTCGCAACTCCTCCAAGGCTTGTAAATCAATGAACCTTCTTTTCCCAGCTTCGTCGAAATCCATGTTAAGCTCCTTAAGAGCCCACATTGTCTTATGCTCAAGTTCGACGAGCAAATGACATGACTTACCATATACCAAATTATAGGTAGTTGTGCGGAGTGGTGTCTTATAGGTCGTTCGGTAGGCCCAGAGCGCATCATCCAGTTTGGATGACCAATCTTTCCTCGAGCGGGAGACCGTCTTCTCCAAGATGGCTTTGATTTGGCGATTGGAGACTTCTACTTGGCCGCTGGTTTGAGGGTGATAGGGTGTTGCCACCCTATGGTTCACCCCATACTTGGCTAAAAGAGCTTCAAAGCCTCTCTTAATGAAATGCGAGCCACCATCTGAAATAAGAACTCTAGGAACACCAAAGCGAGGAAAGATGTTAGTTTTCATAAACTTAGAAACTACCTTCGCATCGTTGGTCCTAGTTTCCACGGCCTCCACCCATTTAGAGACATGGTCCACCGCTACTAGAATGTATTTGTAGGGGCCTGGAGCAGGGAATGGTCCCATGAAGTAAATACCCCATACATCAAAGAGTTCTACCTCTAGAATGCATGTGAGTGGTATCTCATTCCTCCATGTGATATTACCTGCACGTTGACACTCATCACAAGAGGTTACATAGTTTTGCACATCCTTGAAAAGGTTAGGCCAATAAAAACCACATTGAATAATTTTCGCCGCGGTCTTGAATCCTTTAGCATAGCCTCCTGTAGGGAGAGAATGACAATGGTGAATCACGCTCTCTACCTCTTCCTCCGGGATATAACGTTGAAAGATATGGTCTTTCCCTTGTTTGAATAAGTAGGGTTCATCCCAATAGTATTGTTTGACGTCGTGCAAAAACTTCTTCTTTTGTTGCGAAGTTAAGCCTGAAGAAATTTCGCCTCCTGCAATATAGTTAGCAAAATCCGCATACCAAGGTACCTTCGCCCTTCTTACAACAAATAAATCATGAATAGGACTGGAAGGAGGTGTAAAGAAGAAATCCTCACCGGAGCTTACCTCTTCGTCACCTTCGGAGTGTTCTGAAGGTGGTCGATATCGACCTGTAGGGGTCAATATCGACTGGACGGCATCGACAGGTTCAGTCGATATGGGCTGCTCGATATGGGTCCTTGATGTCGACGTTTGGAGGTCGATTTCGACCTCTGCAGTGGAAAACCTGTGATCAAAATTGGTCGACATCGATGCAAGTCTTACCTTCGGGGCAGTCGATATCTACCTGTCGGGGTCGATATCGAGTAGATTTTCTACCCGTTTTACCTCTTGCCTCATTAGGTGCTCGTCAGGGCGGGAGTCATTGATTGGTATGTTGTTATGTGACTCATCCAGAAGCCCTTTGGGTAGCCGTGAAAGATGATCGGCTACGGAGTTCTCCGTTCCTTTCTTATCTTTAAGCTCAACGTCGAACTCTTGTAGTAGGAGCACCCATCGTAGGAGCGTAGGTTTAGCATCCTTCTTCGCCATCAAGTACCTAAGAGCTGCATGGTCAGTATGAACAATTACCATAGAACCCACTAGGTATGAGCGGAACTTCTCAAAAGCGAAGACCACCGCCAAGAACTCCTTTTCCGTCGTGGTGTACTTCGTTTGAACGACATCAAGAGTCTTGCTTGCATAGTAGATGGTGTGAAGCTTTTTGTCTCTCATTTGTCCTAGGACAGCACCTACGGCATAATCACTTGCGTCGCACATGATCTGAAAGGGTTGCGACCAATCAGGCGATTGAATGATAGGGGCGGATATAAGGGCCTCCTTCAACCTAGTGAAAGCTTCAAGACAATAACTAGAAAACACAAACTTAACATCCTTCATTAGTAGGTTAGTTAAAGTTTTGGCAATCTTAGAAAAATCCTGAATAAACCTCCTACATAAACCTGTGTGACCAAGGAAGCTTCTTATGTCCTTAATTGTTGAATGTGGTGGCAACTTTTCAATAAGCTCTATCTTTGCCCTGTCCACCTCAATTCCCATTTTCGAGACTTTGTGGCCTAGCACAATCCCTTCCCTTACCATAAAGTGGCACTTTTCCCAATTGAGAAGTAAGTTTGTCTCTTCACATCGTGCAAGTACCCTGCGAAGGTTAGCAAGACAAACATCGAAAGTAGTGCCATAAACAGAGAAATCATCCATAAATACCTCTACGATGTCCTCTATCATGTCGGAGATGATGGCCATCATACATCTTTGAAAGGTAGCAGGGGCATTTCAGAGCCCAAATGGCATTCTCCTATATGCAAAAGTCCCATAGGGACAAGTGAAGGTGGTCTTCTCCTGATCATCAGGATGAATAGGGACCTGCCAAAAGCCAGAATATCCATCCAGGTAACAAAAATAATCATGTTCGGCGAGTCTCTCCAATACCTGGTCAATGAATGGAAGGGGAAAATGATCCTTTTCTAGTGGCAGTGTTGAGTTTCCTGTAATCAATACACATTCGCCAACTAGTTGTGATTCCCTTTGGCACAAGCTCACCCTTCTTATTCTCCTCAACGGTCATTCCACCCTTCTTAGGCACCACATGGACTTGGCTCACCCATTCACTGTCGAAGATGGCATAGATGATTCCTACATCCAGCATGCGCATGATCTCCTTCTTCACTACCTCTCTCATGTTGGGGTTGAGCTTCCATTGGTGTTCTATAGATGCCTTATGATCATCCTCAAGGAGGATTCTATGCATACAAGTAGTGGGTGAAATACCCCTAATGTCCTCAAGAGAATACCCAATAGCTTTACGATGAGCGCGAAGCACTTCCATAAGCTTATCTACTTCCTGTGTGGTTAGTGAAGCATTGATAATTACAGGAAAGGTAGAAATGGGACCAAGAAACTCATACCTAAGTGTGTCGGGTAAAGGCTTAAGCACCGGAGAAGGGCCTTGTGGGATAAGGATTGGCTCTACCTCCTCCGTCTTCATAATCTCACCAAGGTAATCCGTCTCAATTCTCTTGATTGAAGTTCCCAAATCAGCTATAGGGGTTGGCGTGGACCAAGCATAGAGTGATGCCAACTTTGATTGGGACTCTTCAAAGTATTCCTGCAGAAAAGAAGTCGAGGGCAAATAGGAATCGTCAATATCGACTGAGAGTTCAGCACATACCTCGGCTTCGGAGCTGTTTGACGACAAGTGGTGAGGGTCGATTTCGGCCTCTGATGTCGATATCGGCTGGTCGATTTCGACCTCTGCAGTCGACATGGGCTGGTCGATTTCGCCTGTAAGAGAAGAAGAGAGAACTTGACTTACTGAGTGTGTCGATGTCGACTGAGGGCACTCGATATTGAGTGATATGGTCGATGTCGACCTCTCCTCGTCGATATCAACCTCTTCTTCGAGCTCCAGAGATAAAGCATTGTCGAATACTTCCTCATCACTCGTGTATGTAGCCAGGAACTTCTCAATGTCCTCGTCGGTAAGCTCCTCTGCAGCTAGGGCTAGGGCCTCCTCAGGAGTTAAGGGCCCTTTCCGTTGGTTCTTTTCAATCCATGATGTTAGTGTAGATCGACTTGATTTCCATACCATTAACTTTCTTCATTGTGGGGTTGAAGGAGAATTCAATTACTTCGTTCCCTATAGTAAAGGTTAGTAATCCTCTACGTACATTAATATTGGCATCAGCAGTAGCTAAGAAAGGCCTACCAAGGATGATAGGTACAATAGGATCTTCGGGCATGTCCAATACAATGAAATCAGTAGGTTCAAAGAACTTACCTACCTTTATTGGAACGTCATCAACTATACCTGTGGGTTTGACGAATGAATTATCAGCCATATAAAGTTTCATATCCACAGGTTCAAGTGCTCCGATATTCACCTTTTGCCAAATAGAGAGAGGCATGAGACTTACACTTGCCCTAGGTCACATAGGGCTTTGTAGCATGTTGGTCAAGTCCCACGGTGATTGCAAGCTTCCCTGGATCACTCTTCTTCTCAAGGAAATCCATCTTTGAGCACTCCTCTGTGATCTCTGCCATGGATCGCTTCTTGCTAAGGATGTCTTTCAGGAATCGAACATAGGCGGGCATCTCGCTTAGGGCTTTTGTAAGAGGATTAGTAATGTTAAGTCCTTGGAGAATCTTTACAAAGCACCTAAACTTACCTTGAGTGGGGTCCTTCAATTCTTTGGAAGGGAAAGGCAACGTCTTCTTTGGCAGAGAAGCCAAAACGGTGGTCGGAGGGACCTGCTGAACATCGATGTCGACTGAAGTTGGGTCGATATCGACTGGTAGGGTCGATTTCGACCTCTATTGTGATTTCTCAGGCTATGCAGTGTCATCGACGTCGACCAGGGGGTCGAATAGTGGCCGATATCGACCTCTGGGTCGACATCGACTGGTTTGTCGATGTCGACAGGGTCTGTTGTTTCTTCCTACGTTGCCGTTCGTGATTTATGAACTTTGGTGCCACTCCCTAGTTGCATGGCTGCTATGTGTCCTGACCCGGATTGCCCCTTAGGATTGGTAGTTGGTTGCCTAGGGAATGTTCCGGACGGTCTAGGGATTTGTGCCGCCAATTGACCTAGTTGGGTCTCTATGTTCTTCTTCCAAATATCCATCTCCCCAATCCTTGTAGTAAGGTGATTGAGTTGAGAATGGATAGCATTGTTGGATTGATCATTCTTAGCTTGGTTCCACCTTATCTCATCCAGCACAAGTTGAAGATCATCCTTCTTTTGGTCTCTCTCCGGGTGCCCAGGAGCTCTATAGAGTGGGGGGTCCCTAGGGTTAACCTGGTTCCTTTGTGGTTGTTGGAACCTTTGGTCTCCCCAATATTGGCGATTGGGACCCCTCATGAAGTTAGCTTCGCCATGAGTCTCCGCTAGTTGCACTTGCTCAGCATGGGGGCAATCAATGGTAGTGTGTCGCTGCGATCCACATTCAATGCAATCCTAGTTTGCCGAAAGGAATCTTACTTGTTTTTGGAGCTTTCTAAGTTGATCCCTATGAAATTGTTCCTTTCCATCCGGATCTATCACCTTAGAGGGTTCGTATAATGGCATAGATGGGGCAGGCCTCGACGATGACGGTGCGTCGGAAGCCTCAGGAGTCCCATATGTATTGTCAAATTCCACCAACCTTTCTATGGTTTCCCAAGCCTCTTGTGGAGCGAGTTCAAGATAGCCATAGGCGGTGTAAGTATTGATCCTCTCCTTGGTGGCAACATCAAGAGCATTGTATATGATCTCCTGAATTACGTACGGTGGTTGGCCATGCGTCGGGCATGATCGTAGTAGGTCCTTAAACCTTTCCCAAACAGTCGCCAGAGCCTCACTAGGCTTTTGTTTGAAAGCCGTGATTTTCTGTCGGATCAACGCCGTCTTAGAAGGAGGAAAGAACTTGTTGAGGAACGCGTCCTTGACTTCATTCCAGGTGCGGAGTGATCTTGGGGCTAAGCTTTCCAACCAATGCAATGCTTTTCCTGTAAGAGACCAGCGAAAGGCTTTTAGTTGGACATACTCAAGACTTTGTCCATCAGCAATTGTATCACAGAGGTCTAAGAAGGTCGATATATGTGCCATAGGGCATTCGTTAGGTTTCCCTTCATATTGATGCCTTCTTATTTCAGTTAAAAAATTCGGTTTGATTTCAAATTTAGAAGTAGGGATTAGAATAGCCGATTCAGGCACTGTGAGCGATGGATGCATGTATTGCTTTGCATTCCGGGGGATGGCGTTGATTTGAGTTTCATATCGTCTCTTGGCTTCCTCCTCCCTGTCAGCACGCTCCCTTAGTGCCGCTTCTCTGGTAGTGAAATCCTCTACTTGCTTCCTTAAGCGTTCAATTTGTTGTCCCTGGGTCTCGTTGTCCGCCATGATAATTTGAACTCGAGCCCTTAGGTGGAGAAAGCGTTCTGGTTCGTCTAGTCCTTCAAATTCAGGTTGGTCACCAGTTCGTCGCATACACCTATAAAATAACACTAAAAAGGACCATGAAAATAAACTACTAGGGCGCGATTGTTAGCTTCCCCGACAACGGTGCCAAAATTTTACGTGGGGAGAATTGAATCGAAATATATAATAAAATATAAAGCAATACAACTCTTAGCCTCTTAAAATAAATTCAAGACTCCCCGCTATAGTAGTAGGAAATCAGGTTCGATCCACGAGGAAGTGAGTCAGCGGGATCCTAGTAGCGTTGAAGATACGTCCTAAATGTTTGACCAGAAGCCTCGATTTTGAGCTCAGACCTCGATGTCGACCTTGGCTGTCGATGCTTTCTACAACAGAAGACCTGCAGAAACAAAAACTGTAGTCGATATCGACTGAAAGGGGTCGATATCGATGTTAGTCCACGAAATCGACTGGCTCAGAAGTCTGCCAGTCGATATAGAGGGGTCGATTTCGACGTCGGGTGTCGATATCGATGTTTGTAGCAGTGACCCAGGAGTCTCGAGATCGACTCAGGAAACTGTCGATCTAATGGTGTGGTCGATATCGACGTTCAGGGTCGATATCGATATCTTCCTGCAGTGGGTTAGTTGTTCCGTCGGCAAAGAAAGGCCGAAGATTTAAGAATGGGAAGGAAGCAATGAACAGAAATAAACAAAGGTGTTGGGTTTTTCGATGACTCAACGAACGGCGGGCAAATTTGAATGTAAACTTAAGAAAGGAAAAATCTTCCAAAGCCAAGGATTACCGCGACGACAACCATGATAGAATAAGTACGATTCAACTAAAGATGCATGCTTTCATCATAAAGGAAAAGGCTTTCACCTAAACCGACAAATAGGAAAGAGATTTTGCAATTACTTAACCTAATTTGTGTCTACCTTTGTCATAATTGAGTTTATAATCTTTCGAATAGAAACCCTAATTACTACCCAAGTTTTACAACCTGAGTTCCTTAAATTCGCATTTAAATATGAAGCACAAGGTAGAGGGAGATAAAAGATACATTCTTTAGCGACGTACATACCTTACCACCATGGCTATTGTCGGGCTCACCCCGACCCTAGAAGAAAGGGTGACTACTCGCTCATGTTGATTGTGGACATGTCTTGAATTGAAATAACTTGCATAAATGGAAAATTTCGAATCTTTACAATCTCAACGCCAACTATCGTAAGCGCTTGAAACTTTAAAGCTCAAAAAACTCTAACTATCTATTGCCTTTTGCTATTATCTTACTTGCTTGGATGATCTAACAAATCAGCCCCTAGGGCTTTATTTATAGGCTACTAATCCTAGTTATCCAAGGATTGTAACTTCTATCTAAATTATGAACTCTATCCGAACAATTAGGATAGGTCTTTTATTTTGATAAAACTTTAAGGAAAAGATAACAAACAAGCTGCTAATATCTAGAAGAACAAGATAATCCGTGGCCTTTAATGATAGCATTCATAATTCGAGTCTCGAAATCGGATTTATCTTCTGTCGAGGTAAGGTCGATATCGACACCAGAGGTCGATATCGATGTCTGTGTTTCTGCCCGACTTGTCTAGCTCCAGTCGATGTCTATGACGATGGTCGATATCGAGGTAGTATGTCGATATCGATGTCTTCTTAGTTGGTCTGTGTGGTCTATCTCGACACTCAGAACCCCTTGGCCAAAACCCGGATCCCTTTGGACTTGACCCGGCCCAACCCAATACCAAATCTGATTGAAGTAAGAACTGAATCGGACAAGAATTAAAAAAAAAAGAAAAGAAAAGAGAGAGAAGGGCTGAACCGGATGAGAAAAAGAAAAGAAGGGATAAGCCGAACTGGACCGTCTTCCTCACCCGCCTGCCTTTCAATTTGGAAAAGAAGGGGAACAGAGGAGAAGCTCGTCGAACTTGCTCGCTATTACCCACAACCATCCTCACCGACTTTTCCTGACCACTACTAACCTAAAAGTGTACCAAGAACGAAACCAAGGAAAAGGGAGAAGGTTTGAACGCTCACCGAGGGGCTCGAAACACGTCGGTGGCTCGTCAAAAATTGATTTGGATCGCCGGAGGTTTGAGGTGCTCTTGACTAGCCTAGGACGAGAGTACATGAGGTTAAAGGCGGACCTTTATAGAGTTTTAGAGTGAAAGGAGAGGAAAGAGGCTTATCGGCCTCGAATCGGAAAACAGGGGCGAATGAAGGAGGAGGAAGAAGGTGGTGCTCGGTGACTCGGATCCGGATGCTCCTGGGTGACCTTTGACATCGAGGATGGTGCTTCTGGGGCTGCCCCTCGACGGAGGGGAAAGAGGTGCCGCTGGTGGGTGCTCGGCACTTGGGGCTTCCGAAATAGAGGGAGAAAGAAGATGGTGTTAGCGATGGTGTTCACTGGTGGCGAAGCAAGAGGAGGAAGGTGATGGTGATGGAAAAACAAGAGGAAGGTGGTGATGGTGGTGTTCGGCGAAACCAGTGGCAGAGGGGAGTTTTTGGGTCTCGGAAAACTGAAACAGGGAGAGGGAGATGAGGAGAGGGGTGTTTGGTTTTGTGGTTTTGTGGGTTAAGCTTTTCTTGGGTTCCAATATAAAGAAAAGGAAGAAGAGGAGTGCCTGAGGGGCTTCTGCGGCATCAAATCAAGGGGATGGAGGTTATTTGGCATCTTGCCCATAATAGGACTGGCAGGGGAGGTGAGGTATTTAACTAGAAATGGGAGGAGGAAGGTGAGGTGTTGGGGTTGTTGTTTTTGCTGCAGATCAAGGCAAATGAGGGAGTGTTTGAGCTGGAATCGAATGTGTGTATGGGAGAAGAAGACAAAGGTAGCATGTTATCCCAAATGCAAGAATCAAAATACCCGAAGATAAATCCCGAAACCCGCTCTCTCGACTTTATCCCGACTCAATTCAAAATAAGCTTAAAATTCCAAAATAATAATGAAAGTCGAAAAATATTTCCAAGTCTCGATACAAGAGAGCGGAAATAAACTCCATTGTGAAATCCAATTCGAAACTATGCCGGAATTCGCTTTGAAAAAATTAAAAAAAAAATAAAATTAGTTGTTCGAGGACAAAAATTTTCAAAATTTTTTGAAATTTTAGAAATTAAATTGAATCTAAATCAATATTAAATAGGGAATTAAATCTTAATTTGGAAAAATAATATTTTAAAATTCGAGTCCTTACATCATCCACCTCCAAAAACAAGTCTCCTCCTCGAGACTAATTTTTTTTAAAAGCAATTAAAACATTTCGAACACTCAAGTCAGCTTCTCCTATGTCAGTCAACCAGATATTCAAGAATTGAAGACACAGTTTATCCACTTCTAAGGGCTGATCCCAAATTCCACTTCCTATGTTCGTTTCTCAAGATCAGTCATCAGATCATCTCAAAATACCAACAACTCAAAAATATCATCATAGCAAAATCATGGTAAAATTCATCAACATAACAGATCTCAACATTCCAAACTTAAGATATCAATGTATTAGAATTCATCATATCCAAGTACCATCCCATCAAAATTCATCATGTCAAGATTTACCATCATGTCAATTCTCAAAATATCAAAACACCAAGTCTCATCATCAACAAGTCACATCATTAGTAAATCATATAATCACATAATCTGCACATTACTACCAATCAGGAAAGACCGCATCATACTCAACACATCATCACCAACCCGAAATGGCACAATCAAGCATTATGACGAGCATGGAACCAGACAAATGAAACGCACAACTCATCATTAAGCTCACGAAGTCGGGGTCAAGCTCAAGCTAGGCTCCTTAAAACTTAAACCATGTTCCGAATCCCCAAATACAATCATATCTCACTTTTCTTAGAATCAAAACTCATAGATATCCCCTTTAATTTTTTCCATAAAAGTCTAAAGATCAAAGCCGACCTACTCTAAATTCACCCATTATATACCTCAATGCTCCAGTCAAAATGAGTTCTCCTAAAAATCAACTTACACAAGGTCTTAAGCTCACAATCCCAACCACCCATCTAACCAATTAAAACCCTAAATCTCGAATTCATAACTCTGCAATAATCAGAGATCAAGTCCAATATCACAAACCCTCATCGGATCCTCTATCTAGTGCATGATCAACTAGGCGCCTTTTTGTCGGGATCATTTACGCTACCTATGCTCTTGCTAATCCACCTCTAAGGAGCCAACTCCTACCACAACCTTTCATAAGAGCATTCTCACATTCCGTATCCTCAATATCAAGCAAAGGTTCATTCTTAAGCAACTTATGTATCACAAAACAACCTCTCAAGCCAATTCCTAAGTTAGAGAGTCAAAAAATCGTAAACCCAAAATCACGAACCATTAAGTCCCTCCTCAACTGTACCTATTCCCAAGTGGTCAAACGTACAAGTATTACCCAAGCAAACTCATCAAAACCCACCTGCACCAAATTGTATCTCCTTTCCTCCCAAAAGGTTATGACCTACCACTCATGACACCAATTCATCACTCAAAATTCTACTACTACCCCAATCACTCACGATCTCACAAGTCATCCTATTATAGCTCCTTATTGTCGCACACTACCAATTCGCCTTAGACTTAATCCTCAACAATGACACCTTATCTCTTAATGATCTTTTATCACCAACTATATTTCCCTGAGAATTTCTACGCTACACGTATTTGTTGTACTCAAGGCATCACAAGTAATTTGAATTCCCATATTTCCACAATCATTAGTATTTCCATACCCTCCACCTGGATTAGTTCCCATATTCATCATTCAAAAGTCTTCCTACCTCCAAACCCATCAATCAGACTCATAATCAATCCCAACAATATCCCTTACTTAGCTATAGGCCTTTCCTTTCCTAATACCCCAGCATTCAAATCACTGCTACGCATACCACTGTGAATTCTGCCTTACTCTAGAAATTCTCCAACCACACCTTTTGTCATTCTCCAATTACAACTCTAGTAAGTGCCCCCCTCCTTCTTTTTTACGAGAAATAATCCAATATAAGTCTCACATTTGTCCCCTATCATATGAGCAACTTAAATCTCATATCCATCAATTCTCAAGTAGTCCTAGCCGCGCAAACCTTAACGTCATCCATAATTCATTCCTCAACCAAATCGCTCCTACTCATAGTACGAATAACCTATATATATATATATTCACATCCTCCCTAAAGAATCCTTAGTCATTCATGCCCAATCCACTTGTATTTTCATTATTGGTGCCCAAACTAATTGATCCTATCCCTCACCCAAAACACTCACCTATACTACGACCTTATTTCCCGCCATCTCACCCTTCTCACCCTATGGTCCACCTAAGGGTTACCTAGAAGGTCCATATGGAAATTCCCAAACAATTGACTCCTATTAGCCCCAGAAACTTACTTAACCGATCTAAGCTAATGTCTCTTTTCTATGACTCTATCTTACACCATCATTGATCGAAACCTAGGAGCTCTAATTCTCCTATCACTCTTCCGACTATATTGTAAAAGAAACCCTAATTCTCATAAAAAGAAAAGAAAAGGAAGGAGAATCATCAAACACACACTTCATTATTAACTCCGTAGCCCATCAACAACCACCAAATCATTAGCATAAATAACCACCAAATCATGAATCCAGCATTAGAAACATCAGTCCATCAAATCTTGGCCTATCACACAACATCATTCCTAAACATCTCGAAAAAGATCATATAATAATGACACAACGAAAGAATGACAAAACTATCACGAACCTATTTCAAGAGAGAGCGGACAATCATGCAAGTAGGGCATATAATAACACAAGTATACGTGTAGTGGTTATATGAATAGTACATGCGTTTATTACCACAAAATCAAGTCATGTAGTCATAAAAAAGGCTACTATTATAAACAAACAGAAATCCCTAAAGGCAACAACCGACTCATTCTCACTGACTCAACAACCCATTTCTTGTGGGATGCTTGTATGACTCATTTGGTAAAGTAAAAGAGCACTCAATTTACTTTCCGAAAGAGAATGGTAGAGTTCTATGTAATATCTCGTGATAAGAAGACACCAGTTGACCATTGTGAGAATCAAGAAGGATGACTTTACAAAACAACCCACTCTATAGTCTCATAATTATGCTGAGAATCTTAAACTATTCAAGGTTTGATATTCTAATACATTAATTAACTTTGTGGCATGACCTATGGTCTTATTCACCATACTTCATCATATACTGAAGTAATCAACGCACCCGAACATAAATCCTGTATATGATTAGATTACCAACCCAATTTCCTATGTAAGATGTAGATGATATAAAGAAGAAGGAATCGATAAGAGCATCAATTAAGGACATAAAGAAGATAGGAGAAGAGGGAAACAGAACGAAAAGAATAGACACCCCTTAACAATTATCAACCCAAACCAGAAATTTGTTGAGTAGAAGGCAGAATGAAAAAGAAGACAACACATGCAAACAAATGATGGAAGAGTTTGCTCCATAAGAACTAAAATTCCAACTTTATAGTAAGGAAGAGCTCCCCTACTATCCATTCGCATAGAGATACAATACACAGTCAAAATATATCAAACAGATTTCTTGCTCAAGGTAAACAACACTCAACACAGAAATAATCAACAATAATTAATCTGATCCCCTTCGAGGGGGGTCGCCATCGGGCCCAATTTATACAGCACAAAAGCTACCTAGAAGCTGCCCTTCGAGGGGCAACTGACCTTGTAGTCTCTAATTCCTACCCCACTCAAACTTCTTGAAGTCTTCCAGTCCCTCTATAAAGTATAAAGCTATGGTTAGTCTACCGATTCCCGACTCTATGTCCATAAGGGACGATCGATCGCCTTTCTACCCGCACGGTTATCCCTTCCTATATTCCTCACTTTAAGTGTTAGGTTCATTAAATTCATTTTACCCTTTTTGAAATCCGTTCAAAATCCTTTAAATCATTGGGTGATTTTATAAAAGTTATTTACAACCCATTTGTACTCGAATTGCGCAACCTAGCTCTGGTACCACCTTTGTAACGGCCCGAGTTATAGAACCCGAGTTACGTTGTGAAGAAATAGATACCTTCGTTCGGATCTTGCAATTCATGTATGGTTTGAATAGAAAATAAAGGGGCACGTTTTAAAATGAGGGAATTCGTAGCCTAAAATTCCGTAAGGTCCATTGGGGACCCATTATTTACACATCGTCACCTGTTCTAGTTTCTAATATACACAAAATCATTTAAGTTCAAAAGAGGCATGCAAAACATAAATACGAGGTACAAGGTTGCCAAGATAGAATCGGGTCAAAATATAGCAAAACAATAAAAAATAAAGCGTTAGGTGAGTCAAGTCAGTCTCTCCAAGTACGCCATGGCTAGCCCCGTCAATCAATACACATCAAGCAAGGCAAAAGGGAGTGGATAGCTGAAACTATACAATAAGTCAAGGTCGAGCCACTCACGCGTTCCGTAAGGCATCATTGAGAGCACATAGAATGTATCTTGTACCTAAATAAAGATGCTCTTATACAATGTGAGAAATTTAAGCACAAAAGCATGTTGAACATAATTTATCCTCTCTCATATCCACACCTCTACTGAGGATGGATATCTCTCTTATGTCCATGCCTCTGTCGGGGCTGGAGACCCGGTCGGTGTCGCAATTAGATCTCATGACACCCAGGCATGATGTCTGAATGCTTGAGTAAGTCCCGAATAACTTACATAGAAGAAGCAGAATCCAAAAGCAATAAGCAGTAAGAGCAAATAAATATCCAACCAGGTCACATATCACCTAATAGTTAGGTATAAATGAATGTTTATAAGTCTAATGCACAAAACAGGGCCCATTTACCACTACACATAATCTAACCATCAACTCTCAGATATAATATCATCGTCATCATCAATCATCTCAACTCATCTCAGCATCTCATTTCATTCTCATTTCCATAAATTATCTCAAAATTCCAACATATTAATTCATGCTTTCAATGCCACTTTTATTCATAACTCATCCATATAATTCTCAAGCAAGTTCATCAGTTGCTTCACCAAGTCAAGTTCCAAGCAAATCGGTTCAAAGTTTCTAAAAGCCAATTGATCTCAAGTTAAGACAATCCGCTAGTCAAAACAATTTATTATAATATAATACTTAGTCAATTTTCGATGTCAAAGCATTTAAACCTTTAAACCAATTTTCTAATATTATAATATTAAAATAATCCGACACGAGTTAGTTTTATTTCAAAACCTTAAGCTAATCTTATAATATAATATTATTAAAATAATTCCGACATAAATCATTTTACTTTAAAATTATTATTCTAAATTTTTAGCAAATTCCGACACTTTGATAAATGTTTCAATTAATATATTTTAAAACTAGACTTTTAAATAACGATATTTAACTCATCAAATATTTACCCAACTAATCATTTGTTAAACATTTAAGTAAATCTGAAAATAATTAAATAATTAAGCAATTCAGAAAAATAATTAGATAAATGATTCCAGGAGTATATATATATAGTATTAATAATCATATAAATCGGAATTTGAATCAATATCTATATAAAATACTAAAACAGAGGCCTGAAACGGCCTCTGGTGCGATCTCGCGTCCATGGAATTTTTGGATTAAGCCGGGATTATTTTTGCTTACGTGTCATATTCTGGATTAAATTGGTATTATATTTTTGGGTCACATCAGTTAATAAGCCAATATAGTTAGGTAAAAAACTTATCTTTTTAGATCAAATAATCTACCCAATATATACTTAAATCTTAATTAGTTTTTTTTATAAATATTCAACATTATATCTTAATTCGATAGAAAACTTATCGTTTTAGATAATCTCATGCCGGTAAATTTGGTTCATTATTTTTGTTAATAAACATTGGGGCATAAAAATTTCTTTACCTACGTAACCAAAAAAAACTCTAACTAATTAATAGTTTTTGTATACCTATACCAATACCCATGTAATAGTTTTTAATATATTTTTTTGAAAAACATTTCTTATTTTGCAAAATCATATACCTATATTTTAACTAATTTATACCTATGCAAAAAAAAGTTATATGTGATTAAATTTTATCCATATGCCCACGAAATAAGACAGTTAAATTTTATCCATATGCTCACGAAATAACCATTAATATAATTAATACTCCATCCGTCTTAAAATACATGTCTTTTTAGGACGGAGCATGGGAATTAAGAAGTATGTTAAATGTAATGATTAGATGTAAAAAGTAGGTTAAGTGTAATGATTAGACTTGTATTTGTTTATTTTTTTTAATTTATGAGGAGAAGAGTAGGGGTGATGTAAAAATTAGAGTAACGATTATATGTAAAAGTAGGTTAAGTGTAATGATTAAATCTAAAAAGACATGTAATTTTGACAAAATTTTATGGGCTAAAAAGACATGTATTTTGAGACGGAGGGAGTAGTTTTATAAAATTTTGGTTTTGCAATATATTTATAATTCAAATATTACTTATTTTTATCAAAATGAATTAGATTTATTTAAAAATAGTCAAGATAGTAAAATGACAGGTTTTGAAAATAGATATAAATTAATTATATTGAATTTTATTATAAATATGAAATCTCATATATTACATTGTTACCAAACCTATTATCGATATAATATTTTATCTTAAGTTATTTTATATAATATTTTTATACTACGGTGTATTAAAAGATCCAAAGATTTCAACCAAACTATTATAACCTTCGAATTTCAGAGAGAAAAATATAAAGTAAACAACACTTAATTTGTTTATTAAGAAACCGCACAACGGGCGGGTAGTAAGACTAGTATAATACTAAAACAGAGACGTGGAAATCCTATGTGGCGGGCTCTGGCGCGATTCGCTCACGTGTCGATCTCTGGTGCAATCTGATCCGGATTTTTGACACGTCAATTAATGAATATCCAATAGATTTAAGCCACGTTGAACAATGATCTAATCTATTTTACCTACGTGTCATCCTAAGTGTCATTTTCATATCTTAAGTGGTTACAAAATCTATCATTTTGCCATGAGTTATTTTATAAATATTTTATCTTGAATTATTTTATCTTTAGTGATTAAAATTAATTATTTTATTTCATTTTATCAAATGATAAGATTTTATTATTAATTAATTACCTATTGAAAAATAAAATCTTATAATTAAAATATTTATATTAATGTCACCGATGATAAAAAAAAAAACTAAAGGACAATTTCCGAGAATATTCAAATTCCTCAAAGGTATGTTTATTAAGTCATTATTGTTATTTATTTTTTTTAAATCATGAAGAAATTAAACAAAATACAGTATGCATGATGCTATCGGATCATGGTTGTAACATCAATACTTTTCACAGACCACATCAAATGGAGATGAGACTAAATCGGCAGTGTTTTTGAGTGATGCGAACACGCCAATGTTTCGAATATTATTTATTTTATCAAGTTCAATTAGATTAATTTAAATAAATCACAAAAGGTTATCAAAATCAATATACTTCGTATAATACTAAAACAGAGACGTGAAAATCCTATGTGGCGCGCTCTGGTGCGATTCGCATACGTGTCGTTCTCTGGTGTAATCTAGCCCGAGTTTTTTGACACGTCAATTAATGAGTTTCCAATAAATTTAAGCCATATTGAACAATAACTCTATCTATTTTATACACGTGTCATTCTATGTGTCTAACTTAATTGATTTTTATAATTAATTTTTATATCTTAAGTGATTATAAATTCTATCATTTGAAACAAAATCTTTTGAAACAATATCAAGTATCAACCATGTTTTTTAGCCAACCGAATTACAATATGAACTAAGATCTTGATTATTTTAATCAAGTTTGATATTGATTAAATCCTATCTAATTATTTACATGCAATGCAATACACCGATATATATGAATTATTTAACTTTGGTTAAAATAGCAAAT
This sequence comes from Persicaria maculosa, assembly GCA_963922045.1. Taxonomy (NCBI): domain Eukaryota; kingdom Viridiplantae; phylum Streptophyta; class Magnoliopsida; order Caryophyllales; family Polygonaceae; genus Persicaria; species Persicaria maculosa. The sequence continues at coordinate 3,551,628 of OY998269.1, read as the reverse complement.
GCCTAATATGTACAATATTTATTACGAAAAAAATCAATGATATATAAGATATTTTTAATCAAATATTGAATATATATATATATATATCCAATATATTTAAGCCACGTCATTCAATGATCCACTTATTTTATTTAGGTGTCATCCTATTTGTTCAAATAACTAAATAATTATTTTTTAATTATTTTATCTTTAGTCATTAATATTGATTATATTAGTTGATCATTAGATATAATGATAAGATTACATTTTTGAATATGTATTTGATTAAAAAAATATTCAACCGCATCGATCTATTAATTGACTACAAATCATGACATTTTTATCCATATCTTTAAAAGTAAAATTTTTACTTAATTACCTAGACTTCAATATACACTACATTCCAAATTATATTTAATCAATAATTGATTGTTTTCGTTACTTTGATATTGGAGTATGTCATTGTGGTTGTATCAAAATATAGCACATATATTTATCATACATAGATATTTTCATAAATGTAAAATTTATTTATTAAAAACAACTAATTAACATGCAGATATTTAAAAAAATACATCGACGTTTTGTATTGTACATATGATATAATAAATATGAAGGAGAGTGAGGTGAAACTATATATTTTATAATATTTTGGCGATTAAAGCTATCCATTACCCCATTTTATAATTTTATAAAAGCTTTCATCACTAATAATAAATTGAGTTCTTTTAGAAAATTAAATATAAAACCAAGTAAAATGAACGAGAGAAATAAAACAATAAAAAAATAGATTTATTTGTTAAAGATTTAATGAGATTTTATATATTTCAACAAATATAAAATTTTTAAAAGAAAAAAAATCTACTTGATTGGTGAAATAAAATAACCATTTAATTTAGTTTGTATAGAGTAATTAGTTGAAAGCTTCCACTAAAAGATTCAAAAAAATATTTTAACATTCATAATATAAATTAAAATTTTAAATATTATTAATATAATAAAATATATAGTATAATTAAAAAGATATAGTATAATTATTAATATAATAAAAAAATTTTAAATATTATTAAAAAGCCGCACGGAAGGGTGGGTAATAAGACTAGTAACAATTAAATTTATAACCTAAACAACCGACTATGTAAACAAATAACAAATAAACACAAACCAAAAAATTATTTATCTAATAAACTATTAATAAATCAGAATTAAATCAATGAATAATTAAATAATATAGTTCAAATAATTAAATAAATAATGATTAAATAAATAATTAAATTAAATAAGTAAGGTAAATATAACTATCTCATAATCCAAACCGGCCCAAAGAACCCCCAGCCCAAAACCCGGATCCCTCCTGAATTGACCCGGCCCAACCCAATGCAAAATCTGATTGAAGTAAGAACCGAACCGGACAAGAATAAAAAAGAAGAAGGCCTGAACCGGATGAGAAAAAGAAAAGAAGAGAGAAGCTGAACCAGAACGTCTTCCTCACCCGCCTGCCTCTATTTTCAATTCGGAAAAGAAAGGGAACAGAGGAGAAGCTCGACGGACTTGCTCGCTCTTACCCACAACCATCCTCCCCGAATTTTTCCGAACAACATTAACCCAAAAGCGACCAAGAACGAAACCAAGGAAAAGGGGAAGGTTCGAACGCTCACCGAGGGGCTCAAAAATCGCCAGAGGCTCGTCGAAATTCGATTTGGCTCGCTGGAGGTTTGAGGTGCTCTTTCTTGGCCTAGGAAGAGAGTACATGAGGTAAAAGGCACACCTTTATGGAGTTTTAGAGCGAAAGGAGAGCAAGGAGGCTTACCGGCCTCAAATCGGAAAACAAGGGGGGAGGAAGGAGGAGTGTAAGTAAACACTAGGGTTTTGTGAATTGTGTTTCTTGATCCTTTCATTAAACTATGAATGAATTTATACACACAATCCTTAGGCTCCAAGACACTATAGGATATATACAAGGAATAAGGAAAGATATACATAATCACAAAAGGATAGAATTATATCCTAACTAATAAGATATCCTAATACCCCCCGCAAGCTCATGGAGGATCACGAACATGCAGCTTGGAACGCAGGGAAATCTGGCCGTACCGACAGCTTTAGTGAAGATGTCTGCGATCTGGTCTTGACCTCTAACATGATGGACAATCAATGAGCTATCCTCAACTTGTTCACGAACAAAGAAGTAATCAATTTTGATGTGTTTAGACCGTTGATAAAAAACAGGATTGGCGGACATATAGGTGGCACTCAAATTGTCACAAAGAATGATGGGAGGCCGAACAGCTGGAGCTCGCAACTCAAAGAGTAATTGCCGAATCCAAATGAGTTCAGTGGTGGCAAAGGCAATGGCCCTATATTCAGCTTCAGTGCTAGACTTAGCAACAACATTTTGCTTCTTAGACACCCAACTGATGAGATTGCCACCATAATAGATGGAAAAACCATGCTGAGAGCGACAGTCATCTCCATCAGAGGCCCAACCAGCGTTAGAGAAGGCCACAAGACGACTGTCAGCAAGCGGACGAAAAATAAGGCCAGATAAGAGAGTGCCTTTCAAGTACCTTAGAATCCGTTTAACAGGAGACCAATTAGCCTCAGTGGGAGAGTGCATGAATTGACATACCCGGTTGACAGCATAAGAGATCTCTGACCGGGTTATAGTAGCATACTGAAGAGCACCGACGATGCTTCTGTAGAGGAGCGGATCTGAATGGGGATCCCCATCATGAACCAAGCGAGAGGTCGGCTCAGCTGGGGAAGAAATAGGGCGAGCATCCTACATCTTGCTTCACAGAAGAAGGTCACGGATATACTTCTGCTGAGATAAGATAATCTGATTCGGCTGACGAATCATTTCAATGCCTAGTATATAATGAAGATCACCCAGATCGCGCAGAGAAAATGTCTGATTGAGAAGTGCAATAAAGGTATCAATCTCTGCAGACATAGAACCTGTAATAATGAGATCGTCAACATAGACCAAGATCAGAAGAGTTGATGAAGCCTGACGACGAATGAATAGCGAAGTGTCTGACTGACAGGGGCGGAAGCCATGCCATAAGGGAAACTGACGAAGCTTGGTGAACCAGGCACGAGGTGCCTGCTTTAGGCCATACAGGGCTTTACGAAGCAAGCACACGGCTTGGGGCCGAGACTGATCAACAAAGCCCAAAGGTTGTGCCATGTACACCTGTTCAGAAAGATCACCATTCAAAAAAGCATTGTTAATGTCAACCTGTCGGAGAGGCCAAGATTGATGGAGGGCCAGGGAGATCACAATCCGGATGGTGGTGGGTTTGATCACTGGACTAAAGGTGTTAAAGTAATCAACTCCTTCCTCCTAGTTGAAGCCCTTGGCAGCAAGGCGAGCCTTATAACGCTCAATGGAGCCATCAGCACGACGCTTGATCCTGTAAACCCACTTACAACCAATAATGTTAGCATGCAAAGGGCGCGGCACAAGTGTCAAAGTCCCATTACGTATAAGGGCATCATACTCAACCTGCATAGCATTCTGCCACTCGGGTGATTTGGAGGCTTGAAGAAAGGTTTTGGGTTCATCATATAAATCAAGAGAAGGGGGAAGGGGGTGTATTGTTGTGATGTGAGCTTTTGGTTTGAGTTTGTTTGTCTATGCCCGAGTGAGCATGGGGTGTGTATTGTCAGTAGCAGGGCGAAAATAGGATGGAGCAACGGGATTCTCAGTAGGGATAGGAGAAGGAGACTTACCTTGATCCGGAGACACTGGAGCCGCAAGCTCCTCCTCTAGGGATCGAGATACCGAGCTGGGAGGAGTGGTAGAATGGCGGCTGTAGGGTGGGCAAGGGGTGTTGGCTGCGACGTGGGTGTGTCGGAGGTCAATGATGGAGAGGCTGCCGAGTGAGTGGTTGCCGAAGATGGGGATGATGGCTGATAGGTAAAGGGTGGGGGTGCGGCGGCCACGGCATTAGGCGGCGGCCGCGGCAGGGGTGCAGGGGCCGTGGCATTAGGCGCCGGCCGCGGCAAAGGGGCATGCCAAGCGACGAGGCTTGCTGTAGAAGGGAGAGGGTGGGGAGATCAGAGTTTGAGGGTGGATGTGGGGATAGGGAGGAAGCATGGGATGGATAAGGGAACATGGCTTCATCAAACATGACATGACGAGCGACATAGACACGATTTGTAGGAACATGAAGACATAAGTACCCTTTGTGTTTGGAACTATACCCAATGAAGATACAAGGGGATGACCGAAATTCTAATTTGTTGGAGGTGTAAGGGCGCAAAAATGGATAGCAAAGACAACCAAAGGTCTTAAGAAATTTATTGTCAGGGACTTTACCATAGAGACTCTCAAACGGAGATTTGTAATGCAATACATGAGTGAGGGTCCTGTTGTGGAGATAAACTGACGTGTGAAAGGCATGCTCCCACAAATTTTGAGGTAACTTGGCGTGAGAGAGCATGGCAAGACCCTTTTTAACGATAGTTCTGTGACGACGCTCAGCAGCCCCATTTTGAGATTGGGTTTGAGGACAAGAGACTCTGTGAATAATACCCTGAGACCCAAGAAAGGAGGAGACATTGTGATATTCGCCTCCCCAATCTGACTGAAATTGTTTGATTTTGGTAGAAAACTGGGTCTCAACCATCTTATGAAACAACTGAACATGATGAAGAGCTTGTGATTTGTGAGTCAGAAAGTAGATCCAGACAAATTTGGTATGATCATCCACAAAAATTAAGAAATATGAGTTTCCATTGAAAGATGCAATGGGAGCAGGGCCCCAAACGTCAGAATATACGAGATCAAACGGAGACTGACTGGACTCATGGGTACTATTGAGAGGGAGTCGGTGACTCTTCCCCAGTTGACAAGACTCACAAACTGTTTTAAGATTATTCAAAGAAACTGGTAATTTAAATCTAGAAACTAAACGCTTGAAAACAGACTCATGCGGATGACCGAGACGCTCATGCCATGTTTGAAGACTGGTCTTTTCTCCAAGAAAAGCTCTGTGGGGGTGGCCGAGAGGGGTGAGGTGGTTGAAGATGGTAAAGCCTGTTCTCAACAATTCCTTTGAGGAGGGTGCGTCCCTGCATGTCCTTCACAAAGCAAACAGATGGGTAAAATAACATGTCGACATTGTTATCCTTGGTCAATTGAGAGACACTTAAAAGGCTTTTTCGAATTTGAGGAACAAGTAAGATATTATGTAAACGAATTGGTTTAGGATTAGCAGGCAAAGATGAAGAGCCCAGATAAGTAATAAGAAGGGACATACCATTGCCCACCTGCATGCCTTCATTGCTAGTGTAATCAGAGTGAACAGAAAGGTTACCGAAATCAGACGTCACATGATTGGTTGCTCCTGAGTCAAAATACCAGTTGGGATCGACAAGGGTGGACGGAGGAGCCCCAACCGTGAAGGCATGACGCTGAGCTGGTGAAGGGGACTGCTGAAACGATTGCTGAGAGTAGCCGCGGCCGCTGCCAGATCGACCATCACCACGATGAGGGCCTCCCCGGCCACCAAGACGGCTGCTGGTGGTGTTTTTGGGAGGGAAGTCACTGGTGTTGAGGCGTTACCAGCAGTTGATTGCTTTATGACCGGTCCTGGTGCAAATTTGACATTGGGGGCACGACCCAGAGGGTTCGGTGGTGGACTGATCTGGATGCCCAACAGCTTGAGAGAAGCGTCCGCCGCGGCTAGCAACATTGGCAGAAAGAGCCGAGTCAGTGGCGGGAGCGAGAGACGCTGCGATGTGCTCCTCTTCACGAAGAAGAAGGCCAAGTAACTCATCAGAGGAAATTGGATCCTTCTGCATATTGTAAGATGTGAGAAAGGCCGAGTAAGAGGCACGAAGTCTATTGAGGATGCACTCGACGAAGTCGGCGTCGGAGATGATGTAGGAGCATTCAGCAAGAGCATCAGAAAAGGAACGCTTTTTCTCGATATACTCAAGAATACTAAGCGAACCCTTTTGTAAGTTTTGCATCTGTTGCTTGAGATGCATCTGACGAGCGCGAGTCTGAGCAAAGAACATACGCTCGAGGATTGCCCAAGCTTCATGACTGGACTGAGCGCGAGCAACATGAGCCAGGAGTGGTGTGGTGAGGGTTGACCGGATCCAAAGAAGAACCAGACGATCCTTCTTCTTCCAGTCGAAAAAGACGAGGTTGGGTGGCGGTGGGTCTGTTGAGCTTGAAGGGGCTTGAAGGATGGCGGCGGACATTGGTTTGGAGTAGAAAGGACTCAAGATCGAAGGCCTCTAGGGCTGATTTGATGGTGTGTCGCCAAAGGGTGTAATTGGAGCGATCAAGACGAACATTGAGGTTGGGAAATTGAAGGGCCGGAAAAGGACCGGTTCCGGCAACAGTAAGGAGAATATTACCGGTGCTTTTGGAGCCGGTATTGGGGTCGTTAGGGATGGAGGAATTGATGGTGGAGGGGCTGCTGTTGGTAGAAATGGTCGGCGGTGGCGGGTTGTGGTTAGGAGGATCAGATTAAGGCTGATACCATGTAAGTAAACACTAGGGTTTTGTGAATTGTGTTTCTTGATCCTTTCATTAAACTATGAATGAATTTATACACACAATCCTTAGGCTCCAAGGCACTATAGGATATATACAAGGAATAAGGAAAGATATACATAATCACAAAAGGATAGAATTATATCCTAACTAATAAGATATCCTAATAAGGAGGAAGAAGGTGGTGCTCGACGACTCGACACCGGCTGCTTCTGGGCGGCTTTGTATGTCGGGGATGGTGCTGTTAGGGCTTCTGCTCGACGAAGGGGAAAGAGGTGCCGCTGGTGAGTTCTCGACGCTTGGGGCTTCCGAAATAGAGGGAGAAAGGAGATGGTGTTAGCGGTGGTGTTCACTGGTGGCGAAGCAAGAGGAGGAAGGTGATGGTGATGGTGATGGTGAAAAAAGAAGAAGGTGATGATGGTGGTGTTCGGTGGAACCAGTGGCGGAGGGGAGTGTTTGAGTCTCGGAAAACAGAAATAGAAAGAGGGAGATGAGGAGAGGGGTGTTTGGTTTTGTGGGTTTGTGGCTTGAGCTTTTCTTGGGTTCCATTATAAAGAAAAGGAGGAAGAGGAGTGCCTGAAGGGCTGCTGCGGCATCAGATCCAAGGGAGGGAGGTTGTTTTGCATCTTGCCCATAATAGGAGGGGCAAGTGAGGAGAGGCAGGTGAGGTGTTTAATTAGAAATGGGAGGAGGAAGGTGGGAGGAATGAGAGGTGTTGGGGCAATTGTTGTTGCTGCAGATCAGGGCAAACTAGCAAAGGAGGGAGTGGTTTGAGCTGGAATCGGATGTATAGGTGGGAGAAGAAGACAAAGGTAGCACGTGGTCCCAAATGCAAGAATCAAATTACCCGAAAATAAACCCCGAAACCCGTTCTCTCGACCTTATTCCGACTCAATTCAAAATAAGCTTTAAATTTCGAAATAATAACGAAATCCAAAAAATATTTCCAAGGCTCGGTATAAGAGAGCAAAAATAAACTCCATTTTGAAATCCAATTCGAAACTATGTCGGAATTCGCTTCGAATGAATTAAAAAAAAAATAATAAAATTAGTTGCTCGAGAACGGAGATTTTTAAAATTTTTTGAAATCTTAGAAATTAAATCGAATCAATCAATATTAAATCGGGAATTAAATCTTAATTTAGAAAAATAATATTTTAAAATTTGTGTCTTTACACTATAAAACCCCGCACCTTGTGCGGGTAATTCAACTAGTATAATACTAAAACAGCGATTTTGAAAATCCTATGTGACAGGCTCTGATGTGATTCGATTACGTGTTGTTCTCTAGTACAACTTGGTGAGTTTTTTGAAACGTCAATTAATGAGTATCCAATTAATTTAAGTCATGTCATTTAACGACCTAATCTATTTATCTACTTGTATTTTCAAAAATATATTTATAATTATAAAAAAATTATTTAAATATAAATGTAACATAGAAGATGTAATTTCAATAAATTTTATATATTTTCTATTAAAAAGATCTTCAATTTAACTAATTGAGATATGCTTTCATTTTTTTCATATTCATAAAAGAAAATTTGGGTTCTACTTTTATATTAAATCCATAGATTTCAAATAATTTGGTTTATATTCTATCTTGCTTGATATTCCAATAAGTTATAGATTTCAAATAGTCAGGTTTTTAAAGTTAGATTTTGATCGGTTTAGATTTTGGCCTAATATATTAGACGTAATTATGCTGGTGTTAGTTTATCTTGATTAACATGTTCTATTAAATGTTAATTTAAATATTAAATCTCATATCTTAAATTTTTACAAAACCTATCATTAATAGAATATTGGTTCTTATGGTATTTTATATAAACAGAAGTTATAAAAAAAATCTGCGTACGACACGGGTAATAACACTAATTACATATATAATCTTTATTAATGTTTGATTTGTTGAAATATATTAAACAAATGAATGCAGGGGAAAGGAACAAAACACTTCTTCTCCCAAGCGCTACTAAAACAAGAATGTGCGGTAACCGCACTAGCAGTGGATCCGTCGGGGACGGTGGTCTACTGCGGATCTTCTGACGGCGTCGTTTACTACTGGGAGCGCGGGAATTTCTCCGGTGCGTATGGACGACTGAGCTCCCACAAGCTGGCCGTGCTCTGCCTCTCCACCGCGGGAAGCTTGGTGTTAAGTGGGTCGGCTGACATGAACATCTGCATCTGGAAGCGTGTCGATGCGGGCTCCGCCGGCCACGTCTTCCTCTCGACGTTGACGGGACACAACGGACCGGTAAAGTGCTTGGCGGTGGAGAGGGATAGGGAGGCCACCGTGGGGGAACCCCGTTGGATCTTGTACAGTGGGAGTTTGGACAAGTCCGTTAAGATTTGGCAGATTTTGGAGCATTTTCCGATGGAGCCATTTGCAGGTGCTGAAGATCCCACTGCGATTTGGTCATATGAATTGTGAGATTGAAATTAAATTGATGCCAAACTTTTCGTTTAGGGTTATTTCTTTTAATTGGGTTCAAATTAATTTTTAAATCTTTTGTTTGATTGTTATTGCTCCCAAGCTAATTGTCGTAAAAAATAAAAAAACTGGGATTAACTTTAAAAACGGGGCATGTCTTGTCCGTTTCAGTTGAGATTTTGTGAACTCTATTTAGGGGTTTTTCTGTGGAAATTCTATGAGAAAATGATCCAATATCCACTGTCATACTGATAAGGGTTTCTAGGGGTGTTATATGAACACGAGTAGTTCGAATTCGACTCGTACTCGGCTCGATAAAATTCGGCTCGAGCTCATTAATTTTTTAAATGAGCCGAGTATGAGCACATTTTAAGCTCGGTCCAAAGCTCGACTCGTTCGAATTAAGCTCGAATAGCTCAACTTTTATGAAATTTATAGAATTTCCTTGAAATTACTGTATAATGAGCAAATAGAATTGTTTAATGCTCGAAAAAGGTCGGTTCGAGCTCTTTCATTTTCTAAACGAGTCGATTATGAGCACATTTTTAAGTTTGAGTCAAAATTTAGGCTCAGCTCAAATACGTTCATATCCTAAATGAACGGAATATGAACAAGCAATACTCGACTCGTTCGGCTCGAATAACAACTCTAAGGGTGTCTAGCTAATCTCGTGTTTTCGGATAACGAATTGTGATTAATTATCATTTACCTTTTTTTTGTCAAGTTAGTTTCTCCATCCGTATTCTCATTAGTAAAGATACTTGAGTGGTGGTCTAGTAGATTGACCCACCCAAATAATTTCCTTATATATATAGGGCACCACTAATATGTAAAATATTCTTATTTTGTAAGTTATAAAATTCTGACTTTTAGTGAATACAACTTGTAGGCACGTGTGTCTCCTTCTCAGTAGATACGACATGTCGGGTTGGAACTTTAGGATTCCGAGTCGGAATCATTAGACAACACATTTTGACCCCGTAAGGGACCCAAATATGGAGCTTGTAATGATCTGAGTTATAAAACCCGGGTTACGTTTCGAAGGAATGGGTACCTTCATTTGGATCTTGCAATTCAAGAACGGGTTGTTCCGAAAACAAAGAGTTAATTTGTGAAAGAAAGGGATTTCGTACCCTAAAATCGCTTTAATTCCACCAAGGACTTGGTGTTTTCACACAATTACCTGTCTTAATTAACAATACAGGCAAAATCCTTGGAGTTCAAATAAAACATGCCAAAAAGCAAAAGTAAGGTATCCAAAGTCGCAATGACATAGTCGGGTCAAAACCATGATAAACTACACCAAAAGAAAGTGTATAGAAGTCAGTCGCTAACTACCGCCATGGCTAGACCCCGTCAAGCAGCACTCAACATGTCAAAAAGGGTGGTGGTTCCTGAAACTGTCTAATGCAGTGCGAAAAATTAAACACTCAAGCATGCTTTAATAGTATATAAATATATAAAGTGCAATAAAAGGCGCCCAAAGAATTCCAAGTGACATATCCCTCTCCTATTCCCACACCCATTCTCGTTAGTGCAGGAACCGGCCGCGTTTAATGCTATAGCAACAATCTCATTTTCCAGTCTCAATTTCATTCTTAATTTCATGCTCATGTTACTTTTTTTTCTCAATGCTTTCTCATAATCATAATGGTTGAGAACTTGTATATTTTCCCAAGTGTTTTTTATACCACTGTAATATGCATGTACTGTATATGTATATATAGTGTTGTATCGCTAAGGGCATGGACCAAGACCTTGGGTGTGAGCTTGAGCTAGATTGGATCAGATTGAGCCATTCGTGGCTTGATTTCCTAACTAGCCAAGCTGCCAAGGACCTTGGGCCTAAAGCCCATTGCTTGCTGCACTGGCCAAACACCTTGAAGCCCAATGCTCGGATGTCATTTGTGGAGCTCTCAGGTTGAGACGTCGGATTGCTTTTAGGGTTCCTCTATATAAGGAGATGCTCTCTTGATTGCTTGACTTTTCAGATACTTCTACTATTCCTCCATCAGAGAAGAGAGAGAGAGAGAGAGAGAAGCTAGGGTTAGAGTTTGGTATTCAAGCTCTTCCCACCTTGACGGAGGAAAAGTCGTTGATTTAGCTCGTAAAAAATAATTCACAAACAAACAAACTAGTATAGTATGCAAGTAAGGGGTCGAACCCTAGAGAATCAAGTATTTATAAATTTTGTGTATTTATCAATATAAAAAGAAAAGATTTTTATGAATGAAAATAAAACAACATAATATTCACAAAAGAAAATAAAGGATAGAAGAAAAGTGTTTTCACCTACAGGTTCTCGACTTTGGTTGGTTTTATTGATCATCGAATCATTTTCAAGTTATTATCGTTTCCTACGAATTCCTCCCATCTTGGTTTAAATAGATTAAAATTCCTACGAGTCCAATTAATCCTTTACACCTCCATGCAACCCTAACACGGTCAAGGTTTAACAAAGAAATAACAAATAGTCCCAAGAACTTGAGCATATAAATAACACCAATTAAACACTGTAAATCGATGTTTAAGATATATGTCAACTCCCTACATAATCATGCTTCAAACACGGAATCCACAATCTTATGTGTGCTACTATGGAAATAACACAAATACGGAAGTATTAAATCCTAGCGAGAAATCAATATTATCAAGGTCACAAATAAAGAAAACATCAATAACATAATCAATATCACACAAAGGTGTTGAAGGAATTATAGAGAAAAAGTAACTTAAATGAGAAACTCACAAACCACCAACTAAGTCTCGAAAGTGTCGGCGAAAACTAGAAAATTAGCCAAACATGACTTACCTAAACTTTCTTCTCTTCAATGGTGATTCCTCTCCTTGAATGTATAATAAAACTAACCCTAAACATCCTATTTATAACCCTAAAGTTCTAAATAAACAAGGTAAAAGATAGATAAATTAGATAGAAACTTTCTAAACCAAACTAAATAGAAGATAGAGCTTTCCAAATTTAATCCAGCGTCTGATTTCACTGGCAGCGAATAGCTTTTTTGCTAGCAGTGAGTTGTCATGGATGTCTTGGTCGACCTACTGTTGGATTCTTGCTAGCTACTCACTACCAACCCGCTGCAAGTGAATCTCCATGCCTTAGGCGCTCATCAAGTCTTTTCGGTTTCGCTGGCAACGACTCCTTCCGTGGCAGCGAGACAAAGCTTCCACTGCAGCGACTCCATTCACTGGCAGCGAGTCTCCATTCCCTTATCTCTCTGATGAACTCGCTGGCAGCAAGTCTAGTTTCCTAGCCGCGAGTCGTACTGACTTGTAGACATGCTCCTCGTTGAATCCACTCGCTGGCAGCGAGTCCTGCTCATGCCTCAAACAAGATGTTGCTGACTTAATCCGCTGTAACGGATAGCCATTCACTGTCAGAGAATTTCCATCAGAACACCATCACGTAGATCTTTGAAAGAGCTTTCCAACGCATGCTCATATGTGTTGAAAGGACAACCAAGGTCTCCGAAAAGTGCGTTACAAGTTCAGCTCCTTGGGCGGACAGCTTTCACGACTCGCCCTTGTTTTCAATCTTAGACCTCGATTTCGTGCTCCGTTACTCCTTAGCTTGTTCCATGCTTTTCATGAATTCTTCCTTAAGCTCTCCCAAGTCTCGCCTTAGCGTCCTTTAGCTCCGTTCATTGTATTCTTTGCTTCGGATCTACGAATCTACATAAAATCATTGAAATAACGTAGATTCCGAACTTTTCCACAAAACGAGTGCTAGTCTAACTAACACTAAAACAAGAATATATGACAATGAAATGTACCTAAACTAATCTATAATACCTATTGGAATATGCCTTGTCAAACTCCCCCACACTTAACCTTTTTCTTGTTCTCAAGCAGTGCAAAAACAAGAGCAAAACCAACATCCCACAAACATGATCTTAAAACACTAATCTTGTCAAAAGCAACATCAAAGTGGAGGAGCCATGAACATGAAAGCTAACATCCTAGAAATTATATGAGCAATACAAAATAAAGGCACATCTCATCCAACCTCACCGGGATTATGTGTTTGATCTCACTCTCATGTGTTTAGGTTTAATAATGCATCTCTCAACTCAATCCAAAATGCAAAAAGCTACATAGAACTTGAGACATATATCACATATTCTCCACCGTGGATGCTATCACTCATAAGAAACATCAAGAGGTCTTTTATCAAGTTTGTAATAGGGCTTGGTAAAGAATTAGGGTAAGAAAATATTTAGGCTTGTGGTGCTAAAAATCCGGGAAAAAGGGATCCCTAAGAACAACAGGAAGAACACTAAAAACCAAATACTTCCAAAACCAAAATAAATCAAACTTTCACTCTCAATACACTCAACAAAAGAACTTTCTCTCAACCATACATATTTTCCTAACTCTCACATTCATAATGAAGATACAAGGCTCTTTTTTCATTTTTTTTTCTCTTTTTTTCTTTTTCTTTTTAATTTTAGAGCCAAAAATACAATAATGCACAATGTGAGGAATAAAACCAAAATTTTTATACTCATCCAAAACTTGTAACTCTCTTAACAATATTTTCTTTTCCACTCAACTAGATCAATCATTCACCAATTCTAATCCCAGTTCCCGAATAGGGTAATGCTCATCATTGGCTAGGATAAATTTTGTGGAGTTATAAAGAAAAGGCTAAGGCTTAAATTTGGCTACAAGCAAAGGATACATATGTAGGGTGGATATGGATAATAATATGGCTAAGAAAATCATGCCTCTATCATTTGAAACTCATAAGCAATAAACATATAAAATGCGGCCTCAAATATAGACAACAATGTCAATCTCAAGAGGTAATTGCACAAGGAGAGCATAATGTCACACAAGAAAGAAAAAGGGAATATATATGACGAAAATCCCTATAAGGCCAAAATTTCTCACTACGACAAGTTTTTATTGGATTTCAATAATGGCCAAGACTAAAAATCATACTTCCTCAATTAAACTAACAAGTCATGCTCCATAAAAATTATCTTAAGTATGTGACAAGGCTAGGCAATTCAACCATGTTATGGAACATATGTGGCAAAACTCATAAAAATAAAATAGAGGACAAACTAAGGCAAGATGGGTATTTGAATAACACATATATGCAACGCATGATCTTTTGGATTGTTTTTAATTTTCTCAAATTTTTTTCATTTGCTAATGCAATAAATTAGCGAAAAAATAAACATGAATGCATAACGGAAAAAATAAATATGAATGCATGAATTTATGAATGCAACCCTCCCCCATACTTAAACTCTTCATTGTCCTCAATGAAAATCAAAGACAACAAATCATAAAAATATGAGAGAAAAGAGGGTAAATAATAACTCACATTTTAGGAAAAGTTTTGGTGGCGAAGAGGATGAAGATTGACAACGACAAGCTTGGAAGAAGAACAATGATGATGAATGAATGAAGGTTCGGCATGCACCGCGGACGCGGTTGATCAAGCCACACGCGCGGCTAATGCTAGCTTCAGACACTAGGCATCACTGTTGGATTCGCTGTCAGTTAGTATTGGTTCGCTGCCAGTGACTATTGGTTCCTATGTCATCTCGGCAGCGGATGAAATCCACTCCTGCGTCGTTTGGGTGACTGGACTCGCTGGTAGCGAATCCAGATTCGCTGGCAGCGGATTCAACACAAAATCTCTATTATTCGATCTTCTTCTGTCTTCCTTGCATGGTTAGCTTAAAAATATCCGAAAACATCTATCGAATATATAAAGGAATTCTAATTTATTAAACAACAAAACTAACTAACTAACTAACTAGGAATTGAAATAACTAATTTAGAAAACTTACCTCGGGTTGCCTCCTGAGAAGTGTCCTTGTTTATCATAAAAGACTCTACAGTTTATTCGCCCATGCTTCAGGACTCACTCTGACATTGCCAACGCCCTCTTTAGTAAATCAAACTCTGGTGCACACAATCTAGGTAGGCGAGCGCCATATATGCAAAGGTCGAAGTCAAAAAGATTGATGTTGAAGAAGGTCTCCAAATCTTCATATGCTCAAGCGTGACTTCCCGGTATCTAGTACCACCAACATAGTTCTGTTGGTGGTTTGTTGAAGTAATGCTCCCAAGGATATACATATTCACCAAAATCCACAAAAGTGTAAGAAATATCATTACCTTGTTCGGGAGCCACAGAAATCGGCTCCGGACTTTGTTCCTCAATAGATGAGTTGGGGATGATTTCTATGGATGGAGTAGGTGCCAAAATACATGGTTCCTCATGCGTGCACTCATGAGACTCCATGTCAAGGGGCATCGGGCTCCCTTCTCCATCTTCGATTGGACCATTGGTGTTTGTGTTTTGGCTTCCCTCATGTATCTCGCCCACCATTGGTTTGAAAGGTAAGGGTATGGATGCCAACTTGTAGTCTTCCTCAATCTTCATCATGTCACCCACGCAAAGGAAAAGAACCCACAATTTCAGGCAATCCAAACCATAAAAGCCTTCATTTTTCGAAGATTGGGCGAATTATCGTATCTCGGGAAGCATGCCATCTTGAACGCAAAGTATTCATTTTATCAAATCATCTTGAATACCCCATGAAGCACAGTCGTCCACTAAGGTAATGGTGAAAGTATTCTCCCTGGTGTTGCCATAACTCCAACTCCATTACAAACAATTAGTAACGAGGTATCGTGAACTGTAAGATAGGTCCACGACGAGAATAGATATATATACAAAAATTAATAAATACACAAAACAAAGAAATAAAATTGATTCCCCGACAACGACGCCAATTTTGACAGAGGGAAAGTCGTTGATTTACCTTGTCAAAAATCATTCCCAAACAAACAAACTGGTATAATATGCATGTAAGGGGTCGAACCCTAGAGAATCAAGGATTTATAAATTTTGTGTATTTGTCAATATAAAAAGAAAAGATTTTTATGAATGAAAATAAAATAAAATAATATTCACAAAATAAAATAAAGGATAGAAGAAAAGTGTTTCCACCTACAAGTTCTCGACTTTGGTTGGTTTTTATTGATCATCAAATCTTTTTCAAGTTATTATCGTTTCCTATGAATTTATCCCGTCTTGGTTTAAATAGATTAAAAGTCCTACAAGTCCAATTAATTCCTTACACCTCTATACAACCCTAACACGGTCAAGGTTTAACAAAGAGATAACAAATAGTCCCAAGAACTTGAGCATATAAATAACACCAATTAAACACGGTAAATCGATGTTTAAGATATATGTCAAATCTTTTTCAAGTTATTATCGTTTCCTACGAATTTATCCCGTCTTGGTTTAAATAGATTAAAAGTCCTACAAGTCCAATTAATTCCTTACACCTCTATACAACCCTAACACGGTCAAGGTTTAACAAAGAGATAGCAAATAGTCCCAAGAACTTGAGCATATAAATAACACCAATTAAACACGGTAAATCGATGTTTAAGATATATGTCAACTCCCTACATAATCATGCTTCAAACACAGAATCCACAATCATATGTGTGTTGTAAAGGCTCGGATTTTCAAATCCTAATTTTTCGAAAAAAGAAAATTAAAAATGAATTTAGATCGGATTTAAAACTCGTAGATCGGATTCCGACATGAATTCAAAATTTGACGAACGTTTTCGTCCTTCCACCTCGAGAATTTAAAACAATTATTGAATGGCGATATCCTTTTAGGTTTTAAAAATTTAATCGATCGAAAAAGCGAGATTTGGGGAAACTAACAGTCGGGAACTAATTTTGAGGTATTGATTTTTCTAGATATTTATTTCTGGTTGTTTTCCTTTAAAATAGTGTGAGAACCGAGTGCGGGAGCGGGGGCGTGTTCGAGAGCTCCAGCGAGCTCGAGAGCGGCGAGAAGGGCGAGAGGCGAGCGAGTGAGGTTGGAATGGGCGAGGACGAGAGAGGACATTGTAAAAACCGGAATTTAATTAATATTTATAAAATATCCATAGGATAATCCGAATATTATCCTCCCTTATGATTATGAAAACCCGAAAAATTTAAGCCTCTATGTGTTTTTGGTTGCGTTTTGTAGCAAACGTCAAAAAACAAAATGGATATATGTGCCTCTGTAATTTGGATTTTATTTCCAATCCAACGGTCTGATTCGGCTGAAATATTAATATGATGTTTATGGAAATGTTAGCTAACTGCCCTTAAAAAATGAAGTCGATCCAACGGGTGGATCATGAGTTATTATAATTTTAGTAACCAGTGTTTATAATGACTCGATTAAAAAAACTTGGTTAAGGGAATGCTAAGAATATGGTTAAATATATGATGGCATAACCGAAACATAGAGCATATAAAATATAGAAATGAAGTATACCCATAACTTGGTTTATGATCCAATAAGAAGAAAATCGATTATGTGATCACTTAACCGAAGTGCATAATCTATAGAATCGTGAACCTCGTGTGGATGTATGTTGAATATTAGGTTGGGTACCATGCATTAGAATACCACCTAATGAAAGCTTAATGAAATTTCTAGGCTCTTGTTGATTTGATCCTTGGTTGCACATTTTATTGCTTGCTTATTCTCTGGACTCCAGGTAAGTCCCCTGGACTTACTCATGATGGATTTATGTGAGACTCTTTGTGTTATCGAGAGTCTTCATGCATCACGCGACCTAGTAACATGTTTAGGAATATAAACCGGTAATATGACGTAGGATGAACTTAGTAAATCCAACAATTCATATGTATGCTATATGTCTATGGTAAGACGGCCGTCAAAATCTGAATAGACGACTTATAATAGTTGGAACAAGAATGAAAAGATGAAATACTTATGATGAGGAAGAATGAGTATGTTTGAGAAGGACGAGTACGTTTGAGAAGATATTATGATATGATGGTGATGATGATGATGATTACGATGATTACGATGATGATACGGGCCCTTGTGTGTTTATTTCGCATTTATATATATCTATACACTTGCTTATGTGTTACATTTTAACATTCATGTAGTTTAAGTATGCCTCTTTATGCATATTTCCGATAATTGACCCCGATTTATTTTTTGTTTTTAGATTCAGGTACCCCTTACCCGATATGACTTACTTATGTGGATGGTTGTCGGGACAGACCTTTTGGGACGATTAGAGCAAGTGAGGCATGACTTACACACTCTTTACTTTCTCGCTTACTTTGATTTGGTTTTGACCCGGCTATGCCGCGGCGACTTTGATGTACGTTATTTCCGCACTTTATATTTCTGACTTGAAAATCATTTACACGATAGTACCTAGGACAGGTGAACGCCTCCAACGAGCGCGTGCATTTCTAGGGGTTCGAAATCCCCACTTTCGAAAACCATCACTTCCGCTTAAAACAAATAACTTAACTAAATAACTCGTACTCGCTCGTAAGATCTAAAGCTCACGGAAGAATTCAAAACTCTTCTATAACATTTTCCGAATAACCGGATCATCCGAACCTTATAAATCCTCTAAGTGGATTTATGGAGGCATATTCGGATATCCATACTTTTGGGTCGTTACAAAGTTGGTATCAGAGCCAAGGTTGCTCGACCTGAGTGCGCACAAGTTATAAAACATTTTCAAAACCCGCCCACCATTTTGGAAGTTTTAAAGGATTTTAAAAGGTTTTAAAGGGCAAAGTTGAAAACCCTTTGGAAATGAAAATGAACTAGGATCCTTCTAGATGAGAGATAGGATCGATGGGTAGTATAAAGGCGATAGACATCTTATAGAGATGTAGAACGGGATTCGGGTAGGCAAAATACTAGTTTTTCTTTACAGCTGTTCGAAGAAGACTCCAAGGGAGCAACCATGGTGGTTGGAGTAGGATAGGATTTAGAGGTGGGCTCGCCAAGCTATCCCTCGAAGGATAGCTATCTAGTTAGCTTCCGTGCGATATAAAACTGTGCCTGTGGACCATCCCCTTGAAGGGATGTAATTATATGAAATGAATGTGCCTGAGGGCCGTCTTCCTTAAAGAAGACGTTTTATTGAGGTGTATATTGAGTACACTTAAATGTCCAGTTGTCATCATGGTCGACACCGAGATTAGTAGAGGACGCGGGAGACCACGTGGCCGAGATCGTGGCCGCATTCCCGAGACATAGACTGAGACTGAGACCGACGTTGAGGTCGAGATCCCCGGACAACACGAGGGAGAGGCTGATAGGCAGCAGCAGGGATCAGCGATAGAGAGGGCATTACTCGTGTTGCTGGAGCGAGAGAGATCAGCTGGCGTCACCGATTGGGTGAAGAGACTATCACACAATAGCCCGCCTATCTTCCAGGTCGGACCCGGAGAGGATATCGAGCAGTTCTTCAGAGGACTCGAGGGAGTTTTCAGCTTGATTGGAGTACCCGATGCGGAGAGACAGAGGCTTGCGGCTGGGCAGCTTCGAGGAGATGCTTTTGACAGATGGCTTGTCTACCGTGATGATTGTACTACATGGACCTACGAGGAGTTCAGGAAGTTAATGCTGAGAGAGTACTGTCCATCTGGGACACTGGCAGCACGAGAGGTTGCGTTCTTCAGCACCCGCTACGACCCACGACTATCTATCTCCGAGATTGTCTGCCAGTTTAAGAAGGAGCTCGTTTATTATGGAGGGGTTTGTAAGACCGACGAGATGCGCATCCGCATGCTTTCTATAAGGCCTCCGCCAGACGTTCTTCTGATCTCTACCAGCATGGAGGGAATGACATATGACAGATTCCTAGAGATGATCCTCCGCTATGACCAGCAGCTACGTCTGACAGCTGCCACGTCTTCAGCTTTCCGCACTCCATCTGGCGGAAAGAGGCCATGACCCATGAAGCACAAATTTGATAGGGGCCCATGGAAGGGGCCAGCGAGAGGAGGATCGACCAGCGGGACCACTTGGGCCATTCCAGCTGTACTTGTATCATCATATCGCGAGGCTAGAGTGAGAGCTATTATCTGCCACATCTGCTGCAAGGAGGGCCACTACCAGACAGACTGCCCTAGGAAGTTCATTTCATGCTACACGTGTGGAGGGGTAGGACATCATGCTATCATGTGCCCGCAGGGCGAGAGATCTTCAGTCACTCCTGCAGCTTCAGCTTTACGCCTTCCAGAGGCACTGAGACCCGCTCAGATTTCTTATGCACAGGGTCAGGGGTGGGGGACTCCCTCGGGAGCTGGCCGAGGAAATAGTAGCTACGGAGGTGGTCGAGGAGATAACAGCTTTAGAGGAGGCCGAGGCCGAGGTGGAGGCCGAGGTAGAGGTAGAGTAGGAGGTCGAGGCGGCCGAGGATCTTACCAACATCAGCAGGCACAGTCGTCTACAGCGTCGACAGGACCAGGCCAGGGCAGAGGTTCTGCACAGCTGGCAGCGATAGCTGTAGACACTGATTTCTTACCACCCCCGCCGCCCCGCGCGTTCCCGATGTGGAACGGCGATTCGACAACTCTGACTTCCATAGGTACGATATCGTTCTGTGGCTCTACTATTCACATTCTGTTCGATACCGGGGCAACACACTGCTTTATAGCAGATTCAAGCGTAGATAGATTTAAACTTGTATATTCGATATGTCCCGCGTTAATAGTGCGTATGGCGGATGAGGCTAGGGTTAGGACGGGGCGTGAGATCCTAGGATGCCCCATTCGGATAGGAGAGCGAGAGTGGCCCACTGACTTGATAGTCATGCCACTGCGGACAAATGAGATGATCCTGGGGATGGATTTTATGAAATCCTACGGGGCGATCCTCAACCTGAGGACCCGTACAGTTTCCATCCTTGCGGAGGATGGGACTGAGCACGAGGTGTGGGGGAACGACCCCAAACGGAACGGAGCCCAGATTAACGCCGTTTGAGCAGTGAGACTTCTAGACCAGGGATGCACGAGCTACTGGTGTTATGCTTTAGAGGTGGATCGCGAGCGACCCAGCCTGACAGGATGGCGCCGACAGTTGTAGTGAGACTTCTTGAGATGTTGATTTCTCTATACAGTTGGAGTCGGGCACCAGGCCGATTTCGAGGGTCCCATACAGGATGGCACCGGCAGAGATGGCCGAGCTGAAGGCACAGTTGGAGGACCTAGCCGGGAAGGGCTACATCAGGCCGAGTGCTTTGCCATGGGGAGCACCAGTGTTGTTCGTGAAGAAGAAGGATGGGTCTTTGAGGCTATGCATAGATTACAGAGAGTTGAACCGGGCTACGGTGAAGAACCGTTACCCGTTGCCGAGAATAGACGACTTGATGGATCAGCTGTAGGGAGCTGTCGTCTTCTCGAAGATAGATTTGCATTCGGGTTATCACCAACTAAGGGTGAAGGTAGAGGACATCCCAAAGACGACCTTCAGGACCAGATACGGACACTACGAGTTTGTGGTTATGCCGTTCGGGCTAACTAACGCACCAGCCGCCTTCATGGAGTTGATGAACAGGGTGTTCATCGATTTTCTTGACAGATTCATGGTGGTGTTTATCAACTACATCTTGATCTACTCGAGGAGCAGAGAGGAGCATGCTGAGCACCCGAGGATTGTGCTAAGGATTCCGCAGAAGCATAAACTGTTCGGGAAGTTTAACAAGTGTGATTTCTGGCTCTCTGAGGTGATGTTTCTTGGTCATGTTATATCCGCAGCAGGGATATCAGTAGACGCATCGAAGGTTGATGCTATCGTTGCTTGGGAGGTCCCCAAGAACGTCAGAGACATCAGGTCTTTTCTAGGTTTGGCTAGCTATTACCGACGGTTCGTCGAGGGCTTCTCCAGTATAGCTAGGCCGCTGACGCAACTGACGAAGAAGGGAGTACCCTTCGAGTGGAGTCCGGCGTGCCAGGCTAGTTTTGATCTGCTGAAGCAGAAGTTGACATCCGCGCCAGTGTTAACACTACCATAGGGGACGGAGGACTTCGTGGTCTACACAGATGCTTTGAGTTCAGGTTTAGGTTGTGTGCTACAACAGAGGGATCGGGTCATCGCTTACGCTTCACGCCAGCTAAAGTCAGGGGAGGAGTCATACCCCACGCACGATCTTGAGCTAGCCGTAGTGGTACTTGCGCTCAAGATCTAGAGGCACTATCTGTACGGCATGTCAGTGAGGATCATGACCGATCACAAAAATCTGAAGTACATTTTCACGCAGAAGGAGCTGAACATGCGTCAGAGGAGGTGGCTCGAGTTGATCAAGGACTACGAGCTCGACATCGTTTATCATCCCGGGAAGGCCAATGTAGTGGCCGATGCGCTGAGTAGGAAAACTCGTCAGGAGGTTACCTTATCGAGGTTGACAGCCCAGCCAGAGTTGCAGAGAGATCTGATGAGTTGCGGCATTGAGGTCTGGTCACGGAGAGAGAGTGGTCAGCTGAGTTTCCTCGAGATACAATCTGAGTTGATGGATGAGATTCGCGAGGAGATTCAGTCGATGTCGAGGGCTGGAGAAGGATGTGGTGTTCGATTTTGGCTAATTGTGTAGAAGAAAATTAAAGAAAAAACATGAAAGTAAAATAAATAAAGGTGTAAACATGGAAATATATCTTCTATCTAAATCCTATTTTTTTTTATAGAAGTTTATGTAATTCATGGAAAGATAGATAAAGATCTTGTGCATAATTATCCTCAAATGATTCGGCCTGATCAATCCGCGTCTGATGCACGTAAATTCCGTTCGACATCGACCAGAGTGGTCAACGTCGAGCACTCCTCATCTTTTTCTCAGCATTCGGCTCTGTCTCAAAATACCTTTTCTTGAGTTCTCATTCGTCTGATTGACGCATATGAACATGAATTGGAAAGCTCTTTTTGAGAACTATAACTCTCATGAAGATATCAGAACTTGATTCAAAATGTTGAATGGTTACAATAGGGCTTTTCTCCATACTTCTTCACTTTTACTCTTCCTTAGCTTCTCCAATGTCTTCATGGTTTTTCGTTAAGCTCCAAAGTGCGTCCAAACTTCTCCAAATCAGCTTCAAATCCCTAAAAATCACACCAAACTATGTGTAGACTCCATTTCTTGGAAATAATCAATAATTGCACAATTTCCGTACTTTTTCAACATAAAATGACACAAGAAGAGCCAAATAAGACTATAAACTTCAATCTAAACAAGACCAAAAATGAGGACATCATCTCGGTACCGATTCAAGAAGAGAAGTGCAAGATGAAGATCACCATCAATCGACCCCCCTATGGAGCTTGGGAGGATCGCTACAGACCCATGGCAGACAAGCTAATTAAAGAAGAAAACCAACAGTGGACATACCTAGCGCCATACCGACTCGGGGAAGATGGAAGATAGAGTGCTAAATTAACCATACCAACATGGAAGAGATCGGTACTGACCCACATTTCCTCGGTATGAGCCACTGGATTTTGAATTTATGTATTTTTTATCCCAAAATTAGATAGATTTAGATAGATCCTTTTAGATCTTATTTACCTGAGGATAGATTTAGGGATTTTAGAATAAATAAAACCCTTGGGTCAACCTTTAGATTATCCAATTTTTTCCAAAAACATTACATCAACTTTCAAGTGAGTTTTAGGCGTGAATTTTTGGGTTATTTAAAGAGCATTTTAAGGCGTGCTTTAGGCGAAAGTTTAACACGCTTTACAAGGCTATTTAAGATGATTTTTAAGAGATTTTCTAGGTTTTTAATTCAATTAATTTCATTTTCTTCTTCTACCCCTTCTACTTCTTTGTTTATGCTCGCCATGAATATGTGTGAGTAGTTTACTTTTTCTAGGGTTGGGGTGAGCCCAATTATAGTTATTTGTGTGATTGCCATGAATCAATGAGTTGAGTATATTTTATCTATTGATATATCTTTATGTTTAATCCTTGATGAAAGTTAAGGAATTTCATTGTTTTCAATTTGATTGAAAAAAAGATAATTGTGAATTTGAATAGTAATTAGGGTTTTGAAAGAGAGTTTGAATAACCTAATTAAAAAAAGTGAAAAAGCACAGGTTTAGGATCCTCGAGTTACGTTCCCTCGTCGGATCTTGCTTTTCGAGTATAGGTTGAAGTTTGAAAACAAAAGGGATTAGTATTTGGAAGTGGGATTTCTTACCCAAAACATCGTGAGGTCTGTTGGAGACCGGGGTTAGGACCCCTATACCTGTCCTATAGCGTAAGTCGTGGAAATTCCTTTTAGCATTCAAACCATGTAAGTCTAAAACCAAAATACAACCATAGTGCCATGGAAGTGGCGGGTCAAACCCGAAATCCGAAATACAGCAATCCGAAAGCGATCATAGTGATGTGGTGATGGAGTTAGAGTCTCAGAAGCTCTCTCTCACATGCCATACAAAAGTCCCAAGACAAGTCATGCAGGCATACAAGCATCATACACGCACATCAATCACATACCTAAAAATATTAGACGTGCATAGGATCAGATTGATGTCCGCAGTTGTCTTGTCCCCACAGATAAGCACAAATATACGCTATTGTTAATATCATGCTTCTAATGCATGACAAACTTTAACAAACAAGCATGCTAGCAGTTTATATATGCAAAAAGCTGTAAATTAGGATCCTTTCAAAGAATGTCAAATGACGTATCCCTCTCCTACCTCCACCCCCCTTTCCCATTAGGGCAGAGACTAGCCGATGTGGCTCAGGACAACATGCTCATTTCCAGTTATTCATTTTCATTTTCATTCATCATTCATTCTTATCATTCATTCATCATGCTCATATTGTTGTTACTCATGACTCGATATGACTCAGGACAACACCCGATGGGACTGGGCTGTCCTATGACCCTAACAAAGACTCTAGTGAACTTCAAAGATAGCTGTCATTCTATTTACGTACGCATACTGAATAAGGATGCTTAATCATTTGTGCAAGTCCTAGCATAGTACTACATGGCATGCTCTTATGCTTATGCAACACCTAGTATATCATGCACATATAAGCAGGGAAGTGGTTCTATTCAATTTGAGTAAGCTTCACAAGGAAACTTACCTGAGTAAGCATAACAAAAAAAGCGTAGATCCGGTACATAGAAAGTCATAATCACATATGATCACCTAGTTACATATTCGAGAATATAATGAGTCTACATCTTTTGGCTACACTAAGCACATATATCACACACATAAGTGTAAGACCCGGGGTCTTAAGAGGCGCCAGCCCATGCCACCTAGCCCTCTCAGGTCCGTTGTCCTCACTTGGAGCCTGAAAAGGAAGAGCTCTTGTAACATGGGGCTTGAATCACTTATAAATCACTCACAACATCCTTATGATATCCGATGTGGGACGGGGTATTACAATCTCCCCCACTTAAAGCACTGACGACCCCGTCAGGCCCAAGGGACTGCCCTCCGGGAGGAGCGTACCCGAGCATATTGTCGGAGTACCTCCGGGCCCAGAACCTGGCTCTGATACCATCTGTAAGACCCGGGGTCTTAAGAGGCGCCAGCCCATGCCACCTAGCCCTCTCAGGTCCGTTGTCCTCACTTGGAGCCTGAAAAGGAAGAGCTCTTGTAACATGGGGCTTAAATCACTTATAAATCACTCCCAACATCCTTATGATATCCGATGTGGGACGGGGTATTACAATAAGCAGATCACAACCAAGTTCTCACCATTCATGCTTTTCATTCATCATAATTAACCATCGTGCATCACATGCCTTATTCAACATAATTCACCATCTCATCAGCTTACGACAAATCTCCATATCATACTTAGTCAAATTTTCATGCTACCATTTCATATTTATACTTAGCATATATACCATTTCATAAGATACTTCTCATATAACATGCTATAATATATCACCACAATGCAATGCTATTAGTCGCACATTCATGCTTACACATACATCACACATTATGCCAAGTTAGCCAACAAAGTCCTAAGTTAAACAAACACTCTCAGCCGGCTAGGGCATATCACCTCGGCGAAACACAGTTTTGTCGTGGCGAAACACACCCAACAAGCGTCCCGCGAACTAGGGATCTTGCCGCCGCGACAAAACGTCATTTTGCCATGGCAGAGTGTTAGGAGGGGAATCTAAATATATAAATAAAATATGTAAATCAGAACAATTCCTTCCCTAGAAAATAAATTTCAAGGCTCCCTCCCGATGAAGTAGTAGGGAATCAAGATCGATCCTCAAGGTGGCAAGTTAGCGGTTCCTAAATAGTCTTGTGAAATTCCTATGACTGTCAAACAGAAGCCTCGATATCGACTATTTTGGTCAATATGGATAGGGACTGTCGATTCCTAGTGCTCTTCTCTCGTTCAGCAAAGCCTGCAAAAGAAACAGAGAGGTCGATGTCGACTAGATAGGTCGATATCGACTGGTCAGTGCTCTCCTATCGGCACAGAATACCGTCGACATGATTTCTTCAGCAGTAGGGTACTCGATATCGAGTGGATGTGTCGATCTCGAGTATGATTGCAGATTAGTAATAGAAAAATAACGAAAACAGTAATAAAGAAAGGATAATAAAAGAACGAATGTTTTTGGGTTTTCCTTAATATAAACTAAAATCTCCTAAGGTTGGGAATTACCACGACAACAACCATGTGTGCATAAACACTTAGATCACATAAAAGATTATGTTTTATCATATGACAACTTTCGTTAATCCACAAATACGAATATAGAGGCTTTCACATAAATATCTAATTGTTTCTATCCTTTTCATAATTAGGGTTTAGTCAACTTTCACAGACAAAACCTAATTACTATCCAAATTCACATATAATCCACTTTTGATTCATATAAAGTAAATAACGAATTATCCTAAATTCTTATGAAGGAATAAGCACGACATAGAAGATGAAAACACATAATCATATAAGGAATTCAAGCATACTTACATGGCTATTGCCGGGCTCACCCCGACCCTAGAAGTGGGACGACTACTCATGCCTCATTGGTGTAGACATTGCTGAATAAAAGAAATAAACTTGCATTAAAAATTCAAAAAGACTTCAATCGTACAGCCAAACACCGCCTTCTCCTTTCTTTATCTCTCTACTCGCTACTCGACTCGCTCTCTTCTTGTGGTTGCTTGATTACTCAAGGATTGGGTGATCCCTAAAACCAGCCCCTAGGGCTTTATTTATAGCCTCTCTTTCCTTGCTAGCCAAGGATAAGAGTCCTAATCTTACTTAGATTGGTAAATATAAATTCTATCTAAATATAAAATCTATCTCAAAATAAATATATCTAAAGGTAATATTCCCTAGCATAAATTGGAATATACGATAAAAGATCTTGGAAGATGATAGATTTGACATGGCTAAGCAATCTCCAAAGGATCCGACCCATCACGCGTCTCTTAAGCGTCTATTGCTCCAGTCGATGTCGAGTGCACTGGTCTGGGTCGAACGTCGTTGACACTTTCGCCTTTTTCCAAATAGTAATAATATCCTAACTCAAAGCTCAAAACCAATAGATTAGCAAATCATTGAATTGATAAACCAAACAACTACTAGTATAGCGATGAAGTCCGAAGTTGAACCCACAGAGAGAAGCGGATTACTATGCAACATCTCTAACAATGACTCTTATGACAAAAGAAATGACTTGTGACAAATTGATAACAAAGTAAAGTGAATAAAACTAATGATTGCAAAGTGATTACATAAACATATGTCTACTTGACTAAAGTAAAGTGAATAAAACTAATGTTATCAACTTGTGACAAATCGATAACAAATTGATAGCAAAGTAAAGTGAATAAAACCAATGGTTGAGATTCATGGTCCTATGATTGATTCATCAATTATTCATAAACATATGTCTACTTGACTAAAGTTGAAGGATCTGCAGGGATACAATTACCTTATTCAATATCACTAAAGAATAGAATTAAACACTCAAGCTTTTAGACCAATTGGCATATCAATTCAATGCAATTAAGACACAATCGGAACAACCCTAATCGGCATAATAAAAATCTAACCAATACAGATCAATCGAAATGATCCACTACACAGACAAGGAAATATCACTACTTCAATACCTTTGTTTGCTATCGAGAAAACAATAACGAATTCATAGCGTAGATGCAATTCCTACCATGGTGATCAATCATAGAAAGGAACACAAATATAAAAAATGAACACATGATAAATAAACTCTTAAATAACTAAATAGAATAAAATCCTTACAATCTATTCAACCATGTCTTTGAATCACATGCGAAACTATGAGTTTAGCAACTCACAGGCCAAAAACCCCTATTCTCTCTCAAAGCATTCATTGTCTCTATGCCACACACACCACCACCACCCACGGCTGGAATAACAGAAATTAACATTATAAAGAGTCATGGAAAAACCTATAAATATAATAATAATATAATAGGAAATAGAATATTCAGATCCAAATCGGGATTGCTGAACAAGGCATCACGGCGGGCGCCGCCTACGCAGTGATGACTTTTTTCTTCTCTTCAATGTTGTTCTTCCTTGCTCCTTCGTAGCCTCTTCCTCAGCCCTCATATGCTCCAAAATATATCTCCTAAGCTCTTCCAAGATCCCATCCAAGGTCGGAATGTAAAACTGCAGAATAAACACTAAAAAGGCGTAGATTCCGAACTCGAATACTTCACAAGCAAGATATAAAACTAGACTAAAACATATGCAAAACTTCTATCTAAATGCAATAAGAAATACCTATAATGCCTATATTAAATATGCATTATCAAATCCCCCACCCTTAACTCTTGCTTGTCCTCAATCAACCATAAGACATAAACATCATCTATGCATCCCACATGAGATCCTTTCACAATTTTACCCATAAAAAACAACATCATCAATAGTGCAACTATAATCAAGGCATATAAACGTCATAACATGTATATATGGGATCAAGTTGCTTGCATGCTCAAGAATCCAACCTCACTAAGGATACTGTGTATATCTCAATCTCATGTGTTTAGGCTTTAAGCATACACTCACCTCAATTCCATATACAAGCATCAAATCAAATATTGACATTTATATCACAAAATCTCCACGGATACATCATAGCCAAAATAAGGACATCAAGAGGACTTTCGCTCAATGGAAAGCTTTGTAGAAGATTCCATTCGGCGGGGTTGTAATGGGGCTTGGTAAGAAACATAAGGGCAAGGAATTGTATTTGGTCATGTGGTACTATAAATTCCAGGAAAATAAGATTCCAAAAACTCCCAACATAATACAAACCAACTCAATAGTACATCAAGCTCTCTTAAACACAACAATCTTAAAATATATCAATAAAGCCTAAAATCCTCTATAAATCACCAACTCTCAAAATATATCAATGAACTCCATAATCATCTCTCAAATCATCATCTCATACTCATCTTATAATCATCTCATCGTTAATGCATAATATGCATCTAAAACACCCAACCAATCTTTCTTTCAACCAACATAAATCCAATCCTCCTCATATGCAAAAATAACCACACTTGGCTCTTATTCTTTTTTTTTCTTTTCTCGAATGTCGTTTTTTGGGCATTTATTATTATTAATATTTTTTCTTGAGCCATATACATGAAATACAACTATGAGGGAAAATAAAGCACATAACATTACATCTTCTCAAAACCATAAACCATAAAACTCACACTTTAGCTTCTTTCCTCCACCACTCCAAAATAGATCCATAACCTACTCAAAATCTTAATTTCCCCGGAAAAGGGTAAAGCTTATCATAGGCTAGGATTAATGCAATTTTGCGGAGCTCACAAATAAGATAAGCTAAAGGCTCAAATTGGCTTCAAAGCAAGATATAACGTAAGGTAGACATGGATAAAATATGGCTAAAAAGTCGCCTCTATCATTTGAACTTATCAAGCAATTATCATGTATGTAATCGGTCTTGAAAATAGATAACCATGTCAATACTAAAAGATAAATGCATAGGAAGAGTAAATCACAGAAGAAAAGAAAAAGGAATATAGATGTATCCCTTATAAGGCCAAAAATATCTCACAAGGACAAATTTTTTATGAATATCAAGCATGCTCACAAACTTAGATCATACATGCTCAATTGCCTATGCCTAACCACACTTCACATAAAACCAATTTTAGTGACAAGGTCAAATCATTCAAGAATTCCATGGGATTTATAAGATCATGCCAGCATAAAGCCAATAGGACAAACTCAAATTAGATGGGTATCTTTTGATAACACATATATGCAATGCATGAGACTCTTCTTAATTTTGGATTTTTCGACATTTTTCACTTTTTTTTTTTCATTTTTGACATTTTATATAACAAATAAAATAAACATGATGCATGAATTACAAGAATATCGAAAACAAAATAAAATGAAATACTAGAAATCTAAATATCAAACAAAAAATAAACACGAACTAATCGAACTAATTTACTTCACTTCTCCCACCCCCCTCCACCCCCCCCCATACACACACACTTAAATTTTGCATTGTCCTCAATGCATAAACATATACAAAAAAAGAAAAATGAAGAAGAAAATAAAGGGTTGAAGGAAGCAAATAAACTAACCAATTACTATTAAAGTGGGGTCTGGGAACCAGACTGAGGCCCATAACCATTATCAAAAACATATTCTTCTTGTTCTTCTTCTTCTTCTTCATTCTCATTCTTTGCATTCCCTCTTGCCCAACCATATCTCTCAGGACGGGGTCCCTTAGAGTCATTCTTACGCACGGGCAGGGAACCAAGGTTATGACTTACATTGAAATCTGAAGTCCTGAAGCAAAAAGGTAAATCTACAGGCAGGTACAGATGATGCTCACGACGCTTCCCTGCTCTCCATATGACACATTTCGATCCGTCAGGGCATAGGATAGTAATGGTAATGTCAGCCCAGTTTAAATTACCAAGAGTGTAGGCCATGTCATTCGTATAGGGTTGCATATCATCAGGACGAACTCCTAATCATCGAGCATTCAGTGACACCAAACCTCCAAAAGCAATAACACGATCAGCTCCCACAGGAGTACCTCTAATCACCTCCAAATAACTCACTAGAAATAACTCAACCCAATCAGGAATATGCACAACATTAGGGGTCAAACAATAAGTATGGCTCTAGGATCTCATAGTAATCACCTCGGGATCAGCAATACCAAAAGAGCAAGTAGTTCAAACTATATAGCATAGTCTCAATAGAAGATGGGTAATCATGTAGTCGAAGAAATTACCAACCGACCCGAAAGATCGACGAGTTGCCTCTTTCCATGTAGCCAAAGGATAAAGAGTAGCCAACTCAAACCCAGCAGCATCAGCAGGTGTCTTGGTCATACCAAACGCTTGTGCAATGAGATCTTTAGTCACCACGAACTTCCGACCCCTCAATTGGAAATGAATATCCATGTCAGAGCAATAATCCAAAGTAGCTAGAACCTCTCTCACCAATGTCGGATATGTGAACTCAGCAAGATCCATGAAATCACTAAAACCTCCTTTCTTAAGAAGGAGAGAGACATCCATGAACAACCCCAAACGATGCAACGTCGGGGGATCGAAGAACAACGTGGATCGATAATCCCTCTTCTCCATATTACGCTAATGCTCCTCCTGCTCTATAGTCATGAAGCTCGGCATCTCCATAGCATAAACACAGGCGTGGTGCATGATCCTAAGAAAATAGTAAAAGAACACCACAAAAATGGCCAAAAACGACCTCTCTTTACAGGTGGCGGCGGGCGCCGTGTATGTGGCGGTGGGCGCCAGTCTCTGTAGAACACGAATCCGAGCACGACGTTGAAGAATCAAGGTCCACAACTCCTCCAAACATGAAACTTGACAACCAAACTTGGTTTCAAAGGCTTTCTTTGGTGGTAGATATGGGAATGGCGTGGAAAAGAATGAATTTGATGGATGGAGGTAGTGATGAATGTGTTTGATGGGTAAGAACTGAATTGAAACACAAGAATCTTAGGTTTTTGTAATGGATTCAAGTAGGATCTCTTGGGGTTTATGTGTTTCCTTGGAGAGAAAGTTTTTATTGATCCAAATTAGGGAGTGGGATTATATGGTGGTTTGGAAAGGGGAATTTCCATCTATCAAAAAGAAAAGAAAATATTAAAAATAGATAAAAATAATAAAAGAAAATAAAATAGATAAAAGATTAAAATCTACTCCTAAAACAAATGGAAACTAATCCTAGATAGAACAATCTAATCCTAAGATAGATAAAATAGATAGAAGATAGATAAACTAACCTAAAATAAAATAAAATCTAATCCTAAAGAAAATAAAATAAATCTACTCCCTAAAATAAAAAGATAGAACTAAATCTCATCCTAATGAAGATAGAAAATCAAATCTATCCTAAAATAATCGGAAATAAAATAAACATAATGATAAAATAGGATAGAAACTACTCCCTTCCAACGTAACCAAAAATTCGGACACGTCTGTGAACAGTGACTGGCGGCGGGCGCCGTGGTTGAGGTGGCGAGCGCCGTGTATGCAGAACGCCACTCCGTCATTCAATCAAGCAAAATTCATCTACCAAAAAGGTTCTAACACTACACTACTCCAATGTACAACAAAAAGATCTGTGCTACTTTATTGAATTGGAAAACTTAATTGCGAAATTGAAACAATATTACCTAATCTAACTTGGGTTACCTCCCAAGAAGCGCCTTTGTTTCACATCTTTGGCCGACGTGATGCATTTCTTGATCAAGTTATCCCATCAAGATCCTCCACACTTTTTCTTTTCTTGACAAGAGGGGGAAATTTAGGAATTTCTCCAATGTAGCCATCAATTGCACCAATCAATTTCTTCTTGAAATGAGTTTCTTCTGGAGGTTGCCCTGGATCTCCGCACTTTTCAGGCAATCTTTTCTCACAATGAGTAAAGGTGTCGTAAAGGATTTGTTCATCTTCCCACTTACGATCAGTTCTTAAGGTATGAGGAAAGGGTGGTGTAGGTCTTAAAACCTCAGAAGACCACTCCTTGGATGATTTCTTTGGGGATTGCACAACGTCAACATTCAGATCTGGGACTTGAGGTAGCGGCGGGCGCCGGTCTGAAGGGCGGCGGGCGCCGCCATCAACATTGTGGGCCTCCGAGCTTTTGTTGTCTTCCTCACCCACGTGAATCACTTCCTCAGGCCTCTCTTTATCATTCCTAGTGGGAACATTCACTTGTTTTCCTCCTCTAAGGATCATGACACTCACATTCTCCTTTGGATTAACTACCACTTGTGATAGCAACTTCTCCAAATCATTTGCTTTCATTTCTCCAATCTCCTTAGCCATTTGACTCAACGATTTCTCTTGAACACTCATCTTATCCAACAATAACCTTAATGTATCATCTCTATCCTCTTGTTGAGTGTTTCTTTGATGATTCTCAAATTGTCCACTTCCTTGATAAGGAACTTGTTGCTGCTAACCTCTACCGTTGAATCCACAACACTCAAATTAGCGACATAATCCATAGCACTCAAATCAGCGACATCCTCTCGAATCAAAGAACACTTATCATTTGGATGAGTTGGATCTCCACAGAAACCACAAGGTCTAGGCTGCTGAGGTTGATTCATTTGCATAGCCATCTTTTTCACTATCTCAGTAAGCCTATCTATGTCATCCTTGTGACCATCTCTAGAATTATCGAACTTATGAACTCCTCTAACTCCTTGGTGTTTCCCATATTGTTGCGATGCATGAGCTAACCCTTCGAAAATCCGCATTGCTTCTAGAGGTGTCTTATCCAAAATATCTCCTCCACTTGTAGCATTGATGAAACTCATGTTGGTTTGAAGTGACAGGAGGAAACTGTCGTCGTCCCTATCAAAGTATAACTCAAACCTACAAACTAGTATAGCAAGCAAGTAAGAGGTCGATTCCACAGAGACTCAAGTATTTCTAAGCAATGTATATTTACCAATTAGTAGAAAAGTGGGATTTGGTGATTGACGTAGATAAAAGAAACTATAAACAAGTTAGTAGAGATAACAATTGAGAAAATAGTTTCTTCTATAAATATCCACTTTAGTTTGATTAGTTGATCCTCGATTCTTCTTCAAGTTCTCTTTTCATCCTATTATTGTTCCTGTCCTGATCTTGTGTAAATTACTAGTCCTACGAGTCCTAGCAACCCTTACTAATTAGATAACCCTAATACGTTCAAGATTTAACCTAATAGTAGCATTAAGATTAAGGATTAACCAGGATACATGCAACACCAAGCTACGAGTTAGTATTTAACATATAATTGATTCTCTACACACCAATTTAGTCATATGAGTCCTAAAAAGGCATGATTGCTACTATGGATTAAGGTTCGCTACGAGGAATCTACAAAATCCTAGCAATAATCTCAACTAGTTGTACGGGCTAGAAGAAATTAACAATATTCGCAAAAGAATCAATACGAATCAATAGGAATAGAACAAGAATAGAAATCTCACAACTTTATCAAACCAAAGCTTCAATCCATAGACGAAACGGAAGAGTTTAGCACTCCATGGCCATGGAGGCTCCCTTCTAGGGTTCTCTCAATTGATAATCTCAAAGTGTATAAGAGTTATGGAATTAGATCTCTAAAATAAAACCCTAAAACGTCCTTAAAAATCCTCAAAAGAGTCGGCCCAATAATAATTCTAAAAACCTAATTAAGTGGATAAAAAGTCCACTCAGCAGATTCGGCGTTTCTGCAGAGGCCGCGGGGCAGCCAACCCAGGCCGCGGGGCGGCCAGGCGATTGCGAAATCCTTCGTCAGAGCTTCGGGCTGCGGGGCGGCTTTTACTGTTCATAGAGATATTTCCGTTTTGAATCTGGTCTTGATGTCTACATAAAAGTTGTAGATATCGGAAAGAGCTTTCCAACGCCTGCTTATAATAGTCAATCGGACCACCGAGGCCTCTAGAAAATGCAAAACAAGTTCAGCATGTCTCACAACAACTTCTACGGACTTGTTCTTCACTTAGGCTCTCTAACTTCGACTTCGCTCCCGTGCACTTCACTTTTCCACCTCCTCTTCACTCTTCCTTCATCCATGAGTTCCTCATTCCTCGTCGGATCCACATATACCTGAAATAATCCATAAACGCGTGTAGATTCCGACTCTACCATCAACACAAGTATAAATGCAAATCTAGCTTAATCTATGCATTATATAAATCTAAATCATGCTAAATCCAACCTAATATGCCTACCTAAATGCATGCTATCATGAAGCAAGCCCTAATAAAGATATAGCACTAGATCATCCTCGGGTATACCATGTTGAGGACAACTACCCTTAAGCTTCTTGAACCGCGCAACATACTCATAAAGACTCTCCGTACGTAGGTGATTGCTCAATACTAGATAGCTCCTTCTTGAGTTTGTTGAGGTGAGTAGTAGGAAAGTATATGCTGTCGAGATTGAGTGGGTCAGTCAATATCGATTAGGTCGATCGATGTCGATTGTGCTCTTCAACTCAGGGTAATTAGTGGTCGATCAAAGTCGCTTCGCTAGACATATGTTGGTCTACATCGACCAGTTTGGTCGACATCGAGGGCTTTCTCAGCGCCTTCGTATGTGCAATGCGTTAGTTCTCATGAAAATAAAAAAACTTAAAGTTTCAAACAAAAATCCAAAACCAAAAATTCGAAACCCTAAAAACCAAACTATTCAAAATGAAGTTTATGTACATGCTATAGATGTTATAGTCGCTAGGCCAACTTCTTCCGCTCTTCTATCCAGGTTGAGACACATAGGGACCATATGGCTCAGACGTCCTCTTCAAGGCTTTCGAGCTCTGTTTTTACAATTACTCCCTTTTTATCTTTAAGCTCCAACCTTCCTGGATAGACTTTATGAATGGTCATTAATCCGATTTTCTTTGTATCCTTCCTTTTGCAACCCTTTATGTTGTATTGATACAATAGTACCTTATCGCCCACCTTATATTCTCTTATTGGCTTTCCTATCACGTTAGTAAGGCATACAAACAAGGGTAATCTTTTCATAGGGATATTACTTTTAAATTTTGAAGGATAAGGATTTTTACCTGGACTTACCATCGAGTTACTATTTGTCTGGGGGAGTGGTCGACATCGACTAGGTAGATCGACATTGAGTGCCTTCTTTTCCTCTAGAGGTGCAGTCGATAGAGGTAGGTCGATCAAGGGGAGTCGATCTTGAGTAAGTCCAGTTGATATCAACTGACCTTGGTCAATCTCGGAGCATTCGTCTACGTCGACCCCATATTTAGCTTCTCGCATCAGAGTTGGCTCCATTGTGGCTGATATCGATAGGGGGGTATCGACATCGACTGCTATCTCAGTCTCTTCTTCTTGGTCCGTCTGGTGTTAAATAGCCAAAATCTCCTCCATTTGGGCCTCCATGGCCCTTTCTTCTTATTCTTCTATTGTCAATGTCCTCTCCATTGGTTCTTCACAAGGGATTACTCTCCCTATTGTATGTAAGGACTTGACTTCCGTTTTGTTAACCTCATTCATAGTAGGGTTGAAGGAGAACTCAATTACCTCATTGCCAATCGTGAAAGATAGAAGTCCTTTTTCACACGGTGATATTGGCGTCGGCCGTAGCTAGGAACGACCTCCCTAAGTTGATGGAGCATGTAGGATCCTCTGCTATATCAAGCACAATGAAGTCCATGGGAAGATAGAACTTATCCACCTTGACTCGGACATTGTCAATGATTCCGGTGGGCTTTAAAAAGTTGTTGTTCGCCATGTATAACTTCATATCCACATGCTCCAATGCTCCAATATTTACCTTTGACCATATGGACAAAGGCATGAGGTTCACGCTAGCCCCTCGGCCTCACAATGCCTTGTAGCGATGTTAGCCTAGCCTAATCGTGATGGCAAATCTTCCCGGATCGCTTCTTTTCTCCGGATAGTCAATTTTGCTACATTCCTCCATGATCTCAGCGATTGATCGCTTCTTGCTTAGTATATCATTAAAGAACCGGACATATGATGGCATCTTATGAAGGGCCTCTTTGAATGGTTTGGTGATGTTTAGGCCTTGAGTACCTTCACAAAACTTTAAAACTTTAGGTCCGCAGGGTCTCTTAATGCTTTCGAGGGAAAAGGAAGCAGCTTCTTCTTTGTTGGAGAGGGAATGGCCCGAGGTGTCGAGGATGATTAGTCGACATTGACAGGGGGGTCGACATTGACTGCAGTGGTCGATCTCTAGAGCGTCTGGACAGAATCGACGTCGACAAAAGGCTCGACATCGAGTGGAGAACTCGACATCGACTGACGTTGGTTGATAATGACTGGCCCAACAGTAGCTTTTTCTAGGGGCTCCGTTTTGTCATTATTGATTTGTATTTCCTTGCCACTCCTTAAGAGTATGGCGGTGATGTGACCAGATGGTTGCCCCTTTGGATTGGCCTCAGGTTGGCCTGGGAGCGATCCTGCTTGTCTTGGAATGTTGGCCACCAATTGACCCAATTGGGTCTCCACGCTATTCCTCCATGTGTCTATCTCACCAATTCTTGTGTTAATGCCATGTAGTTGTGTGTGGATGGCATTTTTGGATTGCTTGTTCTCTATTTGGTTTCTCTTTATTTCATCTAGGAAGAGTTGCAAGTCATCCCTTCTTTCCCTCTCTGGATGGCCATGTGCTCTATAAAGCAGGGTGTCTCTTTGATATTGTTGGGGTTGTTGGTATCCCCAATTTCCTTGGTAGCCTCTATAGTTAGGCCCCCTCATGAACTTGACTTCTTCATGGGTCTCCGCCATTTGCACTTGCTCCGTGAATTGGGCAGCGGTTGTGTTGTGCTTCTGTGACCCTCACTCTAAACAAGCTTGATTATTAGTAAAAAATCGAACTTGTTTTTAGAGAAGCTTTACCTGGTCTTTCATGAATTGATCCTTCACCTCAGGATCCACCTCCTTTGATGGCTCATACAATGGCATGGATGGTGTTGGCCTCATATCGGGGGCCACAGGAGTCCCATATGTGTTGTCAAACTCCACGAGCCTCTCAATTGTCTCTCAGGCTTGATTTGGTGTAAGCTCTTGGTAGCGGTAGGTGGTATAGGTGTTGATCCGCTCTCTTGTATGCACGTTCAGGGCATTGTAGATGATCTCCTGGATAACATAAGGCAGTTGCCCATGCGTAGGGCAAGATCTCAATAAATCTTTGTAGCACTCCCAGACTTGCGCTAGCGTCTCTCCTGGTGAATTCGCGCCATCTTCGATGATGGAAAGAACTTGTTTAGGAATATGTCTCTAAGTTTACTCCATGTGTGGATAGATCATGGGGGCAAGCTTTCCAACTAATGTAGAGCTTTTCATGCAAGTGACCATCTAAAAGCTTTTAGGCGCACATATTCTAAATTAACATTGTCAGCAATGGTGTCACATAGATCAATATAGGTAGTAATATGCTCCATAGGGCATTCGGAGCCCTTTCCCTCAAAAGTATGTCTCCTTATCTCCACTATAAAACTTGTCTTGATTTGAAAGGATACGTTAATGAGGATGATAGAAGACTCCGGCATCGACAGTGTTCGGTGCAAGTATTCTTTAGCGTTCTGGGGGATCTGATTTTGATGCTCTTTGGCTTCTCTTCAGGCTTAGACCTCGCTGTCATACCTAGCCGCCATTCTTTACTGCGCTTGAGTATGTTTAGTGAGCTCGGTGTTGAACTCCTCAACTTGTTTCCTAAGCCTCTCGAGCTCTTGTTCAATGTTGTCTTTGTTAGCCATGATCCTCCTTGCTCTTTATTGTAGATGAAGGAAGCATTCTGGTTCGTCTAAAGGTAGGTAGTTTGGTGTGCAATCAGTGCATCACATACACCTTCAAAACAACACTAGGTAGAAGGATAAGAAAGACTAGACAAGGCACGATTGATGCCTCCCCGGCAATGGCCCCAAAATTTTTTATAGCAGGGGAATTGATTATCAAAATAGATATGAAAATAGAACTCAAATCAAATCAACTCCCTATTCTTAGCAAATAAATTTCAAGACTCCCTCCCCATGCAGTAGTAGGGAATCAGGATCGATCCTCGAGGAGATGAGTTAGCGGTTTTTGGATAGTCTTGCGAAGTTCCTGTATGTGTCGACCAGAAGCCTCGATATCGACTAGTTTGGTCGATATCGACAGGGGCTGTCGATTCCTAGTGCTCTTCTCGATCTGCAAAGCTTGCACAACAAACGAAGCAGTTATCGTCGACTTATTTGGTCGATATCGAGTATATTGAATCCTTAATGTCGACACAGAATACCGTTGACTCAAGCTCCTCAGTTGCAGGGTGGTCGATCTTGACTTGATGAATCGATATCGAGGTCTTTTGCAGATTCATAACAGAAAAATAAAAGAATACAGAAATATAAAAGAAATAATAAAAAGCGAATGTTTTGGGTTTTTCTTATATAAACTAAAATCTTCCAAGGTAGGGATTTACCACGACAATAACCATGCATGCAAAAACACTTAAATCACATAAAAGATTATGTTTTTTATCATCTTATGACAACTTTCGTTAATCAACAATTAGGAATATAGAGGCTTTCGCATAAATACCTAATTGTTTCTATCCTTTTCATAACTAGGGTTTAGTCAACTTTCGAAAACAAAGCCTAATTACTATCCAAATTCACAAATAATCCACTTTCCCTTCATATAAGGTAAATAAGGAATTATCCTAAATTCCCATACAGGATTAAGCGCGAGATAGAAGATGAAAACACATAATCAAATTAGGGATTCAAGCATACTTACATGGCTTTTGCCGAGTTCACCCCGACCCTAGAAGTAGGACGACTACTCATGCATCATTGGGGAAGACATAATTGAATAAAAGAAACACACTTGCATTAAAACTAAAACTTCAATCGTACAACCAAACACCGCCTTCTTCTCTCTTTATCTCTACTCTCTCTATATCTCTTATTCTTCTTTGTTGTTGCACAATTTCTTGTGGATGGGATATTTAAAACCAGCCCCTAGGGCATTATTTATAGCCTCACTTTCCTTGCTAGCCAAGGATAGGAGTCCTAATCCTACTTAGATCGGTAAAGTAAACTTTATCTCAAACTAAATTCTACCTTAAAATAAATCTATCTAAATGTAATATTCCCTAGGGTAAGTTGGAATATACTCATAACAATAAATGATCATAGAAGATGATGAGTAATTGATGTGGCAAAGCAATCTCCCAATGATCCTGCTATTAGGAGGAAGAATTGACTTAAACAAATATAATATAAGTGCAAACCAATCCTCTATCCGTGCAAATAAATTACAAGACTTCACAACAACGGTAACCATGCAAGTATTATGACCAATTCATATAAAAGATTAAACTTTTCTCAACACCAATTAGGAATATAGAGGCTTTCGCATAAAAACCTAATTGTTTCTACCTTTTTTCATAATTAGGGTTTATGTCAACTTTCGCAGGAAAAACCTAATTACTATCCAAATTCACATATATAATCCATTTTTGCTTCATATAAGGTAAATAAGGAATGATCCTAAACTTGCATAAAGGATTGAGCACGGGGTAGAAGAAGAGATCGCATAATCAAATATAGAATAAGGGTACTTACATGGCTACCATCGGGCTCACCCCGACCCTAGAAGTGGGACGACTACTCGCTCTTCATTGCAACAAACATCTTTGATTTAAAAGAAGAATCTTGCATTAAATTTAAACCTTCGAAGCTTTACAACTCAACGTCGACTCTCACAAACGCCAAACCCTATAACTTCTCTCTAACTCTCTACTTCTCTTGCTATTGTTGTTGTGTATTGGAATGAATAAAAACCAGCCCCCTACGGCTTTATTTATAGGCTACTAATTGATGTACATATTTGTACCTCTTTTATTTGCATCTTTTGACTTCATATTCCATTCGATTCCTAAAATAAAGGTTGAAAATAATGCAAATTTGTGTAGAATGAGCTCACGTGTAAGAAATAGAGTTTGCACAAGTTTTGATCTTATTATGTAGGAATCGGAGCGGAATCAAAGTCCAAAATGGAGAAGCCAAGTGAAGCTGAGAAGAGGTAGAAATCGACCCACATGGTCGATATCGACTACACATCGACACAATTTCTGAGTGTCGAGACAGACCATACACCAGCAAAAGAAAAGCACTCGATATCGATCACCCAACATCGATATCGACCAAGTACCAGAAATCGAGTAGAAGCTGAGCTCGTCGAGGAGAAACAGAGAGGTCGAAATTGACCTGTTTGGTCGATATCGACCATACTTCGACATGGGATGGACACACTTTTCGAGACGCGGATTGCTATTCTATCTTCAAGAGCCCCGGATTATCTATAGATTTAGATAGATTTCGACCCGGGGAATATGTATTTTTTACCCTAAAGCTTTATCAAGTTATTTAGATATTTACCTAAAAGAAAAGATCTATCCTACTTGTTTGGATAGAGTTTATAGTTTAGGTAGAAGATACTATCCTTGGAAAGCAAGGATTAGTAGCCTATAAATAGATCCCTAGGGGGCTGGCATTCAATCATCCAATTACACAAATTCAATCATACAATAGAGTTAGAGTTAGGAAAAAGCTTTAGGGTTTGGCGTTTGCGAAAGCCGACGTTGAGTTGTAAAGTTTTGGAGTTATTAAATCAAATTTCCTTTCAATCAATGATGTTTCCTGTGATGAGGTGTGAGTAGTCTCCCAAAGCTTCTAGGGTCGGGGTGAGCCCGACGTTAGCCATGCGTGCCAGAGGTAAGTGTTAGATGTTGATATCGTTGTGTCTATACCATCTCCTACGATTCTATGTTTAGTCCTAATCGAAAGAAAAGGGATTCATGCGAACAACTTGAGTTATAAACATAAAATTGGTAAAGACAATTAGGTATATTTACAAGAGTAATCCTAAGAGTTGGTGTACAGCGAAAGCTTGTCCCTCGGGTGAAATATCGCAATTGTCCGTCTTATTTGCCTTATCGCATGCATTGGTTAACGTTGTGGTAAACCCTAAACCTAGGAGTTGCCTTTTATATATCTTTTATCCATAAAAACCCTGTCTTTATTTCTGTTCATCGCTCCTCCTTCATCCTTATCTCTTCGGCCTTTCTTTGCTGACAAAGCTAACAACTTTGCAGGAACCAACATCGATATCGACCTCTGGACATCGATATTGATCATTGTGTTTGGTCGACGGTCTTTTGAGTCGATGTCGATCATCCTGCACGAACTTTTGAAGTCGATATCGACCTTCATCCTCGATATCGACCACCCTTGTGTCGACTGGCAGTCTTTTAAGCCAGTCGATTTCTGTTACTAACATTGACATCGACCATCCCTAGTCGATATCGACCGCTTGTTTTTATCTCTACAGGTTTTCTATTGCAGAAAGGATCGACATCCAAGGTTGAAATCCAGCACCAAGGTCGAGATCGAGGCTTCTGGTCGACCAAAGACATGAGCTTTCTAACGCTACTAGAATCCCGCTGACCTGCCTACTCGTGGATCGATCTTGACTACCCTTCTACTACAATGGGAGGAAGTCTTGTAATTATTTGCATAGGCTAGGACTCGGTTTGCATATATTTTATATATTTGTTTGAAGAACTCGATTTCCTCCTACCAACAAATTAGCACCGTTACCGGGGAGGCAAATAATCGCGCCCTAGTAGTCTATCTCACGTTTTTATCTAGTTTGGCTTTGCAGGTGTATGCGACGCGCTGATCACCCACCTGAATTCAAAGTAATAGACGACCCTGAATGCTATCTCCATATAAGGGCCCAAGTACAGAGAATCATGGCAGACAACGAGACCCAGGCTGAGCTAATTGAGGAACTAAGGAAGCAAGTCGAGGACTTAACAACTAGAGAGGTGGCACGTAAAGAGCGTGCAGATAGGGAGGAAGAAGGCCGGAGGCAAATAGAAGCCCAAATCAACGCCCTCCCTCAAAATGTCAAGCAATACATGCACCCTGTGCTCTCAGTGCTTGAATCGGCTATTCTTATCCCCCATTATACTTTTGAGATTAAACCTAGTTTCTTAACTAAGATTAGGCGACGTCAATTTGAGGGGAAACCTAACAATTTTTCTCTAGATCGTATATCTCTATTCCTCGATTTGTGTGATACTATTGCAGATGGACAAATCCTTGAATATGTTAAACTAAAAGCTTTTCGTTGGTCTCTCCCAGGGAAAGCTCTAGCATGGTTGGAAAGCCTAGCCCCCAGATCACTTCGCACGTGGGACGAGGTCAAGGATGCCTTCCTCAACAAATTCTTCCCACCATCCAAGACCGCGATGATGTGCCAGAAGATCACGACTTTTAAACAAAAGTCAGACGAGTCATTGGCACAAGCATGGGAGCGCTTTAAGGAGCTACTGAGGTCCTGCCCTACGCATGGGCAACCACCCTACGTCATCCATGAGATCATCTACAATGCCCTAGACATAGCTACTAAGAAGAGGATCAACACCTATACCTCATATGGGTATCTTGAGCTCCTACCACAACAAGCTTGGGATACTATAGAGAGGTTGGATAACATAAGGCAGTTGCCCATGCGTAGGGCAAGATCTCAATAAATCTTTGTAGCACTCCCAGACTTGCGCTAGCGTCTCTCCTGGTGAATTCGCGCCATCTTCGATGATGGAAAGAACTTGTTTAGGAATATGTCTCTAAGTTTACTCCATGTGTGGATAGATCATGGGGGCAAGCTTTCCAACTAATGTAGAGCTTTTCATGCAAGTGACCATCTAAAAGCTTTTAGGCGCAAATATTCTAAATTAACATTGTCAGCAATGGTGTCACATAGATCAATATAGGTAGTAATATGCTCCATAGGGCATTCGGAGCCCTTTCCCTCAAAAGTATGTCTCCTTATCTCCACTATAAAACTTGTCTTGATTTGAAAGGATACGTTAAGGAGGATGATAGAAGACTCCGGCATCGACAGTGTTCGGTGCAAGTATTCTTTAGCGTTCTGGGGGATCTGATTTAGATGCTTTTTGGCTTCTCTTCAGGCTTAGACCTCGCTGTCATACCTAGCCGCCATTCTTTACTGCGCTTGAGTATGTTTAGTGAGCTCGGTGTTGAACTCCTCAACTTGTTTCCTAAGCCTCTCGAGCTCTTGTTCAATGTTGTCTTTGTTAGCCATGATCCTCCTTGCTCTTTATTGTAGATGAAGGAAGCATTCTGGTTCGTCTAAAGGTAGGTAGTTTGGTGTGCAATCAGTGCATCACATACACCTTCAAAACAACACTAGGTAGAAGGATAAGAAAGACTAGACAAGGCACGATTGATGCCTCCCCGGCAACGGCCCCAAAATTTTTTATAGCAGGGGAATTGATTATCAAAATAGATATGAAAATAGAACTCAAATCAAATCAACTCCCTATTCTTAGCAAATAAATTTCAAGACTCCCTCCCCATGCAGTAGTAGGGAATGCAGTAGTAGGGAATCAAATCAACTGGCGGCCTAAATCCTAAAGCCACCCGGCAAAATCCCTAGACAACCATAAGAAAATCCAAGGGGGCAAGCCGAGCACATAGCCGCTATCAATCTAAGGAGTGGACGCACATTGCCCAAGCCAAGGAGCGAAGGAGA
The DNA here is from genome assembly GCA_963922045.1 of Persicaria maculosa. Taxonomy (NCBI): domain Eukaryota; kingdom Viridiplantae; phylum Streptophyta; class Magnoliopsida; order Caryophyllales; family Polygonaceae; genus Persicaria; species Persicaria maculosa. The sequence goes on along the minus strand of OY998269.1, from coordinate 3,507,220 downwards.
AGTCGTAGGAGACGCAGTCGATGTCGACCCCCAGGTCGATATCGAGGGCCTTGTCGATGTCAATCCTATAGTCGATGTTGAGCCCACTGCGAAGCACAAAACGGAGCCAGAGAAGCTCTCGATATCAAGTGACCAGGTCGATATCGACCACCCTACCGATGTCGACCCCTCTGGAAAACGACTACAGCTTTAGACTCCCCCAAGGTCGACCAAACCAGTCGATATTGACCCCCCTGATGTCGATATCGACCTGTCCAGAAAGCAGAAATCGACCTCTTCGCCTCCAAAGCCATCTAAAACTCTGCCCTTTCCTTCCAAGGCGCTGCGGGATCCAGGAGACACCAAGTTCAAACGCTTCGTGAAGATCTTACAAGGTCTAAACCTCACCATTCCACTCACGGAAGCGCTCAATGAGATGCCCACATATATGAGGTTCCTGAAGGACATCTTGTCCAAAAAGAGGTCCATCCTAGAGATCGCCGGCAAATGCAATTCAATTGAGTTCCCTGAAAAGCTCGGCGATCCAAGCAAGTTTGTAGTAACGGTAGGGGTTGGTAAGCATCAATTCAAAGCCCTATGTGATCTTGGGGCTAGTGTTAGTTTGATGCCCCAATCAATATGGCAACAAGTGGGCATGGGAGCACTAGAGCCCATCGACATGAAGCTCTACATGGCAGACAACTCCTTTGTGATACCAATTGGGGTTGTGGATGATGTCCCTGTCAAGGTGGGAAAGTTCTTCAGACCCACGGACTTCATCGTATTGGACATGTCGGAGGATCCTATTGTTCCTATCACCCTTGGTAGGCCATTCTTACCAACAACGGATGCCAACATCAATGTGAGGAATGGCACCCTTACATTCACAATTGGCAATGAGGTCGTGGAGTTTCGCTTCAACCCTACAATGAGCGAAACAAAGCAGCTGGAGCAAGTTGTCCTCTCAGCGGCTAAGGAGAAGCTTCGTAAATTTTTGTTGGCGAGGACGGAAACAGCAAGCATGGTCGACATTGACTGGAACCAGTCGATATCGACTGAAATCCTCGAAATCGACCACACCACATCGATATTGATTGAGCCAGATGATTGCTAGGAGCTTAAGTATGAGGTCCCTGACGCCGACATCAACCCCCACATGTCAACATCGACTATAGAACTCAAATTTGGCCATCCTATGTCGAAATCAATCTCCCCTCAGCCTGAAGATTTCTGTTTCGGGCCCGAACAGGTAAGCCCAGGTATGATTTCTAACCCTCCTCTTTCCATTATTGATAATTCAATGAATGGGAGGGTCAATGCTCCATGGTTTGCCCATCTTGCAAAAGTTAGGTCAAGAAAGAGAAGGAAAGCGCCCAATGAAGTAGAACCTAACAAAGAAGAAGCCTTGGTTGCCGAACTTAGCTATTATCACAAGGAACTAGATGATCGAGGAGAAGGTTCAAGCTTGAAGGGTCCCTACATTAAAGGCTCATGAAGCATTGACGGAGAAGTCGGCCTAGCGACTCAAAAATCTAGAGCTTGTAACTAAAACTTTGATTTTTTTCTTTCATAGAAGGTTTTTAGGATTTGAATTTTGGATTCATAAACTTTTGAAACTGTGATAATTCATGGTTTTATCTATAATTCTAACAAATATTTCAGGTTGCCAAGCAAAAGAAATGACGAAGAAGCAAAGAAGCTACTGCAAAGGTAGTCGAAATCGACAAGGCCAGTCGAAATCGACCACCCTAGGGTCGAGCCACCTCTTGGAGTCGACATCGATGACTCAGGAGCGAAAAGGAGAGGTCGATATCGACCATTATACTCGATATCAACCACAATCTGGCGGCTCTCGACTTCACCTTCTTCCTCGACTTCGACAGATGCAGTCGATATCAACCACTAACCCCGACATCGACCTCTGGCATCGACCAACCTGAAATCGACCTGAATGCGCAGGTTGCGCTGTGAGTTTCTCTCTACCCTTGTTTTTCTTTTAATACAGTGAGGACACTGTATATTTTAAGTATGGGGTGGGGGAAAAACATGTCTTATGGCCATAACTTGGTTTTCTTCTTCGCATTGCATTCATGTTTAAGCTTTTGTTCTTAGTTTTCACTTTCATAAAAAAATACAGAAAAATCCAAAAAAATTAACAAATGTCTAAAATACAATAAAATGCATGTTTACTTTTTAAACCCTACTTAGACGTCCTATGATGAGAACTCAATAGCTGACTTGATCATGTAAATCCTATGGCATATTTGGATGGTTTAGCCTAAGTCCTTAAAATGTTTTTTATGTAGATTGTGAACTTATGATGAAATTGAGCACATATGATCCTAGGCTAAAAAGCAAATCCAACAAAAATTGTCCATGTGAGAATTTTGGCCTATAGGGAGAACATCAAAAATCCTTGAATTTACTCTTCCTATGCATCTTTAAATGTTGTGATAGTTATTCAATGCCAATATATATATATATATATATATATATATATGTTTATGTTTACGAGAATTAAATGATGGACGCATCTTTTAAGCCATTTTTAGACTCTCTTTACCTACCCTGCATTATCTTTACTTGAAGCCAGAATATCAGTCTTAGCCTTTATATTTCAAACTCCATAAAATTATCCCTAGCCGAATTGAGCCTCACCCCCATTTTGGAATTGAGACTTAGATTGGTTAGAATAATGCATTTTGGAACGAAAAGTGCAAATTGTCTAGTTTTGAGTAAATGAAATTATGGGATGGTACATATTTTCATCTTGTCATATTTTGTAAAAGGATTTTTGTCTCACCATATAAATGCACACTTTTTAGTATTATCTATTATTATTTTTGTGCAATAAAAAAATCCGAAAAAGAAAGAAAAAATATATATATGTATGATGTGCATGAGCCAAATTCCTTAGTTCTTTATTTATTTCATACAAGGTTGATATGTTTTGAGAGCATATTAAGGTTTGAAAGAGGGTTGATGAGCATTATGGAAAGATGAGTTTGGAAAGAGCATTATGGTAGAGATATGGTTTGGATAGAGTAGTGATAAGGTTTAGGAGTGTTTATTCCGGAATTTTATAAGCACCACATAGCCAAATAATTCCATACCTTCTATTTTCATACCAAGCCCCATTACAACCCCACCGAATGGAGTCTTCTTTGAAGTCTTCCATTGAGCGAAAGTCCTCCTGATGGTTCTAATTGCATTTTCATAATTGGTTGTGAAGTGGATTCTTATAAATTGCAATGTTTATGAGATTGTATATGGAATTGAGTTGACAGTTGTTCTTCATAGCCTAAACACATGAGAGTTGAGTGCAAACACATTATCCCTGTGAGGTGGGATCATTATTGCTGATGTGCGCGCAAATTGCCATATTTTCTATACATATAAAAGTCCATTTTATCATCTTTTGCATGCATATTAATGGGAAAACATGGGATTAGTGTAGTTTATGCTTAAATATCAAATATATGGGTATGCACGAGTTTCTATTTGATTTCGTAGAAAACAGGATAAAAATGGACAGATTTGGAAGAGCGGAAAAAGAACTCGAAGTCTTCTGAAGAGGTCGAAATCGACTGGGGACCTCGACATCGAGTGCAGCAGAGACATAAGAATCGAGCAGGAAATGAAACAGAGCATGTCGACACAGAGAGGTCGATATCAACGTCAGAAGGTTGATATCGATGTTGCCAGATCGAGCTAAATGATAGAAGTCGAGTGCCAGTCCGAGTAAGAGAATGAGAGCTCGAGATAGAGTTTTAGAGAGGTCGATATCGATGTTCAAGGTCGAAGACGATGTTTCCCATCAGAGGAATCAGACTCAGATTCTGATAGAATTCTATCTGAAGCTTGCACGTCCATCCTAAAGTCGAGATTTCTTATCTTCAACCCCAGGGCTACATATGAAGCTGAATTACCATGGGAGCTTTTAGGTTTTACTTTATTTAAGTTTTATCTTAGAGAATAAAGATAAAGTTTCGAGTCTTTGGATAGAAAAGTTCGATATCTATAACTAGAGGCCATTAGGGCTGAGTTTAGTTATTCATTCAACACACATCCAAGCACATACAATTCCAGTTTTACATTGAGTAGTAACGAGTTAGAGAGAGAGAGAGGAGGCCGAGTGAGTTGGAGAGAAGTGACAGCGGAGATTTGGCATGTTCGGTTGTACTTTCTTTCAAAGTTTAATTCAAAGTAGTTTTCTTTCAACAATGATGATGATGATGTGCATGATGAGGAGCGAGTAGTCAACCCACTTCTAGGGTCGGGGTGAGCCCGACGATAGCGATGTAGGGTAAGTGCATCAAAGGTATGACTTTTATGCGATTCCGTCTTCTATTCCCATGCATAATCCTTTGCGAAAGTTAGGGAGATTCATTATTTGCATTATTGAAGCGAAAGCCACTCATATTGTGAACTTGGATTGCTCATGAATTGGATAGTAACTCTTAGGAACTATGCGAGAGCCTCTAATCACCCAAGTGTTGATAACGAAAGTTATTTGACGGAAAGGCATTAAATTTCATAACTTTAGCATAAAACTTGCATTGTTATCGTTGTGGCTTGAAACCCCGACTTTGGAAGGTTTTAAGTTTATTGAAATCAATATAAAAGTTTTAGTTTTGTTTCTGATCATCCTCCTTTACCATTCTACATTCTTCGGACTCTTTTCCGACGATTGGTTACGAATTACAGTTTCTGTGACAAACATCGGAATCGACTATAAAGGTCGATATCGAGGTCTAACATCGATATCGAGGTCTCTGCTTGATGTCGACTTTGCTGCTTTTGTCTTCTGCAGGAACTGTACTGGAAATTGACCAGAACTGAGGTCGATATCAACCAAACACATCGATATCAAGTGTCTTCTGGGGTCAAAAGCTTTGATCGTGAGTACAACAAGGGAAGCGCTGACATACCTCCTCGTGGATTCGATCCTGAATTACCCTACTACTACAAGGGAGGGGATTCTTGTATTATTTGTTTGAGACATGAAGTAGTCTAGTTGTGAATTGTTTTATTTGAATTATTTGAATCCCTACACACATCCCTCCAATGCGAACAAATTGGCGCCGTTGCCGGGGAGGCAATCAATCGCCACCCAAGTTTAATCACGATCTTTTTCAAGCTTATTTTGCAGGTTTATTCGACGTTCTGATCACGGACCTATCCTGAAACCAATCAACGAGCCTGAACGTTTCTACCATCTTCGCAACAAAGCAATTCGCATCATGGCTGACAATGAGACGTAGGCTGAGACCATAGAGCGGTTGAGGAAGGAATTCGAGGACCGCAACACTACAATCGCTATTGAAAGGGACGCCGCTGCTGCAGAGCGAGCCCGTGCTGATAGGGAGGAGGATGCGCGCAGACAAGCCCAAGAGCGGCTATATCAGTATCCACAAACGGCGATGCAATACATGCATCCGTCGTTTCATGTTCCTGAATCCGCTATTTTAATTCCTCACTCCAACTATGAAATAAAAATTAACTTCCTATCAGAGATAAAAAGAAATACTTTTGAAGGAAGACCTAATGAATGCCCCCTACAACACATCTCTACTTTTATGGACTTATGTGAAACAGTTGCTGATGGAGTAAATTTAGAGTATGTGCGATTAAAATCTTTTCGATGGTCTTTGGCAGGGAAGGCATTACAATGGCTTGAAAGTTTGGCTCCACGCTCGCTGAGGACATGGGCGGAGGTGAAGGATGCATTCCTAAGTAAGTTATTTCCACCTTCTAAAATGGCGATGTTGCGACAAAGGATCACGACTATCAAACAAAAGCCAGGTGAAACCCTAGCACAGGCGTGGTGGCGATTTAAGGACTTGCTGAGATCATGCCCAACGCATGGGCAACTTCCATGTGTCATCCAAGAGATCTTCTACAATGCCCTTGATGCGCCGAATAAGGAGAGGATAAATTCATATACTTCCTATCGGTACATTGAGCTTACACCAACGGAGGCATGGGAGACCATTGAGAGGCTCGTGAACTTTCACAACACTTATAGGGCTGCTACGGCCTATGATGCAAGGCCTGCCCCATCAATGCCACTATATGAGCCTCCAAGGGAGATAGATCCTGATGTGCGGCAACAATTCCGCAACGATCAAACACGCCACTTTCAAAAGCAAGTCGGGTTCCTGAGCAACAATCAAAATTGTCAGGAGTGTGACTCAACAAGGCATAACACTAGTGCATGTCCACATACTGAGCAAGTATCTATGGCGGAACAACATGAGGAGGTCAAGTGGACAAGAGGCTCCTATGGAGGGGGCAATCAACAATATTGGGGTGATCAAAGGTTCTATTAACAAAGGGATCCCCCACCATATAGAGCCCCAGGGCACCCTGAGCGGGAAACAAGGAAAGATGACCTGCAAATCATTCTTGATGAGATGCGGAGGAACCATACTGAGTTCAAACAAACCAATAACTCCATCCATACTCAGCTGTAGGGCATCAATTCTACGCTTGGGGAGATCGACGTTTGGAAGCGCAACATGGAGACTCAAATGAGTCAATTGGCGAAAGCAATACCCAACGCGTCAGGATCATTCCCTGGATCCACTGTGCCTAATCAAAAGGGAAAAACCATTGGTCATATTGCGGCAGTGAACCTAAGGAGTGGGCGTCAATTACAAATGCCCGAGCAAAAAGCGGACGAAAAGGAGCCAGAACAGACGTCGATATCGACCCCCCCGGTCGATATCGACCAAGGTGACGTCGATGTCGACCTTCTTGTCGATGTCGTCCCTGAAGCTGAATCACCACAGAAATCGACTCCTCCAGTCGATGTTGACCCTACTAATGTCGATGTCGACCCTACTGATGTCGATGTTGACCTCACTACAGTCGCGGGAAGGAAGAAGGTGTTGCCATTCCCAACTAGAAAGATGATTAAGGACCCAACGGATAAAAAGTTTCAGCGGTTCGTGAAGATGCTCCAGGGACTTAATGTCTCTATACCATTCACAGAAGCACTTCATGAGATGCCATCCTATGTAATGTTCCTTAAGGACATCTTTGGTAAGAAGCGATCGGTTTCTGAGATCGTAGAGAAGTGCAACAGGTTGGAGCTACCACAAAAGCAGGCGGACCCAGGTAAGTTTTCTATCGCTATAGGTCTAGGTCAATTCAAATTTAATGCTTTAGTTGAGTTGGGCACTAGCATTAGTATGATGCCACTAACCATTTGGCACAAGGTAAAGATAGGTCCTCTAGAGCCCGTGGATGCAAGGTTGTACATGGCTAACAATACGGTAGTTATTCCAATTGGGATAGTGACAGATGTGCCAGTACAAGTAGGTAAATTCTTTGTCCCTGCTGATTTCTTAGTTGTTGATATAGCGGAGGACCCTGCTTGTCCAATTATTTTAGGTAGGCCATTCCTAGCAACCGTCGATGCCGACATTATCGTGAAGAAAAGATTGCTCTCATTCACAATTAGTGACGAGGTGATAGAGTATGCCTTCAACAAGACGGTGAACAATCAAGGGCCAATGGAGATAAAAGCCATCAATGGTGTCTACATTGCATGTGGAGAAGCCAAAGTAAGAAGTATGACACCGGAGGAGCTTGAAAAGAGGGCCATAGAAGCCCAAGTGGAGGAAGTTGTGGCAATCTTGAACGAAGGGGCCCAACAGAACATCGAAATCGACCCAGGTAAGTCGATATCGACTAATAATGTTCAAGATTATGTGACAGGTCATAAGTATAGGGTCGACGGAGGAGGAAAAGAAACATCGAAATCGGGGTCTAAGTTCGATATCGACCACCATCAGCGCTGAGAAAGGAGGGACGGAGACCTCGATATCGATATCTGAGGGTCGAAATCGACCCGATCATATCAAGCAGAAACTCTCCAAATCGACTGATCCTCTAGGAGTACAATAGAGGTCGATATCGACCTCTGAACATCGACATCAACCTGAGCCACAGACTCATGAGAAGGTAAGTCAAGGTACGGATTCCTCCTGTTCCATAACAATTAAGGATTTATCATTATTTGGAAGAGGTGTGCCTTGGCATGTGTGCTTATGTAGGGTATCTGATGATGATTCAAGCCAATATGAGATAGGAGACAAGGTCTATGTTGCCAAATCCAAGGACCATTGGTTCCCTACAAGATTCAATGATAAAAATCTACGACCATTCATAGTGAATCAAATCCATCCCGGCGGAATGCAGCCGCGTGACAAGAAAGGAGTCATATTTGAGGCCCAAGCCACATGGGCTCTGCAGATGCCGCCTTAAGAAGCGCAAAGGAAGAAGTCGGCCTAGTGACTTAAAAATCTAGAGCTTGTAACAAAGGCTTAGTTTTAATTTTAGACAGCTTTTACTTTGGTTTGAGACATTTTATTGTTTTGGATAATTTTGTTTTAGTTTTATGTTTGTTAACAAGTTACAGGAGAGAGAAATGCACACAGAAAAGACATCGAAATCGATGTCCAAGATCGACATCGACCTTAAGGTCGACTTAGATGGGCTTGTGGTCGAGGTCGGATCACCCTGAAGCCTGAGCCAGAAATCAATGAGAAACATTGATATCAATGTTCAAGGTCGATATCGACCATGACTGCTGTCTTCTTCGACTCCTGAAATTTATGACGGTTTAGTAAGTTTTCTTCTTAACCCTAGTTCTAATACAGTGAGGACACTGTAAATTTTAAGTATGGGGTGGGGGAAAGGCTTATTTGCATATTCATACTTAGTTTAGATTTGCATATTTATCTTAATGCATATTTAGTTTTATTTTCGAAAAAAAAAAGAAAAAAAAAAGGAAAAAAAATGACCTCATCAAAAATTTGAAAAAAAATGAAAGAGTCATGGAAGTATAAAAAAGAGCTCTATGATGCAAAATTAGATTCATTAGAGATATAACATGAAATTGCCTAGTTAAGGGAAGTCCCAATGAAGTGCAAAAAGAAAAAAATAAAGGAGATGAAAAATTTGAAGTTTCTTTTGACATGTGCATGATAAGATGATGGAGGACTTTTTATGAAAATTCCATACAAGTGCTTATATATACAAGTTCATATCCTAGCCTTACCTATGCATATTTGCAAAAGTCACAAGCCATATATGAGCCTCATCATACATCATTATTGCCCCACATATATACATATTGCCCATTTTAGACCTTATACCCTATCCGGGGATGAAGTTTGAGAATGGATGTCATTTTTGGAGTTATATGGAGTTGTGCATTATTTATGAAGTTGTTGGTAGGAATGAAAAAATTTATGAAATATGGAAAATTTAATGAGCGAGAAAAAATCCGATCACCTCAGGAGATAAAGGTAGGTCGACCCTGCTCGTTGAGATGTTAGTTCAGCGAGATGGGACACAAGGTGAGGAGTCCGAAGTACTAAGTATCCGGGGCCATTCATGACACCCATGTTTGAGACTCGCGAGAAGGCAGTGCTAAGATTAGAGAGGTAAAAGCATTATATTGAATAAAAGCATTGAGCGATGAGTGAAAGGTGAGACATTATGAAGAAGGAATGTGGAATGATCTGGAAAGAAAGTATGTTTCCCTGGCTTTAACACCACATGGCCAAATATTAGCCCACCTTTAGCCTTTTACCAATCTACTTCTCACAAGCTTGCAAAAGTCCTCTTGATTATTAATGCTATGTCGCTAAAATTGTTTTTGCATATTACCTCCTTTTATGAGTATGAAATTGCTTTTATGCACAGGCATGGACTTGGTTGACATAAGTACCTTATCGAGGATGGCAATTGATTGTAGGGACATATGAAAAATTAATCTATGATGTTGAGGGTTTACTTTCTTCCCCTGAATGACCATTAAAGGTATTGCTTGGGGACAAGCAAGCTTAAGTATGGGGTGTTTGATGTGCGCGCAAATTGCCATATTTTCTATACACATAAAAGTCCATTTTATCATCTTTTGCATGCATATTAATGGGAAAACATGGGATTAGTGTAGTTTACGCTTAAATATCAAATATATGGGTCTGGACGTGTTTCTATGTGATTTCGCAAAAAACAAGATAAAAATGGACAGATTTGGAAGAGCGGAAAAAGAACTCGAAGTCTTCTGAAGAGGTTGAAATCGACTGGGGACCTCGACATCGAGTGCAGAAGAGACATAGGAATCGAGCAGGAAATGAAACAGAGCATGTCGACATAGAGAGGTCGATATCGACGTCTGAAGGTCGATATCGATGTTGCCAGATCGAGCTAAATGATAGAAGTCGAGTGCCAGTCCGAGTAAGAGAAGGAGAGCTCGAGATAGAATTTTAGAGAGGTCGATATCGATGTTCAAGGTCGATATCGATGTTTTCTAGCAGAGGAATCCGACTCAGATTCTGATAGAATTCTATCCGAAGCTTGCACGTCTATCCTAAAGTCGAGATTTCTTATCTTCAACACCAGGGCTATCATATGAAGCTGAATTATCATGGGAGCTTTTAGGTTTTACTTTATTTAAGTTTTATCTTAGAGAATAAAGATAAAGTTTCGAGTCTTTGGATAACAAAGTTCGATATCTATATCTAGAGGCCATTAGGGCTGAGTTTAGTTATTCATTCAACATACATCCAAGCACATACAATTCCAGTTTTACATTGAGTAGTAACGAGTTATAGAGAGAGAGAGAGGAGACCGAGTGAGTTGGAGAGAAGCGAGAACGGAGATTCGGCTTGTTCGGTTGTACTTTCTTTCAAAGTTTAATTCAAAGTAGTTTTCTTTCAACAATGATGATGATGATGTGCAAGATGAGGAGCGAGTAGTCAACCCACTTCTAGGGTCGGGGTGAGCCCGATGATAGCGATGTAGGGTAAGTGCATCAAAGGTAGGACTTTTATGCGAGTCCGTCTTCTATTCCCATGCATAATCCTTTGCGAAAGTTAGGGAGATTCATTATTTGCATTATTGAAGCGAAAGGCACTCATATTGTGAACTTGGATTGCTCATGAATTGGATAGTAACTCTTAGGAACTATGCGAGAGCCTCTAATCACCTAAGTGTTGATAACGAAAGTTATTAGACGGAAAGGCATTAAATTTCATAACTTTAGCATGAAACTTGCATTGTTATCGTTCTGGCATGAAACCCCGACTTTGGAAGCTTTTAAGTTTATTGAAATCAGTATAAAAGTTTTATTTTTGTTTCAGATCATCCTCCTTTACCATTCTACATTCTTCGGACTCTTTTCCGACGATTGGTTACGAATTACAGTTTCTTTGACAAACATCATAATCGACTATAAAGGTCGATATCGAGGTCTAACATCGATATCGAGATCTCTGCTCGACGTCGACTTTGCTGCTTTTGTCTTCTGCAGGAACTGTACTGGAAATTGACAAGAACTGAGGTCGATATCTACCAGACACATCGATATCGAGTGTCTTCTGGTGTCAAAAGCTTTGATCGTGAGTTCAACAAGGGAAGCACTTACATACCTCCTCGTGGATTCGATCCTGAATTACCCTACTACTACAAGAGAGGGGATTCTTGTATTATTTCTTTGAGACAGGAAGTAGTCTGGTTGTGAATTGTTTAATTTGATTTATTTGAATGCCTACACACATCCCTCCAGTGCGAACAATTGCATATGCCTATGGATCGCTTAAATATGTGTTATGACGTTAAATTCACTTGCTTTGCTTTGCTACCACTTATGATGTTGCTTTTGACAAGGGCGAAGACTTGAAGGGTGTGTTGTAGGTGTTGGTTATTGCTTGAGGGCAAGCAAGTCTAAGTATGGGTTGTTTTGGTCTACATATTTGTACCTCTTTTATTTGCCTCTTTTGATTTCATATTCCATTCTATTCCTAAAATAAAGGTTGAAAATGATGCAAATTTGTGTAGAATGAGCTAACGTGCAAGAAATAGAGTCTGCACAAGTTTTGATCTAATTATGTAGGAATCAGAGCGGAATCGGAGTCAAAACAGAGTTGCCAAGTAAAGCTGAGAAGAGGTCGAAATCGACCCACATGGTCGATATCGACTACACATCGACACAATTTATAATTGTCGAGACAGACCATACACCAACAGAAGAAAAGCACTCGATATCGATCACCCAACATCGATATCGACCAAGTCCCAGAAATCGAGTAGAAGCTGAGCCCGTTGAGGAGAAACAGAGAGGTCGAAATCGACCTGTTTGGTCGATATCGACCATACTTCGACATGGGATGGACACGCGTTTTGAGATGCAGATTGCTATTCTATCTTCTAGAGCCACGAATTATCTATAGATTTAGATAGATTTTGACTGGGGAATATGTATTTTTTACCCTAATGCTTTATCAAGTTATTTAGATATTTACCTAAAATAAAAGATCTATCCTACTTGTTTGGATAGAGTTTATAGTTTAGATAGAAGATACTATTCTTAGATAGTAAGGATTAATAGCCTATAAATAAAGCCCTAGGGGGCTGGCATTCAATCATCCAATTAAACACATTCAATCATACAATAGAGTTAGAGTTAGAAAGAAGTTTAGTGTTTGGCGTTTGTGAAAACCGACGTTACGTTGTAAAGTTTTGGCGCTATTAATGCACATTTCCTTTCAATCAATGATATTTCCTGTGATGAGGTGCGAGTAGTCTCCCAAATCTTCTAGGGTCGGGGTGAGCCCGACGTTAGCCATGCGTGCCTGAGGTAAGTGTTAGATGTTGATATCGTTGTATCTATATCATCTCCTAGATTCCATGTTTAGTCCTAATCGAAAAAAAAGGAATTCATTCTAACAACTTGAGTTATAAACATAAAATTGGTAGAGATAATTAGATTTATATGAAAGAGTAATCCTAAGTGTTGGTGGATAGGGAAAGCTTGTCCCTCGGGTAAAATAGTGCAATTGTCCGTCTTATTTGCCTTATCGCATGCATTGGTTAACGTTGTGATAAACCCTAACACTAGGAGTTGCCTTTTATATATCTTTTATTCACCAAAACCCTGCCTTTATTCCCTGTTCATCGCTCCTCCTTCATCCTTATCTCTTCGGCCTTTCTTTGCCGACAAAGCTATCAACTTTGAAGGAACCAACATCGATATCGACCCCTAGACATCGATATCCATAATTGTGTTTCGTCGACGGTCTTCTGAGTCGACGTCGATTATCTTGCACGAACTGTTGAAGTCGTTATCGAACCCCATCCTCGATATCGACCACCCCTGTGTCAACTGGCAGTCTTTTGAGCCAGTCGATTTCTGTTACTAACATCGATATCAACCATCCCTAGTCGATATCGACTGCTTGTTTTTGTCTTTGCAAGTTTTCTGTTGCAGAAAGGATCAACAACCAAGGTCGAAATTGAGCATCAAGGTCGAGATCGAGGCTTCTGGTCGACCAAAGACATGAGCTTTCCAACGCTACTAGAATCCCGCTGACCTGCCTCCTCGTGGATCGATCCTGACTACCCTTCTACTACAACGGGAGGAAGTCTTGGAATTATTTGCATAGGCTAGGATTCGGTTTGCATATATTTTATATATTTGTTTGAAGAACTCGATTTCCTCCTACCAACACTAATCCTTGCTATCCAAGGAAAGTATCTTCTATCTTCTATCTAAACTCTATCCAAACAAGTAGGATAGATGTTTTATTTAGGTAAAAATCTAAAATAACTAATAGAGATCTTAGGGTAAAAAGGAAATCACGCTTAAGACATAATCTCATCCAAAATAAGGGATAAACCGTGGCTTATGTGGATAGAATTACAATCCGCGTCTCGAAAAGCGCGTCCAACTCATGTCGAAATCCAGTCGATTTCGACCACTCTATTTCTGCTCGACGGTCTTCATTCCACTCGACCTCTAGGTCTTATTCAATACCGACTTCATCTACTTGATATCAAGTACTCTCCTTTACTGGTGTCCTTGGTTTATCTCGACACTCAGAGTCTGTGTCGATGCTTCAATCGATATCGACCAGTCTAGTTGATTTCGACCACTTTTCTGCTTTACTTGGTTTCTTCGTTTTGACTCCAATTCCTACATATTTAGATCAAAACTTGTGCAGAATCTATTTCTTGAACGTTAGCTCATTCTACACAAATTTGCACTATTTTTCAACCTTTTCTTTGGAAATTGAATGAAATATGAAGTCAAAAGATGTAACAAAAAGGGTAGTAAATATGTACACCAAAACACCACATACTTAGACTTGCTTGTCCTCAAGCAATAACCAAGCAATAACCAATACCTACAACACACCCTTCAAGTCTTCGCCATTGTCAAAAGCAACATCATAAGTGGTCGCAAAGCAAATCAAGTGAATTTAACGTCATAGCACATATTTGAGCGATCCATAGGCATATGCAATTATAATCCAACCTCACAAGGATAATGTGTTTGCACTCAACTCTCATGTGTTTAGGCTATGAAGATCAACTCTCAGCTCAATTCCATATACAAACTCATAAACATTGCAATTTATAATAATCCACTTCGCAACCAATTATGAAAATGCAATAAGAACTATCAGGAGGACTTTCGCTCAATGGAAGACTTCAAAGAAGACTCCATTCAGCGGGGTTGCAATGGGGCTTGGTATGAAATAAAAGGTATGGAATTATTTGTTTAAGCGGTGCTTATAAAATTCGGGAATCAAGAATCCTAAACTTCAACACTACTATATCCAAACCATATCTCTTTAATAATGCACTTTCCAAACATGCTTTCATAATGCTCATCAACCTTCCTTCAAACCCTAACATGCTCACAAAAATATAAATCTTGTATAAAATAAAATAACTAAGGAATAATTGGCTCATGCACTTAATATAACAATATTTATTTTCACGAAATGAAATAAATAATAAAGGTGCATTTATATGGTGAGCCAAAAATCCTTTTACAATGTATGACAAGATGGAATATGTACCAACCCATAAATTTTCCTTCCTCAAAACTACACAATATGCACTTTTTTTCTTTCCAAAATACATTATTCTAACCAATCTAAGTCTCAATTCCCAAATGGGGGTCAGGCTCAATTCGGCTAGGGATAATTTTGTGGAGTTTGCAATATAAGCGTCAGACTAATATTCTGGCTTCAAGCAAAGATAATGCAGGGTAGGTAAAGAGAGGATAAAAATGGCTCAAAAGATGCCTCCATCATTTAATTCTCGTAAATATAAACATATATATGTATTGCCTTTGAATAACTATCACAACATTTAGAGATGCATAGGAAGAGTAAATACAGTCAAGAAAGCAGATGGATTTTTAATGTTCTCCCTATATGCCAAAATTCTTACAAGGACAATTTTTGTTGGATTTGCTTTTTAGTCTAGGATCATATGTGCTCAATTTCATCAAAAGTTCACAATCTACATAAAAACCATTTTAAAGACATAGGCTAAACCATCCAAATATGCCATAGGATTTACATGATCAAGTCAGCTATTGAGTTCTCATCATCACGGACGTCTAAGTAGGGTTTAAAAACAAACATAAAATATAAACATGCACTTTTTTGTATTTTTTTACATTTTTTAAATTTTTTTGGGATTTTTGTATTTTTTATGAAAATAAGGACTAAGAACAAAGACTTAAACATGAATGCAATGTGAAGAAGAAAACCAAGTTGTGACCATAAGACATGTTTCTACCCCACCCCATACTTAAACTATACAGTGTCCTCACCGTATTAAAAGAAAAACAAGGGTTGAGAGAAACTTAGAGAGCAACCTGCGAATTCATGTCGATTTCAGGTCAATCGATGCCAGTAGTCGATTTCGAGTAAAGTGGTCGGTGTCGACTGCATCTGTCGAAATCGAGGAAGAAGTTGATGTCGAGGGCCACCAGAACTTGGTCGATATCGACTATATTGGTCGATATTGACAACTCTCTTAATCTCTTGAGTCATCGATGTCGACTCCAGGAGATGGCTGGACCCTAGGTGGTTGATTTCGACTGGTTTGGTCGATTTCGTCTGCCTCTGCAGAAGCTTCTTTTCTTCTTCGTGGTTCATTTTTCTTGAAACCTGAAATTGTTAATGCAATCATAGATAAAACCACAGTATATCCAAAGTCTCTAAATCCGAAAAATTCAAAATTTGAAACCTAAAAACCATTTATGCGGAAATTTAAAGGGGTTTATGTACAAGATCTAGACTTTATTGTCGCTAGACCGACTTCTTTCGTGCTTCTACTTTGAACACTGTGCCTTTCTTGTCCTTGAGCTCCAACCTTCCTGGATAGACTTTATAGATCGTCATGATTGACCCCTTCCTTCCATCCTTTCTTTTGCATCCCAGGGTGTTGCATTGCTCCATAAGCACCTTATCGTCTGCCTTATCTCTAAGGATGGAGAAATTCTTACCTGGACTGACCTCGGAGTCCGAACTGTTCTCAGGGGTCAGTTGATATTGAGTAGGTTGGTTGATATCGACCTTTGTCTTCTCAATCGATGGAGGCAGGTCGAGTAGGGGGAGTCAATCTTGATTGGGCCCAGTCGATATCGACTGGCCCTGGTCGATTTTGAGTGCTATGTCGACCCCGTACTTAGCCACTACCAATCGATTTGGCTCTTGTTCACTATATATCGACTGGATTGTGTCGATTTCGAGTGCTTTGTCTGGCTCTTCTCTATCATCGGCTTGGTGCCAAATCTCCAAAAGCTCCTCCATTTGGGCCTCCATGGCCCTTTCCTATAGCTCTTCGTTGGTCAAAGCTCTCTCCGTTGGTTCATTGCAAGGGATTACTCTCCTTATTTTCATCGCCTTGACCTCCATTTGGTTAACCTCCTTCATTGTAGGGTTGAAAGAGATTTCGATGACCTCATTGCCAATAGTGAATGACCGAAGTCCCTTCCGCATGATGATATTGGCATCGCACATAGCTAGGAACGACCTCCCTAAGATGATTGGGCAAGTAGGATCCTCTGCCATATCAAGTACAATGAAATCAGTGGGTACAAAGAACTTACGCCCCTTGACTGGGACGTCATCGATGATGCCTATGGGCCTTACAAAATTTTTATCGGCCATGTGTAGCTTCATATCGACTGGCTCCAAGGCTCCAATGTTGACCTTTGACCAAATGGACAACGGCATGAGGCTCACGCTAGCCCCTAGGTCACACAAGGCCTTGTAGCGATGTTAGCCAAGCCCAATGGTGATGGCGAATCTACAAGGATCATTCCTCTTCTCTGGGTAGTCCACCTTCCTGCACTCCTCAGCGATCTCAGCAATTGATCGCTTCTTACTTAGGATATCTTTAAGGAAGCGGACGTATGATAACATTTCATGAAGGGCCTCCATAAATGGGATGGTGACATTAAGGCCTTGGAGAACCTTCACAAAGCATTTAAACTTCGCGTTTGTTGGATCCTTTGATGATTTGGAGGGGTAGGGCAATGGCTTCTTCGTCGGCGGAGCGGGATTGGCCTGAGGTGATGCTGATGAATGGTCGATATCGACTGGTGGGGTGTCGATATAGACTACAGTGGTCGATCTCGGGTTCGTCTGGACAAGGTTGACGTCAAGAGGTGGGTCCACATTGAGTGGGTCAGTCGATATCGACAGGGGGTGGTTGATATCGACTGGCTTTCTAGGGATTTTCTTCGCTTCTCCGACGTTGAAAGGTACCTCATTGCCATTCCTTAGATGAATGGCGGTGATGTGGCCCGATGGCTCCCCTTTTGGATTGGCCTATGGTTGGCCAAGGAGCCCTCCGGGTTGTCGTGGATTTGTTGCCGCCAATCTACCCAGTTGGGTCTCAATGCCTTTCCTCCATGTATCAATCTCGCCAAGCCTTGAGTTAATGTCATGTAATGATGTTTGGATGGCATTGTTGGATGGCTTTGTCTCTACTTGGTTCCGCCTCATCTCTTCTAGGATGAGTTGTAGATCATCCCTCCTTTCTCTGTCGGGATGGCCAGGTGCTCTATATGGCGAAGGATCGATGGGGTTGTATTGGGGTGGTTGATTTCCCCAGCTTTGGTATCCCTGGCGATTGGGATTCCTCATGTAGCGCACCTCCTGGTGAGTCTTCGCTAGTTGTACTTGCTCCGTGTGGGGGAAATCGGTGGTGATATGCCTAACGGAGCAACATTCAGTGCATGGTTGGTTGGTTGCATAAATTGATCTTTGACGTCAAGATTAATTTCCTTGGAGGGCTCATAGAGTGGCATAGATGGGGCAGGCCTTGAGTCGGAGGCCACATGAGGCCCAGAGATGTTGTCAAATTCGACCAACCTCTCTATAGTATCCCAAGCTTGTTGTTGTAGGAGCTCAAGATACCCATAGGAGGTATAGGTTTTGATTCTCTCCTTTGTTGCTATGTCCAGGGCATTGTAGATGATCTCCTGGATTATGTAGGGTGGTTACCCATGGGTAGGGCAAGACCTCAACAGCTCCTTAAATCGCTCCCACACTTGCGCCAGGGTTTCATGTGGCCTTTGTTTGAAAGCCATAATTTTATGGCGTATCACCGTTGTCTTGGTTGGTGGGAAGAACTTGTCGAGGAAGGCATCCTTGACCTCATCCCATGTGCAAAGCGATTTAGGGGCTAGGCTCTCCAACCATACTAGAGCTTTCCCTGCAAGAGACCAACGAAAAGCCTTCAGTTTAACATATTTAAGGCTTTGTCCATCTGCAATTGTATTGCACAAGTCTCGAAATAAAGAAATATGATCTAGAGGACAATCGTTAGGTTTCCCCTCAAATTAACGTCATCTAATTTCAGTTAAGAAGCTAGGTTTAATCTCAAAATTAGAAGGAGGGATAAGAATAGCTGATTCATGCACTGAGAGCACAGGGTGCATGTATTTTTGGCATTATGAGGGAGGGCATTGATTTGGGCTTCTATTTGCCTCATAGCTTCCTCCTCCCTTTCTGCACGCTCTTTTAGTGTTGCCTCTCTAGTTGTGAAGTCCTCGACTTGCTTCCTTAGCTATTTTATTTGTTGAGCATGGTTCTCTTGTTCTGCCATGGCTCTTTGGATTCTAGCTCGAAGGTGAAGATAGCTTTCAGGGTCATCTATACCTTCGAATTCGGGTGTGCGATCAGCACATCGCATACACCTTCAAGAAAACACTAGGTAAAAGAGTGAGATAGACTAAACACGACGCGATTGATACCCTCCCCGGCAAGGGCGCTAAAATTTGTTAGGAGGAAGAATTGATTTAAACAAATATAATATAAGTGAAAACCAATCCTCAATCCGTGCAAATAAATTACAAGACTTCCTCCCATTGTAGTGGAAGGGAATCAGGATTGATCCACGAGGAGGCGGGTCAGCGGTGCTTGAGTAGTCCCTGCAAACTTTGCGCAAGTCGACCAGAAGCCTCGATATCGAGTTGAACAGTCGATATTGACAGGGCCAGTCGATTCCTAGAGATGACGTCGATCTAGAGAGAAACTTGCGAAGAAGAGAAAACAACAGAAGAACTCGATATCGACTGGAATGCTCAATTTTAAGTGGATCAGTAGCTTTGTCGACTCAAAAGACTTTCGACGAAGAATTGCTCGATGCATGGTGGTCGATATTGACTAGAATGGTCGATATCGAGTGGCTCCTCAAACGATGTTGATTTGCAGAAAAACAGTAAATAAAAGAAAAAGAAAAAAAAGGCAGTAGTTTTTTAGGATTTTACTTCAATAAACTAAAGGGCTCCTAGGATAGGGATTCACCACAACGGTAACCATGCATGTATTACGACCAATTCACATAAAAGATTAAACTTTTCTCAACACCAATTAGGAATATAGAAGCTTTCGCATAAAAACCTAACTGTTTCTAACTTTTTCATAATTAGGGTATTTGTCAACTTTCGCAGGCAAAACCTATTTACTATCCAAATTCACATATATAATCCACTTTTGTTTCATATAAGGTAAATAAGGAATGATCTTAAACTTGCATAAAGGATTGAGCGCGAGGTAGAAGAAGAGATCGCATAATCAAATATAGAATAAGCGTACTTGCGTGGCTACCGTCGGGCTCATCCCGACCCTAGAAGTGGGACGACTACTTGCTCTTCATTACAACAAACATCTTTAATTGTAAAGAAGAAACTTGCATTAAATTTAAAACTTCTAAGCTTTACAACTCAA
This sequence comes from Persicaria maculosa, assembly GCA_963922045.1. Lineage (NCBI taxonomy): Eukaryota > Viridiplantae > Streptophyta > Magnoliopsida > Caryophyllales > Polygonaceae > Persicaria > Persicaria maculosa. The sequence goes on along the minus strand of OY998269.1, from coordinate 3,487,178 downwards.
CGCCGGGTTTCACAAACACGTAGGATAGATCTTTTATTTAGATAAAAATATAAAATAACTAATAGAGATCTTAGGGTAAATGATGTGCATATTTAGTACCCTTTTTATTGCATCTTTTGACTTCATATTTCAATCAATTCGTAAAGAAAAGGTTGAAAAATAATATAAATTTATGTAGAATGAGCTAACGTTCAAGAAATAGAGTCTGCACAAGTTTTGGTCTAATTATGTAGGAATTGGAGCGGAATCGGAGTCAAAACGAAGAAACCAAGGAAAGCAGAAAACTGGTCGAAATTGACTAATTTGGTCGATATCGACTGAAGCATCGACACAGACTCTGAGTGTCGATGCTTTATGCGAGTTTAGGATCATTCCTTTATTTACCTTATATGAAGCGAAAGTGGATTATATATGTGAATTTGGATAGTAATTAGGTTTTGCCTACGAAAGGTGACATAAACCCTAATTATGAAAAAGGTAGAAACAATTAGGTTTTTATGCAAAAGCCTCTATATTCGTAATTAGTGTTGAGAAAAGTTTAATCTTTTATGTGAATTGGTCATAATACATCCATGGTTACCGTCGTGGTGAATCCCTATCCTGGAAACCTTTTAGTTTATTAAATTAAAACCCTACAAACTTTTGCTTTTTATTTCTTTTTCTTTATTTTCTGTTTTTCTGCAAATCGACATCAACTGGAATTCTACTCGATATCGACTACATCTGTTGATATTGACCACCCTGCATCGAGCATTTCTTCGTCGACAGTTTTCTCAGTCGACAGAGCTACTAACCCACTCAAAATCGACCATTCCAGTCGATATCGAGTGCTTCTGTTGTTTTCTCTCTTCATAGGTTTTCTCTACAGATCGACATCGTCACTAGAAATCGGCTGCCCCTATTGATATCGACTGCTTAACTCGATATTGAGGCTTTTGGTTGACTTGCGTAAAGTTCGCATAGACTATCCAGGCACCGCTGACTCGCCTCCTCGTGGATTGATCCTGATTCCCTTCCACTACAACGGGAGAAAGTCTTGTAATTTATTTGCATAGGCTAGGACTCGGTTAGCATTCTTTATATTTGTATTCAAACGCGATTTCCTCCTATTAACAGTAAAAATAAAATCACCCTTAAGACATAATGTTATGTAAAATGGGGGATAAATCGTGGCTTATGTAGATAGAATTGTAATCCGCATCTCAAAAATCGTGTCTAACCCGTGTCGAATTCCAGTCAATATCGACCAGATAGGTCGATTTCAACCGCTTTGTTTATGCTCGATGGGCCTCCTTCCACTCGATCTCTAGGTCTTGGTCGATATTGACTTCATCTACTCGATATCGAGTTCTCTCCTTTGCTGGTGTCATTGGTCTGTCTCGACACTCAGAGTCTGTGTCGATGATTCAGTCGATATCGACCAGCCTAATCGATTTCGACCACTTTTCTACTTTACTTGGTTTCTTCGTTTTGTCTCCAATTCCTACATATTTAGATCAAAACTTGTGCAGACTCTATTTCATGCACGTTAGCTCATTCTACACAAATTTGCATTATTTTTTCAACCTTTTCTTTGGAAATTGAATGAAATATGAATTCAAAAGATGTAATAAAAAGGGTACTAAATATGTACATCATCGGCCCATCAAGTGTCTCCTATGTCTGTTTCTCCAGTCGATGTCGAGTGGACTACTCGATGTCGAGTGCCTTGTGTTGGTCGACATGCATTGATTTTGGTCGACATTGCTCTTTCATGCCTTAGGTTCTGATTTGAATGTTTCCTTTAGTTGACATCTGCTAGCTTGGTCGATGTCGAGGCAATCGATCGAGATCGAGTGACTTGCTCTATGTCGAGAGCTTCTCCTGTGTCTTGTAATTGCTATAAAACATTCCATTTCCTGCTAAATTAAACCAAAACTTGTGTAGACCTCTATATCTTACAAATAAACTCAAACTACACAAATTCACTACTTTTCCAACCCAAAAGTATAAAATATGCATAAGAAATGGACTAAATGTAAGCATGAAACATGGTGAAATAAGCGCACATCACTTACCCTTGATGCCAAAATGTCGGATCCCTCTAGTAGGCGAAACTCGTAGCCACACATGTGCTACCACGTTGAAAACAATCTCAGTCTTGCGTCTTTCTGCATATTTCTTCTGACGATCCTGGGCGACTCTCATGTGCTCTCTAATGCGTCCCACCTGGTAAGGATGATACTGTATCAGAAGGCTCATTCTAGTAAACTAGCAACTTGCAATGCCTCCTATACAGTGCCTCCTACAGTGCCATCTCTATCAACGAATGGTAGGTGTTGTTGTACAAAAACTCCAACAAAGGTAGGAATCTGACGCATATATATCGCCCCACTCTTGAACACATGATCGCAAAATGTCCTCCAAGGTCTGAATCATCCTCTTGCTTTGGCCATTTATCTGGGGATGGAAAGCTATACTAAACTATAATCTAGTCTCTAATGCCTCTTGAACATGATGCCAAAACCTTGAAGTAAAGAATCCATCTATATCAGACACGATCCTCTTAGGTACCCGTGAAGTCACACTATCTAGCGAATACACTCCTCAGCTACCTGAGATGCCGACCACGTCTCGTGAATCACAATGAAGTGAGCCGATTTGGTCAATATGTTGGCCACAACCCAAATGGCATGAAAACCTCTGATATCTCATCGCAGCCCTGTGAAGAAGTCCATAGAGATGTCTGTCCACTTCCACTCAGGAACTCAAAGTGATCTAATAAGTCGTCCCAGTCTCTTATGATCCATGTGAACCTAATGACAACACTGACATTTGGCTAATAAGTATGTAATATCTGCGCGCATCCTCTGCCACCAGTAATATCTCCTCCAATCCTGACACATCTTATTCGTCCTTGGATGGACAGAATAAGGGGTGGTGTTAGCCTCCTACATGATCTTTTACCATAGATCTAAAGTAGATTGAACCACAACTCTGCCCTTAAATGTCAGCATCCCGTCTGCTCTCTCTACAAGCTCTCTGGCTTGACCCCGAGCCATCCTCTATCTTAGAACATCGATCTCTGGGCAATCTGTCTAACATCTACGAATCTCCTATGTCAGCTCTAACTGAACCTCCAGGAACGACAACTACCCAATCTCTCGCTGAACCCAAACCTCTATGTCACATCTCATCAAACTTGTCTACAAATCCTTTTGAACAGTAATCCTAGCAACTGACACCTCCTAGTGGGTCTTCCTGCTAAGTGCATCTGCCATCACATTGGCCTTCCCTAGGTGATACATTATATCCAAGTCATAGTCCTTCAGAAGCTCTAGCCCCCGTCTCTCCCTCATGTTGAGCTCCTTCTTGGTGAAAATATACTTCAAAATCTTGTGATTTGTTATCACCCTCCATGAAGTACCGTACATGTAATGCCTCAAAATCTTCAAAGCATGAACTACGACGGCCAACTCCAAGTCATGACTGGGGTACGACACCTCCTTGGGCTTCAGCTGACGTGAAGCATACACTATGACTCGATCTCTGTGATGCAGAACACAACCCAATCTGGATCGTGAAGAAGCTATGTAGACCAAGAAGTCCTCTGTCCCGTCCGGCAATGCCAAAACCGGTGCGGTAGTCAACTTCTCCTTTTAAAGCTAAAAGATGGTCTAACACTCCTCACTCCATACAAAGGGAATGACCTTCCGAGTCAACTGAGTCATCGTCCTAGTGGTGCTCGAAAATCCCTAAATGAAACGCCGATAGTAACTGGCTAGCCTCATAATTGAGCGGATATCTTTAACGTTCTTGGAGACCTCCTAAGTAATGATAGCGTCAATCTTCGCCGGGTCCACGGCGACTCACTTAACAGAAATCACATGCCCAAGAAATGTCACCTCTGGAATCCAATAGTCGCGCTTGTTTTACTACCCATACAATTGATGCCTCCTCAACGTCTCCAAAATGATCCGTAGGTGCTCCTCATGCTCCTCCCAACTCCTCGAGTACACCAGTATGTCATCTATGAAGACGAGCACGAATCTGTCTAAGTAGTCAATGAACACGCGCTTCATCCGCTCCAAAAATGATGTTGGCGCATTAGTCCGGCCAAAAGGCATGACCACGAACTCTTAGCATTCGTTACGAGTCCCGAAGGTTGTCTTCTATACATCCTCTGGCTTCACTCTAAGTTGGTGGTTGCTAGATCTCAGGTCAATCTTCAATAACACCACTGCCTCTTGAAGCTGGTCCAACAGATCATCGATCCTAGAGAGTGGGTAACGGCTCTTCACCATCGCCCGGTTCAGCTCGCAGTAGTCTATACATAACCTCACGGAGCCATCCTTCTTCTTGTAAAATAGCACTAGCGCTCCCCAAGGTGATGCACTCCGCCGAATATAGCCCTTCTCAACTAGCTCCTCCAGCTGAGCCTTCAGCTCCACCATCTTCATCAGGGCCATTCGGTATGGAACTCTCGAGATCGGTCTAGTACCAGGCTATAACTCGATTGTAAAATTGGTGTCTCTCTACAGCAGCAATCTTGGTAGCTCATCCGAGAAAACATCTGTGAAGTCTCGTACCATAGGCACCTTTGCCATACTGGGTCTTTCTCGATCCACCGCTAGAGTGTAACACCAGTAGCCTACGCATCCCTGATCCAAGAGTCAAGCTGATCATATTGCGCCAATGAGTGAACCATTCCACTTGGGGTCGATCCCCCAAACCTGGTGCTTTGTCCCAACGTTAGTGAGAATAGTCAGGGTTCGAATCCGTAGATTGATGATAGCTCCATAGTGGTCCATGAAGTCCATGCCGAGAATCAAATCATCCATCTTTAATGGCATCCTTTCCCCATTCGGCATACCCACTAAGAGTGATGGACCCCTCGTTCAGCTCAAGCTCACCCTAGCGACGCACACATTTGCTATAAAGTCGTGGGTAGCACCAGTATCGAATAGAATGCTCAGACACATATCATAGAGGGGCATTGTACCTAAAGCAGTAGGAGCAGAACGATCTTCTATGCACATTTGAAACACCCGGGGCGATGGGGGCAGTCTAGATCCTCGGCCTACAAAAATCTAGCCTAACCTAGATGGTCGTGCTGAAGATAATGAACCTTTTCCAAATCCTGATCCGGGTGCTCCTCTACCTCTTCATCCAACACCTCTACCTCCTCTGCCTCCTCTAGCAGGTATTGTAGAAGCTCCCCTCCCTTGACCCTGGGGGTATGTCAGAAGTGGCGGATGGGGAGCCGTGGGAAGTCATAGTGTAGGTGCAGTCGGTGTGGCTCCATGACTCTACGGGCAACGTGCAGCTCTATGACCCATGCCTCCACAAGTAATGCATATGGTAGAATGATTTGGGCATGAAGCCATGTAGTGACCCCTCTCGTAGCATCCATGGCAGGTAATACTCCTCACTCGTGCATCTCTCCCAAAGGTAGCTGGAACTGGTGATGGGGGCATCCTTGGTGCAACTCCCTGAAATCCTCTTCTAAAACCTCCTCCAAAACCTCCTCTTCTGGGCCTATCATCTCCTCTAGTCTCAGTTAGCCTTGGTCTCTTCACCTCAAGGCAAGAGACAACATAAGCGAAGGTGGACAAAATCCTTTGTTCGTCGCATAGGAGGATGCCATCCAGAAATCTATCAAAGCTAACGGCTCCCAAGCTAGATGCGTGCAGAAGGACAGCAGTTGACAACCTCATAGATAGCATCAGAATGCGACTCTCTTCCATGGGGGATAGGTGAACGTAATACACCATAATCCGCATAATAAGGACACCTCTAGTGTTGTCTGAATCCCTGGGGGACTGTACTCCCACATCATCAGCACCCCGAATGAGTCATAGCTCAACTTAGCTCAATCTGCCTTGTATGCGGACCAGCTGTCAAATGTATTCTTCCTCGAAAGGCCTGCGGAAAGTCTCTATCTCTCAATGTCAGGTACAATGAAGTGATCAAACGTCCCATACATCTCATACTTAGACTTGCTTGTCCTCAAGCAATAACGAAGCAATAGCTAATACCTACAACACACCCTTGAAGTCTTCGCCCTTGTCAACAGCAACATCATAAGCGGTAGCAAAGCAAATCAAGTGAATTTAACGTCATAGCACATATTTACGCGATCCATAGGCATATGCAATTTTTGTTCCAACCTCACAGAGATAATGTGTTTGCACTCAACTCTCATGTGTTAAGGCTATGAAGATCAACTCTCAACTCAATTCCATACACAATCTCATAAACATTGCAATTTGTAAAAATCCACTTCGCAACCAATTATGAAAATGCAATAAGAACCATCAGGAGGACTTTCGCTCAATGGGAGACTTCAAATAAGACTCCATTCGGCGGGGTTGTAATGGGCCTTGGTAAGGAATTAAGGGTATGGAATTATTTGGCTATGTGGTACTTTTATAATTCGGAAATCAAGACTCCTAAATCTCAACACTTGCAATATCCAAATCATAACTCTTCCATGTTGCTCTTTCCAAGCACAATTCTCCATAATGCTCTTTCCCAATTCATCTTTCCATAATATGCTCTAAAGATGCACTAAAAGATGTAAACCATACTATCAACCATTCTTTCAAACTCTAATATGCCTCTCAAAAATATAACACTTGTATGAAATAAATAAAGGACTTCAGGATTTGGCTCATGCACTACGTATATATATCTCTCTTTTTTTTTCTTTTTTTTGAAATTTTTTTTTGACGAAAATAATGAATAATACTAAAAAATATGTGCATTTATATGGTGAGCCAAAAATCATTTTACAAAATATGACAAAATGTAAATATGCACCAACCCATAACTTCTTTGCTCAAAACTGGACAATGTGCACTTTTCTTTCCACAAGGCATTAGTCCAGCCAATCTAAGTCTCAATTCCCAAATGGGGGTCAGGCTCAATTCGGCTAGGGATAATTTTGTGGAGTTTGCAATTTCAGGCTCAGGCTAATTTTCCGGCTTCAAGCAGGGATAATGCAGGGTAGGTAAAGAGAGGATAAAAATGGCTTAAAAGATGCCTCCATCATTTAATTCTCGTAAACATAGACATATTTATTTATTGGCTTTGAATAACTATCACAAAATTTAGAGATGCATAGGAAGAGTAAATACACTAAAGAAATCGGAGGGATTTTTTATGTTCTCCCTATAGGCCAAAATTCTCACTAGGACAATTTTTTGTTGGATTCGCTTTTTAGCCTAGGATCATATGCGCTCAATTTCATCACAAATTCACAATCTACATAAAAATTTTAAGGACTTAGGCTAAACCATCCAAATATGCCATAGGATTTACATGATCAAGTCAGCTATTGAGTTTTCATCATAGGACATCTAAGTAGGGTTTAAAAACAAACTTAAAAATAAACATGCATTTTTTTGTATTTTTGACATTTTTCTATTTTTTAGATTTTTTGACATTTTTCTATTTTTTTAGATTTTTTGAAATTTTATAAAAGTAAAACTAAAAACAAAAATTTAAACATGCATGCAATGCGAAGAAGAAAACCAATATATGACCATGAGACATGTTTTTCTCCCACCACATACTTAAAATATACAATGTCACCACTGTATTAAAAAGAAGAACAAGGGTAGAGAGAAACTCACAGCGCAACCTGCAAATTTAGGTCGATTTCAAGTTGGGTCGATGCCAGAAGTCGATATATATGTCAGTGGTCGATGTCGACTGCATCTGTCGAAGTCGAGGAAGAAAATGAAGACAAGGGCTGCCTAATGAAGGTCGATATCGATGATTATGGTCGATATCGACCTCTGCTTTTTGCTCCTGAGTCATCGATGTCGACTCTAGGAGATGGCTTGACCCTGGGGGGTCGATTTCAACTGGCCTGGTCGATTTCGACTGCCTCCGCAGAAGCTTCTTTCCTTCTTCGTCGTTTCTTCTTGCTTAGAAACCTGAAATCTTTGTTTGAAGTATAGATAAAGCCACGAATTATCTCAGTTTCAAAAATTTTAAAATCCAAAAATCCTAAAAACCATTTATGAAAAATTTAAAGGTTTTATGTACATGCTCTAGAGTTTTGAGTCGCTAGGCCGACTTCTACATCAATTCTTTATGAGCCTTTAACGTAGGGACCCTTTGAGCTCGAGCATTCTCCTGGGTCATCTAGGTCCTTTTGGTAGTAGCTAAGTTCAGCGACCAAGGCTTCTTTGATGTTAGGTTCTTCTTTGGGCGCTTTTCTTCTCTTTCTTGACCTAACTTTAGCAATATAGGCAAACCATGGAGCTTTGACCCTCTCTTTAGTTGAATTATCAATAATTGGCTTAATTGATTTATCAATAAGGGATAGAGGAGGGTTAGGAGTCATACCTGGGCTTACCTATTTGGACCCGAAACAGAAATCTTCGTGTTGAGTGGTGGTCGATTTCGACCAAGGTGGGTTGATTTCGAGTTCTGTGGTCGATACCGACATGTGGGAGTCGATATCGACCTCTGTGACCCCATACTTAAGCTCTTGACAATAATCTGGCATACTCGATTTCGACCAAGGGGGGTCAATTTCGATGTTTTTAGTCGATATCAACTGGTTCTAGTCGATGTCGACCCTGCTTGTTGTTTCCGTCCTCGCCAACAAAAATTTTCCAAGCTTTTCCTTAGCCGGCGAGAGGACTATTTGCTCCAGGTGCTTTGTTTCACTCATGGTTGGGTTGAAAGAGAATTTTATCACTTCGTTCCCTATAGTAAAGGTTAGTAATCCTCGACGTACATTGATATTGGCATCGGCAGTAGCTAAGAAAGGCCAACCAAGTATAATAGGTACTACAGGATCTTCAGGCATCTCCAATACAATGAAATCAGTAGGCACAAAGAACTTACCTACCTTTACCGGAACGTCATCAACTATACCTGTGGGCCTGACAAATGAGTTGTCGGCCATATAAAGTTTCATATCCACAGGTTCAAGGGCGTAGATGTTCACCTTTTGCCAAATAGAAAGAGGCATAAGACTTACGCTTGCCCCTAGGTCACATAGGGCTTTGTAGCGATGTTGGCCAAGTCCCATGGTGATTGCAAACTTCCTTGGATCACTCCTCTTCTAAGGGAAGTCCATCTTTGAGCACTCCTCTGCGATCTCCGCCATGGATCTCTTCTTGCTAAGGATGTCTTTTAGGAATCGTACATAGGCGGGCATCTCGCTTAGGGCTTTTGTAAGAGGAATGGTAACATTAAGACCTTGAAGAATCTTTACAAAGCGCCTAAACTTACCTTTGGTGGGATCCTCCAATGCTTTGGATGGGAATGGCAACGTCTTCTTTGGCGGAGGGGCCAAAACGATGGTCGGAGGGGCCTGCTGGACATCGAAATCGACTGGGATCTGGTTGATATCGATCGGGATGGTCGATGTCGACCTCTATTTTGGCTCTGATGGCTCTACAGTGGCATCAACGTCGACTAGTGGGTCGACCTGGTGGTCGATATCGACCTCGTCCTCGATATCGACTGGGCTGTCGATGTCGACTGGATCTGCTGCTTTCTCCGATTCCATTCGTGGCTTTTGTACTTTGTTGCCACTCCTTAATTGCATGGCCGCGACATGGCCCGTCCCGGATTGTCCCTTAGGATTTGTAGTGGGTTGCCCAAGGAACGATCTGGACGGTCTAGTGATTTGTGCCGCCAATTGACCCAATTGGGTCTCTACGTTCTTTTTCCAAATATCCATCTCCCCAATCCTTATGGTAAGGTGATTGAGTTGAGAATGGATTGCATTGTTGGATTGATCATTCTTAGCCTGATTTCGCCTGATTTCATCCAGCACAAGTTGTAGATCATCCTTCCGTTGGTCCCTCTCCGGGTGCCCAGGAACTCTATAAGGCGGGGGGTCCCTAGGGTTAACCGGGTTCCTTTGTGGTTGATGGAACCTTTGGTATCCCCAATATTGGTGATTGGGACCCCTTATGTAGCGTGCCTCTTGGTGAGTCTCCGCTAGTTGTACTTATTCAGCATGGGGGCACTCGATGGTGGTGTGCCGCTGCGATCTGCATTCAATGCAATCTTGGTTCACTGAAAGGAACCTCACTTGCTTTTGGAGCTTTCGAAGTTGATTTCTATGGAATTGCTCCTTCACATCTGGATCGATTACCTTGGAGGGTTCATATAAGGGCATGGATGGGGCAGGCCTCGACGATGATGATATGTCGGAAGCCTCAGGAGTCCCATATGTGTTATAGAACTCCACCAACCTCTCTATGGTCTCCCAAGCCTCTTGTGGAGCGAGTTCAAGGTAGCCATAGGAGGTGTAAGTGTTGATCCTCTCCTTGGTTGCAGCATCAAGAGCATTGTAGATAATCTCCTAAATTACGTATGGTGGTTGGCCATGCGTCGGGCATGATCGTAGTAGGTCCTTAAACCTTTCCCAAACAGTTGCCAGAGCCTCACCAGGCTTTTGTTTGAAAGCCCTGATTTTCTATCGGATCAACGCCGTCTTAGAAGGAGGGAAGAAGTTGTTGAGGAACGTGTTCTTGACTTCATTCCAGGTGCGGAGCGATCTTGGGGCTAAGCTCTCCAACCACTACAATGCTTTTCCAGTAAGAGACCAATGAAAGGCTTTTAGTTGGACATATTCAAGACTCTGTCCGTCAGCAATAGTATCACAGAGGTCTAAGAAGGTTGAAATATGTGCCATAGGGCATTCATTAGGTTTTCCTTCATATTGATGCCTTCTTATTTCAGTAAGGAAGTTAGGTTTAATTTCAAAATTAGAGGCAGGGATAAGAATCGCCGATTCAGGCACTGTGAGCGCGGGGTGCATATATTGCTTGGCATTCCGAGGGAGGGCATTGATTTGGGCTTCTATTTGCATCCTGCCTTTCTCCTCCCTATCCGCACGCTCCTTAAGTGTCGCCTCTCTAGTCGTTAAGTCCTCAACCTGCTTCCTTAGTTGCTCAATTAGTTCAGCCTGGTTCGCATTGTCTACCATGATTCTTTGAGCTTGGGCTCTTAGATGGAAATAGCGCTCAGGGTCGTCTACTCCTTTAAATTCAGGTGGGCGATCAGCGCGTCGCATACACCTACAAATCCAAACTAGATAGAAACGTGAGATAGACTAATAGGGCGAGATTTATTGCTTCCCTGGCAACATCGCCAATTTGTTAATAGGAGGAAATCTAGTTCTTAAATACAAATAATAAGATGTAAATGTAAACCGACTCCTAGCCTATGCAAATAATTACAAGACTTCCTCCCGTTGTAGTGGAAGGGTAGTCAGTATTGATCCATGAGGAGGCGTGTCAGCGGGATCCAAGTAGCATTGGGAATCTCACGTCTTACGTCGACCAGAAACCTCGATTTCGACCTTGTCTCTCGATTTCGACCTCGGCTGTCGATCCTTTCTGCAACAGAAGACCTGCAGAGATAAAAACAAGCCGTCGATATCGACAGGGGATGGTCGATATCGATGTCAGCAGACGGAATTGACTGGCTCAGAAGACTGCCAGTCGACACACGTGGTCGATATCGACGTTGAAGGGTTGATATCGATGTTCAGTAACTTAGCAGTGATGATCTTCGTCGACTCATAAAACTGTCGACGAACTCAATGGTCGATATCGACGTCTATGGTCGATATCGATGTCTTCTCCTGCAAAGTTGTTAGCTTTTGTCGGCAAAGAAAGACCGAAGACTTTAGGATGCATGAAGATGCAATGAACAAAATAAAGACAATGTTTTTATGAATATAAACTATGTAAAAAGCAACTCCTAGGATTTGGGTTTACCACAACGTTAACCAATGCATGCGATAAGATAAATAAGACGGACAATTGCGCTATTTCACACAAGGGACGAGCTTTCGCTGTACACCAACTCTTAGGATTACTCTTGCAAATAAACCTAATTGTCTCTACCGATTTTATGTTTATAACTCAAGTTGTTAGCATGAATCCCTTTTCTTTCGATTAGGACTAAACATAGAATCGTAGGAGATGATATAGACACAACGATATCAACATCTAATACTTACCTCAAACATGCATGGCTAACGTCGGGCTCACCCCGACCCTAAGATCTTTGGGGGACTACTCACACATGTTGAATGTAGACATGCTTTGAATTGAAATAGATTGCATAAATGGAAAACTTTGAATCTTTACAATCTCAACGCCAACTACCGTAAGCGCTTGAAACTTTAAAGCTCAAAACTCAAACTCAACTTTCTATTGCCTATTGTTATTGTCTTTCTTGCTTGGATGATTCTAACAAACCAGCCCCTAGGGCTTTATTTCTAGGCTACTAATCCTTGCTATCCAAGGATTGTAACTTCTATCTAAACTATGAACTCTATCCAAACAATTAGGATAGGTTCTTTTATTTTGATAAAACTTTAAACAACTTGATAAAACTTAAAGGTAAAGATAAATCTGAGCTGCTAACTATCTAAAAGTACAAGATAATCTGTGGCCTTGAGGATAGAATTCATAATCCGAGTCTCGAAATCGGATCTATCTTCTGTCGATATAAGGTCGATATCGACCACGGAGGTCGATATCGAGGTCTGTATTTCGGCTCAACTTGTCCATCTCCACTCGATGTCTATGTTGAGGTCGATATCGATGTCAGGTGATCTATATTGAGTGCTTTCTTGGTTGGTCTGTGTGGTCTATCTCGACACTCAGAAGGTGTGTCGACAACTATGATCGATATCGATGTTTAAGGTCGATATCTACCTCTGCTCAGCTCTCCTTGGTTTCTCCGTTTTGACTCCGATTTTGCTCGAATTCCTGCATGGTTAGCTCAAAACTCATACAGACTCTATTTCTTGTACTTTGGCCCATTCTTACACAATTTTATATTTCTTGTACTTTGGAAATCGAATGAAATATGAAGTCAAAAGATGCAATAAAAAGAGGTACAAATATGTACATCAGTGAGACCAACTGGGGTTGTTGATGATGTCCCTATCAAGGTGAGAAAGTTCTTCATACCCACAGACTTCATCATGTTGGATATGCCAGAGGACCCTATTGTGCCTATCATCTTTGGTAGGCCATTCTTAGGAACAGCAGATGCCAACATCAATGTGAGGAATGGCACCCTTACATTCACAATCGGAAACGAGGTCGTGGAGTTTCGCTTCAACCCTACAATGAGTGAAATAAAGCAACTAGAACAAGTTGTCCTCTCACCAGCAAAGGAGAAGCTTCGCAAGTTTTTGTTGGTGCGGACGGAAACAGCAAGGAGAGTCGACAACGAATGGAACTGGTCGATATAGACTGAGACACTCGACATCAACCAGGAGTACTCGATATCGAGTGAGCCAGCTGATACCCAAGAGCTTAAGTATGGGGTCCCTGACATCGATGTCGACCACTCCCAGTCGACATCGACTCCTGCACTCGAAATCGACTGCTCTCTGTCAAGATCGACTGCCTCTCTGCCCGATGATATCTGTTTTGGGCCCGAACAGGTAAGCCCAGGTATGATCCCTAACCCTCATTTATCCATTATTGACAATTCAACTAATGGAAGGGTTATAGCTCCATGGTTTGCCCATCTTGCGAAAGTTAGGACAAGAATGAGAAGGAAATCACCCAATGAAGAAGAGCCTAACGAAGAAGAAGCCTTGGTTGTCGAACTGAGCTATTATCAAAAGGACCTAGATGATCCAGGAGAAGTCTCAAGCTTGAAGGGTCCCTACCTTAAAGGTTCATGAAGCATTGACGGAGAAGTCGGCCTTGCGACTCAAAAATCTAGAGCGTATAAATAAAACTTTAAATTTTTCACATAGATGGTTTTTTGGGATTTGGATTTTGGATTGTTGAACTTTTAAAACAGTGATAATTCATGGTTTTATCTATTATTCTAATAAAGATTACAGGTTGCCCAGTAAAAGGAACGACGAAGAAGAAAAGAAGCTACTACAGAGGCAGTCGAAATCGACCAGGCCAGCCGAAATCGACCACCCTAGGGTCGAGCCACCTCCTGGAGTTGACATCGTTGACTCAAGAGGGAAACACAGCAGTCGATATCGACCAACGTAGTCGGTATCGACTAGATCCTAGCAGCCTTTGACCTCACCTTCTTCCTCGACTTCGATAGATGCAGTCGACATCGACCAACTTACTCGACATCGATTACTGGCATCGACCTTAACCTGAAATCGACCTCAATCTGTAGGTTGCTATAAGAGTTTCTCTCTACCCTTGTTTTTCTTTTAATATAGTGAGGACACTATATATTTTAAGTATGGGGTGGGGTAGAAACATTTCTTATGGTCACAACTTGGTTTTCTTCTTCGCATTGCATTCATTTTTAAGATTTTTTCATAAAAATAAAAAAATTAGAAAATGTCAAAAATACAACAAAATGCATATTTATTTTTTAAGTTTGTTTTTAAAACCAACTTAGATGTCCTATGACGAAAACTCAATAGTTGACTTGATCATGTAAATTCTATGGCATATTTGGATGGTTTATCCCGAGTCCTTAAAATGGTTTTTTTGTAGATTGTGAACTTGTGATGAAATTGAGCATATATGATCGTAGGCTGAAAAGCAAATCCAACAAAAATTGTCTTTGTGAGAATTTTGGCCTATAGGGAGAACATCAAAAATCCCTCTCCTTTCTTGAGTGTATTTACTCTTCCTATGCATCTCTAAATGTTATGATAGTTATTCAAAGCCAATGCATATATATGTTTATGTTTACAAGAATTAAATGATGGAGGCATCTTTTAAGCCATTTTTATCCTCTCTTTACCTACCCTACATTATCTCTGCTTAAAGCTAGAATATAAGCCTGAGCCTGATATTGCAAACTCCTCAAAATTATCCCTAGCTGAATTGAGCATGACCCCCATTTGGGAATTGAGACTTAGATTGGTTAGAATAATGCATTGTGGAAAGAAAAGTGCATATTTTGTAGTTTTAAGCAAAGGAAATTATGGGTTGGTACGTATTTGCATCTTCTCAAACATTGTAAAAGGATTTTTGGCTCACCATATAAATGCAGATTTTTATTATTATTTAATTTCGTGCAAAAAATTCGAAAAAATATATTATTATAGTGCATGAGCCAATTATTCCTTAGTTCTTTTATACAAGATTTATATTTTTGAGAGCATATTAGGGTTTGAAAGAAGGTTGATGAGCATTATAGAAAAGAAGTATGGATGAGCATTATTGTAGAGATATGGTTTGGATATAGGAGTGTTGAAGTTTAGGAGTCTTGATTCCCGAATTGTATATGCACCACATAGCCAAATAATTCCATACCCTTTATTTTATACCAACCCCCATTACAACCCCGCCGAATGGAGTCTTCTTTGAAGTCTTCCATTGTGCGAAAGTCCTCCTGATGGTTCTTATTGCATCTACATAATTGGTTACGAAGTGGATTATTATAAATTGCAATGTTTATGAGATTATAGATGGAATTGAGTTGAGAGTTGAGTGCAAACACATTATCCCTGTGAGGTTGGATCAAAATTGCATATGCCTACGGATCACTCAAATATGTGCTATGACGTTAAATTCACTTGCTTTGCTTTGCTACCACTTATGATGTCGCTTTTGACAAGGGCGAAGACGTGTCAGGTGTTGTAGGTGTTGGTTAGTGCTTGGTTATTGCTTGAGGATAAGTAAGTCTAAGTATGGGGTGTTTTGATGTACATATTTAGTACCCTTTTTATTGCATCTTTTGACTTCATATCTCATTCAAATTCCAAAGAAAAGGTTGAAAAATAATGTAAATTTGTGTAGAATGAGCTAACGTGCAAGAAATAGAGGAAAGCAAGGAAAACAGAAAAGTGGTCTAATTATGTAGGAATTGGAGCGGAATTAGAGTCAAAATGAAGAAACCAAGGAAAGCATAAAGGTGGTCAAAATCGACCTATCTGGTCAATATCGACTGAAGCATCGACACAGACTTTGAGTGTCAAGACAGACCAAAAACACAAGCAAAGAAGAGAACTCGATATCGACTACATGAGGTCGACATCGACGAAGACCCAGAAATCAAGTGGATTGAAGCCCGTCGAGCAGAAATGAAGAGGTCGATTTCGACTGAATTGGTCAATATCGACTGGATTTCGACACGGGTTGGACGCGCTTTTTGAGACACGGATTTCAATTCTTTCCATAAGAGCCACGGATTATCTACATATTTAGATAGATTATACCTTGGGGATATTCTCTTTTTTCTCTAAAGTATTATTTAGTTATTTAGATATTTACCCTAAATAAAATATCTATCCTACTTGTTTGGATAGTGTTTAGATAGAAGATAGAAGATACTTTCCTTGGATAGCGAGGATTAGTAGCCTATAAATAAAGCCCTAGGGGCTGGCATTCATTCATTGAATCACACAAACAACAATGAGTAGAGTTATTATTTAGTTATTTAGATATTTACCTTAAATAAAATATCTATCCTACTTGTTTGGATAGTGTTTAGATAGAAGATAGAAGATACTTTCCTTGGATAGAGAGGATTAGTAGCCTATAAATAAAGCCCTAGGGGCTGGCATTCATTCATGGAATCACACAAACAACAATCAGTAGAGTTAGAGTTAGAGAGACACTTTAGGGTTTGGCGTTTGTGAGAGCCGACGTTGGATTGTAAAGTTTCGGAGTTATTAATGCAAGTTTTCCTTTTCAAATCAATGGTGTTTCTTGCAATGAAGAGCGAGTAGTTTCCCAAATCTTCTAGGGTCGGGGTGAGCCCGACGTTAGCCATGCGCGCCATAGGTAAGTACTTGATGTTGATATCGTTGTGTCTATATCATCTCATATGATCCTATGTTTAGTCCTTATCGAAAAAAAGGGCTTCATGCTAACAACTTGAGTTATAAACATAAAATTGGTAGAGACAATTAGGTTTATTTGCAAGAGTATTCCTAAGAGTTCGTGTACAACGAAAGCTTGTCCCTCGGGTGAAATAGCACAATTGTCCGTCTTATTTGCCTTATCGCATGCATTAGTTAACGTTGTGGTAAACCCTAGCTCTAGGAGTTGCCTTTTATATCTTTTATTCACAAAAGAATCTTGTCTTTATTCTGTTCATATTTCCCTCTTCATCCTATTCGTCTTCGGCCTTCTTTGCCGACAAAAACTAACGTTTATGCAGGAACCAGTCGATTTCGACCATACTAGTCGATATCGACCGCTTTGCCTTAGGTCGACGTTTGATGTGTCGACTTCCTCTGTTCCTGTTGCTAAGGTCGATTTCAAGTGCTTTACTCTATATCGACTGCCCTGAGTCGACGGGCAGTTTTCTGAGCTAGTCGATTTTTGTCACTAACATCGATATCGACCACCCTTGTCGATATCGACTGCCGTTTTTGTCTCTGCAGGTTTTCTGTTGCAGTGAGAAATCAATAGTCGAGGTCGACATTGAGCACTTAGGTCGAGATCAAGGCTTCTGGTCGACAAAAAACGTCAGCTTTCAAGACTATGTAGGATCCCGCTGACCTGCTTCCTCGTGGATCGATCCTGACTACCCTTCTACTATAACGGGAGGAAGTCTTGTAATTATTTGCATGGGCTAGGATTCAGTTTGCATCTATATTTTATATTTGTTTTCAAACTCGACATTCCTTCTATTAACAGGGGACGTCCCCTGCCGCGATGTGCTCGACCCCCACACCCAACTGATCCTCGTCGTGTGCGTACAATAATTAGTGCACGGGGGGAGGGGGAATTTAGTTCAACACTCATCACTGAAGCACTCAATGAGATTAATATGATCCCCTTTGAGGGAGATTGCCCTCGGGCCCAATTTTTAAAAGCATAGAGACCATCTATGCTTCCCTTTGAGGGACAACCGATCAGAGGGGGTAAATACCTCTCGGTCTCCTAACCCAACTACTCCAAACTTTGCAGTGCAACTCCTTGGAGTCTTCTAGGCCCATCTGTAAATATTCGCGAGTATTTTGCCTACCGTTCCCCGATTCTATATCCTGAAAGGATGACCTATCGCCTTAGTCTCTGGTGGTTCGCGAAGGTCGTTAGCTTTTGATTCACCCAAATAGTAATAATATCCTAACTAAAAGCTCAAACCAATAGATTAGTAAACTAATAGATTGATAAACCAATAGATTAGTATAGCGATGAAGTCCGGAGTCAAACCCACAGAGAGAAATGGTTGCAATTATAATATTCCTAACAATGATTTCTTAACACAATAGCAATAGTTTCTTGCAACTTAATGACAAAATGAATTAAATAGGATAATGATTACAATGTATTGATAACAAGATAGAAAAGCATTTCACCTGTAATTCTCGACAATGGTTGAGGTTCAAGGTCCTAGGATTGATTCAATTGTATTTATAGAGTATATGTCGACTTGACTTAGGTTGATTGTTCTGCAAAGATACAATATTCTTATTCAATATCACTAAAGAATAGCATTAACGATTCAAGTTCGTAAGACCAATTGGCACATCGACTCAATGCAAATAGAAGATAAGGGAACAACCCACTCGTCCCTATGAACATCTACTCGACATAGATCAATCGATATCATCCATAATAAAGACATAGAAATATCACTAAATCAATGACTTCGTTTGCTATCGAGAAACCAACAACAGATTCGTAGCATAGATGCAATTCCTTACAAGGTGATCAATCATAGAAAGGAACAAAAATTCATATTAATAATAACAAGATGATAAATGTACTTATAAATAACTAATTGAAATCAAATCCTCACAATTCATTCAACCATGTATTCGAATCACAGGCGAAACTATGACTTCAACAACTCATAGCCAAAGTAACGCTCATCTTTCTCTAAACGTCTTATGGCAAAACCTCTAACCTCTATCACACATATATGGCTGAATAACGATAGAAATAACCTAAATAGAGTTTTGCGAAACCCTAGAGAATAAGATAAAAATATAATAATCAAATAAAATCTTCGGACTAAAATCAGAATTTGCTGAATACAGGACACCGACGGGCGTCGGGTGAATAACGGTGGGCGCCCTTCCATCAGACTCCGTAATCCTTCTTAGCTTTGACGTTGTGCTTCCTTGCTCCTTTTCTGCTCCTTCCTTAGCCTTCATATGCTCCTAAATCATCCATTTAAGCTCCTCCAAGATCCCATCAAAGGTCGGAATGTATAACTGTAGAATAAACACTAAATCGGTGTAGATTTCGAACTTGAATACTTCACAAGAAAGATATAGAAATAGACCAAAAGATATGCAAAACTCCTATCTAAATGCAATAAGAACTACCTATAATGCCTATATAAAACAGGCATTATCAAATCCCCCCTACACTTAAGCTCTTGCTTGTCCTCAAGCAACCATGAAACATAAATATAATCAATGCATCCCACAAGAGATTCTCTCACAATTCTTCCTCATCAAAAGCAACTTAAATTCAAAGTGCAAATATGAACAAGGAACAAAAACTTCATAACATGTATATAGGCGATCAAGTAGCTTGCACGCTTAACAATCCAACCTCACAAGGGGAAAATATGTGTTTCTCTCACTCTCATGTGTTTAGGATTTTAAGCATACACTCACCTCAATTCCATATACAAGCATCGAATCAAATATTGACATTTATTTCACAAAATCTCCACCGGATATATCAAAGCAAAAACAAGAACATCAAGAGGACTTTCGCTCAACTGAAAGCTTCATAGAAGACTCCATTCGGCGGGGTTGTAATGGGGATTGGTAAAAACATAAGGGAAAAGAATTGTATTTGGTTATGTGGTGCTATTAATTCTGGGAAAATAAGATTCCTAAAATTCCCAACATAACGCAAACCAACTCAATAATACATCAAGCTCACAATGTAACACAACTCTCAAAATATAGCAATATGCTCATAACTCTCACAAATATATCAATAAACTCCAATAATCTCAAATATCTGAATGCATGCTTAACATGCATATACAACACCCAATTCAAGTAACTCTCAACCAAATACCAGTCCAACTCCTCATATGCAAAAATAAATAAAATGGCTCTTTTTTTTCTTTTTTTCATTTTTTTCGAATGCCACTTTTTTTTCTTTTTCTTTTCTTTTTTTCTCGGCATTTCTGATTTTTTTCCTTTTTTTTCTTTTTTTTTCTTGAGCCGAAAATAATGGAATATAGCATAATATGAGGGGAACTATAAGCACATAAAATTACATCTTCTCCAAAACCATACATCATGACAATCTCACACTTTAGCTTCTTTCCCATAATTGGAAATGAACTTGCATAACCAACTCTAAATCTTAATTTCCCCAGAAAGGGTAAGGATTATCATAGGCTAGGAATAATGAATTTTTTTGAGCTTACAAATAAAATAGGCTAAAGGCTCGAATTGGCTTCAAAGCAAGATATAACATAAGGTAGATATGGATAAAATGTGGCTAAAAGGTGCCTCTATCATTTAAACTTATCAAGCAATGATCATATATATAATTGGCCTCCAAAATAGATAACAATGTCAATACTCAAAGATAAATGCAGAGGAAGAGTAAATCACACAACAAAAGCAATAGGGCATATAGATGTAATCCCTTGTAAGGCCAAAATTCTCACTAGGACAATTTCTTGTTGGATATCAAACATGCCTAAGAACTTAGATCATACATGCTCAATTACCTATGTGAAATCATATTTCACATAAAAATAATTTTAAGACAAGGTCAACTCATTCCAGAATTCCATGGGATATATAAGATCATGCTAGACTAAAGTTGATAGGACAAACTCAAACTAGATGGGTATCTTTAGGAACACACACAAATATATATATATATACAATGCATGACAAACTCTTTTTTTTCAGGTTTTTCAAAATTTTATACATTTTTTCGGTTTTTTGTATTTTTTTATATTAAATAAATAACTATAGACATGATGGATGAATTAAAAGTAAACTTAACCATAAATAAAAAGTAAAATAAATAACAACTTTAAAATTAAACATGACACAGAAAATAAACATGAACTAACTAAATGAACTAAACTAACATAAACCACTCCCCCCACACTTAAATGTTGCATTGTCCTCAATGCATAAAAAAATGAACAATGAAAATAAAATTGAGGGTGAAGGAAGCTAATAACTAATCTATCATTGTGAAGATGGGGTCTGGGATCCAGATCGCTGACGAAAACTACCGATTAGATTAATGCAAATGTTCTGAAGTTGATCGATATTTCCCGCCAGGATCTCTTGTGCTTTAGCTAATTCCTTTAATTGTGTTGCCTACTGTGTCTCAAAATCTGTCAGTCGATGCTCCAGGCATGTAATACGTGTGTTGTCATATACCACTGTTGGTGACAACTCAATCTGCATCTCCTCAATATCGCTCACAGGGGTCATAGCTTGATCATCAGATTTCCATACTTCGTTATCAACTGCAATGTGTCGCCTACGAAAATCAACCAGAGTAGGGCTCATAGGTAAGATGATAGGTAGATGCTAGTGGTGAGCACACTGGGGTCGAAATAACCAGTGAAATCTCTCAATCGCGTGCAACAACTGCACCTTCTCAATTATACATGTAGACATAAGTGTATCTATGTCAAAGGTGCAAGAAGAACTCTCAGGATGAAGTGAACTCATATCAATCCCATAACAGAGTGCCAAATGTGTGATCATCCCTCCAAAAGGAATAACCAAAGGGTTGTCCTCATGGCAATTCAAACGGACTTTTCACACATTCTTAGAAAAATCTACACCCAATCCAGAACTACTGTAGACTCAGGCGTCAAATAATAGATCAAATCAACAACCATGCCTAGATGAACAATAGTGGTATCGTCAACGTCGAAGAAAGTAGAGCCCAAAATCCGCAGATAGAGATGAAGAGCGGGGTGTGTAATCATGTCATCGGATCTAGTGCTCCCAAATTCTTTAGGCATTGCCATAATCCTCCTCCAATTCTCCGCTGACTTTAGAGCGATCATAGCACGCTCCCACCTTCTCCAACACTTCCTTGCTATCCCAAGGGCACAAACGATTGTTGCATATGTAGCATAGCACTCTCTTCCCCCTTAATTTGAACCGAACATCATTATACAATTGCTTTTCCAAAGTGGTTAGGAATTCCTTGACTAAATATGGATATGTTGGTTCATTCCTACAAACAAAATATCGTAGCCCTCTATGTGCCATCAAAATCATAACCGAATCTAGCAAATCCAATCTTTTCAAAGCAACCACATCGAAGAACCTAGTTTGCGTGTAGATTCGCTTCCCATGCTCATTCCAACAATCCTTCTCAATTTCATCAAAGTAAACGGGTATAGTTCTCCTGGGATATCCTTCCATGATGCACAAAGAAAAGGAAGAATGTGACAGAACTCACAAAAAATGATAAAAATATCCAAACACTGTAAAGGTGGCAGCGCCGATATTTAGAAGTCGGGCGCCGGCGGTGCAGGATCACGAATTCGAGCAAAGACGTCAAAGGTCCAACGTCCAAACTCCCTCCAAACCGATAGTTGATGAACAAAACTTGGTTTCAAGGTCTTTCTTCTGTGGTTTGGATGGTGATGGTGTGAAAAGAATTGAATTTTGATGGATGAAGATTAGTGATGGATGTGTTTGAGGGGTGACCGAAAGAAAGGCTTTTGATTGAAACACAAGCCTTATGTTTTTGGAATTGGGATTCAAGTAGGAAAATTAGGGTTCTTATGTTGCTTGGAGACAAAGGCTTTGCGATAATGCATATTTCAATATATATTATAGAGTAGAATTAGTTGCATTTCATGTGTATTTGGTTATGTTTTATAGTTAATTTCATATTATGTCCTTTTGGTTAGAAAGTTTGGAAACTACGCTATTTTGATTGTTTTATGTAGATTCGTGGTTCCGACCTGTGGTTAGCTTGTGAGATGTCAAAATGGAGCAAAGAAGAAGAAGAAAGCAAAGAAAAAGAAGAAATGGAAAGCAAAGGTCGAGAGCAACATACGCTGGAAAATAGCTGAGTCACGGCCGCGAGAACACGAGTCGCGGCCGCGAGAACACAAGTCGCGGCCGCGAAATCCTTCATTCCGCCATGGTGAAGCCCCGTGAGAAGGAGCAGCAAATGCGCACAGAGAATCCAAATCAAGACCAAATATTATCTTTTCGGAAGGAAACTCGATCCAATCTTTTTAGTAGTTATTCCTTGTTATTTAAGGAAGAGATATTTAGACTTATTTATCTATTATTTTCAGATTTAAAATTTTTAGGATATTTAATTATATTTTAGGATATTTTTCTACATTATCTTTTAGGAAAGTATCTAGGGTTTTGGGGTCCCTTTTCTCCTATATGATGAGGCCACAAAATCCCTAGAGAATGAACAATTATTCTCAGACTTTCAATAAAAAAAATTAAAGTAGGTTTTTATTCCATTCAAGGTTTCTTGATTTCCATCAATTCGAAGGAGATTTAGGTAAGGCATGAGTGGCTAAGTTCATTATTTGTTGCATCTGTGTTTCAGAGACTTGGTTGGTGATTTGTGAGGCTTAAATTGAGTTGTTTCCTACTGTTCTTTCAATTTCCCTTGTGTTTATTGATGATATTATTGTGATTCATGGCCATAATAGTATCTTGGTAGGTTTTTGTTCTTTCGTAATTGAATGAATTCTATAGCAGCATGCTTAGGATTATGAGAACCGTGTTTTGATCATGACTAAGTAGGGATTTCGAAATATGTCTTAAACATCGGTTACCGTGTTTACTTGGTGTTAATCATATTCCTAGAATCTTAGAAATTTGTGCTATCTTTATGTTAAATCTTTGTCTGTGCTTAGGTTACATAAAGGTGTAAGGGATTAATTGTGCTCATAGTGCTTTAATCTATTCAAACTAAGATGGGAATAATGTATGTGAAAGGAATTATACAACTTGAATTTATGTCTAGGACCAATTAATCCAACCAATGTCGATGAATGCGTAGGTGGAACTATTTTCTCTATTGAATTAATATCAAAACCATCATCCTTATGCTTTGTTATTTCGTTTGCAATCGTGATCTTTAGTTTTATTTGTCATATTTATTTTCTTATTTCCCACTTTTTAGTAAAGTAGCATTTAGATTGTTGATCTTATATTTCCCTATGGGTTCGACTCTGCACTTTTCGCTATACTAGTTATTTATGTGGAAATTTCATTAGTGAGCTTTACACACGACGGTTTACCTCCGACCAAATTTTGGCACCGCTGCCGGGGACTTCTATAAGATTTACTTTAGTCTAATCGATACTTTATTTTGGTGTGAACCATTGTGTGGTTCACACCCGTGCTACTGATGCATCTCTTTTGTCTTTGGATCCAGAAATTGAATGAACTCTTTCTAGGTTACGAAGTGGTCACTCTTCTAACCCGGAAAGCACATGAGAGATTGGTGATAATATTGATAATCATGCGCTTGGAGGTGCTTTGAGTGGATCAGGTGATCCTCCTAAGAGGACTCTTGAAGAGATTAGGGAGCCGAATCTGAACGTTCAACCTTTGGCTATTGTGCTCCCTGATCTTCCAGCTGGTTCTAGGTTCAAATATGAGTCTGGATAGACTGGTATCCTGCCCTATTTTCATTGTCTTCAGGGAGAAGACCCCAACAAGCATCTTGCAGTATTTCATGCTATCTATGATCGCATTAAGTGTGGTGATTTGAATGATGATCACATGTTGTTGAGAGTCTTCCTCTTCACTCTAAATGATGCAGCTAGCGATTTGCTATACTATCTTTCTGCTAAAAGTATTTGCACTTGGATTGAGTTGAAGAAAGCTTTTTTGAAAAAGTATTATCCTACTAGCAGACACAACAAGATGAAGTGTGAGATCACTAGTATTGAGAAGTTGGCTACAGAATCACTCTATGAGTATTATGAGCACTTCAAGATAGTCACTGCAGCATGCCCCTATCATGGACTCACTAAGGATGGTCTAGTCCTTGCACTCTATGAAGGACTGACTGATAAAGATAGAGGTTCAATCAATAATGCTTGTGGAGGAGATATTCTGCTTAAGACACCAGAGGAGGCTATGGAGATATTTGAGAGAGTTGCAAATTCATCTCAACAATACTCTAAGACTCTAGGAGCTAAAGTAGTCTTAAGGATGCAAGCCAATTCTCCAAGGGATGATCTTGCGGAGATAAGGGAGCAACTAAGTAAGCTTACCATGGCAGTGCAAGGAGTCTATCAAGTTCAACATCCTTGCGGAGTCTGCGGAGATTCTTCACATCCGATTAACTTGTGCTCACGGATCCTAGAGAATGTTATCGATGTCAATGCCTTGGGTGATTATGGTCCTCACCGAAACTATGATAATGGTCCTTACAATCCTAACTTCAACAATTATCATGGTTTTGATGCAAGGTGCAGTCGGAATCAAGCTCCTTATCAACAAAGGAGGCCTCAATTCCAACAAAGGCCCCCTCCTTAATCCAAACCAGACCACGATGAGGCTCTCATAATGATTCTAGATAAGATGAATACTTATGAGAAAACAATGGGAAAATTGACTCTTGAGGTGAGTGAATTGAAAGCTAAAGCGTCGTGCAAGTTAACGTCTCAATCAGTCCTTCCTCCACCACGTGAGTATTTCAATGCTATACATCTAAGGAGTGGTAAGCAGCTGCTTTCTAATCATCAGAAACAAGATGGTTTTGTGGATGATTGGGAGGAAGGAAGCTAAGACGAAATTGAGGAAAAACAACCGTCTGTAGACATTTCGCCGCCGCGAAATGGTCCTGTCGCCGCCGCGAAATCACCTAGCCCAGAAAACCTTGAATGTTTTGACTCGCCACCGCGAAATGACCAACCTGTGGCCGCGAACCCAAGTCGCCACCGCGAGGAGGATTCCACGGCCGCAAAAGCTCCAAACTCGGAACCCAAGCTCCAAACTCATGGTTGATAAGTTAATTTTTTCCTGCTGATTTCTTTGTGTTGGATATGGAACATGGTGTTGTAGAAGCAGCTATTCTTTTAAGTAGGCCTTTCTTAACAACAGTTAGAACTAAGATTGATTGTTGGGAAGGTAAGTTCACCATGGAATTTGATGGTGAGAAGGTTCAGTATTGCATTATGGATGCTATGAAATATCCTATTGATGAGGAGTCTTTATTTTCAATTGTTGCTATTAAGCCTATTATTGATGATGTGTTTGAAATTAATAAGGAAGATGAATTTCAAGTAGCTTTGGAAGCTCCTCTAGATGAGCTTTCCCTTGATTATCTTTGGAAACCATACTTGCATGAGATTCTATGATCCTTTGATGCACATCATTCGCATCTAAAGAATGAGAACTTAACTCTAACTCTTCTTGAAGAGAAGCTTTTACCCTCTATTATCAAACCACCTAAAATTGAGCTTAAGCCATTACCCGATCACCTTAAGTACGCATTCTTAGGTGATAATGAAACTCTTCCAGTCATAATTTCCATAAATTCAATCTAGATCAAGAAGGGAGGGTAGTTGAGGTGCTTAAGGAATACAAGACAGCCTTGGGATGGACCATCGTAAACATCAAAGGGATAAGCCCAGGTACATGTATGCACCAGATATTGCTAGAAGAAGGAGCCAAGCCATCAAGACAGCCCCAGAGACGTCTCAATCCACCAATGATGGAGGCAGTAAAGAAGGAAGTCTTGAAGTTACTTCAAGCTGGAATGATTTACCCCATCTCTGAAAGCAAATGGGTAAGTCCAACGGAAGTGGTTCCAAAGAAAGGAGGCATCACAGTTGATGAAAACATAGAAGGAGAGCTAGTTCCCAAGCGAGTTCAATCAGGATGGAGAGTCTGCATTGACTACAAGAACTTAAATGTTAAGACTCGCAAGGATCACTTCCCTCTCCCATTCATTGACTAGATGCTAGAAAGGCTTGCTGGAAGAGCCTATTATTGCTTTTGGATGGATACTCAGGTTATTTTTAAATCACCATCGCACTAGAAGACCAAGAGAAGACTACATTCACATGTCCTTTCGGCACATTTGCATATCCCATAATGCCATTTGGTTTATGTAACTCACCAGGAACATTTTAAAGGTGTATGGTTAGCATCTTTTTCGAGTACATTGAGAAATTCATTGAGGTCGTTATGGATGATTTCACTGTCCATGGCGATGATTTTGATTCATGTTTAGCTCATTTGGCACTTGTGTTGAAGAGATGTATTGACACCAATTTGGTTCTGAATTCTGAGAAGTGCCACTTCATGGTTGAGCAAGGAATTGTCTTAGGACACATCGTATCTCGAAAGGGAATTGAAGTTGATAAGGCTAAGATTGAAATCATTTAGTCCTTGCCCTATCTGACTAATGTGCGCGAGATACGATCTTTTCTTGGCCACGCCGGATTTTATCGAAGATTCATCAGGGACGTTTCAAAAGTCACCACGCCATTATGTGAACTTCTCAAGAAGGATGTTACATTTGAGTTTGATGAGAAGAGCAAGGAAGCCTTCCATACATTGAGAGATCGACTTGTTTCTACACTAATCATCCAAGCTCTTATTTGGACACTTCTTTTTGAGTTGATGTGTGATGCAAGTGACTACGATGTTGGAGTAGTGCTAGGTCGGAAGATTGATAAGGCTTCTCATATTATCTACTATGGCTCAATGATGCTTAATGGAGCACAGAGGAACCACACCACTATAGAAAAGGAGCTCCTAGCGGTTGTATTTTCACTAGAAAAGTTTTTCACATATCTTTTGGGAGCTAATGTTATCATCTATACTGATCATGCCGCTCTACGATACCTTCTGAAGAAGAAAGAAGCAAATCCAAGACTTATCCGATGGATCCTACTCTTGAGCGAGTTTGATATTGAGATCAAGGATAAGAATGGCGCTGAGAATTCTGTAGATGACCATCTCAGTCGATTAATACATCCAGATAGTGTGGGGGAGAACTCTAGGAAATTAGGATACTTTCCTGATTAGACTCTACATGCCATCTGGAGCCTCCCATCAACCCATCCACACCCTTATCCTTGAATGCATTAAACATAGCTAGGCCATGGTTTGTGAACGTGGTTAACTTTTTGGTAACAAGTGAGTTTCCTCTGAAGTTCACCAAAGCCTAGAAAGACAGAATTCGCCATTATGCCAAGTTCTAAGTTTGTGATAATCCATTCCTGTGAAAACATTGCGCTGACTATGTAATTCGACGATGTCTTTCGGACAATGAGATGATGTCTTTCCTTAGTTTTTGTCATGCTTATGCTTGTGGAGTTCACTTTGGACCTAATAACAGAGAACATTGCACCTAGGAATGAAATGCCACATGCTATAATAATTTTTTGTAAAATTTCTGATGTGTGGGGTATTGATTTCATGGGTCCATTTCTTGATTCTTTTGGGAACTATTATATTTTGTTGTCGGTGGACTATGTCTCCAAGTGGGTGGAGGCAAAAGCCACCAGGACTGATGATTCTAAGACATTTTCAAGTTTCCTTAAGGAATTGTTTGCTAGGTTTGGTATTCCACGTGCTTTGATTAGCGACAGAGGGACTCATTTTTGCAACAAGACGGTGGCTGCACTTCTAAAGAAGTATCATGTTACTCATCGTATATCCGCTACTTATCACCCCTAAACCAATGGGCAAGCTGAGGTCTCCAATAAAGAGGTTAAAAGGATTCTAGAAAAGATAGTGAACCCAAATCGAAAGGATTGGAGTCAACGTTTGGATGATGCTCTTTGGGCATACCGCACGACATATAAGACACCATTTGATATGTCACCATATCGATTGGTTTTTGGAAAGGCGTTTCATATTCTGGTGGAGATTCAACACAAGGCTTATTGGGCGGTGAAGGAATGCAACATGAGGATTGATGAAGTTGGTGAATTTCGTAAGCTTCAAATGCAAGAATTGGATGAAATTAGATGGGATGCTTATGATAATACCATCAACTACAAGGAAAAGATTAAAGCATGTCATGATAAGCATATCATGAGGAAGGATTTCAAAGTTGGTGACAAAGTCTTTCTCTACCAATCACGCCTCACACTCTTTCTGGGAAGGCATCGCTGAAGGTGGAAAGGTCCCTACACGATAGTTCATATTTATCCACATGGAGTGGGGGAAATTAAGGATGAAAAGAACGATGAAGTGTTTAATGTGAATGGTCATAGACTCAAGCGCTAATTTGATGATTTTTTGAATGAAATCATGGAGGAGATGGCTCTCCACGAGCCTACTACAACTTGAGCAACAAGGACGTCAAGCCTAGGACCGAAAACAAGGGCACTTCTTGGGAGGCAATCCAATGTTAGTTTTCTATCTTTATGCTTTTAAATTTCTATTTAATTATTTAATAATTTTATTTAAATAAATTTTTGAGTTTTCTTTTCGATGGATATTATTATATGATATTATTAAAGTGTTTTTGGAAGTTGTGTTATGCTATACTATAAGATAGGTGGAAGAAAGGACAGGAAATAGGTAAACTGCTGGTCGAATTGACGTTTCGCGACCGCCACTCATCATTCACCGCCATGGAATTCCCCGTTCTAGAAAAAAATAAAAAAATAACTAGTCGTGGGCCCCACCCATAAAAAACTATTACCCAATATCTGTTATCCTTTTCCCCATATCTCCCCCTATCCTCTTCCAGACTCAACATCAAAACCCTAACACCCTAAAGCAACCATAGCCACCACCTTGTATCTCCATTGCATTCTTCAATCCACCACACCAAACTTGTTCAAATCAGAATCCGAGCATATATTCGTTTTCTCGACTCCCCGATCTACATGAACATCCTACGTCCATCCCTTTCCATCCACTTTCAATCCATCTTTCACCCTCCCCATTCACCCTAATTCACCCCTTTCATCCTCCATCCATAGATCTACTGGTTCGGGTTGAAATTTTGTGAGGAGGGCTGATGAATATGACGTCGGAGTAACAAGGGCAAGGATTTGGCAGTTTCTGATCGCTTTCGCAAAGAAGTCAATCGCCAGCAGCCATGTTCATCGTCGCGACATCACTTTTTCCACCGCAACAGCTTCCCAGGGAGACCCATAATGAACCATTTCATTCGCCGTCGTGAGCCTGCATTTGGCCGCCGCGAAACCTTTACTTTAGCCTCCATTTTTGGTAATTCTCATTCCTATCTTTTAATTATCATGGCTTAAGTTGATATGGGATTGCCGAATGGAATTTAAGGTTTTCCTAGGTATAAATGAAATAGGCTTGAGGGTTGAAAATGTGCCTGCACAAAGATTTTCGATCTTCTGACCCTCTAAACTTTGGGATTAGAGGAAAATGTTAGAATTTTTTAATGGAGAAGGATGGTCTGGCTGATTTTGTTGATTTTTCATGTTAGATTTTTCATGAGTGATGAGGAATGTCGATTCCACTTGGGAGGACATCACTGGAGGATGTCGTTTGAGATTATGAGGAGAGTGCTTGGCATTTCTAGGGACTTGACACCTGATTGGGAAGAGTTTCATACTTCTGTGTTGCCAGAGCAGGAATGATATAGATTGACGGGGTTAATTATGAACCCGGACAATGATCTGAACACTAGCATCGTCCATCCAGCAGTGAGATTATGCCACAAGGTATGATTCCTTCGGAGATTGTTTTAGCCTTTGGAGCATGATTGGTGATGTAATTGAGCATGTATGATTAAGCTAACGTATGATTGAAATCCTACAAAACATGACCCTTGTGAGATTTTTTTAACCTTGTTGGATTCATTTATAATCCTTTTGCTTATATGTGTGATTTACTCTCCTTACGTTGCTATCTCTTGATATTGACTTCATTATCTATTTTCAAGACTGACTCACATGTTTGTTGCTTGCGGAGTGTATGCTTTTATGTTCGATATTTGGCTTTAGTTGCTTATTGAGAGTTTTTTAGTGAAATACTATGGCAATGATTGATGCACTTAGTAATTAACCGGATATATGCATGACACCCATTGGTATGATTTGCGTAGATTGGCATTGAAAACTATCCATTAAGAAATGAAGCTTGATGACTTAGTAACCGGGTTGATTTATGATACCCATGTTTGCAACTCGTGTAAAAAGATGTTCAAGTGGACTTTAAGGTGTCGACAGACTGAGGCAATTCATGACACCCATGTTTACGACTCGCGTAAGGATTACACCAAAGCAAAAAGAAAGCAAAGCAAGAAAAAAATAGAAAAGAAAAAAAAAAGAAAAGAGAGAGAGAGAGAGAGAGAGATAAGAAAAGAATGAAAGAAAAGAGAGAATTCTAGAGTCAAATTGCTTATTTTTATTGTTTTTCTGCAAGTGATGGCATTTCGGCTGAGATTTGGTGATATTGTTGTCAATTTTTATGAGCTTAGTGCATTTTGGATTGAGTTGAGAGTTGAACATAATTGCCTACACACATGAGAGCATGAGTGGGACACATTTTCCTTGTGAGGTTTGATGATTTCTACTTCTATGCTTTGATCACTAAATACATGCTAGGATGTTTATTCACTTGATCATGTGCTCTTTTTAAATTGAGTTTCTTTTCATTAAGGCTATTGCATGAAGGATGAACTCGTAGGTATAGGTTTTTTGTTATTATTCGCTCGAGGACTAGCGAAGCTTAAGTGTGGGGGAGTTTGATAATGGATATTTCAATAGGCATTATACAGTAGAATTAGCTGCATTTCATGGGTATTTGGTTATGTTTTATAGTTAATTTCATATTATGTCCTTTGGGTTAAAAAGTTCAGACACTACGCTATTTCGATTGTTTTATGTACATTCGTGGTTTCAACCTGTGGTTAGCTTAGGAGAGGTCAAAATGGAGCAAAGAAGAGGAAGAAAGCAAAGGAAAAGAAGAAATGGAGAGCAAAGGCCGAGAGCAACAAAAGTTGGAAAGTAGCTGAGTCGTGGTCGTGAGACCAAGAGTCGCGTCCGCAAAATCCTTCATTCCGCCATGGTGAAGCCCCGCTAGAAGGAGCAGCGAAAGTCACTAGTCGTGGGCTCGTGGCA
The DNA here is from genome assembly GCA_963922045.1 of Persicaria maculosa. NCBI lineage: Eukaryota > Viridiplantae > Streptophyta > Magnoliopsida > Caryophyllales > Polygonaceae > Persicaria > Persicaria maculosa. The sequence continues at coordinate 3,455,270 of OY998269.1, read as the reverse complement.
TCGAGAGACCTGTCGCGGCAGCGAAAATGCGCACAAAGAATACAAATCAAGACTAAATATTATCTTTTCGGAAGGAAACTAGATCCAATCTTTTTAGTAGTTATTCCGTATGGTTTAAGGAAGAGATATTCAGACTTATTTATTTATTATTTTCGGATTTAATATTTTTAGGATATTTAATTATATTTTAGGATATTTTCTACATTATCTTTTTGGAAAGTATCTAAGGTTTTGGGGTCCCTTTTCTCCTATATGATGAGGCCACGAAATCCCTAGAGAAGGAACACTTATTCTCAGACTTTCAATCAAAAATTACAGTAGGTTTTTATTCCATTCAAGGTAGCTTGATTTCCATCAATTCAAAGGAGATTTAGATAAGCCATGAGTGGCTATGTTCGTTATTTGTTTCACCTGTTTGTTGGAGACTTGGTTGGTGATTTGTGACGCTTAAATTCGGCTGTTTCCTAGTGTTCTTTCGATTTCCCTTGCGTTTATTGATGATATTATTGCGATTCGCGACCATAATAGTATCTTGCTAGGTTTTTTTTCTTTCGTAATTGAATGAATTCTGTAGTAGCATGATTAGGATTGTGAGAACCATGTTTTGATCATGACTAAGTAGGGATTTCAACATATGTCTTAAACATCGGTTACCGTGGTTACTTGATTTTATTCATATGCCTAGATTCTTAGGAAATTGTGCTATCTGTATGTTAAATCTTTTTCCGTTCTTAGGTTACATAAAGGTGTAAGGGGTTAATTGTGCTCATAGTGCTTTAATCTATTCAAACTAAGATGGGAAGAATGTATGTGAAAGGAATTATACAACTTGAATTTATGTCTAGGACCAATTAAGCCAACCAATGTTGATAAATGCGCAGTTAGAACTATTTTCTCTATTGAATTGATATCAAAACCATCATCCTTATGCTTTGTTATTTTGTTTGCAGTCGTGATCTTTAGTTTTATTTCTCATATTTATTTGCTTATTTCCCACTTTTTAGTAAAGTAGCGTTTAAAATGTTGATCTTAGATCTCCCTATGGGTTCGACCCTGCACTTATCGCCATACTAGTTATTTGTGTGGGAATTTCTTTGGTGATGTTTACACAGGACGGTTTACCTCCGACTACATTGCTAGATCATAAATTAAGTGATGCAAAGTATATGATTTTTTGGAATTGGAAAGGGATCATCTATAAAAGAGAAAAGAAATAATCTAATAGATATAATTTATTTAGATAGATAGATATTCTTTTCATATATAGATAGATAGATTATATAGATAGATATATATTATATAGATATAAATATAGATAGATGATAATATATAGATAAATAGATATAATTATTCATAAGATAACCAAATCTTAATTTTTATATATATATATATATATATATATATATATATATATATATATATATATGATCATATAAATATAAAGATAGATGGAATTAAACTAACCTAAAACGTAGATAGATATATAAGTATAAATATAAGGATAGAAAGAATCTCACGTTTCAATGTTACCAAAAATAAAAACGCGTCCATGTGATAGCGGTGGGCGCCGGTATGGTAGAACTCCAACTCCATCATTTTGATCGAACAAATTTTTGCGTAACCAATAGTTCTAACACAAAGCCATTCCAATATACAGCAAATAGACTAGTCCTACTTTATTGACTTGAAAAACTAATGCAAAAAATTGAAATAATATTACCTACTTTTCCTTGGGTTGCCTCCCAAGAAGCACATTTGTTTCACGTCTTTGGGTCGATGTGTTACTCTTCTTGATCAAGTTACCCCATCAAGATCCTCCACACTTGTCCTTTTCTTAACAAGAGGGGGAACCTTAGGAATTTTTACAATGTGTTCATTCATTCCATTAATTAACTCATTTTCATTAGTATGAATTCCTCCTGGAGGTTGTCCTGAAATTGCAAAAACCTCAATATTATTAGCAATCAATTTCTCATAGGCAAGAATAATAGGTTCATTTGGATTAGACACATTTTCATGTGGCTCAAATAAATTTTCAATTTTCATTTCGATTTCATCTTTCCCTAATTCAAATTTCTCATTGCTAAAAAACTCACTATTCAATAATTTATTATCATTATGAGCATCTAACAAATCATTTGATTCATTCCTGCAATCAACATTATTAGCATCAAGAACATCCAAACAATCATTAGGAGAAAGAGTAATAGGCTCAAAAATAGAAAATTCAATCTTTCTACCGTCAAACTCCATGGTTAAGGAACCTTCAAAGCAATCAATCTTAGTCTTAGCCGTTCGCAAGAATGGCCTTCCCAAGAAAATTGGGGTTTCAGGTGTACCCTGTTCCATATCTAATATAAAGAAATCATCAGGAAATATCAATTCATTAACCTTAACTAAAACATCTTCAACAACTCCTCTAGGCTTAATACTAGAACGATCAGCAAGTTGTATAGTAACACCAGTTTCCGACAAAGCATTGAGACCCAATAAAATGTACAAATTGTATGACATTAAATTCATTGAAGCTCTTAAATCCAACATAGCTTTAGTGAATTTAGTATTACCAATTGCACATGGAAAAGTGAACATACCAGGGTCTCCGCATTTTTCATGCAATCTTTTCTGTAACATAGCGGAAACATTCTCATTTTAACTTACCTTTTCCTTTCTTCTCATCCTTTGCTTTCTTTTCATAGTGCATAATTCTTTTAAAAACTTAGCATAGCGAGGGACAATTTTTATTAAATTCAAAAGCGGAATATTTACCTCACAATGCGCAAAGGTATCACATAGAATTTGTTCATCCTCCCACTTACGATCAGGTTTAAGGCATGAGGAAACGTTGGTACAAGTCTTGGAACATAAGAAGACTACACCTTCGACGATTTCTTGGCAAATGGATCAACGTCAAAAATCGAATCATTCACTGACAGGGGCGGCGGGCGGCGGTTTTCAGGGTGGCAGGCACCGTCTTTACAAAACTGTGAATCCGAGTTGTTTTCACCTTCTTCACCCACGTCAATCACCTCCTTAGGCCTTTCTTCTAAACTTTTAGTGGGTAACTTCTCTTCTTTACCTCCTCTAAGGACCATGACACTTACATTCTCCTTCGGAATGACTACCACTTGTGATGACAACTTGCCCGAATCATTAGCTTTCAATTCTCCAATCTCCTTAGCCATTTGACTCAACAATTTCTCTTAAACACTCATCTTGTCCAACAATAACCTTAAAGTTTCATCTTTTTCCTCCTATTAAGTGTTTCTTTGACAATTCTCATATTGGCCCCTTCCTTGATATGGCACTTGTTGCTGTTGGCCCCTACCGTTGAATCCACTTTGATAGTTTGAATTGTAGTTCTGATTGTAGAAATTGTTGCCAAAGTTGCGGCGAGGTCCCTAAGCCATAGCATTGAGAACAACAACGTCCTCTTGAATCAATGGGCACTTATCATTCGGATGGTTTGGATATCCGCGGACACCGCATGATCTAGGTTGTTGTGATTGATTTGATTGCATAGCCATCTTGTTTACGATATCTGTAAGCCTATCCAAATCATCTTTGTGACTATCTCCACAATTATCCAACTTATGTACTCCTCTTACTCCTTGGTGTTTCCCATATTGTTGCGATGCATTAGCTAAACCTTTAAAAATTTGCATTGCTTCCTGAGGTGTTTTATCCAAAACATCTCCTCCACTAGTAGCATTGATAAGACTCCTATCCCTATCAAGCAAGCCTTCATATACATATAGCACTAAATCATCCTCGGGTATACCATGTTATGGACAACTACCCTTAAGCCTCTTGAATATCTCAACATACTCATAAAGACACTCCGTAGGTGATTGCTCAATACTAGACAATTCCTTTTTGAGTTTGCTGAGGTGAGAAGCAAGGAAATACTTTTGAAGGAAAGATTTCTTTAACTCAACCCAAGTAGTAATGCTTTCAGGGGGAAGGTACTATAACAAATCGCTAGCCGCGTCTTTTAAGGTAAAGGGGAACACTCTAAGCATTAATTGGTCATCAGTTAGGCCTTGGGTCTAAGTCTATCGCATACACTAGCAAAGTTTGCCAGGTGTTTGTTTGGTTCCTCCCCAGGCAATCCATGAAAATTAGGTAAAATAGTAGACCAATTTGATTTGTATTCGAACTTGGAACCCTCAAGGAGAGCGGGAAGGCTAATTGCAAGCAGTTGTGCATTCAAATTAGGTTCCTTCAAGCTTCTCATGGTCCTTCTTGGCGGATTGATGATGTCGTTATTATTGTTTTCGTTGTCTGCCATCTCCTTGTTTAGATCAAAATCGAGCCTCCTTTTCAATCTGGAAAGAGATCTTTCAATATCAGGACCAAAAGATAAATGTGAAGAATTAGAAGAGCGAGTTTGAACCATACAAGAGTAATAAAAACCTAAAGAAAAATAAAAAGCTAAGATAAAAATAAAGATAAAAAGAAACCCAAGATAGAAAAATTAAAGCAAACTTTTTTTCTCCCTGGCAATGGCGCCAAGAATTTGGTAGTCCGCGGACATCGTTAGCTTTAACTTTGCCCAAATAGTAATAATATCCTAACTCAATGCTCAAACCAATAGATTAGTAAGCCAATAGATTGATAAACCGATAGGTTAGTATAGCGATGAAGTCCGAAGTCGAACCCATAGAGAGAAACGGTTGCAATTATAATATTCCTAACAATGATTTCTTAAGACAATAGAAATAGTTTATAGCAAGTTAATGACAAAATAAAGTAAATAGGATAATGATTGCAAAGTACTGATAACAAGATAGAAAAGCATTTCACTTGTAATTCTCGACAATGGTTGAGGTTCAAAGTCTTATGATTGATTCAGTAGTAATTATGGAGTATAAGTTGACTTGACTAAGGTTGATTGTTCCGCAAAGATACAGTCTTCTTATTCAATATCACTAAAGAATAGCATTAACGATTCAAGTTCTTAAGACCAATTGGCACATCGATTCAATGCAAATAGAAGACAAGGGAACAACCCATTCAACCCTATGAACATCTACTCGACATAGATCAATCGATATCATCCACTATAAAGACATAGAAATATCACTAAATCAATTACTACTTTTGTTATCGAGAAACCAACAACGGATTCATAGCATAGATGCAATTCCTAACATGGTGATCAATCATAGAAAGGAACACAAATTCATATCAATAAGAACAAGATGATAAATATACTTATAAATAACTAATTGAAATCAAATCCTCACAATTCAGTCAACCATTTCCTCGAATCACAGGCGAAACTATGAGTTTAGCAACTCACAACCAAAGTAACGTTCATCTCTCTCTAAGTGTCTTACGGGAAAACCTCTAACCTCTAGCACACATATATGGCTGAATAATGATAGAAATAACCTAAATAGAGTCATGCAAAACCCTAGAGAATAAGATATTGATATAATAATCAAATAAAATCTTTGGACTAAAATCAGCAATTGCTGAACACAGGACACCGGCGGGCGCCGGGTGAATAACGGCGGGTACCGTTCCATCAGACTCTGTAATCCTTCTTAGCTTCGACGTTGTGCTTCCTTGCTCCTTTGATGCTCCTTCCATATCCTACATATGCTCCTAAATCATCCATTTAAGCTCCTCCAAGATCTCATCCATGGTCGAAATGTAAAATTGTAGAATAAACACTAAATAGGCGTAGATTTCGAACTCGAATACTTGACAAGAAAGATATAGAAATAGACCAAAACATATGTAAAACTCCTATCTAAATGCAATAAAAACTACCTATAATTTCTATATAAAATATGCATTATGAGTCTCTACCCACCAGTTTTATCCTATTTGGTCAATCTAGGTTTAGGTCCGATTAAATTCATTTTGCCCTTTTGAAATCATTTTCAAAACCATTTGAAATCATTGGGCAGTTTTCTAAAATCACTCTAAACTTTACTCGGATTGCAAAATCATGGCTCTGATACCAACTTTGTAACGGCCCGGGTTTAGGATACCCGAGTTACGTTTCGAGGAATAAAACCCTGATGTGCGCTCAATTTTCCATGTTTTTCGCTTACATCTATTTCGATTTTTGTCATTATTTTATGTTTTTGGGTTGGGAAAGCATGAGATTTGTGTAGTTTATGTTTATTTGCAATATATGGAGTTCTACACAAGTTTCTATTTAATTTTTCAGAAATCGGATGCACTTTGGAGCTTAAAGGAAAGTCATGAAGACGTTGGAGAAGCTAAGGAAGAGCACAGGATGGTATATCTGGAGAAAATGCCACTTTTCAATAGAGTTATTTTGAATCAAGTTCTTATGTCTTCATGATAGTTATAGCCCTCGAAAAGAGCTTTCCAACGCATATTCATATGCATCAATCGGACGAACAAGGACTCGAGAAAGTGCATTTCAAGACGGATGCAGAATGCTGAGAACTATCAAGGAGGTCGATATCGACCTTACTTGGTCGATATCGAGTGGAGCACGTCGACCAGAAATACCAGAAATCGACTCAGCACTTCGAAGCTGCACAGAATAGGTCGATATCGACCACCTTTGGTCGATATCGAGTCAGGACATGGTCGAAATCACCTTCAGACGCCGAGATCGAGTGAAGCTGAGAAGACAGGTCGATATCGACTGAACATGGTCGATATCGAGTGAACCCCATAAGCCGATTTTGAGCCATACCGAGCCCTAATCCGAGTGGAGGAAACTTGCACATGAAGGAGAAGATATTTTATCTATTTTATCTACTTTCTATCCTAAAGGGTTAAACAATTAATTACCCTAAGGATTTATCTATTTTACCAATTTAGCTAGGATTGAGCCCTATAAATAAAGCCCTAGGGGCTGGGTTTTTCATTCATTCAAGCCAAGTCGTCTTCGAGCGCAATAGTTAGGAGGAAGAGAGGAGAGAGGAGAGAGGAGAGAGAGAGAGAGAGAGAGAGAGAGAGAGAGAGGAGGAGGAACGTTTGGAAGGTTTTGTAAGTTTTAGATTTTATGATAAAGTTAGTTTCTTTTATTATGTCTTGTTTCTAATTTCCATCTTCTAGGTTTGGGGTGATCTCAACATAGATATATGTGTTTGATATATGAATTTATGAATTTGAATGTCTTTATCATCATCTACCTATGTGCTTAATCCTTTGCAAGAGTTGAGGAAATTCCTTATTTATGATATTAAAGCAAAAGCGATCTTATTATGAATTTGGATAGTAATTAGGTTTTGCCTGCAAGAGCCGACTAATCCTAATTAAGAAAAGGTAGTAACAATTAAGGTTTATTTGCGAAAGCCTCTATATTCCTATTTGTTAATAACGAAAGTTATTTGATATAAAGCATGCATCTTTATGTGATTTATAGTCTTCACATATGTTTATTGTTGCGGTGATCCCTAACCTTGGAAGTTTGCTCTTTTATTATTCTATTTTTGTTATTTTAAAGCTTTTGCGCAGCCACACGACACCAACCACCGTCCCCTCTCCATCCCTCGACATCGACCAGTCTCAATCGATATCGACAGCAACCGACCGCCACCTTTTCCCGCTACTCCCGAACCCCAAAACCAACTAAACCTAGAACCGCTGACTTCTCTCCTGAGGACGAACCTGATGTAAAGATCGAGTATTAATAAAATTAATTTAAGCTCCGAGTATCGAAAAAAAAATTATTTAATTCCGTTATCTTAAAATTAGTCATTGAAATTTTATTTAAATTCGATTTAGTCGGGATTTGACCGGGCGAGCGGGTTTCGAGATATTTGTCGGGTATTCAAAATATCTTGTGGGGACCTCTTTTAATTTCTATTTTATTTTTATATTTTCTCTCTCTCTCTCTCCCTCCCTCCCTCTCCCGGAAATCTGTCCCAAATAGGTTGGTCCCCCTCCCCCCTCCCTCTTTCTGCTTGCAAACCCAGGTGCACCACCCCTCCTCTCCCTCTTTCTATTTACAACCCACAAAACACCCCTCTCCTCTCCTCTCACTTGCCCTCTGCAACCAAGCAGCCCTTTGGGCTCTCCGTTCAAGCCTTCGACCCCCGAGCACCTTGCTCAGCCACCACCGGGAACCACCTTCACCTCCACTATCTTCCTCCACCATGAAGCCCACCGCGGGCGGCGCCCATCCCCTGTTTTCACCAAGCTCCATCAGCTTCCACTCCCTCCTCCTTCCTCCGAGCAGTAGCAGCAGCACCCAGGAGCCTCGACGAACCCAAGGAGCCACCCAGGAGGCCGGAGCCACCGTCGGAGCCACGAGACATCATCCCCCTCCCCTGTTTCATCCTTAAGGTCGAGTCCGTTTTTTTATTCGATTCCGGTTCAAATCTTGTCAAAACCATTTCTTTTGCTCATCCCTTACTCCTCTTAGGGCTCCTTCCTCGTCGTCGAGCCGGAATCCGCCGTTGAAGCCCCAGAGGTCCTCTCGGAGTCGCTCGGTGAGTCTCATTCCTCTGCCTCTCCTTTACTCGCGTTTACCTTCTTTCGGGTCCTGGGTGGTCGGAATGGTGTGCTGGTCCGGGGAAGAACGGGTTTGGTCAAAAGGGAGCTCCGTGGCCTGGGTTCCTTCCTTTTCTCCTCCATTTCCGCTGGCGAGCTCAGTTGCTGAAGCAGGGGAAGAAGACGCAACTCTTCTTTGTGTGGGCCTAATTTCTGGGCCTAAATTCTCGGGTCTGGGCCGGATCTGCCCCATCCTTTTCGGATCCCCTCTTCTTCCTTCTCTTCTTCTTTCCTTTGGGCTGGGTTTGCTTCCGGGTTGGGAGTGTTTTGGATCCGGGTCATCGGTTGGGCTGGGTAATTCGGCTGGGCTGGGTTAAAGTTTGTTGGGTATTCATTTGGCATGTTATGTTTTATTTTATGGTTATTATAATTTTTAAGTTATTATTATTATTATTATTATTATTATTATTATTATTATTATTATTATTATTATTAACATTATTATTATATTTATGGGATTTTGTGAGATAAATATATATTCTGAAAATATCAATATATTATTTTACATGGTCTAAAGGTAATGTTATTTGAAATGGATTATTACATGATATATTTTATAAGGGTGATTTTAAGATATGGATGGTAAGTGTAAATTATTTGAACATTATTATTATTATTATTTTGGGATTTGTTATAATATTCTGGAAATTTATCATTTTATATTGTGGTTGTTTTAAAATAATATTAATTGGATTATTTAATTGATGCATTTTATGAGGATTTAACTATGTGAATTGGGAATTTTTAAAGTGAATTGTTGGTTTTTATTTATAAATATGAGGAGTTATGAGGATTTAAATATGACTTTTGGAAATTGATTTTAAGGTTTAAATGTTTAATGTCGGGATTTAGATAAGCGATTTTAAAAGAGTTGTTTGGTTTTCTAAGTTGAGTTCCTTGAGAGGTTGTTTTGAAAATGAGATGATGAGATGAGATGAACATGAAATGAGATATGGTTTGTGATGAAATGAGATATGGTTTGTGATGAAATGAGATGGAATAATCTGAAATGGGATATGAGCCGAGATATGAATGATAGTTAGGGGCGCCTTGTGTGAAATAGGTAGACTTATGCATTTATATGTTATTAGGTGTTTGTGAATGTTGGACGTTGCTTGCTATCGGTGATTGATTTCATGGATTCTGCTCTACCTTGTTCTCTGCTGTTCGGCTTATTCAGGTAAGTTCCTTTATGGGCTTACTCATATTCGAAAGAGATTACCGGCTTGTGAATGTATGACATACTAGGTGTTGCATAAGCATTAAAGCATGCCATGTAGTATCATGCTAGGTTGCACTTGTGATTGAGCATTCTATTTCTTTACGCGTATGAAACAGAACGGCCGTATCTGTGATAGTCCTAGAGTCTTTGCTAGGGTCATAGGGTAGCCCAGCCCCATCGGGTGCCCTGAGTCTATCGAGTCGATATGAGCATGATGATAGCCCAGCACCATCGGGCATGTTTATTTTAATTTATGTTATGATGATGAGACATGATATGATGATGAGATATGATATGATGATGAGATATGATATGCTATAGCATCGAACTGGCCAGTCTCTATACTAACGGAAAGGGGTGCAGAGGTAGGAGAGGGATATGCCACTTGGCATTCTTTCGGCGCCTTTACAGTTATTTCTCGCATATTGTAAATTAGGATCATGCTAGTGTGATTTAACTTCCGCATCTGCATCATCTTTATTATTAGCGTATGTGTATGTTCGCTTGCTGGACAGAGCGTGTTGGGGCCTCGGTCTGACCCCGCTCGCACCAATTGTTTTTAGGTATGATTGCTCCTTGTTTATATGGCGTGGGAAAGTCCCCCGGCGATTGCAAAGAAATTTGTCTAACCCCGCTAATCTGGCCATACGACTTTAGGATTTTGTTTTGGTTTTGACCCGGCCTTGCCGTGGCTTTTGTATCTAAACCGTATTTCCACTTCACTTTCGTTTAAACTGAATTTATGAAACTTCGACTGATTAGAGGTTTGAAACCTCGACCCGTACCTGAGTTGCAACATCCGAATGAAGGTATCCGACCTTCGAAACGTATCCCGGATATTTATATCCAGGCCGTTACAAAGTTGGTATCAGAGCGAGGTTGTGCAATTCGAGTACGCAAGGGTCGAGTGTATGTTTTGGAAAACCGCCCATGAATTTCGAAAGATTTGAAAGCGTTTTAAAGGGGCAAAATGAACTTAATATGTCTAACTCAATTGGACTAAATATGAACTTGGCTTACGGTAAAAGAGGAGAACCAACTAATAAGGGATCGAGTGGGTAGAAAAGGCGATAGACCATCCCTATTGGATGTAGTCGGAAACGGGTTGGCGAAATACTAGCTTGTTCTTTAAAGATGGGTCGGGATGACTTCAATGAGATCGTTATAATTGTCATTAACTGATTCTATGATTGAGTGCTTGATATGCTAAAGATTTTATTGTTATGTTCTAACTATTGAATGAATATTGATGATCTGTGAACGAGATAGCGGGAGTACCCTTATTTCCCTATGATTAAGCTCAGCTTTTGTGGAACCGCCCCTTTCCTTATGAATCCTTTGATAGTTCAATCGAGTCCTCCCTTCGAATATCGGTCTCCTCCACGGGAAATCGGGTTGGTAAGTATAGTGTTTCGGAAATCATGGTTGGTTATGAGGGTTACTTGGGGAGAGTATCGAAAGTTGGCTTTTGATGTCATTCCAAGTTAGAAAGTAAGTGTTTCCGAGGTTGTCCTTATCAATTCTTATGACGATTCATTAGCGTCTTCTTACCACGAAAAGCCGTATCCGAGTCTCACGGGAAAGATGGGTGATGAGTCAGTTAGGGAGAGTCAATGTTGCCCTTATGGACTTCTATCGGGTTATCTTGATTGCTCTGTCCATGATTATGTGATCTTATATGCATTACTCCTTGATCAACAGTTTGACCCTTAGTTTGAAATTGTGCTTACGTGCCTTAATGTTCATAATGACTATTGTATGGGTTCGAGCTACATTTATCATACCCAAGTCATCCCGACATGATTTACTTAGTATATTGCATCGTCATACTAGGGCACGAATAAATATGTCATATGCTAGGATGTCGTCTAATTGATGTCCTTCCTGTGAATAGGTTCATGATAGTGTGATTGTTCAGTCCTAGTATCATGATAGAGTGAGTCCCTTACTTGATGGATACGTGTTACAATTTGATGTCAACGTGCCTTATATGCTACGTAATTCCCTGTACACGTTATGATGATGATCTTTAATGTGAATTCGTAGTTGTATAACATTCTGTACCCATGCTTGTCTCATTGCTTAGGTCTCGTGTTATGCCTTACTTTCTGTCATGGTTATAGGTTGTCATAGCATGTCTACTTGGCCTATTGTATTGCTCGTATGATTGGTTAGAAACTTGAACCACATGATATGAGTCTATATGATTTTTACTTTTTCTAAATTAGGTCCATGATAGTGTGATCGACCCTTCTTTATATGAATGCCTCATAAGATGTGCTCTTTAACATGCTAGCCAATGATGCCTCGATGTTTATCATTCATCTTGTGACAAGAATCTATAGCATGCCCATCTATTCCGAATTCGTCAGATTAACTATTGTTGATTATTTTGCAAGTTAAAATTGTGTGTGATTAGTTGTGTTGAACGGAGAATATGTGTTATAATTGAACCTTGAGGAATGCATGTTTTGTCATATTATGTGTTGATTCGAGCTCATGTCCCCATATTCTAGTCATGTCGCCATGTTGCTTAGACTTGCTCTATAACTCGTTGTGTTTTCCTCCCGTGCCACTATGTCGTTGAGATGTGATTGAATGAACTCTTGCATACCGTCGTATTAACCAGTCAAGCGCATGTATGTACCATATGTTATATTGAACCACTAGTAACATGTTGGGCCCTTGGTTGTGACTTGTGCGAATTCTACTTTGCCTACGTTATTGTTGATTCACTCTTGGACTAGGTACCTGATAGTGTGGCTCTTTCCTCTTTCTGTTCTCTTAACATGTTTCACTCGTCCTGATGAGTTTAATGATGAATTCGATGATTGACTAGCTTTCCATGATGATCAAACCAAGCATACTTACATGGTAAAGATGTCTATTACTTTATGATATCCTCTCGTGCTTCCATGAATGTATGATTTGACACCTCGCTTGATCACACATCACTCTATATCCTGATTTTGCAAATACATGACGCATGAATATCGGAATGAACCTAGTTGAATTACTCTAGTTGTACTCAGGTTCGATGTGTGCTATTAGTATCATGTGGAGCTTATGACTTCCAATATGACCTACTGAATGATTTCATATCATGCTTGTTCTATATTGTGACAGCTATCGTACCATATATGTACACTATGATGGTTCTTTCTTAGCATGATTATAACCTAGCATCCATGATATCCCTCTTGTTCCTTTTGATGATGCCTCATGTTTCGTGAACATTATGTTGAACTCCTCTTAATGAATCTTGACTATGCTTGTATCGCATTATGTATCGCTAGTATCATGTAGGATCTATGCTCTCTAAATGAATCTCGTCATAGGATTCCGTGCCATGCTTGACCTAATATGTGATCATTGCTATTAGATGTGATAGTTACTATGCTGCTCTTATGTGTCCTTGAATGACGCGTCATCTGATTGTTATAATATACCTTGCCATGATATATTTGACTCATTTGGTTATTTGTATACCATGCTTTTACATTGTTCATATGCATGATGATCGTTATCTTCACTGAATCCCGCTTGACTTTGAATCTTATATGATCATTGTTGGTTCCGCTATCTTGCTCGAAGTTACTAGGCAGATCTGTTTCCATGGAATACTAGAATGTTAGCTTGTTTCACAAACATCAGCGTAGGACTTGATTGTGTCTTTAATATGAATACGACTGTTGCCCCGAGATAGGTACATGTTAGTGTGGATTGACGTGATTGATATGCTCCATATTGAATTCGTGCGTGTTTGTCAAAATCGTAACCTAATAGACTTTCTTGAGGGCATCGTTACTAATTCCGAGTCGGAGTCTTGTCTCTAGTCATGTCGTCTTTAGCGTTGGCCTATTCCGTCTCCGAAAGAAACATTGGGTCGTCCGCCCTTGTCACTCCCCTATCTCCGCTAACTTGAACTCCTACGCGTTACATTGGACGAGCGACCACATGAAAAAGGGATCGGGAAGTCGAATAGCGATAGAGCAGCGTAGCGGAAGCGTGGGCCCATAACCCACGGGCCTCGGGATCGATAATGTCGACGGAACAAGCTCGCTTTGAGGATCACGATTGTTGAGTACGATATGACTTGCAGGTGGGAACGTCCTCTATTCGAATTGCTAACCCTTTCTGAGCTTGTTGATGATGATATTGCACTGACTTGATGTTGAAAGCTGCTTGTTGATGTGATGACTGTTGCTTGATTGTCTGTTGACTATGATGATATGATTCGATGTCTTACAATCCTAATGTGCCATGATGACTTGATGTTATGCTATTCTGAGTTGCTAAGCATGATCTAAATTCCTTTCCTATATAGTATGAACTGCAAATGTCGAGAATCTGAACTGGTTATTAGGTAAGATTATGATGAAACTTGCTAGTTTGAATTGACTTTATTCATATATGGTGTTATGTGATAATTTCGAGCATGACGGTACATTGAGACTTTTGATACTTGTTGCAATGCTTAATGATGCTAGTTGATATGATGTAGTCCTTATGTGCAATAATGTCCATGATTGCTTCTTCTTTGAACATGTGAGTGAAGTCCTTTTGGTTGAGCGGTCAGAGAGTGGAGAAAGGTTTTGAGTGATTAGAATGACCGACGGTGGTAAGGGAAAGTTGCAGAAGAGGGGTATTGACTTATGTTGGACTGAATGGGTTCGGGAATTATAAGAGGTAATGCTTGATGATTTCGATGAGCTCCTAGGTGAATCTCGGATACGGGTATGGTTAGGGATAGGCTGGTTAGGTAGTGACCGAGGAAATTTTATTGAAGATGCGTGGTTAGAAGGGTTCTACGTTGTGATATCTTGGGAAGAGCGCGAAATGTAAGAAATGACCTTGTGGATAGCGGGAACGTAGTATACAGGGATGCTCGGGTGTGAAAACAGAGATGAGGGTTGGATTTTTAGAGGTGGATTGCTAGTGAGAGTGCTTGGAGAAATGAGGGGTGAGACTGGAGTATCAAAATGAGTTGGGGTTCTTTGGGGATATTATCCGAGTTGGTGAGTTTAGATAAGGATTGGTTTTGGCTTGGGAGTTGGGGACGAGCGAGCGGGGTTGCGTTTATTTTGCCTGGTGATGATGTGAAAGCTTTCTTGATTTTGTGTTTTATTAAAATGACCTGGCATGATATTAGATAGCGACCATGATAAACCTGTTGTGGCATGATATTCCATGTTGATATACAATACTGAATCGTAATTGGTAGTGACAACTATAATCATGATATAATGATGCAGTGCTATCCTACTATGTTGTTCTAGAAGCATGTTATGATGTGTTGTATGAATCATGAGATGATGATATGTTGATTATGTGAAAACCTGATGTTATATTACATGGCTGATAAGCATGATTATGAATAGGTAAGTAATGACTATGACTTGAAGCATGAAAATGACTTGTATATATATATGAGATAATGGTGCGTGATTGCTAAGTGATCGTTATATGACATTGTATGAGTTGAGATGATGTTTTGAGAGTATGCTGACGTTTTGGTGATTCACATATTGACTGACTTTTCCTTTGGCTGAATCTTAATAACCTGACCTTGATGTGTTGATGTGTTGACAATGGGTTTTGGTTCATTAATTCTGTGATGAGAAATACTTTTATGACCTTTGGTATGATATGGAGATGTGATGTGACCTTGTGGCACTACGATGGTATATGTTGAGACTTGCCTTATGATGTGTTGATTGGAGATTGGTTGGTTATACAGTTATGCATTTCTTATGGCTTATGCATCTTGCTTGAATTGAGACTGGTAGATTGATTCGATTCTGGAAACTAGGAAGAGAATATGGGATTAGCCCTTAGAGGTGGATGATTCCACCTCCTACCTTCTGAATCTGATTGACTGGTTTGCGAGAAGCTGATTTGGTTTTCGGAAGAGTTTGACGAAATCTTGATTTGGGAGGATTTGATTTGTTTTTGGTGTAAAGTTGCTTGATTAAAAAATTGAATTTGAAGATTTTGAGCGGTTTTAAAAATGGCCAACTTGGGGTTTTAAAGAAGTTGAGAATTTCAATGATTTGGATGACAATCTTTCCATTTATAAAACGCTTTGAGGTTTTTACGAACTGGATTTACATTATGGTGTCTCACGAAGTGGATACAAGCATTGTATAGGGGCGCTTATAGATTGCTTGCTAAGACCTAGTCGGACGCTATAATGCTTTTAGAGTTGTGATACTTCCGAAAGGTCGAAGCGAGGATGTGATAAGGGCGCTTATTACACACTTCACAAGACCAATTGGAGATGTCACGACCGTGACTAGGATGTTGTGAGAATTTCGTAAGACGCAACCGAGACGATTACAAAATCCTTGGACATGGTCCTCGGACTCACCGACTTCAAACTTCTCCCCATTGTTTTAAATGATTTTAGTCTCGGGGGCAAGACTTGTTTTTAGAGGTGGATAAATGTAAAGATCGAGTATTAATAAAATTAATTTAAGCTACGAGTATCGAAAAAAATTATTTAATTCCGTTATCTTAAAATTAGTCATTGAAATTTTATTTAAATTCGATTTAGTCGGGATTCGACCGGGCGAGCGGGTTTCGAGATATTTGTCGGGTATTCAAAATATCTTGTAAGGACCTCTTTTAATTTCTATTTTATTTTTATATTCTCTCTCTCTCTCTCCCTCCCTCTCTCGAAAATATGTCCCAAATAGGTTGGTCCCCCTCCCCCCTCCCTCTTTTGGCTTGCAAACCTAGGTGCACCACCCCTCCTCTCCCTCTTTCTATTTACAACCCACAAAACACCCCTCTCCTCTCCTCTCACTTGCCCTCTGCAACCAAGCAGCCCTTTGGGCTCTCCGTTCAAGCCTTCGACCCCCGAGCACCTTGCTCAGCCACCACCAGGAACCACCTTCACCTCCACTATCTTCCTCCACCATGAAGCCCACCGCGGGCGGCGCCCATCCCCTGTTTTCACCAAGCTCCAACAGCTTCCACTCCCTCCTCCTTCCTCCGAGCAGTAGCAGCAGCACCCAGGAGCCTCGACGAACCCAAGGAGCCACCCAGGAGGCCGGAGCCACCGTCGAAGCCACGAGACATCATCCCCCTCCCCTGTTTCATCCTTAAGGTCGAGTCCATTTTTTTTATTCGATTCCGGTTCAAATCTTGTCAAAACCATTTCTTTTGCTCATCCCTTACTCCTCCTAGGGCTCCTTCCTCGTCGTCAAGCCGGAATCCGCCATTGAAGCCCCAGAGGTCCTCTCGGAGTCGCTCGGTGAGTCTCATTCCTCTGGCTCTCCTTTACTCGCATTTACCTTCTTTCGGGTCCTGGGTGGTCGGAATGGTGTGCTGGTCCGGGGAAGAACGGGTTGGGTCAGAAGGAAGCTCTGTGGCCTGGGTTCCTTCCTCTTCTCCTCCATTTCCGCTGGCGAGCTCAGTTGCTGAAGCAGGGGAAGAAGACGCAACTCTTCTTTGTGTGGGCCTAATTTCTGGGCCTAAATTCTCGGCTCTGGGCCGGATCTGCCCCATCCTTTTCGGATCCCGTCTTCTTCCTTCTCTTCTTCTTTCCTTTGGGCTGGGTTTGCTTCTCGGTTGGGAGTGTTTTGGATCCAGGTCATCGGTTGGGCTGGGTAATTCGGCTGGGCTGGGTTAAAGTTTGTTGGGTATTCATTTGGCATGTTATGTTTTATTTTATGGTTATTATAATTGTTAAGTTATTATTATTATTATTATTATTATTATTATTATCATTATTATTATATTTATGGGATTTTGTGAGATAAATATATATTCTGAAAATATAAATATATTATTTTACATGGTCTAAAGGTAATGTTATTTGAAATGGATTATTACATGATATATTTTATAAGGGTGATTTTAAGATATGGATGGTAAGTGTAAATTATTTGAATATTATTATTATTATTTTGGGATTTGTTATAATATTCTGGAAATTTATCATTTTATATTGTGGTTGTTTTAAAATAATATTAATTAGATTACTTAATTGATGCATTTTATGAGGATTTAACTATGTGAATTGGGAATTTTTAAAGTGAATTGTTGGTTTTGATTTATAAATATGAGGAGTTATGAGGATTTAAATATGACTTTTGGAAATTGATTTTAAGGTTTAAATGTTTAATGTCGGGATTTAGATAAGCGATTTTAAAAGAGTTGTTTGGTTTTCTAAGTTGAGTTCCTTGAGAGGTTGTTTTGAAAATGAGATGATGAGATGAGATGAACATGAAATGAGATATGGTTTGTGATGAAATGAGATATGGTTTGTGATGAAATGAGATGGAATAATCTGAAATGGGATATGAGCCGAGATATGAATGATAGTTAGGGGCGCCTTGTGTGAAATAGGTAGACTTATGCATTTATATGTTATTAGGTGTTTGTGAATGTTGGACGTTGCTTGCTATCGGTGATTGATTTCATGGATTCTGCTCTACCTTGTTCTCTGCTGTTCGGCTTATTCAGGTAAGTTCCTTTATGGGCTTACTCAGATTCAAAAGAGATTACCGGCTTGTGAATGTATGACATACTAGGTGTTGCATAAGCATTAAAGCATGCCATGTAGTATCATGCTAGGTTGCACTTGTGATTGAGAATTCTATTTCTTTACGCGTATGAAACAGAACGGCCGTATCTGTGATAGTCCTAGAGTCTTTGCTAGGGTCATAGGGTAGCCCACCCCCATCGGGTGCCCTGAGTCTATCGAGTCGATATGAGCATGATGATAGCCCAGCACCATCGGGCATGTTTATTTTAATTTATGTTATGATGATGAGACATGATATGATGATGAGATATGATATGATGATGAGATATGATATGTTATAGCATCGAACTGGCCAGTCTCTGCAATAACGGAAAGGGGTGCAGAGGTAGGAGAGGGATATGCCACTTGGCATTCTTTCGGCGCCTTTACAGTTATTTCTCGCATATTGTAAATGAGGATCATGCTAGTGTGATTTAACTTCCGCATCTACATCATCTTTATTATTAGCATATGTGTTTGTTCGCTTGCTGGACAGAGCGTGTTGGGGCCTCGGTCTGACCCCGCTCACACCAATTGTTTTTAGGTATGATTGCTCCCTGTTTATATGGCGTGGGAAAGTCCCCCGGCGATTGCAAAGAAATCTGTCTAACCCCGCTAATCTGGCCATACGACTTTAGGATTTTGTTTTGGTTTTGACCCGGCCTTGCCGTGGCTTTTGTATCTAAACCGTATTTCCACTTCACTTTCGTTTAAACTTAATTTATGAAACTTCGACTGATTAGAGGTTTGAAACCTCGACCCGTACCTGAGTTGCAACATCCGAACGAAGGTATCCGACCTTCGAAACGTATCCCGGATATTTATATCCGGGCCGTTACACCTGACTCCCCTATACTATAGCGAGGGTCTTGGCTATAAATTTATTTGGTCGAGAAACCCTCTCGTCAAACCCCTCGTCAGATCTTGCTTTCCGGGTTCATGCTGATGTTTGAAAACATAAGGGATTAGTGTTAAGAAGCAGGATTCCGCACCCAAAACATCGTGAGGTCCACTGGAGACCCGAGGTTAGGACCCCTGCACCTATCCTATAGCCTAAGAGATGTGAAGAATTGAGTACTTAAAGTAAATGACAATATGACAAATACTCTAGAAGGGGGTCTGAATAGAGTGTGGAAGATTTTCGCAAAGTCTCCTGTAGCATCAACTTCAAGGGCTTTATAACGGATCTCAAGGCCTTGAACTCGACTTTAAAGTCTTGAACTAGATCTCAGGCTCTTGAACAGAACTTAAAGGGTCTAGAGATAGATGCAGTAATCTGTTTGACTCGCGAAAACAAAATGTTAATTATAAGTGCAGAAATAAAAATAATAAACACGTGAATTGTTAATGAAGTTCGGCTCTTAACCAGCCTACGTCTCCGCATAGGGTTAGTAGCACCGAATAATATATCATCTACATAAATTTGCACAACTAACAAATCATTGCCTCGAGTTTTGATAAACAAAGTCTTGTCAATCAAACCATGTTTAAAACCAATTTCAAGGAGATATTTGGACAATCTCTCATACCATGCCTTAGGGCTTGTTTGAGACCATAAAGTGCCTTGTCCAATTTATAAACATGATTTGGAAAATTCTCGTTTTCAAAACTAGGAGGTTTTGCAACATACACTTCCTCTTCTAAAATACCATTTAGAAAAGCACATGTAACCTCCATTTGAAAAAGTTTAATACCCATGTAAGATGCAAAAGCAAGCAACATACGGATATCTTCTCACCTTGCTATGAGAGAAAAAGTCTCCTCGTAGTCAATACCTTCTTCTTGATTGTATCCTTGTTCGACGAGTCTAGCTTTGTGATGTACATATTTGTACCTATTTTATTCGCAAGTTTTGATTTCTTATTTCTTTCGATTCCTCAAATAAAGGTTGAAAATAAGATAAATTTATGTAGAATGAGCTAACGTGCAAGAAATAGAGTCTGCACAAGTTTTGGTCTAACTATGTAGGAATTGGAGCGTTTTCGAGTTGCTTCTTTTTTTCTTTTTTTTCGCGTCACCACTTCGACACCAGAGTTGTTTTTTTTTGTTTTTGTTTTCACATTATCACTTCGATATCGGAGTTGCTTTTTTTCCGTGTAAGCGAAAAATGTTGAAATGCTGAAATGTTGTAATGATGAAATACTGAAATGCTGAAATATATGGTTGTGTGTAAGATATAGTAGCTCATACAATTTTATAGGAATTAATTTTAGCATTTCAGCATACGAATTTTGCTAATAAAGAATTAATTTCAGTATTTCAGCGTTCTACAAAAAGTTTTAGTAAGGCAAAGAAATTGCTGAAATTGCCAATATCCAAATCTCTCAACAAAGCATTAGAAGTCCAAATCAATTTCACAAGGTGAATCAATGTATTTAGGCACCAATCCACATTTAAGCATTAGAAGTCCAAATCAATTTAATCTTTTTCCGCATTTTCATCTGAAGAGGTTTATTTTTTAATAAAAAAAATTATCATCTGAAGAGGATTTCCGCACAGTAACAATGGTAGGAGCACAATACCATGGCAGACAGACGATGACGCGGATGTCGGAGCCACCAACCTCCTCTCATCTCCTCTTTTCGGAGACTCTCTCCGTCCTCTCTTATGTGTTCCTCCAGTTACGATTGATTTTGAGGCCACCAGCACCGAAAATCGGAAGCAATCAGCACAGGAAATCAATGCCACCATCACCGCAAATCGCAACCATCGAAATTGGAATCCTTCCTAATCCTTCCTCTGAATTCTTCCTAATCGAAATCACAAATCACAGCACAGGAAATTGGCCATCAAAATTTTCTTCAACTTCGAGGCTTCAAATTCTGAGTCCTGGAGAACTTATCGGCGACTTCAAAGATGGAGGAAGATGGTCCGCAAAGAAGAGGCGGCGAGAGGAAAGGAAGAGATGAGCGACCACGTCATCCTCGTCGAGCACATGAGATAGGGAGGCGATCTCGTCCTCATCGAGCTCGATGACGATCAGATGGACTCGAAGCATGGAGAGGAGGCGCTTCATGACGTGGAGAGGAGGATCTTCATCGGCATCATCTTCCCCTCCAGATCCAGATCCAGATCGGCGATGATTTCGTGGCCCTGGATCGGCGATGACGTGAAGGTGTTCTTCTGTCCTTGCCTCCGCTCCCTCGTCCTGGTGCTGAGCCCGGTCAAACAGAGAAAGCCATAGCCATCGCTATCGGCTCCCTTTCTTAGTTTGACGCCATCGCCATCGCTGTAGATCGGAGAGATGGCACATGGCTGCCAGATTTCGGTGAAGAAAAAGATGGGGGGGGATTATAATTTAGGGTTTGTTTAGATGGACTTTTTACCAATAAAACAAATCCGTGGACAGTTTTTAAATTTGGTCCGAAAAAATGGCTTGTGACGCAATTTATTCTTTATAAAAATCACAAAATAAAATTCACCCAAATGTGAATTTTTGACAAGTTTAAAAATAATAGTACTCCCACTCTTCCTTTTTTTTTTGAAGAAAATCATTAAATAAGTATATCATTATTTATGGGAGACATCCCTATTCCCAAAGTACAAAATACCAATATATAATCAAAACGGTTGGTATACTCATAGATTTGCTTCTCAACACCAAACATTTATATATAACTGATAGTTATCTCAGTTATCACCACATTAACATTAGCCTTAGCATTAGCATGAACAGAATTTCTATTTATCCTAGTTATCACAGCTTTAGCAGAAGCAGAATTCCTATTAATCCCAATAATCAAAGGATATATTATAGGTATCTCTGTCAGGCAAAATGCCTATGAAATTCATGATATCAATCAAATCAAAAGACCTCCACAACTTATCAGTCTCACAACATGTTATAATAGTTATTTAGAGTTACAGTAGCCATATATTTTTACTAAAGCATATTGTTTACTCGGAATCATTACAGCAAGAGAAATAGATAGATCAGGAAGGAAAACTTGAGGTATATGCCAGTGGCGGGAGGAATGTCGTTAGGTTTCCACATCACCAAAAGTAATAACCCAAACTAACTAGCAAACTAGTATAGTGGATAAAAAGGGGTTGAACCCACAGAGAATCAAGTATTTCTATTGCAATGTGTATTTATTAATATGAAAGTAAAGACGATATATGAATGTAAATAGGCAATAAGGAATATAGATGAAGTATGATGAATGTTAGTAAGAGCGAATAAAGGGTAGAAGAAGAGTGTGGTTTCATCTACAATTTGCAACAATGGTTGGTTTTATTCGACCCTTGACTCAATTCCCAATTATTCAATCTCAATTTGTTATTCCAACTTTGGTTTATATGAATTGACATTCCTCGCGGAGATGACAATCCATATAGGCGGAAAGGTCGCCCAAACTGTCATTACCCTACACAATCAAGATCATCCTCGCGGAATCACCCAATTATGCTTGCTACAAAAAGGTCTAATTATTCTCGCAAATCAATTGAAACCCTAGCATGATGCAATTCTACAACGATGCGAACCAAAGTAAAACTGACAACATAAATCAGCGCAAGGACAATGAAATAAACATGGGAGTAATATAGAAATCAAGTCTCACGACTCCACCAACCAAGTCTTGAATTGAAGACAAAACCAAGAGAATCCTAGGTATTCATGACGTACCTTGGATCCCTCAACATCAAATCCTCTAAAGCGTTCATAATCTAATTTAGTGCATGAATTATTAGAATGTTAGTTCTCCATTAGTTCCCCTCAAACGGCTGAGAATACGTCTAATATAAAGCCAAAGAGTCGTCCAAAAACCCTAAAAGATAGATAAGAGTTCCCATAAAGATAGACTTGGGCCGCGTATCGCAAATCCGGATCTGACGAGACTGGCGGGCGCCGTTATTTAGGCGGCATGCGCCGTCCGTACGGATTGACAGAATTGACGGACTGAACTTGTAACACACTTTCTGGAGTCACCCTTTGTCCGATTGATGCATATGAATATGCGTTGGAAAGTTCTTTTCAAGCACTACGGTTCTCATGAAGACCTGAGAAGCTAATTCCAACTTCTCATAACCTTAAAGATGGGATTTCTCCATGTTCTCCATTTCCGCTCTTGTTCCTTAGCTCTTCTTTGTCCATTTGCTCCGCGCTTTCTCCACCTTTTGAGGCCGAATCTTATAAACTACAAATAAAACTAAAAACCGTAGATTCCGAACTTCGAATACCAAATGATCAAGAATATGAATAAGCTTATTAAACATGCAATATGAATACTTAATAGGAATTTGGTTTGTCCATTTGCTCCGCGCTTTCTCCACCTTTGGCTCAATAGGAATTCGGTTTCTGCTTAAGCTGTGATAATTGGGATAAATAGAAATTATGCTAATGCTAATGCTAATGTTGTGATAACTGAGATAACTATCAGTTGTATATAAATGTTTGGTGCTGAGAAGCAAAGCTATAAGTATACCAATCCTTCTGATTATATATTTGTATTTTGTACTTTGGGAATAGGGATGTCTCCCATAAATGATGATATACTTATTTAATGATTTTCTTAAAAAAAAAAAAAGGAAGAGTGGGGGTATTATTATTTTTAAACTTGAAAAAAATTCACATCTGGGTGTATTTTATTTTGTGATTTTTATAAATTTGTCTGTAATGTATATCTTTTGAATTCAAGTTGTGTGGACTGTGGAGCGGCCCAAGAGGTAGACTAGAAAATGGTTTATATGTACATGGTGTTGTTCTGCTGAATAGTGTTTTTAGAGGCCATGGTTGCTGCTTTTTAAGTGTTGTGATTGACAGATTTTAACTAACTGTGCACAAATGCAATATTTTCATCTGTTCCTTCTAAGTTCTACCCTTTTATCTGACATTACCACCCCCTGACATTCTTTTAACCTCACTTTGTAATTATTGATGTAATAATATGTGAACCTTATGATTACTTTTTATCCAGATTTTTATACATGGTCAATAAAAAAGGTTATATACACTATTATACAAAGGCTAAATGAGATGATTTAGGAAACAACCACTTCCTTCAATCCCTTGTTTTGCTTTGGGGTTCATGAATGCATATATGAACCATAAATGAGGATTTATAGTGTAAGACAGATGGTTTCTGTAGAAGTTTGTCTTACTACTCATCTTTTATCCAGGATCCATAAATAAGATTTAACTTATAATGTGAAGAGATATATTAGAAAATCCATATAGAAGGTTATACTCTATTATACAAAGGCTAAATGAGATTATTTTTATAAATTTTTTATTATTTATTTTTGGGTAAAGGGAGCGTTTCCAGAAGTCATGCATGACTAGTAGTTGGTATTCTTACTAATTTAAGCAAAAAATCATGTCATTAGTTTGATTTACGTGTAATTTGACCTTTTCAGCCCCTAAGTCTTAATAGTCACATGTGTTTCTAATTTTTATTAAATATATATGGATATATGGATCTACACTTATTCAAGTTACATATATATGGATATATTTGTGCTTAACATATATGGATGCACTTTGCCCTGTATTTTGTTTTTGCATAAGCCTTTTTGCCTTGTAATTTTTTAATTGTTCGGTATGTCAATGGTAGAAACATAAAAGTAGATGGATGCAAGTTCTAAAGAGTCCAATTTTATTTGGACTTAAGCAACTATGAAGATCTTAATTGATGTTTGCCTCCAATATCGACAAAAATATGGGCGTAACCAAAAGTTTCAATGGCCGCATAATTTGAAAGATCTTAATTGATGTTTGTTGGTAATTTATTTTTCCAGAAGATTACTTTGTTTACTATGGCCTCCAACAATAGAGCATCATTTTGGAATGATGAGTTGACGAAGAAGTTAATTGATACGCTAGAAGATATGTTGGACAAAGTTAACGAGAGGATGGCTGAAGAATTGCATGTTGGGGATGAGCTTGACTCTGATGATGATACACCATTTGGTACGGAGGCCATCCAAAACATCCTCGAACAAATGATTTGTGAAAATCAAGGTGGTCGGTAGCTTGGGAGTTTGATGGGCTTATATAATCTACTGAACGACCTAGAATTATAATAGACGTTAGTTTGGTCGCTAGCTTTTGGTACCTATGGTTTATGAATCTTGGTTGCTCCCCTATCAAAATGAGCATCTTACAACTTACATAGAAATCTTGCATTTTGCATCTTTGCTGGCTATTCATTTTGAGAAATCTTGCATCTTGCATCTTGCATCTTGCATTTTGAGAAATCTGTTTTTTTACCAAAAAAAAAAGATTTTTCTAACATGCATCTTGAGAAATCTAATTTGAGAAAACAGATTTTGAGAAATCTGTTTTGAGAAATCTATTTTTACAGAAAAAATATTTTCTGTTTTTAGAAAAAACATATTTTCTGTTTTTACAGAAAACAAAAAATAGATTTTAAGAAATATGTTTTACAGAAATATGCATCTTGCATTTTGAGAAATCTGTTTTTACAGAAAACAAATTTTTATAACATGCATCTTGCATTTTGAGAAAACAGATTTTGAGAAATTTATTGTTACAAAAAATAGATTTTCTGTTTTTACAGATGATGAAGCTCTCCCAAGAAAATTATACAAGGGACCCACTTTCGATGGGTCCCTGGGGGTTTAAACGCGGATATACATTTTTGTATTTCACGGACTTACCTGACATGCGAATCGTTTTATTCGCTATTCATCCTGGGCCGTGCTTTGTCCGCGTTCATGAAATCTACAATAACCCGACACATTCTTATGGGAGTTCATCCATTCATTTTTGGGATTAAGGGTTCATACTTGTCCGCGGAGATTCACCTTGTGTTTTGTTCGTCGCGGACGTTTAGGATATCGCACCCAATCTACCTTCTTAACTTCAGAATTCTCTGCGTTCACTACGTAGATCCCGCGGTTAACTTTTGATTTGTTCCCACTCTTCTCTCTTCTCCTTCTTCTTGTCGTGATTCCAAAAAACCGTCCCCCTTCTTATCCTGTTCAATCCCCTATTTATAGGGTTTGGCCAGTGGCCCATATTTTGACACTTGTCATTATTGAATTGACACGTGTGGTTATCGTGGGTGGTGGGCATGATGGACATGTGTCATTATCTTATGTCCGCGTCCTCCTTATCCCCCAGTTCTCCTTGGATGTCGTTTTCGTCATATCCGCGTCCGAATCTTCATCGAATTATTTCCGCATGGTTTCATCACAGCTCATCGGGTTGGGTTAAGTTCCATGAGAGCTTGAGACGATTCGATCTTTACCCGCGGAAATATGTTCCTTCCTTCCTTTCTAAGGGGGTAATTTCGTACTTCCTGTCTTGAACAGCGTTAATGGGCCTGTTAAAAGATAGCTTTAGGCCCGCTAAGGCTTTTCCACGGCCCATATTGTTTTTGTGGGGAACTGAAGAGTCGGTAATTTTCTTATAAATTACCCCGTTCCGTTTTTACTTTTTCACTTCTCATCTTTTGTCTACTTGTGGTGTTTGCTTAGTTCCTCGTTTTTTCAGAGTTTCCCGTTGGTCTCTTCGCTTCTCCGTTGAGTTTTCCGGCTGTTCGTCGTCTTCCGGTTGAGTTTTCCGGTTGTTCTTCATTTCCCGGTTGAGCTTTCCGGTTGTTCTTCATTTCCCGGTTGAGTTTTCCGGTTGTTCTTCGTCCTTCTAAGGTAATCTCAATCTTTATTCTAGGGTTCTTAATTTAGCCTTGAAATATTCTTGAATGCTGTTGTTAATATTATTATTTTTGTTAAAGAACTTTAGTTTTCCCCTTCTTAAATCCGTTTGGATCCTTCCCTTTTTTCCGGTTCTGTTTCTTTGGGGTTTTTTGATCTTTTGGTCCGCGTACGGGTTCCTTTTCAGATCAGCTTTTTAATTCCTTCAAGGATGGCTAACTTTGAGGGGAACCCAGACGCGCTGGATGAGTTTGAGAGGGAGGAAGGATGGAGAGAGGGTTTACCCTCGGTTTCAGGAGGGGGTCCTCCCGCGGTTGTTTTGGACTCTTCTTCTTCATCTTCTAGCGGGAGTTCATCCTCCGATTTAGAAAGTTCCTCCAACTCGTCTTCCTCCAGTATTTCCTTATTTCCAAATGGACGCATCAAGTGTGAATCCCTAGGCTTTTTACCTAGCCTTGGATTTTGAAGATCAGCTGCAAGAACGAGTGAGTTACCTTCTTTTTCCTTTTGAGAAGGATTACTCTTTTCTTCATATCTTATTCGTTTTTGTTCTCTCCCAGTCGCTCCCTGCTCTTTTTGAGGATGAGACAGGTGTTACAGACCCAACTCAAGTCTTTTTATCCCTGGGCTCAGCTGTGGATTCCCCAATTCAAATAGTCAAAAGAGATTATGGGATATTTTGGCTTGTTGGTGGTTAGAGTGATTTTGTTGCATCTCAAGGGCTAGGAATGGGGACAGTCATGGTTTTTCGCCATCGTGGTGGTGTTTACTTCGACGTACGTGTGCTTGACGAGGGATCCATTTGTGTGGAGAACGGTTGGGTTATGTCGCCTCCGAGGCCGGTCATCCTCCCAGATGTGTGAAATCTTTTATGTAGTTGTTACAACGCTTATCTGTGTCCTTCTTATTTATTTATGTGTGTTATGAGACCGACGGATCGAATGTTTCTCTTGTGACGCTTATTCGTAGTTGTACTCCTTGGAGTTTTTGGATTTATGATCATAACATTAAACTCTGTTACCAATTATTTTGATTTTTGAGGAGTCGCGCATCCCGGTCAGAGGAGCGACACGGAGAAATCTCCGATGTTTGTTGTCTTCACGCTCATTGGCTCGACCTTGAGAGATCAAGAGTCTCAATCAAGGGAGCGACGCGGAGTGAGCTCCAGCGTCAGCTATCTTCACGCTCGTTGGCTCGGCCTTGAGAGATCAAGAGTCTCAATCAAGGGAGCGACGCGGAGTGAGCTCTAGCGTCAGCTATCTTCACGCTCGTTGGCTCGACCTTGAGAGATTAAGAGTCTCAATCAAGGGAGCGACGCGGAGTGAGCTCCAGCGTCACCTATCTTCACGCTCGTTGGCTCGACCTTGAGAGATCAAGAGTCTCAATCAAGGGAGCGACGCGGAGTGAGCTCCAGCGTCAGCTATCTTCACGCTCGTTGGCTCGACTTTGAGAGATCAAGAGTCTCAATCAAGGGAGCGACGCGGAGTGAGCTCCGGGGTCAGCTATCTTCACGCTCGTTGGCTCGACCTTGAGAGATCAAGAGTCTCAATCAAGGGAGCGACGCGGAGTGAGCTCCAGCGTCAGCTATCTTCACGCTCGTTGGCTCGACTTTGAGAGATCAAGAGTCTCAATCAAGGGAGCGACGCGGAGTGAGCTCCGGCGTCAGCTATCTTCACGCTCGTTGGCTCGGCCTTGAGAGATCGAGAGTCTCAATCAAGGGAGTGACGCGGAGTGAGCTCCAGCGTCAGCTATCTTCACGCTCGTTGGCTCGGCCTTGAGAGATCGAGAGTCTCAATCAAGGGAGCGACGCGGAGTAAGCTCCAGCGTCAGCTATCTTCACGCTCGTTGGCTCGGCCTTGAGAGATCAAGAGTCTCAATCAAGGGAGTGACGCGGAGTAAGCTCCAGCGTCTTTTAAAGCTTTTGGTCACCCAGTAATTTATAGAAAACGCCCGCTAACCGCTCATTCAACTTCCCGCGGGGGCGATTATTAAATCAAAGGACAGTGTTTCAAAATTTACACAAAGTACTTTTTTAGACAGTCGGCGTTCCAGGTCTTGTTCAGGATTTCTCCTTTTTCATTCTTCAACTTGTATGCGCCAGTTTGAACGATGTCGGCTACTACGTATGGACCTTCCCAGTTAGCATCCAGTTTTCCTCCAGTCTGTACCCGTCGTAGGACTAGGTCTCCCTTCTTGAATTGTCGCGGCCGAACTCTCTGGTTGTGGTACCTTGCAGCCCGTCTTTTGTACTCTTCTGCTTTCAAGGCTGCCATCATTCTTCGTTCTTCCCTCAGATGCATCTCTACTTCAAGCGCTTCTTCGTTGGTCTGCGGTTTGAATCCGGAAACGCGAGCCGACGGAATCATCCGCTCAATCGGTATGACCGCATCTACACCGTAAACCAGAGAAAAGGGTGTCTCCCCTGTCGGCGTCTTCGCGGATGTCCTGTGAGACCATAGCACCAAAGGAAGGAGTTCCGCCCATCTCCCTTTGGCCGTGGTTCCCAATTTCTTCCGTATGCCTTCCAAAATTTGCCGATTGGTGACTTCTGCTTGCCCGTTCGTCTGAGGATGTGCTACAGATGAGAATTTGAGATTAATATGGAGGTCTTTACAAAAACTGCGGATGGTTTCGCAATCGAACTGAGGTCCGTGATCGGTGATGATCGACTCCGGGACTCCGAAGCGGCATACCAAGTTCTTCCACAAGAATTTCTTCACCTTTTCAGCGGTGATGAGTCCCATTGCTTCTGCCTCTACCCACTTAGTGAAGTAGTCCACAATCACAATCACGTATTTCAATTGGTCAGGCGCAGTTGGAAATGGACCTAGAATATCCATCCCCCAAAGGGAGAAAGGGCATGCACCATAGATTTCCTTCATAATTTCCGCGGGCTGATGGATAGCATTTCCATAT
Source organism: Persicaria maculosa (assembly GCA_963922045.1). Lineage (NCBI taxonomy): Eukaryota > Viridiplantae > Streptophyta > Magnoliopsida > Caryophyllales > Polygonaceae > Persicaria > Persicaria maculosa. Next base: position 3,425,487 of record OY998269.1, on the reverse strand, counting down.
TTTTGACACGCGTCACACTTCTTGATGAATTCCTGAACGTCTTGCTTCATCGTTGGCCAATAGTATCCCGTCCTCATGATCTTGACTGTCAATGCTCTCCAGCCTTGGTGGTGTGCACATATTCCAGAGTGTAGTTCTTGTACAATCATCATTCCTTCTTCTATGGCAACACATGTTAAATCAGGCTGTGTAAAACCTTTCTTGTAAAGTCGTCCATCGTGGACAGTGAATCTTGCCGCTCTTATCTTGACTTGTTTGGCCTCATGCCTCTCTGTGGGGAGAATCCCTTTTTCCAGATATTCCGCTATTGGCGTCCTCCAATCGTTTTCTCCGTTTGTTTCGATGAAGAAAACTTCTTTTACAAGTCCACGGCCTTCTCTCTTTTCGAACATGAATTCTGCGCCGACCTCGGATGGCATTGCCGCACCTACCCTTGCCAGAGCGTCTACTTGCCGATTTTCTTCCCTCGGGACTGCCGTTATTTTGAAGTTCAGAAAGGCTCTCCGCAAGGCTAGGACCTTTCTCAAGTAATCTGGCATCAAACCCGTTTTGGCCTCATATTCCCCTTCTATTTGTCTTGCCAAGACCTCAGAATCTGTATAGGCAGTTACGCTCCTAGCTCCTCGCGACAGTGTTATTTCCAAACCTGCTATGAGAGCTTCATACTCAGCCTCGTTGTTTGTTGCTTGGAAGGTGAGCTTATAAGCGTAGTTTGCTACCTGCCCTTCAGGGGATACTAAAGCTATACCAGCTCCACAACCTACTTGATTGACTGCTCCATCAACTTTCAAAACCCAACTCCCGTCTTCAAATGATGCCCGTTCTTCAAAACTTGTTTCACAGATAAAATCCGCCAAGGTTTGTGCCAGCGCTGCTTTCCGTGGTTTGTAGTCGATGTCAAACTCCGACAATTCCACTGCCCATTTTGTCATCCGTCCTGAGAGGCAAGGGGAGTGCAGGATTTGCCTTAAAGGTAGGTTAGTCAAAACCTAGACTGGGTGGTCTTGGAAGTAAGGCCGTAGTCTCCTTGCCGCGAATACTAAGCACAGAATCATTTTCTCGATCGGTTCATATCTTGTTTCAGCATCTTGCAAGACCCTGCTTACGTAGTAAATTGGATACTTCTCTTCGCGGGTGAGCACTGCACTGATGGTTGCACTCCTGACGGCCAAGTAGAGGTGTAGGTCTTCAAGTCTTTCTGGTTGGTGTAGGGTTGGCAACTTTGTCAAGTAATCTTTCATCCCTTCGAAGGCTTACTGCAGGTCCGGCGTCCACTGGATGGGCCCTTTCTTTTTTAGCAGAGCGAAGAAAGGAAGAGATTTATTTGCGAGGCAAGAGCAGAATCGGCTGAGATAGTTGACAGCGCCGTTGAGAGCCTGGACTTCCTTGATTGTTCTGGGTGGACGCATGCCTTGAATCGTTGCAATCTTCTCAGGGTTTACATCTATTCCTCGCTGGCTAACCAAGAATCCCAAAAATTTCCCAGAGTCAACGCCGAAAACACACTTTTCCGCGTTCAGATTCAATCCTCCGCACCTCAGAGAGTCGAAGGTCTCCTGTAGATCAGCAGCGTGATCTTCTGCCCTCAAGCTTTTTACCACAATATCGTCCACATAGATTGATATGTTTCTCCCAGTTTGGGCTCGAAAGATCTTGTCAACAGTCCTCTGGAATGTGGCCCCTGCATTTCTCAGTCCGAACGACATAACCTGATAGCAGAAAATCCCCTGATTTGTGATGAAGGTTGTGGCCTTTTTATCAAGCGGATCCATACGGATTTGGTTATACCCTGAATACGCGTCCAGAAAACTGAGGACGGCGTTCCCGGAGGTTTCATCAACCAACTCATCAATTGAGGGAAGTGGGTAGCTATCCTTGGGACACGATTTGTTGAGATCAGAAAAATCGACACACATACGTCACTTCCCATTTGACTTTCTGCCCAGAACCACATTGGACAGCCATTCAGAGTCTTCTACTTCCTCAATGAAACCGGCATCCAGTAATTTTTTTGTTTCTTCTTTCGCGGCGAGGGCTTTTTCAGGTGCCATCTTTCTCTTTTTCTGAGCAATCGGTCTAGCATCATGTTTTATCCTGAGTGTGTGCAAGGCGATTGACGGAGGAACTCCCAGTAGATCTTTTGGTGACCAGGCGAAGATGTCTCTCGACCTTGCTATTATATCAATGACACGCTCCTTCTCTTCGGGTTCTAATGCTTACCCCATATATACTCTTTCTTCAGGGTTGGAGAATGGGAAGTGAACCTGTTTCTCATCAGCGGTTGGAATTTCTCTAGCCGCGGGTCTTACCTCCAGCTCTGCTTCAGTACAGGTACCCTCTTCATCGGTCTCTTCCACAAGCTCTTTCTGCGGGTTTTCTTTGTTCTTTTCGGTCGTGCTCGCGGCATATTCTTCAACCTGCATCACTTCTCTTTTCTTTTTCAGGGATGTTAGGTAGCAGCTCCTACTCTCTGGTTGTTGTCCGCGGACCTCGCCTACTTCTCCTCCTGTTACTGGGAACTTGGCCAAGAAATGGTAGATAGAGACCACCATCTGGAACTTGTAGAGTGATACTCTTCCTAGCAAGGCATTGTATACTGTTGGGACTCGCACAACGGTGAAAACTATGTTCTCCATCCTTCGTATTGGCGCCGATCCGAGCACCACCGTTAGTTCAATGGTTCCTGCGACTGGTATTTCGTCTCCAGAGAAAGCAACTAGTGTCTCCGAGTATGGCTTGAGTGCCGTTGCCGAGACTCCGAGTTGCAAAAAGGCTTCCCATGCAAGTATATCAACTGATGACCCGGTGTCAATGAACACCCTTTTGACAGTCTTGGTTGCTATCTGAGCATGTATGACCAGTGGGTCGGAATGAGGCATTCTCACATCTTCCGTGTCTCCTGCTGAGAACACCAGCTCCGCGTGTGGTGTGTGGGCAATTCGCCTGCTCGTCGCAGAGGGTGGTTGTTTTCCTTCTCGTTCATAACTGTTCCTCTCCTGGTTGCTAGCTCCTGAAAGAGAGGGTCCTCCTGCTAGAGTGTCAATGTATCCTTCGGGTTCTGGGATACGCTCGACCGCGGACCTTAACCTTCCTTCCTGCTCTCGGGGGGCCTGATTTACTGACCCCTGAGGGGGTGGGGGACCGTTATGGCGTCCTCGTCGCCATCGACGCCCCCGGCCCCTCCCTCGATATGGTTGAGGTGCCTCCCCGCGCTCCCTGTACTGGTCGGGATTCCTGTTTTGATGACGAGGATATTCCTCGTCTTGCATGTGACGCTCGACTGGGTGCCGATCGTCCCTTCTATTCTGGTGGTGTTCGCGAGGATGGTGTTCCCGGTCATGGTAATCATCCCTCCGCGGTTGATGTGTTCTATTGCGGTCATCTCCTTCTCTTCGATCATTTCTCTGATGACGATGCTCCTCCTTCCTGTCCGAATTGAGGTGGACCTCGTCATTTTGTCGGTGGTGTCCCGCCGACGGTTGTTTGGGCGGTTTCGCTGCCCCTTTATCCTTCCTGAACTTTCCTGCCAGCTTGCTGAAAAAGCCTTGATGCCCGCCATTTGCTCTTGAATTTGACGCGGCTACTTCTTTTGCATCTATCTGTCGAGACACCAAATCTCTTAATTGATCATAGTCCCTGGGTTTCTTCCTGAACAAGTAAGTCTTGAAATCACCTTCTGCTAGATTTCCCATGAGGATGATAGTCGCTGACTCATGATTAAAGTTCGGGATTTGAACAACTACACTGGTGAATCGGGCGAAGAAGTGACCCAGGGTTTCATCTCCTCCTTGCTTGATTGAGTTCAGGTCTAACATGGTCTTCTTTCTCGACCGCGCACTCCCAAAGTGGGATTGGAAGATCCGGTTCAAATCAGAGAAGCTGCTAACTGAACCCTTTGGTAGGTTAGTGAACCAGGTTAAGGCGATCTTGGTGAGGGTTGATGGGAAAGTCCTACATAGCATGGCATCATTGTACTCATTGATCCCCATTGCGGTCATGAAGTGACACATATGATCTTCTGGGTCCGTGGTCCCATCGTATTTCATAAGATTCACATCCCTCCATCGCTTGGGCACCGGTGCTCGGCAAATGTCCTGAGTGAAAACAGAGGGCAGAGCATCAGGGACGTCGATTTTCATTTGCGTTGAGCCAGACTTGGTGGAAGTCGATACGTCAGTTGAATGCTCTCCTCGTCGATGTTTGTGGGGTCGCATGTCAACCCCTTGCGCACCCTGATGCAAGGGATCAAATCCGTGTCCTGACGCTCCGGGTGCTGGGTTCCTATACTGATTCAAATTGATTGTCTCTGCCGCGTTTGGCTGTCCATACGCGTCACATTGCTGGTCGTGGAAGTGGGTTCTGTGTTGGCCTTGGTACGGGTTCTCATAACCATGGTAATGCCGCGGCTCGTTTATTGGTTGGTACTGGTGTTGAGGCTCTGGTGCTGGTTGATAATAGTATTGCGGCACAGGGGTTGGTTGATAATAAGGCTGAGGCTCAGGCACCTGCTGGAAGTAATAATGCGGCTCTTGCTGCACTCCATGTGGCATGTATACAGGTGGTATGTATTCCGGCACGTACGCCGGGAAATAAGGGGGCACATATGGTGATGCCCACATGGTTTGTTGTTCCCCTAACTGAAGTACGGATGGATTGTACATGCTGGTAGCCTCTTGCTCTGGCATCGTGCTTTGGCTCATTTCGTCCGAGTCTTCGTTGTTGTACATGTTTCCTATCTGTCACGAGTTACTGACAGCTTTGTTAGTAAAAATACTTGGCAGGAAGTTTGTTATCTTATATTTTAGATGAACTTTCTCATACCCCCCTTCTTCGCGGGGGGCTTTTCTAGAGACCTGTGCGTTTCCTGTAGATTTGAAAGCTGTCTAATCGGGACCGCAGGTATGCGTTGTTCTAGCCCTAAAACATATGTAGTTCATTTACTGAAAAAATAAAAAATTTAAAGTTGAACCCCTCAGGGTGAGTGGGTTCCCACAAACGGCGCCAGTGATGAAGCTCTCCCAAGAAAATTATATAAGGGACCCACTTTCGATGGGTCCCTAGGGGTTTAAACGCGGATATACATTTTTGTATTTCACGGACTTACCTGACATGCGAATCGTTTTATTCGCTATTCATCCTGGGCCGTGCTTTGTCCACGTTCGTGAAATCTACCATAACCCGACACATTCTTATGGGAGTTCATCCATTCATTTTTTGGATTAAGGGTTCATACCTGTTCGCGGAGATTCACCTTGTGTTTTGTTCGTCGCGGACGTTTAGGATATCGCACCCAATCTACCTTCTTAACTTCAGAATTCTCTGCGTTCACTACGTAGATCCCGCGGTTAACTTTTGATTTGTTCCCACTCTTCTCTCTTCTCCTTCTTCTTGTCGTGATTCCAAAAAATCGTCCCCCTTCTTCTCCTGTTCAATCCCCTATTTATAGGGTTTGGCCAGTGGCCCATATTTTGACACTTGTCATTATTGAATTGACACGTGTGGTTATCGTGGGTGGTGGGCATGATGGACATGTGTCATTATCTTATATCCGCGTCCTCTTTATCCCCCAGTTCTCCTTGGATGTCATTTTCGTCATATCCGCGTCCGAATCTTCATCGAATTATTTCCGCATGGTTTCATCAACAGAAACAGAAAACATGTTTTGAGAAATCTTGCTTCTTGCATTTTTAGAAATCTTGCATTCATCGATTGTAACAGACTTTCATAGAAAACCAGCTATTTTCTTGTTTATATATAGTTGTCAAGTACTTTCCTGTATTACTGTCAAGGTGTTTTATGCTTTGCTAATATATATATATATATATATATGTGTGTGTGTGTGTGTGTGTGTGTGTGTGTGTGTGTGTGTGTGTGTGCCCCCTTATTTCGAGTTTGTTGGGCATGTATTTCTAGCTTGATGATTCACGAATGTCCCTTGCAAGATGTAAGGTTGTGTTATCAAAGATGAAGGAAGGGAAAAACTTGGCTTTGGCTTGTTATTGAATGTGTTATTCAATTCCTGTTTTGTTTTAACTTTTCATTTTGAGACTATGTACTTTTGAGTTCGAAATGTATTTTTACATGTAATTCCTAAAATAAAGATACATGGATTAAAAACGATCTCAAATAAGCTTGAAAACGAGCTCAAAGAAATCAAAATGAGCAAAATTGACAAAACGAGCATAACAAGAAAAAACGAACAAATGAGCTTGAATTCGAGCTCGAGCTTGTCTAATTACTCCCGAACCGAATATGATCACAAAACCAAGCTCGATAAAAAAAATATCACCCCTATTGACAATGTATAATTTTGGCTTCATAGCCCGATCTTTTTGCTAGGCAATACAGCCGTGTATCTTTTCTCTTTTTATAATGGAACTTTATAGCTCAGGCGAAATATGACCGGACTGTAAAGTCATGCATCAAATAAAATAGACCCATTTTGGTAATTTTACTATTTAATCTCCAAAAAGGTTGGGTAATCAATAGTCATGCCAAACAAGATGCTTAGTCTTAAGCTAGATTATAATCTTAAACTAGATTTAAATTTTCATCTAGCTTAAAAAATGCACATGTCAAACATGCCCTTCATATTGGAGCGGTTGATGAAACGCTTCCAAAAGCTTTCGAGGGAGATGAATGCAACGCGTTTTTTAAAACGCTATTACCCTGCCAAACACCATTCTAGAGAGCGTTTTCCTAAGGAAAAGCAAAACGCTCTATCTAAAGCTACTGCCAAACAAACCCTTAAGGCTCGTTTGGTTAGCTTCCTACTTCCCGGGAAGTCCAAAATCTTAGGAAGTAAACCTCAATACATGTGTTTGGTATGATTTTTGAAAATGGAAAAACATAGGAATTTCAGTTCATGGGAATTTCAATTCATGGGAATTTCAATTCCTATGAAATGGGGGAAGTTAGCTTGTCATGAAGGGGGTAGGTAACATCTACTTCATCCATTCACTTATCCCAAATCTCCTATGAATTTTATTTTTTATTAAAAAAATCTCCAATTATTATGAAAATTCCATGTTAAACCAAACAAAACATAGGAATTGAATTCATGAGAAATTATTTCCAACCAAACACTTTTTTACCTTTCCCATGAAATAGAATTCATGAGAATTACATATCCTGGTAAGTTACTTCTCGGGAAGTCTATTTCCCACGTTTAACCAAACGAGCCCTTAATTAGGACGATATTAGGTAAAATCTCCTTAGAGCATCTTCCGTGTAAGTCATAAAATGGGTAAAAACTCCTTGAGAGGATCGGATCCGCCAACCCCTAATTCCTAATTAATCAAAGAAAATTAAAGGTGTGTAATTTGCATTATTGCGTGGCGGCATAGAGACGGCCAGCTCCTCCCTGCTTCAGATAATCCTTCCCACAACGAATTTTATTTTTTAAAAATAAGAAAAAGGAAAATCGAAGAGGCCGGCCGTTGCATAGCGGAGTGTAGTAGTTCTGTCTGAAGAGCAAATGGTGGTGTCTCTCCAAATCACATGCTTCCTCAACTGCTCGCTTCATCCCTCGTGCTCGCTGTCAATGGCGTCTCTGGCTTCAACGCCCGCCGCCGCCGCTGCCTCTCTCCGGAGGAGGAAGCCGACCGCTTCTAAACCTACTACTGTCTTCCCTGCGATTGTCTTCCTCCCGTTCTCCGATTCGCGAACCGATAGAGCAGCCAACGCCTTACGCCGTGGCCCTGCGAACGCCATTTCCGACGATGCCAAAATGCCAGCACCGGATGATCGAGTTCGTCCCTCTTTCTCCGTCTCCGCTTGCTGTTTCTTGAAATTTTGTTCTAATTGGTGCCGATTTGGTTAAATTAGGGAGGAGGTGGGAATGGCGATGGCCAGAGAAGGACGACTGAGGTTAGGACGCTTCTGAAGAGGTTCTGGAAGGTGGCCGCGCCGTATTGGTCGTCGGAGGACAAGGCTCAAGCTAGGCTGCGGTTGGCGGCGGTCTTTGCTTTGACCTTGGCGACCACCGGGATAAGCGTGGGTTTCAATTTCCTTGGTCGCGATTTCTACAACGCTCTAGCGAGTGAGTCTTACTATTTCCTCCTCCTATTTTGTTTAATCGTATTGTATGTTGATTCTTATGGAGTATTGGAATATTAACAATTACTGGCGCCTAGGAATGAGAAGATAACAGATGGAAATTGTTGATTTGATGCGAATGGCAAAGTGAGCAAGATCGAAAGAAGCACATTCTTCAGCCTAACAAACTAAACCGTGTAACTAAAAAGACTTACTGCTAAGCAGTCGTGTTAAACTAATTACATCCTAGCAGGAGGAAATTGACTAGAGAAAAGTTATAGTGAACATAGTAGGTTTGGATTAGGCCCGGAGTTTACATTCCCCATACATGAGCTGTTGGAGGTAAGCTGTTTGATTTTCAGTTTGTAATTTGTTGTTGAAGGTGAGCTGAACTTATCAATGAGCTGTATCATGATCACTGATCACTTTGAACGGATATTTCTTGGAACAGAGCAAAAGGTTGGCATTAAAAGCTTGTGGGGATTTTCTTTGTCAAATTTCTCATTGGGTTCTAGAGTCCAGAATTCTGGGACCATTCACCAGGTTTTCAGGTCCTACTTGCTGGTGAACCACGGAATATTTGAAGAGAATAGCTTGGTGGTGCTGCCACTCGGTGGCTTTAGTGACAACAGTATATTTAATTTATGTGGTAGTTTATAGAATTATAGGATGGTTGAGTTGATACAAGGGAAATGATAAATAAGTAGCCTTTTTCGCTGATGCATTTGAAGACACATGTATTCCAATATTCAAATACATCTGGAATTACATTATACTATTCAATCATTTTCTTTTATTGGGGTCTTCATATACCTTTCTTTTGACTGTTCTGTTACTGGACATGTGAATAATCATTTTTCAACAACAGATAAGGACCAGGATCAATTTACAAAGCAGCTTTTGTACTATCTTGGTGGATTTGCAGGAGGCATTCCGGTGAGCATCTGCTCCACCCTTTAGGTACTATACTGCTAGTCTTTTTTTTAGATTGTTATTGACATCTCTTTCATATAGTGACACCATCTGGCCTATTGCTGATGTATAGTATCCTTTGAAATTTCAGGCCCAGTTTTGTATTTTGATTGAGTTAAACTTATGAACTATGACTGCATAAGTAGGTTATTTTATTTACAGAGTTCATCAATTTCTGTGTTTAAAAGTCTGATAAATTCAAAATTCGTTTTATGCCCGGAAATATTACCACATGATATTGTATAAAGATTGGTTAAGTGTTGGGAATGCCTTTTAAGTTTTGGATATAGTTTATACTTTATAGGCCTAAATACAGGGGAGTTGGTGTCAACTTCATGTCTAGACAAATTTTGGACAAGGAAAACTTAATAATCCTAATTCATTTGTAGTTTCCTTTTTTCCAAATTAATTTATTTCATTTCATAAAAAAAAATTTATTTCCTTGAGGGTGGTATATGACTATTATAATAGTGGATTCCTACCAAACAGGGAAGCTGCCTATAATCCTATTTTATTTGCATTCAAATGATTTGTGTCATATAAAACAAGAAACTGTTGGATGCTTATCCAACGTCTAAAGCATCCTTTTTCACACCTGTCAACTAATATAATTAATGTATTCAAAAGTTGGAGCTTCTGCTCTAAATTATCAGATGTAGACTATTCAAGACCTAATTATTTTCTTGCGTTAATAGTGTTTCCTCCCACCGGCGCTTTTGCCTTTCAGTTATTCAACAGAAACTATAAAAACCCATTTGAATTAGTTCAAGTTATATACAAGATCTCAAACACTGATAGACACCTATAAATAGGTAGCCGTTGAACACAGCTCGCGTATTCTCTATAAAGAGTACACGACAAGGATGCTTGTTGACAGAACTGCTGTGCTTGATTCATCAATTGCAGATTTTTATCTGCATCTGGCAAATTCTTTTGTGGCAGCATGCCTCTTTGTTTTACAACTCTGTCAACCAAATATGATACTATTCATATTTAATGTCATAATTGTTCAAATCTAAATTATTAAGTATTCATATTTTACAAACTAATAAAAATTTACCAATGCATATTACTATTCATATTTAAAGATACTGTACTTACACCAACTAGTATTCACATTTAATGTTAAATATGAATACTAGTTGGTTATTCGGTTAATTGTGTTTTTTTCAATCAATCTCCCCCCTCCCTTTTTTTGATCCAAGAGTTCACAGTTGCCCCCTCTTACATGGTAAGCCTATCTATCTATCTATCTGTCTGTCTATATATATATATATATATATATATATATTCAGTCTTACCTGGATTTTCTTGCTTTATGTGCAATGTTTTATTCTCTAATGACAGATGAAGTTGATACTTGTCCTTTGCAGTTTTTTGTCTTAAGAGATTATGCGAAGGAGACCCTTTCTTTAAGGTGGAGGTCCTGGATGACAACCTATTATATGAACCGCTATTTGAAGAACCAAGCTTTTTACAAAATCCAATCTCTTTCTGTTATTGACAATCCAGACCAACGAATCGTAGATGATTTGAGTTCATTCACAGGAACTGCTTTGTCTTTCTCATTGACGCTATTCAATGCTGCAGTGGACTTGATATCATTTAGTAATATTCTTTATGGAATCTACCCTCCACTATTCATTGTACTTCTTGTATATTCAATTGGTGGTACATCAATCAGTATTTTTCTTGGAAAGGTATTTCTCTTTCAAGCTAAATTCCAATCTGGAAATCGCTCATTTTGGGTTATCTTGTTATAGGAGACTAACGCAGTTTGGTTTATAGGGTCTGGTTACCCTGAATTTCCTTCAAGAAAAGAAGGAAGCAGATTTTCGTTATGGGCTTGTACGTGTGCGAGAAAATGCTGAATCCATTGCTTTTTATGGTGGAGAAGAAAATGAAATGGAGCTGCTGGTTGACAGATTCAAAAATGCGTTTGAAAATCTAAGTGTATGTCTAACTCTTCCTTTGATTAATTTTCTGGATGGAATTACTGAACATGAAGGGAAAATAATATATCTGCAGATCAGTAAATGAACTCGAGACACTAGAAAAATGAATGCCTTTGAAGACTCCAATTTTTACTTCAGATTCATATGATTTAATTGATGTTCACATAATGATTTCTTTCTCAATGTGAATGCTTCAGTGAGTTCTAGTTCCTCAAATGCAATATCTGTGATCCTGAGTTTTTTTAATGGTTAGTTTGATGATCTTGACTTTGATGTTCCATTTTGCAGCGTCTGTTGATATTGTCAAGAAATTTAGACTTCTTCACCAGTGGCTATCGCTATCTCATTCAGATTCTTCCTGCTGCTGTTGTTGCACCAATGTACTTTTCTGGGAAGATTGAATTTGGTGTCATAAACCAGTCAGTGTCTGCTTTTAATCATATTCTTGGTGATTTTTCCCTCATTGTGTACCAGTTCCAGGCAATCAGTGCTTTCTCAGCTGTCATTGATCGTCTAGGTTTGTATTTCTACAATGCTCACTCATTGATCATCTAAGCTATCAAGTGGTTGTTGAAGAGTGATTTTCAAAGGTCGCTGGAACCAATCAATGCTTTTTTTTCCTTTTTAATTTCTTTTCCTTTTTTGAATCTCACTGGAAAGTCAGTCAGGCCATTTCTTAAAGATGAACCTGTTGTTTGTAACTTGTAAATGAAACTTTTTTATTTTATATGTATGGATCATGAGTGCATACATCAATGATCCCGTTATAAGCGGAATTTACTGGGTTGTTGTTATCTGATCAGGAGTCATTATCACTGATGAAGTTGGAACAAGAATTTGATTCCAGTGATGCCTCATTTGATTCTCCATCCTCGAAATGGAAATACTTTCTTGTAGGTCTTAATTTCACAATCTGTTTGATTGCACAGGTGAGTTTGATGATCTTCTTGACAGCTATAGCTCCTCCAACCTCTCTAAAAGTTCCGAGAAGATTCATGTAGAATACCACAATGTGAGGTCTTCTATGCAGCCATCCTTGTTGGACTCAAATGGGTCCGTGCCTCTAGACAATCATCAAATGTTAGTGTCTGTACAGAATCTGACACTAAAGACCCCGAATGAAGCTACACTTGTCATGGATTTGTCTCTGGAAATAAATCAAAATGATAATCTGCTGGTAAGTCCTCATGCTTTTATACTATTATCCTTTTTACTGACTTCCTGTCTACTCTGGCTTCAGTCTTTGTTTTCTTTCTCTTCGTTCATAGATAAGTGGGCCAAGTGGAAGTGGTAAGACTTCTTTGTTAAGAGCCATGGCTGGGCTATGGACAACTGGAAGAGGAAATATAACCTTCTATGCGAAAAATTCAGAAAACATTGAACCAAATGTTACTTCTGAGACAAGTCTATCGGGATCAACTGTCGGACAATATATGGGTGAAGAAGTTAAGATATCGATAGGGAGAAATTCCAAAGGCATATTTTTTCTACCTCAAAAGCCATATATGGTTTTGGGAACCCTGCGTCAACAACTGCTTTATCCTACATGGGCTGAATTTCAACCATCAGACATCACTGAAGCAAATGGTAAGCTTCTTGAAAACTGCAATGTTCGATTTGTCTTAGAGAGCAGGAGGAACAGCATAAGCTTTATGAATTATGATTTGCAAAAAAAAAAAATCAGGATCAATTGTCACAATTTCTGTACTGTTTTCTTCAATCAAAACTGTCAAGTGATTTAATGTAACTGCTTCAAATTTTTAGGTAATTTTACTTTGGGATGTTCGACTACTTTTCGGCTAAATATTTGTTATTTTCCCCCTTTTGGCAAATATCTTGATAGATTGCCCCCCTTTCTTGCTGCGGCATCTGGCGTCTGGGGCCACAAGGGAAAGGATTGAGAAACCCACAACAGATGATCTGGTAAAAGTGTTGGAGGATGTTCGTCTTGGGTATATTTTGCCCCGTTTGAATGGTCTAGATTCAACATGTGAGTGGTCTAGTGTTCTTTCTCTGGGTGAGCAACAACGCCTTGCATTTGCTCGTCTCTTGCTAGCAAAACCAGATTTGGTTCTTCTAGATGAGTCTACTAGTGCTCTGGATGTGGAGAATGAGGTATGTAGAGATTATTATTCTTTGAGTTATTTTCCTACACTTTAATGTAATTGTGCTCGTTAGAAACATCTCTGTTACTGCTAGCTTGTAGTGTTGTATACCAAGTAGAAATGCAAATTGAACTGGAAAAAGTATAATGATATGGATAAATACGTGGAATCAAGTTTCTGGAAGGATTTCCCCAGCTATGAGCTCTCCAAGCTGGTTAGAGATAATTGAATTCTAGGTTCGGCAAGAAAGCAATGATTATTTTGTTCAGATGTTTACCCATCTTTGGGCAACTCATCACTCTGGGATGAAATCTTAGCAGCCACTATGATTCATTTTTGTGAAATATACTTTCCAATCTTACTGCTTTAAGAACATTCCCTTAACCAACTCCATAACAATTGCCTTTGAGCTGTGCATGTGTTTGCCAAGTTTCAAGCTTTGTTGATTTGAACATTAAGGCATTCATATCAACTTCTAACTGTTGAAGATGCGTGCAGGCTCATTTGTACAATCTGATACAAGGTTCCGGTATAACATATATTAGCGTTGGTCACAGAAGAACCTTATATGACTATCACAGCACACTCTTGCAACTTAAGGCTTATGATCCGAAGGCTGCTCAACTTAACTGGAATGTGGAGCCCATCAGTAAGGAAATTCAGTACAAGCTCTCTCAGTGAGAAGCAAATCATCATGCTAAGCTGCTTTTGCCATGGTGATGTGACTTGTGAGCTTCAGGCAGGAAAGCTGTATTGGGAAACGTACATTTTATCACGTCTTTAAAAGAAAACATAACCGAATTCCTACATGTAACGATAGGACACAGCTGTTGCTTGAAGCAGTGATAGTAGCAGTAGTGGCCAGGTTCCGCTTTGCAGGTGACTGATATAATGCACTTTGAATGTTTCACCTTTTTTCTTTCAGAGGAAATAGGAGCAGGCTGAATATGCTCCTATAATATGAGATGCAGACGAGTAGAAATCATGAGATTTGTGTCTAATTTGATTAGCTTATTTCGTTTACGATTTGCACGCACTGCTGAGTGTTGGCCCTTGTGGTGTGACCTTGATTTGTCCCGGTTGCCTTGGTTGCTTTGTCACTCTTCGATTTTGTTCAACTCTTGCCATATCGTAACACCAAATCCATGGTTGTGTTTATCATGTATATATATATATATATATTTTTTTTTTTTTTTGGGTAAAGGGCAAAGATTTGGGTTGGCTCAGCCAATCAATCCTTACGAATGAGAGCATCAAGCTTTGAGCTAGAGAACAAATTTAGATGATCCGAGCCAAGCCTAAGATGAACCTCTTGGTCAACCACCATATTGCCCTCCCTTTCCAAAGACATGAGAGGAGGAGACTTTAAGAAAAGACTAAAGAAGGAGAAGGGAGTCGGAAATAGTCATCTCAATCTCCCACAGACTTTCCCAGACTTCTTTGATGGTTAATAATTGTCGAACAATCTCCCTCCACTTCAAGTCTCCTAAATCCCAATCTCTTTGCTTCCTTCAATCCGAGTTGGAGTCCAGCTCTTGGTGTAGGAACATCAACCAAAGGAGTGTCTAGACGCTCCTAACTCCCAATCTGCATATGAGTTATTAGCTTCCCTCCTTTCTTGTCTTTGTACCAATTTGAATAACCAATTACTTCAAAACATTAATCAACAAAATGACCTTCTTCTTTGCAATGATCACAAAACTTTTTGGAACCTGCCTTAGCCTCCTTGGAATTTCTTTTCCCTTGGTACTTGTCTTGCCCTCTAGATGAGAAAGTACCTAGTGCTGTCATAAATGTAGGATGATCTATAAAAACCTGCACTAATTGTTTCTATTTCTCCACTTGCTGCATAAGATAATATGCCTTGTTTATAGTAGTCAATGGATCCATGACTAATATCTGATTCCATACTTGATCATAATTCGAGTTTAAGTTCATTAAGAATTGCATCAACCTGTTATAGTTCTCCATATCCAAAACACAAGAACAAATAGTGCAAGAACACATTTCCAATTTTCCACATGAATAATTAGGAATATCGCACAGATTATGAAGCTCAACCCAACAGTGTTTCATCTTAAAAAAGTAAGTCACAATAGGAACATTTACTTGTGCAATCTGTCCTATTTCTTGAAACAAATTAAAATCAAAGGGGCGTTAGACTTACCATAATTCTCGGCTATCTCCAGGGGTGGGCATTTGTAATTAATTGCTAATTCAATTAAGTGCTAAGATAATTGACCATCAATTAATTGCAATTTCAATTCAAATACCCAGTTAATTAATAATTGATTAACATTCATCTCTCTTTCTCGGTGAGTAATGAAGACGGAGGTTTGGGTTGGATTGAGCCTTCGGACCAACTTCAATAGAATAAGGCCCATTCTTGTTTCCATATAAATACTTGTACTTTGTCTGATAAGCAATACACAGAAATACATTTTCTTCGTTCCCTCCACCTTCTTCCTCCATTTTTCTTCATTTTCTGCATCAAATCATCATCAAATTCTCACATTCAGATGTCTACACTTGAGGACCTCCTCTTCTACGTCTTCCATCCTCCCGCAGCCCTACTGCATCCAGCGTCGTCTTAATTCATCATATATGTGAATAAAAAATCGGAATAGCAAAAATCGATGCAGCCATCAATTGATCAATCTTCACCTAGCTAATTCGATCGATCGATTCGATCAATGTGTGCTTGTATTTTGTGATTGACAAAGCAATTGGGTGCTGGAGGGTTTGAGACTTGATGTATTTATATAGGCGGGGTGGGTGTGGGGAGATCGGGCAATGATGAGCTCGGATCGAGATGGACGGCTGAGATGAGATTAGAACGGATGAGAATCTGAGATCGGGCAATGATGAGACCTTCATTGTGTGCATAATCGGATCAAGAGGGAGGGGATAAAGGAGTACCGAGGACGAGACATGCTTGAGGCGAGAGTGGAGGTGGAAATAAGAGGGAAAAGGGGAAGCGATAAAGAAGGAGAGAAGGAAAAAAGCACATAAAAAATGCTTTGAATTGGAGCAATTAGGAAAAATTTGCCAAACAGGCACTTTTTTGGACAAATTGGTGAATTGTCCAACTTTTTCGACAAATTGGAAAATTGTCTACTATATAACCCTAATACAGATCTACGAATCTCAGAACGCTCCCCTCTCTCTCTCCCTTTTACAGATCTACGGAAAATCCGGCAAAACGCTAACCCTCCCCTCTCCTCCGAGCTCCGTCAACAATGGAGGAGGCGCTGGAGCTTGTCCGGGCCAAGGACACGAAGGAGCGCACCACTTCCGCGTCTCCCAGGGCGGCTTCTAGACCCTCGCCTCCGCCCTTTCCCTCGTCAGCTTCTTCCCGGATGACGGTATCTCCTTCTGGCTCCTCCGCATCGGCCTTAGACTCCGCCGACGACGTCGACTACCTCAGACTCCCTTCGATCTGAGACGTCCGCTCCGATGGTGCTCGATTCCGTGCTCTTCCTCCTGGATTCGGTGCTCCGATGGTCCTTGATCTGGAGAAGTCGAGCGATTCCTCTTCCTATTATATGCTCAATTCGTCGATAGCGTGGAGAGATGAAGAGGGAGAAGGATCAACGTCGGCGCTGTCGTACAACTACAAGGAGTTGTTGTGGTTGATGATTCGGAGCAGATCGAAATCCATGGAAACGGAGCTCCATGTCCGCACTCTTCCTCCATCTCAAGGTCGCCTCCTATCTTCCTCCATCTCACCTTCTCCGCTGGAATCGGCGGCCTCCTCTTCGGCTATGACACCGGTACTCTCTCTTTATCTCTCCTCCTCATCAATCGATTAAAGAGGAAACTAGAGGATTACTGTGCATTACATTAGAGGAATGCTGTTTGTCTTAGCTTGTAGGCACTAATTTTACTCGATTAATGTCAAATAGTCTTGCATTTGAGCTCTGATTGAAAGCGCCTTTGCTGAATTTTGTGCACTCATCCCTTTAGGTGATCTGTGCTTTTTCTTTCTTGGGCGTTGCTTGTTTGGTTCACGAAATTGTTCACAAGAACATTGCAAATGGCAGAGAGTCATTCACCTATTCGGCTGGCTTGGAGCAGATTTTACCATGGATCTTTTATCATAAAGTTATCGGCATCACAAACTTTTTCCTATTTGTGGAAGGGAAGGCAGCTTCCTCCAATGTCTCAAGCGTTCTATACCGGTAAGTTTATGGTGTTCATCCATCGCAATTCATACGTGTTCTTAACCGATCAATTTCTTACACTACACTGTCTTTGCAGGGTGTGAAAGTTGTTTTCAGAACAAAAGAGTTGGAGGAAGCACAAGCGAAGAGGTTGGTTTAATTTTCTTCGCTGATTCGCAGTTTTCCTCTCAGTGCCTGTTATACTAAATGTTTGTTCCGTATTCGTGTTCTTAGCCGGATTTGGAACGAGACTTGGCTGGCCAATTTCTTCTACAAGCCCTGCAATTACGAGCTGTTCGTGAAGCAGTCTCTTAACATGGAAATGGATATTGTCATGGCAAGAGTAAGAGGCCGCGTTTTTTCATCTGTTACAATTCTGCTTTTTTTAGCCCTCTAATCTTATGTTTTCCTATTGCAGGATGCTGGCATGGAGTGGATCTTCCATCTTGACACCGACGAGCTTATGCATCCAGCAGGCACCCATGAATACTCCTTGAGGGAATTGCTGTCACAGATTCCCGGACATGTTGATTTGGTCGTCTTTCCTAATTATGTGAGTCAAGTAGTGAATGCAGATGCATCTGTTCTTTAGATGATTTCGCGTATTCATTCACTCATTTTTCCATGTTAATTTCTCCAGGAGAGTTGTGTGTGAGCGTGCTGATGTTAAGGATCCCTTTAGCGAGGTAATTTCTTGGGCTTAAATGAGCGACGAGTTGAGAACTAATCCTGCAGCTTTTACAAGGGCTTAAACTGGTTCAGGTTTCGATGTTCAAAAAGAACTTTGATCATCTACCAAAGGAGACATACTTTGGACACTACAAAGAAGCCACCCGCGGCAATCCAAACTACTTCCTCACTTACGGAAATGGGAAATCGGTTGCAAGGATTCAAGATCATTTGCGCCCCAATGGTGCTCATCGATGGCACACCTATGTGAAGACGCCAAAGTAAATCAGATTCTCTTTGATTGGAAGATTAAAGCATATATATTTTTGTTTTGACATCTTCTTTCACAGGGAGGTCAAATTGGATGAGGCAGCAGTTCTGCATTTCACGTACTCGAAATACTCTGACTTGACTTCAAGACGCGATAGGTGTGGCTGCAAACCCACCAAGGAAGACGTCAAGAGATGCTTCATGTTGGAATTTGACAGAGCTATAAGTTCACAAAGATCATGTGTTTTCGGTTCAACTATCAAATTGACCCCTTATCCGACACTTCAACATATCTATACATGCATTCATTATAGCTTCAACCGCGACACAGGAAGAGATGTTCAACTGGTAAGACAGTACTCTCACTCTGATCAGCTTGCTTACATCTCAGTGAAAATTTCCTTCTAATCTATAGGTATAAGGAGCATGTAGTGTGGGGCAACACTGAAGTTAAATATAAGCTCTTAAAGAAGGGCATCTTGACACGAATTTACACTCCTATAGTAATGCCATTTGCCAATGAAAAGCTTATTGCTTGACAAGCACATTGTGATGACACTTTACTCATTGGACCGCGACAATGACTGCCTCTGCAGGTCATAATTCAAGGGCTGAAAGAAGCTGGAGTTTTCAGCAATGTGATCAAATCAGCACGCGCAGCTGCATCAGAAAGCCAGAGAAACCAATCTTCTGAAGGCGGAAAATCAACAAACGGAACCTCTGCAATGAGCCTTACCACTGCAAGCATCAAATATCAGGCAGCTGCAAGGAAGATGTTGGAAGCAGCAGGCGCGGGATCAGGATCAGGATCGGATCATCCTATGGCGGTCCCACCATTGCCGCCTCCTGTCATTGATGAAGTCACAACTTCAAAACACAGTGTAGATGAGTAATTGATGGCCTTTTTGATAGTATGGCGAATGACATTGCCTTGGAGTTCAGGAGCTGGCACCGGGATTTTCGCCCTGGTGTGCATTAGTGCATATACAGAAGATCAGAAGATGAAGCTAATCATCCAGCTTCACTTGAGAGGTGTAGATATAATCTGAAAGTGTTTTTTCCCAACTTAAGAGTTAGGAATTCATACGAAAAATGTTATGATATAAATGCCAAATGGTATACATTTTTTAAAAGGAAGAAATATAGTCATCTACTGAATGTCACCATTTTCGACGTTGGCGCCAGCATCCATGTAAACGATGTCAGCAATGCTGACGTTAGCATTCCCGACGTCGGCGTCAGCATTGACGCGCGAAAAAAAAAATCCGACGTTGGCGTCAGCATCCTTGTAAACGGCGTCAGCAATGCTAACATCAGCATTTCCGACGTCGCTGACGCGCGAAAAAAAGAAAAAAAACACTGACGCAGAAGGGGGGCACAGAGGGGGGCACACGGGGGAAGGGGGCACGCAGAGGGGGCACATGAGATGTATAGTTTTCTAATTTTTACCAAAACGTGTATATTTTCCTAATTTGGCCACCTAATTTGTATATTTTTCAAACTGTCCCCTGATCTAATTAAGTAGATCGCCGATCCCGATCTCTCGCTCGCTCACCTCTTCTCCTCCGATATCCGTCTTCCTCTTCCCGTTCCTCAGATCCGCGCCTTTCTCGGAGATCCGAGAGCGAGCAATCGATGGAGTGGAGCAAGAAGCAATTGAACGGCGCAATTGGACGATGTTGCTCCTGGAATCCAACGACGCAATTGGACGATGTTGCTCCTGGAATCCGACGGCGCAATTGGACGATGTTGCTCTTGGAATCCGACGACGCAATTGGGCTGCACCTCTTGGAATCCGAGATCTCATATCGGAGACGCTGCATTGGACTGCACCTCTTGGAATCCCGCAATTGGACTCCTCCTGTTGCTCCTGGAATCACATCGTACTCTTATATTTGCACGACAAAATGTAAAATATATATATATATATATATATATATATATATATATATATATAAAACTAGACTTGGGTCATATTTGCACAACTTACGGTTATATTTGCACATCGTACTCTTATATTTGCACAACAAAATGTAAAAAAAAACTAGACTTGGGTCATATTTGCTCAACATACAGTTAAATTTGCACATCGTACTCTTATATTTGCACGACAAAATGTTAAATTTTTTTTTTAAAAAAAAACTAGACTTGGATCATATTTGCACAACGTACTCTTATATTTGCACGACAAAATGTTAAGAAAAAAAAACTAGACTTGGATCATATTTGCACAACTTACGGTTAAATTTGCACAACGTACTCTTATATTTGCACGACAAAATGTTTAAAAAAACAAAAAAAAAAACTTGGGTCATATTTGCACAACTTACGTTTATATTTGCACACCGTACTCTTATATTTGCACAACGTACTCTTATATTTGCACGAGAAAATGTTAAAAAAAAACTAGACTTGGGTCATATTTGCACAACTTACGGTTATATTTGCACAACGTACTCTTATATTTGCACGACAAAATGTTAAAAAAAAATAAAATAAAAAAATCAGACTTGGGTCATATTTGCACAACTTACGGTTATATTTGCACAACGTACTCTTATATTTGCGAAAATTTGGTTTGTTGAAAGTTTGAATGATAAACATATATAGTACATTAAACATAAAAATTGGTTAGGATCAACCGTTTTCAAGTATAGGCTTTTGAAAGAACTAATGACTGTTGATTTGTGTCGATACGACTCATATAACCACTTGGGATGAAACCTTGCAGGTTATCAGGTGCCGACCACTGCCAACAACATGAACACAACTCTAGAGCTCCGTGCTCTCTCTCTTCTACGTGGGACAACCACATTCCAACAGCAAAGTCTAAGGATTTATGCCACTCATGGAAGACTTCATTTGATAATATGCTATTGAGATAATGTCTTATTTTTTATATATAATATTTTCTATATATCTGTTTACAATTAGACTTAAGGATTGAAGTGGTGAATTTGTGGTTTTAATGTAATACAAAATAGCAAAGTCAAATACATCAATGCAAAAAGGAATAAGACCTTAATCTTTTTCTTATATGGTGGAACTTTTTGTGTGCTGTATATGGTGGAACTTTTGTATATGGTGGAACTTTTTTGGATGATTGGTCAATAGTTTGTGTAAGTGAATCCACATAAAATAAGTTTGCATTCAAGATTTCAATTGATCAGATTCAAATTACAAGTATTCGATTACAAGATTTCAATTATATCTTAATTTTGCACTTTTTTTTAATATTATAGGATATATTAAAAGTATTTGATTTGTATCTCTAGTCTAGTCATATATTGAGCTTTAAAAGCCTCCTAGCTTAATGGTAGAGCGATGTGATTTATGCGCAAATACGTGGGTTCGAATCCCGCATAGGCTAAAGTTTATATAATTCTAGTAATTTGCAAAAAAAATTAGTGCTGACATCGTTTTTATGCGTATTTTTAGTGCTGACATCGTTTTTATACGTATTTTTTAGTGCTAACATTGTTTTTATGCGTAGGCGCAAATTTTCTCATATTATATTTGCACAAATTTGCACAACAGATTGTTATATGTGCACAACATAAAGTTATATTTGCACAACAAAAGGTATTGAAACGAAAAAAAAGCGGAAAACAATATTATATTTGCACAACTTACGATTATATTTGCACATCGTATTCTTATATTTGCACGACAAAATGTAAAAAAATAAAAAAAAAATTAGACTTGGGTCATATTTGCACAACTTACGGTTATATTTGCATAACGTACTCTTATATTTGCACGAAAAAATGTAAAAAAAGTAAAAAAAAAATAAAAAAAAACTAGACTTGGGTCATATTTGCACAACGTACTCTTATATTTGCACGACAAAATAAAAAAATAAATAAAAAAAACTAGACTTGGGTCATATTCGCACAACTTATGGTTATATTTGCACAACGTACTCTTATATTTGCACGACAAAATGAAAAAAAAAACAAAACTAGACTTGGGTCATATTTGCACAACTTACGGTTATATTTGCACAATGTACTCTTATATTTGCACGACAAAATGTTAAAAAAATAATAAATAATAAATAATAATAATAATAAAAACTAGACTTGGGTCATATTTGCACAACTTACGGTTATATTTGCACAATGTACTCTTATATTTGCACGACAAAATGTTAAAAAAATAAAAATAATAAAAAAAATAGACTTGGGTCATATTTGCACAACTTACGGTTATATTTGCACAACGTACTCTTATTTTTGCACGACAAAATGTTAAAAAAAAAACTAGACTTGGATCATATTTGCACAACTTACGGTTATATTTGCTCATCAATAGACTATAATTGCACAACATGGGGATTGGTGGAAATTTGCTCAACATGATCTTATTTTTGCTCAACAATATATAGATTATATTTGCACAACAATTGAGACTTGTAAAATTGTGTTCAACATGATCTTATTTTTTCTCAATATTATTTTATACTTGCTTAATAGATTATTGCACAATATGGTCTTATTTTTGCTCATCAATAGACTATGATTGCACAAGATGGGGGATTGGTGGAAATTTGCTCAACGTGATCTTATTTTTGCTCAACAATAGATTATATTTGCACAAATTGAGACTTGTGAAATTGTGCTCAACATGATCTTATTTTTTCTCAATATAATTTTATACTTGCTCAATAGATTATTGCACAACATGGTCTTATTTTTGCTCATCAATAGACTATGATTGCACAACAGGGGATTGGTGAAAATTTGCTCAACATGATCTTATTTTTGCTCAACAATAGATTATATTTGCACAATAATTAAGACTTATGAAATTGTGCTCAAAATGATCTTATTTTTTCTCAATATTATTTTATATACTTTCTTAATAGATTATTGCACAACATGGTCTTATTTTTGCTCATCAATAGACTATAATTGCACAACATGGGGGATTGGTGGAAATTTGCTCAACATGATCTTATTTTTGCTCAACAATAGATTATATTTGCACAATAATTAAGACTTATGAAATTGTGCTCGACATGATCTTATTTTTTCTCAATATTATTTTATACTTGCTCAATAGATTATTGCACAACATGGTCTTATTTTTGCTCATCAATAGACTATAATTGTACAATATGGGGGATTGATAGAAATTTGCTCATCATGATCTTATTTTTGCTCAAAAATAGATTATATTTGCTCAACAATTGAGACTTTTGAAATTATGCTCAACATGATCTTATTTTTTCTCAATATTATTTTATAGTTTCTTAATAGATTATTGCACAACATGGTCTTATTTTTGCTCATCAATAGACTATAATTGCACAACATGGGGGATTGGTGGAAATTTGCTCAACATGATCTTATTTTTGCTCAACAATAGATTATATTTGCACAACAATTGAGACTTGTGAAATTGTGCTCAACATGATCTTATTTTTTCTCAATATTATTTTATACTTGCTCAATAGATTATTGCACAATGTGGTCTTATTTTCGCTCATTAATAGACCATAATCGCACAGGCGCCACAGGCGCAAATTTTTGTACATAAAAATACGCATAAAAATGATGTCAGCACTAAAAAATTCGTATAAAAATGATGTCAGTACTAAAAATACGCATAAAAACGATGTCACACTATTAAAAATCCTCCATTAATACCGGTTATTTTATGAACCGTATACCAGTTCATCTTTAAAAAAAAAACGGTTGCTAGGATATAGATTATTTCAAATAATCACTATCCCACTTTTATGCCGAGTATTTCACCCACCTAAATCCAAGTACAGAATGTGATATTTGAAATACAAATTCAATATAGGCAATTAGAAGCATTAACAACATAGTTTAAAATACACACTTGATAAAAAAATCTCCTCGTGTTCATTCTCTTTTTGAGTAACCCTCCTTCCGCATCAAAGTCCTCGGCATTAGCTTTCTCTGCCCTTTCACTTTTTCTGCTGGAACTAGCAGTAAGCACCTGCTTAATTTCATCAACAATGGACTTCACCTAGCCTTCATCTAGAATTGGTCCAGAAATTTGACAATAACAAAAGTGATTGAAAGAAAAACCATTGTCACAATTTTTAATGAAATAGGTAGTTTTAATCAAGGAATCAAAAGCCAATACAAAACCAGGGAAGCATTCATTTATTGCATCCAACATACTAGAAGATATTTCTAGGTCAGGCTCTACATATCAATCAAAGATTTATGATGTTACATATCAGGCTAATGAGAAATAAGATACCATGTCCATAAGAAAACCAACAATACCAAACTAATAATAACCTTATGTAAGGCTTCCACCAAAGCTGGCACAATATAATCAGATAACTGTTTGACATAGGAATCATTACGACCTTGAGCAAGCTATTTCTTTGTTGCGAATTTTGCTGAACATAATAGCAGCTTTGCAAACATAAAAGATGAATGGAAATAAATGTGTTTATCATGAATATTGTAGTCTGAATACGGAAATGACCTAGTAAGAGAACTATAGATGACAAAAGTTATCTTCATACCAAAGACAATAACTTTGCGAACACAAAAAATGAATGGCCATCAAAATGTTGGTAATAAACTATGATTTGAGGGAAAATAACAAAAAACAGAACACCAATACCTCATAATGGAGTTGTAGTCGTTCCGATCAGATTGCAACTACTGCTCCTTCAATCTTGATTTTTAAACATCCCTGAAATAGCCAAAAAGAAGGGAATGAACATATTAAAACTGATTAAGAAAACCAAGTCAGTGAGTAAAGTGAAGCATTACATTTCTTTCTTAGTCTTTTATGCCTCACAACCTGTACCAACAGCTAGAAAACATTGGGATCAAGTACAAAAATTTCAAGCACTTGAAAACATTGGGATCAAAGGTGACTTGGCCAACCTTTAAAAAAACAGCAGCCCTTTCACATACCATCAATTTCATCAGGGAAAACAAGCAGGTTTGGCAAACATGAAATTCATACTAGCACTTGAATCATAATCAATTGTCTAAACTTGGGAGATTTAATTTAATTGCACCCACTGCTTTTATATTTTCATTTGCTGAATAAACAATTTGGTTCATTATCTCCACTATCATCCTCAAAGGTTGTTGTTTTGTCTTGGTGCTTTCTTGGGGATGAATATTGTATAATCTTGAATTTAGCACTTGAATCATAATTTTTTTTAAAAAAAAAGCATGGGTTGAGATTTAGTTGATTTACCTGCTTCCAATGGTAACATAGAGGCTAAAGATGATTCTATCTTCTTCTTCAGATAACTCTCCACGTTTGATGTTGGGCCTAAGATAGTTCAACCACCTCAACCTGCAACTCTTCCCACATCTCTTGAGACCTGAAATTGTGATTGAGCATCAAATAATGGAAATTTGAAGCAGATGGTCGGAAGCAAGATCAGTTTCAGAATTAACACTCAGTGTCCGTCCAAAAATTCAGCTGCTCCTCGCAACAGCAACAAACTAGACGGTATAAAGATAAACCATTCAAGCTGCCCTGCCAAATTGACACTGAAATATGCACAAAATGTTCTACAGAAGTGTACAAAAAATAGTAGAGAAACAAGTCATTTCCACATACTCTCTCCGTTTCCTTTTAAGTGAATTTTTCAAGTCATGCACGTAGTTTTAGAACGATCAAAACTATATTAAATATTAATATTTTAATAATATTTTTTTAATAATATTATACTTATCACCAATAAGTATGAGATTATCGAAAAAATATTTTAAAAAATTATTATTTCATATAGTTTTTCACACCTTAAAAAACGTGCATGAATAGTAAAAAGTCAATTAAAAGGAAACGGAGGTAGTAATATATATATATTAAAATAAAAGAAAAAAAATCCAAAGTAGCTAGTATAGGAAGGGGATCAACATTAATGCTCAAGTACACAAATCAAGCAATTTCATCCCAACTTCAATCCAATTGCAGTACACAAATCCAGTACACAAATCAAGCAATTTTTTCGACATTCGAACCAGTAAATTGAAAGCTAGAAGCGCACCATACTCAAATTCAATCCTTCGTTACTGTTTCACAACTTCAATCCTTCAAGAAACTTAATCGGACTTACCTAGATTAGAGACATAAGGCATCAGTAGCAACTAGTACTCCTCCACAGTAGCAACATCAAGGGGAGATTAGAACATCAGCAACAACAACTGGAATTGGAACATCAGCAACTGGAATTGGAACATCAGCAACTGGAATTGAAACCTAGCAACAGACGAACAAAGAAGAAATTATTTAACAAACAGAGATGAAACCTAGCAATAGATTGGAGAAATGAGACCTTAACCGTGAGCAATCTCGATCCATCATCCCAAGCTCTCCTCGCAAGCGAGAACAGACGAACGCCGAGCATCGAATCCATCTGCGATTCCTAAGCCAAGGAGAAAGTGAAGCACTCGGTGTCATCGAACGGGGGAGGCGGCGGAGGGGGATCGGGGCTGAATTGGACGGAGGCGATTTAGCGGTGGTGGTGGCGAGCAAGGAGAAGGACGATCGACAGTTGAATGCGCTGGAGCAAGGAGGAGGACGATCTGAAGCCCTAGATCGGAGGAGGGGAGAACGAAGATCTGTGAGATGTGAAGATGAATAGGTTCCGGTCGGAGAGAGAGTGCGCGTAGTAGAGAGCGCGTGAGGTAGTATATATTGCGGACATTTCACCAATTTGTCCCAAAATGTGGACAATTCACCAATTAAGACAATTTTTTTGGACATTTCACAAATTCTCCCGAGCAATTAATCAATTAATTGAAGCAATTAATTGTAATTGCTTTGAATTGGAGAAAAAAAAAAGCAAATTAATTAACCGTATTGAAATATCCCATTATTTCAAAACAATTAACCATAAAATTTAACAATTTTTCAAAGCCCTTGTAGAATTTGCATACAAGAAAGCAATGGAAAAATTTGGAGTCATGGAACTCAATATCCAACATATGACTGTGTAGTCACACTGGATCCACATGTCATGATAAGAATTTCTAGGTTTTGACTTCTCACAAGTACCGTATATGAAGCCGAGCTTAAATTTTGCTCCTAGCACCATTCGGACTTGTCGCTTCCATCCGAGATAATTTCCTCCATTGAGCGACATCGTAGTCAGACTCCTTCTAGAATGATCAGAATCGGAGAGTGAAGGTGGATCACTTTGCATCACATTATTGATAGGAGCTTCCATGCTCCTCTGCGAACTAAGACCTTCCTCCGTCACTTTCACCATTATATCTATAGTGGAATCTCAGATCTAATCAATGAAACGCCATGACAATAGATCAATCAGAGTTTTCTAGTGCTATAATACAATGTAGAAACTCATACTTGATTTAGGAAGATAGATTTCGAAACAAGAAAAGAGGTGAAAACAAAACACTATATTTTTCCCAAATGTGTTTTCTGTTACACTCAATGAAGAAGATAATTTATAAAATAACAAACTCAATCTTTTTTATTTACAAACTAACCGTCTAAACGCGAGGTTCTAAGTTATGTTACGTGTCTTGGTGGTTCCCACTTATTAATTCCTACTGTGTTTACCTAGGCACGTAACCCGTGTCCAAATCTTTTGTCCTCATAACATAACTCAAATCCAAATCTTCTGTCCATACTCATAAAATTCTCTATTTTCCTAGCCCCAAAAGAGAAAGAGCAAAGGCAAAACTGAACCGGAGATTTCCCATTAATCGTCAAACTATCCCATCAGGGCTGTTTGCTTGTATTCTTGAGCATAAACACGGAAACCGTTGATTTATAAAGGGTGATAATCTTTACACCCAAAAATTTTACTATATGCACCACAAAAAAAATCGTCCATTTATTTGCAAATTCGTGCGCCTCTAACGGCGTAGTTTTTTTTTTATAAAAAAATCGTCATTGTCATCCTGGTTCCAACAAGTGAAGGATGTGCACAAAGCTATGACTCAAGAGTAGCAGCCCTATGACTTTTGAGGAGCAACTCTTTGACTTAGGAGTATGTCTATAATTCCCAAGGAGTAAAAACTTCACAAACTAACAATATTTTTCTCTTTTAATTAATAACAATATTTTTTATATTATATAATTTTTTTATATTCTTTCAATTATTATTTAGAATGAAGATAATTGGGTAAAATTATAAAAAAAATCTAATAACACTTCTTAATATATTCATTTCATAATATCTTAATTTAAATGATTCATAATGACATTAGATAATATTCTATCTTAACAATTTCATCATATATTCATTAGCTAAGTTAAATCATGACTTATAATTTTTTTACTCTAGACATTTCATAATATTTTATCTTCAATATTTCATAATATACTCGTCAACTAAACATTTTATAATGTATCTTAAACATTTCATAATATATAATATATTCATTAGCTAAGTTGAAATTCTCCATATATGCCATCGAATTTAACATAGATTCGTGTATGTTTGAATAAATTAGTTTGTAAATTGGGTGTTAGTGCCAAATTTATTTCAATTATAACAAATTAAAAGAACTTGTATATACATTAATATATTCTCCTTTGACTATCATCTTAATTGACATGGCAAATTCTAATTGGTTAAAGTTTTGCGCCTACATTATTTTTTTTATAAATTTTATTTCTTATTATAGTTGCTCAATTAATAATCTACATTAATCTAATTAAATATATTCACGCATTTAAATAAAATTAAAATGTTGTCATATATGAGTCTTTTTAAATATATTGGACATAACTTTAAATGTTTACATATATGATTCTTTTTAATTTACACATTACAATTCTTTTTATCTTAATTTATTGAGTATGATAAAAATAAAAAATTTAAAATAATTATACATTATATAAAATTATACATTTTTAAAAAAATCACATTTTAAAAAATACTTGCAATTTTGTATCTCTTGAGTAACGACTCTGTGCTTCAAGAGGAGCAGAGTTGAAAAAAATAAAAAAAAACCCTGCGCCTCTTGATCCATAGATTTGTGACTCAAGAGAGACAGAGTTTCAGGAAAAAAAACCTACGCCATAAGTGACGCAGACCTACGGCTTAAGATACCCGAATTATAATTAAAATCAGTACAACAGAATTTGTGGTTTACATAGTGGGGTGTAAACATCAAAAGGCGTTCATAAAAGAGTCCGATGGGTCTGAGGCTGAGCCAATGAAAAATGTTCCCACTTGCAGAGTTGCACTCAAACAGATAGAAGGTACGGAGTATATAAATAAAGAGATGCTGCTGCCGCTGCTTTCAAACTTCTCCGGCGTCTCTCCGTCGTCCATCCTGCCCTGCCAGCGCCCCCGCCACCACCGGAGCAACTGTTGTACCTTTTCTACTCCCACATGTCATCTTTCACTCGGATTTGAAGACTTAACCGCTATCACCCATAACAAGGTTTGTACTTTATGCTCTCAATTGCAGTAATAATTTGGGGATTTTGCGTTTCCCGTTTGATTGTGTTTACCCTGCGGCTAATTGCTAGGTTCTGGTGGCGGCTACGGTATCAACCGCCGTTGGACAGCTGGCGAAGCCCTTCACTTCCGCCCTCCTCTACGGCAACCCTTTCGATTTCAAGGCCGCCGTTCGATCTGGCGGCTTCCCCTCCACCCATTCCTCTGCAAGTCCCTCTCCCTTTTTTTTAATATCAAACTTCAACTTGAATTGCATTTTTCTATTTAAGTAGGCAATAGAGGTCGAATATGTTCGAATTAAGCAAGAAAAATTAAAATAAAATAATTAAGAATAACCAGTTGACTAGGTGGATCCAGGTGAGCTACACAATGTCAATAATATTTAGATATTCATTGTTTTGAATTCATATCCTCATCTTCTTTATTGATTATTTTTGTATATATTCATCCCTTATCATTAACAAAATTGCATAACTTTCTATCTATCTCTTATTCTATATGGTATCAGCCTAACCGATCCAAACACACGTATTTCTTCTTCCTCATGGCTGCTGAATTTGCAACTAGATTGCGAATCCACATGAGCCAACTAAGCCATTCACTGTGGTGATTCTCTCCAACATCATCAAACTTGACCCTACAAACTACTTAACCTGGAAAATCCAAACACAAGCAACTCTAGAGGGCTATGATCTTTTCAAGTTTCTCGATGGTTCCCATGTTGCTCATGCAACCACCATTCCCACCGCAAACGCCAAAAACACAAACACAAATCCTGCTTATCTCACCTACAATCATCAAGATAGAATCCTTTATGGGGCTATTCTTGGTACTCTATCTTCTTCTGTGGCATGTTTGGTTACAACAGCAAAAACGTCCAAGCAAGTATGGGACATTCTCAAGAAAACATATGGCAATGGTTCTAGGGGCCATGTCAAACAGATCAAAGAAAGACTCCGCTCCTCAGTTAAGGGCTCTCTTAGTGACGGAGTATATGCAAAAAGTGAAGGCTTCCGCTGATCTTCTTGCTTCACTTGGAGCGCTTGTTTCGAATGAGGATGTCACGGATTACGTTCTTCGTGGTCTTGATGAACCTTACAAACCAGTGGTCCATGCTATCAATGCCAGAGATACAGCAATTTCCTTCGAAGAACTACATGAGAAACTCATAAATCATGAGTTCAACTTGACTTATAAGGCGAAGCTCCCTGTTGGGCATGCAGTGGCTTTCAACGTGCAAAGTAAAGCCTGTTAAGGGCAAAGGTAAGCATCACCAAACTCAGCCTACAAGGCAACCCTCTTATCCTCCACAAAATTCTTCCGATTCAACCAACTGGCAGCCCCACAAAACCCTTTCGAGGGTGTTGTCAATGGTGCAAGGAAATTGGTCACGTCTTATCACAATGCTCTGTTTTACGCAAAATACACCCAACCCTAACTCTTCCCAATTCAACTAGATTCCCTGCTACCCCACCCCAAGCCAATGTTACAACCACAAATCCACCTCACCAGAACTCGCTAGTTGACAGTGGTGCATCACACCATGTCACGAATGATCTAAATAACTTAGCTGTTCACTATCCTTACACTGGCCTTGATGAGTTGTTCGTTGGCAATGGCACATGTTTGAAAATTTTTCATTCTGGCAACACAACATTACCTTCTAGTTCTCAAATTTTTTCACTGGATGATGTTATTTGTGTCCCTTCCATGTCTAAAAACATACTGTCTGTTTCCAAACTTACTAAAAATAGTCCGTATGAAGTGGTATTTTTATCCGATTTCTTCTTTGTGCAGGACATCAGGTCCACTGGTCAAGGGACCTTGCATAGATGTTTATTTGTGGCCAAGTTCGTTTCCGTTAGTTAATTCTCTTCAAAAAGCCAGCCCAGTGTCTCTACATCACAAGCTTGGTCATCCTTCATCGGCTGTTTTTCAATTCCTAGTGTCTAAGTTTAATTTAAGCAGTGTTCCTTTTAGTCAATCAAATTGTAATTCATGCAATATTAATAAAAGCCACAAACTTTCTTTTAATGAGTCTAGTATTGTGTCAACTTATCCTCTTGAGGTTATATATTCTGATGTGTGGAGTTCTCCAATTATATCTTATGATGATTTTCGATATTACATAATTTTTGTTGATCATCACACTCGATATAGTTGGTTATTTCTGCTCATACAAAAGTCTGACGCAATCTACTTTCATCAAATTCAAAGCTTTGGTTGATAATTTTTTCAAATTCAAAATAAAAATCTTATACTCTGACAACGGAGGTGAATATCTGTCCCTTCGTGAATTTTTAGGAACAGAGGGCATCACTCATCTCACTTCTCCTCCACATACATGAGAACACAATGGCATGTCTAAGCGAAAGCATCGTCATGTTGTTGAAACTGGCTTATCATTGTTGACTCATTCAGGAATGCCCCTTGATCATTGGCCTCATCTCTTGGTCACTGCAAGTTTTCTTATCAATAGGCTTCCAACGCGTCTTCTACAAAATCAATCTTCTTTCTCTTGTCTCTTAAAAAGAAACCCGAATTATCATAAGTTGAAGAGCTTTGGTTGCTTGTGTTTTCCATGGTTAAGGTCATACAATGCCTATAAACTTCAACCTAAGTCCATTCCTTGTGTCTTCATTAGCTACTCATCCACACAAAGTGCCTTTCAATGTATGAATCCTGTCACTCGCCGAATCTATACATCGTGCCATGTCAAATTTATTGAGGATGAGTTCCCATATCACAAATTGCCAAAGGACATTACTAAAACATCGGCCAGTGGAAGTGAATGGTGTAGTTTTCCGTTGAATATCTTTCAAGGAAAGATTTTATTCAAAATTATTCTAGAGATATTTTAGGATATGTAGATATAATATCTTGTATATTTTTAGATAGTTTTTATTCTTCCATATCTTTCATTTCCTTGTAATATTAGATCTAAGGCTGTACATTTAGGCCTATTGTTCTAGCTGCATTAATCAATTCTAATAGGATTCATCTTTTTCCTGTTCTTCATGGTATCAGAGTCTAATTTGCTCTAATCTTTCACATCTAGGTAGCCTTCATTGCTGCTATATTTTTCCTTTGCTGGCCAGCCTTCATTTCTGTCGTATTCCTTGTTCTTCTTTTGAAGAGAAACTCTTCCTTGAGTAGCCTTTGTTGTTGCTTTTACCTTTCCTCATTCAACCATGTCAAACACACCCGATGCTGAAATTGCTTCCACAAAAAAGAAGGATGAATTTCAAAGTCTTCAATCTGCCTACAAACTCAATAGAAAAAATTACCTCATCTAGTCTCAGGCTGTGAAGACCTATCTCACAGGAAAAGCAAAGCTCAACCATATGACCGAGGGAGTTCCGAATAAAAAAGATCCCAACTTTCACACTTGGGATAAGACAGATTCAATGATCATGTTTGGCTATGGGAATCCATGGAACCAAGTGTAAGTGTATCGTGTATGTTCTTGAAGACTGCGAAAGATGTTTGAGATTTCATCAAGAGGTCTTATTCCAAGGCGAAGGATGAGGCATTGACGTTTGAACTTACTATCAAGTCCTATTCCACCAAGAAAGGGGAAAATACTATCACTGAGTATTAGGGGTGGGCATATTATTTGTAATTGAAAAACTGTTTTGAAAAATTGTTAAATTTTACGGTTAATTGTTTTGAAATAATGAGATATTTCAATACGGTTAATTGATTTGCTTTTTTTCCTTCAATTCAAATCAATTACAATTAATTGAAGCAATTAATTGATTAATTGCTATATTTATAAAAAAAAATTAGTAAAAAACTGTTCCCTCTCCAATCCATCGTTTTTTCTCTCTCCTCTCTCTCTTTCCCCGATACCCTCTCTGGATCTCTCCATCGCCGGAAAAATTCCACATTGGAACTGCAAGAGAGCAGCCATGGCAATAGAGAACGAAGGATCCGTTGGAAGGCGGATACAAGCTTTGAAGGACGCAGGCAGCTAGTGTTAGGGGTAGAGAGTTTGATCGTCTGGTGGAGATTTAGGGTTTGCAGAGCCTGGTGGAGGTTGACAATGGCGGGGACGACGAATGGCATGTAGTACGAATCTTTGACGAACACTTCGTTCCCAACGGCGATGTACCGGATCTGGTCGGGAGAGATGTGAGCGAAGATATTCCCATGGAGCCACTGGAGAGAGAAGTCGACACCGTTATTAGTGAGCGAAAGTACTTCGTCGGGACGCCGACCATCATGTCGATTCGAGTCTCCATCATCCCTAGCTTCGATCTCAAAGCTCCTCTTCTTCGGATATCAAACTGTAGATCTCAAAGCTCCTCTTCTTCAATCTCATTTTCTCACCCAATTGAGCAATACAATTATCAATTAATTGAAGAATTGAATTGAAATTAATAATTAATTGATATCAATTAATTGTTCTTTTCAATCAAAATACCGTAATTGAAATTTTGGTAATTGAAATATCAATTAATTGTAAAGCAATTAATTGAATTAGCAATTAATTTGAGATGCCCACCCCTACCGAGTATGGTAATCTCCTCCATAGCTTGTGGCAAGAACTGGATCAATATCAAGACAAGAATAGAGCTTATATCTTTCTAGCCGGATTAAGCTCTGAATATGACCCGATCAGAATCCAGATCCTTGGGCGAGAAGAGCTACCAACTTTGGAAGAGGTTATCTTTCTTGCGAAGGCATAAGAGAGTAGAAGGGTTGTAATGCTTGACTCCACACCGGCTAGAGTTGAAAGTTCTGCTCTTGCTGCCAAGACCGGAAGGAAAGATGATAGGTGGTGTAGCCATTGCAAGAAATCTGGCTTTATTCAAGACAAGTGCGGGAAATTACACGACAAGCCCCCTAGTCGAGATTGGAACAACAACCAAAGTTCATCAAGACCCCAAGCTAATACGGTGACTCAAGGGGCTTCTCAAGTAGATGCTCACGGAGGGATGACTCGAGCTGACTTTGAAAAATTCAGGAACTTCTTCAAATCTCTTGAAAACCAATCTGGTAACTCATCTAGTCAATGCTCTCTTGCTTTATTAGGTAACAATTCATTTTCTTCATGCTTTAAAGCTTCCAAAACATGTCATCCCACAAAATGGATCATAGACTCGGGTGCCACTGACCACATTACCAAATCTTCCCTCCTGTTTCATACTTATCAACATCTAAGAACAAGAAAATCATGATCGCTAATGGGTCATTGGCCACTGTTGCTGGCCAAGGAACCATTCCTCTCTCGACCACATTAAACCTAAAAAATGTGCTCCATGTCCCTGAATTATCTATAGATTTGATTTCTGTTAGCAAGCTTACAGAGGATCTTAATTGCCATGCTCTTTTCACACATTCTGTTTGTGGTATACAGGACCCGAATTCAGGGGGAGAGGATTGGACTTGCTAAGAAAAAGAATGGTCTTTACCACCTGGAATCACTTGAGGATAGTTCTACCACTCGCGCCTTTTCATCCACAACAATGAACAATGAGCTCATATGGCTTCACCATCGCCGTTTGGGCCATCCTTCGTTTTATATTTTAAAACATTTGTACCCTGAGTTATGTCAAGGAATAGATGCTTCCCTGTTTCAATGTGAGGTTTGTGAGTTAGCTAAGCATACCCGTGTGTCCTTTCCTATAAGCAATAAAAAAAGTATTTCCCTTTTCCAGCTTATTTATAGTGACATGGAGACCAGCTCCTTTGCCTAATATCTCTGGTACTCTCTGGTTTGTTACACTCATTGATGATTGCACTCGTGGATATATCTTCTCAAAAACAAATCTGATGTCACCCAAATTATTCCCATTTTCCACTCCATGATTCAAAATCAATTCGGCATAAAAATCCAAAGAATTCAGACAGATAATGCCAAGGACTACTTCAACCAGTCCTTGACATCTTATTTCCAATCCCAAGGTATTATCCATGAATCCTTTGTGTGTATACACCCCAAAAAAATGGCCTTGCAGAAAGGAAAAATAGACACATTCTAGAGGTTACCCGTGCCATGCTCTTCACCAACAATGTCCTTAAATCTTTTTGGGGAGAAGCTGTCCTCACTTCAAACCACCTCATAAATAGACCGCCATCTAAAGTTTTGAACTATAAAAGTCCACTTGAGTGTCTTGAAGAGTTCTATCCAAATTGTAGGACATCGAGTCTTGAACCATAGGTTTTTTGGGTGTACTGCATATGTTCATGTGCACAATCCTCAAAGGGGAAAGTTAGATCCAAAGCCTATCAAATGCATCTTCCTTGGCTATTCTACTACTCAGAAAGGTTACAAGTGTTACAATTCCACCTCTAAAAAATTATATATCTCTATTGATGTCACATTTGCCGTAACATCACCTTTTTACCCCCAAACCAAGGTTCCAAACCCTTCTGATTCTGAGCAACATGTCCCACCTCAAGAGATCTTTCCAGACTTAGATATGGACATTACTCCTCAAAAGGCATCAGTACCTATACCTCAACCTAACCCCTCTCTTCCTAGCTATCCACATGTGTATTCCAGGAGAATAAGGACTGATCTCATCGAGCAACAAGTTCAACCATTAAGTACGGAATTTGGCCTTGATAATGCCAATCCTCAAGCTATGGAATCTGATCCTAATATCCATACATCTATTGAAAATAATGATCATATTCATCCAGATATTGAGCAACCCATTGCTCTTAGAAAAGGAACCTGAGAGTGCACAAAAAGGTCCTTATACCCTTTATCCAACCATGTGTCTTTACATCGCTTCTTCCCATCTCACCAAAAATTCATTCAAAGCCTTAACCAAATTTCTATTCCTACATCTGTTTCGGAAGCTTTAAAGATAAGAGAATGGAGAGAAGCCATGAAGGAAGAGATGTTAGCACTAGAAAAAAAAATCAGACTTGGGAGATTATTGATAAACCTGTTGGAAAGAATGTGGTTGATTGCAGGTGGATATATTCCTTAAATATAAAGCAGATGGGACACTGGAAAGATACAAGGCCCGACTTGTAGCTAAAGACTACACTCAAACCTATGAGATTGGTTATCAAGACACTTTTGCACCGGTTGTAAAAATGAATACTGTGAGAGTTTTGATTTCTTTGGCTGCTCACTTCAATTGGTCACTCTTAGAGTATGATGTGAAGAATGCATTCCTTCATGGAACGCTGAATGAAGAAATCTATATGAGAGTCCCACCGGTGACAATGAGTTCGAGAAGGATAATCTAAGGTGTTCGAGAAGTTGAATCTAAGGAGAAAATTAGAAGTTGAGTTTGAGATCAAATCACTTGATAAATTGAAGTACTTTCTTGGAATTGAGGTGGATCACTCTTCTCATGGGATCTTTATATCCCAGTAGAAATATATTGCAGATTTGTTGAAAGAAACAAATAAGAGTGCGTGTAAACGAGCTCCAACGCCTATTGATTCGAATCATAAGCTTGAAGAAGCAAAGGAAGAAACACCGGTTGACAAAAAAATGTATCAAAGGTTGTGTGGGAAGTTGATCTATTTATCTCGTACTAGACCTGACATAGCTTACTCTGTCAGTGTAATTAGTCAGTTTATGCATGACCCTAGAGAGTCTCACCTTTTGGCGGCTAATCTTGAAGCTTACACATATGCAGATTACGCAGGATCAATTGTAGATAGGAGGTCTACTTCTGGTTATTGTGTTTTACTTGGAGGCAATTTGGTTACTTGGCGAAGCAAGAAGCAGAATGTGGTTGCTAGGTCTTCAGCTGAATCCGAATTCAGGGCACTTGCACACGGGTTATGCGAGTTGTTATGGCTACAAATTATTTTGAATGATCTTAAGGTGAAGTGGGAAGGGCCAATGAAACTGATGTGTGACAACAAATCAGCCATTAGCATAGCTCACAATCCAGTCCAACATGACAAAACTAAGCATGTAGAAATTGATCGACACTTCATAAAAGAGAAACTTAAAGGAGGTCTTACTCTCTCTTATATTCCCTCAGATGAGCAGATTGTAGATGTGTTGACAAAATGCCTCCATACTTCACAATTTCATTGGTTAAATTCCAAGCTGGTAATGGAAGATATTTACCACCTAGCTTGAGGAGGAGAGTGTTGAATATCTTTCAAGGAAAGATTTTATTCAGAATTATTCTAGAGATATTCTAGAATATGTAGATATAATATCTTGTATATTTTTAGATAGTTTTTATTCTTCCCTATCTTTCATTTCCTTGTAATACTAGATCTAAGGCTGTACATATAGGCTTATTGTTCTGGATGCATTAATCAATTCTGACAGGATTCAACTTCATGTTCTTCATTTTCAAATCCCAAATTTTCACCCACCTATGCCGCACCCTCCTCCAATTCCAGATCCACAAAATCTGGAAACCCCACCTGTGTAATCTCCAACTTCTCCAAATCCTCAAAATCCAGACCTACCTACTCTTATCCCCAATCTACCTCCTATTCCACAAAATCAGGGACTACCTACTCCAGCCCCAATCCCTTATATTCAATACCCTACACCACTTAACCAACCCACATCTTCGTCCAAATTGGGTCTTGGATAAAAACAAACAGCTCCTCCTAAACCTCCTACTCAAAGGCCAGGAGCAGTGACTAGATCACAAAATAATAAAACCAAACCCATTCAAAAGTTAAATCTTCATATTATAAAATCTAGTCCTACGCCTTCTGAACCCAAGACCATTACCTAAGCTCTCAAAAGTTTTGAATGGAGGGAAGCGATGCAAGTTGAGTACAATGCTCTTTGCTCTAATCAAACATGGGGTCTTGTTCCACCTTCATAGGCTCACAACCAGGTGGGTTGCAAGTGGGTTTTTTCGTACAAAGTATCTACCTGATGGAACTATTGATAAGCTCAAGGCACGGCTATTTGCGAAGGGATTCCATCAGCATGCTGGCTTGGATTACAAGGAGACTTTTAGTTCGGTAGTCAAGCCCGTAACCATTCGTATAGTCCTCACTTTGGCGATGTCTAATGGTTGGCGTCTTCACCAACTCGACATCAAGAACGCTTTTCTACATGGCACCTTATATGAGAGTGTGTACATGACCCAACCACTAGGGTTTGTTAACAGTGCATATCCTTCTCATCTATGCAAGCCGAAGAAAGCAATTTATGGGCTAAAACAGGCTTACAATGAATTAAAGTCTTTTCTCTTGAAGGCTGGATTCATAAATTCAGTTGCCAATGCCTCTTTGTTCATATATCGACGGTCCACCCATTTGCTCTACTTGTTAATATATGTGGATGATATAATCATCACAGGTCACTTTTATGGTAATTGATACCTTGGTGGCAGAAACTCGCAACTCGTTTCTCTCTAAAGGATCTGGGTTCTCTGTCTTACTTTCTTGGAGTAGAGGTGATTCCTACTATGTTTGGGATATTTCTTTCTCAAAGAAAATGTATTCAGGATCTTCTTATCAAGGCAGGCATGGTAGACACGAAGGCTGTCTCTACACTTTGTCGGCATTAACACCTTTGCTTAAGACAAATGGCTTATTGTTTCCATCTCCGACGGAGTATAGAGCTCTGGTGGGTAGTTTGCAATATCTTGGTCTCACAAGACCTGATATTTCATACACAGTCAGCAAGTTAGCTCAGTTTATGCAATCTCCGACAATGACTCACTGGACAACCCTCAAACTTTTGCTTCGTTATCTAGCAGGTGCTTTAGACCTTGGTATGCCCATATACTCTAACTCCTATACAATGCTCCATGCTTTCTCGGATGCAGACTGTGCTGGGGACAAGGATGATTACATTTATACTATAGGCTATCTTCTGTACTTTGGTCGAACACTAATTTCTTGGAGTTCCAGGAAGCAAAAATCAGTTGCACATTCCACTACAGAAGTAGAATACAAGGCCATTGCTGATACATTATCTGAGGTTGTATGGGTCCTTCAATTGCTAGCTGAATCGGGTATCCAACTTTTCCAGAAACCGATAATCTATTGTGACAATCTTGAAGCTACAAGTCTGAGCTCTAATCCTGTCTTCCACTCAAGGATGAAACATATTGCTCTTGCTTATCACTTTGTGAGAGAGCTGGTTTAACAAGGTACTCTTCGGGTTAGTCATGTCTCCACACATGATCAGTTAGCAAATGTTCTTACGAAGCCCTTGCTCAAGACACGGTTTCAAGAATTGATCTTCAAGCTTGGTCTCTCCCATGGATCGTCTCACTTGAGGGGGAATGTCAATAATATTTAGATATTCATTGTTTTGAATTGAAATTACAGTTGAGAGATTCTAGGAACTTATTTCCATATCCTCATCTTCTCTCTTGATTATCTTTGTATATATATTCATCCCTTATGAATAACAAAATTACAGAACTTTCTATCTATCTCTTACTCCATCCGTCTCAAAATACATGTCTTTTTAGGACTAAGCACGGGAATTAAGAAGTAGGTTAAGTGAATGATTAGATGTAAAAAGTAGGTTAGTGATTAGACTTTGATATTAGAGTATTTGTTTCTTTTTTTTCAATTTGTAAGAAGGAGAGTAGGGGATGTAAAAATTAGAGTAATGATTAGATGTAAAAAGTATGTTAAGTGTAATGATTAAATCTAAAAAGAAATGTATTTTTGACAATTCCATATGCTAAAAAGACATGTATTTTGAGACGGAGGGAGTATTCTATACACAATTGATGCTTAATCTCACTAACATACATGGTCGACAGGCGGTTGCGGCTGTAGCAACATCATTGGGTCTTGAAAGGTTTGGCTTTTGTCGATATTGATTGTGTCGAGTAATTTTTTGAAGTTTATGATAAGCCATTGCCATTGATTTCGTTTCTTTATTTCCTTGCACAGGGGTTTCTCAGATTCTATCTTTGGGTTTACAGTAGTTTATGCAGCCCTTGTGATGTATGATGCCCAGGTATATAGCTTCTTTCCCCCTTCCGAAAGATGACGATTTCACAGAATTAGTTTTAGTTTCTTGAGTTCATTTGCTTCCTGACACTCCCTCAAGGGCTTAGGGCTTAGGTTACTCGAACTATTTCTCTACCTTAAGTCTGACCAATGCAGACCGTAGAAGACGTCTGATCAAATTTGATCTGCACTGCAGGGTGTTAGAAGGGAAGTTGGTAAACATGCTAAGACGATAAACAAGGTGCTGCTTGAAAGTCGCCCAAAATCAACCATCTCGAGTGATACTGATGAGGAAGACAGGACTGCCGGAGAACAAACAAACATGGTTGAAGGACTAGGAAACGCAAGCGAGTCTGGGTTTTATTTGTATGAAAGAGTTGGACACACCGAATGGGAAGTGTTAGCGGGAGCGTTGTTCGGTGTCGTTGTAAGCTTAACGGTCTTTGTTCTAACAGAATAACAACCATCTTCTCATTGATTTCCACGTGTATTGCATGCAATGTGTCTCGTGAAGATTTTCCCGTGGGTAGTCTTTTCTTGGTCACGTATCTAATCAATGGGAATTTTGACCAAATTAGTTCATTCGTTGCTTGTTTGCTGTGTATATACGGTTGCCGGTGTAAAGCCCTTTATTAGTCTTAACTTGTTTTTGGACTTGTCTTTTATGAAGAAAATGTCTTGTTCTCATTCTGGTCCGCGTGACTTCATGAGGTCTATAGATACTACTGAGAAGTTACATTTCTTGGTATGTATTTTTATTGCATTCTTCCTTTTTAATGAGGAATTTTAACGGGTAATTTATCTCATGTTTTGCTTGTATCCTGTGTTTTAGCCTCTACCGTGTTGTTTTGGAGAGACCTATGGAAAGGTGGTGACAGATCATGTCTGTTTGACATCTCCAAATGGGAAGAAGATGGATGTGAAGTTATCCAAGGATGGGAATAATAGGTTGTGGCTTACTGAGGGTTGGAATGCTTTTGCAGTGGAAAGTGGTCTTCGAGCTGTTGTTTCGTTGGCTTTGTTCAGGCATGAAGGGGGCATTGCTTTAATGTTTTGGTATTGGAAGAAGAAGAAGACTGAGTTGTTTTGTTTGGAGTGTTTTTTCTTTCAGTTGGTTGTGGTTTATCTGTTGTCAAATTGTTGTACGGTCTTTGTTTTTCTGTAAGAAAGAATCGCATTGGAGGTGTATGTGATTGTATCAAACTTTATTATCCTTGGAGGCTTATCTGCATATCCATACCAAAAGTGCACGCAATTGCTAATTTTATTTTCCTTGGAGGCTTTCCTGCATATTCATGCCAAAAGTGCACGCGATTGCTAATTTTATTTTCCTTGGAGGCTTTCCTGTATATCCGTGCCAAAAGTGCACGCGATTGCTAATTTTATTCTCCTTGGAAGCTTTCCTGCATATCCGTGCCAAAAGTGCACGTGACTGCTAATTTTATTCTCCTTGGAGGCTTTCATGCATATCTGTGCCAAAAGTGCTCGCGATTTCTAATTTTATTCTCATTGGAGGCTTTCCTGCATATCCGTGCCAAAGTGTTACGAGGGAAACTAGTCGAATAAATATAAATAGGAACTAAACCAATTCCCTGTCCAAGCAAATAAATTACAAGAAACCCTCCCGACGTAGTAGTAGGGTATTCAGGATCGAATCCACGAGGAGGTATGTCAGCGGTTCCTAAGCTTCCAATCATGTTCAATTTTGACTTAATAGATCACTCGATATTGAGTAATATAGTCGATATCGACTACAATTCCAGTCGATTTCCAGTAAATTTCCTGCAAAATAGACAAACACAGTCGACGTCGATTAGAACACTCGATATCGGGTCAGTCACTCGATATCGACCACAGAAGTCGAATCGAGTCTTCCACAGAAAGTGTAAAACGTAACCAATTTGTCGGAAAAGTGTCCAAAGAATATGAGGATGATGTAGGAAAGATGAACAGAAGAAAATCGCAGATTTGTGTAAACTCAATAAACTAAAAAACCTCCAAGATCGGGGATCTCATGCCACAACGATAACCATAAGCGTATGCCAAATTCATGAAAGATTATGCCTTTTCATCTAATAACTTTCGTTACTAACAATTAGGTGATTTAGAGGCTCTCACATAAACCCTAAATGTTACTATCCAATTTCATAATTAATTCAAATTTACAATAAGATGGCTTTCGCTTCAATAATGCAAATAAGGATCGCCTACTACTTTCATAGAAGAGTCATGCATATAGGATAGAAGAAAAAATCGCACAAAAATCATACCTTTGATGCATAAACTTACATGGCTCTCGTCGGGCTTACCCCGACCCTATAAGTAAGGGAATTACTTGTACTTCATAGCCATAAACATCATCATCATCATTGGAAAATAACAAACTTGAATTGAAATTTTCAAAAGATTACAACCGAACAAAGAGAACTTCCGCTCTCGCTTCTCTCTCCTTTACTCAGCCTTCTCTCTCTCACTAAACTGAATTGTAAACGTTCTTGGATGATGAAAAACTCAGCCCTAATGACTCTAATTATAGAATTCAAACCTTGCTATCCAAGGAGAAGAAAATCTATATTATTCCTAAGATAAAACATGCTAAATTAAAATAAATAAAATCACTTTAGGTAAATATAGAATTCACCCTAAAGGATAATGAGTCTGATAAAAAGATAAAAGATCTCCGACTTAATGTAGAAGTAAACCGCTTCGGTTAAGATTTTATCAAAACCCTCGGATCTTTCTGCAGCGTCACTCGATATCGACTAGCTTCAGTCGATATCGATCACTCCTCTTCTATCTCGAGTCAACTCTACTCGATCTCGTCTCTGCACTCGATCTCTTGCATTTCACTCTATTTCCAGCACTCGATATCGAGTAGCTATGGTCGATTTCGACTAGTCTGTGTCGAGTTGAATGATTCTCTTCTTAGCTCAATTTCTGGTGTTCAGTTCCACTCGATGTCGAGTCCTTTAGTTGATTTTGACTCCTCAATAGACTTCGAGTGATTTTCCACCTTTCTCTTCTCTTCTCCAAATTGCTCCGATTTTGCCTCGATTTCTGCAAAATAACAAAAGAACTCATTTAGACCTCCATAATTGGCAAATAAACATAAGCTACACAAATCTTATGCTTTCCCAACCAATATGCATGAAAATATAGACGAAAATCGAAGTAAAAGTAGCTGAAAAACATGGTAAATTGAGCGCACATCAACACCCCATACTTAAGCTTGCTTGTTCTCAAGCAATACTTTTAGTGGTCATTGAGGGGAAGAAACTAAACCCTCAACATCATAGATTTATTGTTATCTGTCCCTACAATCAATTGCCATTCTCGAAAAGGTACTAATGCCAACAAATCAATGCATGTGAATAAAAGCAACATCATACACACAAAAGAAGGGTTATGTATAAAACAATCTCATGTGACAAAGCATTAATAATCAAGAGGACTTTTTGTGTAAGCTTATGGAGAAGTAGATTGGTAAAAGGCTAAAGGTGGGCAAATATTTGGCCATGTGGTGTTAAATCCAGGGAAAGAAACTTTCTTTTCAAACATTCATACCACATTCCTTCTTCATAATATTTCTCACCTTTCACTCTTCGCTCAATGCTTTTTTCACTATAATGCTTTTAACTCT
Source organism: Persicaria maculosa (assembly GCA_963922045.1). NCBI lineage: Eukaryota > Viridiplantae > Streptophyta > Magnoliopsida > Caryophyllales > Polygonaceae > Persicaria > Persicaria maculosa. The sequence continues at coordinate 3,381,397 of OY998269.1, read as the reverse complement.
CTAACCTTAGCACTGCCTTAGAGTCCCATCTCGCCGAACTAACATCTCAACGAGCAGGGTCGATCTACCTTTATCTCCTGAGGTGATCGGATTTTTTCTCGCTCATTACATTTTGCATAATTCAAATTTTCTTTCATCCTGCCAACAACTTCAATAATAATATGCACAAACTCCATATAACAACTCCAAATATGACATCCATTCTTAACATAGTCCCCGGATAGGGTATAAGGTATAAAAAATGGGCAATATATAATGTATGTGGAGCAATAATGATGTAAAGCTCATATATGGCTTGTGTAAGGCAAATACGCATAGGTAAGGCTAGGATATAGAATTGAGCACATGTATGGAAAATATAAAGTCCTCCATCATCTTATTATGCATATGTCGAAAGCAACTTCAGATTTTACCTCTCTTAATGGTTTTCTCTAAAAAATCGCACTTCATTGTGACTTCCCTCGACTAGGCAATTTCATGTTATATCTCTAATGAATCTACTTTTGCATCGTCGAGTTCTATTATACTTCCATGACACTTATTTCAAAAATTTTCGATGGGGGTGATTTTTTTAGACTTTGGTCTTTTTAGACATAGGATAGTAATCATGATAATGAATAAAGATAAATAAACATATCCAAAGTAACCATGTAAGATGCAATTTGAAGAAGTATGCATTAATATGAAAAAAATGTGAAATATGCGCAAAAAATATTTAAAATATGCAAGTAAGCCCTTTCCCCCACCCCATACTTAACGATTACATTGTCCTCACTGTATAAGAACTAGGGTTAAGAAAGAAACTTACTAAAAATTAGCGCAGAATCGTGAAAATCAGGTGTTGAAGGGTCAGTCGATATCGAATGGACCAGTCGATATCGACTAGTTTCACTCGATTCCTGGTGATGTTAAGCTTCAGGGTGATCTTTAGTCAATCAGAGCTTCTCCAAATTGACATGCGCAATCGATATCGAGTAATATACTCGATATCGAGTCATTTGTTCGCTGCTTCTTTCTCTTGAAATTCGTTAGACAAATAGACAGAAAGCAAAACCAAAACTTAAAAGTCTCAAAAATAAAAATATCCCAAATCCTAACAACTACTTGTCTTATTACAAGCTCTAGACTTTATAGTCGCTAGGCCGACTTCTTTTTTCATGCTCTTAAGGCGGCATTTGCAGAGCACATGTAGCCTGGGCTTCAAATAGGACTCCGTTCTCTTCTCGCAGCTGCATCCTACCTGAATAGATCTTGTTTACTGTGAATGGACCCATCTTTTTTGTTTTGAACTTGCTTGGAAACCAATGATCTTTTGATTTGGAGACATACACCTTATCTCCTACTTCGTAGTTGCTCGGATCATCATTGGATATCCTGCACAATTGCACATACCAAGGCAAACCTCTCCGATATATAGATAAATCATTTATTGAAATTGGGGTAGAGGGATCCATACCTCGACTTATCTTTTAGGAGCTTTCCTTTTTTGGCTGAGTGTCCAGTTAATATTGACTACTATCACTCGATATCGACTTGTCTTCTACTCCTAGTGGTTCAATCGACGTGGAGGAAGTCGACTCGATTTAATATACTCGATGTCGACTTCGTGGACGCGATATCGAGTGATTCTTCTCTCCTTCAGCTTCTGGTTCAGTCGATGTCGGCTTTGGATTTTGGTCGATTTCGAGTGAGGCACTCGATTTCAAGTGATTTGATTCGACATCGACCCCATACTTAAAACATGGCACAAAATCTTGAAAACTGTTAGTCGATATCAACTTACCTGGGTCGATTTCGAGTGGTACTTTAGTGCCTCCGTTCAAGATTTCCATGATTTCCACCAGTTGGGCTTCTATAGCCCTCTTCTCTAACTCTTCGGGGGTCATAGTTCTTACCTTGGGTTCCCCGCAAGTGATGTAGACGTCCTTGATTGATTTCACCTCCATAGGACCTTCATTCCTCTTTACCGCCTTATTGAAGGCGTACTCTATAACTTCATCGCTAATGGTGAATGAGAGCAATCCTTTCCTTACGCTTATGTTTGAATCGACGGTTGCCAAGAAGGGCCTTCCTAAAATAATTGGACAAGCAGGGTCCTCTTCTATATCAACAACTAGAAAATCAACAGGGACAAAGAACTTACCTACTTGAACCGGCACATCATCTACCAGGCCTGTTGGAATGACCACGGTGTAGTTTTTCCCTTAAGATTGGGCACAGTAGATCCTGTCAGCGATCTTGACGGTTTGGGGATTTGTTCAGCAAATTGACCCATTTGGGTCTCCATGTTCATCTTTCAAACGTCGATCTCCCCGAGCCTAGAGTTGATGCCGTGCAGCTGAATATGGACTGAGTTGGTAGCTTGTTTAAACTCAGTGTGGTTCCTCCGCATCTCATCAAGTATGATCTATAGGTCATCTTTCTTTGGTTCCCACTCGGGGTGTCCAGGTGCTCTATAAGGTGGGGGATCCCTCTGTTGCTGCTGAGGTTGGTAGAACCTTTGATCCCCCCAATGCTGCTGATTGCCCCTCCATAGGGGCCTCTCATCCATTTAGCTTCCTCATGTGTTTCTGCAATGCTGACTTGCTCAAGATGTGGGCAGGCGTTGGTGTTTTGCCTAGTAGACCCACATTTCTGGCAAGCTTGGTTGTTGGAGAGGAACCTTACTTGCTTTTGTAGACGACATGCCTGATCATTGTTGAATTATTGCCTCACGTCCGGATCGATCTCTTTTGGAGGCCCATAAAGTGGAATAGATGGGCTTGGCCTTGAGTCATAATCCGCAGCAGTCCCATATGTGGTGTCGAAGTTGACAAGCCGCTCAATTGTGTCCCAGGCCTCCGTAGGTGTAAGCTCAATGCACCGATAGGAGGTGTAAGAGTTGATTCTCTCCTTATTCGGTCCGTCAAGGCAGTTGTAGAAGATCTCCTGGATGACATAAGGTAGTTGTCCATGAGTAGGGCATGATCGTAGTAGGTCCTTGAAACGGTCCGATGCATGCGCCAATGTCTCGCCAGGCTTTTGTTTAAAAGTCATGATCCTTTGTCGTAACATCGCCGTTTTTGATGGAGGGAAGAAGTTGTTGAGGAACGCATTGTTCACCTCTGCCCATGTCCTTAGCGAGCATGGAGCCAATGGCCTTCCCTGCAAGAGACCATCGAAAAGATTTTAGTCTAACATATTATAAATTAGCGCCATCGGCGATAGTCCCACATAAAACCATAAACGTAGTAATATGTTGCAAGGGGCATTCATTAGTTCTTCCATCAAAAGTATTGCGTTTAATTTCAGAACAGAAGTTAATTTTAATCTCATAATTTGAAGGAGGTATGATAATTGCATATTCAGGCACGGTGAGCGTAGGGTGCATGTATTGCATTGCCGTCTGCGGATATTGATTGAGCCTCTCTTGGGCTTGTCTGCATGCATCGTCCTCTCTTTCATTGGCAATGGTGGCATTGTGGTCCTCAATATCTATCCTCAATCTCTCTATGAGTTGAGCATGTGTTTCATTCTCCACCACGATTCAGATTGCTTTGTTTCGAAAGTGGAGGAAACGTTCGGGCTCGTCCAGACTTTCCAAGATAGGTTCGTGATAAGAGTGTTGCATAAAACTACAAAATCCGGACCAGAAAAGAATGTGAGTAGAACTTAAGGCGTGGATGATTGCCTCCCCGGCAACGGCGCCAAAATTTGTAAGGAGGGAAACTAGTCGAATAAATATAAATAAGAACTAAACCAACTCCCTGTTCAAGCAAATAAATTACAAGAAACCGTCCCGATGTAGTAGTAGGGTGACGGTGGGAAAACCTGTCGTTGATCCATCAAAGTAAAACTCAAACTTATAACTAGTATAGCAATAAGCAAGAGGTCCATCCCACAGGGAAATTTCCTATTCAGGTGTGATTCAGATGCTAATTGAGTAACCAAATGGGGGTTTTAGGAGTGTGCGAATTGACGAAAACAAGAGTAAATGGTTTTGATTCAAAAAAATGAGAGAAGCAATTCTACCTACGATTTTCCACTTTATTTGGTTGAAACGATCCTTGTAACTTCTTCTCGTCCTATTAAGTTTCCTATGAATGCTCTTGTCCCGACCTCATATAGTTACTAGTCCAATCAGTCCTAGAAACCCTTATTAATCGAACAGTCCCTAAACAAGGATTTAACCCAATTGATAGCTTTAAGTTCAGAGATTAGCCAAGGTATTTGCAGCCCCTAAAGAGGGATTTAACAACACATCCAACTTTCTACCTACCCAATTAGTTCAATCAACCCTAAAGGGATAAGTTTGCTACTTAGGTTAAGGTTCACAATCAGGAATCTACAAAACCCTAGCAATTGAATTGATCTAACTAGTTGGCCAAACAAGATAGAACAAAACGATAATTCAATAAGCGCAAAGAATTTGAATCATTCAATCAAGGAATTAAGGAAAGAGAATTAGAAACTCACAATCAATCCAAATAAAGCTTCAAATTATAGGCAGAACCGATGAGTTTAGTTCCTCATGGAAAACATCGCTCAATCTCTAATTGTCTGATAGAACGTAGAATAGAAAAGCAGTGGAAACCTAGGGCTAAACCCTCTCTAAAATCGTCCACAATTCATGTCCAAAAGATAGATAAATACGTATTGGATAGAAAAAACCGTCACTGCAGTAGTAATGCGGCGGCCGCTTCCTAATGCGGCGGCCGCTGCATCGGTCTTTTACGAAAAATATTCTTTGAATCAGCTCTCGATGTCAACAGAAAAGTTGTAGCTCTCTGAAAGAGCTTTTCAACGCATGGTCATAATAGTCGATCGGACAACCGAGGCCTCCAGAAAGTTCAAAACAAGTTCAGCATGTCTAGCGACAACTTCTGCAGATTTGTTCTTCGTTTAGGCTCGATTCTTCTTCTGAGAACCTCTTTAGATGTTCATTTAAGCTTCTTAGATCAACTAGACTTCCTCATCTTAATGCATCATCAACCCATATCTCCTTCTCGGATCCACAGTTACTTGAAATAATCAATAAAAACATGTAGATTCCGATTCCACCAACATAGAGAGCAAATATGCAAAGTGTGCTTAAAACATGCATGATATGCATCTTAACTAAGCTAAATGAAACCTGTTATGACCATCTAAATGCATGCTATCAAACTCCCCCACACTTAAGCTTCGCTAGTCCTCGAGCGAACAATATAAAAGCAACCTATACCTATACTTTCCTTCTTTATGCATTTGCCCAAATCAAAAGCAACATCAATTTTAAATGAACACAAGACCAAGTGAATAAACATCATAGCATGTATTCCAGTGATTAAAGTATAGAAGTAGAAATCATCCAACCTCACCAGAAATGGGTTTCACTCATGCTCTCATATGTTTAGGCTTTAAGGTTCAACTCTCAACTCAATCCAAAATGCACTAAGTTCATAGACATTGACCATAATATCACCAAATCTCCACCGAAATGCCATTACTTGCGGGACACAATAAAGAAAAAGAAACAAAATGTGACTCTTTTTTTTTCTTTTTGTTTTTTTTTTTCTTTTTCCCTTTTTTTTCTTTTCTATTTATTTTCTTGTTTTGGTGCTTTTCTTACGCGAGGCGCAAACATGGGTGTCATGAATGGCCCCGGTCTATCAACACCTCAACTTACTAAAGTGAAGTCCACTTGAATATATTTTGACGCGAGTTGCAAACATGGGTGTCATGAATGAACTCGGTTACTCAATGATCAAGATTTCTTTCTTAGTGGATAGTTTTCAACACCGTTTTGCGTGAATCATGCCCATGGGTGTCATGCATAGACCCGGTTACTAAGTGTATCCACCATTGCCACTTTATTTCCCTAAAAATGCACAAACTAGAACAAAAAGACTCAAGATATAAACATACTCTGCAAGCAACAACTATGTGAGTCGGTCTTGAAAAATAGATACTTAAGTCAATGGCAAGAGGTAGCAACACAAGGAGAGTAAATCACACAATTGAGCAAAAGAACTATAAATGATTCCAAATAAGGCTAACATTATCACAAGGGTCATGTTCATAGGATTTCAATCATACTTTAGCTCAATATTACATGCTCAATTATATTTGCAAGGTCATGCTTCATATAAAATCAAGAATATAGACAAAGCCAAAACATCCAGAACTCCATGGGATTTATATGATCATGCTGAAATTTAAATTAGAGGACAAACTAAGCCAGATGGGTATTTGAATAACACATATGGATGCAATGCATGATGTTTTTGGTTTTTTTTCAATCCATAAGTAAACAGAAATTGTAAATATGAAATGCTTCAAAAATAAAAATGTGTGCAGAAATTTAAACATGATCGAACTAAATGCACTATATATACTAAACTCACCTATACACACTATCCTTCCCCCACACTTAAATCTTTCCTTGTCCTCAATGAAATATCAAAGACAATAGAACTAAATCAAATAAACGCGAGGTGAGGGTAAAGAAAACTAACTGCTCACTGAGGCGGCGTCTGGTAGGGTGGAAACTAGGGCCACCCCAAGCTATAGTAGTACTCATGTTGCCTCCGCATATCCTCTATAGAAGAGGCCATATCATGAACATTGCGACCCAAGTCACTGAGCTCGTACTGAAAGGAGTCCTGGTGGATCGAAAGCTGGTGCATCTGTGCAAACATGTCCTCATGCCAAGTGGACTCATCATAAGAGGAACTAGGCCCAGCAGAAGGGCCTGCAGCAAACTGTGCACCACCCCCATGATATTCAAGCATAGGGTGATCATGTGCATCCGCCTGCTCCTCCTCCTCATCAGCAGCAGCATCATCATCCGCATTAGCCAACAGGTAGAAGGCATCATCAGTAGGGCCATAAGGAAGGACCCTAGGTAGCCTTAGTCTGTGGACTCCCCCTGGTCCTGCCTTCCATATAGAACCACTCGCCTCTGAGCCCTCAAGCAAGTAAGCCCTCCGCAGCTGCTCCTCCGTGTAAGTGAACCCACCAGACATAGGGACCCCGCTCTGAGTGTGATCAATGAAACGTCGGGCGATCAGACTGATCATGCCTCCCAGTCCCACTCTACATGACGTCTTCCTCTGAATCCGCAGACAACTGTCTAGAAAGATCTCAACCCAATCCAGAATGATATCGGACTGGGGAAAAAAACTCCACAACTAGGGTAACTCTCCAGCTGGCACCTTGTTCATATCACCCTGACAACTTAAAGCCATTGCCAGGACCTTGTGAACTAACCGCAGACATGGATGGACGAACTTATAGTTATACTCTCCTCGATGTCCATCAAAAGCGGAGCTCGTCGCTGCATACCAAAAATCATGTATCTGCTGATCTTGCACGTGATTAGCCTAATCCTTGGTGGGCTCCTGAGTAATACCAACAGCTGCCCTCATCTGAGCAAAAGTACAAAAATAAACCTGGTCCAACAGATTGAACTGAACCCGATCATCAGACACCTCGAGCGTAGCGAGAAACTCCTTGGCCAACTCAGGATAGGTGGGAGCACTATAATTTACAAAAGCACCTAGGCCCCCACGAGTAAGCATCTGCTGGGTAACCTGTAGCATCCCCAACCTCTATAATGTCGGAATATCGAAGAACTTCGTTTGCACGAACCTCTTCGAATCAAAACTCTCCCAAATCTTCCTCTTTCCTCTAGATAAATTTCTCAATTGACGAACCATATTCAATAGATCTCTAATCCGCAATAAACAACAATCAACAAATCAGAGGCACAAACCAACACATGGCTCAAGTCCACAAGAACCAATCAATCAAACCCAATCCTCCAAACTAACCACAAGTATCAATAGCACAAATCACTCAAAAACCGAGCACCAAGCAGCCAATAAGCAAAGTGGAGCAACCGGAACACAAGCCACAACAAACCTGGCGGCAGAGGAGGATGCAGCGGCCGCGGCAGGATGCGGCAGGCACAACTTTGGGCGGCGGGCGCGGCTTTGGGCGGCGGCCGCAGCACGTTCGGGGCTGTCTCCTTCATCTGATCGACAATGGCGGCCCAAGGAACCCGGATCTAATCCCGATTTGGCGCGGGGGTGAAGGTGGATGGTGAGGGTCGGTTGGGGGTTGATTTGAAGAAGGTGATGGGTTGGTTGGGGAGGATGAAGGTTGGTGGAGAGGATGAAGGTTGGTGGAGGGAGGTTGAAGATGACAATGGTGAAGAGGTGAAGATGACAATGGAGAGGATGAAGGTTGGGATTTTGAAGAGGGTATGGGACTTTGAAGAGGACAATGGGATGGTGATAGGATAGCGATGGCAAGATGTAGGGTTAAAAAGAGAGATTCCAGTTTTTGGATTTTTTTTCTTCAGAAACTCAGAAAAAGGGGACAAAGGGTCACGGGCCCGTTATGCAGCGGCCGCAGCATATATGCGACGGCCACTGCATTTGGCATATTACTGTGGGTGGTATGCGGCGGCCGCGGCATTAAGCTGGGTCGCTGCATGTGTGCTGTAGCGCCTTCGCTTCTTTGATTTGCACGAATCCAATTCCGTTTTTTCATGAGTTGTTAGTCAAATTTCCAAACAAAGCAGAAGCAAAAAAACAAGAAAAACTACCTAAGGATGATTAAATGAAAAGGAAAGAAAAACTTACCTCGGGTTGTCTCCCGAGAAGCGCTTTTGTTTCTAGTAGTTGGCTCGACGTAATGGCCCTTGAGTGGCCTAATTGGTTGGTTCAGCAAGCACCAACTCCTCTTCTTCATTCTGGGGGATGTTCTCAAAGTATGGCTTAACTCTATGACCATTGACCTTAAAGAGCTCATGAGACTTAGGATCATAGAGTTCTATTGCTCCATGAGGGAATATCCTAGAGATCGTGTAGGGTCCTTCCCACTTTGATCGAAGCTTTCCAGGGAAGAGTTTCATGCGTGATTGATATAGGAGAACCTTGTCTCCTATCTTTAATTCCTTCCACAGGATATGTTTGTCATGCCAAGCCCTTGTCTTCTCCTTATAGATTACTGCATTGTCATAGGCATCCAAGCGCAGTTCCTCCAGCTCTTGCAATTGAAGCTTCCTGAACTCACCCACTTCATTCATCCTCATATTGCAATTCTTTACAGCCCAGTATGCCTTTTGTTGAAGTTCCACAGGAAGATGACAAGCCTTTCCAAATACAATTCGATAAGGAGAAATACCAATGGGAGTCTTATAGGCCGTCCGATAGGCCCACAGAGAATCATTCAGCCTTAGACTCCAATCCTTTCTGTTAGGTGCCACTGTTTTCTCCAAAAAGGTCTTAATTTCCCGATTTGATATCTGAGCTTGACCATTGGTCTGAGGAAGATAAGCAGTGGACACTCTCTGCGTGACCTCATACTTTGTTAACAGGGCAGTGATAGTCCTATTGCAGAAATGTGTCCCTCTGTCACTAATTAGAGCCTTCGGCACCCCAAATCTTGCGAAAATGGTGTCCTTTAGGAAATCTACAACAACTTTAGAATCATCAGTTTTGGTGTCCTTTGCCTCCAGCCACTTGGCGATATAGTCCACCGCAAGCAAAATATAGATATTTCCAAAAGAACTAGGGAAAGGACCCATAAAATCAATACCCCAGACATAAAAAATTTCACAGAATATGATCTTATTTTGAGACATTTCATTTCTGGGAGATATGTTCCCAACCCTTTGACATCTATCGCAAGATCTACAGAAAGCATTAGCATCCCTAAACAACTGAGGCCAAAAGAAACCTGCTTCTAAAACCTTCCTAGCAATCTTTTGAGGACCAAAGTGGCCTCCACATTCATGAGCATGACAAAAAGTAAGGATATATTGTACCTCTTTGTCTTGCAGACACCTATTAATTACCTGATCAGCACAATGTTTGCAAAGGTAGGGGTCATCCCAAACATAGAAGCGAGCGTCGTGTCGAATTTTGCCCTTTTGAGCTTTTGTGAACTTAGGTGGAAATTCTCTCATGACCAAGAAATTGACCATATTGGCAAACCAAGGTCGAGGAGTATGGACACCCATCAGCAATTCAGACGCATCGGGGCTTACTTTGTCAAAACAAAGCAAAGGTGTCGGACTGGCCACATGTGGCGGCCGCGACATAGGTGCTGCGGCCGCTGCTTCAGTGCCCTGCGGAGCCGCGGCATATGTGCTGCGGTCGCTGCATCCTCCGTGACTTCCTGCAGCTGTATGGACAAAAGATAATTCAAGAAAAAGAGCGTGTCATCAGGAAACTCACCGTGAATGGGGCTTTGACCGTCTGGCTTATCCTCTCCTTGGACAAGTCTGTTGAGGTGGTCCGCTACTAAGTTCTCTGCACCTTTCTTATCTTTGATTTCGATATCAAACTCACTCAAGAGGAAGATCCATCGAATCAATCTGGGTTTCACTTCTTTTTTAGTTAATAAATAGCGAAGAGTAGCGTGATCAGTGAAGACAATTACCTTAGCTCCTAGGAGATAGGAGCGAAACTTCTCCAATGCAAAGACCACGGCCAGAAGCTCTTTCTCTGTGGTAGAGTAGTTCTTTTGCGCTCCAGTCAGAGTCATGGAGGCATAGTAGATGACATGAGAGCTCCTTCCTTCCTTTTGTCCCAAAACAGCACCACTACATAGTCACTAGCATCGCACATAATCTCAAAGGGTTGCGACCATATGGGTGCCTGAATTATAGGGGTGCTTGTCAAGCGACCTTTTAGCTCATCAAAGGCTGCCCTACACCTGTCATCAAAGTCAAAAACTACTTCCTTCTTGAGTAAATCACAAAGAGGTGCAGAAATCTTAGAAAAATCCTTAATAAACCTGCAATAGAACCCTGCATGGCATAAAAAGGAACGAATCTCGCGCACATTGGTGGGGTAAGGCAGAGACTGAATGACATCAAACTTAGCCTTGTCCACCTCAAGACCCCTGATAGACACAATATGACCGAAAACAATGCCTTGCTCAACCATAAAATGACACTTTTCAGAATTAAGAACTAAGTTAGTGTCTACACACCGCCTAAGAACAAGTGACAAATGGTGCAAGCAAGTATCAAAGTCATCTCCATGCACAGTAAAGTCATCCATGAATACCTCTATGAAATGCTCTACATACTCAGAAAATATGCTTACCATACACCGTTGGAAGGTCCCGGGTGCGTTACATAGCCCAAAAGGCATTCTGTGATATGCAAAAGTGCCAAAGGGGCATGTAAATGTCATTTTCTCTTGATCCTCCGGTGCTATGGGTACCTGAAAGTAGCCTGAGTAGCCATCTAAGAAGCAATAAAAAGAGAGATCGGCAAGGCGCTCAAGCATTTGATCAATAAAGGGTAAAGGAAAGTGGTCTTTGTGAGTTACCGCATTTAGCTTATGATAATCAATACAGACCCTCCATCCAGTTTGGACCCTCCTAGGGACTAACTCACCATCCTGATTCTTAACGACAGTGATACCCCCTTTCTTAGGAACAACCTGAGTGGGACTCACCCACTTGCTATCAGATATGGGAAAGATCATACCTGCCTGAAGGAGCTTCAGCATTTCCTTCTTTACCACTTCCATCATCGGCGGGTTGAGTCTCCGCTGAGGTTACGTAGATGGCTTTGCATCATCTTCTAGAAGTATTCTGTGCATGCAGAGGGTGGGACTGATTCCCTTAATGTCTACAATCGTCCATCCTAACGCCTCCTTATTTTCCTTCAGAACAGTCACCAAACGCTCCTCCTGCTCATAAGTGAGTTTGTTAGAAATAATGACAGGCAAAGTATCATTCTCACCAAGAAAAGCATATTTATGGTGGGTAGGGAGTTTTTTCAATTCGATATCAAGCGCCTGGATAATGGATGGGAGAAGCTTTTCACTTCGCTTGGTCAGCTCGATGCGTTCTCCCCTTGCTGGCACATAGGTGGGTGATCGATGGTCCAAAGCCAATACAACCTCCTACAGATTAGATGACAAAGCATAATCTCTAGAAATTTCATCTATAGGGGCCTGTAAAGCGACCTCCATCTCATCAACACACTCCAAATCAAAGCAATCTTGTACCATAGTATCAATGACATCCATAAAGCACAAAGAAGGATCATCAGATGGAAATTTCATGGAATCATAGATATTATACTCAACTCTTTGACCATCAAATTCCATAGTAACAGACCCTGAATAGACAACTATCTTGGTCCTAGCAGTTTTCAGAAAAGGTCTACCCAACAGAATAGGGCCTTCATTGTTACCAGGATCCATATCAATCACAAAGAAGTCAGCAGGGAATATCAAGTTGTCGACCATAACCAAGACATCCTCAACAATCCCTTTCGGGTAGATAGTAGATCGATCAGCAAGTTGAATTACTACCCGAGTATCATTCAGAGGTCCCAATCCCAAGGCATGATAAACATGAGAAGGCAAGACATTAATAGATGCTCCTAGATCCAACATGGCTTTGTCAAATTTAGTATCACCTATCACACATGGAATTGCAAACATATGAGGATCACTACACTTCTCAGGCAAACGCTTCTGAAACACAACAGTTACATGTTCGCTTACCTTTACTTTTTGCCAACCTTTCAACTTCTGGTTCCGCTTGATAGTGCAAAGTTCCTTAAAAAATTTAGCATAACTGGGAATGCTTTTAATCAAATTAAGCAAAGGAATGTTTACCTCGCACTTACTGAACGTCTCAAAGATCTCCTTATCATTCTCATACCTTCGTGTATCCTTCAGGGCTTCCGGAAAGGGTGAAACCGGCTTCAGAGTCTCCAGAGGTAAGGTAGAAGGAGGAGGAGAAGAAGAAGAAGAAGGAAAGAAAGAAGAAGACGAAGAAAGGGAAATAGAAGGCATACCTATTGCTGGGGTTCCGTCTGAGACAGGGGCGACGGGCACAGCAGGGTGTTGCGGCCACTGCTCCTCTGGTGTGCTGCGGCCGCTGCATGTGTGCGGCGGCTGCCGCACCGTGCAGTTGCCATCATCCTCTTCTAGAATCTCTATTTCCTCGTCCATGATTTCCCCGTCATCCTTTTGAGGTGTGGCAATCAGTTCCTTGCCACTCATAAGCATTACAGCGCTGACGTTCTCCTTAGGATTTTCAACCGTCTGCGATGGAAGCTTCCCATCATGGTTTGCCTCCTTCGCACTTAAGGCTTGAATAAGTTGACTCATCTGATTCTGTAGATTGGTTATCCGATCCGATTGTTGTTTCTCAACCTTCAAGACTAATCGTGACAAAGTCTGCAGAGGATCCTCATTAGCCTCATTCGCTTGCGGTTGGCCTCCTTGTCGAGGTTCAAATTGTTGTTAGGGCCTTCCCTGTTGCCCCGCTTGCTGATTGAAAGAGGCTTGGTAGTTCCCATAGCCTTGTTGATAGCCTCTGTTATAATTATTGTTGAAGTATCCATGAATTCCAAAATTGCCTTGTCTAGGTCTTTGTGGAGCGAAATTCCCCATGGCATTCACATCCACGCTAGGCTCTTGCAGAAGTGGGCACATATCCATGGGATGAGTGAATTCATTGCAGAGTCCACACGCCTTCAACTGTTGAGGTGTTCTATCGATTACCAACTTTTTGATCATCTCCTTCACCTCTACAATATCAGTCTGAAGTGCAGCCACATGAGCATCAACAGAAAGTATACCCCTAGCACGAGTGTTCTTGTTGAACGGCCTAGAGCCCTCAAAGAGCTCCTTAAACACCCCCCAAGCTGCAGCAGGCGTCTTATTCAACATGTTTCCCCCACAACAGGAATTCACCATTTTGCGCTCATCATCAGTAAGCCCATTGAATAGAAATAAGACCAAATCCTTCTGCGGGAAGCTATGGCATGGGCAGCTAGCGCAGAGTTTCTTAAAGCGCTCAAAGTACTCATGAATCGACTCTGTAGCGTACTGCTCAATGCTGCTGATTGCCCTTTTCAAGGCATTAAGCTTTGTTGCAGGGAAGTACTTCTCCAGAAAGACTCTCTTCATCTCAGCCCAAGTAGATATAGTCCCAGGCGGTAGGTAGAAGAACCATTCATTCGCCTTATCCTTCAAAGAGAAGGGAAAGGCTCTCAGCTTGATTTGATCCTCAGTAACGTTCTCAGGTTTCATCCCAACTACCACCGTATGGAACTCAGATAGATGCTTGTGGGGGTCCTCCCCACTCAACCCATGGAACTTGGGTAGAAGATGAATTACCCCAGATTTCAGCTCAAAGTTGACTCCTTCCCCTAGCGTAGGGAATTGGATTACCAAGGGTTGTTGTGCCAAGTCTTGAGCAGAAAGCTCCCGAAGAGTGCGGTTCACTTCGTTAGCCATCTTTGCAATGTTTCCTTGATCAAAAGGTAACCCATGAGAACGATCACGAGTTTCTCGCCTTAAGAAAGAAATGGTTCTTTCGATCTCTGAATCAAATGGCAACAAAGAAGAATTAGTAGCACGGGTATGGACCATATAAGATGGTCCACACCAAAAATCAGCACCAAAAACACACAAGAATCAATAAAAATCCCCGGCAACGGCGCCGAATTTGACGGTGGGAAAACCTGTCGTTGATTCGTCAAAGTAAAAACTCAAACTTATAACTAGTATAGCAATAAGTAAGAGGTCGATCCCACAAGGAAATTTCCTATTCAGGTGTGATTCAGATGCTAATTGAGTAACCAAATGGAGGGTTTTAGAAGTGTGCGAATTGATGAAAACAAGAGTAAATGGTTTTGATTCAAACAAATGAGAGAAGCAGTTCTACCTACAATTTTCCACTTTATTTGGTTGAAACGATCCTTGTCACTTCTTCTCGTCATATTATGTTTCGTATGAATGCCCTTGTCTCGACCTAATATAGTTACTAGTCCAATCAGTCCTAGAAACCCTTATCAATCGAACAATCCCTAAAGAAGGATTTAACCCAATTGATAGCTTTAAGTTCAGAGATTAGCCAAAGTATTAGCAGTCCCTTAAGAGGGATTTAACAACACATCCAACTTCCTACCTATCCAATTAGTTCAATCAGCTCTAAAGGGATAAGTTTGCTACTTAGGTTAAGGTTCACAATCAGGAATCTACAAAACCCTAGCAATTGAATTGATCTAACTAGTTGCCCAGACAAGATAGAACAAAACAATAATTCAATAAGCGTAAAGAAGTTGAAGCATTCAATCAAGTCATTAAGGAACGAGAATTAGAAACTCACAATCAATCCAAATAAAGCTTCAAATTATAGGCAGAACCGATGAGTTTAATTCCTCATGGAAAACATCGCGCAATCTCTAATTGTCTGATATAACGTATAATAGAAAAGAAGTGGAAACCTAGGGCTAAGCCCTCTCTAAAATCGTCCACAATTCATGTCCAAAAGATAGATAAATAGGTATTGGATAGAAAAACCGTCGCTGCGCAAAAACCTTAAACGCATCGTTGCAGTAGTAATCGGCGACCGCAGCATAATGCGGTGGCCGCATCCTAATGCGGCGGCCACTGCATCGGTCTTTTATGAAAAATCTTTTAATCAGCTCTCGACGTCAACAGGAAAGTTGTAGCTCTCTGAAAGAGCTTTCCAATACATGGTCATAATAGTCGATCGGACAACCGAGGCCTCCAGAAAGTGCAAAACAAGTTCAGCATGTCTGGCGACAACTTCTGCAGACTTGTTCTTCTTTTAGGCTCGCTTCTTCTTTTGAGAACCTCTTTAGATCTTCATTTAAGCTTCTTAGATCAACTAGACTTCCTCATCTTAATGCATCATCAACCCATTTCTCCTTCTCGGATCCACAGTTACCTGAAATAATCAATAAAAACATGTAGATTCCGACTCCACCAACATAGAGAGCAAATATGCAAAGTGTGCTTAAACCATGCATGATATGCATCTTAACTAAGCTAAATGAAACCTATTATGACCATCTAAATGCATGCTATCATAGGGTATTCAGGATCGAACCCACGAGGAGGTATGTCAACGGTTCCTAAGCTTGCAATCACGTTCAATTTTGACTCAGCAGATCACTCGATATCGAGTAATATATTCAATATCGACTACAGTTCCAGTCGATTTCCAGTAAACTTCCTGCAAAATAGACAAATACAATCGACGTTAAGTAGAACACTCGATATCGGGTCAGTTACTCAATATCGACCACAAAAGTCGAAATCGAGTCTTCCACAGAAATTGTAAAACGTAACCAATTTATCGGAAAAGTGTCAGAAGAATATGAGGATGATGTAGGAAAGATGAATAGAAGAAAATCGCAGATTTGTGTAAACTCAATAAACTAAAATACCTCCAAGATCGGGGATCTCATGCGACAACGATAACCATATAAGCCTATGCCAAATTCATGAAAGATTATTCCTTTTCATCAAATAACTTTCGTTACTAACAATTAGATGATTTCGAGGCTCTTATATAAACCCTAAGTGTTACTATCCAATTTCATAATTAATCCAAAGTTTCAATAAGATGGCTTTCGCTTCAATAATGCAAATAAGGACCGCCTACTACTTTCATAGAAGAGTCATGCCTATAAGATAGAAGACAAAATCGCACAAAAATCATACCTTTGATGCATGAACTTACATGGCTATCGTCAGGCTCACCCCGACCCTAGAAGTAAGGGAACTAATCGCGCTTTATAGCCATAAACATCATCATCATCATTGGAAAATAACAAACTTGAATTGAAATTGTCGAAAGATTACAATCGAAAAAAGCAAGCTTCCCCTCTTGCTTGTCTCTCCTTCACTCGGCCCTCTCTCTCTCAAAACTGAATTATAAATGTTCTTGGATGATGAAAAACTCAGCCCTAATGGCTCTAATTATAGAATTCAAACCTTGCTATCCAAGGAGATGAAAATCTATATTATTCCTAAGATAAAACATGCTAAAGTAAATAAATAAAATCACTTTAGGTAAATATAGAATTCACCCTAAAGGATAAGGAGTCTGATAAAAAGATAAAAGATATTCGACTTAATGTAGAAGTAAACCGCTTTGGATAAGATTTTATCAAAACCGTCGGATCTTTCTGTAGCGTTACTCGATATCGGCTAGCTTCAGTCGATATCAACCACTACTCTTCTATCTCGATTCAGCTCTACTCGATCTCGGCTCTACACTCGATCTCTTGCATGTCACTCGATTTCCAGCACTCGATATCGAGTAGCTATGGTCGATTTCGACTAGTCTGTGTCAAGTTGAATGATTCTCTTCCTAGATTAATTTCTGGTGTTCAGTTCCACTCGATATCGAGTCCTTTAGTCGATTTCGACTCCTCAATAGACTTCGAGTGATTTTCCAGCTTTATCTTCTCTTCTCCAAATTGCTCTCATTTTGCCTCGATTTCTGCAAAATAATAAAAGATCTCATGTAGACCTCCATAATTGGCAAATAAACATAAAATACACAAATCTTATGCTTTCCCAACCAATATGCATGAAAATATAGACGAAAATCGAAGTAAAAGTAGATGAAAAACATGGTAAATTGAGCGCACATCACAAAGGTGCATGCGATTGCTAATTTTATTCTCCTTGGATGCTTTCCTGCATATCCGTGCCAAAAGTGCACGCGATTGCTAAATTATAAATTAACTGTATTCATAGTGGATTTGAAACTTTCATTTATATTCATGAAGAGGTAACCTTAATCGGGATTCCGGTTGACACCTTTACATGGAAAATTCTATGTCAACAGGACTCCAATAGTACATAGGTTTATTGTGTAAAGTACGGAAGTATTACATAGGATCTTTATGCAAAGTATGCCTTACGATTTTTGGTGTTCCATGCTTTTGTGAGGATGGCCCCTTCGGAATTCAGAAGCTTGAAAGAACCTCTTCCTACTTCTTGGTGGATAACGCGAGGGCCTTCCCATTTGGGCTCCAATTTTCCACCTTCTGTGGCTTGACGCAGGACTAAGTTTCCTTTTTGAAGTGGTCGTGTGAAAACACGTTTGTTATATCCTTCGGCCAGTCATCGTTGATACTCGTTTGCTTTGAGGCAGGCCGTATCTCTTCTTTCTTCTCGCAAGTGGAGTTCCAACTCTAATGCCTCGTCGTTGGTGTCTTTGTTGAAGTCATACACTCGGGCTGACGACACTAGTAATTCAACAGGGATGACTGCATCTGAGCCATAAGTCATGGCGAAAGGTGTCTCCCTTGTAGTGCTTTTATTTGAAGTTCTGTATGACCATAAAACTAAAGGAAGGATTTCTGCCCATTCTCCCTTTACGACTCCCAATTTCTTTTTGAAGGCATTCAAAATTTGGCGGTTCGTGGTTTCTGCTTGGCCGTTAGATTGTGCATAGGCCACGGTTGAGAAACGGAGGTCGATATGAAGTCTGGCAACGAAATCTCGAATGACTTCACAATCGATTTGTGGCCCATGATCGGTGACTATCACTTGTGGGACCCTGAAATGGCATATCATATTTTTCCAGAGAAACTTGCGGACTTTCTCAGCAGTTATTGTAGCCATGGCTTCGGCCTCTACCCATTTTTTGAAATAATCAACAATTACAATGCTGAAACGCATTTGTTCCGGAGCGCGAGGGAAAGGACTGAGGATGTCCATTCCCCACATTGCAAATGGGCATGGTGTAGAGATGCATTTTAGCGGGTGAGGGGGTTAGTGCTTTAGAGTGGCATGGTGTTGACAGGGGTCACATATGTGGATAGCCATTTCTGCGTCGGTTTTTAGAGTGGGCCAGTAATACCCCAATCGTGTAATCTTTGCGGTGATAGCTCTCCATCCTTGGTGATTTCTGCATATGCCTGCATGTAGTTCGCGGATAATAGTCTGGCCCTCTTGATTGGATACATAGAGAAGGTCGGGTAGGTGAAATCCTCTTTTGTATACCCGCCCATCTCTGACTCGAAAACGTGATGCTCTTTTCCTGATACCTGGCTCACCCGACAAGATGATGGGAGTAAAACCTGTCGTTGATCCGTCAAAATAAATCTCAAACCTATGACTAGTACAACAATAAGTAAGAGGTCGATCCACAGGGAAATTCGTTATTCAAGTGTGATTTAAGTCCCAATTAAGTAACCAAATGGGGGGTTTTTATGAATGCAAAAGATCCGCTCTTTGTCAAAGCGGATTGATGAAAGCAAAAGTAAATGAATTTGATTCAGACAATGATGAGAAATAGTTCTACCTACAATTTTCCACTTTATTTGGTTGAAACGATCATTGTAACTTCTTCTCGTCCTTTTAGTTTTCCTATGAATGCCCTTGTCCCAACCTAATACAGTTACTAGTCCAATCAGTCCTAGAAACCCGTATCAGTTGAACAGTCAAAATAAATTTCAAACCTATGACTAGTACAACAATAAGTAAGAGGTGGATCCGTCAAAATAAATCTCAAACCTATGACTAGTACAACAATAAGTAAGAGGTCGATCCACAGGGAAATTCGTTATTCAAGAGTGATTTAAGTGCCAATTAAGTAACCAAATGGGGGTTTTTTATGAATGCAAAAGATCTGCCTTTTGTCAAAGCGGATTGATGAAAGCAAAAGTAAATGAATTTGATTCAGACAATGATGAGAAATAGTTCTACTTACAATTTTCCACTTTATTTGGTTGAAACGATCCTTCTAACTTCTTCTTGTCCTTTTAGTTTTCCTATGAATGCCCTTGTCCCAACCTAATAACGTTACTAGTCCAATCAGTCCTAGAAACCCTTATCAATTGAACAGTCCCTCAGAAAAGGATTTAACACAATTGATAGCTTTAAGTCCAAAGATTAACCAAGGTATTTGTAGTTCCTCGGAAAGGAATTTAACAACACATCCAACTTCCTACTTATCCAATTAGTTCAATCAGCCCTAAAGAGACAAGTTTGCTACTTAGGTTAAGGTTCACAATCAGGAATCTATAAAACCCTAGCAATTGAATTGATCTAAAAAGTTGGCCAGACAAGATAGAACAAAACAATCAATCAATAAGCGCAAAGAAGTTGAAGTATTGAATCAAGGAATTAAGGAACGGGAATTCGAAACTCACAATCAATCCAAATAAAGCTTCAAATCGCTGGCAGAACAGATGAGTTTAGTTCCTCATGGAAAACATCGCTCAATCTCTAATTGTCTGATGAACGTAAAATGAATTCAATGGAAATCTACGGCTAAGCCCTCTCTAAAATCATCTACACCTAAGTTGGCCACAAGACAATTAGATAAATAGGGTTTTTGGATAGAAAGCGTCGTTGCGTCGAATCCAACGGAACATGCGGCGGCCGCTGCACTAATGCAGCCGGCTGCCGCTGCGTCTATCAGTGACGAAAAATCCCAATCGAATCAGCTCCCGACGTCAACAGAAATGTTGTAGCTACTCGAAAGAGCTTTCCAACGCATGGTCATAATAGTCAATCGGACAATCGAGGCCTCCAGAATGTGGAAAACAAATTCAGCATGTCTGGCGACAACTTCTGCAGACTTGTTCTTCGTTTAGGCTCGCTTCTTCTTCTCCGTACCTCTTCAGATCTTCATGTAAGCTTCTTCGATCAACTAGGCATCCTCATCTAATGCATCATCAACCCATGTCTCCTCCTCGGATCCACAGTTACCTGAAATAATCAATAAAAGTGTGTAAATTCCGACTCCACCAACATAGAGAGCAAATATGAAAATTATACTTAAACCATGCATGATATGCATCTTAACTAATCTAAATGCAACCTATTATGACCGTCTAAATGCATGCTATCACAAGGTCATCTCTGCTATCCCATTGTTGATGTATTGTAAGAAAGGGTCTCGCCAGTCTTGCATGGAAATTTTAAAAACTCCTTGATTGATTCCCCTAGCGTGCTTGTGCTCAATAATAATGCGATCGCCTAAATTGAGTGGTAGGGTGGATCCTATCATGGCAAGGATGTCGGCACGTTCATTTTGCTCATGAGGAATAGAGGAAATAGAGCAACGGCCGAAAGCGACTGTTAAAGTTTATACGCGAGCTAAATACTCTAGTAACATCCCTGTCTTGGCGTCGTATTCTCCTTTTATTTGTTGTGCAATTACTTTTAAGTCTATAAAGATTTGGACCTGTCTGGGTTCTTTAACAAGTGCCTTTTCGATTCCCATGATTAATGCTTCGTACTCTGCTTCATTGTTAGTGGCTCAAAAAAGGAGTTGAAAAGATAGGTCTGTGATCTCGTCGTTTGGACTTAAGATTGTTTCCCCAGCTCCACATCCGCCTGTGGATACTGACCCATCGACATGGATGACCCAATCTTCTCCATCGCGATCTTGAGATTCTACGAAGGTTGCTTCAACTACGAAATCGACCAAGGCTTGTGCTAAGCGAGCCTTTCGAGGTTTGAAATGTATGTCGAACTCTAAGAGCTCGACTGCCCATTTTACCATCCTCCCAGAGAGTGACGGCGAATGGAGGATCTGATGTAGAGGTAGATCAGAAAGTACCTCTATGGTTTGGGCTTGAAAATAAGGTCGCAATTGTCTTGCTGCGAAGATGACGGTTAGAGCCATTTTTTCAATGGGAGTACATCTAGATTCAACAGGTTGAAGCACTCTACTTATGAAATAGATGGGGAATTTGGATTCTTTTGTAAGTACGGTGCTAATGGTAGTTGAGCCCACAACCAGGTAGTGTTGAAGGATCTCATGTTCGCGAGGGTAATTGAGCATAGGAAGCGCCGCAAGGTACTCTTTCATGTTTTTGAAGGCTTTGTCTAAGACCGAGTTCCATTCCACGGGTCCTTTTTTCTTCAGTTGTTCAAAGAATAGTAAAGAGTGATCTGCCAGTCGTGAGCAAAATCTGCTTAAATAATTGACAGACCCATTGAGCTTTTGGATATCTTTTAGTGTCTTTGAGGGGGTCATGTCGAGTATTGTTTGAACGTTTGAATCCCAAGAATTTTCCTGAGTCGACCCTGAACACACATTTTTCTGGGTTTTAACAGACGCGATGTAGCCTGAGTGTGTCAATTGTCTCTTGTAAATCCACGGGGTGATCTTCCTTTTTCAAGCTTTTGATGACAATATCATCGACATATACCGCAATGTTTCTTCCTATTTGGGGCCGAAAGACTTTTTCAATCATTCGTTGGAAAGTAGCCCCGACATTTTTTAGTCCAAAAGGCATAACTTTGTAACAAAAAGTCCCTTGGTTGGTAATGAAGGCCGTGCTCTTTTCATCGTGAGGACTCATCTTGATCTGATTGTAACCTGAGTAAGCATCGAGGAAGCTTAGTGTAGCGTGGTCGGCGGTGGTGTCTACCAACTCGTCAATGGAGGGTAGGGGATAACTGTATGTTGGGGATGCTTTGTTTAGATCTTTGAAGTCCACATGTTAGGAGGGAAACTAGTCAAATAAATATAAATATAAATAAACCAACATCATGTCCAAGCAAATAAATTACAAGAACCCTTCCCGATGTAGTAGTAGGGTGTTCAGGATCGAATCCATGAGGAGGTATGTCAGCGGTTACTAAGCTTGCAACCACGTTCAATTTCGACTCAGAAGATCACTCGATATCGAGTAAATCAGTCGATATCGACTACAATTCTAGTCAATTTCCAGCAAAACTTCCTGCAGTAGACGTCGAGTAGAACACTCGATATCAGGTTAGCCACTCGATATCGACCATTGCAGTCGATTTAGAGTCTTCAACAGGAAGCTAAAACGTAACCAATTTATCTCGGAAAAGTGTCCGAATAATATGAGGACGATGTAGGAAGGATGAACAGAAGAAATTCGCAGATTTGTATAAACATCAATAAACTAAAAAACCTCCATGATCGGGGATCTCATGCCACAACGATAACCATATAAGCATATGTCAAATTCATCAAAGATTATGCCTTTTCGTCAAATAGCTTTCGTTACTAACAATTAGGTGATTTAGAGGCTCTCGCATAAACCCTAAGTGTTACTATCCAATTTCATAATTAATCCAAATTCACAATAAGATGACTTTTGCTTCAATAATGCAAATAAGGATCGCCCACTACTTTCGTAGAAGAATCATGCATATAGGATAGAAGACGGAATCGCATAAAAGTCATACCTTTGATGCATAAACTTACATGGCTATCGTCGGGCTCACCCTGACCCTAGAAGTAAGAGAACTACTCGCGCTTTATAGCCATAGACATCATCATCATTGGAAAATAATTAACTTGAATTGAAAGACGTCGAAAGATTACAATCGAACAAAGCAAACTTCAGCTCTCGCTTCTCTCTCCCTTACTCGACCTCCTCTCTCTCTACTGAATTAAAAACGTTTTCTCTATGATTGTATGGTTGGATGATGAAAAACTCACCCCTAATGGCTCTAATTATAGATTTCAAAACCTCGCTATCCAAGGAGAAGAAAATCTATTATATTCCTAAGATAAAACTAGCTAAAGTAAATAAATAACATCACTTTAGGTAAGTATAGAATTCACCCTAAAGGATAAATAGTCTAAAAATTAGATATAAAGATCTCCGATTTAATGTAGAAGTAAACCGCTTCGGATAAGATTTTATCAAAACCGTCGGATCTTTCTGCAGCGTCACTTGATATCGACTAGCATCAGTCGAGATCGACCACTTCTCTTCTATCTCGAGTCAGCTCTACTCGACCTCGGATTCTGCACTCGATTTGGGGCATTCGATATCGACCAGATTAAGTCGATATCAACTAGTCTGTATCGGTAGAGTTGTTCTTCTTCTGGCTTGATTTCTGGTCTCCAGTTCCACTCGATGTCGAGTCATTTGGTCGATTTCAACTCCTCAATAGACTTTAAGTGATTTTCCAGCTTTCTTTCTCCTCTTCACATTGCTCCAATTATGCCTCAATTTCTACAAAATAACACAAGAACTCGTGTAGACCTCCATAATTGGCAAATAAATATAAACTACACAAATCTTATGCTTTCCCAACTAATATGCATAAAAATATAGACAGAAATCGGAATAAAAGTAGATTAAAAATATGGTAAATTTAGTGCACATCAACACCCCATACTTAAGCTTACTTTTCCTCAAGCAATACTTTTAGCGGTCATTCAGGACAAGAAACTAAACCCTCAACATCATAGATTAATTGTTATATGTCCCTACAATCAATTACCATCCTCGAAAAGGTACTAATGTCAAAAAATCCATGCCTGTGAATCAAAGCAACGTCATACGCACAAAAGGAGGGTTATGCATAAAACAATTTCGTGTGACAAAGCATTAATAATCAACCGGACTTTTTGCAAGCTTATGGAGAAGTAGATTGGTAAAAGGTAAAGGTAGGCAAATTTTTGTCCATGTGGTGTTAAATCCGGGAAAATAAACTTTCTTTCCAAACTTCAATTCCACATTCCTTCTTCATAAGATTTCTCACCTTTCACTCTTTGCTCAATGCTTTTTTCACTATAATGCTTTTACTTCTCTAACCTTAGCACCGCCTTCTCGTGAGTCGCAAACATGGGTTTCATGAACGGCCCTGGATACTTAGTACTTCGGACTCCTCACCTTGGTGTCCGATCTCGCCGAACTAATATCTCAACAAGCAGGGTCGATCTACCTTTATCTCCTGAGGTGATCGAATTTTTTCTCGCTCATTAAATTTTCCATAATTCAAAATTTCTTTCATCCTGCCAATAACTTTAATAATAGTATGCACAAACTCAATATAGCAACTCCAAATATGACTTCCATTCTCAAAAAAGTCCCCGAATAGGGTATAAGGTATAAAAAATGGGTAATATCTAATGTATGTCGAGCAATAATAATTTAAGGCTCATATATGGCTTGTGTAAGGCAAATATGCATAGGTAAGGCTAGGATATAAAATTGAGCACATGTATTGGAAAATATAAAGTCATCCATCCTCTTATTATGCACATGTCAAAAGCAACTTCAGATTTTACCTCATTTTCATGGTTTTTTCTAAAAAATCGCACTTCATTGTGACTTTCCTTTACTAGGCAATTTCATTTTATATCTCTAATGAATCTATTTTTGCATCGTCGAGTTCTTTTAAACTTCCATGACACTTATTTCCATTTCAAAATTTTTCAATGGGGGTGATTTTTTTTTGAAAAATAAATATGATGCATAAAGATAAATACACAAATCTAAAGTAACTATGTATAGAAGTATGCATAAATATGAAAAAAAAATTGTGCAATATGCGCAAAAATGATTAAAATATGCAAGTAAGCCTTTCCCCCACCCCATACTTAAAGATCACAGTGTCTTGACTGTATTAGAACTAAGGTTAAGAAAGAAACTTACTAAAAATTAGCAAAAACATCTGCGGGGCTAGTCGATATCGGGTGATCCAGTCGATATCGACTGATGTCACTCGATTCCTGGTGATTCTAAGCTTCAGGGTGATCCTAGGTCGATCACAGCTTCTCCAAATCGACATTAGCATTCGATATCGAGTATTGTACTCGATATCGAGTCTCTTTTTTGCTTTTTCTTTCTCCTGAAATTCGTTAGACAAATAAAACAAAAACCAAAACCAAAACATTAAGTCTAAAAACAAAAACCCTAAAAATTATTTGTCTATTACAAGTTCTAGACTTTATAGTCGCTAGGCCGACTTCTTCTTTCATGCTTCTAAGGCGGCATTTGTAGAGTCCATGTAGGCTGGGCTTCAAATTGGACTATGTTCTTGTCTCGCAGCTGCATCCCGCCTGAATAGAGCATGTCCACAATAAAGGGACCCATCTTCTTTGTTTTGAACTTCCTTGGAAACCAATGATCCTTTGATTTGGAGACATACACCTTATCTCCTACTTCGTAGTTGCACGGATCATCATTGGATATCCTGCAAAAGCGCACATACCAAGGGAAACCTCTCCCATATATAAATAAATCATTTCTTGAAATTGGGGTAGAGGGATCCATACCTCGGCTTACCTTTTTCGGAGCTTTCCTTTTCTGTCTGAGGGTCCAGTCGATCTCGATTACAGTCACTCGATATTGACTTATCTTCTGCTCCTGGTGGTTCTGTCGATGTGGGAGAAGTCGACTCGATATTATCTACTCGACATCGACTAGTTGGACTCGATATCGAGTGATTCTTTTCTCCTTAAGCTTCTGGTTCAGTCGATGTCGGCTTTGGATTTTTGTCGATTTCAAGTGAAGCACTCGATTTCTGGCGATTTGATTCGACATCGACCCCATACTTAAAACCTAGCGCAAAATCTTAAAAATTGTTAGTCGATATCGACGTACCTGGGTCGATTTCGAGTGGTGCTTTAGTGCCTTCGTTCAAGATTGCCACGATTTCCTCCACTTGGGCTTCTGTAGCCTTATTCTCTAACTCTTCGGGGGTCATATTTCTTACCTTAGGTTCCCCGCAAGCAATGTAGACTCCCTTGATTGATTTCAACTCCATAGGTCCTTCATTCCTCTTTACCGCCTTGTTGAAGGCGTACTTTATAACTTCATCGCTGATGGTGAATGAGAGAAATCTCTTCCTTACGCTTATGTTTGCATCAATAGTTGCTAAGAACGGCCTTCCTAAAATAATTGGACAAGCAAGGTCCTCTGCCATATCAACAACTAGAAAATCAGCAGGGACAAAGAACTTACCTACTTGAACCTGCACATCATCTACCAGGCCTGTTATAATGACCACCGTGTTGTTCGCCATATAGAGTTTAGCATCTACAAGTTCTAGGGTACCAATCTTTACCTTTGACCATATTTTTAGTGGCATAATGCTAACACTAGCCCCTAATCACATAAAGCATTGAATCGATGTTGACCTAAGCCTATAGTGATAGCAAACTTACCTGGGTCTGGCCTCTTCTCTAGTAGCCCCATCTTGCTCCACTCCTTTGCGATCTCAGCAATTGATCGCTTCTTCCCTAGTATGTCCTTGAGAAACCTTACATAAGATGTCATCTCATGAAGAGCTTCAATGAATGGAATTGAAACATTGAGCCCTTGAAGCATCTTGACAATGCACCGGAATTTCTTTTCCGATGGTCCCTTAAAGTTTTCCTTGGGAATGGCAACGTCTTCTTCTTTACTGCGGCTGGAGTTGAGTCGATATCGAGTAAGGTTTGGTCGATATCGACTAGAGGAGTCGATTTCTGGTGTGATTCAGCTTCTGCTTCAAAATCGAGTCAAGGGGGCTCGATGTCGACTACATCTCGGTCGATATCGACCGGATGAGTCGATATTGAGTCATCTCCAGTGGCTTTTTCCTCCGCTTTTTGTTTGGGCGTTCGCAGCTGACACCCACTCCTTAGATTCATAGCCTCTATATGACCAGTAGTTTTGTCCTTAAGATTAGGCACTGTAGATCCTGGCAGCAATCCTGACGGTTTGGGAATTTGTTCAACCAATTGACCCATGGGTCTCCATATTATTTTTCCAAACGTCGATCTCCTCGAGCCTAGAGTTGATGTCGTGAAACTTAGTAAGGACTGAGTTGTTGGCTTGTTTAAACTCAGCGTGGTTCCACCGCATATCATCAATGATGATCTATAGGTCATCCTTCTTTGGGTCCCGCTCGGGTTGCCCAGTTGCTCTATAAGGTGGGGGATCCCTTTGTTGGTGATGAGGTTGGTAGAACCTTTGATCCCTCCAATACTACTAATTACCCCATCCATAGGGGCCTCTCATCCACTTAGCTTCCTTATGTGTCTCTACAATGCTGACTTGCTCAAGATGTGGGCAGGCGTTGGTGTTGCGCCTAGTTGACCCACATTCCTAGCAAGCTTGGTTGTTGGAGAGGAACCTAACATGCTTTTGCAGCCGGCGTGCCTGATCATTATTGAATTGTTATCTCACGTCCGGATCGATCTCCATTAGAGGCTCATAAAGTTGCATAGATGGGACATGCCTTGATTCATAGGCCGTAGCAGTCCCATATGTATTATCGAAGTTGACAAGCCTCTCAATTGTGTCCCAGGTCTCCGTTGATGTAAGCTCAATGTACCGATACGATATGTAAGAGTTGATTCTCTCCTTATTCGGGGCATCAAGGGAGTTGTAGAAGATCTCCTGGATGACGTAAGGTAGTTGCCCGTAAGTAGGGCAGGATCGCAATAGGTCCTTGAAGCACTCATATGCCTAGGCAAATGTCTCACCAGGCTTTTGTTCAAAAGTCGTGATCCTTTGTCGCAACATCGCCGTTTTTTATGGAGGAAAGAATTTGTTGAGGAACACATCCTTCACCTCGGCCCATGTCCTTAGCGAGCGTGGAGCCAAGCTTTCAAGCCATTACAATGCTTTTCCTGCAAGAGACCATCGAAAAGATTTCAGTCTAACATATTCTAAATTAGCACCATCGGCGACAGTCTCACATAAATCCATAAAAGTAGTAATATGTTGCATGGGGCATTCATTAGTTCTTCCTACAAAATTATTGCGTTTAATTTCAGAAAGGAAGTTAATTTTAATTTCATAATTAGAGGGAGGTATGATGATCGCAAATTCAGGCACGGTGAGCGTAGGGTACATGTATTGCATTGTCGTCTGCGGATATTGATTGAGCCTCTCTTGGAGCAAAAATTTCAAGCCTTTTCATTGGAAATATTGGTATTGTGGTCCTCAATCTCCTTCCTCAATCTCTCTATGAGTTGAGCTTGTATCTCGTTCTACGCCATGATTCGGATTGCTCTCTTTCGAAAGTGGAGGAGAAGTCCTCTTGATTATTAATGCTATGTTGCTTGAAATTGTTTTTTACATATAACCCTCCTTCTGTGAGTATGATGTTGCTTTTATTCACAGGCATGGATTTGGTTGACATTAGTACCTTTTCAAGGATGTCAATTGAGTGTAGGGACATATAACAATGAATCTATGATGTTGAGGGTTTACTTTCTTCCCCTGAATGGCCATTAAAGTATTGTTTGGGGACAAGCGATCTTAAGTATGGGGTGTTCGATGTGCGCGTAAATTGCCATATTTTCTATGCACATTTATGACCATTTTGTCAATATTCGCATGCATATTGATTGGGAAAGCATAAGATTAGTGTAGTTTATGCGTATTTTTCAAATATAGAGGTCTACACAAGTTTTTATGATATTTCGCAGAAATCGAGACAAAAATGGATCAATCTGGAGATCATCTATCATATACCACCATACATGTTATCCCATATGGTGAATTCGTTATTTACCTAAGGAGTTTTAGTTTTTTAATTTATTTAAGTTTTATCTTATGAATAAAGATAGAGTTTCTAATCCTTGGATAGCGAGGTTAGAAGTCTATAATTATAGGCCATTAGAGCTGAGTTTCAATCATCCAAGCATTCAATTCCAACAAGAACAATTCAGTTTTACAGTAGTTATAGCGAGAGAGAGAGAGAGAGAGAGAGAGAGAGAGAGAGCCGGGTTGAGTTGGAGAGAAGCGAGAGCGGAGATTTGACTTTGTTCGGTGTACTTTCTTTCTTTTGCAATTTAAATGAAAGTTGTTTCTTTTCCATGATGATGAGTTCAATGATGATGACACGCGAGTAGTCAACCCACTTCTCGGGTCGGGTGAGCCCGAAGATAGACATGTAAGTTTGTGCATCAAAGGTATGATTTTTAGGGGTGGGCGTGGGACGGGATGGAACGGGACGGGACCGGGATGAGGCCTGTCCCGCTTAATTTTTCCGGGATGGGATTCACCTTTTTTTTTTCAATCCCACACGGGACAGGACCGGAACGGGATGGGACTTGTCCCTCAAATAAAAATAATAAAATGATATCACCATAATGATATCACCATAATGTTAACACTCTCAGCAGCACAATTTCATACAAAAAAACATTGCCAGTAGCTCAAGCCTCCTGTAACCCAAACCGATTAGAATTGAATAGAGATTTCACTACTTCAAAATGGAGAAAAAATTATTTTGTTTGCCTCCTAAAGCCCAAATCCCTAACCCCCTAAGCCCATAGTAAATTTTTATTTTCAGATTGCTTACAAGCCTTACAGTATTATTGTAACTTGTGTTTAAAATAACTAAATATATCATTATAAATCACTAAATTATTAAAAATTTTAGTACTACCAAAATTAAAACTCTTGTCCTGTATAAATATAAATATAAATATAAATATAAATATAAATATAAATATAAATATAAATATAAATATAAATATAAATATAAATATAAATATAAATATAAATATAAATATAAATATAAATATAAATATAAATATAAATATAAATATAAATATAAATATAAATATAAATATAAATATAAATATAAATATAAATATAAATATAAATATAAATATAAATATAAATATAAATATAAATATAAATATAAATATAAATATAAATATAAATATAAATATAAATATAAATGTAAATACGAATGTAAATATAAATATAAATATAAATATAAATATAAATATAAATACAAATACAAATAGAAATATAAATGTAAATATAAATATAAATATAAATATAAATATAAATATAAATATAAATATAAATATAAATATAAATATAAATATAAATATAAATATAAATATAAATATAAATATAAATATAAATATAAATATAAATATAAATATAAATATAAATATAAATATAAATATAAATATAAATATAAATATAAATATAAATATAAATATAAATATAAATATAAATATAAATATAAATATAAATATAAATATAAATATAAATATAAATATAAATATAAATATAAATATAAATGCGGGACGGGACCGTGACGGGATTCACTTTTTTTTCCTTAAATCCCACCGGGACCGGGACGGGTCCGGAACGGGACCGGGATTCGCGGGATTTGTGCCCACCCCTAATGATTTTTATGCGATTCCGTCTTCTATCCTATGCATGATCCTTTGCGAGAGTTGAGGAGATTCATTATTTGCATTATTGAAGCGAAAGCCAATCATATTGTACTTTTGAATTTGTCATTAGATAGTAACTTTTAGGTTTTATACGAGAGCCTCTAATCACCTAATAGTTAGTAACGAAAGTTATTTGACGGAAAGACATCATCTTTCATAAATTTGGCATAATACTTGCATGGTTATCGTTGTGTCATTAATCCCCGACCTTGGAAGCTTTAAGTTTATAGAAGTTTATAAAAAAAAAAGTCCGTGTTTTTATTTTGTCCACCCTTCCCTCATCATTCTATGTTCTTCGGACATCTTTTCCGACGCAAATAGGTTCGTTTACTGTTTATGTTGAAGACTCGATTTCGTTTGCAGAGGTCGATATCGAGTGCTGACATCGATATCGAGTGAAAATCTCGACGTCGACTTTGCTTCTGTCTTCTGCAGGAACTTTGCTAGAAATCGACCAGAACTGAGGTTGATATCGACTGCACTACTCGATATCGAGTGGTATCTGGAGTCGAATTTTGATCATGATTGCAAGCTTAGGAAGCGCTGACATACCTCCTCGTGGATTCGATCCTGAATTATCCTACCACTACATCGGGAGGGATTCTTGTATTTTATTTGCTTGGACAAGGGAGCCGGTCTAGTTTGATATTTTATTGAGTACTTTATTTGAGCGGATCCCCTCCCCCTACTAACAAATTGGCGCCGTTGCCGGTGAGGCAATCAATCGCAACCTAAATTTTATTCACGTTTCCTTTTATTGCTGATTTTATAGGTTTGCGACGCTCTGATCGCGAACCTAGGAAATTATAGAAGAGCCCAAACGTTTTCTCCATCTTCGAAACAAAGCTATCAGAATCATGGGGGAGAACGAGACACGAGCTCAAATCATTGAGCGGGTGAGGAAGGAGATAGAGGACCATAACACTACAATCGCCAATGAAAGGGCCGCCGCTGCTGCAGAGCGAGTCCGCGCTAATAGAGAGGAGGATGCGCGCAGACAAGCCCAAAAGCGGATCAATCAGTATCCACAAACGGCGATGCAATACATGCATCCTCTGCTTCACGTTCCTGAATCCGCTATTTTAATTCCTCCATCTAACTATCAGATTAAAATAAACTTCCTGTCTGAAATTAAAAGAAATACTTTTGAAGGAAGAACTAATGAATGCTCCTTGGAACATATTTCTACTTTCATGGATTTATGTGGGACTATTGCTGGTGGTGCCAACGTGGAATATGTTAGACTAAAATCCTTTTGATGGTCTCTTGCAGGGAAGGCATTGCAATGGCTAGAGAGTTTGGATCCACACTCACTGAGGACATGGGCAAAGGTGAAGGATGCGTTCCTAAACAAGTTTTTTCCTCCATCAAAAACGGCGATGATGCGGCAAAGGATCACGACTTTCAAACAAAAGCCTGATGAGACATTGACACAGGCGTGGGGGCGCTTTTAGGACTTGCTGAGATCATGCCCTACGCATGGGCAATTACCATATGTCATCCAGGAGATCTTCTACAACTCCCTTGATGGGCCGAATAAGGAGAGAATCAACTCTTACACCTCATATCGGTACATTGAGCTTACACCAACGGAGGCCTGGGAGACAATTGAGAGGCTAGTCAACTTTGATAACACTTATGGGACTGTTGCGACCTATGACTCAAGGCCTGCCCCATCTATGCCACTTTATGAGCCTCCAAAGGAGATTGATCTTGATGTGCGGCAACAATTCCACAACAATCAAACACGCCGCCTTCAAAAGCAAGTTAGGTTCCTCTCAAACAATCAACCTTGTCAGGAATGTGGCTCAATAAGGCATAACACCAGTGCCTGCCCACATCTTGAGCATGTTAGCATGGCGAAGCAACATGAGGAAGCTAAGTGGATGATAGGCCCCTATGGAGGGGCAATCAACACTATTGGGGAGATCAACGGTTCGATCAACCTCAACATCAACAAAGGGATCCCCCACCTTATAGAGCACCAGGGTACCTTGAGCGCGAACCAAGGAAGGATGACCTGCAGATCATTGTTGATGAGATGCGGAGGAACCACGCTGAGTTCAAACAAGCTAAAAACTTCGTTCATACTCAGTTGTAGGGCATCAACTCTAGGCTCGGGGAGATCAACATTTGGAAGCGGAACATGGAGACCCAAATGGGTCAATTGGTAGAGCAAATACCCAAACCGTCAGGATCGCTGCCTGGATCTACTGTGCCCAACCTTAAGGGAAAAACCACTGGACATATAGCGGCTATGAATCTAAGGAGTGGGCGTCAATTGCAAACGCCCGAGCAAAAAGCGGAGGAGAAAGCACCAGAAGAGACATCGATATCGACACATCCAATCGATATCAACCAAGGTGATATCGATGTCAAGCCTCCTGTACTCGATGTCGATACAGAAACTGATCTGCACTTAAAATCGACTCCTCCAGTTGATATCGACCACCATCCAGTCGATGTCGACTCAACTCCAGCCGCTGTGAAGAAGAAGGTGCTGCCATTCCCAAAGAAAGCTTTTAAGGACCTCGCGGAAAAGAAGTTTCAACGCTTTGTGAAGATGCTTCAAGGGCTCAATGTCTCAATTCCATTCACCGAAGCACTTCTTGAGATGCCATCATATGTGAGGTTCCTTTAGGACATACTAGGTAAAAAGAGATCAATTGCTGAGATCGCAGAGGAGTGCAACAAGTTGGAGCTACCAGAGAAGCGGGTGGACCCAGGTAAGTTTTCTATCTCTATAGGCTTAGGTCAATATCACTTTAATGCTTTATGTGATTTAAGTGCTAGTGTTAGCATGATGCCACTAACCATATGGCACAAGATAAAGATAGGTCCCCTAGAGCCTGTGGATGCAAAGCTTTTCATGGCCAACAACACAATGGTTATTCCAATAGGGATGGTGAATGATGTGCCAGTGCAAGTAGGTAAGTTCTTTGTCCCTGCTAATTTTCTAGTTGTTGATATGGCAGAGGACCCTGTTTGTCCCATTATTTTAAGAAGTCCATTCTTAGCAACCGTCGATGCCAACATAAGTGTGAGGAAAGGATTGCTCTTATTCACATTAGTGATGATGTGATAGAATACGCTTTCAACAAAACGGTGAGGAAGAATGAAGGGCCTATGGAGATAAAGTCAATCAAAGGTGTCTACATCACGTGTGGGGAAGCTAAGGTAAGAAATATGACAACCAAGAGCTTGAAAAGAGGACCATAGAAGCCCAAGTGGAGGAAGTCATGGCAATCTTGAACGAAGGAGCCAAAAAGCCACACCAAATTGACCTAGGTAAGTCGATATCGACTAACATAGTTCAAGATTCTGAGCCAGGTTTTAAGTATGGGGTCGACGTAGCAGAGGAGAGCTCAAAATTGAGAATAGAGGTCGAAATCGACCAAGACCCTAAGCCGGAATCAACTGCCCCAGAAGCTGAAGGAGGAAAAGGAACCTCGATATCGAGTCCACAAGGTCGAAATCGATCAGACCATGTCGAGCAAAAATCTTCCACATCGACAGAAACTCTAGGAGTTGAACAGAGGTCGATATCGAGTGATGCTAATCGATATCGACTAGACTCAGAGAAGGAAAAGGTAAGCCAAGATATGGATTCCTCATTTTCTGTTTCAATTAAAGATTTATCACTTTTTGGAAGAGGTTTGCCTTGTTATGTGCGCTTGTGCAGGGTATCCAATGATGATCCAAGGAATTACGAAGTAAGAGATAAGGTGTATGTATCTAAATCAAAGGATCATTGCTTCCCGAGTAGATTCAAAATGAAGAGGATGGGACCCTTTACTGTGAACCAGATCCATCTAGGCGGGATGCATCTGAGAGATAAGAATGGAGTATTATTAGAGGCCCAGGCTACATGGGCTCTACAGATGCCGCCTTGAGAGCATTAAAGGAGAAGTCGGCGTAGCGACTATAAAGTCTAGAGCTTGTAAAAAACAATTAGTTTTTAGGTTTTGAACATATTTTGATTTGTTTTGAGACTTTAGTTTTGTTTGTTTTGTTTTAGTTTTGTTTTCTAACGAGTTTCAGGAAAGAATAAGCGTAGAAGAGAGATCAAAAATTGAGTAAGTTACTCGATATCGACCAAGAGGGTCGATTTAGAGAAGCTGTGGTCGACATAGATCACCCTGAAGCTTGGAATCACCAGAAATCGAGTGAAACTGGTCAATATCGACTGGTCCACCGAAATCGACCTCACCTGCAAACGTCTTCGATTCTTGATTTTCGTTAATTTTTTACTAAGTTTCTTTCTTAACCCTAGTTCTTATATAGTGAGGACACTGTAATCTTTAAGTATGGGGTGGGGAAAAGGCTTAATTACATATTTTCAGGATTTTTCAAGCATTTTTTAAAATTTTTCATAAGTTTTTTTCATGTTTATGCATACTCATACATAGTTATTTTAGAATTGTTTATTTATCTTTAAGCATATTAGTTTAAATTTCGAAAAAGAAAAGAAAAAAAAAGAGAGAAAAATGACCCCTATCAAATTTAAAGGAAATAAATAAAAAGAGTCATGAAAGCTTTTATTGAACTCGACGATGCAAAAGTAAATTCATTAGAGATATAACATGAAATTGCCTAGTTAAGGGAAGTCACAATGAAGTGCAATTTTTTAGAGAAAACAATGAAAGTGATGTAAAATTTGAAGTTGCTTTTGACATATGCATGATAAAATGATGGAGTACTTTATAATTTCTATACATGTGCTCAAGTTCATACCCTAGCCTTACCTATGCATATTTGCAATTACACAAGCGATATATGAGCCGTATATTATCATGATTGCTCCACATATATTACATATTTCCTATTTTTTATACCTTAGACCCTATCTGGGGACAATGTTGAGATTGGATGTCATCTTTGGAATTGTTATATGGAGTTTGTCCATTATATTATGAAGTTGTTGGCATGAATGAAAGTAATTTTTGAAATATGGAAAATTTAATGAGTGAGAAAAAATTCGATCACCTCAGGAGATAAAGGTAGGTCGACCCTACTCGTTGAGATGTTAGTTCAGCGAGATGGGACACAAGGTGAGGAGTCCGAAGTACTAAGTATCCGGGGCCATTCATGACACCCATGTTTGCGACTCGCGAGAAGGCAATACTAAGGTTAGAGAGGTAAAAAGCATTATAGTGAAAAAAGCATTGAGCGAAGAGTGAAAGATGAGAAATATGATGAAGAAGGAATGTGGAATGAATGTTTGGAAGAAAGTTTATTTCCCCGAATTTAACACCACATGGCCAAAAATTAGCCCACCTTTAGCCTTTTACCAATCTACTTCTCATAAGCTTGCAAAAGTCCTGTTGATTATTAATGCTATGTTGCTTGAAATTGTTTTTTTGCATATAACCCTCCTTTTGTGAGTATGATGTTGCTTTTATTCACAGGCATGGATTTGGTTGACATTAGTACCTTTTCGCGGATGGAAATTGAGTGTAGGGACATATAACAATGAATCTACGATGTTGAGGGTTTACTTTCTTCCCCTGAATGACCATTAAAAGTATTGCTTAGGGATAAGCAAGCTTAAGTATAGGCTGTTTGATGTGCGCGTAAATTGTCATATTTTGTATGCACATTTATGACCATTTTGTTGATATTCGCAAGCATAGAGGTCTACACGAGTTTCTATGTTATTTAGCAGAAATCGAGAAAAAATGGATCAATCTGGACAAGTGAAGAAGAGCGGAAAAAGAACTCGAAGTCTACTGAAGAGTCAAAATCGACCTAAAGACTCGACATCGAGTGAAATAGAGCACCAGAAATCGAGTAGAGGAAGAACAAAGCATGTCGACACAAAGAGGTCGATATCGATGTCCCATGGTCGATATTGAGTGGCATGAATCAAGTGAATTGATTGAATTTGAGTGCCAATCCGAGATCGAGTAGGACTGCTTGAGATAGAGAAAAGAAGAGGTCGATATCGAGGTCCCTGGTCGATATCGACTGCTACTGTAGACAGATCCAACACTGTTTTTGATAGATTTCTATCAGAAGCTTTGCATCTATCCTAAAGTCGAGATCTTCTACCATATTCCACCCGACATGTTATCCTTTATGGTGAATTTGTTATTTACCTAAGGAGTTTTAGTTTTTTACTTTATTTAAGTTTTATCTTAGGAATAAAGATAGATTTTCTAATCCTTGGATAGCGAGGTTAGAAGTCTATAATTAGAGGCCATTAGGGTTGAGTTTCAATCATCCAAGCATTCAATTCCAGCAAGAATAATTCAGTTTTACAGTAGTTATGGCGAGAGAGAGAGAGAGCCGAGTTGAGTTGGAGGGAAGCGAGAGCGGAGATTTGGCTTTGTTCGATGTACTTTCTTTCTTTTGCAATTTAAATCAAAGTAGTTTCTTTTCCATGATGACGAGTTCAATGATGATGAGACGCGAGTAGTCAACCCACTTCTAGGGTCGGGGTGAGCCCGAAGGTAGACATTATTTGTATTATTGAAGCGAAAGCCAATCATATTTGCATAAACTTCAATAAACTAAAAAAACCTCCAAGATCGATGATCTCATGCCACAACGATAACCATATAAGCCTATGCCATATTCATGAAAGATTATGCCTTTTCGTCAAATAACTTTCGTTACTAACAATTAGGTGATTTAGAGGCTCCTGCATAAACTCTAAGTGTTACTATCAAATTTCATAATTAATCCAAATTCACAATAAGATGGCTTTTGCTTCAATAATGCAAATAAGGATCGCCTACTACTTTTGTAGAAGAATCATGCAGAGAGGATAGA
Organism: Persicaria maculosa; assembly: GCA_963922045.1. Classification (NCBI taxonomy): domain Eukaryota; kingdom Viridiplantae; phylum Streptophyta; class Magnoliopsida; order Caryophyllales; family Polygonaceae; genus Persicaria; species Persicaria maculosa. The sequence continues at coordinate 3,343,909 of OY998269.1, read as the reverse complement.
AGATGGAATCGCATAAAAATCATACCTTTGATGCATAAACTTACATGGCTATCGTCTGGCTAACCCCGACCCTAGAAGTAAGGGAGCTACTCGCGCTTCATAGCCATAGACATCATCATCATTGGAAAATAACTAACTTGAATTGAAAGACGTCGAAAGATTACAACCGAACAAAGCAAACTTTCTCTCTCGCTTCTCTCTCCCTTACTTGGCCTCCTCTCTCTCTCTACTGAATTAAAAACATTTTCTCTGCGATTGTATGCTTGGATGATGAAAAACTCAGCCTTAATGGCTCTAATTATAGATTTCAAAACCTTGCTATCCAAGGAGAAGAAAATCTATCTTATTTCTAAGATAAAACTAGCTAAATTAAATAAATAAAATCACTTTAGGTAAATATAGAATTCACCCTAAAGGATAAAGAGTCTGAAATGTAGATAAAAGATCTCCGACTTAATGTAGAAGTAAACCACTTGGGATCAGATTTTATCAAAACCGTCGGATCTTTCTGCAGCGTCACTCAATATCGACTAGCTTCAGTCGATATCGACCACTTCTCTTCTATCTTGAGTCATCTCTACTCGACCTCGGATTCTGCACTCGATCTCGTGCCTTTTACTCGATTTAGGGCACTCGATATCAACCGGATTAAGTCGATAGTGATGTGCGCGCAAATTTCCATATTTTCTATGCACATAAAAGTCCATTTTATCGTCTTTTGCATGCCTATTAATGGGAAAACATGAGATTAGTGTAGTTTATGCTTAAATGTCAAATATATGGGTCTGCACGAGTTTCTATGTGATTTTGCAGAAAACAGGAACGAAAATGGACGGATTTGGAGGATCGGAAAAAGAACTCGAAGTCTTCTGAAGAGGTCGAAATCGATTGAGGACCTCGACATCGAGTGCATCAGAGACATAGGAATCGAGAAGGAAATGAAACAGAGCATGTCGACACAGAGAGGTCGATATCGATGTCGGGAGGTCGATATGAATGTTGCCAGATCGAGCTAAATGATAGAAGTCGAGTGCTAGTTCGAGTAGGAGAAGGAAAGCTCGAGATAAGTTTTGAAGGGGTCGATATCGATGCCTGAAGGTCGATATCGACCATGCCAGCAGAGGAATCCGACTCAGATTTTGATAGAATTCTATCCGAAGCTTGCACGTCTATCCAAAAGTCGAGATTTCTTATCTTCAATACCAGATCTATCATGAGGAGGCTGATTTCACCATAAAGTTTTAGTTTTTACTTTTATTTAAGTTTGTCTTAGAGAATAAAGATAAAGTTTTGAGTCTTTATCGACATCTATAAGTAGAAGCCAATAGGGCTGAGTTAAGACATCCAAGAACATTCCATTTGACATACAATTAAGTTTCAATAGAGAGTAGTGACGAGTTAGAGAGAGAGAGAGGAGGCCGAGTGAAAGTTGTAAAGCGAGAGCGGAGTGGCTTGTTCGGTTGTGTTCGCTACGGGGTGGGTAGTAGAAGATTCAAATATTTAAAACAAAACAAAGCACAACTAGACTATCTCCCTGTCCCAAACAAATAATACAAGAATCTCCTCCTTTGTAGTAATAGGGTAATTCAGGATCGAATCTTCGAGGAGGTATGTCATCACTTCCCTTGTTGTATTCACGATCAAAGCTTCCGACCTCAGAAGACACTCGATATCGAGTATACTGGTCGATATCGACATCAGTTCTGGTCGATTTCCTGGAGCAATTCCTGCAGAAGACAAAACAGCAAGTCGACGTCGAGCAGAGACCTCGATATCGATGTTAGACCTCGATATCGACCCTTATGGTCGATTTTGATGCTTGTCACAAAAACTGTTTTCGTAACCAATTTGTCGGAAAAGAGTCCGAAGAAAATAGGATGGAGAAGGAAGATGAACAGAAACAAAACTTAAGACTTTTATGAAGAATTCAATTAATTAAAAAGCTTCCAAAGTCGGGGTTTCATGCCACAACAATAACAATGCAAGTTTCATGCTAAAGCTATGAAATTTAATGTCTTTCCATCAAATAACTTTCGTTATCAACACTTAGGTGGTTAGAGGCTCTCGCATATTTCCCAAGAGTTACTATCCAATTCATGAGCAATTCAAGTTTACAATATGAGTGGCTTTCGCTTCAATAATGCAAATAATGAATCTCCCTAACTTTCGTTAAGGATCATGCATGGGGTAGAAGACAGAATCGCATAAAAGTCATACCTTTGATGCACTTACCTCACATTGCTATCGTCGGGCTCACCCCGACCCTAGAAGTGGGTTGACTACTCGCTCCTCATCATGCACATCATCATCATTATTTTTGAAAGAAAGCTACTTTGAATTAAAACTTCGAAAGAAAGTACAACCGAACAAGCCACTCCGCTCTCGCTTTACAACTCCACTCGGCCTCCTCTCTCTCTCTAACTCGTTATTGAAACTGAATTGTGTGTCAAATTGAATACATAAACTCAGCCCTATTGGCCTCTATTTATAGATGTCGATAAGGACTCGAAACCTTATCTTTATTCTCTAAGATAAAACTTAAACAAAGTAAAAAACTAAAATTCCATGGTAACTCAGCCTCCATCTGATAAATCTCGTGTTGATGATAGGAAATCTCGACCTTTGGATAGACGTTGCAAGCTTCGGATAGAATTCTATCAAAATCTGAGTCGGATTCCTCTACTGGCATGGTCGATATCGACCCTAGACATCGATATCGACCCTTTCAAAACTCTACCTCGAGCTCTCCTTCTCCTACTCGAACTAGCACTCGACTTCTATGAATTTGGTCGATCTGGCAGCATCGATATCGACCCCCAGACGTCGATATCGACCTCTTCTGTGTCGATATCGACCTCTTCTGTGTCGACATGCTTTGTCTCATTTCCTACTCGATTCCTATGTTTCTGATGTACTCGATGTCGAGGTCCATAGTCGATTTCGACCTCTTCAGAAGACTTCGAGTTCTTTTTCCGCTCTTCCGAATTCGTCCATTTTTATCCTGTTTTCTGCGAAATCACATGGAAACTCGTACAAACCCATATATTTGATATTTAAGCGTAAACTACACAAATCCCATGTTTTCCCATTAATATGCATGCAAAAGACGATAAAATGGATTCATATATGCATAGAAAATATGGTAATTTGCGCGCACATCAAACACCCCATACTTAAGCTTGCTTGTCCCCAAGCAATACCTTTAATGGTCATTCAGGGGAAGAAAGTAAACTCTCAACATCATAGATTCATTTTTCATATGTCCCTACAATAAATTGCCATCCTCGATAAGGTACTTATGTCAACCAAGTCCATGCTTGTGCATAAAAGTAATTTTATATTCATAAAAGGAGGTAATATGCAAAAATAATTTTAGCGACATAGCATTAATAATCAAGAGGATTTTTGCATGCTTGTGAGAAGTGGTTTGGTAAAAGGCTAAATGTGGGCTAATATTTGGCCATGTGCTGTTAAATCCTGGGAATCATACTTTCTTTTCAAAACATTCCACATTCCTTCTTCATAATGTCTCACCTTTAACTCATCGCTCAATGCTTTTATTCAATATAATGCTTTTACCTCTCTAATCTTAGCACTGCCTTCTCGCGAGTCTCAAACATGGGTGTCATGAATGGCCCCGGATACTTAGTACTTCGGACTCCTCACCTTGTGTCCCATCTCGCTTAACTAACATCTCAACGAGCAGGGTCGACCCACCTTTATCTCCTGAGGTGATCGGATTTTTTCTCGCTCATTAAATTTTCCATATTTCAGAAATTTTTTTCATTCCTGCCAACAACTTCATAAATAATGCACAACTCCATATAACTCCAAAGATGACATCCATTCTTGAACTTTGTCCCCGGATAGGGTATAAGGTATAAAATGGGCAATATGTATATATGTGGAGCAATAAAGATAATGATAAGGCTCATATATGGCTTTGTGGCTTTTGCAATCATGCATAGGTAAGGCTAGGATATGAATTTGTATAAATAAGCACTTGTATGGAATTTCCATAAAAAGTCCTCCATCATCTTATCATGTATATGTCAAAAGCAACATCAAAATTTTCATCTCCTTTATGTTTTTCTTCTTTTTGCACTTCATTGGGACTTCCCTTAACTAGGCAATCTCATGTTATATCTCTAATGAATCTAATTTTGCATCATAGAGCTCTTTTTTATACTTCCATGACTCTTTCTTCTTTTCAAAATTTTTTTTTATGGGGGTCATATTTCTCTCTTTTTTTTTCTTTTTTTTATGCATTAAAATAAATATGCAACTCTAATCTAAGTATGAATATGCAAGTAAGCCTTTCCCCTACCCCATACTTAAAATTTACAGTGTCCTCACTGTATTAGAACTAGGGTTAAGAAGAAAACTTACAAAACCGTCAAAAATTTCAGGAGTCGAAGAAGACAGCAGGCAGGGTCGATATCGACCCTTGATATCGATATCTCTCTCGATTTCTGCTCAGGCTTTAGGGTGATTTGGCCTCGATCACAAACCTTATCTATGTCGACCTTAAGGTCGATTTCGATGTCGGACATCGATGTCGATGCCTTCTCAGTGTGCTTTTCTCTTTCCTGCAATTTGAAAACTAAACACAAAACCAAATATGCAAAACAATAAAGTGTCTAAAACCAAAAGCTGTCTAAAACCAAAACTAAGTCTTTGTTACAAGCTCTAGATTTTTAAGTCGCTAGGTCGACTTCTCCTTTGCGCTTCTCAAGGCGGCATCTCCAGAGCCCATGTGGCTTGGGCCTCAAATATTACTCCTTTCTTGTCCCGCAGTTGCATTCCGCCGGGATTGATTTGATTCACCGTGAATGGTCCTAAGTTCTTATCCTTGAATCTTGTAGGGAACCAATGGTCCTTAGACTTGGCAACATAGACCTTGTCTCCTATCTCATATTGGCTTGAATCATCATCGGATACCCTACATAAGCGCACATGCCAAGGCACACCTCTTCCAAATAATGATAAGTCCTTAATTGTAATGGAACAAGAGGAATTCATACCTTGACTTACCTTCTTCTCCGTCTGTTGCTCAGGTCGATGTCGATGTTCGGAGGTCGATATCGACCCCTGTTGTACACCTGGAGGATCAGTCGATTTGGAGAGTTTTGACTCGATATGATCAGGTCGATTTCGACCCTCAGAGGTCGATATCGAGGTCTCCTTGCCTCCCTTCTAAGTGCTGATGGTGGTCGATTTCGATAGGGTGTGGTCGATATCGACCCTTGACCCCGATTTCGATGTTTCCTCTTCTCCTCCGTCGACCCATACTTATGACCTCTCACAGAATCTTGAACATTAGTGGTCGATATCGACTTACCTGGGTCGATTTCGATGTTCTGTTGAGCTCCTTCATTCCAGATTGCCTCATCTTCCTCTACTTGGGCGTCATTGATGGCTTTTATCTCCATCGGCCCTTGATTTTTCACCATCTTGTTGAAGGCATACTCTATCACTTCCTCACTAATTGTGAATGAGAGCAATCCTTTCTTTACGCTGATGTTGGCATCGACAGTTGCTAGGAATGGCCTACCTAAAATAATTGCACAAGTAGGGTCCTCCGTTATATCAACATCTAGAAAATCAGCAGGGACAAAGAATTTACCTACTTGTACTGGCACATCCGTCACTATCCCAGTTGAAATCACTACCGTATTATTAGCCATGTACAATCTTGCATCCACGGGCTCCAGAGGACCTATCTTTACCTTGTGCCATATGGTTAGTGGCATCATACTAACGCTAGCGCCCAAGTCAACTAAAGCATTAAATTTTAATTGACCTAGACCTATAGCGATAGAAAACTTACCTGGGTCCGCCCGCTTTTGTGGTAGCTCCAACCTGTTGCATTCCTTTGCGATCTCAGACAGTGATCGCTTCTTACCTAAGATGTCTTTAAGGAACCTTACATAGGATGGCATCTGGTGAAGTGCCTATGTGAATGGTATAGAGACATTAAGTCCTTGGAGCATCTTCACGAACCGTTGGAACTTCTTTTCCGTTGGGTCCTTAATTACCTTTCTAGATGGGTATGGCAACACCTTCTTCCTTCCTGCGGCTAAAGTAAGGTCGACATCGACATCAGTTGGGTCGATATCGACTGGAGGAGTCGATTTCTGTGGTGACGCAGAATTAGGGTCAACATTGACAGGAGGGTCGACATCGATGTCACCTTGGTCGATATCGACAGGGGGGGTCGATATCGACATCTGTTCTGGCTCCTTCTCCTCCGCTTTTTGCTCGGGCGTTTGTAATTGAAACCCACTCCTTAGGTTTACTGCTGCAATATGACGAGTAGTTTTGCCCTTTTGGTTGGGCACAGTGGATCCAGGGAGTGATCCTGACGCCTTGGGTATAGCTTCCGCCAATTGACTCATTTGAGTCTCCATGTTGTGCTTCCAAACGTCAATCTCCCCAAGTCTAGAATTGATGCCATGCAGCTGAGTATGGACGGAGTTATTGGCTTGTTTGAACTTGGCGTGGTTCCTCCGCATCTCATCAAGAATGATTTGCAGGTCATCTTTCTTAGTCTCCCGCTCAAGGTGCCCTGGTGCCCTATATGTTGGGGGATCCCTTTGATAGAACCTTTGATCACCCCAATTTTGTTGATTGCCCCCTCCATAGGGGCCTCTCATCCATTTGACCTCCTCATGTTGTTCCGCCATGGATACTTGCTCAGTATGTGGACAGGCACTAGTGTTATGCCTTATTGAGCCACACTCCTAACAAGGTTGATTATTGCTCAGGAATCTTACTTGCTTTTGAAGGCGGTGTGTTTGATCGTTATGGAATTGTTGCCGCACCTCAGGATCTATCTCCCTTGGACGCTCATATAGTGGCATAGATGGGGCAGGCCTTGCATCATAGGCCGCAGCAGCCCCATAGGTGTTATCAAAGTTCACAAGCCTCTCAATGGTCTCCCATGCCTCCGTTGGTGTAAGATCAATGTACCGATAGGAGGTATATGAATTGATCCTCTCCTTATTCGGCGTATCAAGGGCATTATAAAAGATCTCCTGGATGACATATGGAAGTTGCCCATGCGTCGGGCATGATCTCAACAAGTCCTTAAAGGGCTCCCACACCTGTGCTAGGGTTTCACCTGGCTTTTGTTTGAAACCCGTGATCCTTTGTCGTAGCATCGCCGTTTTAGAAGGTGGGAAGAATTTGTTCAAGAATGCATCTTTCACCTCCGCCCATGTCCTTAGCGATCGTGGAGCCAAACTTTCAAGGCATTGTAATTACCTTGACACCAAAGAAGAGTTCGACCCAATGCTTTATTTCTGTCCTAGTTGATCCTGAGTAATGCCTACCCTGCCAAAGACCAGCGAAAAGATTTTAGTCGCACATACTCTAAGTTTACACCATCAGCAACTGTTTCACATAAATCCATAAAAGTAGAGATATGTTGCAAGGGGCATTCATTATGTCTTCCTTCAAAAGTATTTCTTTTAATCTTAAATAGGAAGTTAATTTTCAATTCATAGTTGGAGTGAGGACTTATAATGGCAGATTCAGGAACATGAAGCGGCGGATGCATGTATTGCATCGCCGTCTGTGGATACTGATTTAGCTGCTCTTGGGCTTGTCTGCGCACATCCTCCTCCCTATCAGCACGGGCTCGCTCAGCCGCAGCGGCGGCCCTTTCAGCAGCGATTGTAGCATTGTGGTCCTCGATCTCCTTCCTCAACCGCTCTATGATCTCAGCCTGCGTCTCGTTGTCAGCCATGATGCGAATTGCTTTGTTGCGAAGATGGTGGAAACGTTCAGGCTAATTGATTAGTTCCAGGATAGGTCCACGATTAGAACGTCGCATAAACCTGCAGAATAAGCTCAAAAAAAGATCGTGATTACTTAGGTGGCGATTGATTGCCTCCCCGGCAATGGCGCCAATTTGTTCGCTACGGGGTGGGTAGTAGGAGATTCAAATATTTAAAACAAAACAAAGCACAACTAGACTATCTCCCTGTACCAAACAAATAATACAAGAATCCCCTCCCTTGTAGTAGTAGGGTAATTCAGGATCGAATCCACGAGGAGGTATGTCAGCGCTTCCCTTGTTGTATTCACGATCAAAGCTTCCGACCTTAGAATACACTCGATATCGAGTATACTGGTCGATATCGACCTCAGTTCTGGTCGATTTCCTGGAGCAATTCCTGCAGATGACAAAACAGCAAGTCGACGTCGAGCAGAGACATCGATATCGATGTTAGACCTCGATATCGACCCTTATGGTCGATTTCGATGCTTGTCACAGAAACTGTTTTCGTCACCAATTTGTCGGAAAAGAGTCTGAAGAAAATAGAATGGAGAAGGAAGATGAACAGAAACAAAAATGACTTTTATGAAGAATTCAATTAATTAAAAAGCTTCCAAAGTCGGGGTTGCATGCCACTACGATAACAATGCAAGTTTCATGCTAAAGCTATGAAATTTAATGTCTTTCCGTCAAATAACTTTCGTTATCAACACTTAGGTGGTTAGAGGCTCTCGCATATTTCCGAAGAGTTACTATCCAATTCATGAGCAATTCAAGTTTACAATATGAGTGGCTTTCGCTTCAATAATGCAAATAATGAATCTCCCTAACTTTCGTAAAGGATCATGCATGGGGTAGAAGACAGAATCGCATAAAAGTCATACCTTTGATGCACTTACCTCACATTGCTATCGTCGGGCTCACCCCGACCCTAGAAGTGGGTTGACTACTCGCTCCTCATCATGCACATCATCATCATTATTGTTGAAAGAAAGCTACTTTGAATTAAAACTTTGAAAGAAAGTACAACCGAACAAGCCACTCCGCTCTCACTTTACAACTCCACTCGGCCTCCTCTCTCTCTCTAACTCGTTATTGAAACTGAATTGTGTGTCAAATTGAATACCTAAAATCAGCCCTATTGGCCTCTATTTATAGATGTCGATAAGGACTCCAAAACTTATCTTTATTCTCTAAGATAAAACTTAAACAAAGTAAAAAACTAAAATACCATGGTAACTCAGCCTCCATCTGATAAATCTCGCGTTGATGATAGGAAATCTCGACCTTTGGATAGACGTTGCAAGCTTCGGATAGAATTCTATCAAAATCTGAGTCGGATTCCTCTGCTGGCATGGTCGATATCGACCCTAGACATTGATATCGACCCCTTCAAAACTTTATCTCGAGCTCTCCTTCTCCTACTCGAACTGGCACTCGACTTCTATCAATTTGGTCGATCTGGCAGCATCGATATCGACCCCAGACGTCGATATCGACCTCTTTTGTGTCGACATGCTCTGTTTCATTTCCTACTCGACTCCTATGTTTCTGATGTACTCAATGTCGAGGTCCCTAGTCGATTTCGACCTCTTCAGAAGACTTCGAGTTCTTTTTCCGCTCTTCCGAATTCGTCCATTTTTATCCTGTTTTCTACGAAATCACATGGAAACTCGTGCAAACCCATATATTTGATATTTAAGCATAAACTACACTAATCCCATGTTTTCCCCATTAATATGCATGCAAAAGACGATAAAATGGATTCATATGTGCATAGAAAATATGGCAATTTGCGCGCACATCAGGTTGTACTTTCTTTCGAAGTTTTAATTCAAAGTATCTTTCTTTTAACAATGATGATCATGTGCATGATGAGGAGCGAGTAGTCGACCCACTTCTAGGTTCGGGGTGAGCCCGACGATAGCAATGTGAGGTAAGTGCATCAAAGGTATGACTTTTATGCGATTTCGTCTTCTACCCCATGCATGATCCTTTGCGAAAGTTAAGGAGATTCATTATTTGTATTATTAAAGCGAAAGCCACTCATATTGTGAACTTGAATTGCTCATGAATTGGATAGTAACTCTTAGGAACTATGCGAGAGGCTCTAATCACCTAAGTGTTGATAACGAAAGTTATTTGACGGAAAGGCATTAAATTTCATAACTTATACATAAAACTTGCATTGTTATCGTTGTGGCATGAAACCTCGACTTTGGAAGATATTTAATTCATTGAAATCAACATAAAAGTCTTAGTTTTGTTTCTGATCATCCTCCTTCCGCATTCTATTTTCTTCGGACTCTTTTCCGACAAATTGGTTATGAAAACATTTCTGTGACAAGCATCGAAATCGACTGTGAGGGTCGATATCGAGGTCTAACGTCAATATCGAGGTCTCTGCTCGACGTCGACTTTGCTGCTTTTGTCTTCTGCAGGAACTGCGCTAGGAAATCGACCATATTTGAGGTCGATATTGACCAGATTACTCGATATCGAGTGTCTGCTGAGGTCGAAAGCTTTGATCGTGAGTACAAAAAGGGAAGCGCTGACATACCTCCTCGTGGATTCGATCCTGAATTACCCTACTACTACAAGGGAGGGGATTCTTGTATTATTTGTTTGGGACAGGGAGTTAGCCTAGTTATGCATTGTTTATTTGAATTGTTTGAATCCCTACACTCCACCCCCTTGAGCGAACAAATTGGCGCCGTTGCCGGGGAGGAAATCAATCGCCACCTAAGTTTAATCACGATCTTTTGAGCTTATTCTGCAGGTTTATGCGACTTTCTGATCGCGGACCTATCCTGGAACCAATTAACGAGCCTGAACGTTTCTACCATCTTCGCAATAAAGCAATTCGCATCATGGCTGACAATGAGACACAGGCCGAAACCATAGAGCGGTTGAGGAAGGAAATGGAGGACCACAATGCTACAATCGCTGCTGAAAGGGCCGCCGCTGCTGCTGAGCGAGCCCGTGCTGATAGGGAGGAGGATGCGCGCAGACAAGCCCAAGAGCGGCTAAATCAGTATCCATAGACGGCGATGCAATACATGCATCCGCCGCTTCATGTTCCTGAATCCGCTATTTTAATTCCTCACTCCAACTATGAAAGAAAAATTAACTTCCTATCTGAGATAAAAAGAAATACTTTTGAAGGAAGACCTAATGAATGCCCCATGCAACACATCTCTACTTTTATGGACTTATGTGAAACAGTTGCTGATGGAGTGAATTTAGAGTATGTGCGATTAAAATCTTTTCGATGGTCTTTGGCAGGGAAGGCATTATAGTGGGTTGAAAGTTTGGCTCCACGCTCGCTGAGGACATGGGCGGAGGTGAAAGATGCATTCTTGAACAAATTCTTTCCACCTTCTAAAACGGCGATGCTGCGATAAAGGATCACGGCTTTCAAACAAAAGCCAGGTGAAACCCTAGCATAGGCGTGGGAGCGATTTAAGGACTTGCTGAGATCATGCCCAACGCAGGGCAACTTCCATATGTCATCCAGGAGATCTTTTACAACGCCCTTGATGTGCCGAATAAGGAGAGGATCAATTCATATACCTCCTATCGGTACATTGAGCTTACACCAACGGAGGATGGGAGACAATTGAGAGGCTCGTAAACTTTGATAACACTTATGGGGCTGTTGCGGCCTATGATGCAAGGCCTGCCCCATCAATGCCACTATATGAGCCTCCAAGGGAGATATATCCTGATGTGCGGCAACAATTCCATAACGATAAAAAACGCCGCCTTCAAAAGCAAGTCAGGTTCCTAAGCAACAAGCAAAATTGTCAGGAGTGTGGCTCAACAAGGCATACCACTAGTGCCTGTCCACATACTGAGCAAGTATCCATGGCGGAACAACATGAGGAGGTTAAGTGGACGAGAGGCTCCTATGGAGGGGGCAATCAACAATATTGGGGTGATCAAAAGTTCTATCAACAAAGGGATCCCCCACCATATAGAGCACCAGGGCACCCTGAGTGGGAGACAAGGAAGGATGACCTGCAAATCATTCTTGATGAGATGCGGAGAAACCATGTTGAGTTCAAACAAGCCAATAACTCCGTCCATACTCAGCTACAGGGCATCAATTCTAGACTTGGGGAGATCGACGTTTGGAAGCGCAACATGGAGACTCAGATGAGTCAATTAGCGGAAGCAATGCCCAAAGCGTCAGGATCACTCCCTGGATCCATTGTGCCAAACCAAAAGGGTAAAACCACTGGTCATATTGCGGCAGTAAACCTAAGGAGTGGGCGTCAATTACAAATGCCGGAGCAAAAAGCAGAGGAGAAGGAGCCAGAACAGACGTCGATATCGACCCCCACTGTCGATATCGACCAAGGTGACATCGATGTCGACCTTCATGTTGATGTCAACCCTGATGCTGCGTCACCACAGAAATCGACTCCTCCAATCGATATCGACCCTACTGATGTCGATGTCGACCTCACTGCAGTTGCGGGAAGGAAGAAGGTGTTGCCATTCCCAACTAGAACGGTGATTAAGGACCCAGCGGAAAAGAAGTTCTAGCGGTTCGTGAAGATGCTCCAAGGACTTAATGTCACTATACCATTCACAGAGGCACTTCACGAGATGCCATCTTATGTAAGGTTCCTTAAAGACATCTTAGGTAAGAAGCGATCGCTCTCTGAGATCGCAGAGGAGTGCAACAGGTTGGAGCTACCACAAAAGCGGGCGGACCCAGGTAAGTTTTCTATCGCTATAGGTCTAGGTCAATTCAAATTCAATGGTTTAGTTGACTTGGGCGCTAGCGTTAGTATGATGCCACTAACCATATGGCACAAGGTAAAGATAGGTCCTATGGAGCCCGTGGATGCATGATTATACATGGCTAACAATACGGTAGTGATTCCAACTGGGATAGTGACGGATGTGCCCGTACAAGTAGGTAAATTCTTTGTCCCTGCTGATTTCCTAGTTGTTGATATAGCGGAGGACCCTGCTTGTCCGATTATTTTAGGTAGGCCATTCCTAGCTACCGTCGATTCCAACATTAGCGTGAAGAAAGGATTGCTCCCATTCACAATTAGTGATGAAGTGATAGAGTATGCCTTCAACAAGACGGTGAAAAATCAAGGGCCAATGGAGATAAAAGCTATCAATGGTGTCTATATTGCATGTGGAGAAGCAAAGGTAAGAAGTATGACACCGGAGGAGCTTGAGAAGAGAGCCATAGAATGACACCGGAGGAGCTTGAGAAGAGAGCCATAGAAGCCCAAGTGGAGGAAGTTGTGGGAATCTTGAATGAAGGAGCCCAACTTTTCATAAGTATGGGGTCAACGAAAAAGGAAAGGAAACATCGAAATCGGGGTCAAGGGTCGATATCGACCATGCCCTACCGAAATCGACCATCATCAGCGCTGAGAAGGGAGGGAAGGAGACCTCGATATCGATATCTGAGGGTCGAAATCGACCTGATCATATCGAGCCGAAACTCTCCAAATCGACTGATCCTCCAGGAGTACAACAGGGTTCGATATCGACCTCTGAACATCGACATCGACCTGAGCCACAGACTAAGAAGAAGGTAAGTCAAGGTACGGATTCCTCTTGTTCCATTTCAATTAAGGATTTATCATTATTTGGAAGAGGTGTGCCTTGGCATGTGCGCTTGTGTAGGGTATCCGATGATGATTCGAGCCAATATGAGATAGGAGACAAGGTCTATGTTTCCAAATCTAAGGACCATTGGTTCCCTACAAGATTCAAGGATAAGAACTTAGGACCATTCACGGCAAATCAGATCAATCTTGGCGGAATGCAGCTGCGTGACAAGAAAGGAGTTATATTTGAGGCCCAAGCCACATGGGCTCTGCAGATGCCACCTGGAGAAGCGCAAAGGAAGAAGTCGGCCTAGCGACTTAAAAGTCTAGAGCATGTAACAAAGACTTTTGTTTTGGTTTTAGACAGTTTTATTTTGGTTTTAGACATTTTATTATTTTGCATATTTTTGGTTTTATGTTTATTAACAAGTTGTAGGAAAGAGAAAATCACACAGGAAGGGCATCGAAATCGATGTCTAACATCGACATCGACCTTAAGGTCGACATAGAGAGTTTGTGATCGAGGCCGGATCACCCTGAAGCCTAAAGCAGAAATCGATATGAACATCGATATCGACCACTCCTGCTGTCTTCTTCGACTCCTGAAATTTGTGACGGTTTAGTAAGTTTTCTTCTTAACCCTAGTTCTAATACAGTGAGGACACTATAAATTTTAAGTATGGGGTGGGGGAAAGGCTTACTTGCATATTAATACTTACTTTAGATTTGCATATTTATTTTAATGCATATTTAGTTTTTATTTTGAAAAAAAAAAGAAAAAAAAAGAGTCATAGAAGTATAAAAAAGAGTTCTATGATGCAAAATTAGATTCATTAGAGATATAACATGAAATTGCCTAGTTAAGGGAAGTCCCAATGAAGTGCAAAAAGAAGAAAAAAATAAAGGAGATGAAAATTTGAAGTTGCTTTTGACATGCGCATGATAAGATGATGGAGGATTTTTTATGAAAATTCCGTACAAGTGCTTACTTATACAAGTTCATATCCTAGCCTTACCTATCCATATTTGCAAAAGCCACAAAGCCATATATGAGCCTTATCATGATCATTATTGCTCCACATATATACATATTGCCCATTTTATACCTTATACCCTATCCGGGGACAATGTTGAGAATGGATGTCATCTTTGGATTTATATGGAGTTGTGCATTATTTATGAAGTTGTTGGTAGGAATGAAAGAATTATGAATTATGGAAAATTTAATGAGTGAGAAATAATCCGATCACCTCAGGAGATAAAGGTAGGTCGACCCTGCTCGTTGAGATGTTAGTTCAGCGAGATGGGACACAAGGTGAGGAGTCCGAAGTACTAAGTATCCGGGGCCATTCATGACACCAATGTTTGCGACTCGCGAGAAGGCAGTGCTAAGGTTAGAGAGGTAAAAGCATATATTGAATAAAAGCATTGAGCGCTGAGTGAAAGGTGAAACATTATGAAGAAGGAATGTGGAAAGAAAGTATAATTCCCCGGATTTAACACCACATGGCCAAATATTAGCCCACCTTTAGCCTTTTACCAATATATTTCTCACAAGCTTGCAAAAGTCCTCTTGATTATTAATGCTATGTCGCTAAAATTTGTTTTTGCATATTACCTCCTTTTATGAGTATGAAATCGCTTTTATGCACAGGCATGGACTTGGTTGACATAAGTACCTTATCGAGGATGGCAATTGATTGTAGG
The DNA here is from genome assembly GCA_963922045.1 of Persicaria maculosa. Lineage (NCBI taxonomy): Eukaryota > Viridiplantae > Streptophyta > Magnoliopsida > Caryophyllales > Polygonaceae > Persicaria > Persicaria maculosa. The sequence goes on along the minus strand of OY998269.1, from coordinate 3,328,834 downwards.
GACATATGAAAAATGAATCTATGATGTTGAGGGTTTACTTTCTTCCCCTGAATGACCATTAAAGGTATTGCTTGGGGACAAGCAAGCTTAAGTATGGAATGTTTGATGTGCGCGCAAATTGCCATATTTTCTATGCACATAAAAGTCCATTTTATCGTCTTTTGCATGCATATTAATGGGAAAACATGGGATTAGTGTAGTTTACGCTTAAATGTCAAATATATAGGTCTGCACGAGTTTTTATGTGATTTTGCAGAAAACAGGAACGAAAATGGACGGATTTGCATGATCGGAAAAAGAACTCGAAGTCTTCTGAAGATGTCAAAATCGACTGAGGACCTCGACATCGAGTGCATTAGAGACATAGGAATCGAGCAGGAAATGAAACAGAGCATATCGACACAGAGAGGTCGATATCGACATTTGGAGGTCGATATCGATGTTGCCAGATCGAGCTAAATGATAGAAGTCGAGTGCTAGTTCGAGTATGAGAAGGAAAGCTCGAGATAAGGTTTTGAAGGGGTCGATATCGATGCCTGAAGGTCGATATCGACTATGCCAGCAGAGGAATCTAACTCAGATTTTGATAGAATTCTATCCGAAGCTTGCACGTCTATCCAAAACTCGAGATTTCTTATCTTCAATACCAGATCTATTATGAGGAGGCTGATTTCACCATAGAGTTTTAGTTTTTACTTTTATTTAAGTTTATCTTAGAGAATAAAGATAAAGTTTCGAGTCCTTATCGACATCTATAAATAGAAGCCAATAGGGCTGAGTTTAGACATCCAAGAACATTCAATTTGACATACAATTCAGTTTCAATAGAGAGTAGTGACGAGTTAGAGAGAGAGAGGAGGCCAAGTGAAAGTTGTAAAGCGAGAGCGGAGTGGCTTGTTCGGTTGTACTTTCTTTCGAAGTTTTAATTCAAAGTAGCTTTCTTTTAACAATGATGATGATGTGCATGATGAGGAGTGAGTAGTCAACCCACTTCTAGGGTCGGGGTGAGCCCGACGATAGCAATGTGAGGTAAGTGCATCAAAGGTATGACTTTTATGCGATTCCGTCTTCTACCCCATGCATGATCCTTTGCGAAAGTTAAGGAGATTCATTATTTGCATTATTGAAGCGAAAGCCGCTCATATTGTGAACTTGAATTGCTCATGAATTGGATAGTAACTCTTAGGAACTATGCGAGATAAGATGATGGAGGATTTTTATGAAAATTCCGTACAAGTGCTTACTTATACAAGTTCATATCCTAGCCTTACCTATGCATATTTGCAAAAGCCACAAAGCCATATATGAGCCTTATCATGATCATTATTGCTCCACATATATACATATTGCTCATTTTACACCTTATACCCTATCCGAGGACAATGTTGAGAATGAATGTCATCTTTGGAGTTATATGGAGTTGTGCAGTAACTCTTAGGAACTATGCGAGAGCCTCTAATGACCTAAGTGTTGATAACGAAAGTTATTTGACGGAAAGGCATTAAATTTCATAACTTTAGCATAAAACTTGCATTGTTATCGTTGTGGTATGAAACTCCGACTTTGGAAGATATTTAATTCATTGAAATCAACATAAAAGTCTTAGTTTTGTTTTTGATCATCCTCCTTCCCCATTCTATTTTCTTCGGACTCTTTTTCGACAAATTGGTTACGAAAACAGTTTTTGTGATAAGCATCGAAATCGACTATAAGGGTCGATATCGAGGTCTAACGTCGATATCGAGGTCTCTGCTCGACGTCGACTTTGCTGCTTTTGTCTTCTGCAGGAACTGCGCTAGGAAATCGACCAGAACTGAGGTCGATATCGACCAGATTATTCGATATCGAGTGTCTGCTGAGGTCGAAAGCTTTGATCGTGAGTACAACAAGGGAAGCGCTGACATACCTCATCATGGATTCGATCATGAATTACCCTACTACTACAAGGGAGGGGATTCTTGTATTATTTATTTGGGACAGGGAGTTAGCCTAGTTGTGCAATGTTTATTTGAATTGTTTGAATCCCTACACTCCACCCCCCTGAGCGAACAGATATCGTCTACTCTGTATCGGGTAGAGTTGTTCTTTTTCTGGCTCAATTTTTGGTCTCCAGTTCCACTCGATGTCGAGTCATTTTGTCAATTTTGACTCCTTAGTAGACTTCGAGTGATTTTCCAGCTTTCTTTCTCCTCTTCAAATTGCTCCAATTATGCCTCGATTTCTGCAAAATAACACAAGAACTCGTGTAGACCTCCATAATTAGAAAATAAACATAAACTACACAAATCTTATGCTTTCCCAACCAATATGCATGAAAATATAGACAGAAATCGGCATAAAAGTAGATTAAAAATATGGTAAATTGAGCGCACATCAACACACACATCCTCCATTTACCACTGCTTTTCTTAACAAGGACCATATTTGATAACTAGGTTGAGTCATTTATTTCGTGAATGAATCCGGCATGTAGAAGTTTATCGACCACTTGTTTGGCTGCTTCGGCTTTTTCCGCGACCATTTTACTTTTTCTTTGGCATACAGGCTTTGTGTCATGAGTGAGTTTGAGGGAATGTTCTAAAATTTGGCGAGGAAGTCCTTTTAAATCTTGGGGCGACCATGCGATGACATCCCTTGAATTTTCTAGAATTTCTTTGATGCGGTCCAGAGTATGGTTCTCCAAGCTGCGTCCATGATACAATACTTCCGCTTTATTTGTGAAAGGATAGAAAGCTATTTTTTCTTCGATAATTTTATCAGCCACGTTCCCAGGCCGTACTTCCAAATTGGCTTCTGTTTTTCCTGAAATGACTTCTTGTTCGCCACTATCAATTACATCTAATTTCGGAGATCCTTGGTTTTGTTTGTTGATCACGAAGACTCTCCTATGCCCTTTTTTGATCGATGCTAAATAGCAAATTCTGCTTTCTGATTGCTCACCACGAGCCTCTTCTACCTTCCCATCTATGCATGGGAACTTAACACTGAAATGGTAAACCGAACAGGCTATTTGGAATTTAAAAATGCTGACCCGGCCTATTATAGCGTTGTAGATAGAGGGTAAAAACACCGTTGTGAACTCTACCATGTGAGTTCTTTTGTTCGGGGGAGTCCCTAAGGTCAGGGCTAGCTCAATTGTCCCGGCTACATCAACCTTGTCTCCTGAAAAAGAGATGAGCTTTCGAGAATAATTACGCAAAGCACTCTTTGATATACCCAATTGCTCGAAAGCGTTCCAATACTGGACATCCACTGAGGAACCAGTGTCTATCAGCACACGCTTAACTTTTTTGCTTCCCAGTTGTACATGGATCGCTAAAGGATCTGAATGCGGCATCCTAAGATCGCGAGCGTCAGAGAAACAGAAGTTTAATACAACGTGTTTTGCTGAAGCCTGTTTGATACTTGCTTCGGAGGGGGGTTGTCTAGCCTCTCTTTCATAATTTTTTTGCTCTTGGTTGTTAGTCCCAAAGGATGAGGGACCACCTGCAATGGTGTTGATACATCCATCCGGCGGAGGTGGATTCCGATTGTCCCGACTAGATTGTGGGAGTCTGTTTGATGAAGATCTTGCTTCGGGGGCATTTCGCATATCCCTTGGAGGGGGGTCTGTACCCGCCTCCTTTATTTCCATTCCACCCGCCACGCCCTCGTGGGTATCCGCCCCTCCCTCTCCCTCTGGGTGTGTAAGGGGGGTCATATGGTCGCAGAGGTATAATAGGGGGATTAGGAGCCACTGGTGGAGCACAAATTTGCAACGAAATCTCTTTCTGGGGTGGAGCTGGTGGTATCCCATATACAGGAGGGGGTACCATTTGTGGGTGTGCCATCATCGCGTTTGATGGGACAGTTGGCAGGTTTGGGCTCGTTAAATGGTTGTATTGTACTTCATTACGAGGGGGATGTTGTGGTGCTGTGGGGTGTTGCCATCGTGGATTGTTGTGCAGTGGATGATCTGGTCCTCCTCTTCCGCGAAACTTGTTTGCTATTTTATGAAATAGAGAAGGCTTTGCCTCGTTTGATCGCGAACTTGACCCAACGGCTTCCATGGCATGAATTTGCAGGGTCATGAGATGAAGTAGTTTGTTATAGTTCTTGGGATCTTTTTTGAATAGGTAGGTTTTGAAATCTCCTTCAGCTAAGTTGCCCATTAAGATGGTGCTGGCAAATTCTTGGTTGAACTTTGGGATTTGAACGACCATGGTAGTAAAGCGGCTGAAGAAACTTCCCAGGGATTCAGAAGGTACTTGCTTGATGGAATTAAGATCCAACATGGTGCATTTTCGCGTGTAAGCATTGCCAAAATGGGCTACGAAGATGCTGGATAGTTGAGAGAAACTGTTTATGGAAGCTTGGGCTAAATTGGTGAACAATGTCAGGGATACCCCACTGAGGGTAGATGGAAATGATCGGCAAAGCATGGTGTCGTTATTTTCATTCATTCACATTGAAGTGGTGAACTGGTTCAAGTGATCATGCGGATCAGAATCCCCTTTATACTTGGTTATAGACACGTCTCTCTATCTTTTGGGTACGGGGGCTTCGCGTATGGCTTTGCAAAAAGCAGAGGGAAAAATAGACTCGTCTTTAAAAAGTGGATCCGGGACTTCTGAAGAGTTGGATCGCGAAGAAGTGTCCATTGCATTATTGTCTCATTCCCTTTTATCCATGTTATTGTTGTCGCGATTATGCTCATGGTTCGGCAAATCGTTAGCAGGGTTAGGAAAATGATTGAAATTGGTTGGGATCGGGCCCTGCTGCTGATAAAAGCCATAGGGATCATACGGAGGAAATACCATGTTCGCGGGCTGTCCATAGAGGTGGTTCTGAGGATATTTACTCGCGAAGTATGAATATGGAGGGTACCCTCCCCATGTTCCATATTGATCAAATAGATAGGGGGTAGTGTTCCAGAAAGACTTTTCAGGGATATCTTCGCCCTGATGAGGGGGAGCTTCAACATTGGGAGGGTCGTTGAGTTTTATTTCGTTGGTCCAGCCTTCGTCGTGATGTTGATTCCCGAATTCTTCGCCGAACAACGTGAAATTCATAGCTCCTGCAATAGGGTATTTGGATGGAGTAATGGTGGGATTATCGCAAAGAGTAGAAAAATTTAGAGAAGATATAAAAAATAAATAACAAATAAAACTAAAAAATAAAAGACAAAAAATGAAAAATAAAAAATAAGAAACAAAAGATGAAACATAGAATAAGGAATAATAGAAAACTGTATTTCTATTGGGGACCTCTCGTCGCGAAAGGTTCCCACAGACGGCGCCAATGAAGCGTTTTTAGAATTTCACCTATACTTATTACCTCAAGGGAAAGACAGATTTCCTTTATTACCTGCAATACGTATTCGGAATATACTTATATAAGTTCTTTATTGGTCGGTGCTTTTGAAGATAAGTTCTTTATTTGCGATAATGTTTGATCGCGTCCAATGGTTACTGCTCAATCGTCGTCTTTAGAGGAAGTTTTCCAGATGATGTTCTGTTCTAGAGACGTTCTTCTCCGATCAAAAGGTTTCAAGAACTCGACTTCGAGGGTCTTATTTTAGGGAAGATTGCAGAGTTCTTCTTTTCTCTCTCTTTTTCGGATCCTTGTGATGTGGGGGAATGGGGGGTATTTATAATGTGGTTTAAGAAAGTAGTTGGTTGGTGACCTCGTGGGTTATAGGGGACACGTGTACTGCATGCCCTCTTGTCTCAGGTTAGGGCTCTGGAGAAGATGACATCGAGGTGAATACTAACAGCGAGCTGTTTGATGACATGCTTTAGTCATGACGATCGCGATGTATATTTCAAAGATACATCACGATATTTAGAATATTGGTTTTGTCTCTTAAGTTTTGGATGGGGTTTGAGTTCTGTCGTAATAAATGGTGTAATTGTTTTTTTAGGAAAATGATAAATTTTAGTAACATCGTCAACGTCAGTTATGAGATGACAGCAGCCGAGTGCTTGCCTGACACTGATTTCATTTTGCAAGATTTGGATCAAGAGGAAGGACAAGAGCAAGTTCTGTGCAACTACCATGAGAAGATTTCCGTTGCTTTTGGAATACTAAACCGGGGTGGAGAATCATCAACTCAAGTGTTTAAAAACTTGAGGATATGTGGGGAATGACACAATGTCATTAAATTCATGGCCAAGATTGTTGGCATAAGAATCATTGTTAGAGATTCGTTGAGGTTTCACCACTTTGAGGATGGATTATGCTCGTGCAGAGATTTTTTGCGAACTTATTAATGGAAGACCGCCATATACAACCAACTTATTGATCCAGTGAGTTACGATATATTTATTGAGATTTCGTTATTGCCTTCAAGAATACTATCAAGTGAAGCATGGAACTTTACAATGGTAACTAATTTTCCCTGCTTCCTGATTGCTCTACTGGTTGGTTGGTTTAATTTCTTTCTGCACCCTGACACAATAATTCTTTCATCTTTAGTTAATATGTATAAATGCCCAAAATGTGTTTTTTTTCCCATCGGAGGTTCTTAGTACTCGTTTTGGATTACATTAAAAAACTCAGGAATTGAAATAACCCGGGAAGTAGATTTCAACACATGTGTTTGGATTAGAATTTTGTTTTTAAAAACCCAAGAAGTAGAATTTCTGGGAATTCCAATTCCACCAAAATGGAGGAATTCAAATTACCATGTGGGGGTGGGTAAGTTGAAATCCACCATTTTTATTTATTTCAAAAAATGTTTTTTTTTTTAAATCGCAAATTACGTATTTTTCCATAATTTAAATAAATTGTTTTTATTAACAAGGGTTACAAAAGTAAATTTACACAAATTCTCATGAAAGTACATATTCAACCAAACAAAACGCATGATTTTAATTTACAAGACGTTACACTTATCCAAACATGTTTTTTTAAATTATAGGAAGTTTAATTCCAAGGAATTTACTTTCTCATTAACTAAATTCTATGGAAGTATACTTCCGTTCATCCAAACCCGCACTTAAAAGGGACTGATTCCTATCAAGGGAATGTGGAGTTGCTTTTCATGACGCTGATTATAGATATTTGTTATCACTTAGTGTATAGTGTTGTCAGTTTGAAGCAAATAATAAACTTGTGTGTCAATCTCTTTATGAAAGGGTATAACATATGTATTTTCATTCTGCAGAGAACAGTAAATTAATATGAAGATATTTTTGCAAAAACTAGGAGAGTAATTGAATTGAAAGATATCAGCTGATAGGGGTTCATCATCATCTCAGGAGCTTCAGCTGATAAAATCTTTGTTTGATGATATCAATATGAGTTTGGTTGCAATATCAGATCATATTATGTTTGGTTTAAAACCAAGTTAAAATTTAATTACTTGGATCATTGTAAATAATTCTAAGATAATTAAACTTAGTGGCCCATTTATCTGATCATCCTTTTTTTGCTCATTGTAGTGCATTCTCTGCGATATACCTTGTGCCGCAATATTTTGAGCGATTTTTTAAAATACAAACCAACAGAGATATATCGTTTGAAAGCCATTAAGAAACTGTGTTGGGAGGAGGTTGTTGATTGGAAGTTTGTTGCAATCCTTATAAATTAATTGACAGTTATTTATCGTTCTGCAGGTACATTTAGAAGTCTGAGTAAAAAAAATTGCTCAAAGAGACTGCAAAGTATCTTGAATATTTTAGTACCAAGCTGCAAGAGGTCCAATCTGTTGTGGAAGGCTTCGAGACTGGTAGTGATGAAAACCAATCTGCAAATGTTGAAAGCTATGATATGATAGAGCCCCTGGAGGCTGGAATGAAGATGAAAGCCACCAAGCAAAGGCAAGGAATCATATAGCCTAGTTTTTAGAAAGCCATGTGATAAGGTATGTTGCAATCTGGGATGTTTGTATTCTCAAGATCATACAATTTGCATACGAAATGTTGCAATTCTTCACAAATGAGTTTCAGGGAATGAGGGCCACGGTGCCTTGTAACAAAACGAGCATAAGAATACATCATTCATACACAAAAGATCTATTATTGCTCGAGCTGGGCATACCAGATCCCTTGGATCTTGACATCCTTGGGAACCTTGGCTCCCAAATCTGTGTCTGATGGCTGAAGACTCTCAAATACACCTACGACCTCACCGGTCTCGGGCTTGCTTTGGGTAACACTCAGGGTGATGGTGCCTTTAGATGAAGCAGTATTCTTAATGTTCTCCTTCTGAAGCTCTTCCTCGTCTCCTCTGCCTCCTGCAGGCAGTGCAACGGCGTTGTCGTAACCAGTTGAACCACCTCGGCCCTTTGGGTCTAAGAAGGAGGAACCCCGGTATGATGGCACAAGAAAATCTCCGCTGAAGGCTTCTGGTTTGCCACTTGCGACAAGCTGCTTGACCGTGAAGAGAAAGGGAACACGCTCGCCACCAGGCAGCTGCACAGTGACGGCAGCATAGTCAATGCCATCTTTCTCCTCAAATTTGACAGTGCCATCAGGTGAAACCTCAAATGGACCCTCAATCTCATCAAGGGTGTAGGTCAGACGAGTCATAAGTTTGGTGTCTTGGAAATCCGGGGGAGCGTTCTTGCTTACACCCTCGGCCTTGACGGCGAATTTGGTGGGCTCAAGGCAAAACTTCTTCGCACTGTATTTGCCAGGCTTGAAGGCGAATGAATCAACTCCACCCGCAATGGTTGGGCACTGGTTTGCAGTTCCAGTCCCTTTCACTTCGAGGTATGTCTTGCTTTGAATCTCATCGAATGTCAATCTCTTTGGAGCACCTTCAGCATTAGCTCCCTGTCCAACAAAATCATCAAAACAAGTTTATTCACTTTCCTTGTGTGCTAAAATTTTCAAATTGATTATATCTTTGTAGATCCATGTAATAAATTTCTAAATTTTGTAATCATTTCATAAACAATGACTACAGGTTATTTCAAGATATACATTTTCAGAACTCAGTCATCTCAGATAGTTGATGGGTTTATCACAATTTGCACAATATGGGGACTGCTAAGGAATTTGCAGGCATGATCGTTCAAACACTTAGCAGGTAGGGTTGGAGGATAAGTGAACACTTACGGAGACGACGAGAGCAGATGTAGCAAGGGCGAAACCGGCGAGCTTTGTGGCATCCACACACTTGAGGGCCAAGTCCTTGAAATCTGAGTGGAGGGAGCAAGTGAATTTCCCAGTGGAAGTGAAGGCGTCCAACCCAAAGGCCTTAGTGATGCTTTGGGAGGACCTCAATTGGAGGCTGTTCCTGGCAACCTTGGAGGGTTGCATTAAGGACAAGGTAGCTGCTGCTGTCTGTAAAGAGGCTGCCATTTTTGCTTCTGCTGTGTTTTGGTCCTCCTGAAAGTAGTACTAGTTGGTTAAACAAGGAGGATGAAGAGAAGGGTTTAGTGGGATGGGATAATCTTGACAGTTACTTTAGGTGGCTTAGCTTTGTTGTTGCAAATTTGGATGGATAAGAGATAGAGCATGTCATAGGATAAGGTGTATTCTCTTACTCTTATTGGTCAGATGACGCTTTTTTGTGCACTGGTTTGTCCACGTGACGGGATAAAGGTTGCTCAATCTCTTAGTACAATTTGTCATCGACACACTCAATCAATTTTTCAGACATAAATTCAAATAAGTTTAAACAAAGGGTGTGTTTGGCAACCAAAGTTGAATGAGTAGCTAAAGCTGAATGGGTAGCTGAAGCTGAATGGTTAATTGTGTTAAAATATATGTTGAATTACACTGTTGAAAAACTAGTAATGTATTTGGAACCTTAGCTGATAAAGTAACTGAATAAACTAGCTGATAAAATTAATAGATTTGTGTGTATTGATGTACATATTTGTAGTCGTTTCATTTGCAAGTTTTGACTTCATATTCCATTCGATTCATAAAGTAAGGATAAAAATAATGCAAATTTGTGTAGAATGAGCTAATGTGCAAGAAATAGAGTCTGAACAAGTTTTGGTCTAAATATGTAGGAATTGGAGGGGAATCGGAGTCAAAACGAGAGAGCCAAGCCAAGCATTGAGGTGGTCGATATCGACCACATATGTCGAGATCGACATGCCAGCTCGACGTGGACCCTGAGCGTCGAGACAGACGACAAAGAACCACTGAAGACCACTCGACACAACATCATGTCGAGTGAAGGTGTCGACATCGAGTGCACTCTGGAGGTCGAGTGAAGTGAAGTTTGTCGAGCTGAAACAGAGACCTCGATATCGACTTACCTGATCGATATCAAGTGGAATTTGCCATGGATTGCACGCGCTTCGAGGACGCAGATTTTGAGATCTATCACATAAGCCACGGTTTATCATATCTATTTAGATACATTATGTCTTAGGGGTGTTGCCTTTTCACCCTAAGATATTTATTAGTTATTTACCTTAATAAAGATTTATCTTACTTGTTAATGATAGATTTTTAGATAGAAGTTTTAGTAGGATTAGAAATACTCTCCTTGGCTTGCAAGGATTAGTAGGCTATAAATAAAGCCCTAGGGGCTGGTCTTTTATTTATTCCACATTCCAAAACACAAGATACAATAGAGTTTGAGAGTACAGAGAAGCTTTAGGGTTTGACATTTGCGAAAATCGGCGTTGGATTGTAAAGTTTTTGAGTTTCAATTAATGCAAGTTTCTTCTTTTCAATCAAAGATTTTTGTCGCGATGAGGTGCGAGTAGTTCCCCAAAGCTTCTAGGGTCGGGGTGAGCCCGACGTTAGCCATGCGTGTTTGAGGTAAGTACTTGATGTTGATATCGTTGCGTCTATGTCATCTCATACGATTCTATGTTTAGTCCTTATCGCAAGAAAAGGGATTCATGTTAACAAATTGAGTTATAAACATAAAATTGGTAGAGACAATTAGGTTTATTAGCAAGAGTATTCCTAATCGTTGTTGTACGGCGAAAGCTTGTCCCTCGGGTGAGATAGCGCAATTGTCCGTCTTATTTGCCTTATTGTATGCATTGGTTAACGTTGTGGTAAACCCTAGCCTTAGGAGTTACCTTTCTTTATATATTTTATTCATAAAAAACGTGCATTTTCTGTCCACCTTTCGTCATCCATCCTATTTGTCTTCAGCCTTCTTTATTGACAAGTAACACTGCAGAAACCACTCGAAATCGACCCAACAGGTCGATATCGAGTACATAACTCGAGATCGATTGCCCTGTGTCCACTGGTAGTCTTCTGAACCAGGTCGATGTGTGTTGCTGACATCGATATTGACACCCCTAGTCGATATCGACTTTTCGTTTTTGTCTCTACAGGTTTTCTGTTGCAGTAGAAATCGACAGCCCAAGTCGACGTCGACTACCCTACTCGAGATCAAGTGTTTTGGTCGATCAAGACGTGAGCTTTCACAGGCTATGTAGGATCCAGCTGATACGTTTCCTCGTGGATCAATCCTGATTCCCTACTACTATAGCGAGGAGTCTTGAATTTATTTGAATAGGATAAGTGTTGCATTGTTTATATTTTTTATATTATTCAATTCAATTCTCCCTACATCAAATTTCGGCGCCGTTGTCGGGGAAGCGATCAATCGCGCCCTAGTAGTCTTTCTCACGTCTTCCTTTAAGTTGTGTTTTATAGGTGTATGCGATGTGCTGATCGCACGCCTGAATTCGGAGTAGAAGACTCTGAACGCTATCTCCATGTAAGGTCCCGAGTTTAAAGAATCAAGGCAGATCAAGAGACCCAGGCTCAGTAGATTGAGCATTTAAGGAAGCAAGTCGAGGATTTCACCACTAGAGAGGTGGCACTACGAGTGTGCTAATAGGGAGGAGGAAGCGAGAAGGCGAATTGAAGCCCAAATCCATGCCCTCCCTCGGAATGCCAAGCAATATATGCACCCTGTACTCTCAATGCCTGAACCAGCCATTCTTATCCCTACTTCTAATATTGAGATTAAACCTAGCTTCTTAATTGAAATTAGGCGACGTCAATTTGAGGGAAAACTAATGATTGCCCTCTAGAGCATATTATCTTATTCCTCGATATATGTGATACTATTGCTGATGAACAAAGCATTGAATATGTCAAACTAAAGGCTTTTCTTTGGTCTCTTGCAAGGAAAGCACTAGCATGGTTGGAGAACCTAGCCCCAAGATCGCTCCGCACATGGGATGAAGTCAATGACGCTTTTCTCAACAAGTTCTTCCCACCATCCAAGACGGCGGTTATACGTCAGAAGATCATGGCTTTCAAACAAAAGCCTCATGAAACCCTGGCACAAGTGTTGTAGCGATTCAAGGAGCTGCTGAGGTCCTGCCCTACGCATGGGCAACCACCCTACGTCATCCACGAGATCACCTACAACGCCCTGGACGTAGCAACTAAGAAGAGGATCAACACCTACACCTCCTATGGGTATCTTGAGCTCCTACCACAACAAGCTTGGGATATTATAGAGAGGCTAGTAGAATTTGACAACACCTATGGGACTCCTGTGGCCTCCGACTCAAGGCCTATCCCATCAATACTACTCTATGAGCCCTCTAAGGAGATTGATCCCAACGTCAAAGCACAATTTATGCAAGATCAACTCAGGAGGCTCTAAAAGCAAGTCACATTCCTCTCCGCCAACCAACCCTGCGCCAAATACGGCTCCGAGAGGCACATCATCACCGCTTGCCCCCACACGGAGCAAGTTGATCTAGCAGAGACTCATTACAAGGTGTGGTATATGAGGAACCCTAATTGCCAGGGGTACCAAAACTGGGTGAATCAACCACCCCAATACAACCCTAGGGATCCTCTACCTTGCCGAGCCCTAGGCTATCTGGAAAGAGAGCCACAACGAGATGATGTCCAAATCATCCTTGATGAGTTAAGGAGGAACCAAGCTGTGAGTCAACAATCTAGTAACGCTATCCAAAACAAACTTCAAGAGCTTAACGCCCTCGTGGGGGAGATGGATACTTGGAAGAGGAGCATTGAGACCCAACTGGGTCAATTGGAGGCGAAAATTCCAAGGCCACTCGGCAAGTTCCCTGGACAACCACAAGAAAATCCAATGGGACAAGTCGGGCACATTGTCGCTATCAATCTAAGGAGTGGACGTTAATTGCACGAGCCACGGAGCGGAGGAGAAGTCACGGAAGACACAATCGATGTCGACACCCTAGTCGATGTCGATGGCCCTGTCGACGTCGATCACCCTATCGATGTTGAGCCTACTGCAAGGCCCACAATAACGGTAGAGAGGCACTCGACATCTAGTGCTCCACTCGATATCGACCCACCTATCGATGTCGAGTCCTCTGGAGATCAACCACAGCTTCAGACACCTCCAAGGTCGACCACCCATGTCGATATCTACCACCCTGATGTCAACGTCGATCAGTCTAGAAAGCAAAAGTCGACTACTTTGCCTCCAAAGCCATCCAAAGCACTCCTTTATCCTTACAAGCCATCCAAAGCACTCCTTCGTGAAGATTCTACAAGGACTCAACCTCATCATCCCACTCACAGAAGCCCTAAACGAGGTGCCAGCCTTTGTGAGGCTCCTGAAGGACATCTTGTCCAAGAAGAGGTCTATCCTAGAGATTGCCGACGAATGCAATTCCATAGAGTTCCCTGAGAAGCGGGGCGATCCAGGCAAGTTTGCGGTAACGGTAGGGGTAGGTAAGCATCAATTCAAAGCCCTGTGTGATCTTGGGGCCAATGTTAGTTTGATGCCCCTAACAATATGTCAACAAGTGGGCGTAGGAGAATTGGAGCCCGTTGACATGAAACTCTATATGGCGGATAACTCCTTCGTGAGACCAACAGGGGTTGTGGATGATGTCCCTGTCAAGGTGGGAAAGTTCTTCTTACTCACGGACTTCATCGTGTTGGACATGCCGGAAGATCCCATTGTGCCTATCATCCTTGGTAGGCCATTCTTAGCAACAACGGATGCCAACATCAATGTGAGGAATGAAACCCTTACATTCACAATCGACAATGAGGTCGCTGAATTTTGCTTTAACTCTATGATGAGTGAAACAAAGCAGCTAGAAGAAGTTGCCCTCTCACCTGCAAAGGAGAAGCTTCGTAAATTTTTGTTGGCGAGGATGGAAGCTGCAAAGAGAGTCGAGATCGACTTCACCAAGTCAAGATCGACCAGTATACTCGATGTCGACCCCCTTGACTCGATGTCAAGTGACTTTGATGATCCAACGAGTTTCCAGGAGCTAAAGTATGGGGTCCCTGGCGTCGATGTCAACCACACCATACTCGAGATCGACTCCTGCACTCGAGATCAACACCACCCTGTCAAGATCGACTAACCCTCAGCCCGAAGATCTTTGTTTCGGGCCCGAACAGCTAAGCTCAAGTATGATCCCAAACCCTCCTCTGTCCATTACTGATGATTCAACTAATTGGAGGGTCAAAGCTCCAAGGTTTGCCCACATTTCAAAAGTTAGGTCAAGAAAGAGATGGAAAGCGCCCAATAAAGAGCCTAACGAGGAAGAAGCCTTGGTTGCCGAGCTTGGATACTATCAAAAGGGCCTAGATGATCCAGGAGAAGGAACAAGCTTGAAGGGTCCCTACCTCAAAGGGTCATGAAGCATTGACGGAGAAGTTGGCCTAGTGACTCAAAAATCTAGAGCATCCACATAAAACTTTTAAATTTTCGCTTAGATGGTTTTTAGGTTTTAAATTTTTGATTTTGGGTTTTGAAACTTAGATATATCATGGATATATTCTCTATTAACAATAATTTTAGGTTACAAAGAAAAAGGGATGACGAAGAAGAAAAGAAGCTACTGCAGAGGCACTCTAAATCGACTAGGCAAGAAATTGGCTGCCTAGGGTCGAGCCATTTCATGAGATTGAGATCGATCATTCAGGAGTGAACCATTGCACTCGATATCGAGTAGGCCTCTCGATATTGACCACCCCAGGCGACCCTCGACTTCAACTTCTTCCTCGACATAGACAGATGCAGTCGACATCGACTTCTGGCACCCACCTTACCTGGAATCGACCTAAATCCGTAAGTTGCTATGTGAGTTTCTCTTTGCACCCTTGTTTTTCTTTTAATACAGTGAGGACACTATATATTTTAAGTATGGGGTGGGGATGAAACATGTCTTATGGTCACAACTTGGCTTTCTTTTATTTGCATTTCATTCATGTTTAAATTTTATACATTTTAGAGTTTATGTTCTTAGTTTATTAGTTTCATAAAACTGCAAAAATCCAAAAAAAATGAAAAATGTCAAAAAAAAAGAGACAAAAAATGCATATTTACTTTTGATTTGTTTTTTAAACCCTACTTAGATGTCCTATGATGAGAACTCAATAGCTGACTTGATCATGTAAATCCTATTGCATATTTGGATGATTTAGTCTAAGTCCTTAAAATTGTTTTTATGTAGCCTGTGAACTTGTGATGAAATTGAGCACATATGATCCTACGCTAAAAAGCAAAATCCAACAAAATTGTCCTAGTGAGAATTTTGGCCTATAGGGAGAACATTATCATTCTGCTTTCTTGAGTGTATTTACTCTTCCTATGCATCTCTAAATGTTGGGATAGTTATTCAAAGCCAATACATATATATGTTTATGTTTATGAGAATTAAATGATGGAGGCATCTTTTAAGCCATTTTTATCCTCTCTTTACCCACCTTGCATTATCTCTGCTTGAAGCCAGAACATTAGCCCGAGCCTTATATTATAAACTCCACAAAATTATCCCTAGTTGAATTGAGCCTGACCCCCATTTGGGAATTGAGTCTTAGATTGATTAGAATAATGCATTGTGGAAAGAAAGTTCATATGTTTAGTTTTAAGCAAAGAAAATTTATGGGTTGGTACATATTTGCATCTTGTCACATATTGTAAAAGGATTTTTGACTCACCATATAAATGAACATTTTTATTTATTAAATTTCGTTCAAAAAATAAAAAAAAACAGAGCTATTATTATATTAGTGCATGAGCTAATTATTCCTTAGTTATTTTATTTTATACAAGATTTATATTTTTGAGAGCATATGAGGGTTTGAAAGAAGGTTGAAGTTCTTCATTGGGAAAGTGAATTATTTTGAGATACGGTTTGGATGAGTTGTTTTAAAGTTTAGGAGTCTTGATTCCCAAATTTTATAAGCACCACATATCCAAATAATTCCATACCCTTTATTCCTTACCAAGCCCCATTACAACCCCGCCGAATATAGCCGTCTTTGAAGTCTTCCATTAAGCGAAAGTCCTCCTGATGGTTCTTGTTGCATTTACATAATTGGTTACAAAGTGGATTATTATAAATTGCAATGTTTATGAGTTTGTATATGGAATTGAATTGAGAGTTGATCTTCATAGCCCAAACACATTGAGAGTTGAGTGCAAACACATTATCCATGTGAGGTTGGATTAAATATTGCCTATGCCTATGGATCACTCATATATGTGTGGTGATGTTAAATTCACTAGCTTTGCTTTGCTACCACTTATGATGTTGCTTTTGACAAGGGCAAAGAATTGAAGGGTGTGTTGTAGGTGTTGGTTATTGCTTGAGGACAAGCAAGTCTTAGTATGAGGTATTTTGATGTACATATTTTTAGTCTTTTTATTTGCATGTTTTGACTTCATATTCTATTCGATTCCTAAAGTAAGGTTAAAAATAATGCAAATTTGTGTAGAATTAGCTAACATGCAAGAAATAGAGTCTGCACAAGATTTGGTCAAAATATGTAGGAATTGGAGCGGAATCGGAGTCAAAACGAGAAAGCCAAGCCAAGCACTGAGGTGGTCGATATCGACCACATATGTCGAGATCGACATCCCAGCTCGATGTGGACCCTGAGCGTCGAGACAGACCACAAAAAACCACTAAAGACCACTCGATACAACATCATGTCAAGTGGAGGTGTCCACATCGAGTGCACTCCAAAGCTCGAGTGAAGTGGAGTTTGTCGAGCCAAAACAGAGACCTCGATATCGACTAACCTAGTCGACATCGAGTGGAATTTGCCACGGATTACACGCGCTTCGAGGATACGGATTTGGAGATCTATCATAGAAGCCACGGGTTATCATATCTATTTAGATAGATTATGTCTTAGGGATGTGATGTGCGCGCAAATTGCCATATTTTCTATGCACATTTAAGTCCATTTTATCATTCTTTTGCATGCATATTAATGGGAAAACATGAGATTAGTGTGGTTTATGCATAATTGTCAAATATATGGGTCTACACGAGTTTCTATGTGATTTCGCAGAAAACAGGATGAAAATGGACAGTTTTGGAAGAACGGAAAAAGAACTTGAAGTCTTCTAAAGAGGTCGAAATCGACTGAAGGACCTCGACATCGAGTGCAGCAGAGAGGCAGAAATGGAGCAGAGAAGAAACAGAGCATGTCGACATACAGAGGTCGATATCGATGATCCAAGGTCGATATCGAGTGCCTAGATTGAGCATATTGATAGAAGTCGAATGCCAATCCGAGGAGAAAAAAGGAGTGCTTGAGATAGAGTTATACCAAGGTTGATATCGATGTCTAAGGTCGATATCAATGTTGTTCAGCAGTGAAGTTCGACTCAGATTTTCATAGAATTCTATCCGAAGCTTGCACGTCCATCCTAAAGTCGAGATTTCCTATCTTCAACGTCAGAGTTATCACATGAGCTGTTTTACCATGGAATTTTTAGTTTTTACTTATTTAAGTTTTATCTTAGAGAATAAAGATAAGTTTTCGAGTCTTTGGATAGCAAAGTTCGATATCTATATCTAGAGGCTGTTAGGGCTGAGTTAATCATCCACAAACGCAGAGAATTTCAGTTTTCAATAGAGAGTTTGTAGAGAGAGAGAGGAGGACGAGGTGAGGTTGGTGGAAGCGAGAGCGGAATTGGCTTGGTTCGGTTGTAATCTTTCTTTTGTAGTTCAATACAAAGTAGTTTTCTTTCGATAATGATGATGAGTTGCATGATGAGAAGCGAGTAATTAACCCACTTCTAGGGTCAGGTTGAGCCCGACGATAGCGATGTAGGGTAAGTGCATCAAAGGTATGACTTTTATACGATTCCGTCTTCTATCCTATGCATGATCCTTTGCGAAAGTTAGGGAGATTCATTATTTGCATTATTGAAGTGAAAGCCACTCATATTGTGAACTTGGATTACTCATGAATTGGATTGTAACTCTTAGGAATTATGCGAGAGCCTCTAATCACCTAAGTGTTGGTAACGAAAGTTATTTGACGGAAAGGCATTAAATTTCATAACCTTAGCATCATACTTGCATTGTTATCGTTGTGGCATGAAACCCCGACTTTGGAAGCTTTTAATTAATTGAATTTCATAGAAAAGTTAAGTTTTGTTTCTGTTCATCTTTTCTTAACCATTATACGCTCTTCGAACACTTTTCTGATAGTAGGTTACGCTTTACAGTTTCTGTGAGAAACATCGAAATCGACTGTAAAGGTCAATATCGAGGACTAACATCGATATCAAGGTCTGTCTAGACGTTGATCTGTGTTGCTTTTGTCTTTTGTAGGAACTTTGCTGGAAATCAACCAGAACTGTGGTCGATATCGACCAGACAACCTCGATATCGAGTGTCTTCTGAGGTCGAAAGCTTGATCGTGATTACAACAAGGGAAGCGCTGACATACCTCCTCGTGGATTCGATCCTGAATTACCCTACCACTGCATCGGGAGGGATTCTTGTATTATTTGATTGAGAAGGGAGTTAGCATAATTGTGAATTATATTTGATAAATTGAATCGCACCATCCCTCCCATACGAATAAATTGGCGCCGTTGCTGGGGAGGCAATCAATCGCCACCTAAGTTTTCTCACGATCTTTTAGAGCTTATTTTACAGGTTTATGCGACGTTCTGATAGCGGACCTATCTTGGAAATAATTGCCGAGCCTGAATGTTTCTTCCATCTTCGCAACAAAGCAATTCGAATCATGGCAGACAACGAGACGCAGGCTGAGACCATAGAGCGGTTGAGGAAAGAGATTGAGGAACATAATGCTACAATCGCTGCTGAGAGGGCTGCCATTGCTGTAGGGCGAACCCGTGCTGATAGGGAGGAGGATGCGCGTAGACAAGCCCAAGAGTGGCTCAATCAGTATCCACAAACGTCGATGCAATACATGCATTTGCCGCTTCATGTTCTTGAATCCGCTATACTTATTCCTCCTTCCAATTATGAGATTAAAATAAACTTCCTGTCTGAAATTAAAAGAAATACTTTTGAAGGAAGACCTAATGAATGTCCACTACAACACATCTTTTATTTTATGGACTTATGTGAAACTATTGCTGATGGAGTAAATTTAGAGTATGTGAGACTAAAATCTTTTCGATGGTCTTTGGCAGGAAAGGCATGACAATGGCTAGAAAGTTTGGCACCACGCTCGTTGAAGACATGGGCAGAGGTGAAGGACACATTCCTGAATAAATTGTTTCCTCCCTCTAAGACGACGATGCTGCGACAAAGGATCACGACTTTCAAACAAAAGCCAGGTGAAACATTGGCACAGGCGTGGGAGCGGTTTAAGGACTTGCTGAGGTCATGCCCGACGCATGGGCAACTTCTATATGTCATCCAGGAGTTATTCTACAATTCCCTTGATGTGCCGAATAAGGAGAGGATCAATTCATATACCTCCTATCGGTACATTGAGCTCACACCAACGGACGCCTGGGAGACCATTGAGAGGCTTGTGAACTTTGATAACACTTATAGGACTGCTGCGGCCTATGATTCAAGGCCTGCCCCATCAATGCCACTATATGAGCCTCTAAAGGAGATTGATCCTGATGTGCGACAACAATTCCACAACGATCAGACACACCGCCTTCAAAAGCAAGCCAGGTTCCTGAGCAACAATCAACCTTGTTAGGAATGTGGTTCAACGAGGCATAACAGTAGTGCATGTCCACATACTGAGCAAGTATCCATGGTGGAACAACATGAGGAAGCCAAGTGGACGAGAGGCTCCTATGGAGGGGGCAATCAACCATATTGGGGCGATCAAAGGTTTGGCGTTTGCGAGAGCTGACGTTGAGTTGTAAAGTTTTGAAGTTTTTAATGCAATTTTTCTTTCAATTAATGACGAGTTCTACGATGAGGTGCGAGTAGTCCCCCAAAGCTCTTAGGGTCGGGGTGAGCTCGACGTTAGCCATGTATGCCTGAGGTAAGTGTTAAATGTTGATATCGTTGTGTCTATATCATCTCCTACGATTCTATGTTTAGTCCAAATCGAAAGAAAAGGGATTCATGCTAACAACTTGAGTTATAAACTTAAAATTGGTAGAGACAATTAGGTTTATTTGAAAGAGTAATCCTAAGAGTTAGTGTACAGCGAAAGCTCGTTCCTCGTTGATGGGTTCCAGGATAGGTCCGTGATCAGAACGTCGCATAAACCTGCAAAATAAACTCTAAAAGATTATGAGAAAAAATAGGTGGCGATTGATAGACTCCCTGGCAACGGCGCCAATTTTTTGTAAGCGGGAGGGTAGATTCAAATTTTCAATATAAACTCTAACTAAGCTAACTCCTTATCTCAATCAAATAATACAAGAATCCCTCCCGATGTATTGGTAGGGTAATTCAGGATTGAATCCATGAGGAGGTATGTCAACGCTTCCCTTGTTGTAATCACGATTGAGCTCTCGACCTCACAAGACACTCGATATCGATGTGTCTGGTCGATATCGACCTCAGTTCTGGTCGATTTCCAGCAGAGTTCCTACAGAGACATAAGCAGCAAAGTCGACATCGAGACAGTCCTCGATATCAACGTTAGACCTCGATATCGAGCTTTACAGTCGATTCCGATGTTTGTCACAGAAACTATAATTCGTAACCTATTGTCGGAAAAGAGTCCGAAGAACGTAGAATGGCAAAGAAGGATGATCAGAAACAAAACTAAAACTTTTATGTGAATTCAATTAATTAAAATTCTTCCAAAGTCAGGATTTCATGCCACAACGATAACAATGTAAGTTTTATGCTAAAGTCATGAAATTTAATGCCTTTCCATCAAATAACTTTCGTTACCAACACTTAGGTGATTAGAGGCTCTCGTATAGTTCCTAAGAGTTACTATCCAATTCATGAGTAATCCAAGTTCACAATATGAGTGGCTTTCGCTTCAATAATGCAAATAATGAATCTCCCTAACTTTCGCAAGGAATCATGAATAGGATAGAAGACGAAATCGCATAAAAGTCATACCTTTTATGCACTTACCCTACATCGCTATCGTCGGGCTCACCCCGACCCTAGAAGTGGGTTGACTACTCGCTTCTCATCATGCAACTCATCATCTTCATTGAAAGAAAACTACTTTGAAATTGCAAAAGGAAGAAATTACAACCAAACAAGCCAAATTTTCGCTCTCACTTCCACAAACTCAATCGGCCTCCTCTCTATATCTCTACTAATTCTTTGCGTTAAAACTAATAAAAATTGTTGTGCTTGGATGCCTAAACTTAGCCCTAATGGCCTCTAGATATAAATATCGAACTTTGCTATCCAAAGACCCGAAACTTTATCTTTATTCTCTAAGATAAAACTTAAATAAAGTAAAACCCAAAAGTTCTAGGGTAAATCAGCTCATATGATAGCTCTGACGTTGAAGATAAGAAATCTCGACTTTTGGATAGACGTGCAAGCTTCAGATAGAATTCTATCAAAATCTGAGTCGGATTCCTCTGTTGGGCAACATCGATATCGACCTTCAAACGTCGATATCGACCTTCAAACGTCGATATCGACCTCTGTGAAACTCTATCTCGAGCTCTCCTTCTCCTACTCGGAATAGCACTTGACTTCTATCTTTTTTCTTAATCTGGGCACTCGATATCGTCCTTTAGACGTAGATATCGACCTCTCTGGTGTCAACATGCTCTGTTCTCTTCTTACTCGATTCCTATGTCTCTGCTGTACTCGATGTCGAGGTCTCCAGTCGATTTCGACCTCTTCAGAAGACTTCGAGTTCTTTTTCTGCTCTTTTAAATCTGTCCATTTTTGTCCTGTTATTTGCGAAATCACATAGAAACTCGTGCAGACCCATATATTTGACATTTAAGTGTAAACTACATTATTCCCATGTTTTTCCATTAATATTCATGCAAAAGAATGATAAAATGGACTTATATGTGCATAGAAAATATGGCAATTTGCGCGCACATCATGGTCGGAATGACGAACGGCGTGCGTGGGTGTGTAGATCATGAACGGGAATGTCGAAAAACGGGCTCGGTTTTTTGATTGGAGGATGGGAGGTGTGAGATGTTGTAGAAGGTGATGATGGTGGAGATTGAAGGTTTCTTCAATAGAGGATGGGAGTAATGAAAGAGAAAATAGATAGAAAAGAAAAGAAAAGATAGAAGAAGACAAGGAACAAAGATATGGAGAGAGGTCACGTGAGGGGTGTAGTCACAAAGAGAGAATCTGCATTAGCTTTTTTTTCTAGAGCCTAAAAGGCCGCGGGCGCGGCTTCCCCTGGGTGCTGCCTATACTAACCGCGGGTGTTGTTTTTTTCAGAACGGTGCCTTCTCCTTCCATCTTTGTTCGCCCTCTGAAAGATTAGTCCACTATGACGGAAAACAACTTCCTACAAATCTAAGACGGTCCTAATCATGCTAAAAAAAATTGAAGGATTAATAAAGAAAAGAGAAGATTATATTCTACTTACCTCGGGTTGCCTCCCGAGAAGCGCCTTTGTTTCTTGTCGTTGGCTCGACGTAATAGCTCCTCATTGAGACTCCTTAGCTGGCTCTTGAAGAGCCATCACCTCTTCTATACCTATGGAGAATCCATAAAAGTAAATTTTAAGCCTATGGCCATTTACCTTGAACATGTTTTCGCTCTTCTTATCTTTGATGTTCACCGCTCCATGTGGGAAGATATGGATGATGGTGTAAGGGCCTGCCCAACGAGAGCGGAGCTTTCCAGGGAAAAGTGTAAGGCAGGATTGATAGAGAAGAACTTTATCCCCCACCTTGAAATCTTTCATCAATATGTGCTTGTCGTGCCAAGCTTTGGTCTTGTCCTTATTGATGTACATATTTGTACCTATTTTATTCACAAGTTTTGACTTCATATTTTATTCGATTCGTCAAATGAAGGTTGAAAATAAGATGAATTTGTGTAGAATGAGCTAACGTGCAAGACATAGAGTCTGCACAAGTTTTGGTCTGAATATGTAGGAAGCGGAGCGGAATCAGAGTCAAAACGAAGAAGCCAAGTAAAGCTGAGAAGAGGTCGGTATTGACCACCAACATCGATATCGACTACAGTAATCGACACAGACTCTGAGTGTTGAGATAGACCACACAGACCAACCAAGAAGACACTCGATATCGATCACCTGACATCGATATCGACCACAACACAGAAATCGAGTGGAGAAGGACTCGTCGAGAAGAAACAGAGAGGTCGAAAACGACCATTCTGGTCGCTATGGACCACACATTGATAGGGCATAAACACGTAATTCAAGACTCGGATTGGGAATTCTATCTTCTAAAGCCCGAATTATCTTGTAATATTAGATAGATTGTAGTTGAGAGTTATTTGTTTTTACCTTAAAGATTTATTAAGTGTTTTAGAGTTTTATCAAAATAAAAGATCTATCTTACTTGTTAGGATAGAGTTTAGAGATTAGATAGAAGATACCGTCCTTGGATAGCAAGGATTGGTAGCCTACAAATAAAGCCATAGAGGCTGGTTTTTACTCATTTAAGCAAGAAAGACACAATAGCATTTAGCAATAAAGTTAGAGTTTTAGGTTTTGAGCTTTAGGGTTTCGGCGCTTGCGATAGTTGTCATTGAGATTGTAAAGATTCAAGTTTCTTCATCAATGCAAGTTTGTTTCCATTCAATTTCAAGTATGTCTTCTTTCAACATGAGCGAGTAGTCGCCCTTTCTTCTAGGGTTGGGGTGAGCCTGACGATAACCATGCTGGTAAGGTTTGTATGTCGCTAAAGAATGTATCTTTTATCTCGCTCTACCTTGTGCTTCATCTTTAAATGCGAATTTAAGGAACTCATGTTGTGAAACTTGGGTAGTAATTAGGCTTTCTATTCGAAAGATTATAAACTCAATCGTGACAAACGTAGACGCAAATTAGGTTGATTTATTGCAAGATATCTTTTCCTATTTGTCGGTTTAGGTGAAAGCCTTCTCCTTTATGATAAAAGCATGCATCTTTATCGGTTTCTTACTTTTACTATCATGGTTGTCGTCGCGGTAATCGCTGACTTTGGAAGATCTTTCCTTTATTAGTTTACATCTTATTTGTCTGCCGTTCGTTGAGTCATCGAAAAACCCAACACCCCTGGTTTAATTATGTTCATTGCTCCTTTGCCATCCTTGTTTCTTTGACCTTTCTTCGCCGACAAGAACTAACCTTTTTGTTGGACAACATCGATATCGACCCCCATCATCGATATCGACCACTGTGCCAGATCGACGGTCTTTTGTGTCGATCTCGAGTCTCTTGTACGAAGTAGCTGAAGTCGATATCGACCCCCAATGTCGAAATCGACCACCCTGTGTCGACTGCCAGTCTTCTGAGCCAGTCGATTTCGTTTACTTACATCGATATCGACCTTCCCTAGTCGATATCGACTACCGTTTTTATCTCTGCATGTCTTCTGTTGCAGAAAGCATTGACAACCAAGGTCGATGTCGAGGTCTGTGCTCGAGATCGAGGCTTCTGGTCGAAGATTCAGGACGTGCTTTTAACTCTACTAGGATCCTGCTGACTCACTTCCTTGAGGATCGAACCTGATTCACTACTACTATAGCGGGGAGTCTTGAATTAATTTGAAGAGGCTAAGAGTTATATTGTTATATATTTCGATTCAATTCTCCCCACATCACTTATAGTTGGAGGTGTTGTCATAAGCATCCCATCTCAATTCCCCCAACTCCTGAATTTGGAGTTTTCGAAACTCGCTAACTTCATTAGTCCTCATGTTGCACTCCTTCACCGCCCGATACGCCTTGTGTTGGAGTTCGACTGGAAGATGACATGCTTTTCCATACACCAATCGATATGGCGACATACCAATTGGTGGCTTGTATGCCGTTCGATAAGGCCACAATGCATCATCCAATCGCAAACTCCAGTCCTTACGATTCGGGGCAACCGTCTTCTCTAAGATTGGTTTAATCTTGCGATTTGACACCTTGGCAACCGTCTTCTCTAAGATTAGGGGCGATAAGCAGTGGACACCTTTTACATAACATGGTACTTATTGAGTAATGCATTCACTGTCTTATTGCAAAAGTGTGTCCCCCTGTCGCTTATCAATGCTCTTGGCACACCGAATCTAGAAAAAAGATCCTTTAAGAACCCTGTAACAACTCGTGAATCATCAGTTTTGGTGGCTTTTGCCTCCACCCATTTGGAGACATAATCCACTGCAAGTAATATATAAAGGTTCCCAAAGGAGCTAGGGATAGGCCCCATTAAATCAATGCCCCAGACATCAAATATTTCACAAAACATCAAGCGCATTTGGGGCCAAAAGAATCCTAAATCAAGCACTTTCCTAGCGGTTTTTCGCGGTCCGAAATGACCACCACAAGCATGTGAATGGAAAAAATCAAGGACAGAAAATACCTCATCGTCGGGAAGACATCGACGAATTACCTGATCCATACAATGCTTCCATAGAAATGGGTCATCCCACACATAATACAAAGCATCATGACGGATCTTGTCCTTCTTGGCTTTTGGAAAGTTTGGCGGAAACACTCCTATCACAATGAAATTCACGATATCCGCATACCATGGGTTAGGAGTGTGTGCCGCCGTCACTGACGTCATTGGAGAGTCAAAAAATCAGCTGCAGGGTTGGCTGCGGGCGCTGCCTTGTGGGCCGCGGGTGCTGCTCCCCCTATAGGCCACGGGCGCGGCTTTCTAGGCCGCGGGTGCTGCCTTCTGATGACCCCAAGATTTGCAATAAGCTTTCGTCGGGGAATAGGCCAAGGATGAGTGGGTGTTCTCCCACTCCATTCACATGTAGTATTCGGCTTAGATGATAAGCCACAAGGTTCTCTGCACCCTTTCTATCTTTGATCTCCATATCGAACTCACTCAAGAGCAATACCCACCGGATCAACCTTGGCTTGGCTTCTTTCTTCGTCAAAAGATAACGAAGTGCTGCATGGTCAGTGTAAATAATTACCTTAGCGCCAAGTAGGTAGGGTCTGAACTTCTCCAATGCAAACACCACCGCGAGGAGTACTTTCTCCGTGGTTGTGTAGTTCCGTTGAGCTCTATTTAGCATCATGGATGCATAGTAAATCATATGCAAAGCTCGTTCAATCTTCTGCCCAAGTACAGCTCCCACTGCATAGTCACTTGCGTCGCACATCAACTCAAAAGGGTTTTGACCAATCCGGGGCTTGGAAGATAAGTGCACTTGTAAGCCTAGTTCTCAACTCATTGAATGCCTCCTTACATTTGTCATTGAAATCAAATGATGCCTCCTTCTTTAGAAGTTCACATAATGGTGCGGTGATCTTCGAAAAGTCCTTGATGAACCTGCGATAAAAGCCTGCATAACCAAGGAAAAAGCGAATTTCTCACACATTAGTAGGATAAGGCAAGGATTGAATGATATAAATCTTTGCCTTATCAACTTCAATTCCCTTTCAGGAGACAATGTGGCCTAGAATGATTCCCTGCTCAACCATGAAGTGACATTTTTCAGAATTGAGGACTAGATTGGTCTCTACACATCTCTTAAGCACTAATGTTAAATGGTGCAAGCAAGACTCAAAATCATTTCCATGAACTATGAAATCATCCATGAAAACCTCTATAAAATTGTCAATATAATCAGAAAATATGCTCACCATACACCTTTGGAAAGTACTGGGTGCGTTACACAATCCAAATGGCATTCTGCGGTATGCAAATGTGCCAAAAGGACATGTAAATGTCGTTTTGTCTTGATCCTCTGGTGGAATGGCAATCTGGAAATACCCTGAGTAGCCATCTAAGAAACAAGAAAAAGAGAGTCCGGCAAGGCGCTCAAGCATTTGATCAATGAAAGGATGGGGGAAGTGATCCTTAAGAGTCACCGCATTCAGTTTGTGGCAATCAATACATACTCTCCAGCCCGTTTGGACTCGTGTAGAGATTATTTCACCCTCCTTGTTCTCTACCACCATGACGCCTCCTTTCTTAGACACCACCTGTGTTGGACTCACCCAGTTGCAATTCGAAATAGGGTAAATCATGCCGGCTTGAAGGAGTTTCATCACCTCCTTCTTCACCACCTCCATCATTGGTGGGTTGAGCCTCCTTTGTGGTTATCGTGATGACTTGGCTCCATCCTCTAGTAGAATTCGGTGCATACACATGGCAGGACTAATCCCTTTGATGTCCGCTATTGTCCATCCCAGGGCTATCTTGTTCTCCTTAAAGACCACAACTAGCCTCTTCTCTTGGTCTTGGTTGAGCTTGTTCCATATGATGACGAGCAACGTATCACCATCCCCCAAGAATGCGTACTTTAGGTGATCTGGCAAAGGTTTGAGCTCAACTTTAGGGGCTTGCACAATAGAAGCAAGGAGCTTTTCTTTCGGGAGAGTTAGTTCAAAAGGACCCCCATTGTAGGGAGAAGTGTAAGACGGTTGATCCACTAAATCCATCAAAGTTTCCTGCAGGTGAGTAGGAATAGCATAATCAATAGCAAGCTCATCTAGAGGAGCCTCTAAAACAACCTGTAGATCATCATGATTACAAATCTCAAACATATCTTCAACACATGGCTCTATAACATCACGAAACCACAAGGAATGATCGTCTGAAGGAAACTTCATGTCATCAAAAATACTATACTCTACCTTCACACCATCGAATTCCATAGTAAGAGAGCCAGCATGAACATCAATTTTCGTTCTGGTGGTCTTTAAGAACGGCCTAACCAAAAGGATAGGTGCTTCAAGAGAGCCGTGTTCCATATCCAAAATGAAAAAGTCAGTAGGAATGATCAAAGAATCAACCATTACAAGCACATCCTCAACGAAGCCTCTAGGATATATGTGAGAGCGATCCGCTAGTTGAATTACTACTCTTGTTTCATGCAAAGTACAAAGTCCTAGAGTCTTATAGAGAGAGTAAGGTATGACATTGATAAATGCTCCTAAGTCTAACATTGCTCTTTCAAACTTAGTCTCACCTATCTTACAAGGGATGGTGAACATACCTGGATCGCTACACTTCTTGGGCAAACTCTTTCGGAACATAGCGGATATATGCTCACTCACCTGTACTTTTTGCTTCCCCTTTAACTTTTGGTTCCTCTTTATCGTGCATAGTTCCTTAAAAAACTTAGCGTATCAAGGAATACTTTTAATGAGCTTGAGAAGGGGGATGTTTACCTCATATTTTCTAAATACCTCGAAGATCTCTTTATCGCTCTCTGGTCTCCTAACTTCCTTCAAGGCATTCAGGAAGGGTGGAATAGGTTGATAGGTATTGAGATGTGAAGTTTTGGAGGAACATTCATCCCCAGACAGATGGTCGTGGGTGCTGCCATTCCAGAATAAACACCAACGCTGGCCACGGGCGCCGCCTTCTAGGCCGCGGGTGCGGCCTCTGCATAACATCCCTCCATCTTGGATTTCTCCTCACCCTCGACCTGGGAATCCACATCCTTCTTGTTTACATCCTCTTTTCCACCATGAGGAGTGTCAAACAGTTCTTTGCCACTCATAAGGGTGATGGCGTTGACGTTCTCATTTGGGTTAACCACCGTTTGCAACGGTAGCTTCCCAGAGTCTCGAGCTTGAAGTTCACCCACCGTTTGAGCTAATTGACTCACTTGCTTCTCTGTTGCCTTCAGTGCTTGTGCCAGTTGAGTGTTCTGTTCTAGGATAGCACTAGAAAAAATAAGTAAATTTGCCACGCTATCTAGCTTCCGCAGGGGCTGAGCGTGGCAATTGATACCTTTTGCCACCCTTGATAGTAACGGCAAAGGTTGTCGTAGCTATTGAGTTGATTTTGCCACCCTTGGTAGCAACAACGTAGCAATTGAGTTGGTTTTATCATAACTTAGCTATGGCAGCCGTAGAGTCCGAAGCTAATTTCATTTATTTATGATTTTCATAATTTTATAGAAATATTATAATTTAGAAAGTAACCATAACCTAGATTGGATCCATCGCCGCTTCCCTTACACACCTCAGACCTCCCTTCCCTCTCTCCCGTTCACACATCCCTCAAACTTAGTCTACTTAGATCTGAAAACTGAAATTTGAAGCTCCCATGGTGTCCTCCCCTTCAACCCACTCCTTCTCCCTTTATTGTTCGCTCTCTCTCTTTTTCTGCCATTGAAGAGCCCAAAATCGAGCTCCGAATCTCAGACCTCCTTCTCTTCTCCTGCCCTGCTTTGCGCCTCCCCGGTGTTCCCGCAGTCCCATTCATCCTCCCCCCGGGATCACTCTCTCAAGATCTGCGACCTCAGTTACCTCCCCTTCGCTCTATCCGCTCTCGCTGCTTTCTCCCACTCCAACTACCCCCTCTCGCTGTTTGGCCACTCTTCAATGATCCATTGCAGGCGACGTTGGCGCCAGAGTTCAACTGTTCCTATCCCAACTGACAATGAGGATGAAAGACTGCGCCGACGGGTGATGAAAGTGACGAAGTTCTCCCTGTATAACCAGATCTAGATCGAGATGCGACTCTAGCCTAGTTGCCCTAGCCGAACTGTTTTCACCGGTTTGCACTGTCTTTCTCTTTCTTCCTTTTCTGGCAGTCAATTGGAGATGAAGATGTGGAGCACACCTATCACCTACTTTCAATTCTTCAATCTCCTGTTCGAACCAACAAATTAACCCTAGCATAAGGTTCCTAATGCTCTACTGTTTTACTACAGTTCAGTTCGTGTGTACAAAATTGTTTTTCTAGGGTTCTTAGGTTTATATGAGTCTCTGATTTCTCACATCTTTCTGGGGTGCATAGCATAGATGGCCTAAATTTAGTGGCTCCTAAATGAGAACAGATTGAGTAATGGAGGTGATATGATTCAGGCATTCTGAATGACCCTTCAATATTTTTGCTGGTTTGAAGGCTGTACATCTCCGTTTCTTGCGAATCAATACTCGTTGGAAAGATCTTTTCAAGGTCTACGACTTTGTAGTTGAACAATTTGGACAATTACCAGCGCAAAATGATGGAAATCATCGATCTTTCCACCAGCTCTCATTTAGACGGATTTTGTATTCCACTTGAGGTGCCACCTATTTTCTCCCTATGATGCCTCTTCATATGATATGATTTATGGCTGATCATACCTCTTCAATGGAGTGTTGATGAGGCTATCTTAATGGTGTCCCTTGGTATAGCATTTTCGCTTTTCATTTTGCATTATTTTTCCTATATAAAGAGCTTGCATGCTCACTTAGAAAACCATGTATTTTTGAGATTTGAGACTTTTTGGAAAAGGTGTTTGTGTGATTCAAACCCAATAGGCTTAGGTGAGATGCCGAAACTTTTGTTTTGGTGAGATGCCAAAACAAACACTTGGTGAGATGCTAAGTGGCCTTTGTGAGATGCGAGGGCAAAGGGTCGAGTCTTTCTTGGTGAGATGCTGAGAAGGGCGAGATCGAGTGTCGAAAATCCTTCGGTGAGATGCTTGAGGGTTTTGCTTCATATATCTTGTTATTTTTCTTATAATAATATTTTTGTTTTACTATAGTGTGTATTCTTGTCTTTCTAGTTAGTATTTATCCAAAAATAAATTGAAAAAAGCAAGAAAAAAAAAGCATTGTTGTTTGAGCTTCATTCTAGATCAAGAAGGGTCGGAACATTCTTCGACAATGGGACGATCATTCGAGGTCCAAACCTCATCATTTGGTATCAGAGCTGGAATTCGAGGAATGTTCATCATGTTCACAAGAGCAATCAAGATTCGAGGATGAATCTTTTTCGAAGGAGGAGAGGATGATATGATTCAGGCATTCTGAATGACCCTTCAGTATTTTGGCTGGTTTGAAGGCTGTATATCTTTGTTTCTTGCGAATCAATACTCGTTGGAAAGATCTTTTCAAGGGCTACGACTTTGTAGTTGAACAATTTGGCCAATTCCTAGCAAAAAATGACGGAAATCATCGATCTTTCCACCAGCTCTCATTTAGACGGATTTTGTATTCCACTTGAAGAGCCGCCTGTTTTCTCCCTATGATGCCTCTTCATATGATATGATTTATGGCTGATCATACCTCTTCAATGGAGTGTTGATGAGGCTATCTTAATGGTGTCCCTTGGTATAGCGTTTTGGCTTTTCATCTTGCATTATTTTTCCTATATAAAGAGCTTGCATTCTCACTTAGAAAACCATGTATTTGAGATTTGAGACTTTTTGGAAAAGGTGTTTGTGTGATTCAAACGCAATAGGCTTAGGTGAGATGTCGAAGCTTTTGTTTTGGTGAGATGCCAAAGCAAACACTTGGTGAGATGCTAAGTGGCCTTTGTGAGATGCGAGGGCAAAGTGTCGAGTCTTTCTTGGTGAGATGCTTAGAAGGGCGAGATCGAATGTCGAAAATCCTTCGGTGAGATAATTGAGGGTTTTGCTTCACATATCTTGTTATTTTCCTTATAATAATATTTTTGTTTTACTATAGTGTGTATTCTTGTCTTTCTAGTTAGTTTTTATCCAAAAATAAATTGAAAAAAGGAAGAAAAAAAAGCATTGTTGTTTGAGCTTCATTCTAGATCAAGAAGGGTCGGAACATTCTTCGACAATGGGATGATCATTCGAGGTCTAAACCTCATCATTTGGTATCAGAGCTGGAATTCGAGGAATGTTCATCATGTTCACAAGAGCAATCAAGATTCGAGGACGAATCTTAATTGTGTAATATCATCCACATGGTGAGCATCATGACCATCTCTCTATTGTAACTTTTGTTGTTTGTATCCTTGATAGGTAATCATCCTCCAGACAAACTGGTGAGCATGTGGGCTGCCTTCGAGAGCATGGTATGGAAGATTTGAAGGTAATAATTACTTTTTGTTTAATGTTTGTGTAGTTTTCCATATTCTCAATTTATCTCCTCCATTGGTTAAAGCTTTATTTTACATGAATTGCCTGAGGGGAAGTGGAAATGTTTTGCTCTTATTTATGAGTGAACCTATGCGAATCGTTTGAGCCATGAAGTGGAACTGTTGCTATGGCTAGTGCAAGCGAGGACCTTACTGCATCCCAGGTATAGTGGCATGATTTTCTCGCTCTCTCTCTCTCTCTCTCTCTCTCTCTCTCTCTCTCACTTTTCCCCTTCCATCTTTTGGTTGTAGCATGTCTTTGGTCTGAACTCACAAATTTCTTGTCTCTTCAGTTCTATATCACGCTAAAGGAAGGTCTTGACTACCTTGATGGAAAACATACGGTAAGAAGCATTGAAGCAAAAACGAGATAAGAAAGCAAATTAGCCAAAAACAAAAGGGATTGGGGAGAAGAAAAAAATAGCAATGACAATTGAACTCTTTTTTAATGGATTTTCATATAATGTGTTGATAGAACTACCTCTCTCCCCCATATCTGAGCACAACTTATAAAAGTGAAATTATCGTTTTATAATCAAATGCAATATTTAGGATCAGCCCAATTTGCCCATTTTTCTGTCCATTATTATTATTATTTAATTGTGATAACTTGTAGTTGTAGCAGAAAATATGTGTTTTGATTAAATGATGCAATTACAGGAGCTTCTCAAACTCCTTGACATTCTTGGTTTAACTGCAAAAGCTAAAGCATAAGAACTATGTGCTCAATTAAATCAGAAGGGTCTTGTTGATGCTTGTATCACGGCTGATAGCGATGCTTTCCTGTACGGGGCAAATTGTGTTATAAAATCCATTCAGCCTTGGTTCTAAGGTAATTTTCTACTTATTTAGTTGTTTCTCACCCTATATTTGTCAGGCTATATGTATTTGTTTTTCTTGTCTCTTTCTTCCTGCTTTGATAGTCATTGTGCAGTAACCTTCCCGTATGTCCTTTTCCTAGGTCTTCATTCTTTCCCTTTGTGAAACTTTTTGATACAAATAGAATTTGAATGACTAATAATTTCTTTCTCTACCAAATATCAAAATAAAACTATTTCCCATGAACTTTTATATATATATATGTATATATATATATATATATATATATATGTATATATATATATATATATATATATATATATATATATATATATATCCAAAAATTCCTAAGCTATTAATTGATTGGATTTTGCTTCTAACTAATGAGAACTTTTCATCATGTCCAGGAACCATTTGAATGCTACTATATGTCTGATATTAACACTGCACTTGGTTTGAAGAGGAAACATCTGATTGCCGTATCTCTGTTGGTTGGGAATGATCATGATCTGAATGGGGTGCAAGGAAATTTGGTGTTGATACGCCCATTTGGACATTTTATTATGGTTCAAATGTAGTTTTGGACATTTTATTGTATATATAAATTTTATAATTATGTAATATTTATTGTGTATAAATTATGTAGGTTTTGACATTTTATTATATATATAAATTTAATATAATTAAGGAATTTTTTTTATAAAAATATTAGACTTTTTAGCCCGGGTTTGAAAAATCCGGGCTAAATAGTTTTTTTTTTTTTTTATTTTCCACCCACATTTTAGCTACGGCATCTTGCCGTAGCAAATTTGTTGTGTCTTTCATCAGGCGTTGTTTGTCGTAGCATAGCCGTCGCAAATATTTTTGCTACGGCTATTTGCCGGAGCTACCAAATTTTGCGACCCCAAAATTCGACGCCCCCTATTTGCCGTCGCTATGCCGAAGCTAAGGGCCTTTTGCCACGATTGGAATGGCTTTTTTCACGGCCTTTTGCCGAAGCTAAATTAATTATTTTTTGTAGTGTAGCTTTGAGAGTATCCTCAATGGACGAGCCTCCTTGTTGAGGACCCCGCTGTCTATTGTCAAACTCTTGTGTGTATTGGGGCCCTCCCTGCTGATGGAAATGAGGTTGTTGTTGTGGATTGTTTCTCATACCATGGCCCTGTTGGTAACCTCCATTATAGTTATTTGCATTGAAATTGTTAGCAAAATTACCATACCTTTGCCATCGTGGAATAAAATCTCCCATTGCATTCAACTCCATTTCTTGCTCCTGCAGCATGGGACAAGCATCCATGGGATGACTCGGATCAAAACAGAGCCCACACGCCTTGAGTTGTTGTGGGGTTCCTTTAAGCATCATCTATTTCATCATCTCCTACATTTCTGCCATATCGCTCTGCATAGTGGAGTTTCAGTCAATCGCTAGCACCCCACGCACATGTCCGCTTTTGCTAAATTGTCTAGATCCCTCAAAAAGCTATGAAAACACCTCTGAAGCAGCATTGGGTGTTTTGTTCAAAATGTTGCCTCCACAGGCGGAGTTGACCGTCTTGCGCTCTTCGTCAAGCAACCCATTGAATAAAAAGAGCACCAAATCCTTCTTTGTGAAACCATGGTAAGGGCAGCTAGAGAAAAGTTTCTTAAAGCGCTCAAAGTATTCATAAAGGGTTTTCGTAGCCTGCTGGTTGATGCTACTGATAGCCTTTTTCAGGCTATTTAACTTCATTGCGGGAAAATATTTCTCCAAAAAGAGATGCTTCAAATCAGTCCATGTGGTTGCAGAACCTAGGGGGTGAATAATAGAACCACTCATTAGTGTCATCCTTCAGTAAGAACGGGAATGCCCTCAACTTGATTTGCTTCTCCGTGACATTGCCTGGTTTCATTCCCACCATGACAGTATGAAATCAGACAAGTGCTTGTGAGGGTCCTCACCACTCAACCCATGGAATTTGGGTAAGAGATGGACCACCCTAGATTTCAGCTCAAAGTTCACACCATCCCCAAGTTCGGGGAATTCCACCGCCAATGGTTTTTGGGCCAAATCAGGTGTTGTGGGATCCTTCAGTGTTCGGTTATCTTCGTTAGACATCTATATCCTTTCTTCTTCTCCTTGATCGAAAGGTAACTCGCGAAAGTGATCACAAGCTTCTCGCCTTAATCTAGAGAGAGTCCTCTTGATCTCTGAATCCAAAGACAATAATGATGAATTAGTAGAACGAGTGCGGACCATATACGTGGTCCACACCTAAGTTAGTAATCACACACACGAAATACACAACTAATAGTGCCCCGGCAACAGTGCCAAATTTTGACAGGACAAAATCGTTGCGTTTTCCTATCAAAAGAATATCCAAACTAACCAACTAGTATAGCTTGTAAGTTTGGAGCCGATCCACATGGAACTACTTTGACCTTATGTGTTTTAATCACCACCAAGAGTAAACAAGGGGGTTTTGGAAATGTAAAGATGAAATTAATTGAGAAAGCAAATAATGGTGATGGTTGTAGACAATGATGAATGAGATGTTTCACCTAAGATACTCACCTTTGGCTCGTCTCCTTAATCATAGTTCTTCTTCTAGTTGTGTCTTTTCTACCATATACTCTTATCTTGATTTAAATAGATTGTTAGCCCTATGAGTTCTAACAATCCCTTATTCCTAAGCAATTCTTAATCACAAATCAAGGTTTAATCCTAAGAATAGCATTAAGTCTCAAGATATTTGAAGCTTATAAGAAATATTGATTCCTTAAAGAACTAACATTTAACTTATAGTCAATCTCATATACAATCAAGCTTTTCTACGAGATCCACTCAATTGTACTTGCTACTATGGATTAGGCTTCACAAACATATGAATCAAAACCCTAGCAAAGATGCAATACTAACGAGGTCGCGAATCAAGATAGAATCAACACCCACAAACAATAAGAGCACAAAGAGATTGAAATAGATATTAGAAATAAACTAGAATTCCAAACTCACAATTCAACAACACCAAGCCTTGATCTTAGGAAAAACACGATGAGTTTAGTTGCTCATGCTTCTAAAACGTCGTTTGTTAATTCTTTAAAAGTCAAAAGATAACATAAAAGATGTAATTTCAGTCCTTAAATACCTAAGAATACCGTCATAATGATGCAGTACGACACACGATGACTCCTGGTGACATGGAAGACATGCGAGACCATGAAGCATTGGAGCATGGATTCAGGCCACCCTGGATTACATAGCTCAGGAGTAAACCACCGACTCATTCAAGCTAGATATCAATTGCTATGTTCGACATTGGAAGGCATAGTCGACGTCGACAACAACGCATCAAGGCGACGTCGAGGACATGGAAATTTGCATGGGGAGGCTGGCTATCCTTTGTCATATTACTCAAGTGAAGCCGCAAGCCAGACCACCGATCCAAGAATTGAGCTTGCGACCTCAGACCAAGCTAATGAAGGTGAGGCCCGATCCACCATGAGGCCCATTTCGTGCCTACTCTTAGGGCTGGGGGAATTTTCAAAATTTTACCTATTTTTATTGTATTTATGTCATATTAGATAAATAAGGTAAAAAGAAAAGTCTATCTACTTAGATTCTTCCTTAACCATTAAGGTTTGACTTTTCAAACTAAATCTAGGGTTTTTCATTAATTATTATTATTATTATTAGTCAGCCATGCTGATCCTTCGCAAGGTGAGGATGGCTTAACAATTTCTATTTAACGTACGTTCGAGTCTTTAGGAAAAGGCAGATTGAATAGAATTGAGGAACCCTTTGGCTAAAGGGTTCTTCGATTTCAATCCAAACACTTGCTCCATAAATTTCTGATTGTTCTTCATACTTTGAATCATCCTTACAATTGTGATTCGAAACTTTGATCCAAACACACAAAACAAATTCCTGCATAATACCGTCGCTGAAACCCTAGGTCGTCCGTCGCAGAGGAGAGGAAACCGTTGCTGAAGCCTCGCAGCCAAAGCCAGGCGGCGGCCGCCCCAAACCCTGCAGCGGCCGCTGCCACCGAGTCCATTCCGCCGCCACGGTTACTGCATCCCCCGCGGCCTCCGTCGCCGCCTCAGCTCCTACTTTGTTTTGCCTCGTTTTGTGTTGTTCTTTATTGCTTCGGTTTCGATTACTCTAGTTTCTCTCACTCATATTTGAATTATAATTGTTCCAAATCAGGAGATATCAAAGAATATTGCAAGATCGGGCAAATATACGGCGTGGTTCTTGATCTTCAGCCCACAGGCAAAGGATCGGGTATCCCAAATGTATCAAGTGGTATTGTATTCTTAGGTTTATGCAAGTTCTTTACTCTCTTGATTCCTTTTTGAGTGATTTATTTTCATGCCATCTTTTTCACCATTCCCGCTGCATAAATTTTAGGTCTTTATTATTCACCCTAAAAATTGGCACTTTATTTTAGTTATTTTCTTGTTTGGATCTTTAATTTGGACGATATTGAGTTCTTGATTGTAAGTTTTGATTTCTATTCCTTGTTTTCTACATATCATGCCTATGAATGTGATTCTTGGATTAAAAGTATTATATGAACTTGCACCACTAAAGAACCCTAATTTTCCAGATTTCTAGCCAATTTTCCCTTTTTCATTATTTTTTGCTTACTTTTAGATCATCGTAGCTTTGTTATTTTATTTTTATTATTTTTCTCTTTAGTTCCGTCGCCTCTACAGCCTATTACAGCGACGCTTTAGCAAAAAAAAACAGAAAAGCCGAGAGCTTAAAAAAAAGCATTCATCTTTACCTTTTATTGAGTTAGTAACTCATTGCGTCTTGTTCTTTCCTTTTATTTGCTACGTGTTAGATGATCTATTTGGTTTAAAGCATTACAAAGAACCCTACTTTTGTGTGATTTTATGCTGTGCAGAGCCTTGGTCACACCCCTCTTTCTCTGAACCGTGTTGCAACCGTCAGATAATAGTTAATGGAGTGTGTGCACTTGATTGCCCTTGTGATTGCATCATTCCTACTACTATCTCTTGCTGAAATTTCGTGCATCACATTGTAGCTTTATTTCTTCTATATTAGCCGCTTGTTCATACTTGCGATACTTGCTATCCGACTTGTGGCTGATTTCTTTTGCAATTTAATCTCTACTTGCTATCTTCAATATTGCAAAATTCGGTGTCCAGGGAAGATTACTTGAATTGAGTGCCTTGTTTGCTCGCCTCTTTGATTTCTAAAACTGAATCACTCTTAGGATCAAAAGGGCTTGCATTACTTGGTTTCTGGTCTTTGCTCCATTTACTTGTTGCTCTTGTAATATTGCAGAAACATCTCTCAGAGAGGTGAACATAGACCTCCCAAGGACCATACAAAACAGCTCCGATGCGTCATGTACGGAGGTTCTCACCATGTGTCTCGTGATTGGCCTCAAAAGCAGAAGGTGCTCCTCAATGATTTAGAGAACCTTACTACGAGGTGGAGGCTTTGGTGGAACCGACAACTTCAGGTGAAGTGGAGGAGCACTCCGATTTGGACAAACCTGAGGAGCTACATCCAACCGGCCACAGGAAGGACATCCTCCACAAGGACTTTGCAAGTATGAGCTTCAGGGAATAAGTTGGCCTAGCGACTTTAAAATCTATAGCTTGTACATAGACTTTGTTTATTTTGGACTTTGTTTGCCTTTGGTTTTTGTTTTTAGTTTTGTTTTATCCTCTGTTTCAGGAGGCTTTGGTTGGATTGCTAACCGAAGGAGAGATTTCCCACATTGGAAGTCTAAGCTGGATCCTCGGGGAGATGGACCGTTCCATGTGGTTCAAAAGATGGGACCCAATTCTTACAAACTGAATCTCCCGGCCGACCAGTACAGCGTTCATTCACCTTAATGTTGCAGATCTCTTATTGTTCGTGCCTAACGATGACTTTGACGACGATTTAAGGACAAATCGTGTTCAAGTGGAGGAGAATGATGCAGTACGACACACGATGACTCCTGGTGACATGGAAGACATGCGAGACCATGAAGCATTGGAGCATGGATTCAGGCCACCCTGGATTACATAGCTCAGGAGTAAACCACCGACTCATTCATGCTAGACATCAATTGCTATGTTTGACATTGGGAGGCATAGTCGACGTCGACAACGAGGCATCAATGCGACGTCGAGGGCATGGAAGTTTTCATTGGGAGGCTGGCTATCCTTTGTCACATTACTCAAGTGAAGCCGCAAGCCAGACCACCGGTCCAAGAATTGAGCTTGCGACCTCAGACCAAGCTAATGAAGGCGAGGCCCGATCCACCATGAGGCCCATTTCGTGCCTACTCTTAGGGCGGGGAGAATTTTCAGAATTTTACCTATTTTTATTGTATTTATGTCATATTAGATAAATAAGGTAAAAAGGAAAGTCTATCTACTTAGATTCTTCCTTAACCACTAAGGTTTGACTTTTCAAACTAAATATAGGGTTTTTCATTAATTATTATTATTAGTCAGCCATGCTGATCCTTTGCAAGGTGAGGATGGCTTATCAATTTCTATTTAACATACGTTCGAGTCTTTAGGAAAAGGCAGATTGAATAGAATTGAGGAAACCATTTGGCTAAAGGGTTCTTCGATTTCAATCCAAACACTTGCTTCATAAATTTCAGATTGTTCTTCATACTTTGAATCATCCTTATAATTGTGATTCGAAACTTTGATCCAAACACAATCCAAACACACAAAACAAATTCCTGCATAATACCGTCGTTGAAATTCTAGGTCGTCCGTCGCAGAGGAGAGGAAACCGTCGCTGAAGCCTCACAGCCCAAGCCAGGCGGCGGCCGCCCCAAGCCCTGCGGTGGCCGCTGCCACCGTGTCCATCCCGCCGCCATTGTTGCTGCATCCCCCGCAGCCTCCGTCGCCGCTTCAGCTCCTACTTTGTTTTGCCTCGTTTTGTGTTGTTCTTTATTGCTTCGGTTTCGATTACTCTAGTTTCTCTCACTTATATTTGAATTATAATTGGTCCAAATCAGAAGATATCAAAGAATATTGCATGATCGGGCAAATATACGGCGTGGTTCTTGATCTTGAGCCCACAGGCGAAGGATCGGGTATCCCAAACGTATCAAAAAATTTAGAAAACGTTCTCCAAATGATAATGCCCACATAGGGAAATTAGAATTTCGGGGCTGAACCGGCCCAGTAAAGTCGCGGGCAGGCCGCGGGCGCGGCTTTTCTGCCTCCCTTGTTCTTGTGGTCGCGGGCGCCGTTTTTCCTCTTGTATGTCCTTTCACTCTTCCTTATGCATTCCAAATTGGCTTGTCTAGCTCGTTCTTGCCTCCATATGATCTATATAACTCTCATGAATGACCTCTTCACTATTTTGAATCCAAAATCTGCAATTACGCACTAAACTTTTGTAGATTCCGCACTTAAACACCAAATGAGCCATATATACATCTAAATGACCCTAAAACTACTCTATAATGCCTATCTAAATATTCATTATCACTACCGTAGAAGGTTCTTTTGCGGTGAGTGGGAGAAATGTCAATGGCGTGCCGTAACTCAAGTGCACAAGGGTGCATTGATACGCTGTCGCAAAGACATTTCCGTCCTTTGGAGCCATGCTTCTTCCCCTCGTACCAGCAATGGCGCAAGTGCTCGAAATCCGCAATTTCCATCAGGCCTCACATCCAGCACATGGTCTACAAATCCGACCATGAAGCAATCGGGACAATCTTTGCTAAAGTCAAAAGGACAGCCAATACTCGTGACCTTTGTGCATGTGGACGGCGTACCTCTGGATGACCCACGACCTCGTGACCCACGTCCCCTCGGACATGTTGGACCACGTGTTGATGGTTATGGTGAAGGAGCTGATGCATTAGACGCTCCCCTTCCTCGTCCCCTGCCTTACAATGGACAACCCGCTACCCTCTGTGATGCACATGAACCACGTGATGATCTGGGTGTACTCGTGTCACTCATGATCGGAGGATGTAGCTACTCGCTCCCAATCGAAGGTTGTGGCTGCTCGATCCCGATGGGAGGTTGTGGCTCCTCGCTCCCTGTAGGAGGTTGTGGCTCATCGCTCCCTGACGGTGGTCGTTCCTCCTCTTTTGATGATGACGAAGCGACCATCAGTCACCGATCTAGTGTTACATGCTCGAAGAAGGACAATCGTCGCCTTATATTTTTATGTGTCTTCTTATGCGGTCATCCCTTCTTCGCTGAGTTCCCAGCAGGAGGAGAGATGGATGACGTGCTTGGGGTTGTGACTATCATTTAATAAGTTGACAGTCCAATCATATGTGCATGCGGCATAAGTCCTGCTGAGTAGGACTTGAACATTCGTGATATATTCACCTCGTGAATGTCTGAAGGCGGCTCACCAACAACTTCATCGTCGATGGTCCTTTCCCCGTACCACTCCACTTGCCACCAAAAGACGTGAACATCCTTAAGCCAGAAAATTCGGCCCTCTGCCAAAATATCCCGCACATCATGAACACAGGGCAATCAGTAGCTTGTCTTAACCCATTGACAAGTGCATTGTTCGGGGACATGGCCACGTCGAACAACCCGTAACGCACCATACAAGTGATCCAATGCAAGCTTTGTAACTTTTTGAATTAGTTCGACAAACATAATCTTCTACTCATGTTCTTCAGTGGCCTCGATCTTGATCGGATTGAGCGTTCGAATTTTCTCTATTTGAGCACAGAAATTATGGAGCTGGTCCTCAATCAATCTGTTGATATGCTAAAAGAGAGTGTTGATGTAGTTTGTACTCGATTGCATTTGTCTCTTAAGCACTGCATGAGCTGATTCAACCCTACGATATTTGTATGATTGGTACAACATGCAATTTTTGGTATATAATATTTACATAATTGATGTACAAAAGATGATGTCAACATAACATAAACCAACATATTACCTCACAGTGCCATTGTGGCCAAAATGAAGGTCTTTGTCCGTCCAACAATACACCAACTTCTCCTGGTGCACAAGCCATGTTTTCTTGAGGTACTCCATCAGACCACTATATTGAGTCCCCCACTCGGCTCTCATGCTGCCTAGTCGCCGATTGTATGTTTCCTCGGACCCCGGCCTAATGGAGAGTACATAATAGTTGATGATAATTTAACCAAATTATTCAAAAATACAGGTAGTTTAGCATTGTACATTAAAGCATCCCTGATCAAACGTCTTGCAGCCCAAGTGAATCTCTTCATAAGATGAATTATTTGCGCTATTTTCCTTGCAGCCATCGCTTTGACATTGGTGATCACACGCCACTCGCACAACATATGATGCACATCTGGGAAGACAATTGCAATCACCTTTAAGAGACCTAGCTCTCTATCGGTGATTATTGTCCCTGGACAGTAATCACACACTCTTGCAACTTGCTGCAACACCCAAGTGTACGTCTCTTCATTCTGACTTGTCATAATTGCACAGCCTAAGTGAAATGTTTGCCTTGTGTTGGCCATTCCCACCATGTCAAGCAACGCCTTATCGACCCTATGAGGAAAAAGTGAACACGATTTCAGTAGTGAAGATAAAAACATGCAACTCGTAAGGAAAATTTTTATAGCACGAAAGACTTACTTATTTGTGTTGTACGTCATGTCCATCACAACAACATAGGAAAACATGTTCCACAACATTAACGAATCTTTGTGGAAAAAACCAAGGTCTGCAAGACGTCCTTTTGCGTCTAATCTATATTGGAAGGAGTATTCCTTGCGCATCAACTCCGTCAACATATATTGCATCGGTGTTCGGTCCTCAACCAAGTTCTTATTCACTCGAGCCCGTGCATCGTATATTTGACCTCTCGAAGTCACGGTCGTTGGCTCATCGTAATACAACTTGGCCAACACATCTTTTGGTCTCGCGCCCGCCCTAGTGCTGTTCTAATGTTAGTCATTTTTTATGCACCCAAATGCCCATCGAATGAATGGCCTACCGACGTATGAGGGTGGTCGCGGTTGTGAACACCGGACACCACCCTAACCTTCCATATGCCTTTAGGAAACTCTCGACAATCCAACATAACGTCGCACCCGTCTTTTTTGGTTTTCGTATCAAGACGGTTTTCGTCCTTATCCACATCACTGTCATTTCTAGCAACATCATGATGATACTTTTGATACTTCTCATGATGCTCACATGCCAAATAAAGCCTTCCGAGCCACATATCGTCACTCCTCCACGACCTGAACGTGGTAACCACAAACTTCCGCCTACAAGCTCTCTTATGCGCCAATTTCTAACTAAATCCCTATCTGGCCATTCCCTTGTGGTTGTGAAACCAATAGTGTTATCTAGACCTTCATTTATACCATTATGGATCTACAAAATTGAAGGAAATTAGGATATAATTTATTTCCCATTATGCTACTGTAATCTAACGCTATACGCAAACAACCATTAACTTATTTAGAACTTTTTTCTCAATTGATTCTCACCTTCAAATCAGTTTTATGTACAATTCTAATCGGATCCAATTCATTTTTCTACTCCATTGGACTATCATTTCAAGTCGTCTATGAAAAGTAAGTGCTACTATAGAATACTAATCTGAAAGAATATCATTTCGTTTAATCTAAGAGAATGTTATTCCGACTAATCTACAAAAATCCTCCCTCCGCTAAATAAAACTTGAGGGTTTACAATTGATGCACCTTTTTTTGGATGTCGAAAA
Organism: Persicaria maculosa; assembly: GCA_963922045.1. Classification (NCBI taxonomy): domain Eukaryota; kingdom Viridiplantae; phylum Streptophyta; class Magnoliopsida; order Caryophyllales; family Polygonaceae; genus Persicaria; species Persicaria maculosa. The sequence continues at coordinate 3,285,334 of OY998269.1, read as the reverse complement.
CAATATAAAATTATAACTTTTTTTAATTAAATTTTGTTATTAATTTTATACTTATTACTACTTAGTATGAATTTATGAAAAAAAATGTCAAAAATATTAATATGCTATATAGTTGTATGCAATTTAAAAAAGCGCGGATGAATAGTAAACGCCAAGTTTTAAATAATAGAGAGAGTATAATTATGTGGAATAGTAAACGCCAAGTTTTAAAAAAGTGCGGTCAACCAGCTGCACCCAGGCCTCCGCCTTTCCCCTAGCTTCCGTGATAATCTTGTGCAATTCCTCCACTTGGGAGTCCCTCCTATAAACCTTCCTTGTCGCCCGAGGCTTCCCTTTTCTGTTGGAATTAGTGAAAATGAATAAACTACGCGTTAAATTATATCATTACACATTATGTTCATAACTAATTGAGTCAACGAACATGTACTCGCTTGGGGTTCGCCTAGAGCGTGGCTGCAACGTGTGTGGTGTAAAAGTCCTTCTAGAGGACGTCCTCAACAAGGGGGCGACCATTTGCAAGGTTGAAATATCGGGCGAAAGACCTTTGTTGGATGCTCGTTGGAGTGAGATGGTGTCCTCGACGACGAAGGCTCTACCGCATATGGGGGCGGCATCGTCTGCTGCTGGGACGGAAGTGTAGAAGTGAAGTTGAGAGAGTCCGATGACTCGTACTGCGAAGCCGCGTCAGGGGGTGAACTCCAAATGGGTGGCTCCGTCCCCGTCTCTACTGCGTCAACACCCTCGACCCCCGTACCACATGTAGTGGGGGTCGGATCCTCTGGAGATGCGTCCTCCGAAAAACCTTAGTACCCCGGGCCGCTATTCTCGAGCACATATGATGTAGCTACATGGACGGCCTTCCCGGCACGTGCTAAAGCCGTCTCACCGCGACAACGAACGTCCCGCTTGTCAGACTGTTCATTTCATAACGACGTATCAAGGAACCAATAATTAATTTGATTGTGTGTATCTTATCAATTTTGTCGTAACTAAAGCGTATGTAAATGAATAGACTATTTCTGTACGATTTTATGTTCCTATACTACTGTCTGTACTATTTCTGAACAAATTGTTATTGTACGATTTTTGTGTTATTTCGTTATTATTGTATGTTCCTGTATTATTTCTGTATAAATGGTTCTTAGTTGTTTTATTAATTGAAATTTTGCATGGATATACCAAAAATAAAGGGGATTTGCAAAAATGGCAATGTCATAGGATAAATTGCAATAGAAGGGGAAAATGTCACTTTTGCAAATTTTTTTTAACCATATCAACCGGTAGAAGGTTAGCAATAATTTTTTTTAAATAAAAAGAAAGAGAGTGTGAAGAGGAGAGAGGAAAAAATTATGGGTTATGTGTGGTGAGCCCAAAAAAAGAAAAAATGATAGAAATCAAGTGAGAGAAGGGGGTGAGCTGACTTGCATTAAATGCAAGGCAGAGAGACATTAATGCTCAGGTTCCCGTGTAAAAAAAAGGAGATAGATGAATTGGATGATCACCATTGAGGGTTGATTGAGACTCAGTACCTCAGTCCCATGCTAGTAAAAAAGCAATGTGAGACAACAACTGAATATTTCATGCCAGGCGAAGGGAAACACGTGCCGATTTTAGACAGTATATAGTAACAAATATGGGTAAATATGTTTGTGGTATTCGTTTTACAACCCTGAGAACCCCCTATCGCCTTCTTATTCCGAACCAATAGTGATACGACCATCTTCTTCTCTTACTTTCACAGGAGAAAAAGGGATGGTCTTTGTCACTCTCGTGTCATATGGTCGTTGTGAAGGTGGAAGAGGTGGTTGGGTGTTCAAATGACGAAATTCACACAAAGCATTGGTGATAGAGGAGACCCTACAGTTTAGGGCATTGAGGAGCATGATCATGGAGAAGTTGGGGGTGGACTCCTCCTTACACGAGTTGGAGTTGACATACCTTCACGAAACGAAGAAGAAGGGATGTCATCCATTTTCACTGAATGATGACACCGATTGGGATGTTTCAAAATTTTGAACTCCAGACCTGGAGAATGGGTTTGGGCATTGCCGTTGTACATGTCGGCAAAGTAAGAAATTGGAACCCAAATTGGGTCTCGATCAATGGTGATCACTTCGTCTCCAACAGACATCTCACCTTGAGGAGACCTATCAACTGAGTTGGGGTGACATAAGGGAGGGTATGATGATCGGTGTTGACACAAACGGTTTCAACTTCATTGAACATGCAATACATAACAAATGTTAGCGTGCCAGGCAAAAACGTTTTACGTGCCACCAACAAGTAAACATGTGCCATCAACCAACACACGCGTGCCATAAATGAAAAGGACTCAGAAATGAAACTAAGTCCAAACTTATGTGCCAAATAAAATTTATGTACCAATTATTATGGTTTATATGCCAAATAAAATTTATGTGCCAAATCAAATTTACCCATAAAATTTACCCACATTCATTATTATACAATGTATAATGGTGGCACGGTTTAGCGTTCGGTTGACACACAATATTAAGTTGTTGTCACGTATTTTGTATTGGCTGGCATACAATTGATCACTGGGTTGTCTGTGTTTTCAATTCTCCTTCAATTGCACCATTTTCACTTTCCATCTCTCCGACCTTTGCGAAAAGACAATCCCTCTCTCCTCTGTATTTAATGATCTTCTCTCTCCCCTTTTCATTAAATACTCTCATTCACTCTTTCTCTCTCTCCTATGTACTTTCTCCTTTTTATTTTTTATTTTAAATTGATCCTCTCTCACATTTAACCTCTCTCTTTCCTCTCCCTCTCTCCATCTTGTCAGCTTTTAATATTCTCTCTTCTCCCTCTCTCTTCACCTGCTAATTTTGGGTTGTGTCACCCGTTACTTTTGCAATTAAACCAACAAATCTATCATTTTTACAAATTTTATAGGAGGGGAGTCAGATTTGCAAAGGGTATTTTTTCTTGGTATATTGAATGCCATTACCTCTTTATTAATTCTATACAAATTGTTTTTTATTTCTTTATTAGTTCTTGATTATACAAATGATTTGTATTATATTTTTTTAATATTTAGTTGTACAAATGGTTTGTAGTTGCTTTAGTTCTTTACTATTCTCTTCAAATCATTTATGTACAAATGATTTTATTATTTTATTATTTACTTGTTTTACAAATGATTTCTGTACAAATGATTTTATTGTTAATGTGTTATTATTTTTATGATGTACTTTTTTATTATTTTTATGCCGTTGCTTTATTTTACATACATAATTATGTTATTATATAAATTATTATTTATATTTGTATTTATCTTTTATTTAGTGGTGTATTTATTCTGTTAAATATTTATTGACTTTTATATTTATTTTGTGTACATAATTAAATTCATATTAAAGTACTACTGCCAATAAATTCAAGAATTTATTTGCTCCATAGGCAATTTAATTGGATCTAATTGAGAGAATGTCCACGGACCTAATTTATTTTGCAAAATATCCACATCCCCTTCCCGTGGCCCCCCTCCCACTCACCGGATGTTCTTCCGCCAGATCTGTCGTTGCTCCTCCCAAATCTCCCCGGCTAGCTATCGAACCCTTCGTCGGAGCTTCATCAATGGCTTCTCCGATCCTCCTCCCCTTCGACGACGTCGATCTATGTGCGGTCATGACTCCCCGGCCGCTTTTGCAGATAAGGTGGAATATGGATGCGGTGTTCCGCGATTTCAGTCACAAAGGACCTCTTTGGGGAACAAGTAGGTGATTCCATGATTTCCTTTCCTTCTCACACTTCAATTTAATCTTCCGATCTCAGATCCTTTGACAAGGCAGATTAGGTAATTTCCATATTGATTCTACTTGTATAAGGTCAATTGATATATATCTATAGAATTTCATCAAAAATTCTATACATTAGGTAATATTACTGAAATCTAATAACTCCTTCATTCAACAACTGAAATCTATAATGTTTTACACTTTATTTCTGTCATGTTTATCGCAATTTAGAAACCGAAATATGTCATGTTGCTGAAACTAAAATATTGCAATTGACAAACTTAAACTAAAATCTGTCATGTTTTTGTATGTTCGGTTTAATATACCGAGTGTGTTTTTCTTTTGAATGAATTGATTGCTTGTTTAGATCTATGTGATGTTGTGTATTCAATTGAGTGTGTCAAGGAGACTGATCTATGAAATGTTGTTTATGCCTAATTGAATATAGAACATGTTAGCCTCTTTCTTTGAAAATTTTGGCTTATTAGCTCAACCGGTAAAGCATTGTGCTTAGGCACAAGATGTGGGTTCGAATCCCACATAAGCCATACGTACATACATAGTATTAGCCTTTTGCTTTGAAAATTTTGAGAGAGCTTTTGTAGTGTAGGTCTTTAACAAATCTAAATCATTATATTAGTCTATGTAGGAGTTGAACCTACATCTTGTGCATAAGCACATGCTCTACCGTTTGAGCTAATAGACTTTTTAACAAGCTTCAATTGAATAAGCACATGCTCTATCATATCCTATTATCCATAGATTACCATCTTATATTTAGTTTCTAAAATTTTAGTTCTTTTAACTCAATTTCTAAAATTTTAGTTCTGTAATTTTAATTGAGCAACACTGAAATTTTAGTTGTGTAATTATGTTTCTGAAATTCAATCATGTAATGCAGTTTCTGAAATTAAGTTTCTACAATTTAGTGTCTGCAATTCAAGTTCTTTAATTTAGTTTCTATAAATCAGTTTCTGAATTCACTTATGTAATTTAGTTTACGTAATTCATTTTTGACATCTCAGATTCAGTAATTTAGCTTATGAAATTCTTTTTTTCTGGAATTATGTTTCTATTTCAATCTTACAATAAAGTAAGATTGCAACTTGAGGGAATGTTCAAAACCTTCCTTTCTAAATCTTGCACAGGCTAATTACACCAGAATAAGTTATGCATAAAAAACTTCAATTAGACTTAGAGCTGTCAACTTAGCTTCCCAAGCCATCAAGGTTATCCCAAGCATGGTTGATGAGCACTTTGTCAAGCTTGCTGAAGTAGTACCATTAAAAAAAATGCAAGAAATAAAATGCTTGCTAATTTTTCATTTAGGCGGAATTAGAGACAAAGAACATATATAACATGTAGATTATGAAATAACCTATGTGGGATTTAAGCAACTCCGGTTTCAGCAACTCCGATTTCAGCAACTTAGGTTTCAGCAACGCGCGAAAAAAAAACTAATTTCAACAATTTCAGCAACTTCGGTTTCAGCAACTTTGGTTTCAGCAACTTCGGTTTCAGCAACGTGTAGAAAAAAAAACGCTGAAATATGGTTTGCTGAAACCAAATGTGCTGAAACAGGAGGGGGCTCATGGGGCGCGCGTAGGGGGGGCAAAGGGGGCAAGGGAAGGAAGGTGGACATTTTGCCAATTTGGGGGGAAGGGTGGACATTTTCCTAATAAAGGCCCTAATTATGGCCTATAGCACAATTCCCCCTAAATTCAATTCATATTAAACTCTAAAAAAATAAATTAACAAACCAAACCTACTACCGCCGACAAATTCAATTCATATTAAACTACATCTAAACAAAACAACTACTCCCGATATATTCATAATATGAATATCCGTAATTCCGTTAATTCCAATCCCAAATCTAATTCCGATTTCACGTAATCCAGTTTAATTCAATAAATTATCTCGGCATATAAATTTAAATTAAATATAAAAATTAATTAAAATTACCACAACACGAAGTCGTTGCTGTGGGAAGGATGGATCCACCGAGTCGTCGCCACCAGCCGTCTATTGATTTCGAAGCCGAATATTTTCAATTCGAATAATAAGTCCGACATATTTTCATTGTAATTCCGATGGTTATTTCAATCCAATGTAAATCAATAAAATTCAACAAAATCTACGCTAAAATTCAACAATAAATTACCTCTTCTCGAGGTCGTTTATCGGGACGCGGCTCTATCGGATTCACCATTTCGGACGGACCCACACCGCCATCACCGCCACTAGACACTATCGGTGTTTCTGAATCTGTAAAGGCCTGGATTTTAAAATCTTGATTTTCGGAAAAAGAAATTTTAAAATAAATTTAGAACGGATTTAATCGGGTTTGTTTTAAAATAAAATAATAACTATAATAAAATAAACTCGCCTTTAATTTAATTATAAACCGAACTCGAGATTCATAAAACGAATTCCGACCCAATCTTGAAGCTTCTAAGATCGATTCCGTCTTTTTCTCGGAATCCGAAAAAATTTCTTCGGATAACGATATACTTCCGGCTTTTTAAACAAATATAATAAATTGATTGAGAAAGCAGGATTCGGGATTATAAAACGTCTGAAATTTGAATTTTCGACTCGGGACCACAATTCAATCATGTTCTCCTATTCTTATCCAATCCAACTCATACCCTCTCATTTGGGTAAAATTCTATCCTATACTCCCTCCTTCCCTTCTTGATTCCATCTTATTGGGAAAACAAACAACCCAATTCACTGCCCTCTCCTGAAATTGACCAACGACCATCTGAAAAGCACTCTATCCTCTTCAGTAAAAAAAAATTGCAGGGCACCTCTCCACATTTTCATATCCAATTCCAATCTTCCTTCTTTGTGAGGTTGCCGAGAGCAAGAGGAGCCCACTCCTCCTCCTTGCTCGTTGCCACACCACCCTCCGCCGACCACACTGCAGTCACCACCACCACCACGCTCCCCAGTCGCGCCCCCACTGCAGCCTTCATTCCCCTGCCCCGTTTTACCGAGAGCCGAGCAACCCCAACGCCACCCCTTATTCTTCCCCCTTCGTCCTTCTTCCCCCGAGACGCCAGCAGTAGCCCCTCGACGCCTCCCCAGAGCCGCCCTCAGTAGCAGTGCCACCAGGAGTCCGGAGATCGAGCCCGAGTGCAGCCAACGTCCTCTTCTCTCCTGTTTCGATTTTGAATGGTAACCATCCCCTTTCTCCCTCCTTTCTCTTCTTATCACCTCCAAACCTCTTAAAAGTGAATCCTTGCTCACTTTCTTAACCTTCCATGCCATTTCGCTCGAAGACTCGGCCTCGACGTGCCCGAGCGCCGCCCCGAGCTCCTTCTCCGGTGAAGTCAATGACCCCTCGGTGAGCACCTCATTCTTCTTCTTTCTTGTCGGTTTCGTGTCCTTGAGTGTCAGTTAGGTAGTCGGAGTTGAAGTTGGTCGCCGGTGAGCTCTCACAGCCATCTTTTTCGAACACAGGGGTGAGGGGGGGAGATTTTTTAGGATGATGAACAGTGGCTGAGGGTTTGGTTCTTGTTTTAAAAGAAGTGGTTCGGTTCGGTTTTAAAAATAAAAAAAGTTTCGGTTTAGTAAAAAAACAAAATCAGATTTTAAGGGAGGGACTCCGGATTTCACTTAAAGGAAATGGGCCTATTTGTAATTTGGGCCAAATCCGATCTTTTAAAAACAAAAGGGGAATTTGGGCCTAATTTTTTTTGAAGGGTATTCGGTTTGGGATTTAAAGAAAAGCAGAGGCTCGGTTTTGGGTTTTACAAAATAGAGGGGTCGGTTTGGTAATTTCAAAAGGGCTGATTTTGATAAACTAAAATAGTTGGTATTTCTTTAAGGGTTTGAAAATATTATTCGAAAGTGTTTTCAAGAAAATGGTATTTGAAATGTTATATCATATGATTTTGAGATTTAAAAGATATAAATATTATTTTGAGATTAAAAGATATTATATTATGATCTTATAAAATATAGATACTTAAATATGTTATCGGTTAAAATAAAAAAGGAATTTGGCGAATATTTTTAAGAATCGGAATTTCTTACTAATTGATTTGAATTTTGGGAAATCTTGGGAAATGACTTAACTTGCCTCACTGGATATGATATGATATGATATACGATCTATGATGTGTTATGGTACCAATAAAATTGTTGAGTGTGCTTTGTGAGATAAAATGTTGATATATGTCTCTAAAAATGATATTATGATGCGTTGATATATATGAGAGCATGATGTTATATTATATGGTTGATGATCATGATTCTAGATATGTTATATGATGATTAGAGTAGGAAAATGACATAGAGTGTGAATATGCCTTATATAACAAGAGATGATTATACATAACTTCCCAAGGATCGCTATATGATATCATTATACATAACTTCCTCGGAGTAGGTTAGGTTGTCTAGGAGCGAATCGTGGATGACGTAAGGTTGATCGACTAAGAACTGCTAGGGAATTATAGAAATCGGGACTAGGTCGTAGGTGTTGTGATTGAGGAATACGTAACTTAGGGTTGTTCAGGTAATGTTGAGGATGCTTGACGGAATTTTGATCGGAGGGACATGATTGGCAAATATTAGTTTTTATATTAATTGTTATAGCTATTGAGGTATTAGGGAACGAAAGATGGACCTTTGAGGAAAGTCAACAAGGTGACAATGTCGTTGATGTTGTTGTAGGACTAATTGCTTGAGGTTCAAGATAGGAAGGTTTTGATTAATGAATGAGGAAGCTAGGCACGATAGAGGAGATTGAGAACACTAATAGTTGGATATTGTGGAAGATTCGATCTAGTTGTGATACTTTAGGTAACTTGTGTAAGAATGATATGGAAATTCTATGGGAATGATGATTAGGTAAATGGGAGCTTAAGTGGTAATATGTCTAGGTTTGAGGAATTGCAAATTGGACAGTTAGGAATATGCGGAAGTGAGGAAATGAGGGTAGGACGACTTGAGAAATCGCGATTGGATAAGGTTTAGTGAGGATCGGAATGGGGAATCAGTAAGATGAACATGCGAATTACCGTGATCTTTTGGGAAATGAAATGTCATGATTCGGATTAGTTGGTTCTTGTTGAGTTTGTAAGGTAGAATATGTCTATTGATCAGTTAAGATAGATGGGACTAAAGAGGAACTTGATGATTGGTGGTTATGAGTTAGTGCAAGATATTCTCTGGGTTAGCAATTGTCGAGAGTAGGCATTTGATAGGGGAGGTGCTTGTGTTATCCTGGGGTGTGTAGGCCGTTTAGGAAAATGAACCTTCTGTGGAATATTGATGATATAGTATGATGTTGTTGATGAGGTTAGCAGTAGGAGTCTGATCTTTAGAGGTGGATTAGTAGTGGGAATGCTTAGTGGTGTCGGAAGTAAGATTTGAATATTTAGGTGACTTAGTTTTCCCCTTTAAGGGTTAATAGTCTGTCGAGATTTGAAGGACATAGAGGAAATGGATGAAATTGGTAGGAAACATGTAGGGTGAGGATATACTTGATAAGGAGTCTTGGTAGATGACTAAAATTTTGAGCTTGTCGAAATAGGAAATTGGACTGTTATGAATTCCGGGTTGTGGGTTCTTGATGGTTAGTTGGAATGTTAGGAATTGAGCTTGAACTATTGAGGAAAGTCGATACTTGGATGACTTGATGACCTAAGCATGGAAATACCTAGTAATTGGTTTTGAAATTAGGCTTTCAATTACGGATGTTTATGAGGCTAGAGAGGTTGTGTATGAGTGGAATATATGATAAGCGAGATGCAAATGTACTTAGGACTATTATCGGATTTGAGTTGGTAGACGTAGATAAGGTTGATCTTGACTTGAGAGTTGATGATGGATGAGTGGTGGTTATGTTCGGTTATGATTGGTAGCTATGTGCAGGTTTGCTTGATGATGTGACTCATTGCTATGTGTTGATATGATACAGACAACCATGATATATGTTGTCCTTGTGATAAATTGAGAATCCCTGACATGAATAATTATATGATATGATGACCTCTGATATGTTGCTCGGTGTTAGTGTATGCGATTGACTTGAGAATGTGAATGTGAACTGATATACTATATGACATCTTGAGTTCTAAAATGTGAAACTGATAAAAAAAATGAATTGATAGACCCTGATTCTGACTTGGAACCTAGGAAGAGAATATGGGATTAGCCCTTAGAGGTGGATGGTAGGATAATTGGGAAGTTGGGGATGTTTTGAATACTTTCGGATTTGAAGGATTTTGGACAGAGATTGTTTTAAAAAAAAAAGAACTCACTCAGATTTTAAGAAAACCATTGCGATCCGAGTTTTCATTATGACGCCCTACGAAGTGGATACAAGCATTTATGGGGGCACTTGTGGATCGCTTCCTAAGACCTAGTGAAGACGCCATGATGTTCTTTTGAGTTATGATATGACCGAAAAATCGTAGCGAAGATGTGGTAGGGGCCCATACCACATTCTTGCTACGACCGATTGGGAGTATTATGATCATGGCGACGGTACTGTGAGATCTCATAGGGGCACTTATGAGGTACTTACGGGATCAATGATGTGATCCTTGGACTCACCAACTTCAAACTTCATCACCTATTTTAGAATGATTTTAGTCTCGGTGACGAGACTTCTTGTTTTTAGAGGTGGATGATGTAAAGGCCCGGATTTTAAAATCTTGATTTTCGGAAAAAGGAAATTTAAAAATAAAAAAAATAGAACGGATTTAATCGGGTTTGTTTTAAAATAAAATAATAATTATAATAAAATAAACTCATCTTTAATTTAATTATAAACCGAACTCGAGATTCATTAAACGAATTTCGGCCCAATCTTGAAGCTTCTATGATCAATTCCGTCTTATTCTCGAAATCCGAAAAAATTCTTCGGATAACGATATACTTCCGGCTTTTTAAAAAAATAATAAATTGATCGAAAAAGCGGGATTTGGGATTTCAAAACGTCAAAAATTTAAATTTTCGACTCGGCCACCACACTGCAGTCACCACCACAACCATGCTCCCTAGTCGCGCCCCCACCCCAACCTCCATTCCCCTGCCCTGTTTTACCGAGAGCCGAGCAACCCCAACGCCACCCCTTATTCTTCCTCCTTCGTCCTTCTTCCCCCGAGACGCCAGCAGTAGCCCCTCGACACCTCCCCGGAGCCGCCCTCAGTAGCAGTCCCGCCAGGAGTCCGGAGATCGAGCCTGAGCGCAGCCAACGTCGTCTTCTCCCCTGTTTCGATTTTGAATGGTAACCATCCCATTTCTCCCTCCTTTCTCTTCTTATCACCTCCAAACCTCTTAAACGTGAATCCTTGCTTACCTTCTTGACCTTCTAGGCCATCTCGCTCGAAGACTCGGCCTCAACGTGCCCGATCGCCGCCCCGAGCTCCTTCTCCAGTGAAGTCGAAGACCCCTCGGTGAGCACCTCATTCTTCTTCTTTCTTGTCGGTTTCGTGTCCTTGAGTGTCGGTTAGGTAGTTGGAGTTCAAGTTGGTCACCGGTGAGCTCTCGTAGCCATCTTTTTCGAACGAAGGGGTGGGGGGGGGGGAGATTTTTTAGGATGATGAACAGTGGCTGAGGGTTCGGTTCTTATTTTAAAAGAAGTGGTTCGGTTCGGTTTTGAAAATAAAAAAAACGGTTCGGATTAGTAAAAAAACAAAATCAGATTTTAAAGGAGGGAGTCCGGATTTGACTTAAAGGAAATGGGCCTATTTGTAATATGGGCCAAATCTGATCTTTTAAAAACAAAAGGGGAATTTGGGCCTAATTTTTTTGAAGGGTATTCTGTTTGGGATTTAAAGAAAAGCATAGGCTCGGTTTTGGGTTTTACAAAATAGAGGGGTCGGTTTGGTACTTTCAAAAAGGCTGATTTTTATAAAATAAAATAGTTGGTATAAATATTATTTTGAGATTTAAATGATATAAATATTATTTTGAAAATATTATTCGAAAGTGTTTTAAAGAAAATGGTATTTGAAATATTATATCATATTATTTTGAGATTTAAATGATATAAATATTATTTTGAGATTAAAAGATATTATATTAGTATCTTATAAAATATAGGAACTTAAAATATGTTATCGGTTAAAATCAAAAAGGAATTTGGCGAATGTTTTTAAGAATCGGAATTTCTAACTAATTGACTCAAATTTTGAGAAATCTTGGGAAATGACTTAACTTGCCTCACTGGATAAGAAAATTGATAACTTGTATGAATATAAATTATGCTATGTTGATATTGCTATGATATGATATGATACGATATATGATCTATGATGTGTTATGGTACCGATAAAATTGTTAAGTGTGCTTTGTGAGATAAAATGTTGATATATGTCTCTAAAAATGATATTACGATGCGTTGATATATATGAGAGCATGATGTTATATTATATGGTTGATGATCATGATTCTGGATATGTTATATGATGATTAGAGTATGAAAATGACTTAGAGTGTGAATATGCCTTATATAACAAGAGATGATGATACATGAGTTCCCAGGGATTGCTATATGATATGATGATAAAACTTTGATATGAGATATTGATATGATGAGTTGATATGATAAGTTATATTGAGATATGAAATATGAAATATGAGATAAGTTGAACGACGATGATGATATAGCATGTGATGATGAGACTTTCTATATGTGATGAAATCGTGTGTGCTTATATGTTTGAATAGATAGACTTATACTTCCATTATGACTACTAGGTGACTTTAAACTGTGTGATTACTACAATGTGTTCTGCACCGCCAGGTAAGTCTCTACGGAGCTTACTCAGATCGAATAGATATTCCCTGTCTTATGTGAATGATATACTAAGTACTTGCATTCATGATCATCAGCCATGTAGTATCCCGTTAGGTTGCACTGATCGTTGAGCATTCTATTTCTTTATGCGTATGTAAATAGAACGGTCGTTATCTATGAAGTAACTAGAGTCTTTGCTAGGGTCATAGGACGACCCAGTCGCATCGGGTTCCGTCCTGAGTCAATCGAGTTATATGGAACTTCCTTTACTTATATTATGAGCATGATTACGAGATTTGCATGCGGGCTTTATATATGATTACAGGTCGGGCCTGCGGGCCGATTCGATTATGATGGAATGGAATGCATTCATGAGCTGGCCTGTCTCCGCCCTATCGGAAGGGGGTGTAGGTAAGAGAGGGATATACCATTTGGTATTCTGTGATAAGGCCTTATTATTATCATTAACCACTTAATCTTAGGGGCATGCTAGTGTGTTCATATTCCGCCTTGCATCTAGAAGCATGAATATTAGGTATAGCGTATTTGTGTGCATATGGTCGGGGCAGCACCCTTGATGAAGGGACAAATCCTTGTGGGCATCATCTGATCCCGCCCACTATCAACGTTTTTAGGTATCCATTATGCTTATCACCATTGTTGCTGATTTGGCTTCATGACCGCGGGGTCTAACATGGAGGCAAGAGACAGTCGATGTAAAGACCGAAAAGCTTTAAAATATAATTTTATTAAACTATTGATTTGGGATCGACTTAATTCCTAAACTTTGGAAATTTTTTAAATAATTATTTTATAAGGTAAAGCATTATGATTATTTTAATAATTTGGAAAAAAATTTGAAATTTCCCTCCTCGAGCGATTTATCATATTTTAAATCTTTTCAAAGTAAATTCAGACATCATTCTTTCGGATTTGCGATTGCGATTTGAAATTTGTTTGAGTCGGGTTTGGTTCTGGAGAGCGGGTTTTGGGTTATTCCTGGATTTTGAATTTGCCATATGTGAGGACCTCTTTTATTTCCTATTTTATTTCCTTTTTCTTTCTCTCTCTCCCCATTTCTCTCTCTCCCACGCCACTGCTGCAATGTAACCACCCTCACTGCCTTTTACACCTACTGTCTGCATCCCAGCACCCCCTCCTCCATTACCTCAATCTCTCCTATCGATCTGAGCATCAACCCAATCCTAAACCCTTATCTAAACACAAGCCCTCAAAGCTCACCTCCCTCCTCCTTCTTATCTTCTTCACAAAGAAGCAACTCTCAACCACTTTTATTTATCGTTGTTGCTGAGCCCTACTACACCACCATTCCTTCTCTTCTTTATCTCTTCCCTCGGTTTTGGTTCATTGATTAGCCGTCTCTATAGCCCTCTTCTCCTCCTCCAAAGCACTGCCATCTCCGTCACCTTTCCTTCCAACACTTGAAGCCAGGAACTCCTCTCAGCAGTCTATTTTTCGAAGGCAAGGACGAAGCTTCCCCCATTCACCTCCTCCCGAGAATGAACGACAATCAAGCGTCTTCAACCCCAGACTTCTCTCCCATTTTTGAAGACCACAAGAGCAGCCAAGAGCCCCCTTCGAAGCCCAAAAGCCAGAGCCAAAAGCCCTTGAAGACGCGAGCATGACTCTTCCCTTGTTTCCGCTACGCAAGGTCAATTTTTTTGTTCTCATTTTCGATTTTGACTAAATACTTCCTAAAAGAGAACCTTTACTTACTCCTCTCCAGCCCCATGCCAAAAACGACTTGAATCCACCTTCAACAGAGCTGGTTCGAGCTCCGACGAACGTTTTCCGGCGAGAACTTCAATTTCGGTAATTTCTCTCCCTCCTTCCTCCTCTCCTTCCACATTTGAATTTGCTTGTCTAGGTCTTGGTCGGGTTAGTGAGTCGAGAACCTGGGAAAAATTTAAGACAAAAAGACCGCCGGAGGCTTGAGATTTCTTCACCTCCCTCCTTCGTTTTTTTCCGTCATTGAACAGAGATGTGTAGATTTGGGAGAGACGGGTTCAGGGGGAAAGGAAACTGGGTTTTGTTCTTTATTTTCTTTTCTTTTTCCCCGGCCGGTTCGGTTCTCCTTCTTCCGGTTCACTAATATGGGGATGTGGGTTGGGCCGGATCCGGATCTGGGTTGTGGGCTCTGATCCTCTCTCGGGTTGGGATAAGGTTTTGTTTTGGGTTAAGTATTTTATTTGTTAGGTGTGTTATGCATATTATATGATTATATCATGCTATACTATATAGATAGTATATAATTGTTAAAGTATTATTAGATTATTATTATTATATGTTATTATTCTGAGTTTTGGATGATAAATATATTTTCATAAAATATTATATATATTATAAAAAGCTTTAAAAGTAATATTATTTGAGAAGTGTTATTATATAATGATTATAAGGTGATTTTAAGATGATGATTTTAAAGTAAAGTAAGTTATGCCAAGATTATTTTAAATGGTATGATTTTATAAATTGATCAAGGGTTTAATGTTTATAAATGGGATTGACTAAGTATGATTTTTGAAAGAATTGTTTGACAATCGAGTTGACATGACTTAACTTATTGAATAGTTTGGTGATTTGTATGAGTATTTGGTGTCTAAATATTTATAAATTGTTGGCAAGATTATATGTTATATGAAAAATTATGACTTTTAAGATGTTGAGATTTAAGATGAATTAATCATGTTATTTGAACTTCAAAATTATGTGATATATGTGAATATGAGCTGATTAAGAGCATGATGTATTGAGTATGAGAATTGGAGTTATTATCTGAATTGTGATATGATGTGATTATATGTTGAAGCATGATTCAAGTTGCATATGATATTGAGATCTTAACTTAATAAGCCTGAATTATGACGTATGAGTGCAAGCATGTTAATAATGGAATGATGGAATATGAGATATGTTATGAATCATGATGTTTTATTATATGTTATGATATGTTATATGATGATGCGAGTCATGAATATGATATATGAGAGGATGTGTGAGATGGTATTAGATGAGCTATGATGAAATGAAGCTATGAGTTATGAGATAATAATGATGATGTTGATGATATGATGAAATTGAGGAAGATGATAAATTATGAAATCAGATGAGAATATGTGGCTTGATGATGCTAATAAGTTCCTTCATTTTACTTAGCTTTTGTGTAGAGGCAAATGGGTCCTTATGTGCTTTAGACTTATGCATTTACTTATTGTTAGATGATTTGCGACATGAATTGGCTTGCCTATTATTGGATATCACTATTGCTGTTCTGCTATTCCAGGTAAGTTCCCTAGGGAGTTTACTCAGGTTGGACCCTCATGTCTGTTGTTGCATTTTATGTTAGGTGTTGCATATGCATAAAAGCATGATCATGTAGTATCTTGTTTAGGTTTCACTAATTGATCGAGCATCTGTTTACTTTATGCATTTGAAAAGAGAACGGCCATGATCTGTGAGTCGTAGAGTCTTTGCTAGGGTCATAGGACATCCCGACACCATCGGGTTGTCCTGATAGAGTCGGTGAGGGTACAACCTGATCCCATTCATGCCTATGTACTCCGACCTCGATGTTAGGTGCGAAGGATGCGTTACATAGAAGCTATGTACTCCGACCTCGATGATAGGTGCGGACGGTACGTTACATAGATCATATGTACTCCGACCTCGTTGCGAGGTACGGACGTTGCGTTACATATGCCTCACCCCGATTGAGTCGAGGATCCCACGAGCGAGAGTCGGGACATGCCACTTGGCACTCTATGTGGGCCCATTTATTGCATTTCTATTATTATATATGAATTGTTAGCATGCCTTGTGTCTTTAATTCTTGTACTGCATTAGAGCATCTTTATTAGGTATAGCACATACTATGTGGCCTCAGCGAGGACTCTAGGTCCCGCATGCGTGGCTCGATCTGATTCCTTTCCCCGTTCCTCTTTTAAAGGTATTTTCTGCAGATTCTGATTGCTCGATATCTATATGGCGGGGTTTCCCCGTTTTGGCGATTTTTGGACTTAGAGACCAACTTCCGAACTTATAAACTTAAGACGTTTTTCAAAATTCGTATTTCTCGTGTTTTGGTATTGACCCGGCTCTGCTGGGGCAAGTTGTACGTTGATTTATGTTTTAGCATGCTTGAACTTCAAAGGATTTTGAGCGACTTAGTCAGCTAGGACATGTTTTGGGTACCCAACGCCCCGCGCGTATTTTGGGGTTTGAAATCCCCACTTGAAAGCGTTCTCATTTGAGGTTTTGAAACCTCAACCCGTACCTGGGTTGCAAGATCCGAACGAAGGTATCCAACTTTCGAAACGTAACCCGAATATTTATATTTGGGCCATTACAAAGTTGGTATCAGAGTCAGGTTGTGCATTTCAGGTACAAAAGGGCCGGGTGTATGTTTTTTAAAACTGCCCATGAATTTCAAATGATTTTGACAATGTTTTAAAAGGGCAATATGAATTTAATATGGCTAGAATAATAAAGGGAATCAACCTAATAAACTTGACTTAGGCAAATAAAATCGGAACGGGAAACTCGAGTGGGTAAAAGAGCGATAGACCGTCCCTTATGGACGTAGATTCGGGAAAGTGTAGGCAAAACTTAGCTTTATACTTTACAGCGGGACTGGAAGACTCCAAGGAGTTTGCACCGTGGTGGTTGAAGTAGCGGTTTAAGAATATAGTGACCGAGAGGTAGTCGCCCCCTCCGGTAAGTCGCTCCTCGAAGAGCGGCATCTAGATAGCTTGCCATGATTATGTTTAAATATGATGTTCTAAAATACTTGATAAGCCTAACGGTACCTTGAAATTTTTTGACATGAGATTGTTTTAAGATGATTGATGAAGTGCTAAATAATGTTGTGGTTATGAGGTGCTAACAAGTATAATGTAGGACTTATGTGTGATGAATTCCTTGACTGTTTCCTTCTTGATCGTGTGGTTTGAGATCCTGTGTTAGAATGGTCAGAGAGAGTGATAAGAGGATTTTGTTGATTGCTTGAGATAGAGTTAGAGGAAAGAGAAATTGGTTTAGGTAGAAGGTGAGCATTTTGGAGGAGTATGTATCTTGGAGAGTAGATAAGAGTAGAGTAGGCATGTTGATCGAGGATTTCTTATAGAGAGAACGTATTGATGGATAGGTTGTCGTACTAAGAGTGGTAGCGATGTGTTGAGGAACTAGTTTTGGATGGCAATAAGAATTAGGTTGTTCTTATGGTAGGCGGCACAATGTGAGATCTGTACTTGGGAATTCCTCGTGTGGTTTTGAGGATACTTGCTAGAGGTGTAATTGAGAGAATTATTAGATGCCTGATCAGAAGATTTTTAGAGTAAGAAAGTGATCGTAGATGGTATGAGTAGTAGTGATTTGAATGATGAGGTATTAGAAAGGGAAAGATGAGTTTTCGAAGAAAAGGATATAGCTGAGTAAAGGATATCGTTAGGATTAGTCGTAAGTCGGTTTGTTTGGGCTTCGAGGTAGAAGTTTTGAATGACGGACATGGGGATGCAAATGGTCATATAATTTTGGGAATTCAAGTAAATTGTGACGCCTTGGGTGAATTCGGATAAGGACGGCGTAGAGATTTTCGAGTAAATTTTTTGGTGATAAAGGTCACTAAGAGGTAAGGTGTCATCACTTGAGGATTGTAGTATAAGGTGAGGTAGAAGTGTGCAACAGTAAGGAAATAGAATAAGACATCTTGTGAGGTCGTGACTAGTTGGGAAGATAGTGGAATTTGGAACAGTGGATCAGTGTTGAGGGACAAGTGAAGATGATAGACCTTTGGGAAACGAGGAGATACAATTCGGTTTAGGGATATCCTGACGAGATTGTTAGGTGACACTCGTGCGTTTGACCCCTTAGGTATAGGTGCATTTGAGGGAGGTGATTGGCGATTCTTGATGTCGAGTTTATCACTAGTTGGCTCTTTGGCTTAGAATTTGATGAGGGCAGGCGGTCGAGTATTGCTAGGACCTTTCAACATAGTTGAGTGAGGTGTTTGTGTTATTTGGGATGCATGAATAGCTTGGGAGATGAACCTTGTCGTTGAGTATTGAGGATATAAAATGTAAGAGTGCTCTTGTATGAGGTTAGTAGTAGGAGTTGGTTCTTTAGAGGTGGATTAGCAGTGAGTGTGCTTAGTGGCTTGGGAAACAGAAAAGAAATAGTACAATAGTCTGGGAGTATGCCCTAGAGATAATGATCGGATGGGTTCTAAGGATATAAGAGGAATGAAGGAGATTGTTAAGGAACACCTAGGTTGATTGTGCACGTAATAGAGGTTTTGATGAGGATTTGGGACGTTAGACTTAGTTTGTGATAATTGGAGGGTAATAGATTCATATATAAGATACTTAATTAGTTAAGACGGAAAGTTTAGGATCGTGAGCTTGAGTTCGTGTGTAAGTTGACTTTTTTTAGAGAAACTCGTTGACCAGAGGAGTGAGGTGTATAATGGATGAAATTGGGATAGGCCTTGACTCTTAGTCCTTGATGATTTTAGCATAAGGTCGTACTGGAGCAGATATCTGTGGGTTTTAGCAAAGATAAACGTGAATTGGTTGCGTCGGATGATTCAGAATCTGATTTGAGATGTGGACCCAGCTTAGACATGATTTTGGCTTGGGAGCTTGATGAAGATATAAAAGCTGATGGTCGTGCTCTATTCCGATTAGGTAACTAAATGCATGTCTTCTTGATTTGTGGCCTATGTATATGTGGTGATATGATAGAGTTAACCATAACATGTTGAAAATGAGATTTGATTTTTTTTGTTATTATGATGACATTCCCATTAGGACTAATGATATTTGATAGAAAGTGTTTTTGTATGATGAAATTGTTATGTTGATGCAGAAGAGATGGTAATTGGCTAGGATGATATGCTGACTATGAGAACTTATGCGTTGATGAGCTATTGTTGTGATTAAATGAAAACTCTGAAAATATATGCTATGATTTCTATGTTGATATATGATAATGAATATTGAGCATGATAGTATCTGACTTGATAGAATGAAACTGATCTTGATAACGGAACATAGGAAAAGAATATGGAATTATCTCTTAGAGGATAATGATGTGATGTGTGAATATTGGAAATCTTGTTGACTAACATAGGTAGAATTGACTTGGATTTTGAAAAGCTCCTTCGTTTTTTTAAAAATAATTTTAGTCTCGAGGATAAGACTTGTTTTTAGAGGTGGATAATGTAAAGACCGAAAAGCTTTAAAATATTATTTTATTAAACTATTGATTTGGGAACGACTTAATTCCTAAACTTTGGAAATTTTTTTAATAATTATTTTATAAGGTAATACATTATGATTATTTTAATAATTTGAAAAAAAATTTTGAAATTTTCGTCCTCGAGCGATTTATCATATTTTCAATCTTTTCGAAGTAAATTCAGACATCATTCTTTCGGATTTGCGATTTCGATTTGAAATTTATTTGAGTCGGGTTTGGTTCAGAAGAGCGGGTATCGGGTTATTCCGGGATTTTGAATTTGTCATATGTGGGGACCTCTTTTATTTCCTTTTTCTTTCTCTCTCCCTCTCTCTCTCCCACGCCACTGCTGCAATGTAACCACCCTCACTGCCTTTTACTCCTACTGTCTGCACTCTAGCACCCCCCCCCCCCCAATTACCTCAATCTCTCTTATAGATCTGAGCATCAACCCAATCCTAAACCCTTATCCAAACAAAAGCCCTCAAAGCTCACCTCCCTCCTCCTTCTTATCTTCTTCACAAAGAAGCAGCTCCCAACCCCTCTTATTTATCGTTGTTGTGGAGCCTTACGACACCACCATTCCTCTTCTTCTTCATCTCTTCCCTCGGTTTTGGTTCGTTGATCAGCCGTCTCTATAGCCCTCTTCTCCTCCTCCAAAGCACTGTCATCTCCATCTTCTTTCCTTGCCACCCTTGAAGCCAGGAACTCCCCTCAACAGTCTATTTTTCAAAGGCAAGGACGAAGCTTCCTCCATCCACCTCCTCCCAAGAACGAACGAGAAGCCAGCGTCTTCAACCCCAGTCTTCTCTCCCATTTCTGAAGACCACAGGAGCATCCTAGAGCCCCCTTCGAAGCCCAAAAGTCGGAGCCAAAAGCCCTTGAAGACGCGAGCATGACTCATAAAAGAGAACCTTTACTTACTCCTCTCTCGTCCCAGGCCAAAAACGACTTGAATCCACCGTCAATAGAGCCGGTTCGAGCTCCGACGAACGTTTTCCTGCGAGAACTTGGATTTCAGTAATTTCTCTCCCTCCTTCCTCCTCTCCTTCCACGTTTGAATTTGCTTGTCTGGGTCTTGGTCGGGTTAGTAAGTCGAGCACCTGGGAAAAATCTGAGACGAAAAGACCGCCGGAGGCTTGAGATTTCTTCATCTCCTTCCTTCGTTTTTTTTTCCGTCATTGAACAGAGTTGTGTTGATTTGGGAGAGACGTGTTTAGGGGGAAAGGAAACCGGGTTATGTTCTTCCTTTTCTTTTCTTTTTCCCCGGACGGTTCGGTTCTCCTTCTTCCGGTTCACTAACTGGGGATACGGGTTGGGCCGGATCCGGATCTGGGTTATGGGCTCGGATCCTCTCTCGGGTTGGGCTAAGGTTTTGTTTTGGGTTAAGTATTTTATTTGTTAGGTGTGTTATGCATATTATATGAAATTATCATGTTATATTATAAAGATAGTATGTAATTGTTAAAGTATTATTAGATTATTATTATATGTTATCATTTAGAGTTTTGGGTGATAAATATATGTTCAGAAAATATTATATATATTATAAAAGGCTTATTTATCAGAAAATATTATATATATTTAAAAGGCTTATTTATCAGAAAATATTATATATATTTAAAAGGCTTTAAAAGTAATATTATTTTAGGTGTGTTATTATATAATGTTTATAAGGTGATTTTAAGATGATAATTTTGAAGTAAAGTAAGTTATGCCAAGATTATTTTAAATGGTATGATTTTATAAATTGATCAAGGGTGCGGACGATGCGTTACATAGAAGCTATGTACTCCGACCTCGATGATAGGTGTGGACGATGCGTTACATAGATGATATGTACTCCGACCTCGATGCGAGGTACGGACGTTGCGTTACATATGTCTCGCCCCAATTGAGGCGAGGGTCCCACGAGCGAGAGTCGGGACATGCCACTTGGCACTCTATGTGGGCCCATTTATTGCATTTCTATTATTATATATGAACTGTTAGCACGCCTTGTGTGTTTAATTCTCGTACTGCATTACAACATCTTTATTAGGTATAGCACATACTATGTGGCCTCAGCGAGTACTCCAGGTCCTGCATGCGTGGCTCGATCTGATTCCTTTTCCCGTTCTTCTTTTAAAGGTATTTTCTACAGATTCCGATTGCTCGATGTCTATATGGCGGGGTTTCCCCTTTTTGGTGATTTTTGGACAGAGAGACCTACTTCCGAACTTATAAACTTAGAAGTTTTCCAATATTCGTATTTCTCGTGTTTTATGTTTTGACCCGGCTCTGCCGGGGTAAGTTGTACGTTGATTTATATTTTAGTGTGCTTGAACTTCAAAGGATTTTGAGCGACTTAGTCAGCTACGACAAGTTCTGCGTACCCAACTGCCCACACGTATTTTGGGGTTCGAAATCCCCACTTTAAAGCGTTCTCATTTGAGGTTTTAAAACCTTGACCCGTACCTGGATTGCAAGATCCGAACGAATGTATCCAACCTTCGAACCATAACCCGAATATTTATATTTGGGTCATTACAGTCGAGGCTCTGACTTCACCAATTCATTAATTGTTTAGTTTGGGTGTTTTGATCTTGTTTTGAGCCGGCTCCACCATGGCACTCTTATGTATGAATTTGGAAACTTTCTTGGTTGTATGATCAACGAATTTCAAGACTTAGGTCATAGGGCAGGTACAGGGGACTTACCCCGGGGATTCCAATGATCCCTCTCGGCTTTTGGGTGTTGAATCCCACTTTCAAAGCGAAATTGTTGGTTTCAAACCTTCAACCTGTACTCGGGGCGCAAGATTTCATCGAGGGGTTTCATCCCTCGAAACGTAACTCGGGAATCATAATCCCGTGCCATTACAGAATCACCCTCATCGGTGCCTCGACTCACCACCACACCGGAGCCGCCACCATCCTGCATCTCTTGGACACGGCCACCCGCACCAGTACCTAACGCAGCCCCACCACCCAAAACCCCTGCCAGTGCACCCTCCCCGAACCCAACAACCACCTTCCCCGCTGCGTGAGAGTCGTCGCCGGAGCCACCTGCAACAGTTTTCCCGCGACCCGTCACACCCCCAACACCCCTCGCTGGCGTGAAGACTCGCCATGGAGCAAACCACTCCTCCTTCGCACCTTCACCGCCACTGCTATGGCCTTCCCGACGTCCACCCCGTCTTCCATCGGCCATGACGAATTGAGAGCGAGAGATTGAGAGCGGAGAGAGCGAAATTGAGAGTGAGATTGGGAAATGTAGAGTGAGAGAGCAAGATTGATAGCAAGAGAGAGCGAGATTGAGAGTGAGAGAGCAAGAAATTGAGAGTGACATAGAGAGAACAGAGCGAGAGAGCAGGCGGCGGACAGAGATGAAGAAGACGAAGGGCACGCTTCCAGCTTTAGTTTTAGGGCTCCATTGTATGCATCCAGGATGCGCATAGTGTTAGCAATTGCATGGATCTACGAGCATCCTGGATGCTCTTAGACCCACGGATTTTTCGAATTTACGAAATTTATATTTAATTTATGTTTATTTAATTTATGTTCATTATAAATAAATAAATATTTAATTTATGTTTATTATTATATTTGAGTGTTTTTTATTTGTTAATTGTTTATTCTATCAATATATCTTTTTATTTTTATAATATTAAATTAATTTGTTTTTACTTTTTTCTTTTATTTATCTTGATTATTATTTTTTTATTGTTTGTTTAATTTATTAATCTAGTATTTATTCACATTATTTATTAACAACGATTAGTTAACTTTAGTTTTATATTTTTAAAAATTAGTTTTTATTTGATGTACAGAATTATGTAATTTGAATGTCTTTATATAAATTATTATTTATTTAACATACATAACTATTTAATTATATAAATTATATTTATTTTTATTTAATTTATTTTTAGTTACTTTATTTAAATATTGATTTTTTCTTTACTTATATTTATTTGTTTTTTATAACAATATAAATAATAATTATTTAATTTATATTCCTTAAAATGTGCTATATTTATTCTATATAAATATATTTATTTTACATTCATAATTATGTAATTATATAAATTATTATTTTTATTTTTATTTATTTATTGTTTAGTATTTATTGTTTAATTATTTTATATGATTTATTTAATTTGGTAATTATTTATTGTTTAATTATTTTGGTAACTAAAAAATAAATTCTAAGCATTTACTTTTACTAGTAGTAACATCAATTAACGTCAACAAGACTTGGCGTACATAATTAAATAAATAAATTCTAAGTATTCATCTATTATAGTTAATTCTAATTTATTTGTCTATTAAAAATATCAATTATGGACTATAGGCCTCCTTAATTATCCTCACCGATATCAGCCTAACTAAAAACGAAGGAATCAAAATTTTATATATTTATTTTCTATTATTAACAATTAGTTTTTATTTTACGTATATAATTATGTAATTATATAAGTTATTATTTATATAAATGTATATATTTGTTATTTATTTATCGAATTTATATATTTAATTCATTCGGAACGTATGTTCGTTCAGGGTCTTCGGTTTTGTGCATTGAGCGCTTATCTTTTTATTTCTATCTTTTTATTGGTAAGTAAAAAATAAATTCTAAGCATTTACTTTTATTAGTAGTAACATCAATCAACGTAATTTATTTATAATTATATAAATTATTATTTATATTTGTATTTATGTATTGTTTAGTAGTTATTGTTTAAATATTTTATATGATTTATTTATTTTGGTAATTATTTATTGTTTAATTATTTTCCTAATATTAAATATATTTTTTATTTTATATAATTATTTTCCTGATGATGCCACTAGTACGAGCAGTGGGTTTGTAGCAATCGAATGTGTTAAATAGGGCACTGAAGTTTCTCCTCCTCCTGATTAGAGTACTAGTAGTAGTGCAGGTAGTAGGATTAGCGATTAGAGGGAGAATGGATGTTTCATCCGGGACCACTAAATATTTATATTAATACAATTTATTATTAATTCATTTATCGATGAATCTATTTAATTTATTTATTTATGGTTTATTTTTAATTTTCTATGTTTTATATAATATTAATTAAATATATATATTTTATCTTATATTTCTATATATTATATTTTGTTTATTTATTTATTTATTTATTTGCACACGTGTGGAAAGACTAAGAAACGGGACGCGGGCGTGCCACCCATAAGCGCACCCTGAATGCGCCGATGGGTGTGCGCATTCCATATGCGTCTGCGGGTGCGTCTCGGTTACCCGATTTTCTTTCTCTCTGGTTTCTTGTTAGGAGAAGCTTACACAATTTGAAGTGGAAACAAAACAGAAACCGCTTCTTATGTTAAATTGATAATGAGATGCAAGTTAAACCGATAATAACGCTTTAATTAAAGAGAACTCTTTAACTTGAAAACAACAAAAATAAAGCAGTAGAAAATATTGTTAAAAATTTAAGATCCTAAAAGCAATGGCTTAATATTATATAAAAAAAAATTGCTCACATCTTATGATAATCATCACACACATATATATAGTGAGTTATTGATAGCAGGAAAGAAATAAGAAAAATACAAGTCTTAATTTAGGACTACAACTAGAGCTCCGCCATGTTGACGATCTTAATCCTAGTGCTTTCTGGCATCAGCCTTAAGTTGCACAGGAGGCAGGAGCCACTCGGCACCATCAATGAAGTCGAGGTTAAGGAAGGGCTTTACGTCGGCATCGGTCACCTTCTTGGTGCAGGGTAGGTCAATCCTCTTTGTAAGGCTCGCTCCCGGCCCTTTGTTCTTATACTCTCCAAAAAATGCAGTCCTGCAAAAATATATAATAAATAATAACTTACTCACTATATATTATAGTCTGCATTAAATAGTTTCTCCAAAGCGGTGCATGGTTAAGTTTACTTCTCATAGTCTGTCTCGAATGAGTCAAACCAGCCTTGAGGCTCAATTATACTAGGCAACTCGGAGTAAGCAAAGATGACTCTGGAGCCAGCATTGAAAGTCCGGCCTAGCAAGGCTTTCGAGTTTCCCATCACTGTACAATACACAAAAACGAAGCCCCCTCCGTTTGGGTCGGTGTTCTTCCTTGCTTGGGCAGTAATAATGGAGACTGGCGAGTTAGGAAGGACCTTGATTGTCGTGTTCTACAAGTACATTAGTTTCCAAAATGTAATGATTTATATATTATATATATGTATTACATGTAAATGTTGGTGGTTCGATTTGCTTTAAGGGGTACCAGATAGATGGATCTTCCGTCACCAAAGATGAAATCGTTAGCACCTTCGATCAAGCAATCCTTGAAAAAATGCTTGCCAGTGTCATCAAGAAGGGTGTTTATGTTGGAGCTCATCCAAACATTGTAGAATGCCGCAAAGTTTCCTGTTACTCTTACAGCAACAGCGTGTTGTGCATCTTTTTTTGGCGAATTATTCTGCGTGCAATAAAGAGAGATATGGCGCAAATCATACGTAATTAAATGGATTGATATACGTATTTTAAAACAAATAAACAAAAAGAAGATGATCGATTAGATCAGCTCAGCTCATCTAGTAGTAGTTAGTTGTAGTAGTAGAGTAGGGTTTGATGATTGTAGCACATACAATGACTATGATATTGACGGCATTGAAGTAGTCACCCTCAACGCTAAGAGTAGGGGTATCGGTCATTTGGTACTTGGGTACGTCAGCATCAAACATAATGGTTGGCATCTCCCTAGGGCACCCATACAAGGTGATGTAAGGCCTGTATTTATCAATCTTGACCTGCTCCTTGTACACCCCTGGACCAATGTCTATGATCACTCGATTGTCATTTCCTTTATCCTCAACAGCGTTCACTGCCTCCATCACTGTCTTGTACTTTCCAGTTCCGTCCTTCCTCACCCTGATAATCTCCATTTTGTTCTCGGCAGTAACTAGGTCCGGCTCAACGTCGGGGCGATCCCTACACAATTTAGGAATTAATCCAATCCAATCCGAGATTTTCTTAAAAAGTGGTCTTAAAAAAGTAGGTATCATCAGAATTAAGATCGAGCACTAACCTAACAGGCAAAGCAATCTTGTGGAACCAGAGGTCAAGAGTAGATGGATTGGTAGGGATCTCGTGAGCAATAGGATTAGCTCCAGGGCCGGCTTTGCCTGTTGAAACGTCCTCAGCTGAGGTTACCATTTCTGACTTCACTGCTGCGCTCCATACTGTAGGCAGGCCGATGAGAACAATTGTGAACACAATGCAATAAAGGTTGTAAGGAACATGGCTTTCCTTTCCCATTACTATTTGTTCTTGTGTTTTCTCTTACTTTTTCCTTTTTCTCTTTTCTCCTTCTTTTTTTTTTATAAAAATTTATGGGGTTTTGATGTTGTGTGTTTTAGGATGAAAACATGCTAGTATTTATGCAAGGGGGATTGGACAAATGTAGAATAGAATGTTTTTTTAAGAGAAAAATTGTGGTTTGGCGTGCATTTCGCCATCCATTGAATGTTTCACAATAATTATTTGGTTGGTGTTGCTTAAAAGTTTCTGAAACAATTACGAGTTAATAGGAATTTCAAATTTAGGTTTACTTCAGGACCAATTTTTTTGAACCATTCGTTTTCCTTCCTTTTATCAGAAAATATCATTTGCCCATCTCAAATTAATCAATGCTATTAATGTCGATCTGGTATTTTTCTCTTTAAAAGTTTCAATAAAATTATTACAACTTTTATAATTTATTCCTAACAATGATTACATTCTAAATTACTTCTATTTCCCTAATAACCTATTATAATATATTATTTTATTTTTAAAACACGTTTATATACTCAAAATTATTTAAACAAATATTCTACATTACAACTTAACGATGAAATATTTTCATATTCTTAAAAATTAACTTCATATTCTATAAATAATTGAAATTTGCCTTCGATTTTAAGATTAATTTTTGTTAATAGATGTCATTTGTTGTAAAAAAAGTTTCTTTTACTAAAGAGGAATCAATTTTCTTATTAGCCTATTACAATATATTATTTTATTTTCACAATACGCTTATATCATCAAAATTATTTAAATAAATATTCTAAAATACAACTTATAATAAGATAATGGTTGAAGTATGGGAAAATTTGGTAAATGTCCATTTGATACCCCATTTTTTGCTCCTTGTCCATTTTCATGAAGAAATTAGGAGATTGTTCCAAATTGACAATTTTGCCCTTCTTTCCCATTTTTTAATTTGACCATTGACCATTGACCGGTCAATGGCAATGACTTTTGGTGACAATGTGTGGTGTGATGAAAATGTTTTTGTGACAGCTTCGTTTTTTTACGGGATCACTGTCACCACCCTTATCAGTGGTGACACATGTGTGATGACATGAAAAATTTTTGATGACAGCTTCGTTTCAAGAGTTTTTTTACGGGGTCACTGTCACCACCCTTATCAGTGGTGACACATGTGTCACCATCCTTATCACTGTCACCACCCTTATCATTGTCATCACCCTTATCACTGTCACCACCCTTATCGCTGTCACCACCCTTATTGTTGGTGACAACTTCGTTTTTAGAGTTTTTTTACAGGGTCACTATCACCACCCTTATTAGTGGTGACACCTGTGTGATGACATGAAAATTTTTTGATAACAACTTTGTTTCAAGAGTTTTTTTTACGGGGTCGCTTTCACCGCCCTTATTAGTGGTGACACATGTGTCACCATCCTTATCACTGTCACCACCCTTATCACTGTCATCACCCTTATCACTGTCACCACCCTTATCGTTGTCACCACTCTTATTGGTGGTGACAACTTCGTTTTTAGAGTTTTTTTACGGAGTCACTATCACCACCCTTATCGCTGTCACCACCCTTATCATTGTCACCATGATAAAATACAAACAACATCTATGAATGGGTAAGAGGTTCATAAATGTTGTAACCAAAATACAAACAGAGTCATAGACGTTGTAACCAAAATAAAAACAAGGTCATAGACGCTGTAACCAAAATAAAAACAGGTTATAGACACTGTAACCAAAATAAAATTAGGGTCATAGACACTGTCAACACTATAAAACAGGGTCATAGACACTGTAACCAAAGGAAAACCCTTGGACAAGGGAAGCAGAAACCCTATAGGGGCTAATGAGAAGCCAATACATGTGGTGATAGTTCTCCTCTAATATATGAATGGGTAAGGGGGTCATAGACGTTGTAACCAAAATAAAAACAGGGTCATAGATGATGTAACCAAAATAAAAACAAGGTCATAGACGTTGTAACCAAAATAAAAACAGGGTCATAGACACTGTCACCAAAATAAAAACAGGGTTATAGACATTGTAACCAAAATAAAAATAGGGTCATAGACACTGTCACCACTATAAAACAGGGTCATAGACACTGTAACCAAAGGAAAAAAAAATTTTGGTGACAGCTTCGTTTTTTTACGGGGTCACTATCACTACGCTTATTAAGGATGACACATGTGTGATGACATAAAAAATTTTTGCTGACAACTTCATTTTTATATTTTATTTTTTTTAACGGGGTCACTGTCACCACCCTTATCGCTGTCACCATCCTTATCAGTGGTCACTTCAAATCCATGCCATTTCATATTTGCACAAAATTTCGTCTCGAAATCCGCCAATTTCTATTAACATATGGCAGGTAGTTACTTGTTAGACATAAATAAAACATTAA
The DNA here is from genome assembly GCA_963922045.1 of Persicaria maculosa. Lineage (NCBI taxonomy): Eukaryota > Viridiplantae > Streptophyta > Magnoliopsida > Caryophyllales > Polygonaceae > Persicaria > Persicaria maculosa. The sequence goes on along the minus strand of OY998269.1, from coordinate 3,255,859 downwards.
CAAGCAAAATCAAGTGCAGTTTCATTGCAAATAAAATATCAATTAATAAATATTTCATGAAAATTAGATTGTGGGCCATGTTGGGTCGTAGTTCATATTTTTTGGTTTGACAGCAAGCCCACAAAAAAAAGTATCTTGACAGCAACCTGAGTACCGTCTTGCAGAAGACCATGATAGACGGTACCAAATGCTCCTTTGCCAACGATCAGATCCAGATCCCCTCGAATCAGCTTCTCCAATGACTGATCCTAGTTTACTGGAGAATCGGGGATTGGAGGCGAAAAAGACAGCGGCAACAGGTGTTCTTCGCGCGGGGAGACCGAGAATGATGGCGGAGGAGGGGAGACGGTGGTGAGATGTGGCGCTGGCAATTGGAAACCCAAGAGGGTAGACCGTACCTTTGGATCCCGTGATTCGGGCTCCAATTGGTAGTTGCTCGCCTTCAGCCTCGAATTTGACTTGTCATCCGTCGAAGAAGATACCTCAAAAGACGCCTGGAATCAAAATTCCCAACCACCGTTCTGAATCTAATGGTAGTTGGGAGCAACGGGATTACATAGCCGCTCATGACACTTCTGATGTCGCAGATCATCAACTCCTTCGACACCTCCGATTCCAGGAGCGTTCTTCACCAACTTTCCAATGTATGATCGATCGATTACCTCAATTCCTATTCATCTTCGCTCAATTAATTTCATTAGTCCTACTTTGATTAACAATAATCGATTTTCTATAGATCAGCCATTAGGCTTACTTCAAAAAGCTAGATGATCTGATTGATGAGCGCAAATCGACGGATTCGTCAGTGGAGACGATGGATCTGATCGGGAAAAGGACGACCTCCGGTCACGTGATGAAGGGGACGACGGTGGTGGCTTTGCTCCAGATCGACGTTTGGAGGAGAGAGGGAAGCGTAGAGGGAGGGAGTAATTAAGCAGGGGCAAAAGGGGGATTAGGAAATTTTTTTGAACAATTGCTAACAAAGCCCAATCCCTGGGACAAATACTAAATGGGATGATGGAAGTGCCTTTTGGGCCAAATATTTTCTTGAAGTATGGTGGATTTCACCATTACTTGTGAGAAGGAAATTGCTAACCTGCTTAATTTTTTTATTTTTTAGAAGATCCTACAAACTTGCATTATGGTTCCAGAATTATTAAAACAAAAGTCCAAAGTTGCTAATGTGATACGGGTTAATGACCTAATGTCAGTTGGTAGCGTATGTTGTTGCATTCATGGGGCACTTGTTACGGAACATGTTTGCTTAGTTGCAAGCCACAATTGCTAGCACTTCCTAGATGTTAATGCTTATTGGAGAAGCATTTCAATACAATAGCAACTGTATATATATATATATATACACACACGTAAGGTTTGTGAACAAAACTTTTTAGGGGGTAATTTTTAATTTTTATCAAGTAATAATTTGGGTGAAATAATCATACCCGATAATATTTTTGCGGTTGAGATCTTACAAACCTGTAGTAGTATAAATGTCGAAGCACTTGGCAGAGCGTCAAAGGTATACAACATTATTTGCCACTCTATTGGCATTTTGGGATACGTGAGAGTGAAGAAATATATCAACTTTGAATAAATTAATCATTTTCTACTTTTAGAAAACGAATTATTACCACAGATTTTATTTATAGTTTGTAGTTAATTTTGTAAGCGAATTTCAATCGCAAAATTCTTGTATGAGTAGCTATAAATTTGTAATCGTGTTATTCAATATGTTAGAGAGAAAACAATTCAATAATCAATAAGAAAATCTTTATCTTCTCTTCCTCCTTATTTTTGAGGTTAACGCTTCCACGAGCAGGAATTAGCAAGTTTCATCTCCAACATTTGGTATCAGAGGCAATAAAAAAACACATTGAGCGTAAATATGACATCGAACAACACAATGCATTTACAACTCCCAAAGTTAAATGAGAAAAATTATGATAGTTGGTCTATCCAACTAAAGGTATATTTTCGTTCGCAATAACTATGAAGTTTCATTGAATTTGGCTTTGATGATGTTACCGACTCGGATGCATATGAGTCACTAAGCCAGGAAGAGAAAAAATCGTAAAATGAAAAGAGGAAGAAGGATCAAAAGGCCGTATATGCAATTTTTCAAGCAGTGGAGGAATCGCTATATCAAAAAATATCAATGGCAGAAACATCAAAAGAAGCGTGGGAGATCCTGTAGAAATCCTACAAAGGCGACGATCGCGTAAAGCAAGTACGATTACAAACCCTTCAAGCGGATTTTGAGTCTTTATGCATTAATGACTCTGAATCAGTTTCATCATATCTTGATCGAGTTCAAGCAATTGTTAACCAATTACGTATTAATGGTGTGACGATCGATGATAAAAGGGTCATAGAAAAAATTATGCGATCCCTAACTACAAAATTTGATTATGTGGTAGCTGCTATTAAAGAAGGGCAAGATCTTTCATAGTTAACCTTTGAGAGATTGTTGGGTTCGTTGTCCTCACATGAACAACGAATGAACAAACGAAACAATACCTCCTTTGCAATGTAGAGCAATCAGAGCAAGCTTTGCAATGTAGAGCAAACATGACCAATCATGGGAATCATCATGGTGGTCGAGGCCATGGACGTGGTCGTGGACGAGGAAGAGGAGGAAATGCTCATTCCTCTATTAGAGATGGAAATGGACAAGGCAGTTCTACAAGAGGTGGTAGAAGAGTAATTTCTACACGTGACAAATCGAAATTCCAATGTTACAAATGTGACCGGTTTGGGCATTATTCATCCGAATATCGAACAAGGTTGCAAGCAGAATAAGACGATCGTGCCAATGTTGCTGAAGCGGAAGAAAATTTGCTTCTTGCTTGCAAAGAAGGAATAGATACCGAATGTTCTAATGTTTGGTATCTTGATACAGGCTTTAGCAATCATATGACTGGAAAACAAGAAATGTTCTCAATTTTAGATGAATCCGTGCAAGGAGAAGTCAATTTTGGGAACAAATCTAAAATTTCAGTGAAAGGTAAAGGTAACATTAGTATTCAATCGAAGAATGGGACTAATGTTACTATTGCAGACGTGTTCTATGTACCTGGCCTATTTTGGAATTTATTGAGCTTAGGCCAGCTTTCAGAAAAAGGACAAAAAGTTCACATCGAAGATGGAGTCTGCAACATTGTGAGCAAAAGTGGAAAACGCATTGCAAAGGTGAAAATGACAAAGAATCGGATGTTTTCCCTGTCTCTTCAGACAAGAGTTGCCATGAACTTGCAAGCAATGGCGAAGGATATTAACTGGCTATGGTATATGCGATTCGATCATTTGAATTTTAGAGGGTTGAAATTATTAGCGCAAAAAGAAATGGTGACTGTTCTCCCTCTAATAATTGCCCCTGACGATCCTTGTGAGAGTTCTATTATTGGGAAGCATCATCGTGACCCTTTTCCAGTCGAAAAATCGACCAAAGTAAATCAACCATTGGAGCTTGTCCATACAGATATTTGTGGACCTGTGGAGGTGGAATCACTCGGACACAAAATATATTTTTTTACTTTTTGTGGATGATTTTACTAGAAAAAATTGGGTTTATTTCCTAAAGGAGAAATCTCTTTGAAGACTTTGAGATCTGATCAAGGCGGAGAATTCACATCAAATGAATTCAATGAGTATTGCAAGAAGGAAGGGATTCATCGTCAGCTAACAATCAGTTATACACCTAAACAGAATGGTATAACTAAAAGGAAAAATAGAACAATATTTGAGATGGCTAGAAGCATGTTGAAAGCCAAATCATTGCCAAAGCCTTTGTGGACAGAGGCTATTTTTTGTTCTGTATATGTATTGAATAGATGTCCAACAAAGAGCGTTCGTGATAAGACTCCGGAAGAAGCTTGGAGTGGAAGAAAGCCAGATGTATCTTACTTACGTGTATTTGGGTGTGTTACATATGCCCATATACCTGATCAACGAAGGAAGAAGCTTGATGAGAAAAGACAAAAGTGCATTTTTGTTGGCTACAGCAAAACAACAAAGGGCTATAGATTATATAAGCTGAATACAAATGAGATGATAATAAGTAGAGATGTCCACTTTATTGAAGATTAGACATAGCACAGTAATGGTGGGAATGAATCGAATAGAAATGTTGTCATCACTGAAGTACCTGTAGAAGATTCTCTAACTCATTATGCAAATAGCAATTCAGCACTAGAGGTCGAATCTCCTATCTTGGCAGAAGAGCCAAGAACCTTCAGATATCCTCAAAGAGCAAGAGTTACGCAAGCTTATTTGAAGGATTATGTTGTAATTGGAGACGATGATGATGATAACATATTCAATGATGAATCTCTTGTCAACTTTTGCTTATTTGCTGACTGTGATCCAATTTCCTATGAAGAAGCTGCAACTGAGGAAAAATGGGTTAATGCTATGAATGAGGAGATTCATTCAATTTAGAAGAATGACACATGGGAGCTAAATTCTTTGCCGACAGGAAAGAAGCCTATTGGAGTCAAATGGGTGTACAAGACAAAGTACAGACCAAATGGGAAAGTTGATCGATACAAGGCGAAATTAGTGGTCAAAGGCTGCAAGCAAAAGCCAGGAATTGACTATTTCAGGTATTTGCTCCAGTTTCAAGAATGGATACCATTCGTTTGATTTTATCTATTGCAGCTCAGAATAGATGGAAGATTCATCAGATGGATGTGAAATCAGCATTTTTGAATGGTGTTCTTGAAGAAGACGTTTATGTTAAGCAGCCACCGGGGTTTTTGAAGATAGGGAAGGAAAACAAAGTCTATCGTCTTAAAAAGGCTTTGTATGGATTGAAACAAGCACCTCGTGCCTGGTATTCACGAATGGATACATACTTACTACAAGATGGTTTCCAAAAATGCCCTTATGAGCACACATTGTACACAAAGTCAAATGACAAAGGAGACTTGTTGATTTTGTGTTTGTACGTTGATGATTTGATATACACTGGAAACAACGAGACTATAATCCAGGAGTTCAAACAGGCTATGACTCTTCAATTTGAGATGTCTGATTTAGGGATGATGTCGTACTTTCTTGGCTTGAAGTGGTGCAAATAGATGATGGGATATTTGTTTCTTAGAAGAAATATGCAAGTGATATTCTGAAGAAGTTTAAAATGGAATCTTCTTCTCCAATTCGAACACCTGTTCAAGCACGTCTTTAAATGAAGAAAGAAGGTAGTGGAGAACTGATAAATGCTACTTATTTCAAGAGTATAGTTGGTAGTTTACGCTATTGGACTTCCACTAGACCTAACATTGCTTATGGAGTTGGGTTAATCAGTCGTTTCATGGAGAAACCATATCAGTCACACTTGCCGGTAGCAAAGAGAATTCTACGATATGTCAATGGTACTCGAAATCATGGAATTTTCTATACACAGTCAAATAATTACAAATTAGAAGGGTATACAGATAGTGACTCGACAGGAGATTTTGAGACACAGAAGAGCACATCAGGATATGTTTTCTACAAGCATAAGCTGAATACATGGTTTTGACATCTGCAGCATGTCAAGCAGTTTGGCTTTGAAGAAATTTAGAGGAGTTGCAACATGCACAGAAGTATCCAACACCAATCATGTGTGATAATAAGTTAGCAATCGCATTGGCTAAAAATCCAGTTTTTCATGGAAGATCAAAGCACATTGATATACGATATCATTTTTTTGAGATCTTGTTAAGCATGAAGAAATTCAACTCGAATTCTGTAGATCTGAAGAACAAGTGGCTGACATCATGACAAAACCACTTGGCATGGAAAAATTCGAGAAGTTCAGAACTATGTTTGGTGTTACTCAACATTGGTGAAGCTAGCAGCTTTGCTAAAGAATATATTCAAGTTTGAGGGGGCGTGAAGAAATATATCAACCTTGAATAAATTAATCATTTTCTATTTTTAGAAAACGAATTATCACTACATATTTTATTTAAAGTTTGTAGCTAATTTTGTAAGCGAATTTCAATCGCAAAATTCTTGTACGAGTAGCTATAAATTTGTAATCGCGTTATTCAATATGTAAGAGAGAAAAGAATTCAATAATCAATAAGAAAATCTTTCTCTTCTCTTCCTCCTTATTTTTGAGGTTAACGCTTCCGCGAGAGGGAATTAGCAAGTTTCATCTCTAACAGAGAGAAGGAGACTTCTCTACACTCGACAACAATGTTTTGATATTAGACATCATCAGTTCAATTTCTCATGGGTATGTAAAATTTGTTTTTAAATGATTTATGATTTAAGGTAGTCCCCCTCAATTCGTAACTTGTGTATACGTAGCCAACGCAAGACTTTTGATTATTCCATATCTTAATACCTAAGCTAAGCTTTCACTGGGGTCTGGTTGCCAATTCTGCCATAGCCAATGTGGATCGTTCTACCCTCCCAATCTTGAATGATGCAGCTGTTAGGAGTGGAATCCAAACATGTAAATAAAATATGTAAATCAAACCAATTCCTTCACTAGCAAATAAATTTCAAGACTCCCTCCCGAGGCAGTAGTAGGGAATCGGGATCGATCCTCGAGGAGGCGAGTCAGCGGTTTCTGAATGGTCTTGTGAAATTCCTGTAACTGTCAACCAAACCACTACTAGAATTATGTTCATAGACATTGGGTATAAACCGATGTTAATAAAAAAAATTCGACGTGTTAGTTGGTGGCATTAAAAATCCAAACTTTACCACATCGGTTTATAATTGATGTCTAAAATGATTTATAACATCGTTTCTCTTTGTAATATCGATTTAAAGGCATGAATATAATTACATTTTGATTGATTCACCTAATGTTAAAACATTATTATTTTGCATTTTTAGCAATCTAAAGATATGTAAAGCAATAAAAAGATTCACATTAACATCGATATTTTTATCCAAAAACAATGTTGTAATATCTTATTTACATCAGTTATAGGTGATTCATTTCAGGTTTATTAACTTTTCCTTTGTATTTTGTCTTGTTATTTCGTTTAAAAAATAGTATACAACATTCAATATATATAAAGACAATGTTATATGTATATATTTAAATCAATATATTTGAAATAAATGATGTCTAAAAAGATTAAAACATCACTTTCTATATGAATAACAATGTATAATTTCACAAAAGACATCAGTTTTATTAGTTGTTTTGTTGTGTTTCAATACATTTTAAAATTGCTTTTTATTCTATTAAATGATGTCTCATTTCCTGTTTCTATCCATTAATAGACTGCTTCTCAAATAATTAAAATATGTCAAAACATTCAATAATGTTCTATTTATTAGTATTTGTTCATATTATCTACATGCATATATTTTCTACTTAGTATTACACAAACTGAAAGAAAGGATAACGACTTCAGTTAAGTAAGCTTCTTCCATCATTCGAGCAGAATTATGGGCAGACTTCATTGCTTGAGCTTTATCGTCAAAAATCCTCAAAACATGAGCAGAATCATCATTTCTGAACAAAGCAAAGTATGCATGAGTTATTGAGGAGATTTGTAGGACTCAAAGCTAATGAAAATAAAGATCTAAAGGCTTGCACAATCCATCAAAATAACTCACAACAAGAGGTGCAAACACCTCCAACAGATATTCTTTAAGATCATTCAGACATAAATTTCAACCTATCGTCATTGCATTAAAGAGAAAATATTGCTTGATACTTGAAAATTTGATTGGAAACAACAAGAGCACCTCCAACATATATTCTTTAAGGTCATTCAAAGACATAAATTTCAACTTATCATCATTGCATTAAAGAGAAAATATAGTGCTTGAAACTTAGAAATAAGAACCCTGCAAACTGAATAAATTTAACACTATTATCAGATAGCATAGTAATCACTCACCAGAACACACTAAGATTAACATACTGAGATATAGCAATAGTATCAAAAGATTAACAAATAAATAAACAAAGGATAATGTAAATTTTTATCTACAAGATATTATAGTCGTTGGATACTTTTGAGAAAAAAGCAAGAAGGTGCAGACAAATAATACATTTTTTAATTAATTAAATGGATTCTATACACTCGAGGTATGTTGCACATTCTATTAGAATAGTCCTATACAAGAAAGCAAACACTACTAAGAACATTCAAACAAAACCCTTTGTCAACTACTCTTGATTTAAGTTCTTATGGCATAAAAATTCCTTTATCTTCATAAATTTAAAACAAAACACAAAACCAAACAAGATTAGTAGGCTACTTAAAGGAGTGTTTTTTAACTATATTGTCCAGAGATGGCCAATGGGTAGTTTGGATAGTATTTTTTAACTATAAAGTAGAAACAAGGAATTTTAATTTACATTTATATAACTCATACATAAAAGAGAAAGCCAATCACCTAAAAGTGGAATAGACAAGGCGTCTCAGCTACAGGTGGGATAAACAAGGTGAAGGTTCGATAATGTAAAACAAAGTGACATAGAAATACTCTAGAAGGGGGGTTGAATAGAGTATGCCGGTTTTTCGCAGATTATCAAGACTTTTGAAGCTCGTGCAAAATCCTTTGAGATTAGACTTAGTCTTTTCTCTGAAAACCTAAATCACAAAGTTAAACAGAAGAACCAAGTGCAGAAATAAGGTAAAGCAATAAGTAAAGGACTCGATGAGTTGTTTACGAGGTTCGGCACGAACTTGGCCTACGTCCCCGCCTAGGGTTCTTCCACAACCCTCGGATTCAACCGGCTTTTATTGATTCACAAGACTTAAGATCCTAGTAGCTCCCCGAGAAGCCTCTCTCCTATACAATTGCAATCTAGTCAACTCACGTTCCCTTGGAGTCCTAGACCAATCTAGAAGAGCCCCACCTCTCTATGCTATCTAGTACAATCCTCTTACACTTAGTGAATCAATCGCCTAGTGTCTACTTCCTGAGTTACAAACTCTTGAGTATAACACTCTCTCGAAATATATCCTATAAGCTCACAGTGTAACTCTCAAATGCTTTGAAATGAAATTACAGACTCTTAAAGACTAGCAGAGAGCACACGAAGAAGACAGATCTCACTTGAAGGCTTGAGTGTATGAAAGCTTGTGTTCAACAGGTGTATGGTTGTCTTCTTCTTCCTTTTCTTTTTATTGAAACAAATCGGCGCCTAAGGATCTTCACCAACGGCTAGAGAGGATCATGGCTTGAGCTGGATCTTCTATCCTTGGAAACTTTCGGAGGCCATGATCTTCCGATTTGAATCTTCTCAATTTACAACATAAGGAAGGAAATAATATTCGAAAAACTTGCTGAAAGGTTAGTGTATATATAATAATATAATGGAAGCATATAATAACATAAAATAATATTCGAACATAATATCATATAGAACAGGTTTTGTGTTTCATCAATACTGTTAAAGCTTCAAGACCTTTGACACAAACAGACTGTCAAGGCCTTTGAAACTTATTCCGATTTTCATCAAGGGAGAGGAGTTATCAATCTCCCCCTTGATGAAAGACAAAACCTGTGCATCCCTGCAACTTAGTCAAGCATATATAATATAAGTAAAATCGGACTAAGTACCTACATGGGTTAGACAAATGCTGGATCAAAATTTTAAAGCAAGAAGATCATCCAACTGAAAATAAAACCAAGGTCTTCCAAGACCTTTAAATCGCAATAGTTTTAAAAAGTCTAACACCACCACAGATCATCTCCCCCTTTTTGTCTTTCAACAAAGGGAGGAGGTAAAACAGTCACCAAAAGTTTTGAAACAGTTTCCAAAAACCAGCAATGTTTCAGATTTGGGGTTAGGGTAGGGTAGGATAGGGTTAAGCTTCATCGTCCGGAGCATCATTAGTAAGCCGAGACCACAGTCCTTGCAACAGCTTGGTTACCCCACTTATCTTCGTCATAAACTCCTTTTGCAGCTCCTTGATATCCAGGCGAACTTCCTCCAAGCCCAACTCCAGGTTGTCCATGCGTTCATCAATGGCTGAAGCAGTGGGAAGAGCTTTTGAAGGAGAGGCAAGACTCCAAGTCCCTTGGGGGGACCGAGTGATGCCAATCTTTTAAAGGCTCTTGGAGTCGAACTTACCCACATGACACTGCTGTTCTTCATTTTTAAAATCGATTCCAGAAGCTTCGAAGATTTGGGTCAAAAGGGTAGCGAAGGGGAGGGAAGTTCCTTTCCTGGCTTTTCTAGTGTGAGCCATGGATCCTAAAATGGTGTTGGCCAGATCAAGATCAATGCCATTGAGGATTCGATAAAGTAGGATCATGGCATTGTCGGTTAGGAGAGAGCCAGAGTTTAGACGGGGTAAGAGGCAACGCACAATGATGTTAAATATGATCTTTGCCTCTAGGGTAATGGATGAGTGGGTTAGCTGCTTTGAGGTGTTAGTAGATGCCTCGGGTAGAAGATATTTGGATCGGGCAAGGGTAATGCAGTCTTCTTTAGAGGGGTTTTCTTGAGAGGGTGGACAAGGGCTAGGAAGGCCAAGGAAATCAGCGAAGTCAAAGGAGCTGAAAGAGATTCTAACTCCCTTGACGACAGATTCCAAGAACCAACCATCGTCAGTGTGTTTGGCTTTGAGATTTATATAGAACAGGCGGGTGAGTTGGGGATAATAGACGGTTTCAAGATTGAGAAGAGTCCAAGCTGGGGATTTTTTAAGGATAGCAATGCATGGTAAGTTCAAAGCTTCAAAGAATGCAATATCTAAAAAATCAGAACAGCAGATCCTACGAGTTCGAAACTCATCTACCCACTTACCAGTCATTTTAGCATTTTCAAACCATGAAGAGGGGAGGGATTGATTTACCTGAATGAGAGCGGGAGGATCAGCGTTCTTCCTTCTAGCCTGTGTTGGAGCAAACCTCTTGGCAGGCGCCTCAAGGCTTTTGAGGGTGCCCTTCCTGGTGCGCTTGGGAGGAGGAGGCTTGGCTGTAGAGGCTTTCCGCTTCTTTGGAGACGGGGGAGGAGGAGGAGGAGAAGGAGAGGGAGCATGCTCGGGCTCCTCTTCCTCTTCTTCCTCTGACCCCGAGTCCTCAGCGTTGTCTCCATCGGTATCCTCCTCGTCCTCTCCAGATTCGTCTTGCTCCTCGTCCTCTTCCTCAGGCTCCTCTTCAGAAGGAACCTCCTTGAGAGCCTCCGCCTCAGCTTCCTTCCGGATTCTCTCAGCTTCCTCCTCGACCAACTTCCTTGCAAGCTCGGCCTCCTCCTTGGCCTTTTTCTTCCTCAAAGCTTCTTCTTCGGCTTCCTTGGCTGCATCCTTTTCCAGAATAGCATCAAGATCCTCCTCTTCTTCTTCCTCATCCACCTCCTCAGCGATGACCTTCTTTTTCCCTTTCTGCTTCGCACTGAGAGGCTTCTTAGCAGAGCGTTTTTTAGAGCCCTTGGTTACTGTAGTCGTGCTCTCAGTGATGGTGCTCTGGACAATAGCAGGGACGATGGCTTGAGGAGTGGGTTCAGGTGTAGGAGAAGTAGCAGTGTCCTGGCGTCCCTTGGGGGTGGCGCCAAGTCTTTTGGGTGTGGAAGCTTTCTTTGATTTGGGAGCCATGGAGGTATTCGGCTAGGGTTTCAGAATAGTTTGAGAGATTGGAGAGGGAGAACTGGAATAGTTTTGGGTAGATCTGAGGTTATGAGGTAATCGAGAGGGGTTGGGGTTTAGGGTTCCAATGTAAGTAATGATAACATTGCCAATTTGAAAATTATTTCAATTCAAAATTCAAATCTTCTCTTAACCATTTTAGAATAGGAGGGAAATAACCGAAAATATTTTATTCCAAAAATATCTCAACGGATAAAGAATATGTAACATAAATAAATTATTTTGAAATCCAATGAAAATAATACTTGATCAAATATCTAAAAAGATATTAACCAAATATATACGATCCGATATCTGTTTTCTATCATCCAGTTCACAAACCTTGACATAAAACTCAAGGGTCTTGACACTGAGTAGAATTTATCTTTCGTAAAGGGAAAGCTCCCCCTACGAAAGTGCATCCTTGTTAAGCATCCCGATCTCTCGTCTAATGAAGGTGAACCTGTCCTCTGCCAAAGGCTTAGTAAAAATGTCAGCCCATTGATAATCAGTTGAAATAAAGGAAATGGACACATCACCTTTTTCGACGTAGTCTCTAATGAAATGATGCCTTACATCAATATGTTTGGTCCTTGAATGCTGAACATGATTCTTTGTAATGGAGATGGCACTTGTATTGTCACACTTAATGGGAATGCCTTTGAGGTTGATGCCAAGATCTCGCATTTGTTGAGCTATCCAAAGGATTTGGGAGCAGCATGCTCCAGCTGCTATGTATTCGGCTTCTGCAGTGGATAGGGCAACTGAGTTTTGTTTCTTAGAATGCCAACTGATCAAAGATGCTCCTAAGAATTGGCAACATCCTGATGTGCTCTTCCTATCCACCTTATAGCCTGCAAAATCTGCATCAGAATACCCGATTAATGTGAAATCCTTTTGCTTTGGATACCATAGTCCAAGCTCCTTAGTGCCATTGAGATATCGAAAGATCCTCTTCACAGCCACGAGGTGAGATTCTTTAGGATCAGCTTGAAACCTAGCACACATGCAAACACTAAACATGATGTCAGGTCTACTAGCTGTAAGATATAGTAAAGATCCAATCATTCCCCGATACTCCTTTTGATTGACACTCTTCCCAGTCTTGTCTTGATCTAGGGATAATGTTGAGCTCATGGGAGTCTTGGCTGCTTTGGATTGATCCATCTTGAACTTCTTCAAGAGATCCTTAGTGTACTTGCTTTGGTTGACAAAGATCCCTTTCTTGGATTGATGAACTTGTAATCCCAAAAAGAAGTTGAGTTCACCCATCAAGCTCATCTCAAATTCGCTGCACATGATGTCAGAAAATTCCTTGCACAAAGATGTGTTAGTAGCACCAAATAATATATCATCAACATAAATTTGAATAACCAAAATGTCCTTTCCTTTGGTCTTGATAAAAAGAGTCTTGTCGATCAACCCCCTTTTAAAATCATTTTCTAAAAGATATTTTGACAAGCGCTCATACCAAGCTCTTGGGGCTTGTTTCAAACCATAAAGCGCTTTGTCAAGTTTATAAACGTGATTAGGAAATTCCAAACTTTCAAAGCCTGGGGGTTGAGCCACATAAACTTCTTCTTCTAAGAAACCATTGAGAAAAGCACACTTGACATCCATTTGATATAGTTTATGCCCATAAAAGATGCAAATGCTAATAATATGCGAATGGCTTCAAGCCTGGCTATGGGAGCAAAGGTCTCCTCGTAGTCAATACCTTCCTCTTGATTGTAGCCTTGAGCAACAAGCCTTGCCTTGTTCCTCACGATCTTACCATTCTCATCCAGCTTGTTTCGAAATACCCATCGTGTGCCAATGACAGATTGATGCTTTGGCCTAGGCTTCAAGGTCCAGACTTTGTTCCTTTCAAATTCGTTAAGCTCACTTTGCATAGCAATGATCCAATCTGGCTCTTGAAGGGCCTCATCTACCTTCTTGGGTTCTATAAGAAAGACAAACGCGTGAAAAGCACAAAGATCTTTAAGTTTAGAACGAGTTTGAACACTAGAAGTAGGGCCAGAAATGATATCCTTTAATGAGTGTGATGAGGAGTATTTGAATTTTCTTTTGCTAGTCTCAGCTCCTTGATTCGTCACACCAGCAGGATTGATTTGTGGTACATCTGACTCCATAGTCCTGTTAGGTTCAATTTCAGCAGTTTCTGACATTTCAACACTGTTGAATTGGACACCAAGGGCTTTGGACGAATCTTCAACACCTTGGGCCAATTCTTCAGTGTTGAGAATCTGTTCCTGCATGTTCCTCTTCTCTGTGTTATTGCTAGCAGCATCATCACCTTCCTCGTTCTCCTCATGGATGTTAAGATCTATATCTGCAACACTTTCACTCAAAGAACCGTCATTGCATTCATCAAATATAACATGTATACTTTCTTCAACTAACTGGGTCCTTTTATTGAAGATTCTATAAGCTTTGCTACTTGTGGAGTAGCCAAGAAAAATACCTTCATCACTACGCGCATCAAATTTCCCAAGGTTATCTTTTCCATTGTTATGAACAAAGCAAGTACAGCCAAAGGGTTTGAAATAAGATATAAGTGGTTTGCGGCCTTTGAAGAGTTCATAAGGAGTTTTCTTTAAGATGGAACGAATAAGACAGCGATTCAAAATATAGTTAGCTGTGTTAACAGCTTCAGCCCAATAGGTTTTAGGTAATGCATTTTCTAAAAGCATAGTCCTGGCCATATCCTCTAGGGTGCGGTTCTTTCGTTCCACAACCCCATTTTGTTGAGGTGTCCTAGGAGCAGAAAAGTTATGGGAGATGCCATATTTAGCACAAAACAAATCAAACTGAAGTTGATCAAACTCCTTACCATGATCACTTCGAATTGACATTATGGGCTCGTTTCTTAAAGTTCGCAACTCCTTACAAAGTTTTGAAAACTCAAATAAGGCCTCTGATTTTTCCCTTATAAATGCAACCCAAGTATATCTAGAAAAATCATCAACAACAACAAGCATGTACTTTTTACCATTGGGAGATTTGACTCGCATAGGACCACATAAATCCATATGTAAGAGTTCAAGGGGTCTAGAAGAACTTACAACCTTTTTGGGTTTGAAGGAGCTACGAGTTTGTTTACCTCATGTGCATGCATTGCACATATCAATACCTTTGAAGTCCATCTCAGGTAGTCCTCTTACAAGCCCTTTGGACACAAGCTTCTGTAGTGTATGTGGACTCACATGACCGAGTCTCCTGTGCCAGAACTTTGGATCGTCCGTCAAAGCTTTTAGACAGGTTAAGCTTCCTTGTGCCACTTGATCAGCATTCACAGCGTATATATTGTTGTAACGATATGCAGTTAGTATAACTTCACCTGTATCTTCTCTGCACACTAGACATCTTTTCTTGTTAAATCTGACATTATTGCCACTATCACATAATTGAGAAACACTAAGCAAATTATACTTTAAACCATTCACAAGATAGACATTTTTAATACTATGGTTGGAATCACTCCCAACGCTACCAATACCAACGATGTCACACTTTCCTTTGTCACCAAGAGTGATTGTTCCTGTGGATTGCTCCTTTAGATCATGAAAGAGAGACCTCTTCCCACTCATATGCCTCGAGCATCCACTATAAATAATCCATTTTTGCTCCTTCACCTTGGTGATCTCCTGCAAAACAAACATCAACCTTTGTGGCTAGACCAATAAGCAAATTTGGATCCATTATCGGGATAGACCATATTTGGTAAAATAGTGCCTTTTGGGACCCAAACTTGTGTTATCCGTTCTTTTCTCAAATGAACAGGGAATGTATTGCGAATGATATATGGATCCTTTCTTCTATAGGGGCAGGTCTCTTTTACATGTCCCTTTCGAGCACAATGGTGACATATAGGAGAGGTTCTGCTTCCTTTTGCCTTTACAAATGTGGTAATGTGCTGCTTCTTCAAAAACCTTGGATTGTAACCAATACCACTTTTGTTTAGAGAACTTTGTTGCTCACCCAACATCCTATCAAGAGTGCCTTTGGATTTGGTAAAACTTGTGAGGGCTGTCTGTTGGTCTTGAATCTTATCATTCAGGGAGATCTTCTCGTTCTCTAAGTCATGATGTTCACTTCTCAGAGACGAGAGATCTTGCTTGATTTCAGATTTCTCTGAATCAAGAGTCTTGACTTTAATGTCAAGACCTGAATAAGAAGCTTCAAGACTTTTGACCCTCATAGACAGATCCTCAATGGTTCTTTCCCGGTCCACAGTTCTCTTAATAAGAATGTTAGTTTGGGCAATAAGTTTCTCTTCATTGGCAATCATATTAGAAAGGAATTCCGATAATACCTCTTTTGGACTTGCCATAAGTTCTCTTACGGTTACCTCAAGCTTCTCATCGTGAGATTCATCTCCTAATGCCATAAGACAGACATTGGCCTTCTCATCGTCGGAGTCAGAGTCAGAATCGCTCCAAGTTGCCACCATGGCTTTCTTTTTCCATCTATCACCCTTCTTGGACTGGCTCTTCGTCTTTTGAGGGCAGTCTTTCACAAGATGATCTGTTTCACCACATTCAAAACAAGACAACGGTTTAGTCTTCTTATCATTTTTGTTGTATTGAGACTTACCTCGGAATTTAGAAGACTCTGATCCATCCTTGTTGTTGAATTGTTTCTTCATTTTGAGGATTCGAGCAAGGCCTCTTGTGATAAGAGCAAAAGGATCATCCTCATCGTCATCCTCATCTTCGGAATCAGATTCATCTTTGTTGTCATCCTTCTTAGATTTGAGCGCCAAATTCTTAGTGCTTGCTGGAAGTTCTCCATCGTCTTCATTAAGGATCATCTCATGCGCGATCAGTTTCCCAAGCAGGTCGTCAAGAGGCAGAGTACTGAGGTCTTGGGCTTCCTCTATAGCTGTTACTTTAGGACCCCACTTTTCTTTTGGGAGACACCTCAATATCTTCCTTACTTTCTCAACGTTTGTAAAGCTCTTGCCGAGAGAGTCAAGGTTGTTGGTGATTTCTGTGAATCGTGTGAACATGACCTTGATAGACTCATCAGGCTTCATCTTGAAAAGTTCATACTTTCGAAGAAAGATGCTGATCTTGGTGTCCTTCACTTGGCTGGTTCCCTCATAGGTGACGATCAGCTTGTCCCAAATCTCTTTAGCTGACCTACAAGATGAAATACGGTTAAACTCATCAGTGCTAAGACCACAATAAAGTAAGTTAATAGCCCTGTAGTTTTTGGAGACGAGTTCAAGATCCGCTTGGATGTATTCAGACTCCTTCTTTGCGACTTTGGTTCCATTTGGTCCATCTTTCTCTGGAATCTTTGGCCCATTCTCTATAATGTTCCAAAGTTCCAGATCTTGGTCTATGATGAACATCTTCATCAATGATCTCCAGTGGATAAAGTTGTTTCCTACAAAGAGTGGTGGTCTGCTGGTAGACCTTCCCTGTGCAAATCCTCCGCTTGCTTCACCAGACATGATCGAAAACTCACAAGATTGTTAGATCAAAAGCAGTGAGTAAAGCTCTGATACCAATTGAAGGTTTGATAATGTAAAAAAAAGTGATATAGAAATACTCTAAAAGGGGGGTTGAATAGAGTATGCCGGTTTTTCGCAGATTATCAAGACTTTTGAAGCTCGTGCAAAATCCTTTGAGATTAGACGTAGTCTTTTCTCTGAAAACCTAAATCACAAAGTTAAACAGAAGAACCAAGTGCGGAAATAAGGTAAAGCAATAAGTAAAGGACTCGATGAGTTGTTTACGAGGTTCGGCACGAACTTGGCCTACGTCCCCGCCTAGGGTTCTTCCACAACCCTAGGATTCAACCGGCTTTTATTGATTCACAGGACTTAGGATCCTAGTAGCTCCCCGAGAAGCCTCTCTCCTATACAATTGCAATCTAGTCAACTCACGTTCCCTTGGAGACTTAGACCAATCTAGAAGAGCCCCACCTCTCTATGCTATCTAGTACAATCCTCTTACACTTAGTGAATCAATCGCCTAGTGTCTACTTCCTGAGTTACAAACTCTTGAGTATAACACTCTCTCGAAATATATCCTATAAGCTCACAGTGTAACTCTCAAATGCTTTGAAATGAAATTACAGACTCTTAAGGACTAGCAGAGAGCACACGAAGAAGACAGATCTCGCTTGAAGGCTTGAGTGTATGAAAGCTTGTGTTCAACAGGTGTATGGCTGTCTTCTTCTTCCTTTTCTTTTTATTGAAACAAATCGGCGCCTAAGGATCTTCACCAACGGCTAGAGAGGATCATGGCTTGAGTTGGATCTTCTATCTATGGAAACTTTCGGAGGCCATGATCTTCCGATTTGAATCTTCTCAATTTACAACATAAGGAAGGAAATAATATTCGAAAAACTTCCTGAAAGGTTAGTGTATATATAATAATATAATGGAAGCATATAATAACATAAAATAATATTCGAACATAATATCATATAGAACAGGTTTTGTGTTTCATCAATACTGTTAAAGCTTCAAGACCTTTGACACAAACAGACTGTCAAGGCCTTTGAAACTTATTCCGATTTTCATCAAGGGAGAGGAGTTATCACAAGGTACTAAGCAAGAAATTATTATAGATCAATAGCGCAAAATAAAAAACGCCACAATTAGTATGCTAATAAATTAAAGCATCAGCTTTTTCCAGGATTAAAAGGTAATTTCTTAACATTTGAAGGATTAGATCCAATGGGTGAAAATCTTATATAAATATGCTAAATCTTCAAAGAAGATATTATTTATCGGTTTTAGATGCATGCTGATAAGTGTAAAATGGACTAACCTGTCAATAAAGCTGGGATTTGAGTTCAACAGATAGTGGTACACATAGTGAAATCATGCGAGGATACACAACTGCAAAAAGGACTGGGAAAATAATCAGAAGAACATTGAAGCAAAATTTGACACATAAATGAAATTGAGGAAAAGGAAGTTGGCATGCAGTTTAGATACCTATTAGAAAGCAAGACAACATGCTGGTTATCAAGATCCCTTAAAGCATTAGCCAAAAGCCGCCTCTCGGCATCAACCATTGAGATATCACCCAAGACTACCTATAGTCAAAGCAAAAACCACAGTCACTTCATTGGTTTACCAACTCATTAGACAAGAGAGAAAGGCTGCTTTGTTTTTTCTTGAGCTATATATATAAGCCCTCGACATGTTCTACTGCCACTTCAGTTCCTTTATTACACAAATATACATACTTAAAATCAATTATCTTAATCTTTCTATGAGGATGTCCATGGAGCAAGTTACAAAAAGCATTAACACTTAATGAAAGAAGTGAGCAGAAAAGGATTGCGGAAAAGCCTTAAATTGGAGGTAACTTGACCTATGTAGCATAATTCAAATCCTTATCATCAAATAGCTTTAAATTGGAGGTACGTTGGAGCAACGAATGACAGCACATCATAAACCATGAATTCACTTCAAAACATATTTCCAAGCACTAAATAGCAAATTAATAGATCAAACAACCATGAATTCGACTCCTAAAAAAGAAAGCTATAATATGCTGATACTTAACCAAAGGAGGTCAGCTCATCAAAGAGTAGCAAGAATGATAACTTAAAAATGGTTTATTAATGTGCTAAGTATTACACCAACCCATAAGGAATATCACAATATAAGAATTCAAGGTCCCACTTTGCATTAATTGAAAAAAGCACCGTCATCCAATTAAAAAGATAATTTATAATTAAGAATGATATTACATACAAAGAGACTAAAGATTAGAAACGGACTTTTCGCAACTAGAGATCGTACCAGGTTATGTGGATTATGAGTGAGAGTCAATCAGTATAGGATCTTTTCTAACACGCAAATTCTGGCCTATTGGATCTAGCAAGTCATTTATCAACTGCACAAAAAGGTGGAGAAAACCCTTAATTTCACAACATTATTCTAAGTAATAATAGTAGTCAATAACTTTTGTTTGCTTCTATCTAATTTATACTGTCGAATTCTAGAAAATTTGAATTTCAATAAATGACCTAAATAAAGAAATCGGATAGGGAAGAAGAGGACAAGAAAACCCCTACTTCCACACCTAAGTGAACCCTAAATTCAAATTAGAATAATTACCTTTCGAGGCTGCATAGGCGATGGCTTCTAGGTTGTCTTCGTTCTAGTTCCACCAAAAGCAAGGAAGTTGTCGGGCTCTTGGCGTCAGCATCGGATGGCAGCAAGCAGCAAATGGCTTTGGCTTGAAACATGAGAGATAGACACAACAGATGAGAGATGGAGAGAGTCAGAGAGAGATCTCGAAATAAATAGGAGATTTGGCTACTTTGCTTAATTTGTAGGTGAAGATTCGACTCTTATATTTCTCTATCAGACTTGCTCTCTCAGATCTAGGATTTGGGTTTTAGGGTTTGGAAGGATGGGTCTGAGGCGTTAGAGAGGTAGAAGAGAGAAAGGGGATGACCAACTGGAGAAATGATGGTGAGCCTACAGTTCTATTGAAGGTACTAAATACCTTGGAAGGAGATCAGCCATAGCAATTTTTATTCTCCAAGCCTTTGTTTTCTTGATCTCTGGGAAGAAAGAAAATTTTCAAATATTAGTTATAGAATACTTAAAATAAGAAGAAACAAATAAATAAAAACGCGTTTCCTATATACACCGCAAATACTTCGTCGGATTGGACATTGTAGCAACGTTGGATTAGACGTTGTAGCAACTTTCAATCCGACGTTGTATTTGGTGGTGAATTTTGCAAAGGGGACGGGATCCGACGTTGTAACAACGTCAGATCTGACGTTGTAGCAACGTCGGTTTCAACCTTGCACTTTAGACTCCAAGCGGGCTCCGTCGGGCTTAGCAACGTCCATTGGAACGTTGTTACAACGTCCATGTTTCTCCAAGTATTTTCTTAGCAACGTCTATTTGAACGTTGTAACGACGTCATATTTGACGTTGTTACTTCATCCAAATTTCCCACATTCACCCACCCCTATAAAAGGGGATGAGGACCGCATTTGAAAATGCAACACAACAATTCCACATTTTCATTCTTGTCATGAAGCCGATTACAACTGGAATAGAAGGCTCAACCTCCCGCATTGATTATGTAATCAAAAGGGTTCGGTACTCAAAGCCCCCGGAGGAGTCCAACTGTGCTTGCCGCAGTCTAGAATACAGTGGCATGCATCCATGCACGCTCTTTCGGGTCGTGTGTGAAAATGAGAATCACATTTCCGCACCCTTGCAGTTCGGGTGTATGTACTGCAATGATTTTCATCCGGGCATTCGTGGAGCGTATGAGTGGAGGGTTGGAGACCTTCTTCTTCAACATATTCGGTCATTCTTCCCCAATATAAACAGAAAGGACCACGCTGATGTAGCTCAAACAGCAGGGATACTTGTGAGGGCCGCAAATAAGGAGGTTGGAACCTTTGCATTCAACGAGTTAAAGATTAAACTCATTCCGAAGACGAATCATGTATAGGCTGGTCGATTGTTAAAGAAAATTATGTTGTTATCCAGTGTATTTGTTAGTTTTAGTAATGCCTCGATGTGTAATCTAATCGTTACCTAATCGTTATCTATGAAGTGAAGCGTTTGCATGTGATTGTTTGTTGTTGTGAACGGGTAGAAACCATCGAAAATAATAACACAAGGAACACGAAATACACAAATATAGTATACCCATAAAAGACGAAATGTATGTCATAAACAAATAGAAAATAATGTCTCTACTGCAGAGATCGAATGTAGCCCATGAAATGCTTATACATCTGCTCTAGCTGGGGATGGTCGACTAATGCCTGAATAGACTGGGTCATCTCGTCGACCCGGGCCTGTCGCGCAGTAGCCTCATCCTCGGCTGCTCTGATGACGTCGTCTGGGTGGGTAGGCGCAGCCGGAGGAGCATTAGGTAGTACCACTGTCGTGGGAAACATATGACCTCGACTCTAGGACTCGAAACAAGCGAGGTAGTCAGTTGAGACGCCTCCCTGACAGCTCTCGACCGTCCTCCGGTAACCGGTGACAGGGTAGAATCTATCAGGGTCCTGATCTGCCCAACAGTGGTGCTGCAGATCGAACGTCACGATGTAACGCCTCTGCAGGCGAAACGGTCGCTACGCGAAGGTCGGAGGAATGACGGCCAATGGGGGCTCCTGCACGCGGCCGAACTGTCGGAGCACCCTATCTGGCATGTACGGCTCGAAGACGCTACCGAATCTGAGGGTGCCTCGATAGGTGGAGGAGCGAAACTGACCTGCAAAATCCAGGTCTTTGCCAAAAGGCATCCAATCGACCTAGGTTGAAAAACTTATATAAGGGAAACAATGTTACTTGACATATGCAGTTAAAATCAAAGAAAGTGAGAAACAGGTTACCTGATCGATGGTCATGCACTCAAGTTGTGCTCGAAGCCTCTTCTCACGACTGCGCCTCTCCCTGTCGTTCCCCCTCTTGGCGGCCTTCGACGGGTCGAATCGCGCCATGTATCGGGGATCATCCGCCAGGGCATCCTTGTCCGGGCGAAGCGAACCCGCAAAACAAGGGAAGTACGACCAGATCCATGCCTGAAAAGTATAAACCATTAGAGCACTTATTATATGTAACTCGCAAGCAAAGGAACATATTTACCGTATTAAAGAAACAGGTTACCTGCAATAGTGCAGCACACCCACGTAGGCCCTTAGCCTCGCCTCTCGTGGCCTCCCCTAATCCCCGATAGAAGAAGGCAAGCACTCCTGCTCCCCAAGCTAGTCTCCCAGAGTGCGGCAAGTCCCAAACTAGCCCGAACAACGAGAAGTGTACGCGACTCTGGGACTTGTCGATGAAGACCGTCGCACCAAGCAATGTAGCCAAGAAACAAACGGCGACGTCGTGGTGGTGCTCTCTGACAGCTGGGGTGTCGCCGGGCCACTGATCCCAATGGCGGCCGTGCCTCTGCTCCCACCATGCTGTCAACTCCGGGATGGCCGCTCCGCAAGCCTTCTTATGACTCTTCAGCTGCGCCGCGGTCCAACCAAATATCTGCTGTAGTGAGTCTCCAGCTGTAGTGGAAGATAGTCAGGGAGAGGCTCGCAAGGCAGGCCGTCAATCGGCAGCCCCATCAGACAAGCGACGTCGTGGAGTGTGATGCTCATCTCGCCCAATGGGAAATGGAAAGAGTTCGTCTCCGGCTGCCAGTGCTCAACGAACACAGTCAACAACTGGGCATCCACTCCGTCCCAGTTCAAATCAAGCAGCGCCAGTAAACCAGACTGAGCTACCTCCTGCACCCATGTCCACGGACCCTCGTAGATGTAGCGCCTGAACGGATGGAGGTGTGTAGCCCGATGATGAACCTTCAGCAATTTATGCTGAAAGGTAGGGTCCGTCCACAGCTAGTGAGACCTATGGTGCCTATACGATACCAAAAGATCTCCTGTAGGCAAGTCGCCAGCGGGGAGCTTATCGTCCCCATCACCAGCCTCCTCCTCCTCCTCGCCCCTCCCCCCTCTCCTCCTGAGCCACCACCTCTTCCTCGGGCGCCGCACCCTGTGGCTCCTGAGTCGGCCCCTACAGGTCCTCCTCCTCCTCGCCCCCCTCCTCCTCGCCCCCTCCCCCTCCGCCTCCCCCCCCTCCTCCTCCTCACCAACCACATGAGGATCCTCTGCATCCTCCCCGTCACTGTCATCATCGAGCTCCTCCTGCTCGAAACGAACATCCTCCGCAACCTCCTCCCGCGTCTCATCCGCTACAACAGCAGGTGTAAGGCATGCACCTGCGGCTATGATGACATCAGCCCAATCATCGTCTCCGTGAGCGTGTCCAGAGGTACTGACATCACCCATGGGATCCACAAGCCCAGTAGTCATGCAGAAGAACGTACAATCAGTGTCCCTGGTGCCCACATCCTTCGATGTCGGCTACGTCGTGTCTGTATCAGGCCCGATCGTCGTATCTCTTACGGTCATAGTCTCTTGCTCCGCAAGAGCCATGAGATCTGACACTATCTGCGAAGACGAGTCAGTGATGATGACCTCCGCCGGATCGACGCTCTCTACAGTATGTGAAGGCGCATTCCGATCTCGCTTGAGAACAATGCGTACGGTCCCGTCATCCCTCCGCATCCGAGAATCCTATTAAGTTGTTTACTAGTTTTTAAATATATTATTTTAAACATCTTATTTTGTAACAATTAGATATTGCATTAATTTTTTTTATATATTTATATAGTCATTTCCTATATAATATATTTAATCATATTTATAGGATATTGCATCCATCAATTACAGTATACTCCGTATAAGATAAAATTATTAGTTCTATTTTATTTGGGTTAATCTACATTGCAATTGTCTATTTATTTTATTAGTTTAATATTTTGATGTGATGAGAAATTTTATAACAATTTGTTTATATAATTTCTTGTTTGTATGTTTTTATAATTTCCGTTTAAACATTCTCTTATAGTAGTTATTTTCTACAATTTGTTCATTTTAAACATCCTATTCAATTTTGGACTAATTGTTTAAAATTATTATCTTAATTTATAACGTTTTATAATCTCATCTGATTCAAATAATAAACTTATTCGATATATAATTTCTTTTTTGTATGTTTCTATAATTTCCGTTTAAACATTCTCTTATAGTAGTTATTTTCTACAATTTGTTCATTTTAAACATCCTATTCAATTTTGGACTAATTGTTTAAAATTATTATCTTAATTTATAATATTTTATAAACTCATCCGATTCAAATAATAAACTTATTCGACATAAAATGAAACAATCAAACAATAATGGAAAATGAAACATAAAATCCATTCATACTAACCGATGGAGTACTCGTTAGGGGAGAAACCTCTTGCTTACGCCTCTTCCGGCCAGCACCGGCTCTCCCACCACCGCCACCACCCCCGTCACCGGCAGTCCTCCCAGCGCCACCACCACCCACCCCTCTGCCACCATCTCCTCGGTCGCGGCCTCTCCCTAAACCCCCATCGCCGCCGCCTACAAACACCCCTCTGCCACCACCTCCTCTGCCACCGCCACCCACGACCATCTCTGCGCCCGCACCCCCACCATCGTCGCCACCGCCTCGCTCAGATCCTTTGTCACCGCCGCCTCGCCCAGAACCGCTGTCGCCGGCGCCTCCCCGACCTCGTCCTCGGGATCTCACCATCGATATATCGCCGGAAAAGAAGCACAACGTCGTCGGGACCTCGTCACTCTCTCGCTCTATCACGCGTGTGGAGGAGAAGAAGCACAACGTCGCTTTCGATGTTTCCGGTTATATAAAGGCACAACGTCGAATTTGACGTTGCACAACGTTCAATCCAACGTTGCGCAACGCTCAATCGAACGTTGTGGTTGACGTTGTCAAATTACAACGTCCGTTTGGACGTTGCACCATTATTTTTTTTTGCAAACTTAACTTGTCATTTAAAATTTTTTTAAATAAATTCGTTATTTTGATAATAAATAAATTTAGTAAATAAATAAATTACTTTACAAAAAAATTACATACAATTTCCGACCCCCATTTTTATATTTTCTTATAAGTTGAGGATTGATATTGTAATGTAGAAAGGGTTTCGACTTTTATAGGCCTTGCTCTTCGAAAACCACAACGTTCGATTGAAGCGGACAAAGTTCTTCGAAGAGACAAGGCCTATAAAAGTCGAATCGCTTTCGATAGGTGGAAGACGGTATAAGTGGGAGAGGGATAGTGTGTTGCTTTTATAGGCCCTTCAAAATGAGACGTTGAATCCGACGTTGCATAGGGTTTAGCAACGCCGATTCCGACGTTTTATAAGGCTACCCTAGGGTTCATACCCTACGCCTATGGCCTAGGGTATGCAACGTCCAAATTGACGTTGCTATACATTTGAAACGTCAATTTTGACGTCGCAGTGTGCAGGCTTAGGGTTAATACCCTACTTTAGGGTTTAGAAACGTCGGAACTGACGTCGCAGTGTGCAAGCTTGGATATTGCAACGTTCGATCCGACGTTTTTGTTCTTCCTATTAGTTTCGATTCAAGTGAATATGAAAATGATTCATATTCTGATGTTTTTGTTCTTCCTATTAGTTTCGATTCAAGTGAATATGAAAATGATTCATATTCTGATTTTTTGTTCTTCTATTAGTTTCGATTCAAGTGAATATGAAAATGATTCATATTCCGATTTTTTGTTCTTCTATTAGTTTCGATTCAAGTGAATATGAAAATGATTCATATTCCGATGTTTTTGTTCTTCCTATTGGTTTCGATTCAAGTGA
Source organism: Persicaria maculosa (assembly GCA_963922045.1). Taxonomy (NCBI): domain Eukaryota; kingdom Viridiplantae; phylum Streptophyta; class Magnoliopsida; order Caryophyllales; family Polygonaceae; genus Persicaria; species Persicaria maculosa. The sequence continues at coordinate 3,230,079 of OY998269.1, read as the reverse complement.
ATATGAAAACGATTCATATTCCGATGTTTTTGTTCTTCCTATTAGTTTCGATTCAAGTGAATATGAAAATGATTCATATTCCGATGTTTTTGTTCTTCCTATTAGTTTCGATTCAAGTGAATAAGAAAATGATTCATATTTTGACGTTTTTGTTCTTCCTATTAGTTTCAGTGAATATGAAAATGATTCATATTCCGATGTTTTTGTTCTTCCTATTAGTTTCGATTCAAGTGAATATGAAAATGATTCATATTCCGATTTTTTGTTCTTCTATTAGTTTCGATTCAAGTGAATATGAAAATGATTCATATTCCGATTTTTTGTTCTTCCTATTACTTTCGATTCAAGTGAATATGAAAATGATTCATATTCCGATAATTTTTGTTCTTCCTATTAGTTTCGATTCAAGTGAATATGAAAATGATTCATATTCCGATGTTTTTGTTCTTCCGATTAGTTTCGATTCAAGTGAATATGAAAATGATTCATATTCCGATAATTTTTGTTCTTCCTATTAGTTTCGATTCAAGTGAATATGAAAATGATTCATATTCCGATGTTTTTGTTCTTCCGATTAGTTTCGATTCAAGTGAATATCAAAATGATTCATATTCCGATTTTTTGTTCTTCTATTAGTTTCGATTCAAGTGAATATAAAAATGATTCATATTCGGATTTTTTGTTCTTCGATTAGTTTCGATTCAAGTGAATATGAAAATGATTCATATTCCGATGTTTTTGTTCTTCCTATTAGTTTCGATTCAAATGAAGATGAAAATGATTCATATTCCAATGTTTTTGTTCTTCCTATTAGTTTCGATTCAAGTGAAGATGAAAATGATTCATATTCCGATGTTTTTGTTCTTCCTATTAGTTTCGATTCAAGTGAATATGAAAATGATTCATATTCCGATGTTTTTGTTCTTCCTATTAGTTTCGATTCAAGTGAATATGAAAATGATTCATATTCCGATGTTTTTGTTCTTCCTATTAGTTTCGATTCAAGTGAATATGAAAATGATTCATATTCCGATAATTTTTGTTCTTCCTATTAGTTTCGATTCAAGTGAATATGAAAATGATTCATATTCCGATGTTTTTGTTCTTCCGATTAGTTTCGATTCAAGTGAATATGAAAATGATTCATATTCCGATTTTTTGTTCTTCTATTAGTTTCGATTCAAGTGAATATGAAAATGATTCATATTCGGATTTTTTGTTCTTCGATTAGTTTCGATTCAAGTTAATATGAAAATGATTCATATTCCGATGTTTTTGTTCTTCCTATTAGTTTCGATTCAAGTGAAGATGAAAATGATTCATATTCCGATGTTTTTGTTCTTCCTATTAGTTTCGATTCAAGTGAAGATGAAAATGATTCATATTCCGATGTTTTTGTTCTTCCTATTAGTTTCGATTCAAGTGAATATGAAAATGATTCATATTCCGATGTTTTTGTTCTTCCTATTAGTTTCGATTCAAGTGAATATGAAAATGATTCATATTCCGATGTTTTTGTTCTTCCTATTAGTTTCGATTCAAGTGAATATGAAAATGATTCATATTCCGATGTTTTTGTTCTTCCTATTAGTTTCGATTCAAGTGAATATGAAAATGATTCATATTCCGATGTTTTTGTTCTTCCTATTAGTTTCGATTCAAGTGAATATGAAAATGATTCATATTCCGATGTTTTTGTTCTTCCTATTAGTTTCGATTCAAGTGAATATGAAAATGATTCATATTCTGATTTTTTGTTCTTCTATTAGTTTCGATTCAAATGAATATGAAAATGATTCATATTCCGATTTTTGTTCTTCTATTAGTTTCGATTCAAGTGAATATGAAAATGATTCATATTCCGATGTTTTTGTTCTTCCTATTTGTTTTGATTCAAGTGAAGATGAAAATGATTCATATTCCGATGTTTTTGTTCTTCCTATTAGTTTCGATTCAAGTGAATATGAAAATGATTCATATTCCGATGTTTTTGTTCTTCCTATTAGTTTCGATTCAAGTGAATATGAAAATGATTCATATTCCGATGTTTTTGTTCTTCCTATTAGTTTCGATTCAAGTGAATATGAAAATGATTCATATTCCGATGTTTTTGTTCTTCCTATTAGTTTCGATTCAAGTGAATATGAAAATGATTCATATTCCGATGTTTTTGTTCTTCCTATTAGTTTCGATTCAAGTGAATATGAAAATGATTCAGATTTCGATGTTTTTGTTCTTCCTATTAGTTTCGATTCAAGTGAATATGAAAATGATTCATATTCCGATTTTTTGTTCTTCTATTAGTTTCGATTCAAGTGAATATGAAAATGATTCATATTCCGATGTTTTTGTTCTTCCTATTAGTTTCGATTCAAGTGAATATGAAAATGATTCATATTTTGATGTTTTTGTTCTTCCTATTATGTTCAAAACCGAAGTTGTACGACGTCGAAACCGAAGTTGTAATTGCCAATTAAAACGTTCAATCAGACGTTGTAAAGGGTACATTCCCCAATTACAACGTCCAATCAGACGTTGTAAAGGGTACATTCCCCAATTACAACGTCGAATTAGACGTTGTAAACCTTATTATGCAACATCGTATACGACGTTGTGCAGACTGACCCAGAAAACGTGTAATTGACGCCATGTATGGTCCCCCCTCCGATGCCCTTATATCCCTCCGCCATCAAGCCGAATGAATGTCATCCCTTCACCTCACTATTCCAAACAATAGTAATTCACTTTCATTTGTAAAGAGGAATATGTCATCCTCAGAAAGTGAAGGAGCGATGGAGGTGGCACGAGTTGAAGCTCCCGCACCACGAACCAATGTCGCCCCATAGGTAAAATCCTATGTTTGTATTCTCTGTCTCTATGTTTGTATCTGTATCCAGTTTATCCTGAAGTAAAGATGTAAGTAAAATCATGTGCATATATGTTGTTATGTCTTTATCCAGTTTCAAGACTTTAAAATTGCGTTTACAGACACCCGTATTTGGCAAAGCCGTAACGAAATGGTCGACCATTTTAAGCAACTCGGCGTGAGGAACAACATGGTCTTAGTAATGAAGCGATCGTGGTCTAGCGCTGCAAACCGACCGGGTGACGTGTTGTTAGTGTGCGAGCAATATGGGGTGTTTCGCAGAAGGGGGAAGCAGATTCGCAGCACGCAGAGCAAACTAAGCAACTGTCCGTTCTCCTTACTCGGTCATGAGCGGGGACCGGGTATGTGGACGATGACCGTGCAAAATGGAACGCACAACCATCACCTCCCTCACCGATTGAAGGGTCATGCTTACGTGGGAAGGATGACACCAGGGGAGAAGAAAATGTGCAAGTGGATGAAAGACATAGGAACTCCTCCAAAGGCCATCTCGTACGGGCTACGGCAAGTAGATGCGAATAGCGTCACCTCAGTGCGATCACTGGAGAACACCCTCAACAAGCTCGCCGTTGAAGAGAGAGGAAATCGAACGATGACCCAAGATACCCTCCATCGTCTACGAGAAAGGGGATACTACTACGAATTCAGGAGAAGCCGAAACGATGACAATGTATTGAATGACCTTTTTCTCGCACACCCGGATGGGATTCGTCTCTTTAACAAATACCCATACGTCATCGTTATGGATAGTACGTACAAGACCAACGCGTAAGTAATATATCCTATGTCTTCGTACATTTCTTCCATATAGAGTCTTATGCTAATGTGAGTACGTTGCTGCACTGCGTCCACAGGTACAACGTCGCGTTGTGCGAGATGGTCGGCTTAACGCCAACGGGAAATAACTTTTGCATCGCTTATGCCTTTATGGCACACGAGGACGAGGACACGTACGCTTGGGTGCTCAACAACCTACGTGTTATTCTTCAGGGTAAGGTACCCGATTCGATCATGACAGATCGGGAGCTGGGCCTTCTCGCTGCACTTAGGGCCGTCTTCCCCGATGTTCAACATCTACTATGCTGGTTACATGTAACTCGCAAGTGTGAAGAGGCCGCTTTAAAGATTACAAAAAATCTGAAACTTTCACTTCTATTCAAGAATCACGTGTGGGGTTTATTCTCGGCTTCATCGGAGGAGTCTTTCGAGTGGCGCCGGAGATGGATTCACGGCCAATGGCGCCCCATACCCGAGGTCATGGGGTATCTAGAAACGGTGTGGCTCATCCACCGGACGAGCCTTGTCAGATGTCACACCGATCACGTCCTGAACTTTGGAACGAGGACAAGCAATAGGTACGCATATCGTTTCCCTCGTTACCCTTGTCACTCCTTTACTACATTTCGACATTCATTCACCTCGAGCACATGATGCATCGTGTAGGGTTGAAGGCCAGCATAAAGTGTTGAAGGAAGCATTACACTCGTCCACAGGTGATTTTTGTGTCGTGGTGGATGCCATTCATCGAGTTAATGAATGTCAAGTGCATGAGCTCCAGACTGCGTTGGAGATAGATCGTTTCAAATGGCCAATTAACGCACATGACGTCCCCTTATTTGAAGAGATTAAGCACGTGGTTTCGAAGAAGTGTTTTGAATATCTCTACGATCATTGGAGGAAAGTTGTCGATGGAAAAGTCCCTTCAGAGTGCGTCGACCGGTATTGGAGAATTTGCTATGGGCTGCCGTGTGTGCACGACGTTCAGCGTTGTGTTGCTGAAGGAGTTCCAATAACACCTGATGACATCCACCCATTTTGGAGAGATTTGACGTGGGATGAATCTGACAATGCGGTCTTACCCTATGCCATGTCGGCTTCGTACACTGCATCCAATGAAGGTTGTGACCCTAATCTGCACCCACCCGAGCAGGGTAGCATACGTTCAAAGAGCAGACCTAGAGGGAGGAGGAACCCGTGCAGAACAAATCCCTTATGATATGAGGAATATCAGGCCAATTTTGAAAGGGAGGAAGCCAGATCAGGTCGCCGAGGTAGGGACCGACAGTCCGGATTACCGTCTGACGCACAGTACTGGGGTTTTGACTGGGGTCACAACAATGTGGACCCTTCTATGTTCGGTTACATTGTGGCAGCCGTCAACGTTGTAGGAGATGGTCACTGCGGATATCGGGCTTTGGCACAACTGATGTTACGGCCAGGAGAGGCACGGTTTTGAGATATGAAAGGGTTATTGTGCAACCATTTCGAACAGAATCATCAACTTTACGCTGGTTGTTACATGGGAGGGTATTCGGAGCGAGAGTTTGTCAACCTGCAGAGTTACTCCGGCATAGTAGGAGGTGACCGAAGATACTGGATCGAGCTGCCGATCATGGGTCTTGTGTTTGCAACCGTCTACCAGGTGCCCCTTGTCGTGTTATCTTGGCACATGCCATTCACATGCCTCTCTATGTACACCGAACAACCAAATGATGCCCCCAACGAGGCCATACTAGGCCTGGCCTGCATTGGGAACCAAGATCATTTCGCAGCGGTGAGTATGATATGTGTTACTTTCACTTCAATTGCATTTCATCCATAAATTACCAAACTTAATATTCTAATATACTTATTGCATATATGGTTACATCGCAACGCTCCTTTACCTCCTCCAACGCATGAATGGACGGCATACCATCACCCGAGCGTCAACGGATGGGATACTTGCTTCCAAGACCAATTTGATAGATTTAGAGAATTGCGGGTTCAAGAAGGTCGTCCCCTATACCATGTTTAGGAGTCATGACATGATTTTCAGTTATCGTTGCCCTATTACATTGCCAGTCATCCTTGTACGTTTGTTGTTATCAAGATGTAGAAACCATAAAAAAACAATTATTCAAGCAAAACGAACATCAGTTGGCGCCAAATCGAAAATTACAAACATTTTTTAACTTAAAATTTCAGCAAGGATTACAAACATTTTTTAACTTAAAATTTCAACAAGGGTTCTTATATTAAACGGAACAGCTACCGACGGACTCCTCATGACTGTTTGGGTATATCCGAATCTGCACCTGCTGGAACGCATATGTCGTCATCTCATCTTGGGCACGGCGCGCTGTCATATCAACTGCATACTGGGCAAGGCTGCGACAACGCGTGAGAGACACGTCGCCGTAAAAAACGGTCAGCATATCCGTTATCTGCTCGGTGAGCCGCATATAGTACGACGCAGGGTCGTCATCACACTCTTTACACCCGAATTGCAACTTTGGTGACCTCTCGAGGATGCGGCAACCCTGCACAGAAAATAGATTGCATCGAAAAAAATGCTTATAGTTCTTGTGCTTGCAGTTGCAAGCATCATATTCAGGTGGACAACGGTGTCTCTCCACTTCAACAATGAAACGGGTCCCATCACGAAACATGCCATGTTTAACAAAGCTATTTGGGTTTGATGCCATGATGTGTGTTTAGTGTTTGGTAGGGGATGTGCCTCGGGGAACAAGTGTTGCGGTATTTATGATGGCCTAACTAACAACGTCTGATTGGACGTTGTTATGGGATATCACAACCTCGAATATGACGTTATTACAACATTAAATATGACGTTGTTATGTGGCCCGCCCAGGCCCACTTTAGAACGTCTAATTTGACGTTGTAAAGTGCCCGACCCGCCCCGTCGTCCTCCAATTCACAACGTCGTGTATGGCATATGACAACGTCGGATTAGACGTTGTAACAACGTGACATTCAACGTTGTTGCAACGTTATATCTGACATTGTATTAGCAGCGCTAACCGCGGATTTGTGGTGTATATAGGGAGACCCAATAAAAATCAGCAGATGGATGAAGCTTATTGTTCAACCTTCATAATCTTTAGATTAAATCATGAAATCTATGTAAGAGAAGGTACTAAATACCATTGAAGGAGCTAAACTTAAATCATTTTTCTCAAATCATTCAAAGAGAAAAAAATGAAGAAGAGCAATATGGTTCAACTTTTGCAGCCTTGAGAGAAAATACTGAAGACACAGAACTTAAAATAGCTATGGATACAATTAGAAAAAAGGCACTGAGACTAAAGGATGCAAAACTGAAGGCTCAGTAGCTATTAAAAAATGGAGCACAAATAGGAAGCTTAACATCTCTCAAGCCTATAAAGGAATAAGAACAATAACTTATAGGAAATTATGGAGTATCACCATTTGGAATTCAAACAGAGCCCACTACCCAAAGTTTTTGATCCTTATACAACCACAGCCATAAGGTATAGACAATAGATGAGGCTTATGGCCTCATATTGGTAGCCATTGTCATCTAAAAACTCTCTCTCTTGTAAATATTCTCTCTTAAATTTTGAATATATTAACCATTAAAATAAATAAAAAAATCCTAACTTCATATTATATTTCAAATTCTAGCATAAAGAAGCAAAGATTTCAACTTTCAACTAATATAGCATTATCTCTTCTCCAACAAATTACAGCCCACTACTTCGAACTCTAAAAAAGTAAAAATCCACAAACTTAATTAGGGCAAATGAACAAACAAATCTGGAACATTTTTGAGTTCTTCAATCAACAAATAGATAACTAACCATAGAACAAACCTTAAATTCGCAATTAAATGCCAGAAACCTGTTCACATATTTGATAAAATCTCCTATTTATTTACAAGTAACGCACCTTGACAGTTGAGGGAGGAAGTCGAGTTGGTGACTGGTGACAAGCAGAGGAGTAAACGGTGATTGTACGTTGCAGAGGGGGAGGAGGAAGGAGGCAGTTCAAGCTAAAAATCATTGACAAAGAGGTACCACTAATTCAAGCCAATTCACATAAACCCTAACTCGAAAATATTGAAAATTGAAGGCAAAATTAGCGGTACCAGTGACAGAGAGGCACTAAGTTGGGGTTTCGACTGCCGGAGTAGGGATCTTGCCAACTTGAGGGATGTTGACAGCCAAACCCTAGTTAGACAGCCGGAGTGACGAGGACGACAACAAAAGAGGGATTTCACGGGTTCAATAGTGTGAGGAAAGCCAGAAGAGAAGGAATCGACCACGAAGAAGGGATTTGGCCACCGAGCCACCCTCGAGTTCGCCAGCTGCAGAGCGTACATGGAAGGCGAGAGTGGAGGAGGATGTATTTGTGGTGAACAGGAAGGAGTCAAAAAGTCGGGACGTGAGGAGGAAAGAGATGAGTGGTGACCTGATAATCTGATATGTCTTCCTTTTTTTTTTCTAAGTATATGCTAGCTTTTTTTTTTTTGCAAATTAGCAGTTCAATTTTTTTTTCATAAGTGTTGAAAATATTAGGATTGTGTTTTTATGAATTTAAGAAACAACCACAAATTTGTAGGAAATTTTCTAAGTGTTGGGAAAATTGGGATCCACCCGCCCATATTTGAAAAGAGCGGGATTTTACTTAGTTCAAATGTCAATCCCGCGCCTTACTTTTTTATTCCAAAAAAAAAACTTTTCACATCGGTCAACAAAATAAGGCGATGTCTGTTTTGTTTTCAACATCACAAATTTACAAACCGATGTTAAATATCTATTTAATATTATGCGTTTTTCTGACTGATGTTAATTATGCGATGTCTATGGACATAATTGTAGTAGTGAAAAGACTCGATATCGACTAGTTTGGTCGATATCGACAGGGGTTGTCGATTCCTAGTGCTTTCCAGTCGATCTGCAAAGCCTGCAAAACAAATAGAGAGATCGATGTCGACTAGATAGGTCGATCTCGACTGGTTAGTTCTCTCCTGTCGACACAAAAAACCATCGACTTAAGTTCCTCAGTTGCAGATGGTCGATCTCGACTGCTGGTGTCGATTTCAAGTAGAATTGCATATTCGTAATCGAAAAATATAAAAAATATAAATAAAAGACGAATGTTTTGTTGGGTTTTTCTTAATATAAACTAAAAGCTCGTAAGGTAGGGATTTACCAAGACAATAATCATGCATACATAAATATTTAAATCACATAAAAGATTATGTTTTTATCATCCTATGACCACTTTCGTTAATCAACCAATTAGGAATATAGAGGCTTTTGCATAAATACGTAATTGTTTCTATCCTTTTCATAATTATGGTTTAGTCAACTCTCGCAGGCAAAACCTAATTACTAACCAAATTCACATATAATCCACTTTCGCTTCATATAAGGTAAATAAGAAATTATCCTAAAATTTCATGAAGGATTAAGTGCAGGATAGAAGATGAAAACACATAATCAAATTATGGATTTAAGCATACTTACATGGCTATTTCCGGTCTCACCCCGACCCTGGAAGTAGGACGACTACTCACGCATCATTGGTGTAAACATTGTTGAATAAAAGAAATAAACTTGCATTAAAACTTCAAAAGACTCCATTACACCCAAACACTGTCTTCTCCTCTATCTTTCGCTGCTCTCTACTCGGCTCGCTTCTTTGGGTTGCTTGATTGCTCAAGGATTGGATGATTGAATGATTCCTAAAACCAACCCCTAGGGCTTTATTTATAGCCTCCCTTTCCTTGCTAGCCAAGGATAGGAGTCCTAATCCTACTTAGATTGGTAAATATAAAATCTATCTAAAACTAAATTCTATCCTAAAATAAACTTATCTAAATGTAATATTCCATAGGCTAAATTGGAATATACAAAGATCTTGGTTGATGATAGATATTGACGTGGCTAAGCAATCTCCCAAGGATCCAGCCCATCACGCGTCTCCTACGTGTCTCTTGCTCCAATCGATGTCGAGTGGACCGCTCGATGTCGAGTGCTTCAGATCGGCCGACATGGTTCTCTCGTGCCTTAGTTTCTGATCTTCACTTTTCCTTCAATCGACACCCAGTAGATTGGTCGATATCGATGCATGTAGTCGTGGTCGAGTGGTTGTCTCGAGATCGAGTGGTTGTCTCGAGATCAAGTGGTTGTCTCAAGATCGAGTGACTTGCTCTGTATCGAGCACCTCTCCAGTGTCTTGTCTTTGCTCTCAAATGTTCCATTTCTTGCGAAATCAAACCAAAACTTGTGTAGACCTCTATATCTTGCAAATAAACTTAAACTATACAAATTCACTACTTTCCCAACACAAAAGTATAAAATATGCATAAGAAATGGAATAAATGTAAGCATAAATCATGGTGAAATAAACGCACATCAAACACCCCTTACTTAAACTTGCTTGTGCTCAAGCAATACTTTTAATGGTCATTCATGGGAAAGACTAAACTCTCAACATCATAGATCCATCCTCATATAACCCTACAATCAATTACCATCCTCGCAAGGTACTATTGTCTTCAAATTCATGCATGTGAATAAAAAGCAACATCTCTCACAAAAGAGGGGTTATGCAGAAAATAATTTGGTAACATAGCATTCATAATCAAGAGGATTTTTATGTGCAATGGTGGAGCGAGGGTAAAAGGTATAGTGGTGGGTTATATTTGACAATGTGGTGCTTAATCCGGGAAGAAATTTTCAAACTTCTTTCTTAATGCTCTTTCTTCTTTATGATTTCCCCATTCCTCTTCCTCACAATACTTTATTTTTTCACTTATATGCTTTTACCTCTCTAACCTTAACGATGCCTTCTCGCGAGTTGCAAACATGGGTGTCATGAATGGCCCCGGATACTTAGCGCTTCGGACTCCTCAACTTGTGTCCCATCTTGCGTGAATTTTTTCCTCCGCAAGCAGGGTCAATCCACCTAACTCCTAGATGACCGAATTTTCTTTTCACTCATTAAATTTTCCATTAAATAATCTACTACCATCAACTATATAATAATCTCACAACATATCAAACCATACCATCTCCATAACATGACTTCCATTTCATAAAATAATCTCTCGGATGGGTATAAATGTATAAAAATGGGCAATATAAGAACTTGTGGAGCAATAATAATGCAATAAAGCACATATGGCTTAGAATATGGTGTAAGGCTAATAAGCATAGGAAATGACTAGGGCAAATAATGCATGAATGGAAAATAAAGTCATCCGTCCTCTTATTATGCATATGTCAAAAGCAACTTCAAGTTTTACCTCCTTTCATGGTTTTATCTAAAAATCGCACTTCATTGAGACTTCCCTTTACTAGGCAATTTATTTGCTATATCTCTAACAGATATACTTTTGCATCACCGAGTCTTGTAACCACTTCCATGACACTTTTTTTTTTTAATGGGGGTGATTTTTCTCAAAGGAGTACCTTTAGGGGGTTTTAGGTTGGAAAATGAAAGAACCAAGCACTACCGACCTTTGTGCTCGCAAAACAGAGGAATGAGGAGAAAGGGTGGTGTTGCGGCTTCGACGGCTCCTGGGCTTGGACCTGGTGGAACTTCGGCAGAAGGAGGGTGGAGTGTGGCAGGGTTGGGTTGAATTGAAAGGAAGATGGAGTTGCAAGTGGTCTTCCTTGAAAAACAGGGGCGCTTGGGTGGCGCGGAGTGCTCGCTTGGGGCTCAGGTGCGCTCTGGTGTTGCTGCTGGTGGAGCTGACAGCGACAGAAATGGCGGTGGTGGTAGTGGTGGTAAGACCGAGCAAGGAGATGGTGGCTCTTTGGTGGAATGGGGGTTAAAGGGGGTTGTTTGAAGCTGTGTTTTATGGGATTTCTAGTGTGTTTGAGAGGGTGCAAAGAGTAGAGTAGAGAGGGTGAGGCATGAGTATTGCTTGGATTTATTTGGATTCAAAAGAAATGAGGTGAAAGGGGGAGCTGCAGATAGCGTGTAGGAGGAAGGCTGAGGGTGTTGAACCAAGTAAAAGAAGGGGGCTTGGGTTATGAAGGTTGGCGTTGGATCTGTTGGCTCTTTGCCAATTAAGGGGAGGCAACTTGAGAGAGGGTGAGTGTGCCACTACTGCAATCAGAGGGAGCAGGCAGGAAGGGGACAAATGAGGGAGGAAGGAAAAACAAAAGTGGTCCCACATCAAGAATCAAAATGCCCGAAAATAAAAACTTAAAACCCGCTCTCTCTCGGCCTTGTCCCGAACCAATCCGAAATAAATATAAATTTTCAAATCCGAATAATAAAAATAATGAAATCTGAATAATATCTTCAATCTCTGTGTAAGAAAGCAGAGATAAAATCCATTTTTAGATCAAATTTAAATTTATGCCGGAATCCACTCCAAAAGAATTAAAATAAAATTATCATCCTCAAGGATGAAATTTTCAAAATTTTCTGAAATCTTAGAATTCAAATCCCAATTAAGTCAATATTATATCAAAATTAATTCTTAGTTTATAAAACAATATTTGAAAATCTTCTATTCATTACATCATCCACCTCTAAAAACAAGTCTCGTCCCCAGGACTAAAATCGTTTTTCAAAACCGATCAAGCTTTTCTCAAAACATAGAACTAAACAAAATCATGCAAAAGCCCAAGTCAATTCTACCCATATCAGTCAACCAAGTTTACATAACTCAAGAGGTGGAATCATCCACCTTTAAGGGCTGATCTCATATTCCTTTCCTAGGTTCATCTTTCATAATCGATTTCAACTATTAATCTTAAGATATCATCGTGCTCAACAGCAACCATCTCAAATTATCTTCGAATCTCATTTATCAATATAATCAAGCCAAGCTATTAAGTTTCATCATACTAACAAGCATGTCAAGGGTGGTATCATACCAATGCAATATCATGCAATTAAGCAAGTCATCACTCATCATGAAGCACATCGCCAATCACATCATACCATCATATATTATGCACATAACTATCAATCATATAAGCACAACGGCATAGAGATAAATATCAAAGCACACATATCGAAACAAGGCACTAGGGTATACTCACCAGTAGGTCAAGAGGTCAAGGTAATGTCTACGCTAGGCTCCACATAAGACGCGAGTAGCTCATCTGAAGTATCTCCACAACTAGCCCGAATACTCTCCTCAGGATGCTCTACCAAGGAATGATCGGCCTCAACATGGAGGTCAGAATAGTCAAGAATGTGGCTATGATCGGGAACATATCGACGAAGATGAGACACAAGAAAGCCATCGTGCACTCCAGCTAATGAGGGGGATAAAGCTAAGTGATAAGCTACCTCTCCGAAACCTCAAAAGGATCAACAAACCTAAGGCTCGACTTGCCTATGATGTTAAAATGTTGGACTCCTCGAGTGGCGATACTCACAGCCACAGGTGTGCTACCACATCAAAAATAATCTCGGTCCTCGTCCCGTCAAACTGGCGACTAATATCACCTTTTGTACAATGCCTCATAAAAACCCATCTCGATCAAAGAAAGGTAGCCATTGCCGCATGAGAACTCGACCAGCGGCAAATATCTGACCCATCTGTCTGTGGATGGATTGCAGTCCTGCACTGTAGTCAAGGCCCCAAAGCCTCGTGAACATGCTGCTAGAATCCCAAAGCGAGTCGTCCATGTCTGTCGGGAACTATCCTCTCAAGAACTCCATAGAGCGTCGAAATCCATCGAAGGAACTCCTCAGCTAGCCTCGAAACATGCCCAGTTTCTTGAATAGCGATGAAGTGCGTCTCTTGCATAATCCTCTGCCTCAAGTCCTAGGACCGGTGGGTTATGGGCCCACCACGCTTCCGCTGCGCCGCTCGAGTACTACTCAGCTGACCGTTCTCTTCTCCAAGTCGTCGCTCGTCGAAAGTAACGGAAGGATACTAAGTTAATGAAGGTAGGGAGAGGTAAAGGCTGACAACCCGAATATCCTATGGAACCAAACACGAACCAAGACCGACGATGAAAAGACGAGAAGACAAGATCCAAACCCAAGAATGACAATGGTCCCCTCATAGAATTCTATAAGGTTATAATTGCAGTAAGCAAAACACATATCAATCAATCATGATGCATACTAGTCGCATCAACTACACACTAACATGTACCTATCTCGATGAATAACAACAACACATATTGGTACCAGGGGACATGATCGAGTTATACATGGACGTACATATGAGACAATCTAGCCACCTAACATTCTTGAAGTAATAGACAAGCTCGACATATTAAGAATCATGTATGCATGAATTCAACAATATATCTGTGTGGTAAAAGCTAGGCGAAACATAGTAATATAACGGGTATCACATGTATGGTTGACTACTCATATTCAACAAAATCCAAGAACATCATATGTACCTATCATCATAATTAATCCAAGTCTAAATCCGTATAAATCAGGGAATCATAAATCGTTTTTAAATCCCTTTTTATCAAATTATATACCATCACATAAGAATTTAAATCACATAAACCAAACCGGGTTTAAACCAAACCCGAGCCAATGCCCAAAGAAAGGAGAGAACCGGCTCCGGCCAAGAGCCAAGACCTAGTTTTCATCGCGAAGAATTGGCCGCTCGTCACGGCGAAATCCAATTATTTGTCCCTCGTGAGTGATGCCTCTTGCTAATGCGAAAAGCATCATTCTCTTCCTTTGTTCCTAGTTCTTGTTCGTCACGACGACCATGGTTTTTCCGCGGTGAAACAAGCAACTATAAGCTCGCTTTTGATCTAAACTCGATCATTTCTTTCCAAACTACTCTCATCCTTTCCGATATCCCCCCTCGACCTCAAACAACATTTATAACAATAATTCTGAATGATAATATAACTCACAATTACATAAACTTTTAAAATCACATTTTTAAATAACTCAATATTTAATAAAGGATATTTAAATAATAATCAATTGCTCATGTCGGATAAACACATAGACAGGTCATATCAATATAGAATCTGATACTAAGATGCTCAGACATGCCATAGCACTATAAGAAGGAACATATAAGGGGGAATAGTAACTATGACATTATACAACAACGAGGTCTAAATGATAGGATGAATATCACATGTAATCAAACGATGAGCTATAATAGGAAAGCATGTCCTACATGATACTAGCCGGTCCTGACATGGCATAAGTACAGCCAAAGATGATCATTGAGGAACAAGTTTAACACTAAAAACCATATTTCATGCATACTTGCATCCATCATGTCGTAGTGTATAAACATGCAATGTGGCACCCAATTACTAATTAACATATGACTCGCAAATATATGAGTTCAAGAAGACAAGCATGGATTGACGATATATTCTAAGCAAAATTATAATGTGTGAACCTGGGCATGATTTTAACTATAATAGGGGGTGCGTAGTCGGACGAGGTATAAGCTACTAGAATACAATAAGCATCATATGGTAAGAACAATAAATTATATGAGACAAAAACATAGGCACGTCATTAGTCACATTAAGCATGATACAAGGTGGTTGAGGCATCGCATACAACTAGATTAGCAACATGTAACATGCTTAGATAGTTATACGATCATATAAGGGGACATAGCAAGGCTATCACCCGATGATAAAATTTGAGCATGGGATTATGCAAGTCATATTTCTAAGGGCTTAGATTTCACATGATTCTACACTACTAGAAATTTGTGATTTAACATCGGGTAATAGCCGATGTCTTTCAAAAAAAATCGATGTCTATGTGGGTGATGTAAAAAGTCAAAAGTTTTTCACATCAGCCAATGTCCGATGTCTATAAAATTTATAACATCGTTTCTAATTATATAAACGATATTTTTATTGCTTTATAACATGTGTTATATTGTTTATAACATATTTTTGATAGACTCCGCTCTTGAAAAGCCTTGTTATTTTGCATTTTAGGCCGATGAATATGTGTATCATAGCACAATTAAGGCAATGGACATCGATATTTTTAAATTAAACGATGTTTTAATATGAAATACACATCAATTTTATAGAAATCCTACATATGTATATTAATTTTCTCTCTATAATTTTTAATGTTATTTTTCCACACAAAATTTTGATATATCGAATATATACAAAACCGATGTTATTACGTATATTAAAATCTTTTTTGGTTTTAAAACCGTTGTTTATATATAGTAAAGAAATCTTAAATTATTAATGAATCTGATGTATTAGGTCTTAAAAATGATGTTTTTAGTTCATAAAAGTGATGTGTTTGGTTCGTAAAACTGATGTTTTTTGTACGTAAAGCTGATGTGTTTAGTTCGTAAAACTGATGTGTTTTGTACGTAAAGCTGATGTGTTTAGTTCGTAAAACTGATGTTTTTAGTACGTAAGATTGATGTGTTTAGTTTATACAAGCGATGTCTTTTGTTACAATAAACCGATGTCTTTTGTTACAATAAACCGATGTCTTTTGTTACAATAAACCGATGTCTTTTGCCCGTAAACCCGATGTGCTAGCTTATGAACCGAAGGAATTTGGTTCATAAACCGAATATCCTGTCTATATACACACAGACCAGACATACCAGACCAACTAAAGAGAACCTGCAGTATACACATACACCTACATATTTACACATACACAAGACCAACTGAAACATACACCATACTAACCGAAACATGTTAATTTTCAGAACATGTTTTCAAAACTTGTAGACATACACCAGACCAACCAAAGAGAACATGTTTTCATAAACAAAGGTCCAATGCCACACAATACTACATTTGGCTACTTAAAATTATCAACAAAATCAGCATGTTTGGGACACCAAGGTTAAAGGCTGCACATCCTAAAATACTTACAAAATCAACAAAATAGGATATTCGATCTTGGTAGCACCAAGGTTAAAGGCTAGCTGGCCTGATCTAGTTAGTATTTCTGTACGTGCTTCTAGCCAGGCAATTAGAAACCCAAAAAAAGGCCTTGAATTCATGCAAAAAATAGGCAAACCTTCCAGAAGCTAGGTAGTTCCATAATAGAAGTAGCAGATCAACCTACAACAAGCTCTTGATAAATTCAGCAAGTTCAACCCGAACTTTATAAATCTCCTCTTGGCTATAAGATTTACGACTCCTTGCAACAGCCCACTGATATCACAAATAAAGCATGTTGTTACGTGTCTATAGAGTAGTGCATGCACCATAATTGTAAGCAACAAAGATCCAATGTGTACTTATTCAATCAATAATAGGTACATCACGTAATATCCAATATTTATACCTTGGTGGAGAATGAAAGACTGTCATCCTCTACGATCTCCTTCATAAAACGCATAACGTAATACCCACACTCATGTCCACCAGGCTCCATAGGTGCACCTTTGAGGTGTGTGACCTTTGGCATTTTTCCATCACCATTACCAGTCTCCTCATTGAATTGTTTAACAGCACTACATATATATCACATGCAATTAAGTTTCATATGGATATAAAAGCTATCACTAATTTGTTAGTTAAACCATGAAAATCATACAAGCATGAATTAATTACCTCTGCACTGCCTTCTCCCAGCCCTTGTACACAGATGGTCTTGGCATGGAGTCAATTATGAAGATTTCTGACTCCCATATAACAGTTAAGATCCAATGTTTCCTAAATATTTCAAAGAAAGTTTCCAACAGAAACACATTCATAGAGATACCTATTCATTTAAGGCAAACATACTTCAATTAGAGTGATCAAGTATGGAACTAAAATAGTCAACATCTTATAATAGAAAAACTTTACTTACGCCATGTAAGCATCCAACACTCCAGCTCCAAGCCAACTCAGTTGTAACAGATCAAGCACATTCTCTCGTAACACAATAAGTCGTTTAGGTACACCAAAAACAACCTCTTCCAGCTCAGTAGATATAGACATACCAGTTTCAGCCATAGTGTCCTTAGCATATTTGTATAAGAGCTGGCATGACTTGGGGACATATGGAGGTAACTCACTCTTACCAAATAATTTTTGCGCTGGCTTTGGCTTTTTCTTTGGTTTAGCTTAATTTTTTCTAATGACCCATTTTTCAGGCCAAGGCACATGACTACCAATGGCATCCTTAACCAATAAAATATTGGCATTCGGTATAGGGAAAGGAAGTGGTTGGTCACCTTGAACATCTCCAGCAATTGAGACTCGTACACACCCTTCTGGCCATGGGAGTCCATGGATACTATCTGTCATCCCTTCACCTTCTATGACAGTGCCAAAGGCAACAATGTTGGTGATGGTTTCCAATGCAAACTCACAAATGCCATTACCCTAAAATGAAAAGAATTCATCATTCAAAATGAGTGAAGAACGAAGTGTATATGCAAGTACCAAATGAAAAGATCTATATATATATATGTATATATATATATATATATATGTATAATTACCTGACCAGTAGGTGGAGAAACAAACAAAAGATCATCCTCTGCATCGGCATTCTCATCAAGACCAGATTCTTGATGGCGTAGGACATCATATGTGCTGCAATTGTCGGATATAGGGGTAATTGGCACTCTTGCATCTGCAAGCGGAGTTCCACCTTGGCTAGATGTCAAACGAGAAGAAAACTCGGCCATCACTTTATTGATCAACTCTTGCGTCTTTGCTTGACTTTCAGCAAGCAATTTCTTTGTCTCGGTCAACTCCCAATCACGCTCTTTGTCACGAGCCAACAGTTCAGCCTTAGTGATTGCAAATCTTCTTTGTTTCGGTAGGCCAAAGAAATTCTTTGGAGTTATATAGCCTCCCACACCCCTCACCCTACCTGAGTGCTCTGGAGTTCCCAATGCTTGGGTCAATAGATCACTACCAGTTGCGAGGTCCACCTCCAGTTCACCGCGCTCTTGCTTCTCCAACAATTCATCCTTGTATAAGTGTCAAATTTCAGTCATATGTGTAAAAGTAACATTTTCATAGAAGATCTGACTTCTACGATGCCATATTACTCAAGAACAAAGCACAAAATAGAGCTGAAACTTATGCACAACACAAATCAAATGAAAAGAAGAAGACCACGACTAGGGTTCACTGCAGCAAAGCTGCTCAAACATACTCTCACTCTTAAATATTCTGGAAGGAAATTAGTAAAGCTTACATACCCCTACACTGTGGCAAGCTAATGGGCCTTATTGGGCACTAACAGATAACGACAAAGGTGCAGAAATAAAGGCAAAGTATGCAAGCCATAACTTACAATCTTTTCGATTACTGGTTTCAGGATCTCATCCACGACCCCATCTTTGGGTATGTGCGCTTTCTTCCAGATAAGAACACGGTCAATCTCATCTTCAGTGCCTAAGTGCTCCTCCTCTCTCTAAACATAACAAATAAACTATATAAGATATTTAAGACAAGTCATGTAGAGCAATTAAGGGGTGAGGACAACATCATTACCATTTTCTCTTCGACACCTATGTAACCAAATCTTGCAGTCTTGTGATGATACTTTCTCTTCTTAACTCTTTCCTTATTAAGTTGATGTGTCTCCTACAGTGAAAATGTCATGGACAGTGAGATTCTATTCAATATGTCAAGCAGTATATATATTACCCTATAGGGGTAACCTGTTGAATTAAAAGCCAGAAACATACCAACCACTCTTCTGTACACCTCGTTTCTCATCAGATTTGTTTTAAATTGTCGTCATTTAGCCCCAGGAGAAGACAAGACCAATCTGCGGCTTTTAGGGGCCACTTTGAATGTATCCTAATTAAATGAGGCACACATGTAACGTTCATGGATATTCTATAATGGGAAAATATGATATGACACAATCTGGAATATTTAATTTAAATGAGGCAAACAAATTACCTGAATGTCTTTCCAAAGCTTCTCTTTTAGCTCCTTGTCAACTTTGGGCCAGTTGGCAATTGTGATTGACACCATTTGACGAGCAAGCATTCCAATGTATGATTGAAGGGTTGCCCGAGTTTTTCCACATGGGTTGCCAGATCGGTCGTAGTGAACTTTGATTTTCTTATTTTGTGCCTTCCTCACAAGTACCTTGTACATCTGTGCAGAACCTCGTACCCCCCTTGGCTTACCCTTTTTAGTAGTTGCACCAGCTGAGGCATGGTGATTGTCTCCATCAGTAGCAGCAGTATCCTCCTCGACAGCTGGAACCACCTCCTCGGCAACTTCAACAGAATCCTCGCATGTTTTTTTGACGCTTTCTTACTCTTGGGATTCTCTTTTGGTTCACTTGCAACCTTACCCTTACCCTTAGACTTCTTGGAAACCATTGTGTAGTCAACTGCTTTGCAAAGAAATAAAAACAGTAGAAGATAGCATAATGAGAACAGATAACAGAAGGCATATAGGAACAGATAACCAAACCTGGAGAAAAGGCATATAGGAACAGATAGCATGTAAACATCAAATAAGCAAGCATCAATCAAGGAAAAGGCATAGAGGAACAGATAAGCAATCAAGGCCGTGCAAGCATTCTATTAAGCTTGGCCTAGCTAATAAACAGAATAGAGAGTGTGGATCTAGTGTTTTCATATTTGGCAAGTTAAGAAGCACATGCATAAGCCACATAAAATAAAGTAATAGATTCACAACAACTTCAATGTAGGGCAACCTTAAAGTTACAACTTCAATAAGAAATTAGACCTCTTAAGTGCACACAAAGCTAATAGTGACCAAAGGAGACATGATTGAGTCTCAGACACATCAAGCATGAATATGAACGGTGACTTGATCATGTATTGTTTATAAGAAAACCATTGAATTTATTTAGATTGCAAAAGTTATTTTTGGATCTCATTGAAATTTTTCTGGATTTTATTAGGTGTAGATTGAACTGACAAATCATGACCAACGCAGAAGTGAAATCAGTATAGGTCCTTCTGTTTTTTCTTCCTTTGCTAAGGACTTATGGTATTGAATCTGTTAGTATATAAGCCTTATATATTTTTATGATCAGATTTCATATTCATTTTATTTTCGAAAAACATTCATGTTCCATATTCAAGTAAATAACAATGTCAGACATGTTATTGTTCCAACAAAGGAAAAAAAGGGCTTTTCTTGGAGCAACATTTGATGTTTCAATAATTGAAGTTGAAATCACACTTAATCATCAATTAATGATCAAATGTCATTTGCTTCAAAATGTATGTTTAATTTCTTTGAAGGAAAACAAACAAAAGCAGTGAAAGGCAGAGACAACAAAGGACCAGAAAACACATGACAACTCAGACCATTATATACAGGAATGGTTTTGAAAACTGCATATAAGGGAAACTGAAGTAGTTAATACGGGCAAGACAAGTAATGTTCAATGTAGCCTTAGCCATGACCAATCCCTGATTCACTATAAGATTCTTATTATGATATGCTCACCAGTTCTTAGTACACGTACAAGCAAGAGTTTTCTTACCACCAGCTAAGAAAATTAGGAGAAAAAAATAAATAAATAAATGTGTTCCTTAAGCCAAGATAACAGATTTGAACAATCACGGATTTATGCATATCACAATACAAGACATTCAGTAGCCTAGCCCATCTCTGACCCAAGAGAAAAAGATGCAGACATGAAGAAGTGAGTGTAACAATAAAAGTACAACCAACAGTTCTAATGAATGAGGATAAGTACTACCAAGAGTTTTCTTTCCCTCAGCTAAGAACATCAGGAGAACAGATAATAAATGTGTTCCACTGGCCAAGGCAATGGATTTAAACAATCATAAATTTATGCACCACAAGTCCACAATAACAAACACTCAGTAGCCTAGCCCACCTCCACCCCAAGAGAAAAAGATGCAGACATGGAGAAGTGGAAACACTGTTGCAGTGTTGCTAATGTAAACGATGGCATAAATGATGCACCCACCATAGAAGCTAATACAAATAATGAATATAGCAATAATGAAGCTCTCTTACCATTGATAGTTTCAAATCATAGGTAAATCCGAAAATATCGTAAACATAATTCATAAACTCTAGAGCAGCCTTGACTTCCTCCTTAACCTGAAAGTTTCAAAGTTAAAAATTATTATTCCAGGTAACATATGTAAACACTTGGGAGTAAGATTTATCGAGAGACAAAATCATACTCACTTGTGACTCCCTGCAAAATATATGGGCATCATCCTGCCAAAAAGAACTTATTATTAGAAGAAACACTTTTCCAAAAGAAACAAGTTGGATCAAAATAGACAACATAGACACAAGAGACTTTGGCAATTAGCCAACTATTAAAGTGGATACCTTATTATTCACCTTGAACATTTCTACTCAACTAAATTCAATGCTATGAGCTTTTACTATCAAATAATTTAATAAAAAAAGCATAAAGACTTCTTTCATAAGAGTTTAACTATAGGAATATAAGGAAAATCACTACCTCCTAGAAAATTGATCAAGATTGCTTCTAAAAAAACTAAGATGAACAAACAGGATCATTATGACCAACCAATGTCGCTTCCAACATCTCTTGGACATATAAGGAACTGCAACTAGTACAATATGTTATAACCATTGTTTGCAAAACCATTCTAAAAAAACAAGTTAACAAAGGTGATTCTTTTTCACTTACAAAACCACATTTCTTTATTGATCAAAAAAAAATTTCTTTCTTGGGTTGAAAGGTTTATTGCAGAGAAAGACACTGAAAGGGAATCAACATCATGGCAATAAGTAGTTTACAAAAGAACCTCTATTCATAATGAAAGATGTAAACCATCTTCAGCAGACTTTATTATTAATTTCACACCATCTTCAGAACTCCTTCCAGTTTTCAACAACTACTCCATATTATATACTCCTATATAATTTGATACATTATTAACCCTTCCTTTTGGCTACCGCAAAGTAAGCTTCTCTTTCTTCTTCTCTAAGTGATCCCCAAGTAATTCATTTGGGCATTCTGCTTCCCTCGAGTGTTCATTATTCCAAAAATCCTCTTCGTCTTCATCATAAAAGATAGAGTTAATAAAGTAAGTATATGTTGTCTTCATCATAAAAGATAGACATCCCTAACCAAAATCAGTTTCATTACCCGAAAGCCCTAAAATCAGTTTCATTACCTGAATTAGAGAATACTTCAACGGAGAGGCAGTGACGATTTCAACAGCCCAGCTCCAAAAGGGGATCAATTCCACCTAGTCCAGTAGAACTCGAAATGGCGAGTGCAAACCCTAAATTACGACAGAAAAAGAATTGTACTCAAACAAAATTCGTGTTTCATCCTTTCCTCACAAAGAGACGAATAAACAATTAAATCCAAGTCAACTCAGGAAACAAAAACCCTAACCAAAATGAGTTTCATTACCCGAAAGCCCTAAAATCAGTTTCATTACCTGAATTAGAGAATACTTCAATGGAGAGGCAGTGACGATTTCGACAGCCCGGCTCGGTTTCGACGGCGAGAGAGACGACCAGAGGCCACCCACAGGAGACATGACGCCGCACCGGAGACACGACGACGAGAATGAAGGGCCAAAAGGGGTTTCGCTGCTGAGAGATGGGAACGAGAGACGAGAAGCGGGGTTTCGCCGGAGAGCCTATATCCCCACCAAAGCCACCCTCAGTTCGAAAGCCGGCGAGATTGAAGGAGGAAGGGGTTGGGGGTGAACCGGTGAACAGGGAGGAGTTGGAGGAGGAAACAGGCTGCCGCTATCGCGGGGAGGCACGGTCGCGGGTTTGGAAGAGGGAATGACGAGGGAATGGAAGAGTGTGTACTGAAAAGTGTTCCTTTTTTCTTAAAAATTTTGGAAGTGTTGAATTATTTCGCATGTATTTCATATGGGCGGGATTTGTCCCGCGCTTATTTTTTTTCCAAAAACTTATTTTTAACATCGGTCAAAAAATAGTGTGGTGTCTGTTTTATTTTCAACATCTTAAATTTTTCAACCAATGTCAAAAAACTGTTTTGCATGGCAGGTTTTTTTGACCGATGTTAATGTACCGATATTAAATAGCAGAATTCTAGTAGTGCTAGTTGTGCATGTAATAATGCATATCTTAGATAGGCATTCTTAGGATAGTTAGGTTGCATTTAATGCATGATTTAGAGTTGAATTGCATCTTATGATTATTTTGGAAGAGTTCAGATTCTGTGCACAATTGTGATTATTTTGTAGAGTTGGATTCGAATGCCAAGGAAGGATGCAATGGTAGTGGATTGGACACAACGAGCAAGTGAAAGAGGATCCAAAAGGAAGCTTTCTACAGCTGCAGCGGGTTCTGAAGTGGCCGCATCATCCACAGGCGGCGACCGCTGCATACAGGCAGTGGCTGCTGCAAGCTCCCACACAGCGACACTTGGATTATACACAGGCAGTGGCCGTTGCATCTGTGCAGCGGCCGCCGCATGGACGTCGGCAATGATACGCTGTGTTTTAGTTAGTGAAAGGTTATTCTATTTTTTGGCCGACTTTTAGTTTGAGGCACGGCGTTAACCTAGTTACAATTGAATTCATTTTAAGTTCATCAGACAATTAGAGAAATTGAGTGATGTCTTCCATGAGGAATTAAACTCATTTGTTCTATCTACAATTTGAAGCTTTATTTAGATTGATTATGAGTTTTTGAATCTTGTTCTTAATTCCTATATTGAATGTTTCAACTTCTTTGCGCTTATTGATTTATTGTTTTATTCTATCTTGTCTAGCCAACTCGTTAGATCAATTCAAATACTAGGGTTTTGTAGATTCCTGATTGCGAACCTTAACTTGAGTAGCAAACTTATCCCTTTAGGGCTGATTGAACTAATTGGATAGGTAGGAAGTTGGATGTGTTGTTAAATCCCTCTTTAGGGACTGCAAATACCTTGGTTAATCTCTGAACTTAAAGCTATCGATTGGGTTAAATCCTTTTCTGAGGGACTGCTCATGAGATGAGGGTTTGTAGGATTAATTAGACTAGTAACTACATTAGGTCGGGACAAGGACATTCATAGGAAACTTAAAAGAATGAGAGGAAGTTACAATGATCGCTTTAACCAAATAAAGTGGATAATTGTAGGTAGAACTACTCAATATTGTCTAAAACCCAGTTCATTTACTTTTGCTTGCACCATTCCGCTTTGAGAAGAGGCGGATCATTTTACATTCTAAACCCCCCTCCCCCTTTGGTTACTCAATTAGCATCTGAATCACACATGAATAGGAAATTTCCCTGTGGGATCGACCTCTTGCTTATTGCTATACTAGCTATAAGTTTGAGTTATATTTTGACATGATCAACGACAGGTTTTCCTGCCATCAAATTTGGCACCGTTGCCGGGGAAACTTAATTATTCTTGTGTGTTTTTGTTGCTAATCTTGGTGTGGATCATCTTTGATAACTCCACTCCCTTGATGAAAATCGGAATAAGTTTCAAAGGCTTTGACAGTCTGTTTGTGTCAAAGGTCTTGAAGCTTTAACAGTATTGATGAAACACAAAACCTGTTCTATATGATATTATGTTCGAATATTATTTTATGTTATTATATGCTTCCATTATTTTATTATATATACACTAACCTTTCAGGAAGTATTTTCGAATATTATTTCCTTCCTTATATTGTAAATTGAGAAGATTCAAATCGGAAGATCATGGCCTCCGAAAGTTTCCAAAGATAGAAGATCCAGCTCAAGCCATGATCCTCTCTAGCCGTTGGTGAAGATCCTTAGGCGCCGATTTGTTTCAATAAAAAGAAAAGGAAGAAGAAGACAGCTACACATCTGTTGAACACAAGCTTTCATACACTCAAGCCTTCAAGTGAGATCTGTCTTCTTCGTGTGCTCTCTGCTAGTCCTTAAGAGTCTGTAATTTCATTTCAAAGCATTTGAGAGTTACACTGTGAGCTTATAGGATATATTTCGAGAGAGTGTTATACTCAAGAGTTTATAACTCAGGAAGTAGACACTAGGCGATTGATTCACTAAGTGTAAGAGGATTGTACTAGATAGCATAGAGAGGTGGGGCTCTTCTAGATTGGTCTAGGACTCCAAGGGAACGTGAGTTGACTAGATTGCAATTGTATAGGAGAGAGGCTTCTCGGGGAGCTACTAGGATCCTAAGTCTTGTGAATCAATAAAAGCCGGTTGAATCCTAGGGTTGTGGAAGAACCCTAGGCGGGGACGTATGCCAAGTTCGTGCCGAACCTTGTAAACAACTCATCGAGTCCTTTACTTATTGCTTTACCTTATTTCCGCACTTGGTTCTACTGTTTAACTTTGTGATTCAGGTTTTCAGAGAAAAGACTAAGTCTAATCTCAAAGGATTTTGCACGAGCTTCAAAAGTCTTGATAATCTGCGAAAAACCGGCATACTCTATTCAACCCCCCTTCTAGAGTATTTCTATATTACTTTGTTTTACATTATCGAACCTTCAATCTTATATGGTCCATACCCGTGCTACTAATCCATATTTGCTATTGTTTGATTCAGAGATCGAAAAAACCCTTTCTGCTTT
Organism: Persicaria maculosa; assembly: GCA_963922045.1. Classification (NCBI taxonomy): domain Eukaryota; kingdom Viridiplantae; phylum Streptophyta; class Magnoliopsida; order Caryophyllales; family Polygonaceae; genus Persicaria; species Persicaria maculosa. The sequence continues at coordinate 3,204,007 of OY998269.1, read as the reverse complement.
GAGGCGAGGAACTCGTGATTGCTTTCACAAAACATCATTTGATCAAGGAGAAAGCACTGCAGAGATGGCAGACAATGCCAATCTTACTTTGAGAGAGCTTACTGCTCCTAACATGGCACAACAACCCTTGGCAATCCAATTTCCTGCACTCGGGGAAGGAGTGAATTTTGAGCTGAAATCTGGGGGTAGTTCATCTGTTACCAAAGTTCCATGGGTTGAATGGGGAAGATCCCCACAAGCATCTATCAAGATTTCATATTGTGGTGGTTGAAATGAAACCTGAGAATGTCACTGTGGATCAAATCAAGCTGAGGGTCTTTCCTTTCTCTCTAAAGGATGAGGCAAATGAGTGGTTCTTCTATCTACCACCTGAGAGTATATCTACTTGGGCTGAAATGAAGAGAACCTTTCTGGAGAGGTACTTTCCTACAACCAAACTTAACGCCTTGAAAAGGGCAATCAGCAGCATTGAGCAGCAGATCACAAAGTCTATTCATGAGTATTTTGAGCGGTTTAAGAAACTCTGCTCTAGCTGCCCATGTCATGGCTTCTCTCAGAAAGATTTGGTTTTATTCTTGTTCAATGGGCTTACTGAAGAGGAGCGGAAAATAGTAAATTCTTGTTGTGGGGGAAACATGCTGAATAAGACACCAGCAGCAGCCTGGGAGGTGTTCAAGGAGCTCTCTGAGGGCTCAAAGCAGTTCAACAAGAGCACTCATGCTAGGGGTATACTTGCGATTGAGGCCCCAGTGGCTGCATTACAGACCGATATGGCTGAGGTGAAAGAGATGATGAAGAAGCTGGTAATTAACAAAGCACCTCAGCAGTTGAAGACATGTGGGCTTTGTAACGAATTTACTCATCCAATGGATATGTGCCCAATTCTGCAAGAACCTAGCGCAGATGTGAATGACGTTGGGAATTTCGCTGAACAAAGGCGTAGTCAAGGCAACTTTGGTAATCCTGGCTACTTCAACAATAATAGCTACAATAGAGGCTATCAGTAGGGTTATGGTTACGGCAACTACCAAGCCCCTTTCAATCAGCAAGAAGGGCTTCAAGCAAGGCCACAACAACAGTTTGACTTGCAACAAAGGGGTCAACCACATCCTCAAGGATCTACTGAGAGTCAATTGCAAGCCCTTACGCAAATTGTAATGAACCAGGCTGAAGGCACAAAGAACTTGGAGATGCAAAATCAAAGCTTGGTGGCTCAGAATAAGAATATGGAAAGTCAAATTAGTCAAATCATTCAATTACTAAGTGCCAAAGAGGCAAAAGACTCAAGGAAGCTTCCATCGCAAACGATTGCGAATCCCAAGGAGAATGTCAGTGCAGTAACATTGAGGAGTGGCAAGGAACTGATTGCCACACCACAAGTGGATGACGAGGAGAAAGTAGATGAGGAGATCAAAATTTTGGACGAGGAAGGAAAATACACTGATGGCACAATGCAGCGACCGCCGCACCTCAAGTCGATGCGTCACACTAGAGCAGCGGCCGCCGCCAACAGGCAGCGGCCACGACATTGCTCCAGAGGTTGAATCTCCTTCTTCTCAACCTTCTTCCTCTATACCTTTGGATATTCCAAAGCCCATTCCACCTTTTTCGGAAGCCCTGAAGGACACACGCATGTATGAGAATGATAAGGAAATCTTCAAAACGTTTAGTAAGTGCGAGGTAAACATTCCTTTACTGAATTTGATTAAGAGCATTCCTACATATGCTAAATTTTTAAAGGAACTTTGCACTATCAAACGAAACCAGAAGCTCAAAGGTAAGCAAAAGGTAAAGGTGAGTGAACATGTCACTGTTGTATTTCAAAAGCGTTTTCCTGGGAAGTGTAGTGATCCTGGTATGTTTTCAATTCCATGTGTGATAGGTGAGACTAAATTTGACAAAGCCGTGTTAGATTTAGGTGCATCTATTAATGTTCTACCTTCTCATGTTTATCATGCTTTGGGGATGGGACCTTTCAATGTTACTAGGGTAATGATTCAACTTGCTGATCGCTCTACTATTTACCCGAAAAGGATTGTTGAGGATGTCTTAGTCATGGTAGACAATTTGATATTCCATGCGGATTTCTTTGTGATTGATATGGGTCCTGGCAACAATGAAGCCCCTATTCTTTTGGGCCGACCTTTTCTGAAAACTGCTAAGACCAAGATAGATGTTTATTCAGAGTCAGTTACAATGGAATTTGATGGTAGGAGAGTTGAGTATAATATCTATGATTCCATGAAATTTCCATCTAATGATCCATCTTTGTGTTTCATAGATGTTATTGATACTATGACTCAAGATTGCTTTGATTTAGAGTGTGTTGATGAGTTACAGGTCGCTCTACAGACACCTTTAGATGAGATTGCTAGAGATTATTCTTTGTCATCTACTCTACAGGAGGCTGCACTAGCTTTAGACAGTCGACCTCGCACTTATGTGCCACCTAGGGAAGAACGCATTGCGCTAACCATGCCAAGCAAAAAGCTTATCCCCTCTATCATTCAGGCGCCTGAGATTGAATTGAAACAACTCCCTAGTCACCTTAAGTATACTTTTCTTGGTGAGAATGATACTCTACCTGTCATTATTTCTAACAAACTCACTTTTGAGCAGGAAGATCGACTGGTGACTGTTCTGAGGGAGAACAAGGAGGCGTTAGGGTGGACGATTGCAGACATTAAGGGCATCAGTCCCACATTGTGCATGCACAGGATACTTCTAGAGGATGATGCCAAGCCTTCTAGGAAACCTCAGTGGAGACTCAACCCACCAATGATGGACGTGGTAAAGAAAGAGGTGATGAAGCTCCTTCAAGCAGGTATGATATTTCCTATCTCTGATAGCTAGTGGGTGAGTCCTACTCAGGTTGTCCCTAAGAAAGGGGGTATCACCGTTGTTGAGAATCAGGATGGTGATTTGGTCCCTGGTAGGATCCAAACTGGATGGAGGGTCTGTATTGATTATCGCAAGCTGAATGCGGTAACTCGCAAGGACCACTTTCCTTTACCCTTTATTGATCAAATGCTTGAGCGCCTTGCTGGTCGCTCCTTCTATTGCTTCTTAGATGGCTACTCATGTTATTTTCAGGTACCACCGTCAAGAGAAGACGACATTTACTTTCCCCTTTGGCACTTTCGTATATCGCAGAATGCCTTTTGGGTTATGTAACGCACCTGGGACATTCCAATGGTGTATGGTGAGCATATTTTCTAAGTATGTAGAGCACTTCATTGAGGTATTCATGGATGATTTCACTGTGCATGGAGATGATTTTGATACTTGCTTGCATCATTTGTCACTTGTGCTTAGATGTTGTGTAAACACTAACTTAGTTCTCAATTTTGAAAAGTGTCATTTCATGGTTGAGAAAGGTATTGTCTTGGGTCATATTGTGTCTAGCAGGGGTCTTGAGGTGGATAAGGCAAAGATTGATGTCATTCAATCTCTGCCCTACCCCACCAATGTGCGTGAGATTCGCTCCTTTTTAGGCCATGCGGGGTTGTATCGCTGGTTTAGTAAGGATTTTTCTAAGATTTCTGCACCTCTTTGTGACTTACTCAAGAAAGAAGTAATTTATGATTTTGATGACAGGTGTAGAGTAGCCTTTGATGAGCTCAAAGGTCACCTGACAACCGCCCCTATAATCCAAGCGCCCATATGGTCACAACCTTTGAGATTATGTGCGATGCTAGTGATCATTCATTGGGTGCTGTCTTGGGACAAAAGGAAGGAATGAGCTCTCATGTCATCTACTATGCTTCCATGACTCTGAATGGAGCACAAAGGAACTACTCTACCACAGAGAAAGAGCTTCTGGCCGTGGTCTTTAGACTGGAGAAGTTTCGCTCCTATCTCCTATGAGCTAAGGTAATTGTCTTCACTGATCACGCTGCTCTTCTCTATTTATTGACTAAAAAGAAGCAAAGCCTAGATTGATTCGATGGATCTAACTCTTAAGCGATTTTGATATTAAAATCAAAGATAAGAAAGGTGCAAAGAACTTAGTGGCAGACCACCTCAGTAGACAAGTCCCAGGGGAAGACAAATCGGACGATCAAAGACCCAGCCATGGTGAGTTCCCTGATGACACCCTTTTTGAATTAACCAATGTTTCATGTCTGCAGCAACAGGGTGCAGGGGCCGCCATAATACAGGCAGCGGCCGCCGCCTGCTTTAATCTGTACGCAGCGGCCGCCGCTTGTTGATAAAGCATCCCACTATAATCTAAATGCAAAGGTGAGCACCGATGCTTCTGAACTATTGATGGGTGTCCATACCACTCGACCCTGGTTCGCCAATATGGTGAATTTCTTAGTCACTGGAGAATTTCCACCCAACTTCAAAAAGGCTCAAAAGGACAAGGTACGTCATGATTCTCTCTTCTATGTTTTGGATGACCTCTACCTCTGGAAACATTGTGCTGATCAGGTGATTAGGAGGTGTCTCCCAGACAATGAAGTATAATATGTCCTTTCTTTTTGTCATGCTCATGAATGTGGAGGCCACTTTGGTCCTCAAAAGACTACTAGGAAAGTTTTAGAAGCAGGTTTCTTTTGGCCTCACTTGTTTAGGGATGCTAATGGTTTGTGCAAATCTTGTGATAGATGTCAAAGGATTCGGAACATCTCTGCTAGAAATGAAATGCCACAAACTAAGATCATATTCTGTGAAATTTTTTATGTTTGGGGTATTGATTTTATGGGTCCTTTTCCTAGTTCTTTTGGGAATATCTATATTTTGCTTGCAGTGGATTATGTCTCCAAGTGGGTGGAGACAAAAGCCACCAGAACTGATGATTCCAGAGTGGTTGCAGATTTCCTAAAGGACACGATCTTCGCGAGATTTGGGGTGTCGACGGCTCTGATTAGTGATAGAGGGAGACATTTCTGCAATAGGACTGTTAGTGCTCTATTAAGGAAATATCATGTCACGCATAGAGTGTCTACCTCTTACCATCCTTAGACCAATGGTCAAGCGGAGATATCTAATCGGGAAATTAAGACTATTTTGGAGAAAACAGCGGCACCTAACATAAAGGATTGGAGTTTGAGACTGAATGATGTTGTATGGGCCTATCGGACAGCCTATAAGACACCCATTGGCATGTCCCCTTACCGATTGGTCTTTGGAAAGGGATGTCATCTCCCTGTGGAACTTTGGCATAACGCATACGGGGTTGTAAGGAATTGCAATATGAGGATGAATGAAGTGGGTGAGTTCAGGAAGCTTCCATTGCAAGAACTAGAGGAATTGCGCTTGGATGCCTATGACAATGCATTGATTTATAAGGAGAAAATAAGGGCTTGGCATTACAAGCATATTCTTAGGAAGGAGCTTAAGATAGGAGATAAGGTTCTCTTGTATCAATCGCGCTTGAAACTCTTCCCTGGAAAGCATAGGTCAAGGTGGGAAGGAACCTACACAATCTCAAAGATATTTCCTCATGGAGAAATTGAACTCTATGACCCTAAGTCTCATGAGCTCTTTAAGGTCAACGGTCATAGAGTAAAGCCATAGTTTGAGAATGTTCCTCCAACCAAAGAAGAGGAGTTGGTGCTTGCTAAGCCAACCGTTTAGGTCATCTAAGGACCATTATGTCAAGCCAACGACGTGAAACACAAGCGCTTCTCGGGAGGCAACCCGAGGTAAGTCTTTCTTTCTTTTTCGTTGAATTTTTTTTAGTAAGTTTTCATTCTGTTTTGCATTTATTTCTTTTTTATTTGGGTACTAACAAAACAGGAAAAGGGTGGAATTAGAGAGGACGACCACTCCTGCACAGTCCAGCGGCCGCCACACCCTCCTTTTCTGACCGTTTCCCTTTTGTTTGATTGTGAAAAAAAATAGAGATCATCCATATCACTAAAGGCAACCCTACCCATCCAAATCTAACAAAAGAGCGGTCACTTTCATCAACACTCCCCCATCAACCCTAACCTCCCATCACCATTCTCCCATCTTCTTCAACCATCATCCTCTCTACCACACCCTAAATTTCTTCAAATCAACACCCAAACCAACTTTAATCTCCCCATTTACACCACCCAAGCTTCACCCAACCCGTCATTGTTTAACCAGTGGCCATCTTTGTCCCCATCGAGCCATTTGTCCAAATCGGGACCGGATCTGTCCACCGTCGATGACAAAGGCGAAGGAGAAGTCGAAGAACGTTGCAGCGGCCACCCCATCTGTCCAGCGACCGCTGCCCCTCTGCCCACTGCCAACCATCAGTGCCGCGGCCGCCCCCTGATTGCAGCGGCCGCCGCATCCATCCTGCCGCCAGACTCGGTACGTGGTTGTGTTTTGGGGTTGATATTTGTGTTTGGGTGGTTGTTTTGTGCTCCATTATTTGGTGTGTTTGGTGACTTGAGTAAATTGTTTGATTGAGGATTGAGATTGAGTGCTATTATTGTGGTTGAGTGTTGATTGAGTATGGTGCGACAGTTGAGGAACTTACCTAGGGGTCAGAGGGAAGTCTGGGACGGATTTGAGGCGAAGAAGTTCGTGCAAACGAAATTCTTCAATGTCCTGATGTTGCATAGGTTGTGCATGTTAGTTTGTATGCAGCAGATGTTAACACATGCGGGCATAGGAAATTTCATCAATTTGAGCGCACCCACATATCCTGAGTTCGTCCGAGAGTTTCTGTCGAGATTAGTGGTGTCGGAGAATGAGACTATTAGTTTTCATCTGCTTGATCATGCGTACTCCCTCAAATTTGTTGAGTTAAGGGAGATATTTGGTATTATTGAGCCCACCGAGGATTGGGCCGAGCATGGGAACGACCAGATGACCCATGATTTTTGGTATGCAGCGACCAGTGAGGCCTTTGATGGACACAGAGGCGAGTATAACTACAAGTTTATCCATCCATGTCTGCGCCTGGTTCACAAAGTCCTAGCCATTGCTATCATTGGGCAGGGCGAGGTGATCAAGGTCCCTACTGCTGATTTGGCTTGGTTATGGTGCTTATCGCCCCAGTCAGCTATTATTCCTGATTGGGTTAATTTATTTTTGGAGAGCTGCAAGATAGTTGCAGTAAAGAGGATGGGGCGATATGGTCTGGGAGGCATGATCACTCTTATCGCCCAGCGTTTCATTGATCCAGCATAGGGCGGTGCTCGCATGTCTGGCGGGTTTACCTATACGGAGGATCAGCTGAGGCGATCCTATTTGTTGAAAGGCTCCTAGGAGACGGGTTTTGTCTGGAAGGCTGCACCTCAAGGGGTCCACTGATTGAGATTACCTAGGGCCCTCCCTTATGGTCCTACTGATGTTGCCTTCTACGTTGAAGGTGATGTGGAGGATGATGATAGGGGGTGGTGCACCCCGGCATATCATCCTATGCCTCACTATCATGGGGGTGGTGCTCAGTTTGTTGCATGTCCTTCTGTTGGGCCTAGTTCCTCTTATGTTGAGTCCACTTGGCATGAGGACATGTTCGCACAGATGCGCCAGCTTTTTATCCGCCAAGGCTCCTTTCAGTTCGAGCTCAGCGACTTGGGTCGCAATGTGAGGGATATGGCCTCTTCCATAGAGGATATGTGGAGGCAGCAGAAGTATTACTATAGCCTGGGGTGGCCCCAATTTTCGCCCTACCAGCCTCCACCTCAGTGAGCGGTTAGTTTCCTTTACCCTCACCTCGCGTATATTTGATTTAGTTTTGTTGTCTTTGATATTTCATTGAGGACAATGAAATGTTTTGTGGGGGAAGGGAATTTAGTGTATATAGTTGAATTTAGTATATATAGTGCATTTAGTTAGATCATATTTAAATTTCTGCACGCATTTTATGTTGAAGCATTCCATATTTACATTTGTTGTCAATTTATGCATTGAAAGAAAAAAAAATCAAAAATAAAAGAAGAAAAAACTTCATGCATTGCATACGTATGTGTTATTCAAACACCCATCTAGCTTACTTGTCCTCTAATTTATTTTCAGCATAATCATATAAACCCCATGGAGTTCTGGATGTGTTAGCCTTGTCTATATCCCTTGATTTTTCTTATAAAACATGGCATGGAAAATATAATTGAGCATGTATGATTGAGCTAAAGTATGATTGAAATCCTACAAGAAATGACCCTTGTGAGAATGTTTAGCCTTATTGGATTCATTTATAATCATCTTGCTTAAATGTGTGATTTACTCTCCTTATGTTGCTACCTCTTGATTTTGACTTCATTATCTATTGTCAAGACCGATGCACATGTTTGTTGCTTGCAGAGTTTATGTTTTTTTTGTTTTGCCTTTAGCTTTTTTGTGAGTTTTTGAGTGAAATAAGGTGGCAATGGTTGATACACTTAGTAACCGGGTCTACACATGACACCCATGGGTATGATTCGCGTAAAACGGTGTTGAAAACTATCCACTAAGAAAGGAAGCTTGATCATTGAATAACCGGGTTCATTCATGACACATATGTTTGCAACTCGTGTCAAAAGATATTCAAGTGGACTTCATTCAATTAAGTTGAGGTGTTCAATGATACCAAGACCGAAAAAAAAAGAATAAAAGGAAAAAAAATAAAAAGAAAACAAATAAAAAAAAAGAGAATTCTGAAGTTGATTTGCATATTCTCCTTATTGTTTTTCCGCACGTAATGGCATTTCGGTGGAGATTTGGTGATAGTGTTGTCAATGTCTATGAGCTTAGTGCATTTTGGATTGAGTTGAGAGTTGAACTTTAAAGCCCAAACACATGAGAGCACGAGTGAAACATATATTTTTGGTGAGATTGGATGATTTCTACTTCTAAGCTTTAATCACTTAAATACATGCTAGGATGTTTGTTTGCTTGGTTTGTGTTTGCACTTGCTATGATGTTGCTTTTTTATGAGGTTGGCACTTGAAGGGATTTCCTGTGGGGTACATTGATTCATGTTTACTCTATCATTGCTTGAGGACAATTGTGATTTGGAGTTTAATTGAATCTTATGATTATTTTGGAAGAGTTCGGATTCTGCACACAATTGTGATTATTTCGTAGAGTTGGATTCGAATGCCAAGGAAGGATGCAATGGTCGTGGATTGGACACAACGAGCAAGTGAAAGAGGACACAAAAGGAAGTTGTCCACGGCTGCTGCGGGTTCTGAAGTGGCCGCAGCATTCACAGGTGGCGACCGCTGCATACAAGCAGCGGCCGCAGCAAGCTCCCACATAGCGACACTTGGATTATACACAGACAGCGGCCGCTACATCTGTGCAGCAGCCGCCGCATGGGTCGTCAGCAATGATACGATGCATTTTACTTAATGAACAGTTATTCTATTATTTTTGGCCGAGTTTTAGTTTGAGGCACGACGATAACCTAGTTACAATTGAATTCATTTTACGTTCATCAGAAAATTAGAGAAATTGAGCGATGTCTTCCATGAGGAACTAAACTCGTTTGTTCTATCTACGATTTGAAGCTTTATTTGGATTGATTGTGAGTTTCTGAATCTGGTTCTTAATTCCTATATTGAATGTTTCAACTTCTTTGTGCTTATTGATTTATTGTTTTGTTTTATCTTGTCTGGCCAACTCGTTAGATCAATTCAATTGCTAGGGTTTTGTAGATTTCTGATTGCGAACCTTAATCTGAGTAGGAAACTTATCCCTTTAGGGCTGATTGAACTAACTGAATAGGTAGGAAGTTGGATGTGTTGTTAAATCCCTCTTTAGGGACTGCAAATACCTTGGTTAATCTCTGAACTTAAACCTATCGATTGGGTTAAATCCTTTTCTGAGGGACTGCTCATGAGATAAGGGTTTCTAGGACTGATTTGACTAGTAACTACATTAGGTCGGGACGAGGACATTCATAGGAAACTTAGAAGAACGAGAGGAAGTTACAATGATCGCTTCATCCGAATAAAGTGGATAATTGTAGGTATAACTACTTCTCACTATTGTCTAAAACCAAGTTCATTTACTTTTGCTTGCACCATTCCGCTTTGAGAAAAGGCTGATCATTTTACATTCTAAACCCCCCCCCCCTTTGGTTACTCAATAAGCATCCGAATCACACCTGAATAGGAAATTTCCCTGTGGGATCGACCTCTTGCTTATTACTATACTAGTTATAAGTTTGAGTTATATTTTGACAGGATCAATGACAGGTTTTCCTCCCGTCAAATTTGGTGTCGTTGCCGAGGTAACTTAATTATTCTTGTGTGTTTTTGTTGCTAATCTTGGTGTGGATCATCTTATGTGGTCCATACCCGTGCTACTAATCCATTTTTGCTATTGTTTGATTCAGAGATCGAAAAAACCCTTTTGCTTTAAGGCGAGGAACTCGCGATCGCTTTCACGAATCATCTTTTGATCAAGGAGAAAGCACTACAGAGATGGCTGACAACGCCAATCTTAGTCTGAGAGAGTTTACTGCTCCTGACTTGGCACAACAACCCCTGGCAATCCAATTTCCTGCACTCGGGGAAGGAGTGAATTTTGAGCTAAAATCTGGGGTAGTTCATCTGTTACCCAAGTTCCATGGGTTGAGTGGGGAAGATCCCCACAAGCATCTATCTTAATTTCATACTGTGGTGGTTGGAATGAAACATGAGAATGTCACTGAAGAACAAATCAAGCTGAGGGCCTTTCCTTTCTCTTTAAAGGATGAGGCAAATGAGTGGTTCTTCTATCTACCATGGAGTATATCTATTTGGGCTGAAATGAAGAGAACCTTTCTGGAGAGGTACTTTCCTGCAACCAAGCTTAACGCCTTGAAAAGGGCAATCAACAGCATTGAGCAGCAGATCACAGAGTTTTATCATTTTTAGATCCTCAATTTCTCCTCTCTCTCAACTCGTCTCTCTCGACCTGGAGCCTCTGCCGGAACATGTACATATCTCCTCCTCTTCTTTTTGCTTCCCCACCGGAACTCTTACCACCCATCATCTTCCCCCCGTTGGAAATCTCTATACTTGGGGACCCAGAGATGTCATCCGTTCCCTCTCTCTCGGAATAGACACCGAACTCGCCCACCGCAAAATCGTCATCACTGCACCTTTGCTTGTTGGCCTCGTTTTACACCTCTTTGCGTGGCCTTCTAGTTCCTTCTCTGACTACGCAACCACTGACTGCCTCTGAGGTAACACGTCTATCCTCTTTCCTCTTCAGGATTTGAAAATTGTGGATTCTCGGGTTTAGGGTCCGAATGGGTTTAGGGTTCGAAATCATCTATTGACTCCAGCTACTCGCTTGGCAAAAATTGATTTAGAAGCCAATAATTGAATACCAAAAATTAGATATAAACCAGAAGCCATAGCTCGAATGCCCAACAACCTATATAACATCAACCGATGTCTAGGGCAGCAACTACAAATCAGAAGAGAAAAATTGAATGAAAACCAGAAGCGAGAAATGGACAACAACTACAAATTAGAAGCAAAAAACTGAATGAAAATCAGAAGCGAGAAATCGACAGCAACTACAAAGTTTTAAATCAATTTTTGCGACAGCAAACTATGGGCGAAGGAGGGCAAAAAGGATAACAAAGGAGGCGATGGGTGACCTTCCACTCTCTCAAATTCTCTATTTTTCTTATCTATATGCAGGAGCTGTTTGATTACTAAAACACCATTTTTCTGCATATTTCTTTCTTCTCTTAAAATGCAGGAGTTGTTGGATATTTAAATTGCATTTTGTAGTTAAATTGTTCTAATGGAGGAGTATTCCATATACCTTATCTTCTCTTGGAGATATGTCAAGAGAAGATAAGTTAAGACACTTTTTTGCCATGAATTTCAAGACTTTCAAATTCAGGCCTATGTTACCATTTTTTTCTATCACTTTCAAGTGGTCATCGTTCCTAGCTTTGTTGCTTATTCTTTTAGTATTTTTCTGACGGTCTAATAAGATTTATTCTACATGCAGTATTTAATTTGGAGAAGACATTTAAAACAACTTATACTCTTCTTGTGCTTCACATGTGGCTATGCTTACGCCGCTTATGTCAATCAAAGCTTGGTTAGGGTGTTGTTTGGATGTGAGGACTTCAAGCAGTTGAATTGGTGTGCATTTGTGCTGGAAAGTTTAATAGATTCACATAGATGCTGGGAGAAGAACAAAAACAGTCAGTTCAGAGGTCCTATCCTCTTTCTCATTGTGAGTATTTATTTTTACCATTACCTTTTTTTACTTCCGTTTGCCTTTTAATATCGCCTTTTCAATAATTTAAACTCATACCATGTTGTGCAATTGTATCATACGATTGTGCTGTTATAATATCATGATGTGTATATTTAATAATATGATGTGCAGGGATAATTCCATTTTATGGCAATACATATGCGCGTATTATTTAATATGTAATTTACATTTTATGTACAATACATTACATTTTTTTGTTATTTTGCTTCTGATCTTGTTCTGGTTTTTTTTTGTGTTTGTGCTTGTGTGTTAGCTGTTATATATTGATAGGGTGAAGCTGTTCTCAAGTACCGTGTTCAGGAGAGTAACTCGATCTTTCCCTATTTTTATTGGGTTGACATCATCCATGCTTCGTCAGCGCGAGATGGATAATATTGCAAGTGGAGGGTTTGGTTATGGTTTAATTCAGGGTCAATAATCGGTTCCTACATACCAATTCACTCCCCCTCGTGCTGCACCTACAACTCCTTCCCAGGACAAGCCACCTGTTCCTGAAAAAGAATCATCTCCACTTGAGGTTTTCTTTATAGATTATATTTAAGTAATTTTTTGCAGTATGTAGTTTTTCTATGTTTCCATTTGATTGTGTGTCTCTGTGTGTGGTTTTGTGATGTTATCTGTAGGCTTTTATACAATGCTTTGCTCAAAAGACTTTTACACTTGCTTCTTCTATATCTGAATTTGCCGAATTTGCTAGTAAATTTCCATCTGAGTTGTAAGAGAATGAGAAGGGTAAAGTGCTTAGTGAAGCTGCAAATAAGCTTTTTGGGTTGGAGCGTGAGCCTGATAAGGGTGGCTTGGGCCAGAATAAGCTCCCCAGGTTGTGTGATTGCTCATTTGATCCATTCTTTCCCTATAAAATACGACTTAAACGATCTGCGATCAGGTTCTCTGCACCCTTTTTGTCCCTGATTGCGATGTCAAACTCACTCAAAAGAAAGATCCATCTTATTAGTCTTGGCTTGGCCTCCTTCTTCATTAAAAGGTAACGAAGTGCTACATGGTCAGTATAAACAATAACTTTTGTACCAAGCAAGTAAGATCTCAATTTCTCAAGGGCAAAAACTATAGCAAGAAGCTCCTTTTCCGTGGTTGAGTAGTTTCTTTGCGCTCCATTCAAAGTCATAGAAGCATAGTATATCACATGACAGCTCTTTCCTTCTTTTTATCCGAGCACGCCTCCCACAACATAGTCACTAGCGTCACACATCAATTCGAAAGGCTTGGACCAATTTGGCGCTTGTATTATTGGTGCACTGGTAAGACAAGTCTTCAGCTCATCAAACGCCATCCTGCACTTCTCATTGAATGCAAATGTGACCTCGTTCTTCAGCATCTCACCCAAGGGTGAGGTGATCTTTGAGAAATCGTTGATGAACCTGTTGTAAACTCCTACATGGCCCAAAGAGGAACGCACTCCATGCACATTAGTAGGATAAGGCAAGGATTGTATGATGTCAACCTTTGCCTTATCAACCTCAATCCCTTTATGGGAGACAATGTGACCTAAAACAATGTCTTGCTCAACCATAAAGTGACACTTTTCCGAGTTAAGCACTAGGTTAGTGTCAACACACCTTCTAAGCACAAGCACTAAATGGGTTAAACAAGCATCAAAACTATCACCATGTACTGTGAAATCGTCCATAAAAACTTCTATGAAATGCTCTATCTATTCAGAAAAGATACTCACCATGCACCGCTGATTAGTGAATAGTAAACAATAATATGGATGACCAGCAAGCCTTTCAAGCATTTGATCAATGAATAGTAAGGGAAAATGATCTTTTCGAGTTACCGTATTCAGTTTGTGATAATCGATGCAAACTCTCGAGCCTGATTCTACTCTGGTAGGGACCAACTCACCTTCTTGGTTTTCTACCACCGTTATACCTCCCTACTTTGGCACCACCTGCATTGGACTAACCCATTGACTATCAAAAATGGGATAGATCATACCTGCCTAAAGGAGTTTCAGGACCTCCTTCTTCACTATGTCCATCATAGGTGGGTTGAGTCTCCATTGAGGCTGCCTGGAAGGTTTGGCTCCCTCTTTTAACAAGATCTTGTGCATGCAAGTAGCCGGGCTGATTCCTCTTATATCCGCAATGGTCCATCCCATAGCGGTCTTGTGTTCTTTGAGTACAGCCACCCATCGATCTTCTTGTTCCTCAGTGAGCTTGTTAGAGATGATAACAGGCAAGGTGTCACATTCTCCCAAAAATGCATACTTTAAATGCTCAAGCAATGGCTTAAGCTCGACAACAGGTGCCTGCACTACAGAAGGTAAAAGCTTCTCGCTTGGAGTGGGGAGTGCTACAAAGGCACCTGCATGTGAGTTAATAGGAAGGGAAGACAAATCCTTTATGGTCTCCTGTAGGTTAGTAGAAAGAGCATAATTCAATGAAAACTCCTCAATAGGAGCTTCTAAAGCTACATGCAAATAATCTACACAACTTATATCAAAAGTATCATGCGTACAAGTATCAATGGTATCCACAAAGTAAAAGGAAGGATCGTCAGAACGGAATTTTATCACATCATATATATTGTATTCAACCTTCTCACCATCAAATTCCATAGTCAAAGAGCTTGAATACACATCGATTTTTGTCCTATCTATCTTTAAAAAGGGCCTTCCTAGAAGGACAGGGGCTTCTTTCTTAGCATGCTCCATGTCTAGGACAAAGAAATCGGAAGGAAAGATCAAGTTGTCAACCATGACTAAGACATCCTCTACTATGCCTCTAGGATAAGCATTTGAGCGGTCCGCTAGTCGGATCACCACTCTAGTTTCATGGAAAGGGCCTAGGCCTAATGATTCATAAAGAGAATAAGGTAAAACATTAATAGATGCACCTAATTAGTCTAATAAGGCTTTATCAAACTTAGTCTCACCTATCACACATGGGATTGTGAACATGCCAGGGTCACGACATTTCTTAGGCATACGCTTTTGAAACACAGCAGAAACATGTTCACTTACCTTAATCGTTTGTTTTCCCTTCATCTTTTGATTCCTCTTTATGGTGAAAAGTTCCATAAAAAATTTAGCATAATGAGTAATACTTTTAATCAATTTGAGTAAAGGGATATTTACCTCGCACTTACTAAATGTCTTAAAGATCTCTTTGTCATTCTAAGGCCTCCTTGTGTCTCTAAGAGCCTCATGAAATGGAGGGATATGCTTGTAAGATTTGAGAGGTAGAAACTCAGGTCGCACATATGTGTTCGAGGTGTCATCAGGAGCTGGGCCACGGGGCGGCCTGGGCGATTCATATATATATATATATATATATATATATATATATATAGATTGACTCCGGTAAAAACCTCAAATTGTGGTAAAAATCCGTGAGGACTACTTTATATCTTGGTTTTTTGAAACCCGTGCTAAAAACCTCAATCACACGGTGACTTTACAACTCGGTTCAACCTAAAAAACGTGCTAAAAACTCCAGTTTTAAAATAACACATGACTTTATAGTTCTGTCAAACCGAAAAATCGTGTTAAAAAGCTAATGTTTTAAAATTACATAGTGACTTTATAGCTCGGTTTTATTCAAAACCGGGCTAAAATTTATGACTTTATAGATCGGTTCTATTCATAACCGGGCTATAAAGCAAGTGAACCGGGCTAAAAAGCCGGTCCTCACAGGTTTCTACCGCAATTTTGGTTTTCACCGGAGCGCATCCCTATATATATATATATATATATATATATATATATATATATATATATATATATATATAGTATGGATCATTTGTACACAAGCCTTATTGTGTACCTTGTGCACAAATATGGACCTTTGATTTAAATTGAATAGAGGGTCGAGATGGTGACACGTGTCCCGTTTTTTTTTTTAAAAAAAAAAAAACTAAAAAACATATCCATCACTCATAGGTTGAGCGTGAGCGCGTGATTACTGGGAATTAAAAACCTAAACCCCTGGCTAATCTTCTTGTACATGTGGAACAAGGAAGGTGAAGCGGAGGCGATAGGGCGATAAGGGCGAGAGCGGCGGCGAGGTCGGCAACGACGAGAGCGGAGGCGATTAGTAGCCGGCGGCGAAGCGAGCCAAAGCGAACCCAGGTGGCGAGTCCAGATGGTCTTCTCCAAACCCCTTCCTATGAACCCAACGACGAGAGCGGAGGCGATTAGTAGCCGGAGGTGAAGCGAGCCAAAGTGTGGAGCCAAAGCGAACCCAGGTGGCGAGTCCATATGGTCTTCTCCAAACCCCTTCCTATGAACCCAATTTCAAGAGGCTAGCTAATGCGGTCTCCCAAATCCTCCACACCCACCAAAATTGGGACCAAATTCTCCCTACCGACCTCGCCCGGGAGTCCATCGACGCCTCGAAAATCACTGCTCTGGTCTTCGATCGTATCCCCGTGACCCCAAATTGGGGATAAAGTTCTTCGATTGGGTTCTTCGCAACAAGTACTGGTCTTCCCTTGACAGGTATGGGTACTCGTCTTTTCTGAAGCTTCTCGCTAGGAATAAGGCCTTTTGGGAAGCCGATGATGTGTTAAATTTGTTCAAATCGGAAGGGCTTTTGTATTATATAATGTTCTTATTGATGGGTATTGCAGGAAAGGGCATATTGTAAATGCCATTGAGATTCTTAAGTCGATGAAAGCGGAAGGGTTTTTGCCTACTGTTGAGACTTTGGTGCTCTAATCAATGGGAACCGTAAACAAGGGAATTTTGAGGCAGTTGATGAGCTTTTGGCAGAAATGAATGCGAGAGGTTTAAGGGTTAATGTTAAGATTTATAATAATGTGATTGATTCTAGGTTTAATCATCATAGTACAGTTGATCCATTAGCAATACTAAAGGAGATGGATAGAAATGAATGTGACCATGATATCGTAACATTTAACAATTTCATAAAGATTATTCATTATAATATAATTATTATTCGGTGAATTTCTAAAGATTATTCATTACAATTGTCATTTTTTAGGGAAATCTGAGATGTTTGATTTTATTTGTTACACATGAAACATTATTCGGGGATACCGGCATTATTCGATGAATTTCTAATGATTATTCGTTTATAAAAGACATTTTTTTATCGCAAAACATGAACTATGAGATTATTCGGTGAAATACGAAGCATTATTCGGTAAAATATGAAGTATTATTCGTATAAATCGTAAGTATTGTTTATGGAATTGAGGTTCTTACATCTAAATTTGATGGAAAGAAAACACAAAACATTATTCGGTAGCAAGTAACAAATTATTCAGTGGAATTGGTAAATTTTTATATGAACCGGATGGAAAAAAAATAACATAACATTATTCGATATCATGTGAAACATTATTCGGTTAAATTTACAAATTTTAATAACAAACGAAATCAGGTGGTCCCTCCAACAAACCACTCATATTTCTCATAAAATATTAAAACAATAACATAACATTATTCGGTATCATGTGAAACATTATTCGGTTAAATTTACAAATTTTAATAACAAACGCAATCAGGTGGTCTCTTAAACAAATCACTCAATTTCTCACAAAATATTAAAAAAATAGCTTTAAAAAAAGAAAGAGCAGCTTACAAAAAAAAAGAATTGGGAATGTGTTTACACGCACCAAAGGAAAGGAGTTGGAGGTTTTTTTGGCACATGGGTCCCACCATATTAAAAAGAAAAAAAATAAAAATCTCTTTTAATCACGGCCTTCCATCTTCTTTCAATCAAAGGCCCAGATTTGTACACAAGGTACACTTTAAGGGATGTGTACACTTGAACCACACCCTATATATATATATAGGCAAAGGTTCAAATGTAAAATTGCCTTAAGGTGTAAAATGCTTAAGGTGTAAAATTCTCTTAATGGGCCTAATTTTTGTAAGTAAATTGTTAATGGGACTAATTTATAAGTAAATGGGCCTAATTTAATTAGTAAAAATGTCAACCCCATTTGGCCCCCCTTGCCCATGCGTGTGCCCCCCTCCCCTGTGCCCCCCCTTCGGGGCTAGTTTGTTTGTTTTTTCTTAAATATGTGTGTGTATATATAGATATATATATATATATATATATATATATATATATATATTTTCGTGGCAGCATTTTTTTGTGCAAATATAACTTAATGTTGTGCACATATAACATTATGTTGTGCAAATATAAATATATGTTGTGCGCATATAACAATGTCCATGTCAGCACTCTCGTATCAACATTTTTCGTGCCAGCACTTTTAGCGTCAGTACTTTCTGTTGTGCAAATATAACTTGATGTTGTGCACATATAACATTATGTTCTGCAAATATAACTTTATGTTGTGCAAACATAATAATTCTTTATCGGTAAATAGGTAAATGAGCCTATTTCAATTATAAAAAAAATTTACTTTTTATAATTAAAATAGGCCTAATTTAAGGGTAAATAATAAAGTGATGTGCATGTTCATGAATAAGATTATGAAGTGCAATAATAAAATAATAAAGTGCATAAATAAGATGATAAAGTGCACATGTAATATTATGGTGTGCAAATATAACATTATGTTGTGCAAATATAACATTATGTTGTGCATATATAATAGGCTTTCAAATTAAAGTGCATAATAAGATTAAAATGTGCAAATATAATGTTATGTTTTACAAATATAATGTTATGTTTTACAAATATAACATTATGGTGTGCATATATAATAGGCTTTTAAATTAAAGTGCATCAATAAGATTAAAATGTGCATAATTAAGGTTAAAAAGTGCATAACTAAGATTATGATGTGCATGATTAGCATTTTGCGATTGTTGCGCTCTTGTCTATTATGTAACCTATGTGGGATTTGAACCCACATCTTTGTGTAAACGCACATTTCTCTACCAATTGAGCTAATAGGCTAAATTATGATTTTCATGCTAAAATAGAAGAACCTAATCGACCTAAAGCATATCGCAATAAAATTCTAAAATCCAATTAGCTCATGATTCACAAACAATTTGACAACATTCAACATATTACTCAAAGCAACCATAAATGGTTCCAACTAGACAGTAAGATCAAATAAAAAAGATTAGCTAGGTTGTTAACCTCTCCCTATAAGTCTACAAAGAAACAAAAGACACCAATAAGTGAACACAAGTAAGATACCTTTAGGTGATTGCAATTAAAGATTTTTGATATATGTTTAAGAATTTCATGATCACTAGACCCTTTAGGTGATTGCAATTAAAGATTTTTGATTCATGAATTAATTAGTTTATAATTGCATAAAAAAGATGCAAGATGTTTAATTGCGAAGAAAACCCTATGAAGCAGAGCAGAAAGGATTAACCTGAAGTAAGTGGAGAAACGGTATGCAATTGGGCGATGGAAGACCGAATCTCCAAAGAGAGACGAGCGTCGTCCTCGGAAAGAGGGTGATTCAGCGGATACTTGTCATAGTAAGAAGCAAGAAAAGCTCTAGTTATAGGCACCAAACCCTCAGTTGACGCCATTTTTCCTACTCTTGAATCTTCTTCAGTAGAAAGAGGAAAATCCGAATTCGATAATTCCAAATTCCTACTGCTACAGATACTCCAATTTGACCGTGATCAGCAATTAATTGAAGTTCAAGTAAGACATAACCAGATCCAATTCCAAGAGAGGGTAAACTGAAAATTGGATCTCAAATGCAATTCAATTGAAATAGATAAGCACTGCGTTCACAAACTTGTACAATTTAACTCTCTGTATCAGTCTGTGTGTTGCTGATAATCTATTAGTTACAGAACCATATCATGATACCAAAGTATTTGATTGTTTTGGAGAAGCTTTATACATAATCTACACCAAAAAAAGGATATTTAATCATTAATGAGCGAATTCAAGCTACCTAATTACCTTATTCATATCGCATTTAAGTGCAGTCCCAGCTTGAATCATTGTGAAATATTTTCAATTGTACATTTTATTTGAAGAGCAGCTCTAACTATATCTCCCCTTGTGATAATCCCCACCTAAAAGTAAATATATTAACAACAAGTGAAAGCAGAGAAAGCCGCCAATTAAATAAAATGCTTAACAAAAAAAGGCATTGTTTTTCATATCAGCTCCCCATTAGCATCTACCACATGAAGTCGACAGTATCGAGGCTCAAGAAACAATCTGATATCAAGATGAACCACCAAAAGAAATTGAATCACTTGGAGATGACAATAAAATTCCAAAACATGTTTCATAAGCGCATCAAGAATTTGTTGTTTGGTATCAATATAAGTCTAGCAATGAGTGACAACTGTTGTAAAGCCACAACTGATCTCAGGGCTGAACTAAGATTCAATGAACTGCACTATATGATAAAGATATTGTATAGAACTATATAACTGGGGAGAGAAAGACCCAAGTGCAAAGAATGAACCTTGTAGCATCCTCCAAATTTGTGGTCTCACGTACAACAACAGGAGCCTGGGTCATCACTTCAGCAACAAGTTTCCCATTTGTTTTTGTAAGAAAACTCTGGAGCTCATTAAATACCTAGCATTTCAGCAATAAACTAAAGTGTAAACATTTACGTAAATAACAGCAAAGCTATAGTGCTATTAAAAAAAATACTAAGTACATTACTGCCACATACTTTCCAAGTGCTATCAGCTTCAGGAAACATGCATGTCTCTGTCCTTCCACTACCTGAATAAATTTGGTCAAACACAGATTAATCAAAAAAGGTCAAAGTTAAGGAAGACCTAAACTACAAAATTGCAGCAGTTATGTAACATATTAATCTAGATTATGAGATTCAATATATGGTAGTGAATACAAGCAAATGGTACTGATATCAAAGATCTGAAAGAATTTCAAAGCACTCTATCACATGTAACACACAACTTAAAGAAGTAAACACTTAGGGACAAGACACAAACACCTTGGACTACAAAGACCTCCTATGGGATTAAACTTGTAATTTCCTATATCATATTATTACCTTCACTTAATTGCAATGAAGCTAGCCAATCAGATCATAAAGAGAAGACTCAATAGTATCCAAGCAACAGATGCAGCAGAAGTACAGCAATCGTTAGCACAAACCTTCTTCTTCTTGACAGGTTTGAGGATCTTAATGACACAATTGTCGCTGTTAGTGATATGAACTCCCTCAAACACCTCATTGTACTTCCCCTTTCCGACCTTCCTCACCACCTCATAGTCATCTTGTTGCCTGCAACAACACAGGAGGCGAATCAAATGGCAAGAAAGCGATTCATTTCTGAACATGAACAAGGATCCAATAAATTATCAACTAAAGATCAAATGTGCAATGTGAGTTGTAGATTCAGGATATCAGATTCAGATCATAAATTCATGAAATCAAAATCCATACAATCTGAGAGTTGAGGAAGAAAAGGAAGAACAAACCTAGCACTAGGAACCCTCCGGGTAAGCTGAGGCTGGAGCTCAAGAGGAAGGCCAAGAAAGCCATTGAAGCGGTCGAAGGTGATGTGAGACAGGTGCATCACCTCTGTTTAAAACCCTAGAAATTGGGGATTTTGGTTTTCAGTCCGATCCAAGCAATTCGAGGATGAAGAAACCGAAGATCAACAAGAATTAATCTAACGTGAAAGCTAATTGCAGGCCGTGGGAGCGGATGGAGAGAGAGGGGGAGAGGATACTTACCTTTTGCTGCCATGGGAGCGGATGGAAGAGAACGGAGAACACAAAGGGTGAAGACGATGGGGGTTGGTTCAACTAATTAGCTTTTTTAAGCCGGTTCAGGCCGGTTCATTTTTTCAATGAGACCCGTGCCTATTATCTACTAAAAGACAAAATTTTACACTCTAAGAAATTTTACACCCTATAACAATTTTACACCTAACACTTCCATATATATATATATATATATATATATATATATATATATATATGGTCGGGTTCGGGTGAGATGCACATTACCGGTAAGAAGGAAAGAAGCAATTTGATTGGTGTATATAAATAAAAATAATCCAATAAAATAGGGGTGTTGCTATATACACCGCAAAGGATTGCACGTCCTTAACAACGTTCTTGCACGTCGTTAAGGACGTGCAATACTTGCACGTTGTTAAGGACGTGCAAACCCTAGTAGGGTTTTAGGGTTTAGGGTGTAGGATTTCCGAGGGTTTTGTAATATTAATTGATAAAATTGAAGTGTTAGCTAGTGGAGTTGAAGGATTTCGGGTAAAATTAAATAGAAAACAATATTTGTTAAGGTTTTCATTCGGATAATATGCGAATAACGTTACAAGGAACGGAAAAAAAAAGTTTACATTCATAATTTTAATAAACTTGTGGAATAAAATCTAGGAAAATAGTAAAGGGCGGCCGGACTCGACACGCAAGGCTCGAAATCTCTCAAACTGAGCTTGAAACGGAGCATCCCATCCTTCGACGCTCGGATGATGATGTGCGACCCATTCTGGCGGAGGCGGCGGAATAGGAGCGTTACGACGCAACCAGATCTATGAGAACGAAAAATTAGAGTTAGAGTATTGACATATATATGAAAAGCAAGAA
The DNA here is from genome assembly GCA_963922045.1 of Persicaria maculosa. NCBI lineage: Eukaryota > Viridiplantae > Streptophyta > Magnoliopsida > Caryophyllales > Polygonaceae > Persicaria > Persicaria maculosa. The sequence continues at coordinate 3,181,370 of OY998269.1, read as the reverse complement.
TAGGTAATAAAAGAAGACATTTGAAGTCGTACCGCGGCAAAATGGTCTTGGTTTCCGATGCAGGCTACACCAAAGGTTGCTGATTGAGGGTTGTTAGCAGGTGTCGGCGAGGTCATGGGAAGACATGTGAACGGATGATGCCAAGCTAGGACGACGAGAGGAATCTGATATACCGTTGCAAATACTAAACCCATAATTGGTAGCTCTATCCACCGTCTCCTATCACCATGCACAGCTCCCGCCCATCTCTGGTAGTCGACGAACTGCTGGAATTGGTACCCTCCCGTATAACAACCGGCGTACAGATCGGCGTGATCCTCCAAGTGATTGCATAGTAACGTTTTGAGTTCCGGGAAAGCAGTCTCGCCGATCGGTGATGTCAAAGCCGCCAAAGCACGGTAGCCACAATGACCATCTCCAACAGTGTCCCTCACCGTCTCAATATGACCGAGCATAAAGGGATCAACGTTGTTTCGACCCCAGTTGAACCCTCCGAACACATCATCACGTCCACGTCGAGCTGAGGTCGCTTGTGGACGATGCCGAGCAGCACGTCGAGCAGCACGCGCTTCTTCTCTCTCAAACCTTTCCCTTACCTCCTCGTATGGCAACGGGTTGGTTCTGCAGGCATTCCTCGACCCCCGAGGCCTCCCCTTCCTTCGGACGCTTGCTGATGAGGGTGGGTGCAGCTCATCCTCGCATAAATCGTTGGAAGCCATATATGAAGATGACAGCTCATACGGCAGTGGGGTGTCGTCGATGTCAGTCCATGACAAATCCATCCAGAACGGGTGGATGTCCTCGGCGGGTATCGGAGTACCGGAGTTGACGTATTCCTGAATCTCATGGACACATGGGATCCCGTAACAAACCCTCCAATGTCGGTCCGTGCATACCGGAGGAACCTTTTGGTCCACGACGTACTGCCACATCTTGTACAGATAATCGAAGCACTTTTTGGAGATTAAAGTCTTTACCTCATCGAAAAGGTTGACTTTATACGCCGCTGTTGGCCATTTGAAGCGGTCGATCTCCAAAGCAGTTTGCAGCTCATGCAGTTGACAATCGTTGACTCTATGGATTGCATCGATCATGATGCGAAAGTCACCAGTCGATGAGTGAAGTGCCTCCTTCAGAACCTTGTGTTGACCCTCAACCCTATTTGTCGTACGGGTGCCGAGATGGAAGACATTATCTACGTAGCATCGTACGATGCTCCTGCTGTGTGGAAGCCACACCGCCTCTAAATACGCCACCACACCTGGGAATGGGTGCCATGCAGCGTGTAGCGCCCGACGACGTCGGTTGAATGATTCCTCCGACCTCAATTCGAACAGCCCCCAACAGTTGCCCTTAAAGATGCCAGCGTGGTTTAAATTCTTCGTGATCTTCAGAGCAGCTTCCTCGCATTTTCTCATCACGTGCAACCAGCAAAGGAGATGCTGGACGTCGGGGAAGACAACATTCAGCGCCGCCATGAGACCTAGCTCCCGATCAGTCATGATAGCTTGAGGCTGAACCGTCCCAAGCAAGTTCTGAAGCTGACGCAACACCCAGGCGTATGTGTCTTCGTTCTCTTTCGACATGAAGGCATAGGCGATGCAGTAAGTATTGCCTGAGGGTGTGAACCCGACCACTTCGCACAATGGAATCCCATATCTGCAAGTGTAAATGTGTTACATGTAAAATATTTTATAATGGGCTATATGTGCAATAATGTAATCGTTATTAAATAAGTTACGCAATTGTTTTGTACGTGCTGTCCATTACGATGACGTAATGGAACCTTCGGAGAAGCCGGATCCCGTCGGGATGCGCCAGGAAGAGGTCGCTCAAGACGTTGTCGTCATCCGGATGTCGTCTGAATTCGTAGTAGTACCCTCTTTCCCGCAGATGGTGCAAGGTATCCTGGGTCATCGTCCGACTACCTCTTTCTTCGGCGACCATCATGGTGAGCGTGTTGGTAAGGCTCTTCCTTGATGTGACGCTGGTCTCATCCAACTGCCTCAATCCGTACCCAATGGATTTTGGAGGAGTGCCAATTTCCTTCATCCACCTGGCCATCTTCTTTTCCCCCTCTGTCATCTGTCCGGCGATGGCGTGACCCTTCAAGATCGTTGGAAGCCCATGGTTATGAACACCTTGGGTTACCGTCATAACCCAGTGACCCGGCGGAGCTTCGTGTCCGTGTAGAGAGAATGGACAACCGTTTATCTTCGACTGCGTGCTTCGGAGCTTCCGCCCGCGTGGTCGGTACTCCCCATACTACTCGCAAGCAAGACAAACCCCGCCTGGACGATTCGACGCCCCCGTCCAAGACCGCTTGATTACTAAAATCATGCAGTGTCTCCGACCCAAGTCCTTGAAATGCGTAACCATTTCCTCACGGTCATTCCAAACCCTTGGGTCCGAGAACTCAGGTGTAAAGTCTCGAAACTGTATTAACATTAGTGGAATATGAACAAAACGGAAGGAATACGCAATATATTCACTATACGAAACGTATCCGTACCTCGGAAACTTGGAGACGAGGATTGCTTTGCGGTTCGGCCATAACGATTCTAACGGTGAATGAATATATCGACACAAGTCGGACTTTGTTTTGGAGTACGGAATCAAGCTGTCTCCCTTTGCTTCAAATAGGCACTGCTGCGTCAATTGTAAGCAGAAATGCACGTCCTTAAGGACGTGCTAGGGTTTAGGGTTTGGGTTTAGGGTTAGGTAGGGTTCGGAACAATGAACGTCGTTGAGGACGTGCAATTTTCCAAACCCTACCGTAACACTAAACCCTAGCCAAACCCTAAACCCTAACAACCCTAGCCAAACCCTAAACCCTAACTAACCTAACTCGAGATATTAACGTTTTCGTTTTGGTTCTTGATGTTTACGTTTTCGTTCTTTATGTTATCGGGCAACCTTATCATATTAACATTTTCGTTTTCGTTTTCGTTCTTGATGTTTACGCTTAATATGACTCGGAAGAAATGAGAAGAGTCTACTCGAGATAGGAATATAGAGATAGATACAAAATCCGTATTATAAAAGTATAATAACATAAAAGTATAATAATATAAAAGTATAATATAGAGATAAATACTGCAAAAGTACAAAAAAAATCATTGTCCAGGTGGGTTGCTGACAGCCTGATGCAGAATACCCGTCACCTCGTCTAATAGCTCCTCAAGGCGAGGATCCGTAGACAGGGCCCTCCAATAGCCCGTCCGTAAGAACGTGCAATTTGCACGTCCTTAAGGACGTGCAAGCCCGTCCCTGGGGACGTGCAAGCACGTTTTTTTAAAAAAATAAAAACGTGCTTGCACGTCCGGGCACGGGTGGTTGCATAATACCTTGCACGTCCTTAAGGACGTGGTGGGGATTTGCGGTGTATATAGCCGGAACGTAAAATAGTCAATCCGGCCTTCTCACTCGCGGCAATTTCCCGCTCCCAAGTCCACCAGTCGCACCCCCTTCCCTGCTTTGTGAGTGGGATACACGCACTTGCAATGAAAATTTTGAAAAATGACGCTACAGGGCCGTGTCGAACTTTGGGAGGTTATGCTCAAATTAATGAATTTTTTTTTCAGAATATTCATAAAATCAAAAATAATTGTAGAAGTATTCAAGGTTTGAAACATTTTGTCAAAATGTTCAAAACTGTCAGTTGCGCCAGAAAACCGCGGTTTCAACCCGCGGTTTTCTTGGAATCTCTGCAAATGCAGAGAACATCTGAAAAAAAAAAGGAATATAGGTGAACCGCGGTTTCAAACCGCGGTTCTACCTTTTTTTTATTTTTTTTTTAAATGAAAATGCATAAACCGCGTGATCAAACCGCGGTTTATGTGGTAGTTGCTGGTCAACGAAAACATTAAATGAAACGCGGTTTGGATGTGCGGTTTTCATCATGAAAACCGCGTTTTGAAGCCGCGGGTTTCCTACGCATACCCATTAAAACACAACCCTACCCGTCTTTCCCCCATTTCATCCTCTTCAACCTCAAGCTTAGCCGCTCATGGCTTCCTCTCGGCGGCGTTGATCTGGAGTTTCATCCCACCACCTCTTATTTATCTCCATCTCATCCTCTTATTTGCTTCATAACCTATTCCAGCTCCTTTCTCTTCTAAATCCGGACTGCCATCACTTAGAGGTTAGTGCTTTATTCTTTGGTTGTTTATGCAATTTTTTATATATTTTCATACTAATTTGTCTTTAATAGTGTGGGCATGTGAAAGTAGATTAGTGTATGATTAGATAATAGTAGCATATAGAATTAAAAATTATGATATATATAAAACTTGATTATTTTATAATTATTTAATTATTTATGGTATAATATTATATAGTATGAATGGAGTATGGGAATGAAAAGTTATATTGTATGAATGATGTATGGGAATGATATTATAATGTAAATTAGTAAGTATGTGTAGTTATATAATTCGTTAATTTGTAATTGCATGATGCTATTTTAGATCAAATTAGTATAGACATAAGACTATATGATAATAGAATAGCATAAAATAAGATAGATAAACATTATTTACTAGTTAGCTAGATAGTGTTAGAATAATGAATATATCAACTGATAGAACTATTCAATCTTAATGATATATTTCATGTTGAAATTTTATGTGTTTATATTAGGCAAATGGAAATGCAGTTGAATCCCGGGCCGTTAGTGAGTGACGTGCTTCACCGACAACATCTCCATAGGTCCACTGACGTGTGGAACCGCGTTGAATATGTAAGGATTTATTGTTAATGGAAATTATGTTATGGTTGACATAATATTATCGACATATAACATGCATACGTTATATATGTGTAGACTGATGCGGTGATCCAGCACAGGATGCACTTACGAAAGTTTGGCAGAGATTTGATCGCACACCCGAGAGTCCTACATTACATAAAGGCGGCAGGTTTTTACGGTATCTATCGGTTAGGATCTACGTTTGAGATTGATCACGAACTTGTGACCGCTTTAGTGGAGAGATGGAGGCCTGAGACACACACATTTCACTTAACTGTTGGGGAGGCATCAATCACACTACAAGATGTGTCGGTTCTGCTTGGGCTTCGAGTGGACGGTCTTGCAGTGACTGGCACGGCATGTCATAGTTGGGCTTTTGTCGCTCAAACATTGCTCGGGGCCATTCCACCGGAAAATTGTATTCGTGGATCATCGGTGAAAATGTCATGGTTACGACAGCTAATTGTCCCTTTACAAGATGATGTTGACGAAGCCACAGTTCAGTGTCAAGCTAGGGCATACATTCTGTTGCTAATGGCTAGTGTCACATTTGCTGATACTAGTGGCGGACAAGTGCAGTTAATCTACCTTCCACTTTTGGCAGATTTGGAGGCAGCTGGCCAATACAGTTGGGGAAGTGCTACGCTTGCATTCTTATATCGCCAACTCTGTAGAGCGACGCATCGGGAGAAGGCGGAGGTTGTGGGACCCATCATATTATTGCAGGTAACTGAATGTCGATAGTTGATTCAATTTATTCATACGATGCAAAGCTAAAGGGCTAAATGAATTTATGAAATTAAATTTATAAGAATAACAGTTAAATAGGTGATTCAATTTTTGTATACAACGCTCTCTTTCATTATGTAGTTATGGGCTTGGGAGCGCATCTCAATAGGACGACCAAAGTGTATCTACGTGAACACCGGGGGCGATGAAAATGAACTTCGAAGGGCGAAGAGGCAAGAGTCTCGAAAGAAGAAAGGTCAAGGCTCTCAGCCTCCTCCATTTGGTGTGCACTTTGTAGATGGAGAAGATTCTCTTGCAATGAGATGGCTACATTGTTCGTATTCATACGGAACGACACCTAGGTCTCTGAAGTATTATCGAGATGCATTGGACCGACAACGCGAGGATCAGGTTAGACATGCAATCTTGGTTAACATAATTTGAAGTCATTGTCTCCCAACTCAATTTACATTACTTGGCCTCCTAGCTTAACATAATTGTATTAAACTTGAATTAGTTGCCTCCTAGCTTAACAGAATTGAATTAAACTTGAATTAGTTGCCTCCTAGCTTAACAGAATTGAATTAAACTTGAATTAGTTGCCTCCTAGCTTAACAGAATTGAATTAAACTTGAATTAGTTGCCTCCTAGCTTAACAGAATTGAATTAAACTTGAATTAGTTGCCTCCTAGATTAACATAATTGAATTAAACTTGAATTAGTTGCCTCCTAGCTCAACAGAATTGAATTAAACTTGAATTAGTTGCCTCCTAGATTAACATAATTGAATTAAACTTGAATTAGTTGCCTCCTAGCTTAACATAATTGAATTAAACTTGAATTAGGGGCCTCCTAGCTTAACAGAATTGAATTAAACTTGAATTAGTTGCCTCCTAGCTCAACAGAATTGAATTAAACTTGAATTAGTTGCCTCCTAGATTAACATAATTGAATTAAACTTGAATTAGTTGCCTCCTAGCTTAACATAATTGAATTAAACTTTAATTAGTTGCCTCCTAGCTTAACATAATTGAATTAAACTTGAATTAGTTGCCTCCTAGCTTAACATAATTGAATTAAACTTGAATTAGTTGCCTCCTAGCTTAACATAATTGAATTAAACTTGAATTAGTTGCCTCCTAGCTTAACATAATTGAATTAAACTTGAATTAGTTGCCTCCTAGCTTAACATAATTGAATTAAACTTGAATTAGTTGCCTCCTAGCTTAACATAATTTTATTTCATTTCATTGTCAGTTTGTGTGGGAACCATATACTACTGAGTTGTTAGGCCGACTGTCCCCACTTTGTCGAAGCGGGTCTAACATATGGAGAACTACAACACCTCTTATATGCTTTGAGATAGTAGAGTGGCATCACCCAGAGAGGGTGATGAGACAATTTGGGGAGGTTCAGCTGGTGCCAGGCGGGTGTCAGTACGATGAGGCGTTGCACAAGATGGACCGTAGGGGGAAACATCAACACAATTGGGCTAATGTTCACATGGATAAGATAGCATTATGGAATGACCGGGAGGCCTCTATACAAGTCGCTCCTCAGGTGGATGACGTCGATGAAGTGATAGCGCAATACATGACATGGTATACACGTATAACCCGACGCATTATCAGCCCACCGACCAGCTCTCCTGCAGGAGCTTATCAACCCGTTGCTCCAGATTTTCACATGATGGTTAGTGTTGACATCTCACATGTGCATGTCTTTAATTATATAAGTATTCCTTTTGCCTATAAATCTCACATGCTAATAACTTTGGTAACGCCATCAGGGGAACTTTGTTATGGATGCAAGTCAACGAGCAACAGAAACCTCACAAGCTGCACATCAATTGTACGAGCAACATCAATATAACTCCATGTTGGGAAGAGTTGATGAATAATGCAACTATGTCACATCCCAAGCTCCGCAATTACTAAATCAAGTGTCGTTCAACCCAACTGATTGGCATCAGCAGCCTCCAGAATCGGACAACACAGGTTACAGCATGCCAACATCCGCCCCGGGGTGTCCACCGTCCGATACACCCACTTACTACGGTGTTACAAGTGCGACTCCTTCGGGTTATGCTTCCCATGTAGGCACCCCATCCGCATCATCCATGATGTTTCCTTCGTACACTTACTACGGTGTTTCAGGTGCGCCTCCTATGGCCACGACGGATGCCTACGGTCAGCCTATGTTCATGTTTCCGCAATCAACCTTTGCAACAGCTGCACCGACTCCCATGTATGGTGCATCCCAACCAATCTTGACAACGCCACCATTGGTCGGTGGGAGAGTTGTGTACCAGCAGCCAACCAATCTTTATGGAGGCACACCTACCCCTCGTCAACGAGCGACGCGTAATATGTCTCAAATTGACTGTATATGCCCTTCCACTCCGACGACCTTGACTTCCTAGTGGGTTCATGATGACCTCGAATATGCCATTCTGAAAGTCAAATGATACCACATGTGCCCTCATCGCAGTAGTTATGGTCGCTGCGATCTGCTCATCAATCTTTTCAAGTAAAGGCAAACCTTGGGCAATACGAGCTGTAGCCATGGCACGTCTCATCACGAAGTAGCTGTTGACCTTGTAAAACGTTTGCCTGACAAGCGATGTGATCGGAAGACATCTACCGCCCTTAAGCACCCCATTGAAGACCTCCGACAAGTTGGTTGTCATGACACCGTATCTCACACCCCCATCATGTGCCAATGCCCACATGCGTGGCTCAATTGCGGCTAAGTACTCCCAAGCGTCACTGTTCATCTGCTGGATGGCACGACATCCCTTCTCAAAGCCACGAGCCTCATGTTGATATGCAGTCCATCCCACCATGTCTTTAACATTTTTGTCATGGAATGCAGCATTCATATTTGATTTAAGATGTCGGATGCATATCCTATGATGAGCGTTGGGCTCTCTCCATCTATCCAACTCTTCCATTGTCTTCATAATGCCTGTATGTCTGTCTGATATCACACATAAACCCACCCTTTGTGTCACGTGTCGTCCAATACAATCCATGAACCAAGCCCAACTATCACCATTTTCGCTCTCCACAATAGCAAAAGCTAAGGGAAATATCTGGTTGTTAGCATCAACACCCACTGCCATTAGCAATGTATGCTTGTACTTTCCGTATAGGTGGGTGCCATCAATACTAATCAAAGGACGACAATACTCAAACCCAGCAATGCATGGGGCAAAAGCCCAAAACACGCAACCAAGAAACTTTTCATTTGGGTTTGGAGTGTCGACATTGCTCCATTCAACAACTGTCCCTGGGTTTGAGGCTTGAAGGGCTGCCATGAACCTAGGCAACTCGGTGTAAGACTCCTCCCAATCACCGTAAATCTCAGCAATCGCCTTCTGCTTCGCCTTCCAAGCCTTTGTGTATGAGACACATACACCATACCTTTTTTGGAGATGCTCAATGATGAAACTTGGCTTTGTGTCAGAATCTTTGCGGATAAACCCCAGAATCTCCCCCCTAATGAAGTTTGAAGTGATATTGCGATTATCCAACTGCATCAGTTCTCCAACACAGTTTTGTGCATGGGGACCAGTATAACTCACAACTCTCCACATTCCAGGAGTTCGGTCTACTCGACGAGCTGACAATCGCCATGTGCACCCGCAACTATCCTTCCTATCGCAGACAACAGTATACCAATCTGGAGTAGCCTTCATTGTCCGATATTGTTTCCTCAGCTGCACAGAATACTCCGTCAGGTGAAATTTCAATTCATCCAAAGAATCAAAGAGTTGATCACGATAAAATCTTCTTCCTTCCACATCTTGCGCATATGTGTTCAACGCTTGCCAAGAGGTAATTATCGTAGGGTCAGGCTGTTCGACAATATTCCAATTTGGATTTGTGGCCTCAGCTATAAGTGCTGCCTCCCTAGCATCATCATCATCTTCCTCAGATTGATCCAAGTCATCTTCATGATCGACCCCAAGTGAATCGACATGAATATCATCTATCTCCTCCTCATGAGATGAATTGTAGTGGTCATCCATCCTGTACTACCAACCACATGAAGTTAGTTTTCATCATTTTCTTTACCACATTATAACTAATTTAGTGGTATATCAATATTTACATAATTAATTACTTACCACCACCACTTCTAAAATTTAGATATTTTACTCAATTTTTGCTAATCATCTATTTTCATTGAAGGTAATAACCAATTATACTTGCTAGATCATAGCATTACTAAACCAAAACTACTACACTTTCTCTTGCACATCAATGCTACAAATATTGTTCAGATCAGGCTAACAACTAGAAAATTAGAAATTTTCTTTAACACCATGAGAACATAGTAATACTCATTAAACCAACATAGAAAACTTATAAAAATAAAAAAGTGATGATTTGTATGAACTAACCTTTAATAAACTTCTTCAAACTCTTGATATGCTTCTATGATAGTACTAATATGCTTACGGAAGGTGGAAAGAAACCATGGACGAGTGAAGTAGAATATGGTGGAGCTGAAGAAGAATATGAGAGAATACACCAGTAGTGTGAGAGTTGAAGATTGATATTTAACAAGAGACGCGAATTTAGTCCGCGTTTTACATTAGGGTTTCAGTCTAGGGTTCCAGGATCGGGAATCTTTGACGCTAATTATAACATAAACCGCGACTTAGACCCGCGTTTCATCTGCAAGATTCCAAATGCAGACATAAACCGCGGTTTGAGAGCGCGGTTTATGCATTTTCATTTAAAAAAAATAAAAAAAAGGTAAAACCGCGGTTTCAAACCGCGGTTTACCCTTATCTTTTTTTTTTTTAATTCTGCCAATGCCAGATCATAGATTCCAAGAAAACCGCGGGTTGAAACCGCGGTTTTCTGGCGCAACTGACAATTTTGAACATTTTGACAAAATGTTTCAAAGCTTGAACACTTCTATAATTATTTTTCATTTTATGAATATTCTGAAAAAAAATTCCAAATTAATTGCTCCATACCAATACAACCGCTGGGAACTAGTTATTCAATTAAGAATTTATTAAGGTTATACTTAGTATTATTTTCCTTTTCGTTTTTTTTTATTTTAGCAGGCTTTTTATTTTTTTCTAACACTATTTATTTTCTTTCTTCTTTTATTTTCTTTCAATGTTAATTTTTCAATTATTTATTTATTTGTTTTTAAAATAAAATGGTTAATGAAACAATACTATTTATTTCATAAACCACTACTATTTAATAATTTTAAAATTTTTATTCTTCCTTTAATTTCTATTAATGTTAATTTTGTAATTATTTATTTATTTGTTTTTAAAATAAAATGGTTCATGAACCAATACTATTTATTTCATGAACCAATACTATTTACTTAATGAACCACATGGTATAAAAACCATGAACCACTTAGTATAAAAACTCTGAACCACTTGGTATTAAAACTCTGAACCACTTGGTATAAAACTCTGAACCACTTGGTTTAAAACCCTGAACCACTTGGTATAAAAACTCTGAACCATTTAGTATTAAAACTCTGAACCACTTATTTATTTTTAATTATTTATTTCATGAACCACTAAAATTTATTTCATGAACTACTACTATTTAATAATTGTAAAATTTTCATTCTTCTTTTATTCTCTTTTAATGCTTATATTTAAATTATTTATTTATTTTTAAATAAAATGGTACAAAATATGAACCAATAATATTTATTTAATGGACGAATACTATTTATGTCATGAATCACTAATTTTTTATTTCATGAACCACTACGAATTATTTCATGAACCAATAATATTTATTTGATGAACCAATTCTATTTATTTCATTAACCATTACTTTTTAGTCACTGAACCAATCTCTATTTAGTCACTGAACCAATCTCTATTTAGTCACTGAACCACTCTCTATTTAGTCACTGAACCAATCTCTATTTAGTCACCGAACCACTCTTTATTTAGTACTGAACCAATCTCTATTTAGTCACTGAACCATTCTCTATTTAGTACTGAACCACTCTCTATTTAGTCACTGAACCACTCTCTATTTAGTCACTGAACCACTCTCTATTTAGTCACTGAACCAATCTCTATTTAGTCACTGAACCACTTGGTATAAAACTCTGAACCACTTGGTATAAAACTCTGAACCACTTGGTATAAAAAAACCTGAACCACTTAGTATTAAAATTCTGAACCACTTGGTATAAAAACGCTGAACCACTTGGTATTAAAACCCTTAACCACCTAGTAAATCAAATAAAAATGTAAAAAAAAAAAACTATATCTGTCTGCACCAACTGCAACTAAGTGCGAAAGTGGCACCACTGTAGGAATTGCACTCAGATTATAATAAATGGGTTTGGAAAACTCTTCATCTTTATTCAAATAATCCTTGTTTGGTTGCAATTAAGTGTGAAAGTGGCACCTCAATATTTTATTCACGAAGATGATTTCGGCAAGCCATGAAAAAGAGAGGTGGAAAGAAAATGAAAAGTAGTGAAAAGATGAAGTTCTGATTTGCCTAAGTGCACTCGTTTACCATAACTGATTCTGCAATTGTACAAAGGGATTAGAAAACCATGTCAAGTGAATCAATTGCAATAATTTAAAATCATTACAGCAATTTGATGAATCAATGAAAAATTGCCCAGTTTTTCAACTGCAGCAATTTGAAATCCACACATCAACTGGAATCCCTCATTTGAAGCGTAACATTTCCCAGTGAGTGGACGACGCCGGATTTAAAATCGCCATAGATTTGCTTCCCGATGGATCGATTCCAAAGAGATCAAGAGAGACTAGCCCTAGCTCCGAGACGGCGGCGAGGATTCTCGGGGACGGCGGCGGCAGTGGAATCCCCATCTCGATTCGATCACCATGACAGCGCTCATGAGGATCCAATTCGTGGCTAAACCGGCCAAAAGAAGAGTCGAAATCCATCTCGATTCGATCACCACAACGGCGCTCGTGAAGAAACAGAGCCGATTTAAGGAGATGAAGAAACCGGCCAAAAGCACAGATCTCTTGTAGACGCCGTCGTAGCTAAACCGCAATTGGAGGGGCGAGCGACGGTGACGGCGGATAATCGGGAGCGAGGAGGATGGATTAGAGCTGGCTAGAGGAGCCCATAAATTCCCCGTTTATGTGCTTCTTTAGAGAGCCAGAGAAATAGAGGGAGGGAGGGAGAGCGCGTGAGAGTCAGTGCTGATGAAGCCCCCAAGAAAATTATACAAGGGACCCACTTTCGATGGGTCCCTGGGGATTTGGACACGAGTAAATATTTTTATATTACACGGGCTTACCTGACACGCGAATCAATTCATTCGCTATTTAACCTGGGCCGCGCTTCACTCGAATTCATAGAATTTAATCATAATCCCGCATGTTTTCATGGGAGTTCATCCGTTTATTTCACATCGTGAGAGTTCATACCTGTCCGCGGAGATTAAACAGAGACGTATGGTTCGTCGCGGATATGTAGGCTTCTCCCCTTTCTTTCTCTCTATACTTCTCAATTTTACGCGGTCATCTCACGGATTCCGCGATTATCCTCTAATTTGTTCCTCTCTTTTCTCTTTCTTTTTGTCCTCTTTTTCCGAAAAGCCGCCCCCTTTCTCTCCTGTTCACTTCCCTATTTATATGGCTCGGCCAGGGTCCCTTTCTTTGACACGTGTCGTCATTGGGCTGACACGTGTGATTGTCGTGGGTGGTGGGCATGATGGACATGTGTCATCATTTTATGTCCGCGTCCCCCTTATATCCCAGTTCTCCTTGGAGACCGTTCCTAATATGTCCGCGTCCAATTCTTTGTTATTTCCGCATGGTTTCATCACAGCTCCTCGGGTCGGGTTGAGTTCCAAGAGAGCTTAAAACGATTCGATTTTTTCCGCGGAAATATGTCCCTTCCTTCTTTTTGTAGGGGATAATCTGCGTTTCTCGTCTTCGAGGAGCCTTAATTGGCCTGTTAAGAGGTAACTTTGGGCCCGTCAAGGGTTTTCTACGGCCCATATTATTTTGGGGGGAACTGAAGAGTCGGTAATTTTCTTATAAATTACCCCGTTCCGTTTTTACTTTTTCACTTCACATCTTTTGTCTGCTTGTGGTGTTTGCTAGGTTTCTCAGCTTTCGGGGTTCCGCGTTGGTTTTTTTGCTTCTCGATCGAGTTTTCCGGCTGTTCTTCGTCTTTCCGTTGAGTTTTCCGGTTGTTCTTCGTTTCCCGGTTGAGTTTTCCGGTTGCGTTCTCCGGTTGTTCTTCATTTTCCGAGGTAACTTCAATTTCTATTCTAGGGTTCTTGATTTGTTCTTGCATGCCGCTTGTTTGAACATTATCATCTTTGTTAAAGAACTTTAGCTCAGCTTTCTCTTCTTTTTTCGCTTTCTTCTCTTAAATCGGTTTGGATCCTTTCCCCTTTTTTTGGTTCTGTTTCTTTGGGGTTTTTTGATCTTTTGGTCCGCGTACGGGTTCCTTTTCAGATCAGCTTTCTAATTCCTCGAAGGATGGCTAACTTTGAGGGGAACCCAGACGCACTGGACGAGTTCGAGAGGGAGGAAGGATGGAGAGAGGATCTTCCTTCGAATCCAGGAGGGGGTATTCCCGCGGTCGTCTTGGACTCTTCGTCTTCGTCTAGCGGGAGTTCATCCTCCGATTTAGGAAGTTCCTCCGACTCGTCTTCTTCCAGTATTTCTTCTCCAGACCGCGTGGGTCCTTTTGGTGATCCAATTAAGGTGAGGCGACGACGGAACCGCTCTGATCCTGATTATTATTCCTCTCCTTTTTTAACTTCTTCTTCTTCGAAGGGGGATGACGTTCATCCAAAGGATGTGGAGACCCAAGCTCCAACCGACGCGGATGCCTCTTTCAGTCCACGTCCATGAACTAGCGGTCGAGAATCTGAGTTGTCTTGGGTTCCTTATGCCGAGTCTCCTGTAGGCCTTGCTGAGAAGTGTGCAAGAGTTCGTTCGAAGGATGTTCTCAGCGACCTCGACTTCCCATCTTATTCCCTTGACGATTTGGGTTCTTGTTCCTTTCGGGGAGGGTTCTCCCTTCGCGACCCTCAACCCTGCCCTCCTGTTATTTCCGAGAGAGTTCGCCCGCGTCGTTCTCCTATTCAAGAGGTGCGAGGATGTGCGACGTTGCTTGATCTTTCGAGTGTCGAAGCTTTGGCCCGGATATTTCCATGGCCAGCAGGCGTGGAGTTGTGTCTTCCTTCGGAGGGCGGAGGGTGTTTAGACGCTTATGAGGACTGCTTGGTAGTGTGCGCGGCAAGTTTATCCCAAGGATTTCGCTTGCCTCTTCACCCTCTGTTCATAGCCTTCTTGTCCGAGTACAATTTGAGCCCCGCACAAGTTGTACCAAACTGTTGGATGTTTTTTGCCAGCTTTGTGATGCGCTGCAAGGATATCGGTGTGCTTCCAACGAAAGAATTAATGCTCAGCATTTTCTCCTTGAAGAGAGGGCCTCAAGATCCTCGGTTTTACCAGTGCAACTCCAGCTGTAGTTATATCGAGAGGCTTTCCAGTAAGCCGAACTGGAAACATAAGTGGTTTTTGGTTCGTGACAAAGCTGGCGTTTGCCTTGAATTTAAAACTGTTCCTGGGTGGTTTAGTGCGGTCAAGAAGCCATGGGTTGCCCATTTAGATAAGTTTAAGGATTCCTTCGTTCATGAGCCAAAGTTACCGTGGCGATCGATGGTTTCGGCTCTTCGCCTTGAGATGGCGGGGTTGAGTCTGCCTCACCCGCGATTAGGTGTTTGTCTTAGTCTTTTTTCATTTTTATTTTTGTGATTATCTTAGCGTTTCGTTCATACCATTCACATGCTCTTATTTTTCTTCCTTTTTGAAAAGGACTTGCGTGTTCCGCGAACAGTTATTCATGCTTTGTCTTTTGCTTCTTTTTTGGCAGATCTGATGGATTTGAATTCCCTAGCCGATCGCCATTCTGTTCAAGAAAGCGGAAAGGTGAGGAAGAAGAAGTCTGCCAAGCGTGCCCCCCGCCCGCCTACTGCACCTCAAGGAGCAGCGGTCGAGGACGCGGATAGGGCCAACGAACCTGTGGTGGAAACCGAGGTTGCGGCTTCAGATGTCCGTGAGAAACGTTCTGGTCCTTCGGGTGGGGACACTTCTCGTCCTCAAAAGAAAAGGAAGGTCGTGGGTTCATCTCGTGCCTCTGGTAGCGGGGAAGAGGAGGCGCTTTTTCTTCAAGGGGACGATGCTTTGCCCGCCTTTCGTATCCCCGGCTTCGGGGTCGATGATCTAGTTCGTCTTCGTGGTTCAGAAAAATTTGCGCGGAATGAACGATCATGGGTGCGGCGCTTGGAATTGGATGACTTTTCTCTACAATTTGAGCGTGTGGCTGAGTGGGTAAGTCCGCGGTAGGGACCTTTTTATGTTTAATTAAGTCTTTGTTCGATCCTTGTCCCCTTATTTTCACTTCTTTCTTGGTTTCTTTTAGGTTAGGAGTTTCCAAATCGACTCAGAGAGGCGGCTGGTGTCTTTCGAGTCGGAGCTTTCTAAAAAGGCCGCTGAGGTAAAAGCGTTGAATCACAAGTTGAGGACGCTAGGCAACACTGTTGGCGACCCTTCCTCGGTGGAGAAATTCAAAAAGCGGGCCGTGGAACTTCATGAGAAGTTGCAGGCTGCCAATGAGGAGATTTCTACTTTGAGGGAGCAGAATTCTGCTTTGTCCTCCAAGCTTGACGCGGAACTTTCGAATTCGGATGTTTTACGCCGTCAAGGGGAAGAGTTTCATCGATCCGCGGAACAGATGAAGAAGGAACTGGAGACATCCGAGGCACGTCTTAGAGAGCTTCAAGTGGAGCATTCCATCATTGAAGAAGATCGCGCCCTGATGAAGCAGGAGTTGGAGAAGCTTCAGTCCCAGGCTCCTCAAGAGGTCGCGCTCCGATGGCTGGGATCCTCTGAAGGTCTTAAGTTCTTGACTTCTGAGTGGTTCAAAACCGACGCGGGTACTTCCTTCCTCTCTTCAATAGCAAAACCATGCCTTCGATCTCCTGAGGGTGTTGAGCTTTTAAAGGACAAGTGCTTCAGTTACTTCCGAAAAGGGATGTCTGCTGGCATTAACCAAAGCGTCGTCCGTTCGCGGGCTAACCCCGGCGTTCCTTTGGAGAAGTTCGAGGCGAGCCTATCGGTCGCGGATTGGGGATTGACCCCAGAAGAGATGGCGGGAGAGGAACTCTCGGACGAGGATGATTCCGATGATGAAGAAGTCGACGTCGTCGCTGACCCCTGAGGCTTTAGGGGCGTAACTTTCTTGTTTTTATCAGACTTTGCGGATGCTGGCCAATTTTGTAATTAACTCATGTGGTGACTGAACTATCTTTGCGTTTTTTAGGTTCAAACAATGTTTCTTACTAACTCGCTCGCGAGATTATGTCCTTGTATATAATTATCCTTTTGTAGCAATTATCATCTTGATTGGCTTGGCCACTTGTGTTGTGGTTGATGAAAGTTTCTCGCCACTTGTCTGCCATGCTTGAATACTCTTGACTTGTGTCTTTAGTTCTTTATAATTGTGGTTCCTCCCTCTGATGAGGATTCATGGCGCCTGGGATTTCTAACCCTTGGGCGTTTTTCAGCACTTTGGGATGCGTCGATCATCTTTCTTCACTCGTAGGATTTCTTTGATAGTATCGTTTTCTTTTTTAAAAAAATATGTTACTCTCTACCCCTTTTTCTTCAATCTTCAGTTATCTGACTTATGTTTCTCTTTGACAGCCTCTCCCTAATCAATTTGAGGAGGAGTTCAGATCTCTTCCTCCGCGGAAGATTTTCTTGACTTCTCATGCCATTAAGAATCTTCAGGTTGAGGTGGAAAGGGGATCGGATGGTCGCTTATACCTTCGTCGTGGCTGGGATAGATTCGTTACTCGTCACGGCTTTGTTGTTGGGTCATCGATGACTTTCTTCTACATGGGTCGTGCTTGTTTTAAAGTTTGTCCGCGGCGTGATTTAGAATGTGCTGAAATTGAGGACTATGTTCCAGTTGTTTCTTCCAGCGACTCATGTTAAGCCGTTTATAAATTGGGAGAATCCGTTCGCTATATGAGTTTATTTCGTGAATAAAGGGAGCGCTTTGCTTTTGAAGTTCTGGAACATGGAGACCCACTCTTATTATTTCGAAACAGATAGCGTTATACGACTTCTAGACTTTATTTAGTTCGAACGGTATTCCGTTCTTTTACACATAGACATTTTAAAAGACATTGGGATCACAATGCTGGTCGCCCTTGTAGTGGTTCCTTATCCGCGTCCCTCTACTCCGTTGTAATCACAGTCGGGGTTTGCAACGTATACCTCGAAGATCGAATCTCCCTGGTATATGAAGATCAGAGCAACTCCAACGCTTATCCTGTTAGTTTCTACGAATCCGGGCCATCCGTCTGTGAACCAATAAATTCCGTCTGCGTCCACTTCGACTTTGACTTCATGCTCGCGGTTGGATCGAGACCCCAGATGCACCAAGCGATGCGCATCCTCCTCTAGGAGGACGTACATCAGTGGGAGGCGTAGAGATTGAAGTTGATAATCTTTACAGGATTTCACGGGGTTCTTATATTCGATCAACGCGCCGCGTGTTTCAGCTCGTCATCCTGGGGTTCTTCTACGTGGTGTTCCTTAGGCCGCGTGTCTGATTTAGGCCTGAGTTTCGCCTGACGTTTGTTTTGTCTGTTGTTCTTGGAGGTTGAGTCGTTTCATTGAATTTACTTCTGCAGCTCTCGTGACTATACTGCCGCCTTGGTTGGCGAGCTCGCATTTCTTCAATTTTTAGAGGAATCTTATGCCAGATGGTAGTCATGCATGCTGCTCTTTTAGGCTCTTATAGGGGGTATCTTTACTTTTTTTTTTCTTTTTCACTACCTTGTAACTGCCTTCTTGGTTCTCCAATTGTGTTCATGGCCGCTCCTAGATCGGATAGGTGGGCCTTTTTTCAGTCTATTGACCGTCTTGATCAGACATCCCGCTTGGTAAGTTCTCTTTGGGAACATGCGTTTTAATATCATTTATTCTTTGCATTTGATCTTTTGTTCTCTTTTGTTTCCAGCTCTTGCCTATGCGTTTTGAGGGTGAATTTGCGGGTGATATCCCTGAGCAAATATTCCTTTCATCCCACATCTTACGCGATTTTCCGGTCTGCGTTTACAAGGGTGATTTCGGGATGTTTTGGCTTTGTCGCGGATGAAGAGATTTTATTGAATCTCATGGGCTTGTGGTTGGATCCTCTATGGTTTTTATCCACAAGGGGAATGCTCGTTTCGAAGTCCAAATCATGGGTTTGGAGGACGGGGACGAGATCGTAGTTTATTCTCCTTTCGAGCCTGCTAATATTTTAACTAACGGTTTCTATCCATGATTGGTTTTTCTCGTATCCTTTTGTAAGCCGAGGAGGTTATCTCCATTGGCACGTATTTTCTTTTGTTATGAATAAAAAATGGTTATGCCCAAGATTCTTCTTGGTCTTCGTGTGATTCAGACTTGTCTTTTCGATTCATGACTTTAGTTGGCCTATGTCCTGTGGTGGTTGTGTTCTTCTTTCGAGGATTCTGAAAGATTCTTTCGAGAATATATTCCATCTCCTTTTCTTCGCGAGGTTATATATGTGAGGGACAAAGGCGTTTTCTCCTCTATTGTTTTTTGATTTTTAGATGGAGGCATCAAACGCGAACCCCTGTGCTTTCTACTTAGCCTTGGATTTTGAAGATCAGCTACTGGAACGAGTGAGTTGTCCTCTTCTTCTTCTTCTTTTTCTTTGAGAAAATTTACTTCTTTTCTCTACGCCTTATTTGTTTTGTTCTTTTCCAGTCGTTGCCTGCTTTCTTTGAAGATGAGACAGGCGTTACCAACCCAACCCAAGTCTTTTTATCTCTGGACTCAACTGTGGATTTTCCGATCCAAATAGTCAAAAAGGACTATGGGATTTTTTGGCTTGTCGATGGTTGGAGTGATTTCCTTGCGTCCCAAGGGCTAGGAATGGGAACTGTCATGGTACTTCACCATCGTGGTGGTGTTCACTTCGATGTTCGTGTGCTTGACGAGGGGTCCATTTGTGTAGAGAATGGTTGGGTCATGTCGCCTCCAAGGCCGGTCATCCTTCCGGATGTGTGAAATCTCTTTTGCAATTGTTGTATCGCGTGTCTGCGTTTTCCTTATTCGATGTGTGTTATGGGATCAAGGAGAATGTTTGTTTTCCTTGTGACGTTTGTTTGCGGTCGTACTCTTCGGAGTTTTTAGACTTATGATCATGTCATTGAACTATGTTTGCAATTATTTTGATTTTTGAGGAGTCGCGCATCCCGGTCGGAGGAGCGACACGGAAAAATTTCCGATATTTGTTGTTCTTGCGCTTATTGATTCTCCCTTGAGTAATCATGGGTCCCAATAGAGAGATCGACGCGGAATAAGCTCCAGCATTATTGGTTTTTATGCTCGTTAGCTTGACCTTGAGAGATCAAGAGCCTCGACCAAGGGAGTGACGCGGAGTAAGCTCCAGCGTCATCAACCTTCTTGTTCGTTTGCTCGACTTTGAGAGATCAAGAGTCTCGATCAAGGGAGTGACGCAGAATGATCTCCAGCGTCATCAACCTTCTTGTTCATTTGCTCGACCTTGAGAGATCAAGAGTCTCGATCAAGGGAGTGACGCGGAATGAGCTCTAGCGTCATCAACCTTCTTGTTCGTTTGCTCGACCTTGAGAGATCAAGAGTCTCGATCAAGGGAGTGACGCGGACTGAGCTCCAGCGTCATCAACCTTCTCGTTCGTTTGCTCGACCTTGAGAGATCAAGAGTCTCGATCAAGGGAGTGACGCGGACTGAGCTCCAGCGTCATCAACCTTCTTGTTCGTTTGCTCGACCTTGAGAGATCAAGAGTCTCGATCAAGGGAGTGACGCGGAATGAGCTCCAGCGTCATCGATTTTCTCGTTCGTTTGCTCGACCTTGAGAGATCAAGAGTCTCGATCAAGGGAGTGACGCAGAATGAGCTCCAGCGTCATCAACCTTCTTGTTCATTTGCTCGACCTTGAGAGATCAAGAGTCTCGATCAAGGGAGTGACGCGGAATGAGCTCCAGCGTCATCAACCTTCTTGTTCGTTTGCTCGACCTTGAGAGATCAAGAGTCTCGATCAAGGGAGTGACGCGGAATGAGCTCCAACGTCATCGATTTTCTCGTTCGTTTGCTCGACCTTGAGAGATCAAGAGTCTCGATCAAGGGAGTGACGCGGAATGAGCTCCAGCGTCATCGATTTTCTCGTTTTATACACTCCAAATCCGACACGCGTCCGCCAAAAGAAGTTAGGCCCAACAAACGTGGGTTCGCTCAAGGCCAGAAGCCCATCAGAAACCCACAAGGGCTCTTGAAAGCGTCAAGGCGCCAAAACCTAAAAAGTGAGCCTGCAAGTACTGATGTACCCGAGAACGGATAAAGCTGTTTTTCCCTTGCTGACTGATTTTCCTTCCCGAGAAAGGAAATTAATAAAGCCGTTTTTCCTTTGCTGACTGATTTTCCTTCTCGGGAAGGAAATTAATAAAGCTGGGAAATTAATAAAGCTATTTTTCCTTCACTGACCGATTTTCCTTCCCGGGAAACTTGGGAAGAGACGTTTCGGAGAGGATACTCGAGTTTTGCGAATCAATAAAAAACCGAACAAGCGAGGGAACAGTGGCTCACAATTTTTCTATAAAACCGGGGACCAGATAACCCCTCAAGGCACACTCTTCATCAGGAAGCATATAAACCACAACAGTTCCGGAGAAAACATGGCATCAGGTGGAGGCCGCTCAAGGGATTTCATTCAACTGATCCAGGACGCTTCTTTTTTACAAAGAACGGTAACGCCCCTCTAAAAACTCCCTTACTAAACGTTCTCGTTTTTTACTTACGATCAATCATTTCATCCAATCAAACATCAGCCCCTGTCGGAGCGCTTCGAAGAGGAATATGGTCTTTTCGGTGTCGAAAAAATCATCCTAACCAATGGACTGGGAAGGAGGGGAACGCGCATCTTAGTAGAAAGGGACGAAGCAGGGGTGCTCTGGCTCACGCAAGGATGGAGAGCATTCACCCGGTCCAGGAATGTTCGCGTGGGAGGGGGCGTCGTATTCAAGTATCTGGGTGATGCGCGTTTCAAGGCCACCTACGTGCCTTCAGGGGAAAACACTTCAGAAGATGAGGGTTATGGCGGCTCCCCCTGAGAAAGGAGTGTTCCATATTATGTGTTTAGATTATCAAGCAAAAGGAAACCTGTAATAAATAAGAGTGTTGAACGAAAAATATCAAAACGACCGAGTGTCGAGGTTTCCTAAATCTTCTCGTTTGTTAGCTCGACCTTGAGAGATCAAGAGTCTCGATCAAGGGAGTGACGCGGAGTGAGCTCCTGCGTCATCAATCTTCTCGTCCGTTAGCTCGACTTTGAGAGATCAAGAGTCTCGATCAAGGGAGTGACGAGGAATGAGCTCCAGCGTCATCAACCTTCTTGTTCATTTGCTCGACCTTGAGAGATCAAGAGTCTCGATCAAGGGAGTGACGCGGAATGAGCTCCAGCGTCATCAACCTTCTTGTTCGTTTGCTCGACCTTGAGAGATCAAGAGTCTCGATCAAGGGAGTGACGCGGACTGAGCTCCAGCGTCATCAACCTTCTCGTTCGTTTGCTCGACCTTGAGAGATCAAGAGTCTCGATCAAGGGAGTGACGCGGAATGAGCTCCAGCGTCATCAACCTTCTTGTTCGTTTGCTCGACCTTGAGAGATCAAGAGTCTCGATCAAGGGAGTGACGCGGAATGAGCTCCAGCGTCATCAACCTTCTTGTTCGTTTGCTCGACCTTGAGAGATCAAGAGTCTCGATCAAGGGAGTGACGCGGAGTGAGCTCCAGCGCCATTTGAAGTTATTGGTTATTCTTAGTAATTCATAGAAAACGCCCGCTAACCGCTTATTCAACTACCTGCGGGGGCGATTATTAAACCAAAGGACAGTGTTCCAAGATTTACACAAAGTACTTTTTCAGACAATTGGCGTTCCAGGTCTTGTTTAGGATTTCTCCATTTTCATTCTTCAACTTGTAGGCGCCAGCTTGAATGACGTCGGCTACTACATATGGGCCTTCCCAGTTGGCATCCAGCTTTCCTCCTGTCTGCATTAGTCGTAGAACTAGATCTCCCTTCTGGAATTGTCGCGGGCGAACCTTCTGGTTGTGGTACCTTGCTGCGCGTCTTTTGTATTCTTCTGCTTTCAAGGCGGCCATCATTCTTCGTTCTTCCCTCAGATGCATTTCCACTTCAAGTGCTTCTTCGTTGGTCTGTGGTTTGAATCCGGAAACACGGGCTGACGGAATCATCCGCTCAACTGGTATGACCGCATCAACACCATAAACCAGAGAAAAGGGCGTCTCTCCTGTCGGCGTCTTCGTGGATGTTCTGTGAGACCACAGCACTAAAGGAAGGAGTTCTGCCCATCTCCCTTTGGCCGTGTTTCCCAATTTCTTCCGTATGCCCTCCAGGATTTGCCGATTGGTGACCTCTGCTTGTCCGTTCGTTTGAGGGTGCGCTACAGATGAGAATTTGAGATTAATATTGAGATCTTTACAGAAACTTCGGATGGTTTCGCAGTCGAACTGGGGACCGTGGTCAGTGATGATTGATTCCGGAACTCCGAAGCGGCAGACCAGATTCTTCCATAAGAATTTTTTTACCTTTTCAGCCGTTATGAGTCCCATGGCTTCCGCCTCCACCCACTTGGTGAAGTAGTACACAATCACGATCACGTATTTCAGCTGGCCAGGCGCGGTTGGAAGTGGTCCCAAAATGTCCATTCCCCATAGGGAGAAAGGGCAGGCACCATGGATTTCTTTCATAGTTTCCACGGGCTGATGGATAGCATTTCCATATTTTTGGCACGCGTCGCACTTTTTGATGAATTCCTGAGCATCTTGCTTCATCGTCAGCCAATAGTATCCCGTCCTCATGATCTTAACTGCTAGTGCTCTCCAACCTTGGTGGTGTGCACATACACCAGAGTGTAGCTCTCGTATAATCATCATTCCTTCCTCTGTAGCAACACATGTTAGGTCTGGCTGTGTGAAACCTTTTTTGTATAGCCGTCCATCGCGGACAGTGAACCTTGCTGCTCTCATCTTGATTTGTTTAGCCTCATGTTTTTCTGTGGGAAGAATTCCTTTTTCCAGGTATTCTGCCACGGGTGTTCTCCAGTCGTTTTCTCCATTTGTTTCAATGAAGAAAACTTCTTTCACTAGCCCACGGCTTTCTCTTTTCTCGAATATGAATTCCGCACCGACCTCGGATGGCATTGCCGCGCCGACCCTTGCCAGAGCGTCTGCCTGTTGATTTTCTTCCCTCGGGACGGCCGTTATTTTGAAATTCAAGAAGGCCTTTCGTAAGGCCAGGACTTTTCTCAGATAGTCCGGCATCAAACCCGTTTTGGCCTCATAGTCCCCTTCTATCTGTCTTGCCAAGACCTCGGAATCTGTATATGCAATCACACTCCTAGCTCCTCTTGACAGCATTATTTCTAAACCTGCTATGAGAGCTTCATACTCAGCCTCGTTGTTTGTTGCTTGGAAGGCAAGCTTATAAGCGTAGTTTGCTACCTGTCCCTCAGGGGATACTAAAGCTATTCCAGCTCCACTACCTGCTTGATTGACTGCTCCATCAACTCTCAAAACCCAACTCCCTTCTTCAAACGATGCTTGTTCTTCAAAACTCGTTTCACAGATGAAATCTGCCAGGGTTTGTGCCAGCGCTGCCTTCCGCGGTTTGTAGTCAATATCAAATTCCGACAATTCCACTGCCCATTTCGTCATCCGTCCTGAGAGGCATGGGGAGTGCAGGATTTGCCTTAAAGGAAGGTTGGTTAAGACCTAGACTGAGTGCTCTTGGAAGTAAGGCCGTAGTCTCCTTGCCGCGAATACTAAACACAGAATCATTTTCTCGATCGGTTCATACCTCGTTTCAGCATCTTACAAGACTCTGCTTATGTAATAAATTGGATATTTCTCTTCGCGGGTGAGTACTGCACTGATGGTCGCACTTCTGACAGCCAAGTAGAGGTATAGGTCCTCAAGCCTTTCGGGTCGGTGTAAGGTTGGCAGCTTCGTCAGATAATCTTTCAACCATTCGAATGCTTGTTGCAAGTCTGGTGTCCACTGGATCGGTCCTTTCTTCTTTAGCAGAACGAAGAAGGGCAGAGATTTATCCGCGAGACAAGAGCAGAATCGGCTGAGATAGTTGACCGCGCCGTTGAGAGCTTGGACTTCTTTGATCGTTCTGGGCGGTCGCATCCCTTGAATCGCTGCAATCTTTTCAGGGTTCACATCTATCCCTCGCTGGCTAACCAAGAATCCCAAAAATTTCCCAGAATCAACACCGAAAACACATTTTTTCGCGTTTAAGTTTAACCCTCCGCGTCTCAGAGAGTCGAAGGTCTCCTGCAGATCAGCGGCGTGATCTTCTGCTTTCAAGCTTTTTACCATGATATCATCTACATAGATCGATACGTTTCTTCCAGTCTGGGCTCGAAAGATCCTGTCAACAGTCCTCTGGAACGTGGCCCCTGCATTCCTTAACCCGAACGGCATAACCTTGTAACAGAAAATCCCCTGATTGGTAATAAAGGTTGTGGCTTTCTTATCGAGGGGATCCATACGGATCTGGTTATACCCTGAATATGCATCCAAGAAACTGAGGACAGCGTTCCCGAAAGTTTCATCAACCAACTCATCAATTGAGGGAAGGGGGTAACTATCCTTGGGACACGATTTGTTGAGATCTGAAAAATCAACACACATACGCCACTTCCCATTCGACTTTCTGACCAGAACCACATTGGACAGCCATTCGGAGTCCTCTACTTTCTCAATGAAACCGGCATCCAGTAACTTTTCTGTTTCTTCTTTCGCCGCGAGAGCTTTTTCAGGCGCCATCTTTCTCTTTTTCTGAGCAATTGGCCTAGCATCATGTCTTATTCTGAGGGTGTGCAGGGCGATGGATGGAGGGACCCCCAGTAGATCTTTCGGTGACCAGGCGAAAATGTCCCTCGACCTTGCAATTATGTCGAGGACTCGCTGTTTCTCTTCGGGCTCTAATGCTTGCCCCATATATATTCTCTCTTCCGGGTTGGAGAATGGGGAGTGGACTTGCCTCTCGTCAGCGGTTGGAATTTCTCTTGCCGCGGGTCTTACCTCCAACTCTGCTTCAGTACTGGTACCCTCTCGATCGGTTTCTTCTACAAGCTCCTTCTGCGAGTTTTCTACCTTCTTTTCAGTTGTGCTCGCGGCGTATTCTTCAATCTGCATTACTTCTCTTTTCTTTCTGAGGGAGGTTAAGTAACAGGTCCGGCTCTCTGGTTGTTGTCCACGGACTTCACCTACTTCTCCTCCTATCACGGGGAACTTGGCCAAAAAATGGTAGATAGAGACCACCATCTGAAACTTGTAGAGTGAGACTCTTCCTAGCAGGGCGTTGTATACTGTTGGGACCCGTATGACGGTGAAAACTATGTTTTCCATCCTTCGTCTTGGAGCGGATCCGAGCACTACCGTCAGCTCTATGGTCCCAGCGACTGGTATTTCATCTCCGAAGAAAGCAACTAATGTCCCTGAGTATGGCTTGAGTGCCGTTGCCGAGACTCCGAGCTGTAAAATGGCTTCCCATGCGAGTATATCAACCGATGATCCTGTGTCAATGAACACCCTTTTGACAGTCTTGGTTGCTATTTGAGCATGTATGACCAGCGGGTCGGAGTGAGGCATCCTTACATCTTCCGCGTCTCTTGCCGTGAATACCATCTCTGCGTGCGGCGTGTGGGCAATTCGTCTGCTCTCCGCGGAAGGTGGTTGCTTTCCTTCTCGCTCATAATTCCTCCTCTCCTGGTTACTAGCTCCTGAAAGAGAGGGTCCTCCAGCTAGGGTGTCGATGTATCCTTCGGGTTCTGGAATACGCTCAAACGCGGACCTCAACCTTCCTTCCTGCTCGCGGGGAGCCTGATTCACTGACCCTTGAGGGGGTGGGGGACCGTTATGGCGTCCTCTCCGCCATCGACGCCCTCGGCCCCTCCCTCGATACGGCTGTGGTGCTTCCTCACGCTCCCTGTATCGGTCAGGATCCCTGTTTTGATGACGAGGATACTTCTCGCCTTGCATGTGACGCTCTACCAGGTGCCGATCGTCCCTTCTATTCTGGTGGTGTTCTCGAGGACGGTTTTCCCGATCATGGTAGTCATCTCTTTGTGGTTGATGGCTTCTATTGCGGTCATCTCCTTCTCTCCGATCATTTCTTTGATGACGATGCTCTTCCCTCCTATCTGAATTGAAGTGGACTTCGTCATTTTGTCGGTGGTGTCCCGCCGATGGTTGTTTGGGGGGTTTCGCCGCCCCTTTATCCTTTCTGAATTTACCTGCCAGTTTACTGAAAAAACCTTGATGCCCGCCATTTGCTCTTGAACTTGACGCGGCCGCTTCTTCTGCATCTATCTGCCGAGACACCAGATCCCTTAACTGATTATAGCTTCTGGGTTTCTTCCTGAACAGGTAAGTCTTGAAATCACCCTCCGCCAGATTGCCCATGAGGATGATAGTTGTGGATTCATGATTGAAATTCGGGATTTGGACGACTACACTGGTGAATCGGGTGAAGAAGTGACCCAGGGTTTCATCCCCTCCTTGCTTGATCGAGTTCAAGTCTAGCATGGTTTTCTTTCTTGACCGTGCGCTTCCAAAGTGAGATTGGAAGATCCGGTTCAAGTCAGAGAAACTGCTAACTGAACCCTTTGGTAAGTTGGTGAACCAGGTTAAGGCGATCTTGGTGAGGGTTGATGGGAAAGTCCGACATAGCATAGCATCATTGTATTCGTTGATCCCCATTGTAGTCATGAAATGACACATATGATCTTCTGGATCTGTGGTCCCATCATACTTCATGAGATTCACATCCCTCCATCGCTTGGGGACCGGTGCTCGGCAAATATCTTGAGTGAAAACAGAGGGAAGAGCGTCAGGGACGTCAACTTTCATTTGCGTTGAGCCAGACTTGGTGGAAGTCGACACGTCAGTTGAATGCTCTCCTCGTCGATGTTTGCTGGGTCGCATATTGACCCCTTGCGCGCCCTGATGCAGGGGATCGAATCCATATCCTGATGCTTCGGGTGCAGGGTTCCCATACTGATTCGGATTGATTGTTTCTGCCGCGTCTGGATGTCCATACATTTCATATTGCTGGTTGTGAGCCCCGGGCTGGCTTTGGTATATGTTCTCATAATCATGGTAATGCCGCGGCTCGTTTACTGGCTGGTGCTGGTGTTGGGGCCCTGATGCCAGTTGATAATAACATTGCGGCGCGGGGATCGGCTGATAATAGGGTTGAGGCTCGGGAGCTTGTGGGAAGTAATAATGCGGCTCTTGCTGCACCGCATGTGGCACGTACACAGGCGGTATGTATTCGGGCACGTATGTCGGGAAATAAGGGGGTACGAATGGAGATGCCCACATGCTCTGTTGTTCCCCTGATTGCAGTACAGATGGATTGTACGTACTAGTGGCCTCTTGCTCTGGCATCGTGCTTTGGCTCATTTCATCCGAGTCTTCGTTGTTATACATGTTTCCTGTCCGACATGAACCACTTACAGTTTTGTTAGTAAAAGTGTTTGGCAGGGAGTTTGCTATCTTATGCTTTTAGCTAATCATTTTCCTACTCCCCCCCTTCGCGGGGGTTTTTTCCAGAGGCCTACGCGTCTCTTGTATATTAGAAGGCTGTCTAGTCGGGACCGCGAATAGGCGACGTTTTAGACTTAAAGCATATGTAGATTGTTTTAATAGAAACCTAAAATTGAACCCCTCAGGGTGAGTGGGTTCCCACAGACGGCGCCAGTGATGAAGCCCCCCCAAGAAAATTATACAAGGGACCCACTTTCGATGGGCCCCTGGGGATTTGGACACGAGTAAATATTTTTATATTACACGGGCTTACCTGACACGCGAATCAATTCATTCGCTATTTAACCTGGGCCGCGCTTCACTCGAATTCATAGAATTTAATCATAATCCCGCATGTTTTCATGGGAGTTCATCCGTTTATTTCATATCGTGAGAGTTCATACCTGTCCGCGGAGATTAAACAGAGACGTATGGTTCGTCGCGGATATGTAGGCTTCTCCCCTTTCTTTCTCTCTATACTTCTCAATTTTACGCGGTCATCTCACGAATTCCGCGATTATCCTCTAATTTGTTCCTCTCTTTTCTCTTTCTTTTTGTCCTTTTTTTCCGAAAAGTCGCCCCCTTTCTCTCCTGTTCACTTCCCTATTTATATGGCTCGGCCAGGGTCCCTTTCTTTGACACGTGTCGTCATTGGGCTGACATGTGTGATTGTCGTGGGTGGTGGGCATGATGGACATGTGTCATCATTTTATGTCCGCGTCCCCCTTATATCCCAGTTCTCCTTGGAGACCGTTCCTAATATGTCCGCGTCCAATTCTTTGTTATTTCCGCATGGTTTCATCAAGTGCTTCTCACATTCTCACCGGATCGGTTACTTCTCACTTGAACCCTCCCCTATATATATATATATATATATATATATATATATATATATATATATATATATAGGGTTGGGTTCAGGTGAGAAGGAAAGAAGTGATTTGATTGGTCCAAAAAATAATTTGATTGGTCCACGTCAATTAAAAAATTTGGGGAAAAAATCGCACCCCGCGCTGCCCCATCTTGTGCATGCGTTTGCCCACTCGCACTATATCAGCGCGTGAGGTTGCCGCGCCTACTACAACATAATAAAAATGTTCAGTGTGACAACAGTGAGTTTGCCGCGCCTCGATCACAGATTTGTTCACACATACCACACGCCTTTTGCCACTGAACCAACCATTTACTCTTGCTATTAAATGCATCAATTAAAAATTAGTACACTTATCCTCAAAATCGATTAAGACTATAATTATAATTAAAATGTTCTCACATAAATTTATCAATTACACATTAATTGACATATTAATATATATTTTGCCCTAAAAAAATTCACATTTTTATAATTTAATTTTTTTATTTGAAAAATTATAATAAATATATTAAAGTAAAATATTTAATTTAAAAGTAAAGTTTGTACAAAATCCTAAACCACTTGGTATAAAAACTCTGAACCACTTGGTATTAAAAACTCTGAACCACTTGGTACAAAACTCTGAACCACTTGGTATAAAAATCATGAACCACTTAGTATAAAACCCTAAACCACTTGGTATTAAAACTCTAAACCACTTAGTATTAAAAACCCTAAACCACTTGGTGTAAAGTTTTCATTCTTATTTTATTTTCTTTCAATGTTTAATTTTTAATTACTTATTTGTTTTTAATTATTTATTTCATGAATCAATACTATAAAGAAGTGGTTCATGAACCTATAAAGAAGTGGTTCATTGAGCTATAAAGAAGTTGTTCATGAAGCTTTAAAGAAGTGGTTCATGAAGCTTTAAAGAAGTGGTTCAACCCTTTTACTCTCAGTGGTTCAACCCTTTTAGTCACTGAACCACTCTTTATTTAGTCACTGAACCACTCTCTATTTAGTCACTGAACCAATCTCTATTTAGTCACTGAACCACTCTCTATTTACTCATCGAACCACTCTATTTAGTCACTGAACCACTCTCTATTTAGTCACTGAACCAATCTCTATTTATTCACTGAACCAATCTCTATTTAGTCATTGAACCAATCTTTATTTAGTCACTGAACCACTCTTTATTTAGTACTGAACCACTCTATCTTTAGTCACTGAACCACTCTCTATTTAGTCACTGAACCACTCTTTAATTATTTATTTATTTGTTTTTTAAATAAAAAAGGTAACAAAAAAATATATTAATTGATTTCTCAAATTCACATCTCACAGGTCACAGACTCACAACACCATGGAAAAGGGCACATTTGTTGATTTCTCAAATTTGTTCCATATTTGGCCATGAGTATGTAGAAACTAGCCCTTCTTAATATATCAGAAGCATATATGTACCAAATCAAAATTCAAATATGAAGTTGCTTTCAATTTCAATTCACATCTTAATCTCCCCCGAAGAATCGAAGTTGCATTATCCAGATCCAAACACACTTCAGCATCGGTCGATAAAACACCACCATGTACGGCGGCAGCGGCATCGACATCGGCAGCGGACACCGGCGGCGGCCCCTCCATTGGATTGGGCTGAGCCCAGTCTTCCCCTCCTTCCGGCGACGATGACGACCAGACTAAATCTGCCACCCTCACACCTCTGGCTCACCCTCTGCCGAGCGCTGCGGCCAGGGGAAAGGCTCTCTTTCGATCTTTGGTGTGACCTTGCCCACCTCTTCTACTCTTATGGCTGCAAATCCGCCACCATGTAACCATACCTACCGCCACCTGCTACCTCGATATCTCATCTCCGTCGCTTATTGACGCTGTAACTTACATGAGTTATATCCAATTGACTAAGTAATTCTTCTGCATAAACAACTCGATCCATTTATTTAACATGTAACCAATTTGAGCAATAATTTAAGCAACCCATTCACTAATTCAAAAAATATATATCAAGACCATATTCGATTGAAGCCAAACTAAATTCACGATAAAGACCCAGGAAATTATACCTGATCTCGACGAGGCCACGGATGGTTGGATTCAAAGGCTTGGCTTGCTAGACGGTTACTGGACTCGATTGGGGCAAGGACGCTCGACTGGCTGGCTCTACAACTCTCATCTCCGGGTTCGCATCGGCCTTGCACCACCATGGATCACCGCCGTTGGAGATCGGGACCGAATCGAATGAGTGGCGGCATACGTCGTGGATCACCGCCGATTCTGCCGCCTCGTGTTCCCTTACTTGTCCTCTGCGCATCGCCTCCGCTATGTCATCTGGTAGCGCCTCTACTCCTCTCTTTCTACCACCGTCGCCGCTTCATTAGCCTCGTTGCTGGTAGAATTGATAAGGAAGACACGCAAATATTAGGGATAAATGAAGCGCGTGAGCACTCTTTTACTCCAACCAATCAAATTACTTCTTTCCTTCTTACCGAACCAGTTACTTCTCACTTGAACCCTCCCATATATATATATATAGGGGAGATATCTAATGAGAAGTGACATTTGGGTGAGAAGATGAGAAGTAAGCCTTATACCCCTTAGATTAAAATGATCTTTTTTATATGGATATATGGGACATATCTAATGATAAATATATCAATATTTTTTAATTAGTTTTTTATGCTATTTTTCTGGGTGGTGAATGAAAAAACTCATTTAAATTAGCATAAAACCCCTAAAATGACCATTAAATCACCATCTAGAGAAATAACATAAAAATTAATTTAAAAAATAAAACATTGATATATTTATCATTAGATATGTCCCCTATATCCATATAAAAAAACTCATTTTAATCTAAGGGGTATAAGACTTACTTCTCATCTTCTCACCCAAATGCTACTTCTCATTAGATATCTCCCCTATATATATATATATATATATATATACATACATAGGGGTAAAATCCACCCATAGTCCCTGAACTTTGACAAAAAGTTCAAACGCGTCCCTGAACTTTTTTTTGGTTCATTAAAGTCCCTGAACTTTGAGATTTTGTCCATGTTTAGTCCTTCTGTCAGTCAGTTCGTTAAATTGCCGTTAAATGATTATGTGGACATCAAACCCTACCCAATACCCATCCTATGTAGTGTTTACTAGGTAGGCTGGGGTATGTATTCAAAAGTCTCATTATAATTATTATTTTTCTTTGGAGTAGGTAATTTAAAACAAATAAAAAACACCCAAATGTGAGCTAAATTAATTCTGTACTAGGTAGGCTAGAGGCAAAGAAATATAATTGAAAAGACTAGATTACATTAGATAATCTCTCAAAAAGAGTATCCTCCTAATTCCAATTCTAAACCTGATTACATTCACAACTACCAGATTACATTCACAAACTAAGCCAATCTAATTGACAACTACCATATTACATTCCAGGTTCTAAACCATCAAAAGACCCCAAAATTATCATAGCATGAGTTAATCTCTCAACAAGAGTGTAATTAATATGGCTACAAGTTAAGATTCACCCAAAAAGGTTGGCTACTTCCAATATGACCAGGATGACCACATTTTGCAAGTTAAGCTTCATGTATCTACCATGACCCTGCTTTTTCTCTATGTCATTCCCTGTCAACATTAATTAAATGAAATAAATAAATAAAATAGCACAAAAAAACCCTATTGGAAAAGCAAATAGAAAAAACATACAACCTGATTTTTGCAGGATTTCTTATTATGACCAGGACCACCACATTTTGTGCAATGAATGACAGCACCAGACCTCCTCATCTTTCCAGTAGGTGCAGCTTCACCAGCTTCTCTTCTTCTTTTCTTCTTAGGCCTTCCTCTTTTAGCTTGTCATGGAGTTGGTGGTTGGATTGCATTATGATGCACATCCTCCCATTGATACACACTCCTAATTGGGCGAACTATATTTGCATAAACCCTTTTGCAAGTGTCAATAGTGTAGCAATCAGCAACAAAATCTTCAATTTTGTTTCCATTGTGTGCTAGTGTTGCACATGCATGAATGCAAGGGATGCCAGTGAGTTGCCACTTTCTACATGAACAGCTAAATGCATCTAAATCAACAACAAATTGTGCCCCAAAACAGCTTACTTGAAATTGAGATCCACCAGATGGAATGGGCCAACAAAACCTACTATCATCCTTATTCTTTTCCAACTTCTTCACAATTTTCGGGCATAACCGTCCAGTCCAACTTTCCATCTTCTCTCATTTGATTGCTATCCTTACCATTATCTTACTTCTGATAATCTCCAACATGCTAAGGATAGGTTTATCTCGTGCATCAAGAATAAACCTATTAAAGCACTCTGACATGTTATTCAATAAAATATACCACTTACTTTGCTCTTTGAAATGTGATCTTGACCATGTATTGGCTGGAATAGCATCAATCCATGCCCAGGCTTAACCATGTCACCCCTTATTGTTTCTAGCATTGGGTCAACATATACGGTAACATTAAGTTCTCCATCATCACCACAAATCTCATTATCTTCTTCCTCTAAATCTACATCACAACTATTGTCATTAGAAAATTCTTGTTCATCTTCACGAGGCAAGAAATCATCATCAATAGAGTCGATATTATCGCTATAGTGCTCATCTGGATGGATATGCTCGCCTTGGTCCATGACTTGAAAACTAAAATGAGAGAAGCTTACACTTGAAAGATAATGGTAATTAAGCCCTACAAAGCACAACACTCAAAGAAAACAAATACTGTATTTAACTAGCAATAGATGTGATGTACACATTTGTACCTTTGTTTATTGCATCTTTTGACTTCTTATTTCATTCGATCTCCAAAGAAAAGGTTCAAAAGTATATAAAATTGTGTAAGAATGGGCTAAAATGCAAGGAATAGAGTTTGCACATGTTTTGAGCTAACCATGCAGGAATTCGAGCGAAAACGGAGTCAAAACGGAGAAGCCAAGTGAAGCTGAGAAGAGGTAGATATCGACCCTAGACCCAGATATCGACCTCTGGGGTAGATATCGACCTTCAACATAGATATCGATCTCAACGAGTGAAGCTGAGAAGAGGTAGATATCGACCTTAGACCCAGATATCGACCCCCAGTGTCGATATCGACCCCCATATCGACCTCAACATAGAAATCGACCAGAGTTGAACAAGTCGAGCAGGAACAGAGACCTCGATATCGACCTCTGGTGTCGATATCGACCCCTTATCTCGACAGAAGATAGACTCGATTTCGAATGCGGATTGGCACTATATCTTCAAGGAGGCACGGGATTATCTCATACTTTCAAGATAGAGGACAGCTGAAGTTTTATTCATCTTTTACTTTTAAGTCATTTAAGTTTTATCAAAATAAAAGACCTATCCTAATTGTTCGGATAGAGTTGTTAGTTTAGATAGGAGTTACAATCCTCGGATAGCAAGGATTAGTAGCCTATAAATAAAGCCCTAGGGGCTGATTTGTTAGATCATCCAATAATACAATCAATTAATAAGACATAGACAATAGAGTTAGAGTTAGAGAGAAGTTTTAGGGTTTGACGTTTGCGAAAGTTGACGTTGAGTTGTAAAGCTTCGAAGTTTATTTTAATGCAAGTTTCTTCCTTTCAAACAATGATGAGTTCCATGATGAGAAGCGAGTAGTTCCCCAAAGCTCTTAGGGTCGGGGTGAGCCCGACGTTAGCCATGCGCGCTTGAGGTAAGTATTTGATGTTGATATCGTTGTGTCTATCTCTCCTCCTACGATTCTATGTTTAGTCCTAATCGAAAGAAAAGGGATTCATGCTAACAACTTGAGTTATAAACATAAAATTGGTAGAGACAATTAGGTTTATTTGAAAGAGTAATCCTAAGAGTTGGTGTACGGCGAAAGCTTGTCCCTCGGGTGAAATAGCGCAATTGTCCGTCTTATTTATCTTATCGCATGCATTGGTTAAACGTTGTGGTAAACCCTAATCCTAGGAGTTGTTTTTATATATTTTATATTCATCAAAACCCACTGTTATTTATGTTCATTGCTTCTCTCTCCATCCTTAATTCTTCGGCCTTTTCTTTGCCGACAAACCACTAACTCACTGCAGGGAGACATCGATATCGACCCCAGACGTCGATATCGACCACTGAGTTCGTCGACAGTTTTCTGAGTCGACGACGAACATCGCTGTGGAGTTTGCTGAGCATCGATATCGACACCAGACATCGATATCGATCCTTCTGTATCGACTGGCAATCTTTTGAGCCAGTCGATTTCGTGGACTGACATCGATATCGACCCCACCAGTCGATATCGACCACTTGTTTTTGTCTTTGCAGGTCTTCTGTTGCAGAGAACATCGACAGCCGAGGTCGACATCGAGCACTAAGGTCGAAATCGAGGCTTCTGGTCGACACAGACGTGAGATTTCCAACGCTACTAGGATCCCGCTGACACGCCTCCTCGTGGATCGATCCTGACTACCCTTCCACTACAACGGGAGGAAGTCTTGTAATTATTTGCTTAGGCCAGGAGTCGATTTACATTTATTTACATCTTTATATTTGTAATTACTTGACATATCAAGCCTCCTGCAACAACAAATTGGCGCCGTTGCCGGGGAGGCAATCAATCGCGCCCTAGTAGTCTATCTCACGTCTTTTTCTAGTTTGGTCTTGCAGGTGTATGCGACGCGCTGATCGCCCACCTGAATTTGAAGGAGTA
Organism: Persicaria maculosa; assembly: GCA_963922045.1. Classification (NCBI taxonomy): domain Eukaryota; kingdom Viridiplantae; phylum Streptophyta; class Magnoliopsida; order Caryophyllales; family Polygonaceae; genus Persicaria; species Persicaria maculosa. The sequence goes on along the minus strand of OY998269.1, from coordinate 3,145,602 downwards.
GACGACCCTGAGCGTTATTTCCATCTAAGGGCCCAAGCTCAAAGAATCATGGCGGAAAACGCGAACCAAGCAGAACTTATTGAACAACTAAGGAGGCAGGTTGAGGACCTAACGACTAGAGAGGCGGCACTTAAGGAGCGCGCGGATAGGGAGGAGGAAGGCCGGAGGCAAATAGAAGCCCAAATCAATGCCCTCCCTAGGAATGCCAAGCAATATATGCACCCCGCTCTCACAGTGCCTGAATCGGCAATTCTTATCCCTGCCTCTAATTTTGAAATTAAACCTAACTTCCTGACTGAAATAAGAAGGCATCAATATGAAGGAAAACCTAATGAATGCCCTATGGCACATATTTCTACCTTCTTAGACCTTTGTGATACTATTGCTGATGGACGAAGTCTTGAGTATGTCCAACTAAAAGCCTTTCGCTGGTCTCTTACAGGGAAAGCATTGCAGTGGTTGGAGAGCTTAGCCCCAAGATCGCTCCGCACCTGGAATGAAGTCAAGGACGCGTTCCTCAACAAGTTCTTCCCTCCTTCTAAGACGGCGTTGATCCGACAGAAAATCACATCTTTCAAACAAAAGCCTGGTGAGGCTCTGGCGACTGTTTGGGAAAGGTTCAAGGACCTTCTACGATCATGCCCGACGCATGGCCAACCACCCTATGTAATTCAGGAGATCATATACAATGCTCTTGACGCTGCAACAAAGGAGAGGATCAACACCTACACCGCCTATGGCTACCTTGAACTCGCTCCACAAGAGGCTTGGGAGACCATAGAGAGGTTGGTGGAGTTCGACAATACATATGGGACTCCTGAGGTTTCCGACGCACCATCATCGTCGAGGCCTGCCCCATCTATGCCCTTATATGAACCCTCCAATGTAATCGATCCGGATGTAAAGGAGCAATTTCATAGGGATCAACTTCGAAAGCTCCAAAAGCAAGTGAGGTTCCTTTCAGCGAACCAAGATTGCATCGAATGCGGATCGCAGCGGCACACCACCATCGAGTGCCCACATGCCGAACAAGTACACCTAGCGGAGACTCACCAAGAGGCGCGCTACATGAGGGGCCCCAACAACCAATATTGGGGAGACCAAAGGTTCCATCAACCACAAAGGAACCAGGTCAACCCTAGGGACCCTCCGCCTTATAGAGCTCCTGGGCACCCGGAGAGAGACCAAAAGAAGGATGATCTTCAACTTGTGTTGGACGAGATAAGGCGGAACCAAGCTAAGAACGATCAATCCAACCATGCTATCCACTCTCAACTCAATCACCTTACCACAAGGATTGGGGAGATGGATATATGGAAGAAGAACGTAGAGACCCAACTGGGTCAATTGGCGGCACAAATCCCTAGGCCGTCCGGAACACTCCCTGGGCAACCCACTACAAATCCTAAGGGACAATCCGGGACGGGCCATGTCGCAGCCATACAATTAAGGAGTGGCACCAAAGTACACAAGCCACGGACGGAAACGAAGGAGAAAGCAGCAGACCCAGTCGACGTCGACAGACCAGTCGATGTCGACCCAGAGGTCGAAATCGACCCCCATGTCGACCCCCTGGTCGACGTCGATGACACTGCAGAGCCATCAGAGCCACAACAGAGGTCGAAATCGACCATTCCAGTCGATATCGACCAGAGCCCAGTCGACATCGATGTCCAGCAGGCCCCTCCGACCTCCGTTTTGGCCCCTACTCCAAAGAAGACGTTGCCATTCCCTTCCAAAGCATTGGAGGATCCCACCAAAGGTAAGTTTAGGCGCTTCATAAAGATACTTCAAGGACTCAACATCACTATCCCTCTAACAGAAGCCCTAAGCGAGATGCCCGCCTATGTACGATTCCTCAAAGACATCCTGAGCAAGAAGAGATCCATGGCAGAGATCGCAGAGGAGTGCTCGAAGATGGACTTCCCTGAGAAGAAGAGTGATCCAGGGAAGTTTGCAATCACCGTGGGACTTGGCCAACATCGCTACAAAGCCCTATGTGACCTAGGGGCAAGTGTAAGTCTCATGCCTCTCTCTATTTGGCAGAAGGTAAACATTGGTGCACTTGAACCTGTGGACATGAAGCTTTATATGGCTGACAACTCATTCGTCAGACCCACAGGTATAGTTGATGACGTTCCGGTAAAGGTAGGTAAGTTCTTTGTACCTACTGACTTCATTGTATTGGAGATGCCTGAAGATCCTGTAATGCCTATTATCCTTGGTAGGCCATTCTTAGCTACTGCAAATGCCAATATCAATGTACGTCGAGGATTACTAACCTTTACTATAGGGAACGAAGTAATAGAATTCTCTTTCAACCCGACCATGAGCGAAACAAAGCACCTGGAGCAAGTAGTCCTCTCACCGGCTAAGGAAAAGCTTAGAAAATTCTTGTTGGCGAGGACGGAAACCGCAAGCAGGGTCGACCTCGACTGGAACCAGTCGATATCGACTAAAAGCATCGAAATCGACCCCCCTTGGTCGAAATCGAGTATGCTAGATCACTGCCAGGAGCTTAAGTATGGGGTCACAGAGGTCGATATCGACCCCCACATGTCGATATCGACCACAGCACCCGAAATCGACCCTCTTTGGTCGAAATCGACCACCCCTCAGCCCGAAGATTTCTGTTTCGGGCCCAAACAGGTAAGCCCAGGTATGACCCCTAACCCTCCTCTGTCCCCTATTGATGAGTCAATTAAGCCAGTTATTGATAAATCTACTAAAGAGAGGGTCAAAGCTCCATGGTTTGCCTATATTGCTAAAGTTAGGTCAAGAAAGAGAAGAAAAGCACCCAAAGAAGAACCTAATGATGAAGAAGCCTTGGTCGCCGAACTTAGATGCTACCAAAAGGACTTAGATGATCCAGGAGAAGGCTCACGCTCGAAGGGTCCCTACATAAAAGGGTCATGAAGAATTGACGGAGAAGTCGGCCTAGCGACTCAAAAATCTAGAGCATGTACATAAAACATTTAAATTTCGTATGGATGGTTTTTAGGACTTAAGTTTTGGCTGTTTGAAACTTTTAAGACTGAGATAATTCGTGCTTTATCTATATTACTAACATAGATTTCAGGTTATCAAGCAAAAGGAACGACGAAGAGGAAAAGAAGCTTCTGCAGAGGTAGTCGAAATCGACCAGGCCAGTCGAAATCGACCCCCCCAGGGTCAAGCCATCTCCTGGAGTCGACATCGAGGACTCAGGAGCGAAAAGCAGAGGTCGATATCGACCCTAATACTCGATATCGACCCCAATCAGGCAGCCCTCGTCTTCATTTTCTTCCTCGACTTCGACAGATGCAGTCGACATCGACCACTGACCTAGATATCGACTTCTGGCATCGACCTCACTTGAAATCAACCTGAATCCGCAAGTTGCACTGTAAGTCTCTCTCTACCCTTGTTTTTCTTTTTTTATACAGTGAGGACACTGTATATTTTAAGTATGGGGTGGGGGAAAGACATGTCTTATGGTCATAACTTGGTTTCTTCTTCGCATTGCATTCATGTTTAAATTTTTGTTCTTAGTTTTACTTTTATAAAATGTCAAAAATCCAAAAAAATAAAAAAATGTCAAAAATACGAAAAAATGCATGTTTATTTAAAGTTTGTTTTTAATCCCTACTTTGATGTCCTATGATGAAAACTCAATAGCTGACTTGATCATGTAAATCCTATGGCATATTTGAATGGTTTAGCCTAAGTCTTTAAAATTTATATGTAGATTGTGAACTTGTGATGAAATTGAGCACATATGATCCTAGGCTAAAAAGCAAATCCAACAAAAATTGTCCTTGTGAGAATTTTGACCTATAGGGAGAACATCAAAAATCCCTCCGCTTTCTTGAGTGAATTTACTCTTCCTATGCATCTCTAAATGTTGTGATAGTTATTCAAAACCAATGCATATATATGTTTATGTTTACGAGAATTAAATGATGGAGGCATCTTTTAAGCCAATTTTATCCTCTCTTTACCTACCCTGCATTATCCCTGCTTAAAGCCAGAACATTAGCCTGAGCCTGAATTGCAAACTCCACAAAATTATCCCTAGCCGAATTGAGCCTGACCCCCATTTGGGAATTGAGACTTAGATTTGTTGGAACTAATGCCTTGTGGAAAGAAAATAATGTCTAGTTGTAAGCAAGGAAATTATAGGATGGTACATATTTACATTTTGTCATATTTTGTAAAAGGATGTTTTGGCTCACCATATAAATGCACATAGTTTGAGTATTATGTTCGAAAAAAAAAAAATCCGAAAAAAAATAAATATATCTATATGTAGTGCATGAGCCAAAATCCTTAAATCTTTTATTCATACAAATGTTATATTTTTGAGAGGTATATTAGAACTTGGAAGAAGGGTTGATGGAATGCATCTTTAGAGCATTACATTGAAGAGTTATGGTTTGGGTATTGCAAGTGTTGAGATTTAGGAGTCTTGATTCCCGAATTATAAAAGCACCACATAGCCAAATAATTCCATACCCTTTATTTCATACCAAGCCCCATTACAACCCCGCCGAATGGAGTCTTCTATGAAGTCTTCCATTGAGCGAAAGTCCTCCTGATGATTCTTATTGCATTTTCATAATTGGTTGCGAAGTGGATTATTATAAATTGCAATGTTTATGAGATTGTATATGGAATTGAGTTGAGAGTTGATCTTCATAGCCCAAACACATGAGAGTTGAGTGCAAACACATTATCCCTGTGAGGTTGGATCAAAATTGCATATGCCTATGGATCGCCAAAATATGTGCTATGACGTTAAATTCACTTGCTTTGCTTTGCTACCGCTTATGATGTTGCTTTTGACAAGGGCGAAGACTTGAAGGGTGTGTTGTAGGTGTTGGTTATTGCTTGGTTATTGCTTGAGGACAAGCAAGTCTAAGTATGGGGTGTTTTGATGTACACATTTGTACCTTTGTTTATTGCATCTTTTGACTTCTTATTTCATTCGATCTCCAAAGAAAAGGTTCAAAAGTATATAAACTTGTGTAAGAATGGGCTAAAATGCAAGGAATAGAGTTTGCACATGTTTTGAGCTAACCATGCAGGAATTCGAGCGAAAACGGAGTCAAAACGGAGAAGCCAAGTGAAGCTGAGAAGAGGTAGATATCGACCCTAGACCCAGATATCGACCTCTGGGGTAGATATCGACCTTCAACATAGATATCGATCTCAACGAGTGAAGCTGAGAAGAGGTAGATATTGACCTTAGACCCAGATATCGACCCCCAGTGTCGATATCGACCCCCATATCGACCTCAACATAGAAATCGACCAGAGTTGAACAAGTCGAGCAGGAACAGAGACCTCGATATCGACCTCTGGTGTCGATATCGACCCCTTATCTCGACAGAAGATAGACTCGATTTCGAATGCGGATTGGCACTATATCTTCAAGGAGGCACGGGATTATCTCATACTTTCAAGATAGAGGACAGCTGAAGTTTTATTCATCTTTTACTTTTAAGTCATTTAAGTTTTATCAAAATAAAAGACCTATCCTAATTGTTCGGATAGAGTTGTTAGTTTAGATAGGAGTTACAATCCTCGGATAGCAAGGATTAGTAGCCTATAAATAAAGCCCTAGGGGCTGATTTGTTAGATCATCCAATAATACAATCAATTAACAAGACATAGACAATAGAGTTAGAGTTAGAGAGAAGTTTTAGGGTTTGACGTTTGCGAAAGTTGACGTTGAGTTGTAAAGCTTCGAAGTTTATTTTAATGCAAGTTTCTTCCTTTCAAACAATGATGAGTTCCATGATGAGAAGCGAGTAGTTCCCCAAAGCTCTTAGGGTCGGGGTGAGCCCGACGTTAGCCATGCGCGCTTGAGGTAAGTATTTGATGTTGATATCGTTGTGTCTATCTCTCCTCCTACGATTCTATGTTTAGTCCTAATCGAAAGAAAAGGGATTCATGCTAACAACTTGAGTTATAAACATAAAATTGGTAGAGACAATTAGGTTTATTTGAAAGAGTAATCCTAAGAGTTGGTGTACGGCGAAAGCTTGTCCCTCGAGTGAAATAGCGCAATTGTCCGTCTTATTTATCTTATCGCATGCATTGGTTAAACGTTGTGGTAAACCCTAATCCTAGGAGTTGTTTTTATATATTTTATATTCATCAAAACCCACTGTTATTTATGTTCATTGCTTCTCTCTCCATCCTTAATTCTTCGGCCTTTTCTTTGCCGACAAACCACTAACTCACTGCAGGGAGACATCGATATCGACCCCAAACGTCGATATCGACCACTGAGTTCGTCGACAGTTTTCTGAGTCGACGACGAACATCGCTGCGGAGTTTGCTGAGCATCGATATCGACACCAGACATCGATATCGATCCTTCTGTATCGACTGGCAGTCTTCTGAGCCAGTCGATTTCGTGGACTGACATCGATATCGACCCCACCAGTCGATATCGACCACTTGTTTTTGTCTTTGCAGGTCTTCTGTTGCAGAGAACATCGACAGCCGAGGTCGACATCGAGCACTAAGGTCGAAATCGAGGCTTCTGGTCGACACAGACGTGAGATTTCCAACGCTACTAGGATCCCGCTGACACGCCTCCTCGTGGATCGATCCTGACTACCCTTCCACTACAACGGGAGGAAGTCTTGTAATTATTTGCTTAGGCCAGGAGTCGGTTTACATTTATTTACATCTTTATATTTGTAATTACTTGACATATCAAGCCTCCTGCAACAACAAGATGCAACCAGAAAATAATTTTTTTTAATGGTAAAGAACACATACTGCTACTAATTCACATTTCTTGACTAGATTCAAAACACAATTATTTCTTTACCATTAAAAAAAAATTATTTTTTTTAATGGTAAAGAACACATACTGTATTTAACTAGCAAATAGATGCAAGTTCTGGGAGTAAAAAAGATTGAGATTAAGCTCAACTGTAGCACCCACAAACCACAATTATTTCCACCTTAGTCATACAAACGGGCATACATAAACTCAAGATGTTGATTAAAGAAAATGGCCATACAAAAACTCAAGGACAACCGATAAACCCTAACTCAAAAGATTCAGAATTCCACCAACAATTAGGACAAAAATTGGAAGTGAAACAAAGTGTCGAGCTCATACCTGGAAATTGCGTTCTAAATCAAAGAGATTCGAGCCGATAATGATCGAGATAAGAATCCAGACCGTGAAGAACTCAAAGAAGGTGATTGCTTATCTACCTCTCTAAATACACCAAATTTCACCCATTTCAAATAAATTTCAAAGAGGAATTTGGATGGGAATAATTTAATTTGAAAAATAAAAGGTACCCGAATTAATCCTTTGAAGCAACCTTCAAGTGCAGAGAAGTGTGAGGATAGAGGAGATGAAAAGGGTGAATGAGAAGGGTGATGAGGGATTGAGGGGAGTAGGTACGGGTGCTTTTTAATTTTTCTATAATTTATTTTCCCTTTATTTTTTCAATTTTTTTAAAATGTAAAGATGCCACATCATTATTTAACATCAATTTAACGGATTATCTAACGGAAGGACTAAATATGAACAAAATCTCAAAGTTCAGGGACTTTAATGAACCAAAAAAAAATTAGGGACCCGTTTAAACCTTTTGTCAAAGTTCAGGGACTATGGGTGGATTTTACCCATATATATAGTATGGATCAGATGTGAACAACCCTTACAATGTAAACTGTGAACACATTTCAACCATCGGATTAGATTGAATTAAGGGTTGTGATTAATTTCAATTTTTGATTTTATTTTAAAAAAAATTGTGGGACCCGCAACTAAATATTTCCCCACTCTCAAAGTTATGCGCGTGTTCAAATCCAACTTTTTAACCTTTGAAATTTTTTTTAACCTTTGAACTTTTTAACGTTTGAACTGCCGATTTGCCGTGTATATTCATCATTTGAAATTGCTGTTTGCGTTTTTTTTAGTTTGTTTTTGGCATTTACTTTATACTCCATAATTTCTTGGCAATTTGTTTTGGGTCAAATTTAATAAAATTGCATTTTTATCTACGAATAATAATTATTGATTTATCGAATAATGCATCATTTTTTAAAAAACTACTCGTAAAATAATGCATAATTTTTATATATAATTGTATCGAACTTCCTCGTATTTATGAATACTTACTGAATAATGTATAACTTTATTGAATATGATTTTAAGTTTTTAACATTCAAAAATCAATAAATAGGTTAATAATCGTCCTCTTTTATACGAATAATCTCTATAATTTAACCGAATAATATCTCAAATTTAACCGAATAATCTAAAAAATTCAATCGAATAATCATCCTTTAAATACGAATAATCTTTCTAATTTAACCGAATAAATTTCGACTAAATTATCTTGATAACAAATGTATAAAAAATCAAAACAAAAAGAAAACTAATAAGTTTGTAACAATTGTCCTCTTTTTCACGAATAATCTACATAATTTAACCGAATAATCTCTTAAATTTAACCCTATAATCTCTTAAATTTAACTGAATAATTGTTCCTTAAATATGGATAATCTTTTAATTTAACCGAATAATTGAAGATTACAATTATGTTGGTAACAAATATAAAAAAATATAAAACCAAAACCAAAAAAAAACGAGACAAAAAATAAAATAAAATAAAAAGTCCGAGTGAATTAATAGTGAATGACTGAATGTGGGTTCACTTGTACGTATGACGTACAGCAAGGGTTTGGTTTAACCGTTTAAGTCGCGTGAGCAAATTTTCGTGTGGGGTCCACTTATTTCAAAAAAAAATAAAAAATAAAATCATGATTAATCTAGACCCTTAATATCTTTTGATTCAATGGTTAAGATTTGTTCACAGTTTAAATCATAAGGGGTGTTTACACCGGAACCAACCCCTATATATATATATATATATATATATATATATATATATATATATATATATATATATATATATATATATATTGTATGGATCATTCGTGCACAAGCCTTATGATGTGCACTGTGCACAAATATTATTCGGTGAAGTGTGAGTATTGTTTAGGGGAATATTAAACATTATTTGGTGAAATTTAAAACATTTCGTATAAATTGTAAGTATTGTTTAGGTTTAGGGAATTTAGGTTTCTTTTATTTGAAATGGATGAATAAAAAAACTAAACATTATTCGGTAGAATGTTACAAATTATCCAGTGGAATTGGGATGTTTTCATTTGAAATGAACGGAAAAAAAACATAACAATATTTGGTAGAATGTTTCACATTTCACAGAATAATGCTTCAAATTTCACCGAATAATGTTTCACATTTCACCGAAAAATATTTGTGCACATGGTGTGCACACCTGAACCACATCCTATATATATGATGTATCTTGTATGCAAATATGGGCCGTTAATTGAGAAAAGATGGACGACTTAGATTAATTAGGTATTTTTTATATTTTAATTAAAAAAGTGGGACCCATAAAAACACCCTACCCACCTCTATTTTTACGAGCGTGTGATGGAGACGCTCATTTGACAATTGAAATTCAAAACAATGAAAGGAGAGTGCAAAGAGGCGGCGATTGCAGGAGTGTTGAAGCCGGCGTCGAATCGAGGAGCACACAGGAGGCCAATGCTGAGAAGCAGCAACAGTTATTGCAGGAGGGTTGAAGCCAGTGTCGAATCGAGAAGCACATGAGGTTGTTGAAGGCGACGGTGATTGCAGGAGGGGTTGTAGCCGGCGTCGCATATATGATTGTATGTTCTCTCTTTAATCGAGAATTATTCAGATGGATGTGTTGAATAATTTGAGATGCGTAATTTGATTCATTATTCGTCAATTATACAGACGTATGTGTCGAATTTCGGTTACTAGTGGTAATAAGTTTGTAAATTATTATGTGAAATCTGATTCATTATTCGCCAGAATATGGAGTCTTCGGTTTGACAAATAACATAAAACAAAACATTATTCGGTGAAATGTGAGACAATATTCAGTGAAATATGAAACATTATTCGTATTAATTGTAAGTATTGTTTAGGAATTTGAGGTTTCTTTTATCTGAAATTGATTGACAAAAAAACAAAACATTATTTGGAAGCATGGGCCAAATTATTCAATGGAATTGGTAATTTTTTTATATGAACTAAATGAAAAAAGATAACAGAATATTATTCGGTAGCAAGTGAAACATTATTCGGTGGAATTGACAAATTTTTAAAACGAACTAAATCAGATGGGTTTAAAAAAACATTTATTCCCCACCGAAAAAAAAGCATTTTTTCACAAATATTTTATATATTAAAAAAAAGCAAGGGTGGAGGGTGGAGGGTTGGGTAACATGCACTAAGTGCAATGGAGTGGGTTGGTTTTTTGCCATGTGGGCCCCACTATATTAAAAAGAAAAAAAATATCTTTTAATAATGGTCTTTCATCTTTAGTAAAAGGCGAAGGAATAGTTCGCTTTGTGTTTATTGCATGATTCCACCATGGTCTTCCATCTTTTTTCAATCAAAGACACAGATTTAGATTTGTATACAACGTATATCCTAAGGTGTGTGTACACCCAAACCACTCTATCTATATATAGCAAGTAATAATACTAGTACAATAAAAATACAAACACATCTTTGAGAGAACTCATGAAAATATCAATTTGTGCAATAAAAGTGAATGGATTGGAAAAAAAAAAATTTTGCGGCAATCAAAGTGAAAAAATCAAGATTCTTTTGAATTGATCATTTAGATTCAGATTCATGAAACTAGAAGCTTGAATTCATTTCACAATCTCATGAGCTAGAGAAACATATGCATCAAATGAAATGGGTTAACTTCCTTGACCAATGACCAGCACATCAAGATTCTGTTGAACTGAACATGTAAGATCAGGAGTTCCGTTATTTTCTTGTCAGGCAAGGATATTTCTTATATGCATTATTGAGTTATTTATAATTTGTGTCGATATCAATTTAAGATGATTAAGATTAACAATCAATATCATATCAGAGGAGCTAGGTAATAGGTATGTTGTGCCTTTCCTTCTTACAGTACACAGGGAGGTTACAACACAGATAATAAGACACTGTGAAAAGAGACCAGTGAAAATCATTTCAGGGAAATTGAATATCACTTGAAAGGAGCAAGTAAGATGCATGAGTTGTGGCCTCCAAACCCAAATGAATTCGACATTGCGACTTTCACATCCAAACGTTCCTTCTTGTCTTTCACAAGCACTCTCCAATTCTGAATATGAATGATCATCAGATGATCGATCTAGTCTTTTAATTACTGAAAACATTTCAACTCTACCAAAGTAAAGATTCTGCCAAAACTTACCAAACAATCATCCGGTTCCTCAAGATTGACGTTCGGGTGGATCCATCCTGTTTCTATAGCCTGCATAACCGTAACATTGTATACATGAAATAATTCCATTCAATTTTAAAGGACAAACTATTTACTTGTTGCTGGAATACCTTCACTGTCGCAATGGCTTCAACTGCACCTGAAGCGCCCATCAGGTGACCGGTCATGGACTTTGTTGCGTTGATTCTCAACTTATGTGCAAAGAAAGGGATAAAAAAAGATGAGATGTGTTTGTTGAAGAGGAATTCGATAAGAAAGATGAAACTAAGGACTAGAAGAACATTTGTAGCCTCTGTCTGCAGTAGTTTTACCTTTGAATTGCTACCGAAAACTTGGTGTAAGGCCTTGAGCTCTGAGGAATCGCCTGCAACGGTTGATGTGGCGTGCGCATTGATGTAATTGATATCTTTTGAAGTAAGTCCAGATTGTGATAACACTCTCTCCATGCAGAGCGTGAGACCATCACCTACCCACAAAACACAGGAGGTCAAAAATTAAGGAGGAAGTAAAATGCACATTTTAGATGAAGTTTTGTGTTAAAACTTCTATTTATGAGTTGTCACAGATGGAAGTTTAACCGTTTATACAAAACAAAGATTGATGCGAAAAATCATACTAGGAAACATTTTCTCATTACAGAAGTTGTCTGTTAAAAGGATCTCTAGGAGGTGTGGTGTTCTTAGAACGATGAAAGTACCGGTTGGATGAGGCCTAGTCATGTGATACGCGTCATTGCTGAAACTTCCTCCGAGAAACTCTGCATATATCCGAGCTCCTCTTTTCTGCCAAAAGTGAGAGGAAACTTCATCATCTAAAACCAAGAATATATATACACAACTTGAAACCTCAATCAGTACGTATCAGAGTAACTTAAATGAACAAGTTTTTCTCTACCTTGGCATGTTCCAGCTCTTCTAGAAGCAAGACTCCAGCTCCTTCACCCATAACAATTCCATCGCGGTTCTGATCATAAAGTGCGCATCATATTGTATTCAGAGACCTTTTTTTTTTTTTTTATTGCTACCGGTCTTAAAAAAATGTAAACACGGTACCGTACGTGTTTCTACATTCAAATTAAATCCAAAAATAAGATGAAAAAACTGGCTTCATATATGCTTAATTTTAGCCAAGATTTGATGAACTTCATTTTACTCGTTAAGGAAGAAGATGAAAGAAAGTTTACTTTGTCCCACGGACGTGAAGCTTTGGTTGGATCATCATTTCTCCGTGACAGTACCTTACATGCCACAAAACCTGCCAAACCTATTTTACCAATCCCTCCCTCCATGAACATCACCAATGCCACTCCATATATAGATTTAACAAAAAAGAGAAAAAGGGGGAAAAAAAAGGGCGGTGAAAGGGGCCGGGTTATGTTTTTTTATACTACCTAAAGGTGTTATCACTGAATCCGATCCTCCACAAAGCATCATGTCCTGATGCAGAAACACGCGCGAGGCCAGATTAGCTCAAAGTGTTAATAATAGATAGAAGTTGGAACTTAATTTTGGAAGGATGGGTGCTTACCGCTTCACCTCTAAGAATATGGGCAGCTGCACTTATTATGCAGGAATTGCTTGTGGTACAAGCCGTTGAGATTGAGTAGTTTGGACCCATCCAACCCTGGCAAGAGGTGTTCAGTACTCAGTTTTGGAATAAATGTTGATTCTTTAATTTGGTAATCAAATGGAAATGCACCCAATTCAAATGGACATCCTTACCAGCTCCGTTGCAAGAAGTGCAGAGCCCATATGTGTCAAGGAGAATGGCACAGTAAATGGATTCATCTTCTTCAGCGCGATTTCAGTCGTCACCACTCCATCATATTTCAACTGTGTCAAAACACGCAGTAAGCATATATTACCATATTGAAAACCTAAGGGGTGCGGTGAACAAAAACAAGTTGCAAGAGTCAAGATAGATGAGATGACCTTCATACCGCCAATGGCGGAGCCAATTATGACACCACACCTACTTTTATCCAAATCATCCATGACGTCCTGTGTCACTCCACCGTGGTGCAATGCTTTGTTTCCACCTGCTACAGTGAAGACGATGTTTCTCTCCGCCTTCCTATAGAGTTTTGGAGACACCCATCCGTTGGGTGAAAATGACTTGACTTCTCCAGCAATTCTCTAGCAGAAGAAACACAAGGTCTTTGTACACATTTTTGGATCGGCTACTTAATTTAGTGACCGCTGTTGAATTGATAATATATATATATATATATATAAAACATGGATTGTAGAGGGAAAACTGATCGTGGTCTACGTACCGTGGGGAATTCAGAGCAGTCAAAGGATTGAATCTCAGCTACACCGCTGACTCCTTGAAGGAGATTGTTGTAGAACTCATCAACTTCATCACCTAACGGTGTTACAAGGCCCATTCCGGTGACTACAACCCTGCTTGGGTTGAGAGTTTCTTCTTTCTCCACTCCATAGACATGATCCCTTGCTGGCTTTAAAGCCAATGCCGCAACCTTGCCTGAGATTCAACCACCATTCACTCCCCAGTTGAGGAAGCTAGGTATCGGGTATACGAATTCCAGCTCCATACCTTGTGTTTTGGAATTGGATTGGAATGAGCGGAATGGGAATGAAACTCATTCCAACCCGATTCCTCATTCCCATCCCAAGATTTGGGTTTGCTCATTCCATTTCCCATCCTTATTTTTGTCTATTTCTCACCCCAAATCGAACTTAATTACTAGTACAGATTATTTATATATGTACATTCGACTCTTTCATTAATCAATAAATCAATCTCTTTACTCAACCATAGCCCATAGTAGAGGGAATAAAAAAGGCAGTAACAACTATATATGCAGTAATTAGTGCTGCTTATGAATCATGTAAGGAGTTAATACCTTGTGTGAACTTGTCTCGGCGGGAAGAAGATGAAGAAAAACCAAAGCACCCGGAGCATGAAAACAAACCTCTGCAATGGTCTTGATCACCATAAGCAGCTGCCAAGTGATTACTGAGGAACTGCTTTGCAAATAAAGCTGGTGGAGCCAATGAGGGTGAAGCCATTGAGTGCTGATTAAGGTGAAAATCAAAACAAATCAAAGATACCCAGATGGAAAAATCCAGTGACAAAGGACACCAAACTGTACGTGTTTAATTACCTTGGAAATAAATTATATAATCCTGAATGCACTACTAGATAGTTTTTCCTTTTTCCTGTACTTGGTTTATAGAAATTAGAAAGCTAGTACAGATGGTTTCCACTTTAGTTTAAGATCAAAGAAAAACAAAATAATTAAAAAAAATGATACAAATTCAACTCATTTGGATATGACATACTAATAAATACTGGAAGCTGTAGTCCTTTCAAGTTAATGCCCAAAAAAACACTGTTAGGTACCATGCCTAAGAAGTAACATGTTTTCTTAAAGAGGAATGAAATTAATCGTCAACTCCAAGGAAGCATGAATTATCATCTATCCATATAAACCCATAAAGAAGAGAAGTGATATCTGTGTCGAGGAGGCTAGTCTATTCGGCATTGAGGTGCCTAGGGGCGTATCATTTATAGTTCTTGTTTTCGTTGCTCGTTAATTTCCATACTCTTCTTCTTTCAGTGGATTCTCGTGGCTATTTGTGACCTCCTGTGTGTTGCTTGTTCTTGGTTGTATATGTTTTGTACATGGTATATTGCTGCCATGCCTTTATTAGATATTGCTGCTATGCCTTTATTACATGGTACACCTCACCAGAGACCCTGCTTTGAGCAGAAAATACGGGGATTGTTGTGGTGGTGTTGCCTTGTGCATAAACCACATAGACCATACCGGGGAAATGGTCTATTCTAGCCTTGTGCATAAATCAAATTTCCGTCTTCGGAGCAGTAAACCACATACTGAGCTATGTAGAGGAGGCTAGTGAGTTGAGCTAGAAATATATACTCCTTAATACTGATCGTTGATTTCTATCACAAACCATATATACAGATACTGAATTGAAATGGATGAAGAAAGCGTGTCAAGAAACGTTGAAAAACAAGAGGACTGTACAGTGAGGTTTAAATGCTAGCTAGTGCCTAGTGATACAAACCAAATAACTTCTCAACCACACCCATATATAGTGAATCAATGAGAGATCCAGATGATTTGAAATCGCAGTGATAGTTAAAGCTAAGGGGTCTTTTTTTTTTTTTTTTTAAGTAACGAATCTGCTTCGCATTTACAGAGCATTAGTGACGTGCTTCCTAGCTACTTGTTACTGTTAGTTGTTCTCGGTCAGATGGCTTGCTTTCGGGCTAAACATTTGGAGTGGCGCCCACATTGCATTAATTCATGAGTATGACTATGACAACAACTACAACTACAACGCAATTAAGTAACTGGATGACTACTCAACCTAACTACCCACTTCACATCTAGTTATGCTTTTTCCCCCCATTTTAGCAAGTTTTCCCATTCATTTAGGGTTTCATCTTGTCTTTATAAACCAGCCTATTTCGTTTTATAGCACGCACTAATTTGGCGATTTTTTTTTTCAAATTAGCAAAAAATTGAAAAAAAAAATTCGAGTTTAGCCAAGATATGAAAAGTCGTTTGTGATTTAACCAAATTGGGACAAGTTTAAAAAAAATTACAGCGACTCTCCCATTTTTATTTTTTTAAATGCCCAGGTTCTCCTCGGTCAACGAAACAGAAGCTAGTTAAAGGCAACAGGGGGAATTGACTATGAACTTCTTGAGAGTGCTGCAGTTACGAAGCAAATCTGAGTTGAATTTGGTCGGAATTCGTTGCATGTAGAATTAGCGGCCGAAACAAAGGTCGAAATTGAGTCCGGAACCGACTAATTGTGGTTCATGAATCCGAATTTGGCCACTGCTGCTTGAGGTGGTGGTGATGAAGTAGAAATTTATGGAGGGGAGAGCGGGACATCCTTTGTTGAAGAAGAGGAAGAGGAGTCAGAAGAGAGTGGAGCTAAATATGTCGATCCAAGAGGAGTAAGGTGTAACGGCCCGAGATAAGGAACCCGGGTTACATTTCGAAGAATTGGATACCTTCGTTCGAATCATGCGATTCGAGTACAGGTTGAGTTTCAAAACAAAGTGTTAGTACTAAAAGAAGGGATTTCGTACTCTAAATTCGCGATAGGTCCATTGGGGACCATAAACTGCCCTACTTTCTAAGTCGCTCAAAACCATTTAAGCTCAAATCACATAATAAAAGGAAATCGAAGATACAACTTGTCTCGGCAGAGCCGGGTTAAAACCAAATACGAGAGAAAATGAGTAAAGCATCATCCCAAGTATGTAAGCCAGGTGATAATTCAGTCTTTCGGATCATCATCCCAACTGGAAACTCTCGTCATGTAAGCATGCAAGCAAGCAAGGATCATATACTTGAAACTAACCACGAAGTCAGGCCAAGAGACTCATGCGGGCCCTAAAGACCTCGTTAAGGACATATAATACGCCTATACCTAAAATAAAGGATGCTCTAATGCAGTGCGGGAATTTAAATCAAACAAGCATGCTGACAGTTTATATATGCAGAAAGCGATTAAATGGATCTATATAGAATGTCAAGTGACATATCCTTCTCCTACCTTTGCACCCCTTCACGTTAGTGTAGAGACTGGCCAGTTCAGTGCTATAGCATATCATGTCTCATCATCATATCGTATGTCTTACTCATATCATATTGTATCTCATGCTCATCTCGTATTTCGTGATATATAAATGAATCAAGGAGGACAACACCCGATGAAGCTGGGTTGTCCTATGACCCTAGCAAAGACTCTAGGATTCACAGATAATGGTCGTTCTGTTTCAAACATATAAAGAATAAGGATGTTCATTCATAAGTGCAAGTCCTAAACATGATACTACATGACATGCGATATGCAACACCTATATACTATATGACACATCAGGCATGAGGTCCGGTTACTGAGTAAGCTCTCATACGAAACTTACCTGGAAATGCACATAATCCAAGCAATGCAACAATAAAAAAAAATCCAAACAGATAAGAGATCACCTAGAATTCAATAAATATCATAAACAAGTCTAAGTCTAACTTACACAAAACATATCAAATAACACACAAGTTTCACATAAGTCATATCTAAGTTAACCATCTCATCATCATCCGCATTAACATCTCAACTCAACTTCTCATGTCGTCTCAGATTATCCCGCATCATATCATTCTCCACAATTTCCTTAACACATCTCCATCAATCATCTCAAAATCCCGACATAACAAATCATGCTTTTAATCCACATCTATTCATAACCCATCCATATAATTCTCAAACATGTTCATCAATCAATTTCTCAAGTCAAGTTCCAAGTAAATCGGTCGAAAGTTTCTAAGGGTCATTGATCTCAATTTAAGACAATTCGCTAGCCAAACAAGTTATTTTAAATAATACTTAGCCAATTTTCGACATTAAACATTTAAACCTTTAAACCATCTTCTCAATATTATATTATTAAAATAATTCCGGCACAAGTTAGAATATTCCGAAAACTTTATTCTAAAGCTTTAATAATCCCGACACTCGATAAATATTTCAATTAATGTATTTTAATTTCTCTAACCTTTTAGATATCATTAAACAATCAAGCAACTAATTAAATAATTAACAAATCAGAAAATAATCAAATCATAAATATTTAATACTTAAATAAATAAGCAATTAGGCAATTAATAGTAAATAAACAAACAAATAATTAAATAATTAAAACACAAAACCAGACCAAATATTTAAATAAACCCAAACCCGATTATCCAAACCCAACCCGACCCAATCAACCCTAACAAAACCGGATCCATTCCTTCATTAAAACAAATTTCGTATTCCCTTATACATGAAACCGGGCCCAATTCATTTCACTTTCTACAGGTTTTAAACCACCATATAACAGGCCCAAACCTCGATCCGGCCCAAATCCACATCTCAACCCATTCTTCCTTTAATTCTCAAATCATCTGGACTTTAATCAAACAAGAAATAAAATAAAATAAAGAAAAGGAGAAGGCCCCACGGGCCCCACCTTGCCCAGTCATCATCGTCTTCCTGATCCGCCCCTACCTCTGTTTGCCTAGGCTCCTTCTTTGGCGTTCTCCTCCGGCATCCTGGGCTTGCATCGATGGGGTCTCCTCAACTCGCCTCGCATCAACCTCCTCCCTCTCGTCCTCCCTTCCACGGTTCGATCCTATCACTCCCTCTCTAGTCTTGCTCCGCCACTCCCTCCCCTGTCCCCGATGCGCTCTCTCCCGCTCTCGTGCCCGCTCGTGCCCTCTCTCTCTCTCTCTTGCTCTCGTCGTCCTCAGATCAATAAGTAAGGGAACGAAACAACACCGGAATTTTTATAGTAGGAGTTGAAAGTGGTTTAAGGGAGCTCACCGAGGTAATGTGGTTTTGATGCTCATCGGAGGCTACTCGGGCTCATTCGGAGGCTTGATTCGCACATGTCCCACCTCGATCTGCAAAGTACGGGTATGTCGCTTCGCCGGGGAGGTGCTAGCATCGTCGGAAGTTAGCGTCGATGAGGGGCTGGGGTGGAGCGGCTTCAATAGAAATAAAAACAGAGAAATGGGGGAATGTGTTTGGGGGATTTGTCGAGGTGCAGGAGGCAGGAGAAGCTTGGTTGAAATGGGAAACAAAAAGGGTTGTTGCTCTTTGTTGTGCGGATGCAAGAAGGAAATGAAAGGAGAGGGATGTACAAAAAGGGAGTGTGTTGTTCTGGGACCATCAAAAGAAATGAAGATTTGGAAAGAGGAGCTAAAAAGTGTGGTGGTGGTGACGACGTGGCTGATGCTTACAAGAAGAGGGATGGAGTGTGTGGAGCTGTGGAATGATGGTGACGGGGTGAATGAAAGGAGGAGGGATGGGGATGGGAAAAGGGAGGGGGGGGGGGGGGGGGGTGTTTAGGGTGGTTGGGATGTGAAGGGTACTAATTGTGAGAAAAGTCAAATTAAATACATGGAAATAAATTTTGAAATCCACTTTCCGACCTTTACCCGATGCGATTAAAATAAATATTCGAATTTGAATTAAATAATGAAATCTAAAAATATTTCTAAGCCTCGTTATAATATTGCAGAATAAAGTTGTTTTCAAATTTGAATAACAGGTTTATGCCGGAATCTTTTTGAAAGAATTCAAATATATCGTTTGCTCGAGTACCGAAATATTCAAAATTTTTCGGAGTCTTAGAAATTAAATAAAATGTTAAATTGGAATGAAATTTATAATTATGAAATTAGTGTTTAAAAATCTCGGTCTTTACATCATCCACCTCTAAAAGCAAGTCTCGTCCTTGAGGCTAAAATCCCTTTTCAAAACCAACGAAGCCTTTCAAAACCCGAGCCACTTCTCATATGTCAGTCAACCAGATTTCAAAATTTAAGCAACAATTTATCCACCTCTAAGGGATTACCTCTAACGGCTAATCCCAATTCCAATTCCTAGGTTCATTTCCCAGAATCAGTTTTAATCAATCAATCCTTAGATATTATCATAATCGACATTTAAGGTGATGGGGATCTTATCTATCCCACATGCACTTCGTCATCAAGACCGATCAAAAGAGTCTCAAATACCTGTTAGAGAAGTGTGTAACCACACCTTTTCAGCACATGTGGGTCTCCAAGCTAATGGGATTCGATTATGAAATCCAATACAAAAAGGAAGTCGAGAATGTCGCGGTTGATGCATTATCTATAGTGGAAGGATCCTGTTTCAGTGAAAATTTTCATCTTTTATTAAAATAGACGCCTTATGCACCAATTCACAAACCAAAGTATACAAATTCAATACCAAGGTTGAGCTTGTGAGGTGCAATAATAGATCGCCAGTTTCCGCTAACACGTCCTGACAAGATTGTAGAGCCCATGGCTTTGTTGATCGCTTCACTCAAAATCTGACAAACAACTCGATCTTTCATGTTTAAGCTCTTGTACATGAATTGTTTAGCTCCAAAATTAATCAATTCCGATTACGTGAGAAATCAAATACGAAAAAATGGGATATTATAGCTGATTTGTGTTAAGGCTCAATTAAATAGGTTCTCAAAGAATATGGGCCTAAATTTGCCAGCTAAAAAGAAGGGAAAAAAGCCCAGCCTATTTCTAGAAGAAATAAAATAGAAATAAAGAAAAAAATAGGTAAGGAAAAAATAGAACAGGGCGAGCAAAGGTAGCTCTCTCTGCGTGGGGGTTCCAATCGGCTCCCGAGACCCCGCCCTTGCCAAGCCACTGGCTTCCGCTTGTGGCCTGGGTTTTGAAGTCATCAAAACACCCCCAAACCAAGACCGAGCGCTGACAAAAACGATTCTCGAAACACCGCCCTTGCAAAGTCATTGGCTTTCGCTTATGGCTTGGGTTTCAGAATCATCAAATCGCCCTAAAAGAGGGTGAAACGCCGCTCAAATTTTCTCAGCCAGGCCAACCAGTCCATATGTACAAATTCAAGCAAATTTAAAGAAGCAAAAGAAGAAAAAAACTCCATTGCAGTGGGCTTTAGAATCACAATTCGCCTAAATCTAAAACAAGGCGGAATAATTGCTGAAATCCGCTCAGAAATGATGTTGTAAAAGTGTTGCTAATCAATCAATGGCAAAACAAAAAAAATATATATGCTGGAAGGTGTTGCGAAAAACACAAAATTAAAAGTCTTTGCAACCCTAGTCCCTGCTAGCAAGAAGATGAGATGAGAGAGAAGAGAAACAAGAAAACCCTCTTACCAGTAAGAGAAAAGGGAACCCTAAAAAAATCTCGCCCGCCGCCTCTCAATCTACCTCAATCAGAAAGGAAAGTTGCCAAAAAAATCACAAATTGAGAGCCAGATCTGCCAAATACAAAAGAAACCCAAAAGAAAGCAAAAAGATCACTCAAAAGAGATCCATCATCACAAAAAAAAGCAATCAGAAGAAGAAGAGAAGGAGATGGAAGAAAGTAAAGAAGGCTCGACAATGGAGAAAGCGGAAAAAACGATTGTGGAGGTCCTGCGTTTGGGGGCGGTGTTTGGATGTCGAACGACACCGGCGGAGCCTGGTTCCCATCTCCTGGCTGTCCTCGTCCCTCTCTAAGGTCGGTTCCCTTTCGGCATGGATCTACGTGTTTTTCATCCCCTGGCCTGAAGGTGGTCGCGCTCCTGGGTCTTGGTGGTGCGAGTTCTCTTGGTGTCAACCATGGTGGTTGGCGTCTACCCATCCTCAGGTAGATCTATTGGAAATAAGGACTAGAAAACCAAATAACAGAACAAAAAAGAGCATAAATGAACAGATCTGCGATCGAGGACCCTTGAACAGGTTTGAGTTTTCTCTCTTTCCATTTCTTCTGCTCTATCCTTCCATCTCAACTGACGTGTTCGGGATGAAAAGATGTAAACTAGAATCCATAAATGTTTCTAAATCTACTTATGAGCTGAAATCAAATTGTTTTGAAGGGATTGGATCTACGATTTGGACTCCTGGAATATCCAAAAATTGCTTGATTGATGCAGCTTCTTTTGCAAAGGTTGTGACGCATCAATCTGAAAGTTACATATCGCTTAATCTGATCCCGATTTCGGGATTCAAAGATTACGAATCCTTATTCTGGACCCGGGAATATGAGACTAGTTCGTCGTTCAACCTTGATGATTTGGATGAAGTGGTTGGAAACATGAAATCGGAACGATGTTTATTATCCAATGATTTGATTTTTATTAGTGTCTTGATCACTGAAATGCCCTATGAACAAAGGATCGATGGAAAAAGAACTGATAGAACCCTATACACAACTGAACCGACATATGAACGGCCTACATCTCTATATGAACAATCCACAAGCAAGAATCCAAGTTCCTCCATCTTTAGAAATAAAATGAATAGAAATAAAACTAGCAACCATAACAACGCTCTGAAAGAACTGAAATCGAAAAAGGAGACCAAAGGAAACGAAAGGATAAACTTGTTCTATCAGAAGAATGACAAGAACAAGTATCTTATCAACAAATATGTTATGCTATGATGCTTTAATGTTCCAATTTGTTTCGTCGACCTGACAAAAACAAGAAACCGAATTGGAAATGGCATTCTACGTAAGATTTGGGAAATGAATATGAAAATTATGAACAACAAAAAAAAAATTTACATACATTGATGTGCTTGCACATTAGGATATACAATTATTATTGGTGTGATCTGAATGCGGCTAGTCGGATCGACATTTGTAACTCCTCTTTTGTCTATGGGTCCGATCTTAATTTCTTCTCTTCTGAACTTTTGATACGAAGCCTCTTACTTGCATCACGAACCATTACTTCGATCCAAGAAAAGATCGTGGAACAGAAACTCCCAAATCAAATAGGTTAATATGAGACTATGCTCATGGAACATATGCGGGATAGGCCGCAGAAACCTATGGACGGAAATAGATTCATTCTATAAAATTGAGAAAATCCAAATAATTGCTTTATTAGAAACAAAAACTGAACGACAACCAAAAGAGACAGAAAAAAGCTGGGTTTGATCACATGATTTGGGCCCCGGCAATCGGAAGGGCTGGGGGATTATGTGTTCTATGGAAAAGTCATAAACTTCGGAACGAATCACTAGACATGGTGCATACGAATCAAAGATTTATAGTAATTAAGTATGAAAATAAACATAGAAACATTACTATTAACATCATATTCGTCTACAGACCACCTCATGAGAACGAAAAATCAAACTTCTGGACCAGACTACAATGATACGTCCAAACATTGGAATGCCCATTCATGATCATGGGAGATCTAAATGAAATTCAAAATAGCTCAGAAAAAGGAGGGATGGAACCACATCCGAACAGATATAGAATATTAACAGAATTTAAAGATAATTGCTTTCTGCAGGAAGTGCCTACGACTGGAAACATTTTTACATGGAGGAAAAATAGATCCAATAACAATAACATCATGGAAAAACTTGATAGAACCTTAATACAAGAGCAGATACTCAACTGGTTCCCCAATATTACAACGAAAAATCATGCATTTACATCATCAGATCACTGTCCTATTGTAACAGAGCTAGATAACCAAGAACAATACAAGGCCCAACCATTTAAATTTGAAAAAATGTGGACTACACGAAAAGATTACTAACACGTGGTCCAACAGGCTTGGAGATCAAATGTTGCGGGATCACATATGTACAACCTGGTGAAAAAAACACAAATACTTAAGCGATTGACTAAAGAATGGAATACGAAAACATTTGGAAATATATTCCTTCAATTAAAAGAAATTGATGATTCACTCATCGATTTACAAAACAGAAATGGAATATCCCAAAATGGAAACGATATCCAAAAACATAATAGACTTATAAATAAACAAGAGAAAATCTTATCATATCACAAAATGTATTGGAGCCAACGAGCGAAAACAAAACACCTTAAACTGACTGACACGACCTCAGGGTATTTCCACCGAATGGCATCAGGAAGGAGAAATAGAAAATTCATAAAAGAAATTCAAACTATAGATAGCACATTAGCCACAGGAGAAGAAAATAACACAAGAGAAATAAAAAACGATTTCGAAAAAAGGTTTAGGAGGCAACCCATCAACCATAACCTCGTAAATGATTACCTTTCGCTCATCAACACAGAAATTACTGATGATGGCAACTCGAAACTAACTGAAAAGATATCAAACCAGGAAATCAAATATGCGTTCTTCTCAATTGGAAAGGATAAATCCCCAGGACCTGATGGAATGACAACAGAATTCTACCAGGAATACTGGGACATTGTAGGCATATCAGTCATAAAGGCAATCAAAGGATTTTTCCACTCTGGTCGAATCCTAAAACAAATCAACCACACTTTTATCACATTGATCCCGAAATGTGACAACACGACAACTACAAACCACTTCAGATCAATAAGCCTTTGCTCAACGATTTATAAAGCTATAGCCAAAATCATTGCAGAAAGGATGAAACCGATTTTAAAGAAAATTATCCACCCCCTCCAAGGAGTCTTTGTATCTGACAGGGCTATCCAAGACAATGTCTTAATAGCCCACGAAATCTTCCACTCATTTAAAAGTAGACGCGGAAAAGAAGGATGAATTGCCGTCAAACTAGATATGGAGAAAGCATATGATAGAGTAGAATGAGACTTCCTATTCAAGGTTCTAGAAAAAGTCGGCTTCTGCCAAAAATTCCGAACATGGATAGAGCAATGTGTCCAGACCGTCTCCTTCTCAGTCTTGGTTAATGACAGCCCCACGGACCCCTTCATACCAGGGAGAGGGATCAGACAAGGAGACCCACTCTCACCCTATCTATTCAGCATAGGAGCAGAAATTCTTGCTAGGAAACTACAAGCCGCCTCAAACCAGTCAGACAAATCCATCGGATTTAAAATATCTAGATCAGGCATGAAAATCCCTTTCCTATCTTTCGCAGACGATATGATGATATTCGCCAAGGCGAACCAAGACTCGTGTCGAGTGGTGAAGAATATTATTGACGACTATTGTGCCATATCGGGACAAAAGGTCAATTTCCACAAATCGGCCTTTCAAACTACCCCGAAAGTCCCGAACAGTACAAAACAACTGATCCAAAGTACGATCCATATCACAAACCAGATAGCACTTGACAAATACCTCGACTGTCCCATTATCATTGGTCGAGTCAACCGAACCACATTTGAAGAAATAGTAACCAAAACACGGCAACAACTCACGAAATGGAAAGCCAACTCCCTTTCACAAGAAGGAAGGGCGGCCCTAATAAGATCAAACCTGGCAACTAAGCCAAATTATATTATGCAAAATTTTATGCTCCCCACAACAATCCATAAAGAACTTGACCAAATAAACAGATGCTTCTTTTGGAACAAAGATCAATCATTCTCTCCCCTTATTGGTTAGGACAAGGTGTGCAAACAGAAACGATTGGGAGGCGCAGGAATACATAAACAAAAGATATGAACCCAGCACTACAAATGAAATTGCTTTGGAAAATCTTAGCAGAGCCGTGTAACCCGTGGGTCCAAGTGATCAAAGAAAAATATTTGAAAGAAACCCCCCTCCTTGAATACCAGAGAAAAGGTAACTCATCTTGGCAATGGGCCAAACTAATAGAACTAAAAGAAGAATTCTGCAAAGGACTAATATGGCAAATAGGAAATGGGAAGACGATCAATTTTTGGAAAGACATATGGCTAGACGGAAAATCACTACAAGGTCGACAGCATCCCAACATCACAATCAACGAAAATGACAAGGCGGAAAAATACATCGACACCAACAAGAAATGGAATATTGATGAACTATCCAACATCCTCCCGATGGATGTGGTCAACAAGATCGATAACATCTACATGCCAAAACACGAAATAGAAGACAGACTATACTGGAAACCAAGTAAAAATGGTTGGTTCAGCACGGCAAGTGTCCTAGAACACATCACAAAGCAAAACACAGAAGAAACTAGTGACACGACATGGATATGGACCCTAGACACATTCCCAAAAGTCAAAAACTTCATTTGGAGACTTGCACTAGATGGAATCCCGACGAAAACCAGACTAGCAAACAAAGGCATTCATGTTCCACTAACTCGCGCTTTGTGTAACCGGACAGATGAAAGCCCAATCCATCTCTTTACCGAATGCCACCACACCCTACAACTTATTCACAAAATTGACCCAAACATTGAAAAAGAGATTCGAGAAATTGACACTAGAAACAAATCGATCAATAACATTATATGTGAAATTTTTACTAAACTCAACCACGAGCAAAAAGGAAGACTTGCGACGACATGGTGGAGCCTATGGACAAGCAGGAATCGACAAGTATTTGAAAACCTCAATACAATATCCATTCATACTATGGAAAATTATACCAAACAACAAATACAGAACTGGGTTATATCTAAATTGACCTTTGACGAGGAGGCCACATTCCACCACCAGAAAACTCGGACAAATCAACTACGGAGAAGAAGAAATTTGAGATGGAGCAAACCAGATGAGGGATCGTTCAAAATTAACTTCGATGGATCCAAACAATCGTCGGGTGAAGCTTCTGCAGGTTTCATTATTAGGGACCACAATGGGACAGTCATCGAGTGTGGCGGCTTCAAATGTGGACACAGCTCAGCATTAGCTGTGGAGGCTTTGGCAATCAGAGGAGGCATCGCCAAGGCAAAGGAGCTTCGGCTTCCTAGCATCATAATTGAAGGCGACAACCTGACCGTCATCAATTGTTTGCGAGGTCTGTGGAGCTGCCCGTGAGAGATCGAGATGCTGATTACTGACACCCTCCTTCTACTCCAACATTTTGCTAGGGTGCAATTCAGCCATGTCTTCCGGGAGAACAACTCGACCGCCGATAGGATCGCGCGTCAAATCCACACAATGCCCACGCGAGACCTCCTCGCTGATACTGCTCTGCGCATATTCATCCGTAAGGATGCCCTTTGATGGTGGTCCAGCAGGACCTGACCCTATCCAAATCTTTACCTTATCAAAAAAAAAAAAAAAAACCGATACCCTAAACGACATAGTTCAAATCAGGAATTGAACAAGTCAAGAATATCGAAGAGAGTCCGAAACCCAAGAGAACCTCAAAAATTGCAAATTTGAGGTTTAAATCCATCCAAATCAAATAAAAAAAAGAGAAAATAGAAGAAGTTGTAAGTATGGAAGACTCATTCAAATAAAGGATAGCCTATTCCTACGGCCCTCTATTGGTTGATCCAAATGAAAAGAAAAAAAATCCCAGATTCTAAATCAACAAGCTCAGCTCTGATTTTTGTTCTCTGAAGACCAAGTGGAATCAAATTAAAAGGCAAATCGA
This sequence comes from Persicaria maculosa, assembly GCA_963922045.1. NCBI lineage: Eukaryota > Viridiplantae > Streptophyta > Magnoliopsida > Caryophyllales > Polygonaceae > Persicaria > Persicaria maculosa. The sequence goes on along the minus strand of OY998269.1, from coordinate 3,118,445 downwards.
GGAAGAAGAAAAAGAAGGAACAAACCCGATTGTTCTTCAAGCAACGGAAGCTCCCGGGTTCTCCGTCTTCAACAACCCCTTTTCGATCTTCTTTCAGCCTCTTTTCAGCTTCCCCAAAACCATGGACTTACCTCCTCTTATGACTGTCCTGAACCCAAAAGCTTTAAAACTAGAAACTCAAAGGCTAAATCAAATGACAAACTTGAGGGCTGAAATTCAGAATAAAAATAAAACCTAGAACATACTATTGATCAGGATGTCCTTAACTCGTTCTGAATCGCTAAAGTTTGACCCGCTCCGTCTACAATTCGCCCTTGCTTCTTCCTCGCTCAACCTCCCCCCATATTTGAAAATACCCGAACCGAAAAATCAGACAGGAAAACATCCTGTCGATACCATTGAAGAGTCGGAGATGAAGACTGATGGATTGAGGGATAGATCTCAGCTAGAACCTAGAAATCAACACGATGGATTGAGGGATAGAACAAGGCATTGAATTAGAGAGTTTGTGAGATTGGGAATGGTTTTCTGTAAATGGATTGATAAAAAACGATTACGCATATCAGTGACTTTATAGAGGAAGAAGATGAGTGCCCAGATTGGGCCTATGGATCTAATACGTAAATAGTAACAACGGCCCAACAATTTGCACAAATCAAGCCAACTTTAAACTCTAGTAATCTCAACAGAAATTGAAATATAAGGTAATCTATCTCATATGAAAAACCCTATAACAGATCTCCGTTCTTCAAAGATCATCGTCCTCAATGATCACCAGTTTAAAATCAGCAATAGCCTAACAGTAGTCCCTTTCACTGCTAGGTTGTGAGCATTTTTCCCCCGGGATCAAGAAAAAACATTGTCATCGAGCCTTCCCTCGTCTTGCTAGCAGCAAGGGCTAAAGCCTCATTCTTCCTTTTGTGTTGATGCATCTCCGATGAAGTGCTGGAGTAAATATCTCTTCATTATATATAGAAAGATAGGTGCCCCTCTTCTCAGTGTGCAACAAATTTCTACCCCATTCAAACATCATTAGATGCCCACTTGAAAGTTTAGCCTCATCCGGTTCTGAAGGATTTGGGCCAATTTGATTTCTACCGATACAATACAAGTAAGCTTTAAATTATTTGGTGATAATCAGCCCTTCATATATAATGTGCAAGCCCGTTTTTCCTATTGAAGTGAGTTCCCGATTATGAGAGTAATCTACTAACAATGATGCTCCTTTAGAGTCAAAATCAGTATGTTCAGCATAAGCATCTGTAGCGGCTATGATTGAAGAATGAAGAAGCAATTCAGCTACGCCTCCCCACTTAGTTGCAAGCCTCATAAGCGTCTCCTTCTCGTCACAAGTCAGCACATGTGGGAGTTGGGGTTTCTCTCGCTTCGCATCCCTGTCACAATACTCCCTCCTTGAGAGATCCTTGTAGTCAAGGATCAAAAGAAACTTAGCTGTTGAACTACTTTTCCATGTCTCAATTCCAAGTAAGCTTCCTCCCGGATCAAGCATTAATAATCGAGAGTTTTCTAGTAGCCTAAAGAAAATAATACTATCAAATACCAAGCTTGCACTTCCGGGATCGAATATCAACACATCGAAACAAGGGTAAGAACATCTACCAAGACCCATAATCTCTCCTTTGACACTAAAAATCAGCAGCTCTGCCTATATCTTGCTGAAAAGTATAAGCCAACAGAGTGTAATACACCCACCCTTTATTTTCTGCAGTAACTCTTAACATTGCCTAACCACACTTGCTCAATATCTTCGTTAACAAACTCACGAGTACTCGAAGACAAGCTGAACGAACATATGTGCTTCTAAGCACTTCATCCTTGTGACCTTCCCCACATTATGGAAGTCTAATGGACCAGCTGTGCTCTCCTCAAACACAGCCGTATGAGTAATATCATAAATTCTTTTCTGCAGTGTCCTCAACAATCCACTATCATCCAATATATCCACCTTGACACACTTAACAGCTGATGTGGGGCTAGAATGGAGTGAAGGATGCAACTCAAAAATTCTGAGTACCGCTTCAGTGAATTTGGATCCATAACTAGTGACCATCGAGTAGTTTCCTCCCGGATCAGAAACAGGCTGCAATTTACTCAAATTAGTCGAATCATCATATCCAATAATGGGCTTACCCTTAGGCTCAACTAACACTTCTCCACTTCCTGGATCAAAGCACACTATGATTGCATAATCATCTGTAGTAACATCCTGATTATGTTTAAAGGCAGAAGCAACCAATTGATCCGTACTGCTACCAAATAAACAAGCTCCTAATACCTTGCTCAAGGTTTTCAACCCCATATCACAATATTTAAGCTCAATTTTCTGCTGAGCTCCGTAATCTATCAGGTTAGGAGAGTTGCCCACGAGCTTCATTGGCCCTCCGGGATCAAAACTCAAGGTACCTTGATCCCCATTTTGGCTCACAACATTTTTAGACAACACAATTTCCTTAGAAAACGCAGCTGACATCTCAGTTCCCTTCTCCATGAATTCAAGCGTTTCATCGAACACTTCGTAGGCAGTCAGCTCAGGCTCCTTCGCAGCAGATACAAGCTCATCCTCTCTCTCAGTTTGAGGTACTTCTACATCCTGGCTGATTTCACTTAGGGCTTGTTTGGTAAGGGTAGATAGATATAGGCTATGGGGATAGAAATCCCAATATCTATATCTCTGTTTGGTAGATTTTAACAAGTCAGTATATAGATATCAATCCTATATCTCTATATACTGATATTAGGATTTTCTTTAGCTTTGGATATCTCTTCAAATTGGGGTATATGGGTTCCTCTCTTTTACATACTCGCTTCTAGGTTTCCATCGTACCACCACCGTCGACTGCCATTCCCCACCAACCCCGCCCATGGATGACCACAAATCCAATTGGAATTCAGTGGTGCCTTCTCCATTAGTTTAAACCCAAATCCAATTGGATTAGATAGATTACCGATGAATCACCAGGAAAGAGTCGCCGTGGAGTTGGAAAATTTGTTAGGGAGATTGGAAGAATATGATAAGAATATGGAGGAGTATTTTGTATGCATATTTTTTAGCTATCAAAATCTATCGAATTCAATGGAGAAAAGTACCGATGAATCACCAGGAAAGAGTGGAGAAAAGTAATGCTCCCTAACAAATCTATCAAATCCAATGGAGAAAAGTACTTTCCTAGGAAGATATCGCCGAAGCAATAAACCCAAATCTAATTGCTCACCAATTAGGTTCAGGCGATCAACCGGCACCATCCCTCCCTTTGATTCATCTTCTGACTTTGATTCGTGCTCCTGTAATTTTTTGCCCCAAATTTGGATTATAGAAGGCAAAGAGATGAAGATGAGTTGGGCTTTTCTACTTAAATTTTTTTTTAATCTAATATCTCTATATACCCTTTCCAAACACGGATATAAGATATGGATATCAATCACATACCCATATCCAATATCGATATCTTGATATCTATATCTAATACCCATGACTTATATCCTATATCTATATACCCTATCCAAACGGGCCCTTAATACCTTGAACTATACTACTTCATTCTAAGCTATCGTTTCGTTGTTCTTCGAGATTTCAACTACCTTGGACGACTCCTTTTGTATGGTGCTATAAAATTCATCGAGCGTCTTCTTAACATAGGAAGAAATCACTGTCTTCACAAGGGAAACCTCAAATCGATCACTCTGGAATAGGAATCTACCATCGTAAAAATTAAGTTCGTAACTAGCTGCATTGGCATCACAGAAACAAATTTAATAATCAAAATCGCTCTCTACTGGCATATATCTGAACTGCTTGATTCGTCCAACATTAGAAAACTCTCCCTATACTGTCAACTCGCTCATATAGTGCTCATAACAAACCTTAACCAAAATAGATCGATCTCTTACCTCGTCTTCAAGAATCGCCAATTCTGAGAGCCAAGATCTGCAGTACTGATGAACTTGCTTCCTTAGATCCGAGATTGTGGTCTTCCAATTGCTACTGCCTTGTGCCGAATCCATGTCTAGACCTGCCGAGGAACGATGCTCTGATACCATTGAGACAGGAAAACATCCCATCGACACCATTGAAGAGTCGGAGATGAAGACTAATGGATTGGGGGATAGATCTCAACTAGAAGTTCATAATCGAACTCGAAACTGAGTATTCTAGAACCTAGAAATCAACACGAATGTAAAAAGGTTGATTCGAAGGATAATAGAACAAGGGAGAGTTTGTGAGATTGGGAATGGTTTTTCTGTAAATTGATTGATAAAAAACGATTACACATATCAGTGACTTTATAGAGGAAGAAGATGAGTGCCGAAATTGGGCCTAAGGATCTAATACGTAAATAGTAACAACGGCCTAACAATAGGCCCAAATCAAGCTAACTAATAGACCCTAGTAATCTCAACAGAAATTGAAATATAATGTAATCTATTGCATATGAAAAACCATGTAACAAAAAAGCCCCGGATTGCATAAATTGCAACCCTAGAAATTTCCATAAAAATCGATAAGACTCAAAAAAATGAGCATACTATTAAAGGAAATGGCGAAAGAAGTCCCTGATTGGAGCTTTAAATCGTTCAAACATGGCTGAAAATTTGAAATGAAAAAAAACCTAGAACATTCCCGATCTCAGAAAGTCTTCGGTTCGGATCGAAGAAGCGCGATTCGTTCCTTCCGTGCTCTACTCTCATTCCACCTTCCTCCGTTTCAATCACCTTGTAACAGGATATGTGATAGGTATATGTAAAACTAGTTCAACCCTTTTTGTAAAGCCGGTTTAGTATTTTAATTTCCATTGAACCCTCTCCCGGGTGGGAAGCCTTATATGTAGCCTTGTTTGCTCTTTGAGCTGGTTAATCGAATACAAAACCAAACTTTCCAAACCCCAAAACTCTCTCAATCAAATCTCTGTTCTAGTGTTCTTCGGATTGATTCTTCTTCCTCAATCTCTAGGCCTAGTTCACTGACCTTCGAAATCATCAATGAGTTTCTAGGCTGAGATCTATCCCCAAATTATTAATCCGTCATCTCAATTTGCTCAATGGAGTTGAAGAACGAAAATCCGGTCTCAATGGTATTAGAGTCGAACGAGCCTTCGGAGATCGAGACGCTGCAAGAACCGTTTGAGGATGAGTCTGACGAAACCGGTGAGTTGACCTCAAGTCTCTACGAGATCAGATTAAGGAACTCGGAGATGAAATGGTGCATGAGTGAAATGAAGGAGATGCTCACTGCCCTGCTAGCGGCGAAGGGACTCCTGGATAACCCAACCAAATCTCACGAGATCGATGCTCCCTTTGTAGTCGATAGTTCATCGATAGCCCTCACATCGGACTCTCCAGATCTAATGAATTCAGACCAGTTGACTAAATCAATGGAAGATGATGAAGAGAATCTTCCTCTTCCGGTGCTCGAGGAATCGCCTAAGTCCCTAGGTGATGATCTAGTAGATCTTGCTCTTGCAAACGACTCATCAAGTCGACCGCTCACCAAGTGTTCGAAGAATTGTCTGCACCAACGGGGAGCATGGAGGTCAAGGTTAACAACCCATTGCAAAGCTTATTGCTAGGTAACTCCTATTTAGATCGAGTTTTGCTACCTATTCATGAATTAGGAAATGGTCAAGTTGGAGCTAATATTTGTGATGAGCTACTTTGTTTTGATCTAGAAGGAGAGTGCTTGTTGATTGGTAATGATGGTTTGCTGGAAGTGCTGACTAAGCCTAGAGGCTATGATCCTATTGTTGCAAAGGAATCCATCAGTGAGGTCGCTCACAAAGTGCTCGATAAAATGTCGGCACCAATGGAGAGCACGAGTAAGGAGAAAGAACATCCCCAGGTTGAAAATAGGAATGAAGTGACTTCTACAAGGGCTGTGTTGTGCGATTTACTTAAAATGCATCATGTTTTTGATCCTGGAATTATAGCTAAAGGGGTTGAAACTGATGTTGCTATCCCTGATAAGTTGATCGATATGTTGAAGAAGAAGGTGCTGATAATGTGCAGAGCGACTCGCCACATATTTGATCTAGGATTTGAATCTCAGGTGAGCTCTGTTGTTGGTCAAGAAAGGCTATTTAGGGATGGGTTGATATTTGACCCCGGAGGAAGTTGCTCAGTGCAGGTTGCAAGTTCAACTGTATCAGTCTGTTTGAAATTGAAACTTTCTTGTTAATTTGGGCTAGATAAAATCACATGGGACTTTGGCAGCCACTCAATGACTCGATCTGAATCGACCGTCTATCCTATGGAAAATGAGGGCATCCCTATTAATCTCAAGAGCAACAAGAAGTATGCCTCATTGACCATTTTTGCTTACCTTGAGCATATCATCATTAATATGTTCAGTCCCCCTGCACAGCCACCAGCAGCTTGGTTTTTCAAAGAGCCTCAACCCGTGATGATCTATGATGACAAAGGACAAATTACGGGGCTCGATAAATGTCATTAACTTCATTTCGAGGTGCTGATATTCGATCCGGGAAGTGCAAGCTTGGTATTTAGTAGTACTGTTTTCGTCAGTCTGCTAGAAAACTCTCGATTATTAATGCTCGGTCCGGGAGGAAGCTTACTTGGAATTGAGACATGGAAAAGTAGTTCAACAGATGAGTTTCTTTTGATCCTTAAGGACAAGGAACTCTCAACGAGGGAGTATTGTGACAAGGATGCGAAGCGAGAGAAACCCCAACTCTCGCATGTGCTGATTTGTGATGAGAAGGAGACGCTTATGAGGCTTGAAACTAAGTGGGGAGGCGTAGCTGAAATTACAACTTGCTCGTTATCGCTAGAAGTCATTGAGGAGCTCGTTGTCCGTGAGCATGTTGCAACTTACCCATGGCTACCAGAAGTTGTTTCCCCTATTCACTTTTCCACCAAATCACCATGGGTGGTCCTCGATATGTTAATGCATCAGGTGGAGGGAAGCACTACGATTTATGTTTGCGATCCTGATGGAAAATGCTCATAGCTTGCGAATGGAAGGATTAATGTCAGCTTTCAAAGGCCATATTCCTTAGGAATGTTCTATTTTCCATATTGGCTAGATTACAGGGGAACTTACTTGCTGATGCTCTCGAGATTGGCCCCATTTCGCCATTTGATGTTGCTACTTGCTCCCATCCCATCGACATGGTAATCATAATGCCCACATGGACTGAAAACGTTAGAAATACTTCTGAAAGCAAGGACTTGTTCATAAAATTAAGGACCGATGCAATCGTTATTGCTTCTAATGAAAAGGTTGCACTACTTGGGGTCATTTACAAGAGTCTTACTTGGGTAAATGAAGTTATGTTCCCTTTGATCATTGAGGACAATGATCATTCGAAGCATGGAGTATTGTAACAGGATATGTGATAGGTATATGTAAAACCGGTTCAACCCTTTTTGTAAAGCCGGTTTAGTATTTTAATTTCATTGAACCCTCTCCCGGGTGGGAAGCCTTATATGTAGCCTTGTTGGCTCTTTGAGCTGGTTAATCAAATACAAAACCAAACTTTCCAAACCCCAAAACTCTCTCAATCAAATCTCCGTTCTAGTGTTATTCGGATTGATTCTTCTTCGTCAATATCTAGGCATAGTTCACTCACCTTCGAACTCATCAATGAGTTTCTAGGCTGAGATCTATCCCCAAATTATTAATCGGTCATCTCAATTTGCTCAACGGAGTTGGAGAATGGAAATCCCGTCGCACACCCATAATAAAAACACCTCGAATTTGGGAAGTGAAGTACAACCGGGGTCGAAGATTTTGGAGAAGCTCATCACCAAGAAGAGGAGGAACAATAGAAAAAAAGAGAAACGTGTCTCAGTAAAAAAAAAAAAAGAGGCTGAGTTGGGTTTCATTTTGCTAATTAAGAGGGCCAGGCTGTTTGCTAAAGTAAAAAAAAGGGGTCTCCCTATATACACCGCAAATCCGCGGTTAGCGCTGCTAATACAACGTCAGATATAACATTGCAGCAACGTTGAATGTCACGTTGTTACAACGTCTAATCCGACGTTGTCATATGCCATACACGACGTTGTGAATTGGAGGACGACGGGGCGGGTCGGGCACTTTACAACGTCAAATTAGACGTTCTAACGTGGGCCTGGGCGGACCACATTACAACGTCATATTTGACGTTGTAATAACGTGATATTCGACGTTGTGATATCCCATAACAACGTCCAATCGGACGTTGTTAGTTAGGCCATCATAAATACCGCAACACTTGTTCCCCGAGGCACATCCCCTACCAAACAATAAACACACATCATGGCATCAAACCCAAATAGCTTTGTTAAACATGGCATGTTTCGTGATGGGACCCGTTTCATTGTTGAAGTGGAGAGACACCGTCGTCCACCTGAATATGATGCTTGCAACTGCAAGCACAAGAACTATAAGCATTTTTTTCGATGCAATCTATTTTCTGTGCAGGGTTGCCGCATCCTCGAGAGGTCACCAAAGTTGCAATTCGGGTGTAAAGAGTGTGACGACGACCCTGCGTCGTACTATATGCGGCTCACCGAGCAGATAACGGATATGCTGACCGTTTTTTACGGCGACGTGTTTCTCACGCGTTGTCGCAGCCTTGCCCAGTATGCAGTTAATATGACAGCGCGCCCTGCCCAAGATGAGATGACGACATATGCGTTCCAGCAGGTGCAGATTCGAATATACCCAAACAGTCATGAGGAGTCCGTCGGTAGCTGTTCCGTTTAATATAAGAACCCTTGCTGAAATTTTAAGTTAAAAAATGTTTGTAATCCATGCTGAAATTTTAAGTTAAAAAATGTTTGTAATTTTCAATTTGGTGCCAACTGATGTTCGTTTTGCTTGAATGATTGTTTTTTTATGGTTTCTACATCTTGATAACAACAAACGTACAAGGATGACTGGCAATGTAATAGGGCAACGATAACTGAAAATCGTGTCATGACTCCTAAACATGGTATAGGGGACGACCTTCTTGAACCCGAAATTCTCTAAATCTATCAAATTGGTCTTGGAAGCAAGTATCCCATCCGTTGACGGCTTGACGCTCGAGTGATGGTATGCCATCCATTCATGCGTTGGAGGAGGTAAAGGAGCATTGCGATGTAACCATATCTGCAATAATTATATTAGAATATTAAGTTTGGTAATTTATGGATGAAATGCAATTGAAGTGAGAGTAACACACATATCATACTCACCGCTGCGAAATGATCTTGGTTCCCGATGCAGGCCAGGCCTAGTATGGCCTCGTTGGGGGCATCATTTGGTTGTTCGGTGTACATAGGGAGGCATGTGAATGGCATGTGCCAAGATAAGACGACAAGGGGCACCTGGTAGACGGTTGCAAACACAAGACCCATGATCGGCAGCTCGATCCAGTATCTTCGGTCACCTCCTACTATGCCGGAGTAACTCTACAGGGTGACAAACTCTCGCACCGAATACCCTCCCATGTAACAACCAGCATAAAGTTGATGATTCTGTTCGAAATGGTTGCACAATAACCCTTTCATATCTCGAAGCCATGCCTCTCCTGGCCGTAACATCAGTTGTGCCAAAGCCCGATATCCGCAGTGACCATCTCCTACAACGTTGACGGCTGCCGCAATGTACCTGAACATAAAAGGGTCCACATTGTTGTGACCCCAGTCAAAACCCCAGTACTGTGCGTCGGACGGTAATCCGGACTGTCGGTCCCTACCTCGGCGACCTGATCTAGCTTCCTCCCTTTCAAAATTGGCCCGATATTCCTCATATCGTAAGGGATTCGTTCTGCACAGGTTCCTCCTCCCTCTAGGTCTGCCCTTTGAACGTATGCTACCCCGCTCGGGTGGGTGCAGATCAGGGTCACAGGCTTTATTGGATGCAGTGTATGAAGCCGACATGGCATAGGGTAAGGCCGCATTGTCAGATTCATCCCACGTCAGATCTCTCCAGAATGGGTGGATATCATCAGGTGTTATTGGAACTCCTTCAGCAACACAACGCTGAATGTCGTGCACACACGACAGCCCATAGGAAATTCTCCAATACCGGTCGACGCACTCTGAAGGGACTTTTCCATCGACAACTTTCCTCCAACGATCGTAGAGATATTCGAAACACTTCTTCGAAACCACGTGCCTAATCTCTTCAAATAAGGGGACGTCATGTGTGTTAGTTGGCCATTTGAAATGATCTATCTCCAACGCAGTCTGGAGCTCATGCACTTGACATTCATTAACTTGATGAATGGCATCCACCACGACACAAAAATCACCTGTGGACGAGTGTAATGCTTCCTTCAACACTTTATGCTGGCCTTCAACCCTACACGATGCATCATGTGCTCGAGGTGAACGAATGTCGAAATGTAGTAAAGGAGTGACAAGGGTAACGATGGAAACAATATGCGTACCTATTGCTTGTCCTCGTTCCAAAGTTCAGGACGTAATCGGTGTGAGATTTGACAAGGCTCGTCCGGTGGATGAGCCACACCGTTTCTAGATACCCCATGACCTCGGGTATGGGGCGCCATTGGCCGTGAAGCCATCTCCGGCGCCACTCGAAAGACTCCTCCGATGAAGCCGAGAATAAACCCCACACGTGATTCTTGAATAGAACTAAAAGTTTCAGATTTTTTGTAATCTTTAAAGCGGCCTCTTCACACTTGCGAGTTACATGTAACCAGCATAGTAGATGTTGAACATCGGGGAAGACGGCCCTAAGTGCAGTGAGAAGGCCCAGCTCCCGATCTGTCATGATCGAATCGGGTACCTTACCCTGAAGAATAACACGTAGGTTATTGAGCACCCAAGCGTACGTGTCCTCGTCCTCGCGTGCCATAAAGGCATAGGCGATGCAAAAGTTATTTCCCGTTGGCGTTAAGCCGACCATCTCGCACATCGCGACGTTGTACCTGTGGACGCAGTGCAACAACGTACTCACATTAGCATAAGACTCTATATGGAAGAAATGTACGAAGACATAGGATATAGTACTTACGCGTTGGTCTTGTACGTACTATCCATAACGATGACGTACGGGTATTTGTTAAAGAGATGAATCCCATCCGGGTGTGCGAGAAAAAGGTCATTCAATACATTGTCATCGTTTGGGCTTCTCCTGAATTCGTAGTAGTAGCCCCTTTCTCGTAGACGATTGAGGGTATCTTGGGTCATCATTCGATTTCCTCTCTCTTCAACGGCGAGCTTGTTGAGGGTGTTCTCCAGTGATCGCGCTGAGGTGACGCTATTCACATCTACTTGCCGTAGCCCGTACGAGATGGCCTTTGGCGGAGTTCCTATGTCTTTCATCCACTTGCACATTTTCTTCTCCCCTGGTGTCATCCTTCCCACGTAAGCATGACCCTTTAATCGGTGAGGGAGGTGATGGTTGTGCGTTCCATTTTGCACGGTCATCGTCCACATACCCGGTCCCCCCTCATGACCGAGTAAGGTGAACGGACAGTTGCTTAGTTTGCTCTGCGTGCTGCGAATCTGCTTCGCCCTTCTGCGAAACAACCCATATTGCTCGCATGCTAACAACACGCCACCCGGTCGGTTTGCAACGCTAGACCACGATCGCTTGATTACTAAGACCATGTTGTTCCTCACGCCGAGTTGCTTAAAATGGTCGACCATTTCATTACGGCTTTGCCAAATACGGGCGTCGGTAAACGCAATTGTAAAGTCTTGAAACTGGATAAAGACATAACAACATATATGCACATGATTTTACTTACATCTTTACTTCAGGCTAAACTGGATACAGATACAAACATAGAGACAGAGAATACAGACATAGGATTTTACCTGTGGGGCAGCATTGGTTCGTGGTGCGGGAGCTTCAACTCGTGCCACCTTCATCGCTCCTTCACTTTCTGAGGATGACATATTCCTCTCTACAAATGAAAGTGAATTACTATGTTTGGAATAGTGAGGTGAAGGGATGTCATTCATTCAGCTTGATGGCGGAGGGATATAAGGGCATCGGAGGGGGGACCATACATGACGTCAATTACGCATTTTCTGGGTCAGTCTGCACAACGTCGTATATGACGTTGCATAGTGAGGTTTACAACGTCTGATTGGACGTTGTAATTGGGGAATGTACCCTTTATAACGTCTGATTGGACGTTGTAATTGGGGAATGTACCCTTTATAACGTATGATTGAATGTTTTAATTGGCAATTACAACTTCGGTTTCGACGTTGTACAACTTCGGTTTCGAACCTAATAGGAAGAACAAAAACATCAAAATATGAATCATTTTCATATTCACTTGAATCGAAACTAATAGGAAGAACAGAAACATCGGAATATGAATCATTTTCATATTCACTTGAATCGAAACTAATAGGAAGAAGAAAAACATCGGAATATGAATCATTTTCATATTCACTTGAATCGAAACTAATCGGAAGAACAAAAAATCGGAATATGAATCATTTTCATATTCACTTGAATCGAAACTAATAGGAAGAACAAAAACATCGGAATATGAATCATTTTCATATTCACTTGAATCGAAACTAATAGGAAGAACAAAAACATCGGAATATGAATCATTTTCATATTTACTTGAATCGAAACTAATAGGAAGAACAAAAACATCGGAATATGAATCATTTTCATATTCACTTGAATCGAAGCTAATAGGAAGAACAAAAACATCGGAGTATACTGTAATTGATGGATGCAATATATTAAACTAATAAAATAAATAGACAATTGCAATGTAGATTAACCAAAATAAAATAGAACTAATAATTTTATCTTATACGGAGTATACTGTAATTGATGGATGCAATATCCTATAAAAAAGATTAAATATATTATATAGGAAATGACTATATAAATATATATAAAAAATTAATGCAATGTCTAATTGTTACAAAATAAGATGTTTAAAATAATATATTTAAAAACTAGTAAACAACTCAATAGGATTCTCGGATGCGGAGGGATGACGGGACCGTACGCATTGTTCTCGGGCGAGATCGGAATGCGCCTTCACATGCTGTAGAGAGTGTCGATCCGGCGGAGGTCATCATCACTAACTCGTCTACGCAGACAGTGTCAGATCTCATGGCTCTTGCGAAGCAAGAGACTATGACCGTGAGAGATACGGCGATCGGGCCTGATACAGACACGACGCAGCTGACATCGAAGGATGTGGGCACCAGGGACACTGATTGTACGTTCTTCTGCATGACTACTAGGCTTGTGGATCCCATGGGTGGTATCAGTACCTCTGGACACGCTCATGGAGACGATGATTGGGCTGAGGTCATCGTAGCCGCAGGTGCCTGCCTTACACCTGCTGTTGTAGCGGATGAGACGCGAGAGGAGGTTGTGGAGGATGTTCATTTCGAGCAGGAGGAGCTCGATGATGACAGTGACGGGGAGGATGCAGAGGATCCTCATGTGGCTGGTGAGGAGGAGGAGGGGGGGCGAGGCGGAGGGGGAGGGGGCGAGGAGGAGGGGGGCGAGGAGGAGGAGGACCTGCAGGGGTCGGCTCAGTTGCCACAGGGTGCGGCGCCCGAGGAGGTGGTGGTGGCTCAAGAGGAGGGGGGGCGAGGAGGAGGAGGAGGCTAGTGATGGGGACGATGAGCTCCCCGCTGGCGACTTGCCTCCAGGAGATCTTTTGGTATCATATAGGCACCATAGGTCTCACTGGCTATGGACGGACCCTACCTTTCAGCATAAATTGCTGAAGGTTCATCATCGGGCTACACACCTCCGTCCGTTCGGGGGCTACATCTACGAGGGTCCGTGGACATGGGTGCAGGAGGCAGCTCAGTCTGGTTTACTGGGGCTGCTTGATTTGAACTGGGACGGAGTGGATGCCCAGTTGTTGACTGTGTTCGTTGAGCACTGGCAGCCAGAGGCGAACTCTTTCCATTTCCCATGGGGCGAGATGAGCATCACACTCCACGACGTCGCTTGTCTGGTGGGGCTGCCGATTGACGGCCTGCCTTGCGAGCCTCTCCTTGACTATCTTCCACTACAGCTGGAGCCTCGACTGCAGCAGATGTTTGGTTGGACCGCGGTAGCTGAAGTGTCATAGGAAGGCTTGCGGAGCGGCCATCCCGGAGTTGACGACATGGTGGGAGCAGAGGCATGGCCGCCGTCGGGATCAGTGGCCCGGCGACACCCTAGCTGCCAGAGAGAGCCACCACGACCTCGCCGTTTGTTTCTTGGCTACGTTGCTTGGTGCGACGGTCTTCATCAACAAGTCCCAGAGCCGCGTACATTTCTCGTTGTTCGGGCTAGTTTGGGACTTGCCGCACTCTGGGAGACTAGCTTGGGGAGCAGGAGTGCTTGCCTTCCTCTATCGGGGATTAGGGGAGGCCACGAGAGGCGAGGCTAAGGGCCTACGTGGGTGTGCTGCACTATTGCAGGTAACCCGTTTCTTTAATACGGTAAATATGTTCCTCTGCTTGCGAGTTACATATAATAAGTGCTCTAATGGTTTATACTTTTCAGGCATGGATCTGGTCATACTTCCCTTGTTTTGCGGGTTCGCTTTGCCCGAACAAGGATGTCCTGGCGGATGATCCCCGATACATGGCGCGATTCGACCCGTCGAAGGCTGCCAAGAGGGGGAACGACAGGGAGAGGCGCAGTCGTGAGAAGAGGCCTCGAGCACAGCTTGAGTGCATGACCATCGATCAGGTAACCTGTTTCTCACTTTCTTTGATTTTAACTGCATATGTCGAGTAACATTGTTTCCCTTATATAAGTTTTTCAACCTAGGTCGATTGGATGCCTTTTGGCAAAGACCTGGATTTTGCAGGTCAGTTTCGCTCCTCCACCTATCGAGGCACCCTCAGTTTCGATAGCGTCTTCGAGCCGTACATGCCAGACAGGGTGCTCCGACAGTTCGGCCGCGTGCAGGAGCCCCCATTGGCCGTCATTCTTCCGACCTTCGCGCAGCGACCGTTTCGCCTGCAGAGGCGTTACATCGTGACGTTCGATCTGCAGCACCACCGTTGGGCAGATCAGGACCCTGATAGATTCTACCCTGTCACCAGTCACCGGAGGACGGTCGAGAGCTGTCAGGGAGGCGTCTCAGCTGACTACCTCGCTTGGTTCGAGTCCCAGAGTCGAGGTCATGTGTTGCCCACGACAGTGGTACTACCTGATGCTCCTCCGGCTGCGCCTACCCACCCAGACGACGTAATCAGAGCAGCTGAGGATGAGGCTGCTGCGCGACAGGCCCGGGTCGACGAGATGACCCAGTCTATTTAGGCATTGGTCGACCATCCCCAACAAGAGCAGATGTATGAGCATTTCATGGGCTACATTCGATCTCTGCAGTAGAGACATTATATTCTGTTTGTTTATGCCATACATTTCGTCTTTTATGGGTATACTATATTTGTGTATTTCGTGTTCCTTGTGTTATTATTTTCGATGGTTTCTACCCGTTCACAACAACAAACAATCACATGCAAACGCTTCACTTAATAGATAACGATTAGGTAACGATTAGATTACACATCGAGGCATTACTAAAACTAACAAATACACTGGATAACAACATATTTTTTTTTAACAATCGACCAGCCTATACATGATTCGTCTTTGGAATGAGTTTAATCTTTAACTCGTTGAATGCAAATGTTCCAACCTCCTTATTTGCGGCCCTCACAAGTATCCCTGCTGTTTGAGCTACATCAGCGTGGTCCTCTCTGTTTATATCGGGGAAGAATGACCGAATATGTTGAAGAAGAAGGTCTCCAACCCTCCACTCATACGCTCCACGAATGCCCGGATGAAAATCATTGCAATACATACACCCAAACTGCAAGGGTGCGGAAATGTGATTTTCATTTTCACACACGACCCGAAAGAGCGCGCATGGATGCATGCCACTGTATTCTGGACTGTGGCAAGCACAGTTGGACTCCTCCGGGGGCTTTGAGTACCGAACCCTTTTGATTACATAATCAATGCGGGAGGTTGAGCCTTCTATTCCAGTTGTAATCGGCTCCATGACAGGAATGAAAATGTGGAATTGTTGTGTTGCATTTTCAAATGCGGTCCTCATCCCCTTTTATAGGGGTGGGTGAATGTGGGAAATTTGGATGAAGTAACAACGTCAAATCTGACGTCGTTACAACGTTCAAATAGACGTTGCTAAGAAAATACTTTGAGAAACTTGGACATTGTAACAACGTTCCAATGGACGTTGCTAAGCCCGATGGAGCCCGCTTGGAGTCCAATGTGCAACGTTGAAACCGACGTTGCTACAACGTCGGATCTGACGTTGTTACAACGTCGGATCACGTCCCCTTTGCAAAATTCACCACCAAATACAACGTCGGATTGAACGTTGCTACAACGTCCAATCCGACGAAGTATTTGCGGTGTATATAGGGAACGCGAAAAAAAGGGAGGCTTAATGAAAGTAAAACAAATTGGGCTAAAGCCCGTGGATCGCGGAAAGCAAAAAAAGAAAGCAAAGCTTTTTTTCTTTACAAAGGATAAGTTG
Source organism: Persicaria maculosa (assembly GCA_963922045.1). NCBI lineage: Eukaryota > Viridiplantae > Streptophyta > Magnoliopsida > Caryophyllales > Polygonaceae > Persicaria > Persicaria maculosa. Next base: position 3,101,967 of record OY998269.1, on the reverse strand, counting down.
CACATCACACGTATATGTTTGAGAGTAAATTTGATTAATTGTCAAACTAACCTACAAAAATATAAGAATTATAATTGACATAAATTAAAAAATTGGGTTTAATAAAATCATAAAGTTAAACTCATAAAATTCCATTGCCAAATCGTTCTAGTGGGTTAATCTCAAAATTGACTTCTAAGGAAAAAACGGAGTCAGAACCCTAAATCAAATTTCTCCAAACTCAAGCGGTTCTCAAAGGAACTACGCCCGATTTGATTCCGAGTTGTCGGATACGTAGGCCACCCGACATAAAGGTAAAGCTCGTTTGGTTCAATAGTCAGTCAATGAAATTCAAATTAGTTCTTAAAAGAACTACATGAAGACTTGATACTCTTTTATGAGTTAAGTAGGAAGTCCGATATCAAAATTCAACATATATCGGATTCAGTCGTCCATCTCAAATTAAATTAAATTTGTTTTCAAAAGAACAACATAAGATTTGATTCCTGACACAAAGCCAAAGCTCGTCGAGTTCAATCGCCCAATTCAAATTAAACTGATTCGGTGCCAAGCCAAAACCCATCGAGTTCAATCACCACCCTCAAATGATCTCATGATCAAACCCAAATACTAGATCCATTTTATCCCGAACTACGATGACTTGTTTCCACCAGGCAAGTGGATACGTAGGAAACTCAGTGTAAATAAAATTCTCACCGAGTCCAGTCGCACCCAAACTTTCAATCAAATCTCTTCAAATTAATTTTTCAACTCTAGTCATCCCAAATACCAAATTTTCATCAAAGCCAACGTGTCTACTCTAACTCGACAGAAAGCTTTCGCTCATCGAGTTTAGTTACACAAAAAAAAACCAAAGATCAAATTCCACAATCCTAAAATTGACCTCTAAGTCAAAACTCGAGTCAAAACGAGTCCAAATTCAAATTCAAACCCCACTTCAAAGTCAAACCATTTTCTATGCAAATGATAGGCGGATTGCTTGAGCTACCCTTCCAAGAAGGTGGGCTCGGGTTACTCAGGTCAAGTGTTATTCAAGCTACTCTTCCTAGAAAGTGGGTTTGAACTTCATCTTCTGATGCATACAAGAAAACAAAACAAAAGCCAAATCCAAATTTATCCAAACAAAACCAAATCTAAACCAAACCAAACACAAATGTCAAAATGCTCTAAACTACATAAGGCTTGATTATCTTCCAAGAGATACGTAGGCAACCCCCTAAAATACGGGTGCAGCCCAAATCGCAAAAACCACTCAAGTCTTGGTGTAGATGCCACTTTGAAACAAGAGGATAACCAAAAGGGGTCGAAATCAAATTCTAAAAAATTAAATAAAACATGTTTTACCATTATTCGCGCATTTTTTTTAACATATTTTTGGCACGCTCGGTGGGACCCTTTTTGTCTTTTCATCTCTTAGTTGTATTGATAGTAATAGTTGATTATTTGCTTGGGTTGAAATGTACAAATGGCACCCCAAGTGATTGTTAAATTTGATGAGCTTTCATCAACCTTCATCGTCAAATGAGGTAAGTGGATCAAGAAGAGATCATTTGAAGCTCGATTTTGAGGTGCAATGATAGATGATGTACATATTTGTGGCCTTTTTATTCACATTTTTTGACTTCATATCTCATTCAATTCCTAAAATAAAGGTTAAAAATAATGCAAATTTATGTAGAATGAGCTAACGTGAAAGAAATAGAGTCTGCACAAGTTTTGGTCTAAATATGTAGGAATTGGAGCAGAATCGGAGTTAAAACGAAGAAGCCAAGTAAAGCTGAAAAGAAGTCAAAATCGACTAGACAGGTCGATATCGACTGAAGACCTCGACATGGACTCTGAGTGTCGAGACAAACCACAAAGACCAACACTGAAGAGAACGCGATATCGAGTAGATGGAGTCGATACCGACTTGCCCCATAAATCAGGTAGAATTGAACCCGTCACGCAAAAGTAGAGAAGTCGACATCGATTGCCTTGGTCGATAACGACTGGACTTCAACATGGATTGGACGCACTTTTCAAGACATGGATTGCAAGTCTATCAGTCAAGGCCACGGTATATCTTCATAAATTAGATAATATTATCTCTTAAGGGTGATTTCCTTTTTACCCTAAGATGATTATTAGTTATTTTAGATATTTACCTAAATAAAGATTTATCCTACTTTTTTAGATAGATTTTAGATAGAAGATTAGATCTACTTTCCTTGGACTGCAAGGATTAGTAGCCTATAAATAAAGCCGTAGGGGCCTGGATTTTATGGAAGCAAGCAAGATACAATCAATACAATAGAGTTAGAGTAGAGAGAAGCTTTAGTGTTTGACGTTTACGAGAGCCGACGTTGGATTGTAAGGTTTCGAAGTTTCAATTAATGCAAGTTTTCTTCTTCCAATCAATGGTGTCTTTTGCGATGAAGAGCGAATAGTTTCCCAAAGCTTCTAGGGTCGGGGTGAGCCCGACGTTAGCCATGCATGTTTAAGGTAAGTACTTGATGTTGATATCATTGTGTCTATATCATCTCCTACGATTCTATGTTTAGTCCTAATCGCAAGAAAAGGGATTCATGCTAACAACTTGAGTTATAAACATAAAATTGGTAGAGACAATTAGGTTTATTTGCAAGAGTAATCCTAATCATTGGTATACAACGAAAGCTTGTCTCTCGGGTGAGATAGCGCAATTGTCCGTCTTATTTACCTTATTGCATGCTTTGGTTAACGTTGTGGTAAACCCTATCCCTAGGAGTTAGCTTTTATATATTATTTAAAACATAAAAATCAGTTCTTTATTTTGTTCATACTTCCTCTTTCATCCTATTTGTCTTCGACCATCTTTGTCGACTCTAACGTTTCTGCAGGACCAGTCGATTTCGACCAATCAGGTCGATATCGACCACTTTTCTTAGATCGACGGTTTTCTGTGTCGATCTCGATCTTCCTGCAATTACTGTCTGAGGTCGATTTTGAGTCCTCCACTCGATATCGACTGCCCTATGTCAACTGGTAGTCTTCTGAGCTAGATCGAATTCGTTGTTGACATCGATATCAACCACTCTAGTCAATATCGATTGCCGTTTTTGTCTCTGTAGGTTTTCTGTTGCAGTAGAAATTGATAGCCTAGGTCGACATCGAGTCCTTTGCTCGAGATCGAGGCTTCTCGTCGACATTCAGAACGTGACTTCAGGCTCTACTAGGATCCCGCTGACTCGCTACCTCGAGGATCGAACCTGATTCCCTACTACTAAAGCGGGGAGTCTTGAATATCTTTGAAAAGGCTAAAAGTTGCATTGTTTGTATTTAATTATACATTTCAATTCAATTGTCCCTACAAAAAAAATTGGTGCCGTTGCTGGAGAAGCAAACAATCACGCCCTAATAGTCCATCTCATGTTCTTTTTTAGTTTTGCTTTGTAGGTGAATGCGACGCGCTGATCGCCCACCTGAATTCGAAGGTATAGAAGACCCTGAAAGCTATCTTCACCTTCGCGCTAGAATCCAAAGAGCCATGGTGGAACAAGAGACACATGCTCAACAAATTGAGCGTCTAAAGAAGCAAGTCGAGGACTTCACAACAAGAGAGGCGGCACTAAAAGAGCGTTGCAGACAGGGAGGAGGAAGAAAGGAGGACTATTGAAGCCCAAATCAATGCCCTCCCTCAGAATGCCAAACAATACATGCACCTTGTGCTCTCAGTGCCTGAATCGGCCATTCTTATCCCTCACTCTAATTTTGAAACTAAACCTAGCTTCTTAACTGAAATTAGGCAATGTTAATTTGAGGGAAAACCTAACGATTGTCCTCTTGAGCATATTTCTTTATTCCTTGACTTTTGTGATACAATTGCTAATGGACAAAGCCTAGAGTACGTTAAACTAAAGGCTTTTCATTGGTCTCTCGCAGGAAAAGCACTAGCATGGTTGGAGAGCCTAGCCCCCAGATCGCTCCGCACGTGGGATGAAGTCAAGGATGCTTTTCTCAACAAGCTCTTCCCACCATCCAAGATGGCGGTCATGCGCTAGAAGATCATGGCTTTCAAATAAAGGCCACATGAAACCCTGGTGCAAGTGTAGAAGCGGTTTAGGGAGCTGCTGAGGTCCTACCCTACGGACGGGAAACCACCCTACGTCATCTAGGAGATCATCTACAATGCCCTGGACGTAGCTACTAAGGAGAGAATCAACACCTATACCTCCTCTGGGTATCTCGAGCTCCTACCATAATAAGCTTGGGATACTATAGAGAGGTTGGTCGAATATGACAACACCTATGTGACTTCTGTGGCCTCCGACTCAAGGCCTGCCCCATCTATGCCACTCTATGAGCCCTCCAAGGAGATTGATCCTGACGTCAAAGATCAATTCATACACAATTAACTTAGGAGGCTTTAACAACAAGTCCAATTCCTCTCCGCCAACCAACCCTGCGCCGAATGTGGCTCCGTCAGTCATATCACCACCGATTGCCCCCACAAGGAGCAAGTACAACTAGCGGAGACTCACTAGGAGGCACGCTACATGAGGAATCCCAATCGCCAGGGGTACCAAAACTGGGGAAATCAACCACCCCAATACAACCCCAGGGATCCTCCGCCTTATAGAGCTTCAGGCCATCCGGAGAGAGAACCAAGACGAGATGATGTTCAACTCATCCTTGATGAGTTAAGGAGGAACCAAGCTGCAAGTCAATAATCTAGCAACGCTATCCAGAACCAACTTCAAGGGCTTAATGCCCGAATGGGGGAGATGGATACTTGGAAGAAGACTATTGAGACCCAACTAGGTCAACTAGTGGCCCAAATCCCAAAGCTACCCGGCAAACTCCTTGGACAACCACAAGAAAATCCAAGGGGGCAAGCCGGGCACATTGCTGCCATCAACCTAAGGAGTGGACGCACATTGCACGAGCCACGAAGCGAAGGAGAAGTCGCCGAAGACGCAGTCAATGTCGACACCCCAGTCGATATCGAGGGCCCTGCCGACGTCGAAACCACTGTCGATGTCGAGCCCACTATGAAGCACATAACGGAGCTAGAGAAGCACTCGATATCGAGTGATCTGGTCGATATCGACCATCCCTCCGATGTCGACCACTCTGCAAATCGACCATAGCTTCAGATTTCCCCGAGGTCGACCATACCAATCGATATTGACCACCCTGATGTCGATGTTGACCTTTCCAGAAAGCAAAAATTGACCAGTTCGCCTTCAAATCCATCCAAAGCACTTCCATATCCTTCCAAGGAGCTGCAAGATCCGGCAGATACCAAATTTTGACACTTTGTGAAGATCTTACAAGGTTTCAATCTCACCATCCCACTCACAGAAGTGCTTAATGAGATGGCTACCTACATGAGGTTCCTAAAAGACATGTTGTCCAAAAAGAGGTCCATCTTAGAGATCGTCGTTGAATGTAATTCTATTGTGTTCCCCGAGAAGCGCGGCGATCAAGGCAAGTTCGTAGTGACGGTAGGGGTTGGTAAGCATCAATTCAAAGCCTTTTGTGATCTTGAGGCTAGTGTTAGTTTAATGCCCCTATCAATATGGCAACATGTAGGCATTGGAGCATTGGAGCCCGTTGACATGAAGCTCTATATGGCGGACAACTCTTTCGTGAGACCAACTAGGGTTGTGGATGATGTCCCTGTCAAGGTGGGAAAGTTCTTCATACCCACGAACTTCATCGTGTTGGACATGCCGGAAGATCCTATTGTGCCTATCATCCTTGGTAGGCCGTTCTTAGCAACAGCGGATGCCAGCATCAATGTAAGGAATGACACCCTTACATTCACACTCGGTAACGAGGTTGTAGAGTTTCGCTTCAACCCTAAAATGAGTGAAACAAAGCAGCTGGAATAAGTTGCCCTCTCAACGGCAAAGGAGAAGCTTCACAAGTTTTTTTTGGCAAGGACGAAAACAGCAAAGAGAGTCGACATCGACTGAAACCAGTCGAAATCGACCAAACCACTCGAAATCGACCACCTGTACTCGATATCGAGTGAACCTAATGATCCACCGAGTTACCAGGAGCTTAAGTATGGGGTCCCTGACATCGACATCGACCATCTCTAGTCGGCATCGACTTATACACTTCATATCGACCCTTCTTTGTCGGAATCGACTGACCCTTAGCCCGAACAGGTAAGCTCAGGTATGATCCCTAACACTCCTCTCTCCATTACTAATGATTCAACTAATGGAAGGTCAAAGCTCCATGGTTTGCCCATCTTTCTAAAGTTAGGTCAAGGAAGAGAAGGAAAGCATTCAACAAAGAGCCTAACAAAGAAGAAGCCTTGGTTGCCGAACTTAGCTATTATCAAAAGGACCTAGATGATCCAGGAGAAGGCACAAGCTTAAAAGGTCCCTACCTTAAGGGTTCGTGAAGCATTGGAGGAGAAGTCGGCCTAGGAACTTAAAAATCTAGAGTGTGTACATAAACTTTTATATTTCCGAATAGATGGTTTTTAGGGTTTTAAATTTTGGATTTGGATTTTGAGACTGTGATAATTCGTGGCTTTATTATTATGCACTAACAAGAATTTCAGGTTACAAAGTAGAACGACGAAGAAGAAAAGAAGCTACTGTAGAGGCAGTCGAAATCAATCAGGCCAGTCGAAATCGAATACCCTAGGGTCGAGCCATCTCCTGGAGTCGACATCGATGACTCAGGAGCCAAAAGGAGCACTCGATATTGACCAAACTAGTCGATATCGACTAGATTCTGGCAGCCCTCGACTTCACCTTCTTCCTCGACTTTGACAGATGCAGTCGACATCGACCACCTTACTCGACATCAACTTCTGGCATCGACCTAACCTAAAATCGACCTCAATCCGTAGGTTGCTTTGTGAGTTTCTCTCTACCCTTATTTTTCTTTTAATATAGTGAGGACATTGTATATTTTAAGTATGGGGTGGGGGAGACACATGTCTTATGGTCACACCTTGGCTTTTATTTTCTGAATCGCATCCATATTTAAGTTTACGTTCTTAGTTTTTACTTTCATAAAAATACAAAAATAAAAAAAAATTAGAAAATGTAAAAAATATAAAAAAATGCATGTTTACCATTTTAAGTTTGTTTTTAAACCCTACTTAGACATCCTATGATGAGAACTCAATAGCTGACTTAATCATGTAAATCCTGTGGAATATTTTATGGTTTAGCCTAAGTCATTAAAATGGTTTTTATGTAGATTGTGAACTTGTGATGAAATTGAGCACATATGATCCTAGGCTAAAAAGAAAATCCAACAAAAAATTGTCCTAGTGAAGATTTTGGTCTATAGGGAGAACATTAAAAACCCCTATGGTTTCTTGAGTGTATTTACTCTTCCTATGCATCTCTAAATGTTGTGATAGTTATTCAAAGCCAATACATATATATGTTTATGTTTACGAGAATTAAATGATGGAGGCATCTTTTAAGCCATTCTTATCCTCTCTTTACCTACCCTACATTATCTCTGCTTGAAGCCAGAATATTAGCCTGAGCCTTATATTGCAAACTCCAAAAAATTATCCCTAGCCAAATTGAGCCTGACCCCGATTTGGGAATTGAGACTTAGATTGGTTAGAATAATGCATTGTGGAAAGAAAGTGCATATTGTCTAGTTTTGAGCAAAGGAAAATATTGGGTTGGTACATATTTGCATCTTGTCATACATTGTAAAAGGATTTTTGGCTCACCATATAAATGCACATTTATTATTTATTTAATTAATTATTTTCGTGCAAAAAAAATTCCGAAAAAGAGAAAAAAATTATTATATTAGTGCATGAGCCAAATATTCCTAAGTTCTTTTATTTTATGCAAGATTTATACTTTTGAAAGCATATTAGGGTTTGAAGGAAAAATGATGAGCATTATGGAAAATAAGTTTGGAAAGTGCATTATTTTAGAGATATGGTTTGGAGAGAGTTGTGTTAAAGTTTAGGAGTCTTGATTCCCGAATTTTATAAGCACCACATAGCCAAATAATTCCATACCCTTCTATTTTATACCAAGCCTCATTACAACCCCGCCGAATGGAGTCTTCTTTGAAGTCTTCCACTGAGCGAAAGTCCTCCTGATGGTTCTTATTGCATTTTCATAATTGGTTGCGACATAGATTATTATAAATTGTAATGTTATGATTTTGTATATGGAATTGAGTTGAGAGTTGATCTTCATAACCTAAACACATGAGAGTTGAGTGCAAACACAATATTATCCCTGTGAGGTTGGATCAACATTGCATATGCCTATGGATCGCTCAAATATGTGCTATGACGTTAAATTCACTTGCTTTGCTTTGCTACCACTTATGATGTTGCTTTTGACAAGGGCGAAGACTTGAAGGGTGTGTTATAGGTGTTTGCTATTGATCGGTTATTGCTTGAGGACAAGCAAGTCTAAGTATGGGGTATTTTGATGTATATATTTATAGCCTTTTTATTTGCATCTTTTGACTTCATATTCCATTCAATTCCTAAAAAAAAAGGTTAAAAATAATGCGAATTTGTGTAGAATGAGCTAACGTGCAAGAAATAGAGTCTGCACAAGTTTTGGTCTAAATATGTAGAAATTGGAGCAGAATCGGAGTCAAAACTAAGAAGCCAAGTAAAGCTGAAAAGAAGTCGAAATCGACTAGACTAGTCAATATCCACTGAAGACCTCGACATGGACTCTGAGTGTCAAAACAGACCACAAAGACCAAAACTGAAGAGAACTCGATATCGAGTAGATGGAGTAAATATCGACTTGCCCTAGAAATCGATTAGAATTGAACCTGTCGAGCAGAAACAGAGAAGTGAAAATCGACTGCCTTGGTCAATATCGACTGGACTTCAACATGGATTGGACGCGCATTTTGAGACGCAGATTGCAAGTCTATCAATCAAGGCCATAATTTATCTTCATAAATTAGATAAGATTATGTCTTAAGGGTGATTTCCTTTTTACCCTAAGATGATTATTAGTTATTTTATATATTTACCTAAATAAAGATTTATCCTACTTGTTTGGATAGATTTTAGATAGAAGATTAGATCTACTTTCCTTGGATAACGAGGATTAGTAGCCTATAAATAAAGCCCTAGGGGCTGGTTTTTATGGAAGCCAGGGAGATACAATCAATACAATAGAGTTAGAGTAGAGAGAAACTTTAGAGTTTGGCGTTTGCGAGAGCCGACGTTGGATTGTAAGGTTTCGGAGTTTCAATTAATGTAAGTTTTCTTCTTCTAATCAATGGTGTCTTTTGTGATGAAGAGCGAGTAGTTTCCCAAAGCTTCTATGGTTGGGGTGAGCCCGACGTTAGCCATGCATGTTTGAGGTAAGTACTTGATATTGATATAATTGTGTCTATATCATCTCCTACAATTCTATGTTTAGTCCTAATCGCAAGAAAAGGGATTCATGCTAACAACTTGAGTTATAAACATAAAATTGGTAGAGACAATTAGGTTTATTTGCAAGAGTAATCCTAATCATTTGTGTACAACGAAAGCTTGTCCCTCAGGTGAGATAACACAACTGTTCGTCTTATTTACCTTATTGCATGCTTTGGTTAACGTTGTGGTAAACCCTTGCCCTAGGAGTTGCCTTTTATATATTATTTAAACCATAAAAATCTGTTCTTTATTCTGTTCATACTTCCTCTTTTATCCTATTTGTCTTCGACCATCTTTGCCGACTCTAACGTTTCTGCAGGACCAGTCGATTTCGACCAACCAGGTCGATATCGACCACTTTGCTTAAATCGACGGTTTTCTGTGTCGATCCCGATCTTCCTACAGTTACTGTCTGAGGTCGATTTCGAGTCATCCACTCGATATCGACTGCCCTGTGTCGATTGGCAGTCTTCTGAGCCAGGTCGACTTCGTTGCTGACATCGATATCGACCACTCTAGTCAATATCGACTGCCGTTTTCGTCTCTGCAGGTTTTTTGTTGTAGTATCAATCGACAACCTAGGTCGACGTCGAGTCCTTTGCTCAAGATCGAGGCTTTTGGTCGACATTCAGAACGTGACTTCAAGCTCTACTAGGATCCCGCTAACTCGCTTCCTCGAGGATCGAACCTGATTCTTTACTACTATAGCGGGGAGTCTTGAATATCTTTGAAAAGGCTAAGGGTTGCATTGTTTATATTTAATTATATATTTCGATTCAATTTTCCCTACATCAATAGATTGCCAGTTTCCGCTAACACGTCTCAACAAGATTGTAGAACCCATGGCTTTGGTGATCACTTCACTCAAAATCTGACAAGCAACTAGATCTTTCTTGTTTAAGTTCTCATACGTGAATTGTTTAGCTGCAAAATTAATCAATTCCGATTATGTGAGAAATCAAACACGAAAAAATATTACATATGAGCTAATTTGTGTCAAGGTTCAATTAAATAGGTTCTCAAAGAAGATGGGCCTAAATTTACCAGCTAAAAAGAAGGGAGAAAAGCCCAGCCTATTGCTGGAAGAAATAAAATAGAAATAAAGAAAAAAAAGGTAAGGAAATCTGAGAACCCTAGAAAATCTGGAAAAGAAAAGTAATTGTACAAGCAAGGCAATTGTAGCATGCACAATGACCTACATTCAAAAGAAAAAGGAAAGAAGAGGTATTGTGTACCTAAAAAAAGGGGAAAGTATGGATCCTTTGGCTGAATTGCTTGTCCCCGATGAACCCCAATAAAAGCCTAGCTGTTGTCCAAAAAAAAAAGGTGGCTGGAGATAGGGGTGATATTCAAGCCGAACGAGCCAAGCTTGACATGTTCAAGCTTGGCTCGAACGGGAAACGAGCCGAGCCGAGCTCGAGCCTAAAAATTATTCGAGCTTTTTTTGGCACTCAAACTCAGGTCGCGAGCCCATCCTAAAACTCAAGCTCGGCTTGTTAGGCTCGAACAAGCCAAGAAAATGAGCCTAAGCTCGTTCGAGCTCGTCAGTTGGGCTCGTTCAAGCTCGTTCGAGCTCGATTCTCAAAGCCTAATTTTAAATTACCAAGTACCAAATTAACACAACATTGTCAATCTAAATTATTTTGGATAGCTTGCCAATTCGTAAAACATGATTTAAAACAAATGATTAATGCAAATCACAACCCTAGAATTTCAAGCTTCAAAACACGCACCATTTGAATGATTTCAACCGAACGGTATAGAAGCAGAAAACATGGTAATTCATAAACAGGAGTAATTGATAAATACACACTATTTGATTAATACAAAATTGAAGCCAAAAATAGGAGTAATTGATAATCATGAGAAGACAAACACAATAGATTCTGAATAACTTTTAACCGAATAGTATATATAGGGCAAAACAGAAGAAGACGAACACAGGCCACCCGCAATTCACAACCCTAGCATTTAGATTTAACAAATCTACAATCACCCAACCATTTAATATGAAAATTACTAAAAAATCTACAATAGCCGGTGACAAGAGGAAAACCTGTCGTTGTTCCTGCCAAAGAATTACTCAAACCTACAACTAGTATAGTTGGTAAGAAAGAGGTCGATCCACAGGGAAATCTATTAAGTTCAAGTGGTTATCTAATCGCAAGTAAACAAAAAGAGAGTTTTTATGGGAAAAAGATCCGCCTTTTGTCAAAGCGGAAACAAGTAAACAAGGCAATGAAAGTTGTAGAATGCAATAGAGAGAAATAGGTTCACCTACAATTTGTCACTTTAATTGATGAATTTGATCCTTGTTTCAGCCTCTAGTTCTCTTCTTTTCCTATCAATGTCCTTGTCCAGATCTTAGGTAAATTACTAGTCCTACGAGTCCTAGTAATCCTTATCTCTAAATAACCCTAACACGGTTAAGATTTAACCTAGAGATAGCATTAAGACTATGAATTAACCAAGGTATATGCAATATCAAGCTACGAGTCAATATTTAACATATATTCAACTTCCTACACATCCAATTAGTCCTACGAGTCCTAAAGGGATATGATTGCCACTTGGGTTAAGGTTCGCTACGAGGAATCTACAAAACCCTAGCAATTGAATGAATCTACTCTAACTAGTTGATCAGGCCAGAGAGAATAAAACACATTCAAAGAATTAAGCGCAAAGAAGTCAAAACATTCAAATAGGAATAAGAACTAGATTAAGAAACTCACAATTCAACAATCAAGATCCAAACTGTAGGCGAAACATTCGAGAGTTTAGTTGCTCATGCTCAACGTGCTCTCAACAATTCTCAAAAGTGCATAGGTGAATAATAGAATAACCTAAAAATGTCTTTTAAAGGCCTACAAAGGATCGGCCAAAAATAATACTAAAAACCCTAATTAAATTGAATAACTGAATCGGCGTTTCTGGACAGGCCGCGGGGCGGCTGGCTCAGGCGACGGGGCGGCCTGGCGATCAGCGAAATCCTTCGAGATGTCTTCGGGCCGCGGGGCGGCCAGGTCAGGTGACGGGGCGGCCAACGATTTCTTCCGCTTCTCTCCACGTGATTTGCTGTAGCTGATAATGCAATTCCTTTAATTCTTTAACTCCCCTCAAATTCATTCCACCTTGAATCACGATTCCTGAAATAAACCATAATGTTGTGTAGATTCCGCATCTTCCAACTCAACAAGTAATCATGTAAATGCAACTAAAATATGCAATATTTACACCCAAACTATACTAAATGCAATCTATTATGCACTACTAATATGCTCTATCAAATTCCCCCACACTTGAACCTTTGCTCGTCCTCAAGCAATAGAAAAAGTAACTTGCAACCCCACAGAATAGCCATTCATGTGTCAACCTCAATATTCTTTAAGTGTAGGAAAAACTAGCAAACACAATAGATTAATAACATCATAGCACATAATGTTCATGATTAATGAAATCAAGCAACCATATCCATTCTAGACCTCACAAGGAATATGTGTTTCACTCTCACTCAAGTGTTTAGGGTTAAATATTTACGCTCAAACTCAATCTTTAAAAACTTAGCTACAATAGTCTTGCACCAGTGTTCTAGCTCTCCACCGCTGGTGACTCTACACACAACAAAAATCATGAGGTCTTTCAATTGGGTTGTAATGGGGCCAAGGTAGAAAACATAAGGTATGGAACAATTTAGGCCATGTGGTGCTCATAATCCGGGAACTAAGGATGCAACCAAATTACAATACCACTCACAAGATCATACCATAACTCTACAATGTATACAACTCCAATCTCAAGCATCAAACTTTACAAACCATACTCAACTCATTCTCTTAATTTTTTTTTCTTTTTTTTTTTCTTATGCTCTTCTTCATGCTATATCAAATGATTTTCCTTGACTTTTACCCCTAAGTGAATTTTATCCTCCTTAGGTCCCAAGTAATGTGTAAACTACTAGCAAGAATCAAAACATCTCATAAAAGTACTCCCAACATACAATCCATCACTCAAACCATCATCCACAATATGAATATTCACCAACTATTCCTAATTCCCGGATGGGTCAGGCTATAATTGGCTATGGAAAAATCTTGTGGATCTCAAAAGAATAGGCAATTAGGCTCAATATTGGCTTCAAGCAGAGGATAATATGCAAGGTGAGAATAGAGTCAAATAGGGCTAATAAAGGTGCCTCAATCATTTTTAAGTCATGTGCAGAAATCATAATATGCAGCCTTGAATAAGATATCTAAATGCAAGCCAAAGAGGAAGCAATTAAAGAGAGTACACTCAACAAGCAAGAGGACATAATATATTTTGTCCAAATATAGGCCAAAATAGCTCACCAGGTCATGTCTAGAACTTCAAGATCACCCAAAATCAAATATATTATGTGCTCAATCATCAACCAATTATGCTCACCAAATAGTGTGGAAATCATATATCAAAGGTTTTCAACAATCCAAGCACATCATGGGGCATAAGTCTTAATAAATAAATTAGAGGACAAGTGGCATCCATATGGGAAAATAAGACCTAATCCTAGCTAATGCATAAATATAATAACATAAATAATATAATTTTCGGATTTTTTTTTTTGCGAATAACATAGACTAACATCAACTAAAATATTCCAACATGCAATCTAAAGTCAAAATGCAACATAAAGATAAAGTACATGTCATGCAAGTCTTCCCCCCACACTTAATTCTGACATTGTCCTCAATGGCAAAAACATCAAAATAAACTGAAAGGGAAAAGAACAGAAAAAGAAAAAACTAACATGATCACTGTGGAGGTGGTGGTGGATAAGGTGGGAACTGAGGATATGCAAATCGGAAGAACTCCTCCTGTCTCTGTCTCTGCAGCTCCTGAGCCTCCCATGCAGCCTGCTGTCGTTGGAGCACCTGCTCCTTTAAGCGTCGCATCTCAGCCTGGCTCTCAACCATATCCGCTATGCTAGTCGTCAGCCCACGCACATCGCGACGGATGTCTCCTATATCAACATAAAGCTGCTGCTGATGATCCCACATATCATCCTGACGACGGGAAATCATCTGCTGATGCTGCCACATGGTGTCCTGGAGCACAGCCATCTGCTGCTGCTGCTCCCACATAGTATCCTGTCGTAGAGACATCGCCGTCATCCTCTGCTGCAGCTCATAATAATCTGGACCAGCACCTACCCCAGATGTGCCAGAAGGTCCAACATCTCCACCTCCTACATCCGTCTGCATCTCAGGAACACCACCATCATCACCCTGATCATCATCATCTCCACCATCCTCATCCTCATCCTCATCATCCTCATTCTCATTGCCCATGAAGAAATCCTCCGCCGTAGGACCAAAGGGAAGCTGTCGGGGTAATCTAAGCTGAATCACCCCAAGATGGCCTGTCCTCCAGCCCACATCGGTGCTCTCCCCTCCAAATGGCCAGCTTTCCTCAGCTGGGCCTCATCATACAGAAATGAACCATGCAGGGCATCAGGGACAACGCTCAAATCAATACAATCCCGTGCTATGAGAGTGATAAGACCCCCAAAGCTAATCGTCGTTGTCTTGCGCTTGTCTATGATGTCCTTGCAGTTGAAAAGGAACAAATCTACCCAACCTGGAATAACTGGGCTCTCTGGCGTAAGACACCACAAATATGACATATCCCGAAGTGAGATCTTGTTGACCTCAGCCTGGGCAAAGAAGGTGTTGGCTAAAACCTTATGGATCAGCCGTAATGCAGGGTGCCGAATACTCGAGTTGTATTGGCCCTTCTTGGCCTCAAACAGCACCCTAGTCGCCGCAAGCCAAAATGCAACATGTCCCTCTCCCTTTGACACATCAAACCAACCTGCGGTGGGTGCGGCTGTCACTCCAAAAAGCTGTCCCACTCTCTCCTTTGTCCTCGTGAACTCCTGTCCCAATAACCTAAACTCGATAGATGTAGACCGCACACTCAACGTAGCCAGGAATTCCTTAACTAAACCCGAATAGGTCAGAGCATTCTTATCTAAGAAATTTCCTAGGCCTCCATGTACTAATAACTGTCTAGTGCATACATCCATTTCTAACATCCGAAGGGTAGGTTCGTGAAAAAACTTGGTTTGAAAGAAATTCCTAGTATTCAGCGCGTTCCATCTCTCCTTCTGGCTCCTACTCATTCCATGGGGTCTAGACATGTTTGCTTAAAGCTATGAAATTAACCCAAGAAAAAGTTCGAAGTAAAAACTCACGAAAATGGATGTTTCTGCAGTGGCCGCGGGGCGGCGAGGGTAGGCGACGGGGCGGCCGGCGACAGGTGGCCGCTGGGTGGCAAGGCTGGCGACGGGGCGGCCGGCGACGGTGGACGACGGGGCGGCTGTTACGGCGATGGGGCGGCCTCAGAAAAACCGCCGGATCTGCAACTCCGACTTCCGATTTGCGCTCCGACGTCTCAAATTCCTCCCTCCGTTGGTGGATTTCTCCCAAAACCTTGAAGATCCTTCGAATTGGGTGTTTTTGGTTTAGATCTAGGAAGAATGAGGGGAATGTGGGTGGTTGGGTGAAAGTTGTAAGTGGACAATGGAAGATATTGAAGAGAGGGGTGAGGTTTGTGAAGATTGAAGCTTGAGGGAGGATTTTAATGGAGGTTTTGGGGTTGTGGGTGTGAGGTTGAAGATGAAGATAGAGAAGATAGGTAAAGATAGAGGGCGTGGGGGCGGCTGGGGTGAGTGGATGGTGATAAAGGGGTGGATAGGGATAAAGGGGGTGGGATATGGGGCCCACACGGGTCCCAATATTTTTTTGTCATCCGCCAGGGGCCGCGGGGCGGCCAGCGATTGCGAAGGGATTTCGCTCGCTGTCGCGGCCGCGGGGCGGCCTGGCTGGCGACGGGGCGGCCCGCCCCTTTTTTGACCATCTCTACTTCTTTTTACCCTGCGGGGTTAGTATGCCGAAAACACCACAACTAAACTAAAAGAAAGTAACTAAATGCAATAAGAAAATAACATCTAAACTACTTACCTTGGGTTGCCTCCCAAGCAGCGCCTTTAGTTAACGTCGTTGGCTCGACATCATTACTCCCTAGTGATCCTCAATGCTTGGTTCACGGAGAACCAACTCATCACCATTCTCTTTGACAAAGTTCTCATAATATGGCTTCACGCGATGACCATTTACTTTGAAGATGTCTCCATTCCTTTCATTGAGTAGCTCTATTGCACCATGAGAAAAGACATTAGTAATCACATATGGCCCTGCCCATCTAGAGCGAAGCTTACCTGGGAAGAGTTGAAGGCGCGATTGGAATAGAAGGACCTTGTCCCCAACTTTGAGGTCCTTTCGCAAAATATGCTTGTCGTGCCATGCCTTAGTCTTCTCCTTATAAGTGACGGAGTTGTCATAGGCATCCAGTCTCAACTCTTCCAGCTCCTGCAGCTGAAGTTTCCTGAACTCCCCAACTTCATCCATTTGCATATTGCATTGTTTCACCGCCCAATATGCCTTATGTTCGAGCTCGACAGGAAGATGGCAAGCCTTTCCATAAACTAATCGAAACGGAGACATCCCAATGGGAGTCTTGTAAGCCGTTCGATAAGCCCACAGAGCATCATCAAGTCTTACACTCCAATCCTTCCTGTTTGGGGCAACAGTCTTCTCCAAGATCGTCTTAATCTCGCGATTAGACACCTCAGCTTGCCCATTAGTCTGGGGGTGGTATGCAGTAGACACTCTCTGCGTAACATGATATTTCTTTAATAAAGCACTTACCGTCTTATTGCAGAAATGAGTCCCTTTATCACTGATCAATGCTTTCGGCACTCCGAATCTAGAGAATAGCTCTTTGAGGAAACCTGCAACAACTTTTGAATCATCAGTCCTGGTGGCCTTCGCCTCTACCCACTTGGAGACGTAGTCCACCGCAAGCAAAATATACAAGTTCCCAAACGAGCTAGGGAATGGTCCCATGAAGTCAATGCCCCAAACATCAAAAATCTCACAAAATATCATGCGGGTTTGTGGCATCTCATTCCTCTTAGAAAGATTCCCAACTCTCTGACAGCGATCACAGGATTTACAAAAAGCATATGAATCACGAAATATATGCGGCCAAAAGAACCCTGCCTCAAGTACCTTTCTTGCTGTCTTTTGTGGTCCAAAGTGCCCACCACATTCATGTGAATGACAGAAATTAAGGACAGATTGTACCTCATCGTCGGGAAGACACCGACGTATTACTTGATCAGCGCAATGCTTCCATAGGTATGGATCATCCCAAACGTAGAAGCGAGCATCATGGCGTATCTTGTCCTTTTGAGCCTTGGAAAAGTTGGGTGGAAACTTCTGCGAAACTAAAAAGTTCACCAAATTAGCGAACCAAGGGCGGGGAATAGAACTTACCTTCAAAAGAATTTCAATATCAGATTCGGCAGAGGCCGCGGGGCGGCCAGGGTCAGCCGCGGGGTGGCCGGCGACAGGTGGCCGCGGGGCGGCCAGTCCGGCGACGGGGCGGCTGGAGACGCTGAAAACCTGCAACAACTCTTCGTCAGGAAAACTCCCCAAGATATGTGATTGCTCGTCCTGCCTATTCTTCCCCTGCCATATACGACTTAGATGATCTGCAACAAGGTTCTCCGCACCCTTTTTGTCCCTGATTTCGATGTCAAACTCGCTTAAAAGCAAGATCCATCTAATCAATCTTGGCTTGGCCTCTTTCTTCGTCAAAAGGTAATGAAGCGCTGCATGGTCAGTATACACAATAACTTTTGTACCAAGCAAATAAGATCTAAATTTCTCAAGGGCAAAAACAATAGCAAGGAGTTCCTTCTCTGTAGTTGAGTAGTTCCTTTGGGCGCCATTCAACGTCAGAGATGCATAGTAGATCACATGAGAGCTCTTCCCCTCTTTTTGTCCAAGCACGGCTCCCACGGCGTAGTCACTAGCGTCACACATCAATTCGAAGGGTTGGGACCAATTTGGCGCTTGTATGATTGGTGCACTAGTAAGACAAGTCTTCAACTCATCAAACGCCATCCTGCACTTCTCATCAAAAGCAAAAGTGACCTCCTTCTTCAGTAGCTCGCACAAGGGTGAGGTGATCTTTGAGAAATCCTTAATAAACCTGCGATAGAATCCTGCATGGCCTAAAAAGGAACGCACTTCACGCACATTAGTAGGATAAGGCAATGATTGAATGATGTCTATCTTTGCCTTATCAACCTCAATCCCTTTATGTGAGACAATGTGACCTAAAACAATGCCCTCCTCAACCATAAAGTGACACTTCTCTGAATTGAGCACTAAGTTAGTGTCCACATACCTTCTAAGCACAAGTGCCAAATGGTTTAAGCAAGCATCAAAACTATCACCATGTACAGTAAAGTCATCCATAAAAACCTCAATGAATTGCTCTATATATTCAGAAAAAATGCTTACCATACACCGTTGGAATGTCCCAGGAGCGTTGCACAAGCCAAAAGGCATCCTGCGATATGCAAAAGTGCCAAACGGACAAGTGAATGTCGTCTTTTCTTGATCCTCCGGTGCGATGGCTATCTGAAAGTAACCTGAATATCCATCTAAAAAGCAATAATATGGACGACCAGCGAGCCGTTCAAGCATCTGATCAATAAAAGGTAAGGGAAAGTGATCTTTTCGAGTTACCGCATTCAGCTTGCGATAATCGATACAAACTCTCCAGCCTGATTGGACTCTGGTAGGGACCAACTCACCTTCTTTGTTCTCAACCACTGTTATGCCTCCCTTCTTTGGTACTACCTGCGTTGGACTAACCCATTGACTATCAGAGATGGGATATATCATACCTGCCTGAAGGAGTTTCAGCACCTCCTTCTTTACTACATCCATCATAGGTGGGTTGAGTCTCCGTTGAGGTTGCCTGGAAGGTTTGGCTCCCTCTTCTAACAAGATTCTGTGCATGCAAGTAGCTGGGCTGATTCCCTTAATGTCCGCTATGGTCCATCCCAGAGCGGTCTTATGTTCTTTGATCACCGCCACCAACCTATCCTCTTGTTCCTTAGTAAGCTTGTTGGAGATAATGACAGGCAAGGTATCACCTTCCCCCACGAATGCATACTTCAAATGCTCAGGAAGTGGCTTGAGCTCAACAACGGGTGCCTGCACAATAGAAGGTAAGAGCTTCTCGCTCGAACCGGTGAGTTCCATAGGCGTACCTACCTTCAAATGAGTAGGAAGGGTGGACAAGTCTCTTATAGTCTCCTGCAGGTTAGTAGACAAAGCATAATTCAATGACAACTCCTCAATAGGAGCTTCTAAAGCAACCTGCAGGTCATCTACACAACTCATGTCAAAAGTATCCTGCATACAAGTATCAATGGCATCTACAAAGCATAAGGAAGGATCATCAGAAGGGAATTTCATTGCATCATAAATATTATATTCAACCTTCTCACCATCGAATTCCATAGTTAATGAGCCAGAATACACATCAATTTTTGTCTTAGCAGTCTTCAAAAAGGGTCTTCCTAAGATAATAGGGGACTCTTGCTTACCATGCTCCATGTCTAAGACAAAAAAGTCAGCAGGAAAGATCAAGTTGTCAACCATGACCAAAACATCCTCTACTATACCTCTAGGATAAGCATTTGAGCAGTCCGCTAGTTGGATCACCACTCTAGTCTCATGCAAAGGTCCTAAGCCTAATGATTCATATAAAGAATAAGGCAAGACATTAATAGATGCACCTAAGTCTAACAAAGCTTTATCAAACTTAGTCTCACCTATCACACATGGGATTGTAAACATGCCAGGGTCGCTACATTTCTTAGGCATACGCTTTTGAAACACAGCAGACACATGTTCGCTTACCTTAATCTTCTGCTTCCCTTTCAACTTCTGATTCCTCTTTATGGTGCAAAGCTCCTTAAGAAATTTAGCATAACGAGGAATACTTTTAATCAATTTGAGTAAGGGAATGTTTACCTCGCACTTACTAAATGTCTCAAAGATCTCTTTGTCATTCTCAGGCCTCATTGTATCTCTAAGAGCTTCAGGAAAAGGAGGAACAGGTTTGTAAGAATTTAAAGGAGGGAATTTAGGCCTTACATAGGAGTCGGCAGGTTCGTTAGGGGCAAGGCCGCGAGGCGGCTCAGGGTGGCGACGGGGCGGCTCGCCGAACTTTGCATCTGCAGAATCGCCTTGGCCGCGGGGCGGCTCATGAGGGCGACGGGGCAGCTCGCGATTACGCAGCTCTCCTTCTCCTTTGTCTTGATGCATCTCAAGTTCTCCATAGTTTTCGTCATCCTGGTGAGTAGTAATCAGTTCCTTACCACTTCTTAGCGTTATTGTGCTAACGTTCTCCTTAGGATTCACCACCGTTTGAGATGGTAGCTTTCCTGAGTCCTTAGCCTGCAATTCACTTACCGATTGAGCCAATTGGCCTACCTGTTTCTCAAGATTCTTTGAGTGCTCAACGTGGCTCATGAGTATCCTAGTGAGGGTTTTGATAGGGTCCTCAGTTGATTGATCCCCTGCGGGGGGTGCTCTCTGCCTCGAATCGAATTGTTGTTGAGGCCTTTGTTGGTGTCCCCCTTGCGGATTGTAAGGGGCTTGGTTATTACCATAGCCATACCCCTGGTAACCTGCATTATAATTGTTATTGAATTGATTTGGGTTACCATAGTTACCATACCTAGACTTCTGCGGGACAAAGTTTCCCATGGCGTTGAGCTCAACATTAGGATCCTGAAGTAGCGGGCACATATCGTTTGGATGTAAAGGATCAGCACATAGCCCACATGCTTTGAGTTCCTGAGGGGTCCCTTTGAGCATCATCCTTCTCATCATCTCCTTCATCTCCATCATATCAGCTTGTAAATTGGAGCTTGAAGAATCCACAGCCAGTACTCCGCGGGGGTTTGCCCTCTTGCTATATTGTCTAGACCCTTCAGTAAGCTCTGAGAACAAATCCATAGCATCATTTGGGGTCTTGTTGAGAATGTTACCTCCACTAGCGGCATTCACCATTCGACGCTCATCATCAAGCAAACCTCCATGCAAATAAAGTACCAAATCCTGTTGTGAGTAACCATGGTAGGGGCAACTTGAGCAGAGCTTTTTGAATCGCTCCACATACTCATACAGGGTCTCAGTTGCTAATTGCTCGATGTTGCTGATGGCCTTTTTGAGAAAGTTCAGCTTTGTCGCAGGGAAGTACTTCTCTAAGAACAACCTTTTCATCTCTGTCCAGGTAGTAATGCTCCCTGCAGGCAAATAATAAAACCAATCATTAGCTGAATCTTTTAATGTGAAAGGAAAAGCTCGCAGCTTGATTTGGTCCTCTGTGACATCTGCGGGTCTCATGCTCTCAATGATAGCATGGAACTCCGCCAAATGTTTGTTGGGATCCTCGCCACTCAACCCATGGAACTTAGGTAGAAAGTGGATCTATTGAGCCTTAAACTCAAACTTGGTCCCATCAGCAAGCGCTGGAAACTGCACCGCCAATGGTTGTGTTTGAAGATTCGGTGCGGTGAGTTGCTTTAAGGTTTGGTTCGCGTTATCTAACGCGTTGTCACCCATCTCTGCAGTTCCTTCGGCTTCTTGATCAAAAGGTAATTCGCTAGAGTTGTTGCGAACCTCCCGCCTTAGGTTGGAAAGAGTCCTCTCAATCTTTGAATCAAAAGGAAGTAAAGATGGATTAGTAGCACGGGTGCGGACCATAAACGTGGTCCACACCAAGGGTAGCGATTAAACAACACAAGAAATTAAAAAGATTTCCCCGGCAACGGCGCCAAATTTGACAAGAGGAAAACCTGTCGTTGTTCCTGCCAAAGAATTACTCAAACCTACAACTAGTATAGTTGGTAAGAAAGAGGTCGATCCACAGGGAAATCTATTAAGTTCAAGTGGTTATCTAATCGCAAGTAAACAAAAAGAGAGTTTTTATGGGAAAAAGATCCGCCTTTTGTCAAAGCGGAAACAAGTAAACAAGGCAATGAAAGTTGTAGAATGCAATAGAGAGAAATAGGTTCACCTACAATTTGTCACTTTAATTGATGAATTTGATCCTTGTTTCAGCCTCTAGTTCTCTTCTTTTCCTATCAATGTCCTTGTCCAGATCTTAGGTAAATTACTAGTCCTACGAGTCCTAGTAATCCTTATCTCTAAATAACCCTAACACGGTTAAGATTTAACCTAGAGATAGCATTAAGACTATGAATTAACCAAGGTATATGCAATATCAAGCTACGAGTCGATATTTAACATATATTCAACTTCCTACACATCCAATTAGTCCTACGAGTCCTAAAGGGATATGATTGCCACTTGGGTTAAGGTTCGCTACGAGGAATCTACAAAACCCTAGCAATTGAATGAATCTACTCTAACTAGTTGATCAGGCCAGAGAGAATAAAACACATTCAAAGAATTAAGCGCAAAGAAGTCAAAACATTCAAATAGGAATAAGAACTAGATTAAGAAACTCACAATTCAACAATCAAGATCCAAACTGTAGGCGAAACATTCGAGAGTTTAGTTGCTCATGCTCAACGTGCTCTCAACAATTCTCAAAAGTGCATAGGTGAATAATAGAATAACCTAAAAATGTCTTTTAAAGGCCTACAAAGGATCGGCCAAAAATAATACTAAAAACCCTAATTAAATTGAATAACTGAATCGGCGTTTCTGGACCTGGCGATCAGCGAAATCCTTCGAGATGTCTTCGGGCCGCGGGGCGGCCAGGTCAGGTGACGGGGCGGCCAACGATTTCTTCCGCTTCTCTCCACGTGATTTGCTGTAGCTGATAATGCAATTCCTTTAATTCTTTAACTCCCCTCAAATTCATTCCACCTTGAATCACGATTCCTGAAATAAACCATAATGTTGTGTAGATTCCGCATCTTCCAACTCAACAAGTAATCATGTAAATGCAACTAAAATATGCAATATTTACACCCAAACTATACTAAATGCAATCTATTATGCACTACTAATATGCTCTATCAGCCGGCCCATAAGAGAAGACGAACAAGAAGGACGGACGGAGGGAGTACGATAAAGACGATTAAACGAACAAACCTACAGGTCGGGGACTTTGGGGTGCTGCTGCAGATTGACATAGGGAGAATGGAATTGAATAACATAATAAAATATAAAAAAATGCAACCCCTAGCCTCTTCAAATAAAATCAAGACTCCCCGCTGTAGTAGTAGGGAATCAGGATCGATCCACGAGGAAGCGTGTTAGCGGGATCCTAGATAATCCTGAAATCACACGTCTGTATCGACGAGAAGCCTTGTTGTTGAGTGGGTTACTCGACGTCGACCTTGGCTGTCGATTTCTACTCCAACAGAAGACCTGCAGAGACAAAAACAAGCAGTCGATATCGACCAGGGGTGTCGATATCGAGTATCAATAGCAACGTCGACTGACTCAGAAGACTGTCGATCGACTCAAGGGAAATCGATGTCAAGTCTGTGACTCGATATATAGCTCAGATCCAGGCACAAGGAACGTCGAAATAGAAGACAGTTGATGTAGAGCGAGTATGTCGATATCGACCTGATGAGTCGATATCGAGTGGTTCCTGCAGAAAGTTAGGGTTTGTTGGCAAAGATGGCTGAAGATAATAGGATGGAAATCGAAGGATGAACAGAAAGAACAGATTTTTAGCTGAATAAAATATATAAAAAGGAAACTCTTAAGGCTAGGGTTTACCACAACGTTAACCAAAACATGCTTAAGGTAAATAAGACGGACAATTGCGCTATCTCACCCAAGGGACACACTTTCGGCGTACACCAATGATTAGGATTACTCTTACAAATAAACCGAATTGTCTCTACTAATTTTATGTTTATAACTCAAGTTGTTAACATGAATCCGTTTTCTTACGATAAGGACCAAATATAGAATCGTAGGAGATTATCAAGACACAACGATATCAACATCAAGTACTTACCTCAGACACGCATGGCTACCGTCGGGCTCACCCCGACCCTAGAAGCTTGGGGAACTACTCGCACTTCATCGCATCAAACTTCTTTGATGGAAAGAAAAGAACTTGCATTAGAAGAAACTTCAAAACTTTACAACTCAACGCCGGCTTTCGCAAACGCCAAACCCTAAAGCTTCTCCTTCTCTCTAACTATGGTGAGGTATAAATTATTGAAAATTGAATGAATAAAAACCAGCCCCTAGGGCTTTATTTATAGCCTACTAATCCTTGGTATCCAAGGAAAGTAGTCATAATCCTACTAAAACTACTATGGTAGATTCTATCCATAACAAGTATGATGAATCTTTATTTTGGTAAATAACAAAATAACTAATAAATATCCTAGGGTAAATAGGAAACAACCATAGGACATAATCTATCTTAAAAAGGGAAGATAAACCATGGCTAGATTGGACAAATCTTCATACCGTGTCTCAAACCCGCGTCCAATCCGTGTCAACTTCTACTCGATATCGACATGGTCACTCGATATCGATTGTCTCATTTATGGTTGATATGTCTTGACTTCACTCGAGCTCTAGTGCTATGTTGATGTCGACGTCTTCACTCGATCTCAAGTCATGTCGAGTGCTCTCTGTAGGTCTGTTTTGTCTGGATGTCGACTCTGGGTGTCTACGTTGAGTTGTCCAGATCTCGAGTGGTCTACTCGATCCCGACCTCTTTTTTTCTTCACTTGGCTTTCTCGTTTTGACACCAATTCCACTCCAATTCCTATACATTTAGACCAAAACTTGTGCAGACTCTATTTCTTGCACGTTAGCTCATTCAACACAAATTTGCATTATTTTAAATCTTTACATTAGGAATCGAATGAAATATGGAGTCAAAACATGCAAATAAAAGGACTCTAAATATGTACATAAAAACACCTCATACTTAGACTTGCTTGTCCTCAAGCAATAACCAACACCTACAACACACCCTTCAAGTCTTCTCCTTTGTCAAACGCAACATCATAAGTGGTAGCAAAGTAAAGCAAGTGAATTTAACGTCCTCACACATATATGAGCGATCCATAGGCATGGGCAATTTTAAATCCAACCTCACAGGGATAATGTGTTTCACTCAACTCTCAATGTGTTTAGGCTATGAAGATCAACTCTCAAATCAATTCCATATACAAACTCATAAACATTGCAATTTATAATAATCCACTTCGCAACCAATTATGTAAATGCAATAAGAACCATCATGATGAAATTTAACCTTTCTTTCAAACCTAATCAACCTCTCAAAAATATAAATCTTGCAAAGAAATAAAAGAACTAAGGCATAATTGGCTCATGCACTAAATATAATATATAGCTTTTTTTTGGGACGAAAATACATAAATAAATAAATGTGTGCATTTATAAGGTGAGCAAAAAATCCTTTTACAATATGTGACAAGATGCAAAAATAAATCAACCCATAAATTTTCTTTTCTTAAAACTAAACATATGCACTTTCTTTCCACAAGGCGTTATTCTAACCATTCTAAGTCTCAATTCCCAAATGGGTGTCAGGCTCAATTCGGCTAGGGATAATTTTGTGGAGTTTGCAATATATAGGCACATGCTAATGTTTTGGCTTCAAGTAGAGATAATGCAGGGTAGGTAAAGAGAGGATAAAAATGGCTTAAAAGATGCCTTCATCATTTAGTTCTCATAAACATAAACATATATATGTACTGGCCTTGAATAACTATCACAACATTTAGAGATGCATAGGAAGAGTAAATACACTTAAGAAACCAGAGGATTTTTAATATTCTCCCTATCGGCCAAAATTCTTACTAGGACAATTTTTTTCGATTTTGCCTTTTAGCTTAGGATCATATGTACTCAATTTCATCACAAATTCACAATCTACATAAAAAACAATTTTAAGGACTTAGTCTAAACCATCTAAATATGCCATAGGATTTATATGATTAGGTCAGCTATTGAGTTTTCATCATTGGACATCTAAGTAGGGTCTAAAACCAACTAAATAAGGTAAATATGCATTTTTTATTCTTTTTTTTACATTTTACATTTTTTTTATTTTTTGCATTTTTATAAAACTAAAAGTACTAAGAACATAAACTTAAACATGATGCGATGCAAATTTTTTTTTAAAATAAGCCAAGGTAGACATGAGACATGTTCCATCCCCACCCCATACTTAAAATATAATGTGTCCTCACTGTATTAAAAGAAAGACAAGGGTGAAGAGAGAAACTCACAGAGAAACCTACGGATCGATTAAGGTTGATTTCGGGTTGAGTCGATGCTAGTAGTCGATGTCGAGGAAGGGTGTCGATGTCGACTGCATCAGTGTGTTGAAGAAGAAGTCAAAGTCAAGGGTCACCAGTGGGTGTCGATATCGAGGGGCCTACTCGATATCGTGTGCATTGTTTTGCTCTTGAGTGATCAATATCAATCACAGGAGATGGCTCAACCCAAGGCAGTCAATGTCGATTGGCCTAGTCGACCTCGAGTGCTTCTACAAGGACTTCTTTTCTTCTTCGTCATTCCGTCACTTGAAATTCTTGTTAGTTCATAATAGATAAAGCCACGATTATCAAAGTTTTCAAAACCAAAGCGAAAAATTTTAATGTTTATGTACAAGGTCTAGATTTTTGAGTCGCTAGGCCGACTTCTTTGTCAATGCATCAAGACCCTTGAAGGTAGGGTCCCTTCAAGCTTATTCCTTCTCCAGGATCGTCTAGGTCCTTTTGATAGTTCCCAAGTTTGGCAACTAAGGCTTCTTCTTGATTAGGTTGTTTATTGGGCGCTTTCCTTCTCTTTTTGACCTATTTTTGCTAACATGAGAAAACCATGGAGCTTTGACCCTCCTATTAGTTGAATTATTAGTAATGGAAAGAGGATGGTTAGGGATCATACATGAGCTTACCTTTTTGGGCCCGAAATAACAATTTTCGTTCTGGGGGTTAGTCAACCTTGATAGGGTGGTGTCGGTCTTGAGATCTGCAGTCGACATCGAGTGGGTGTGGTTGATGTCGATAGTGGAGACCCCATATGATAACTCCACTCCCTTGATGAAAATCGGAACTGTTTTCAAAGGCTTTGGCACAAAGCTTGTGTCAAAGGTCTTGAAGCCAAAGCTGTATTGATGAAATTCAAAACCTGTATTTTTAGTCATTGTCTTATATATCTTATCTATGTATGGTTTCCGAATATTATTATACATATGTTATACTAACCATACAGCAAAGATTTCGAAGAAATCTCCTTCCTTAAAGCTGAAAGATATGAAGATCAAAGCAGGTGGATGGTGGCTTCGCAGTTTCCCAAAATAGAAGATTGCGAAGATCCTTCCTAAGCCATGATCTCAAGTAGCCATTGGGTGAAGATTATTGGCGCCGATTTGATCAAGAATAAAAGGAGATGAAGAAGAAAGAAGAAAGTAGAAGTTGAACACGGACGATCATTTGAACTACATCGCACACTCAGCCCTCAAGTCAATCTTTCTTCTACGTGTACTCTCTTCTAGGTGTTAAGTGTTTTATCTTTTGTTTCAAAGCATTTGAGAGTTACACAGTGAGCTTATAGGATATATTCTGAGAGAGTGTTATACTCGAGAGTTTATAACTCAGGAAGTGTGCACTAGGTTATTGATTCACAAGTGTAAGAGGATTGTACTAGATAGCTGAGAGAGGTGGGGCTCTTTTAGATTGGTCTAGGACTCCAAGGGAACGAGAGTTGACTAGATTGCAATTGTATAGGAGAGAGGCTTCTCGGTGAGCTATTAGGATCCTAAGTTATGTGAATCAATAAAGCCTGTTGAATCCTAGGGTTGTGGAAGAACCCTAGGCGGGGACTAAGCCTTAAAGGAGCTGAACCTCGTTAACAATTCATCGTGTTCTTTACTCATTGCTTTACCATTATTTCTGCACTTGTTTCGAATTGTATAACTTTGTTGTGCTTCAGGTATCCCAATCGAAAGAATTGAGTTTACTCCCAGAGGTTTGGAAAGCATTTTAAAAGTCTTGAGATTGTCAGCGAAAAGTTGGCATACTCTATTCAACCCCCCTTCTAGAGTATCTTTATTCTACTTTGTTATACATTATCGAACCTTCAATTGGTATCAGAGCCTTACTCACTGCTTTTGATCTAACAATCTTGTGAGTTTTGATCATGTCTGGTCAAGCAAGTGGAGGATTTGCACAAGGAAGGTCTACCAATAGACCACCACTATTTGTGGGAAACAACTTTGTTCACTGGAGGTCCTTGATGAAAATGTTCATTATAGATCAAGATTTGGAACTTTGGAACATTATAGAGAATGGTCCAAAGATTCCTGAGAAAGAAGGACCAAATGGAAGCAGAGTCGCGAAGACTGAGGACGAATACATCCAAGCGGATCTTGAACTCGTTTCCAAGAACTATAAGCCCATTAACTTACTATATTGTGGTCTTAGTACTGATGAGTTTAATCGTATTTCATCTTGTAGGTTGGCTAAAGAGATTTGGGACAAGTTAGTTGTCACCTACGAAGGAACCAGTCAAGTGAAGGACACCAAGATCAGTATCTACCTTCGAAAGTATGAACTTTTCAAAATGAAGCATGATGAGTCTATCAAGGCCATGTTCACACGATTCACGGAAATCACGAACAACCTTGACTCTCTCGGCAAGACCTTTGAAAATATTGAGAAAGTAAGGAAGATATTGAGGTGCCTCCCAAAAGACAAATGGGGCCCTAAAGTGACAGCCATAGAGGAAGCCCAAAATCTCACCACTCTACCCCTTGATGACTTGCTTGGGAAGTTGATCACACATGAGATGATTCTCAATGAAGACGATGGAGAAATCCCAACAAGCACTAAGAACTTGGCACTCAAGTCTAAGAAGGATGAGCCTAAAGATGTGTCTGATTTTGAAGATGAGGATGTTCCCTTTTCTCTCATTACAAGGGGTCTTTCTCGAATCCTCAAGATGAAGAAGCAATTCAACAACAAAGATGGACCAGAGTCTTCTAAATTTCGAGGTAAGTCTCAATACAACAAATATGACAAGAAGACTAAACCTTTGTCTTGTTTTGAATGTGGTGAAACAGACCATCTAGTGAAAGATTGCCCTCAAAAGAAGAAGAGCCAGTTCAAGAAAGGTGATAGATGGAAAAAGAAAGCCATGGTGGCAACTTGGAGTGATTCTGACTCAGGTGACTCAGATTCAGATGATGAGAAGGCCAACATTTGTCTCATGGCCTCAGGAGATGAATCCCACGATGAGCAACTTGAGGTAACTGTAAGAGAACTTATGGCAAGTCCAAAATAGGTACTATCAGAATTCCTTTCTAATATGATTGCGAATGAAGAGAAGCTTATTGCCCAAACCAACACTCTTATTAAGAAAACCGTGGACCAGGAAAGAACTATTGAGGAACTGTCAATGAGGGTCAAAAGTCTTGAAACCTCTTATTCAGGTCTTGACATTAAAGTCAAGACTCTTGACTCAGAGAAATCTGAACTCAAGCAAGATCTCTCGTCTCTAAGAAGTGAACATCATGACTTAGAGAGCGAGAAGATCTCCCTTGAATAAGAAGATTCAAGACCAGCAGACAACCCTCATAAGTTTTACCAAGTCCAAAGGCACTCTTGATAGGATGTTGGGTGAGCAACAAAGTCCTCTAAACAGAAGTGTTATTGGTTACAACCCGAGGTTTTTAAAGAAGCAACACATTACCACTTTTGTAAAGGCAAAAGGAAGCAGAACCTCTCATATATGTCACCACTGTGCAAGAAAGGGACATGTAAGAGAGACCTGCCCCTATAGAAGAAAGGATCCTCATATTATTCGCAATACATTTCCTGTTCACTTGAGAAAAGAATGGATAATGCAAGTTTGGGTCCCCAAAGGCACTATTTTACCAAATATGGTTTATCCCAATAAAGGATTTAAATTTGCTTATTGGTCTAGCCACAAAGGTTGATTTTTGTTTTGCAGGAGATCACCAAGGTGAAAGAGCAAAAATGGATTATTGATAGTGGATGCTCTAGACATATGAGTGGGAAGAGGTCTCTCTTCCATGAACTGAAGAAGCAATCCACTGGAACAATCACTCTTGGTGACAAAGGAAAGTGTGACATCGTTGGTATCGGTAGTGTTGGGAGTGATCCTAACCATAGTATTAAAAATGTCTACCTTGTTGATGGTTTGAAGTATAATTTGCTTAGTGTTTCTCAACTATGTGATAATGGTAATGATGATGGATTTAACAAGAAAAGATGTTTAGTGCGTAGAGAAGATACAGGTGAAATAGTTCTAATTGCCTATCGTTATAACAACATCTATGCCGTGAATGCTGAGCAAGTGGCACAAGGAAGCTTAACCTGCCTAAAGGCTTTGACGGACGATCCAAAGCTCTGGCACAGGACACTCGGTCATGTAAGCCCACATACACTACAAAAGCTTGTGTCCAAAGGGCTTGTAAGAGGACTACCTGAGATGGACTTCAAAGGTATTAAGATGTGCAAAGCATGCACACGAGGTAAACAAACACGCAGCTCTTGCAAACCCAAAAAGGTTGTAAGTACTTCTAGACCCCTTGAACTTTTACATATGGATTTATGTGGTCCTATGCGAGTCAAATCTCCCAATGGTAAAATGTACATGATTGTTGTTGTTGATGATTTTTCGAGATATACTTGGGTTGCATTTTTAAAAGAAAAATCAGAGGCTTTATTTGAGTTTTAAAAACTTTGTAAGGAGTTGCAAACTTTAAGAAACGAGCCCATAGTGTCAATTCGAAGTGATCATGGTAGGGAGTTTGATCAACTTCCGTTTGATTTGTTTTGTGCTATATATGGCATCTCCCATAATTTTTCTGCTCCTAGGACACCTCAACAGAATGGGGTTGTGGAACGAAAGAACCGCACCCTAGAGGACATGGCCAGGACTATGCTTTTAGAAAAAGCACTTCCTAAAACCTATTGGGCTGAAGCTGTTAACACAGCTACTATATTTTGAATCGTTGTCTTATTCGTTCCATCTTAGAGAAAACTCCTTATGAACTTTTCAAAGGCCGGAAACCCCTTATATCGTATTTCAAACCCTTTGGCTGTACTTGTTTTGTTCATAACAATGGAAAAGATAACCTTGGGAAATTTGATGCGCGTAGTAATGAAGGTATATTTCTTGGCTACTCCACAAGTAGCAAAGCATATAGAATCTTCAACAAAAGCTCCAAGATAGTTGAGGAAAGTATTCATGTTATATTTGATGAATGCAATGACGGTTCTTTAAGTGAAAGTGTTACAGATTTAGATCTTAACAGCCATACAGAGAATGATGATGGTGATGATATTGCTACTAAGAACACAGAGAAGAGGAACATGCAGGATCAGATTCTTAACACTAAGGAGTTGGCTCAAGGTCTTGAAGCTCAGTCCAAAGCTATTGAGACGTCAGATACTGCAGTAATTGAGCACAATGTATCCATGGAGTCAGATGGACCTCAAACAAATCCTGTTGATATGACAAACCAGGGAGCTGAGACTAGCAAGAGAAAGTTCAAATACTCCTCGTCACACCCATTACAGGATATCATCTCTGACCCTACATCTAGTGTTCAAACTCGTTCTAAACTTAAAAATCTCTGTGCTTTTCACGCTTTTGTTTCACTTGTAGAACCAAAGAAGGTGGATGAGGCCCTTCAAGAGCCAGACTGGATCATTGCTATGCAAAGTGAGCTTAACGAATTTGAAAGGAACAAAGTTTGGACCATGAAGCCTAGGCCAAAGCATCAATCAGTCATTGGCACACGTTGGGTATTTCGGAACAAGCTAGATGAGAATGGTAAGGTCGTGAGGAACAAAGCAAGGCTTGTTGCTCAAGGCTACAATCAAGAGGAAGGTATCGTCTACGAGGAGACTTTTGCTCCCGTAGCTAGGCTTGAAGCCATTCGCATTTTATTAGCATTTGCATCTTTTATGGGCATAAAATTATATCAAATGGATGTCAAGTGTGCATTTCTTAATGGTTTCTTAGAAGAAGAAGTTTATGTTACTCAACCCCCAGGTTTTGAAAGTTCGGAATTTCCTAATCATGTTTACAAACTAGACAAAGCGCTATATGTTTGAAACAAGCCCCAAGAGCTTGGTATGAGCGCTTGTCAAAATATCTTTTAGAAAATGATTTTAAAAGGGGGTTGATCGACAAGACTCTTTTCATCAAGACCAAAGGAAAGGACATATTGGTTATCCAAATATATGTTGATGATATATTTTTTGGTGCTACTAAAACATCTTTGTGCAAGGAATTTTCCGATATAATGTGCAGTGAATTTGAGATGAGCTTAATGGGAGAACTCAACTTCTTTTTGGGTTTGCAAGTTCATCAATCTAAGAGAGGGATCTTTGTCAACTCAAAGCAAGTATACTAAGGATCTCTTGAAGAAGTTTAAGATGGATCAATCCAAAGCAGCCAAGACACCCATGAGCTCAACCTCGTCCTTAGATCAAGACAAGACCGGGAAGAGTGTCAATCAAAATGAGTATCGAGGGATGATTGGATCTTTATTATATCTTACTGCTAGTAGACCTGACATCATGTTTAGTGTTTGCATGTGTGCTAGGTTTCAAGTTGACCCTAAAGAATCTCACCTCGTGGATGTGAAGAGCATCTTTCGATATCTAAATGGCATCAAGGAGCTTGGCTTGTGGTACCCGAAGCAAAGAGATTTTACACTAATTGGGTATTTTGATGCAGACTTTGCAGGCTATAAGGTGGATAGGAAGAGCACATCGGGATGTTACCAATTCTTAGGGGCATCCTTGATTAGTTGGCACTCAAAGAAACAAAACTCAGTTGCTCTTTCCACTGCCGAAGCCGAATACATAGCCGCTGGAGCATGTTGCTCCCAAATCCTTTGGATAGCTCAACAAATGAGAGATCTTGGCATCGACCTCAAAGACATTCCCATTAAGTGTGACAACACAAGTGCCATCTCCATTACAAAGAATCTCGTTCAGCATTCAAAGACCAAACATATTGATGTGAGGCATCATTTCATTAGAGACCATGTCGAAAAAGGTGATGTGTCAATATCATTTATATCAACTGATTATCAATGGGCTGACATTTTTACTAAGCCATTGGCAGAGGACAGGTTCACCTTCATTAGACGTGAAATCGGAATGCTTAATAGGGATGCACTTTCGTAGGGGGAGCTTTCCCTTTACGAAAGAAAACTTCTACTCAGTGTCAAGACCTTTGAACCTCATTTCAAAGGTTGTGAACCGAACAATAGAGCATATATAACGGATCATATATTTGGTTGGTATCTTTTTAGATATTTGATCAAATATGTTTTAAAAGGAAGTTTAAATATCTTTACTTCATTGTTACCTTGAGGAAAATCTTTTTATTGCATGTAATCCGATTATATTTTTTATTTGTGGAAATTTTTTTAAATCGGATAAACATCTTGCCTTAACCATTAAGATTCAAAAGACTCTTTGTTCATATTTTGAATTTGTTTTGGTAAAACTGATTTTGAAAATATGGCAGTGATATGATGAGTTAAGAGTTATTACCTTGGGAAACCACCATCTTGTCCTATCAACTTACCTCACCCGCTCCCTTTTTAAACCACACAATCTTTACCCCTACTATGCACATCTTCAGAGCCCACCATTTCTCTCTCTATTCTCTCTGACCTTTAGACCATCTTCTTCATCCTTTCTCTCTGAAAATTTTACCGTTCATATCCATGACACCCAAATCCAAGAAAACCTCCACCCCCAAAAGATTTGGCGCTACCTCCAAAGGTCGTCAAATCCCCCTCGTGTCTTCCCCTCAATGTGAACCTACCCCTGAGACCATTGTCCTGAGCACCGTCCCTGAGAGCACCCTTGCCGAAATCAAACAGTCCATGAAGCGCCTGAAAAAGACGCCCCTCAGTAGGAAGCTTAAGGGAAAGAATAAGGTCATTGCTGAGGAAGAGGAGGAAGAGGAAGATCTTGAGGAGGTTCTTGAGAGAGATGCTGAAAAAAAGGCTGAGGAAGAGGCCCAGAAAAAGAAAGAGGCCGAGGAAGAGGACCAGAAAAAGAAAAAAGGACGAGGAAGAGGCCAAGAGAGAAGCAGAGAAGGAGGTTCCACAAGGAGAGGAACCAGAGGAAGAGGAAGCTGAGGAGGACGACGAGGTTGATGATGACGAGGAGGCCGAGGGAGATGAGGCCGAGGAGTCTGCTGAGGGCTCGGGGTCTGAGGAAGAAGAGGAAGAGGAGCCGGAACCTGTTCCCTCTCCACTTCTCCTCCTCCTCCCCTGTCCCCGAAGAAGCGCAAGGCCGCTAAAGCCAAGGCGTCTCCACCTCCCAAGCGCTCGAGGAAAGCCACTCCCAAAAGATTTGAAGCGCCCGTCAAGTCGACCGCTCCAACAAAAGCCCGAAGAAAGAACGCTGAGCCTGCCGTCGATCCCCCTGCACTTATCGAGGTAAACCAATCCTTACCTTCCTCCTGGTTTGAGAATGCTGAGATGGCTGGCAATTGGGTAGACGAGTTCAAAACTCGTAGGATTTGTTGTTCTGATTTTATCGATTTTAACTTTTTAGAAGCTTTGAACCTACCCTGCATCTCCCTTCTCAAACAAACCCCTGCATGGACCCTGCTGAACCTTGAATCTGAGTACTACTCCCAACTCACCCGTCTCTTCTACATAAACCTCAAAGCCAAGCACACCGATGAAGGCTGGACTCTGGAGTCAGTCGTCAAAGGGGTTAGAATCACGTTCAACTCCCTTGACTTCGCTGAACTCCTTGGTCTTCCCAAACCAAGTCCACCCTCCCCTCAAACCCCCACAAAAGACCAGTGTGTTACTCTTGCCCGTGCCAAATATCTGCTCCCTGAAGCATCAAGCAGCACCTCCAAACAACTCACCCACTCGTCCCTCACACTTGAAGCCAAAATCATCTTTAACATTATACGGGAAAATTTGACTCCAAGAGCTTTGAGAAGATCGGCATAACTCAGACCCCTCAAGGGACTTGGAGCCTTGCCTCTTCTTCTTCAACAATCTCCCCACTAGCTCTGCCATCGATGAATGCATGGAGAACCTGGAGTTGGGTTTGGAGGAAGTTCCCCTGGACATCAAGGAGTTGTGCCCCGAGTTGCTGGTTGAGATGAGAGAGATGGCCAAGCAGTTAAACGAGTTGAAGATGCTGATCAAGGATGGTGCTCAAGACGATGAACCCTGAACTCCTATCCTGACCCTTGATCTAACTCTCTAACACTGCTGGCCCTGTTTTTAAAACTTTTGGTGATTGTTGTCATACTCTTCGCTTTGTTGAAAAACAAAAAGGGGGAGATTGGTTAGACTTTAAACTTGGTTAGACTTTAAACCACTTTGAAGTATAGGGTCTTGGAAGAACTTATTTTGCCTTATTTTGTTGGATGCGTTTATCGTTGGTTTTGAACTTATATGATCCAACATTTGATTAAACCCTGCAGGCACTTAGTCCGATTTTTTATATGATATATTTGCTTGACTAAGTTACAAGGATGCACAGGTTTTGTCTTTCATCAGGGGGGAGATTGATAACTCCACTCCCTTGATGAAAATCGGAACTGTTTTCAAAGGCTTTGACACAAAGCTTGTGTCAAAGGTCTTGAAGCCAAAGCTGTATTGATTAAATTCAAAACTTGTATTTTTAGTCATTGTCTTATATATATTATCTATGTATGGTTTCCGAATATTATTATACATATGTTATACTAACCATACAACAAAGATTTCAAAGAAATCTCCTTCCTTAAAGCTGAAAGATATGAAGATCAAATCAGGTGGATGGTGGCTTTGCAGTTTCCTAAAATAGAAGATTGCGAAGATCCTTCCTAATCCATGATCTCAAGTAGCAGTTGGGTGAAGATTATTGGCGTCGATTTGATCAAGAATAAAAGGAGATGAAGAAGAAAGAAGAAAGTAGAAGTTGAACACGGACGATCATTGAACTACATCGCACACTCAGCCCTCAAGTCAATCTTTCTTCTACGTGTACTCTCTGCTAGGTGTTAAGTGTTTTATATTTTGTTTCAAAGCATTTGAGAGTTACACAGTGAGCTTATAGGATATATTCTGAGAGAGTGTTACACTCGAGAGTTTATAACTCAGGAAGTGTGCACTAGGTTATTGATTCACGAGTGTAAGAGGATTGTACTAGATAGCTGAGAGAGGTGGGGCTCTTCTAGATTGGTCTAGGACTCCAAGGGAACGAGAGTTGACTAGATTGCAATTGTATAAGAGAGAGGCTTCTCGGTGAGCTATTAGGATCCTAAGTTTTGTGAATCAATAAAGCCTGTTGAATCCTAGGGTTGTGGAAGAACCCTAGGCAGGGACTAAGCCTTAAAGGAGCCGAACCTCGTTAACAATTCATCTTGTTCTTTACTTATTGCGTTACAATTATTTCCGCACTTGTTTCGAATTGTATAACGTTGTTGTGCTTCAGGTATCCCAATCGAAAGAATTGAGTTTACTCCCAGAGGTTTGGAAAGCGTTTCAAAAGTCTTGAGATTGTCAGCGAAAAGTTGGCATACTCTATTCAACCCCCCCTTCTAGAGTATCTTTATTCAACTTTGTTATACATTATCGAACCTTCCCCATACTTAGGCTCTTAGCAACTCGGTTGATCATCAGTGTCACTCGACATCGAGTCAGGTGGGTCGACATCGAGTAGCTTGGTCGATTTTGACTCTCTTTGCATCTTCTATCCTCGCTAACAAGTATTTGTGAAGCTTCTCTCTTGTAGGTGTGAGTTGAACTTTTTCTAGCCTCTTTGTTTCGCTCATCGTTGGGTTGAAGCGGAACTCGATGACCTCGTTGCCAATTGTGAATGTAAGGGTGCCATTCCTTACATTGATGTTGGCATCCGTGGTTGCTAAAAATGGCCTACCAAGGATGATAGGCACAATGGGATCCTCCGACATGTCCAACATGATGAAGTCCGTGGGTATGAAGAATTTTCCCACCTTGACAAGGACATCATCCACAACCCCTGTTGGTCTCAAAAAGGAGTTGTCCGCCATGTATAGCTTCATGTCGATGGGCTCTATTGCTCCTAAGCCCACTTGTTTCCATATAAATAGGGGCATCAAACTAACACTAGCCCCAAGGTAACAAAGGGCTTTAAACTGATGCTTACATAACCCTACCGTTACCACAAATTTTCCTGGATCACCGCGCTTCTCAGGGAACTCAATAGAATTGCATTTGTCGGCAATCTCTGTGATGGACCTCTTCTTGGAGAGAATGTTCTCCAGAAACCTCATATGTGCCGACATCTCATTTAGCGCTTCCGTGAGTGGGATAGTGAGGTTGAGTCCTTGTAGGATCTTCACGAAGTGCCTAAACTTGGTGTCCACCCAGTCTTTTAATGCCTTGGAGGGGAATGGGAGTGCTTTGGTTAGCTTCGGAGCCAAAGTGGTCGACTTTTGCTTTCTTGACTAGTAGACATCGACAAAGGGGTCGATATAAACAGGGTTGGTCGACCTTGGAGGAGTCTGAAGCTGTGGTCGAGATGCAGAGGTGTCGACATCGACATGCTCGTTGATATCGAGTGGGGAACTCGATTTCGAGTGGCTCTCTGGGTCTGTTGTGGGCTTCGCAGTGGACTCGACATCGACAGTGTGGTCGTCAGGGCCCTCTACATCGACTGGGGTGTCAACATCGACTGCGTCTTCAATGACTTCTCCTCTTCTATGTGGCTCATGCAATTGATGTCCACTCCTTAGAATGACAGCGACAATGTGCCCGACTTGCCCCTTTGGATTTTCTTGTGGTTGTCCTGGCAGCTTGCTGGGTGGCTTTGGAATTTGAGCCACTAATTGACCCAGTCGGGTGTCCATGTTCTTCCTTCAGGTGTCCATCTCCCCCATGCGGGAATTAAGCCCTTGAAGTTGGTTCTGGATGGCGTTGCTCGATTGTTGACTCGTCACTTGGTTCCTCCTTAACTCATCGAGGATGAGTTGGACATCATCTCTTCTTGGCTCTCTCTCCGGGTGGCCTGGAGCTCGGTAAGGTGGAGGATCCCTAGGGTTATATTGGGGTGGTTGATTTCCCCAATTTTCGTACCCCTTACGATTGGGATTCCTCATGTACCTCACCTCCTGATAAGTCTTCGCTAGATCTACTTGCTCCGTATGGGGGCAAGTGGTTGTGATGTGCCTCTCAGAGCTGCATTCGGCACAGGTTTGGTAGGCGGAGAGGAACTTGACTTGCTTTTGAAGCCTCCTGAGTTGATCTTTCATGAATTGCTCCTTAACATCGAGATCAATCTCCATGAAGGGATCATAAAGTGGCATTGATGTACATATTTGTACCTCTTTTATTTGCATCTTTTGACTTCATATTTCATTCGATTTCCAAATTTAAGGTTGAAAATTAATGTAAACTTGTGTAAGAATGAGCAAGAGTGCAAGAAATAGAGTCTGCACAAGTTTTGAGCTAATCATGCAGGAATTCGAGCGAAATCGGAGTCAAATCGAAGAAACCAAGGAGAGCAGAGAAGAGGTCGAAATCGACCCACATGGTCGATATCGACTACAGAGCAACGACACAGAACTGAGTGTTGAGACATACCATGCACAACAGAGAAAAGCACTCGATATCGACCTTTATACATCGATATCGACCACAACCAAGGAATCAAGTGAAGCTGAGCTTGTCGAGCAAAAACAGAGACATCGAAATCGACCTTCCTGGTCGATATCGACCATACTTCGACACAAGATAGACACGCTTTTTGAGACACGGATTGGAAATTCTATCTTCAAGGAGCATGGAATTATCTTGTAACTATAGATAGATGCAGCTGAGATTTAATTACTTTTTATCTTAGAGATTTATCTAGTTGTTAGAGTTTTATCAAAATAAAAGACATATCCTAATTGTTTGGATAGAGTTCATAGTTTAGATAGAAGTTACAATCCTTGGCTAGCAAGGGTTAGTAGCCTATAAATAAAGCCCTAGGGGGATGGCATTCAATCATCCAATTTTTAGAGGTCAATTACATTCAATAGAGTTAGAAGAAGCTTTAGGGTTTGGCGTTTGCGAGAGCCGACGTTGAGTTGTAAAGTTTCAAAGTTTTTGATGCAATTTCCCTTTCAATCAATGATAAGTTCTACGATGAGGTGCGAGTAGTCCCCCAAAATTCTTAGGGTCGGGGTGAGCCCGATGTTAGCCATGCATGCCTGAGGTAAGTGTCAGATGTTAATATCGTTGTGTCTATATCATCTCCTACGATTCTATGTTTAGTCCTAATCGAAAGAAAAGGGATTCATGCTAACAACTTGAGTTATAAACATAAAACTGGTAGAGACAATTAGGTTTATTTGCAAGAGTAATCCTAAGAGTTGGTGTACAGCGAAAGCTCGTCCTTCGGGTGAAATAGCGCAATTGTCCGTCTTATTTACCTTATCACATGCATTGGTTAACGTTGTGGTAAACCCTAATCCTAGGAGTTGCTTTTTATATAGTTTATATTCATCAAAACATTGTCTTTATTCTTTTCATCGCATCCTCATTCATCCTTAAGTCTTCGGCCATTCTTTGCCGATGAAAGCTAACACTTTGCAGGAGAAGACATCGATATCGACCCCAGACGTCGATATCGACCACTGAGTTTCGCCGACAGTTTTTTGAGTCGACGACAATCATCCCTGCCGAGTTACGGAGATCGACATCGACCCTCCGACCTCGGTATCGACCACCTGTATCGACTAGCAGTCTTCTGAGCTAGTCGATTCCGTCCGCTAACATCGATATCGACCTACACTAGTCAATATCGACTGCTTGTTTTTGTCTCTACAGGTCTTCTGTTGCAGAGAGGAGCGACAGCCAAGGTCGACATCGAGCACCAAGGTCGAGATTGAGGCTTCTGGTTGACGAAAGACGTGAGATTTCCAACGCTACTAGGATCCCGTTGACACGCCTCCTCGTGGATCGATCCTGACTACCCTTCCACTACAACGGGAGGAAGTCTTGTAATTATTTGCATAGGCTAGGATTCGGATTCGCATTTACATATATTTATATTTGTACTTAAGAACTCGATTTCCTCCTACTATGAGGCATCGATGGGGCAGCCCTTGAGTCGGAGGCCACAGGAGTCCCATATGTGTTGTCAAATTCTACCAACCTCTCTATGGTATCGCATGCTTGTTGCGGTAAGAGTTCTATATACCCATAGGAGGTGTAGGTGTTGATCCTCTCCTTAGTTGCTACGTCCAGGGCGTTGTAGATAATCTCTTGAATGACGTAGGGTGGTTGCCCATGGATAGAGCAGGACCACAAAATCTCCTTGAATCGCTCCCACACTTGCGCCAGGGTTTCATGAGGCTTTTATTTGAAAGCCATGATCTTCTGACGAATGACCGCCGTCTTGGATGGTGGGAAAAACTTGTTTAGAAAGGCATCCTTGACTTCATCCCACAGACGGAGCGATCTTGGGGCTAGGCTATCCAACCATACTAGTGCTTTCTGACGTGCTCGAGCCCGGGCTCGGGAAAAAGGACCGGCGACGAGAGTTTCAAGAAGTCGGGAAGTTGTTGGCAGTTTCGGAAGCAGTAGATCAGTCGTCAAAGAATGCCAATTTTCCATCAATTGGATTGGCTCCAGAGAGCCTGCGAGTATTACTTTTATAGATCTTGAAGTCATGGTCGCGTATTGGGGCAGATCTTGCCAATCGGAGATCAGACGAAGTGGGAAACAACGTTTTACCGAGACGTTGCCTGAGTAGAGACGATCTTGAATGGGGCTCTTTTGAGAGGGGTTGAGGGGCTGTTTTGGAGTAACGTTTTGGGGGTGTTTTGAGGGTGATGATGGGGATGTGGAAGGCCTTATAATTGTGGTAAGGTAGGGAATGGGGTGTGAGGGATATGTGATGCAAGATCGCTCTCGGCCTCGCACTCCGAGCTCTCTCCAACACTCGATCTTCCACACTCTCGACCTCACACTCCAGTGTTTCCGACCCTATGATTCCGTTGTCTCTCACTAAGGAATCTCCTTCACCCTC
This sequence comes from Persicaria maculosa, assembly GCA_963922045.1. Classification (NCBI taxonomy): domain Eukaryota; kingdom Viridiplantae; phylum Streptophyta; class Magnoliopsida; order Caryophyllales; family Polygonaceae; genus Persicaria; species Persicaria maculosa. The sequence continues at coordinate 3,060,628 of OY998269.1, read as the reverse complement.
TTACCGAAGGTTTTGTTCTCAGCCTCTCACCTAAGAACGAGATTCTTGACCCGAATCACTGGAAGCTAAAGGTTCATATGGTAATATGATCATATCATCGTCTCCCCCTTGAAAAGGATTCCACCTCGAATCCGGGATGGAAACAAGGGACTTATTCGGATATGTTTCTTCTTCCTTGAACGGATCTTGAAGCCCCACTTCTTCTTGAATCATGAAAGGCAAGTAACACAAAATAACGAGGTCGCATCCAACCACTTACTCGATATGGAATTCAGAAAGCTAGGCATGTTGGTTGGCATTCGTTTCTCCATCATGGAAAGAAGAACCTTGGGAACTTGGATGATTTCCTCATCTTTCCAATGCTCGGGGTTGACCTTCGCAATCTCAATCGAAATATCCATGGACTTGCCTTCTTTAATCTCAAGTGTCTCGCCCATGGTCGTAGAGGATTTCATCTTTGAAGAGGGAGGTGGGGCTGTTGTGGGCTTCGATAGCGTCGACCCTAATGAGTTGACGAGTTTTCGAATTTCAATTACTTGTTGCATTGAATCTTCCGCAAGCTTGCGGATCTCTTGCCAAGGTAGTTCAACCTTCTTCTTATGCCGAGCCTCATCCTCTCGAGCCCTTCTCTTTCGATATCTCCTCTAGAGATCTTGATCAACTACATCATATGTAGCACCATCCATGTCACTCCAATGAAGATACCCATCATCATAGGCTCGAATAGCCCATCGGGTGTACTCTTCGGACAAAGGCTTGGAACTCATTTTCTTTAATATTTTGACCCGAAAGCTTAAGGAACCCTTTTTGTTGCTCTGATACCACTTGACGTGCTTGGGCCCGGGCTCGAGCAAAAGGACCGGCGATGAGAGTTCCAAGAAGTCGGGAAGTTGTTGGTAGTTTTGGAAGCACTAGATCAGTTGTCAAAGAATGCCGATTTTCCATCGATTGGCTTGGCTCCTGAGAGCGTGCGAGTACTCTTTTTGTAGATCTTGAAGTCACGATCGCGTATTAGAGTAGATCTTGCCAATCGAAGGTCAGAAGAAGCGGGAAACAACGTTTTACCGAGACGTTGCCTGAGCAGAGATGATCTTGAATGAGGCTCTTTTGAGAGGGGTTGAAGGGTTGTTTTGGAGTGACATTTTGGGGGTTTTGAGGGTGATGATGGGGCTGTGGAAGGCCTTAGAATGGTGGTAAGATAGGGGATAGGGTGTGAGAGATATGTGATGCAAGATCACTCTCGGCCTCGCACTCCGAGCTCTCTCCAATACTCGTTCTTCCACATTCTCGGCCTTGCACTCCAAGTGTTTTCGACCCTTTGATTCTGTCGTCTCTCACTAAAGAATCTCTTTAGCCTGTCACCAAAGGTTTTGTTCCTGGCCTCTCACCTAAGAACGAGATTCTTGACCCGAATCACTGGAAACTAAAGGCTCATATGGTAATATGATCACATCACTTTCCCTGCAAGAGACCAACGAAAAGCCTTTAGTTTTACATACTCAAGGCTTTGTCCATAAGAAATTGTATCACACAAATCAAGGAATGTAGTTATTTTCTCAAGAGGGCAATCATTAGGTTTTCCCTCAAATTGATGTCTCCTAATTCCAGTTAAGAAGCTAGGTTTAATCTCAAAATTAGAGTGATAGATACGAATCGCCGATTCAGGCACAGAGAGCATAGGGTGCATATATTGCTTTGCGTTCTGAGGGAGGGCATTGATTTGGGCTTCATATTGCCTTCTTGTCTCCTCTTCCCTATCACCGCGCTCTCTTTATGTCGCCTCTCTAGTTGTGAAGTCCTCGATTTGCATCTTTAGGCGCTCAATCTCTTGAGCATGGTCTTCTGCATTGGTCATAGATCTTAGGACTCTAGAACGGAGGTGGAGATAACTCTAGGGTCTTCTACTCCTTTGAATTCAGGCGTGCGATTAGCGCGTCGCATACACCTATAAAGTAATACTAAAAAATAGACATGAGATAGACTACTAGGGCGTGATTGATCGCTTCCCCTACAACGGTGCCAAAATTTGACGTAGGGAGAATTGAATTGAATAATATAATAAAAAATATAAAACAATGCAACCTTTAGCCTCTTCAAATAAATTCAACACTCCCCGTTGTAGTAGCTAGTAGGGAATCAGGATCGATCCACGAGGAAGCGTGTCAGCGGGATCCTAGATAGTCCTGAAATCACACGTCTGTATCGACCAGGAGCCTCGATCTTGAGTGGGTTACTCGACGTCGACCTTGGCTGTCAATTTTTACTGCAACAAAAGACCTGCAGAGACAAAAACAAGCAGTCGATATCGACTAGGGGTGTCAATATCGAGTATCAGTAGCAACGTCGACCGACTCAGTAGAGTGACAGTCGACTCAAGGGTACTCGATGTCGAGTCTAGGACTCGACATCGATCTCAGATGCAGGCAGAAGGGACGTCGACACAAAAGACCATCGACGTTGACCGAGTATGTCGATAACGACCTCATGTGTCGATATCGAGTGGTTTCTGCAGAAAGTTAGGGTTTGTCGAAAAAGATGGTCGAAGACAATAGGATGGAAATTGAAGGATGAACAGAAAGAATAGATCTTTAGCTGAATAAAATATATAAAAAGGTAACTCCTAAGGCTATGGTTTACCCCAACGTTAAACAAAACATACTTAAGGTAAATAAGACAGACAATTGCGCTATCTCACCCGAGGGACAAGCTTTCGCCGTACACCAAAGATTTGGATTACTCTTGCAAATAAACCTAATTGTCTCTACTAATTTTGTGTTTATAACTCAAGTTGTTAACATGAATCCCTTTTCTTGCGATAAGGACTAAACATAGACTCTTATGAGATGATCAAGACACAACGATATCAACATCAAGTACTTACCTCAGACATGCATGGCTAACGTCGGGCTCACCCTGACCCTAGAAGCTTGGGAAACTACTCGCACTTTATCGTAACAAACATCTTTGATGGAAAGAAAAGAACTTGCATTAAAAGAAACTTCGAAACTTTACAACTTAACGCCGGCTTTCGCAAACGCCAAACCCTAAAGCTTCTCCTACTCTTTAACTATGGTGAGATATGAATCTCTGAAAATTGAATGAATAAAAACCAGCCCCTAGGTCTTTATTTATAGCCTACTAATCCTTGCTAGACAAGGAAAGTAGTCCTAATCATACTAAAACTACTATTGTAAATTCTATCCATAACAAGTATGATGAATCTTTATTATGGTAAATAAAAAAAATAACTAATAAATATCCTATGTTAAATAAGAAACAACCCTAGGACATAATCTATCTTAAAAAGGGAAGATAAACCGTGACTAGATTGGATAGATCATCAAACCGTGTCTCAAAACCGCGTCCAGTCTGTGTCAACTTCTACCCGATATCGACATGGTCACTTGATATCGAGTGTCTCATTTCTTCTCGATCTGTCTTGACTTCACTCGAGCTCTAGTGCTATGTCAATTTCGATGTCTTCACTTGATCTCAAGTCATGTCTAGTGCTCTCTGTGGGTCTCTAGTGTCTGGATATCGACTATGGGTGTCTATGTCGAGTTGTCCAGTCGATCTCGAGTGGTCTACTCGATCTCGACCTCTTTTCTGCTTCACTTGGATTTCTCTTTTTGACTCCGATTCCGCTCCCATTCCTATACATTTAGACCAAAACTTGTGCAGACTCTATTTCTTGAACGTTGGCTCATTCTACACAATTTGCATTATTTTCAACCTTTACTTTAGGAATCGAATGGAATATGAAGTCAAAACATGCAAATAAAAGGACTCTAAATATGTACAGATCTTGGCCAGAGGACATCGAGGAGGGAGTAAGGGGTACGTAAAAGCCACAGACAGAAGGAAAGTTCACCGTCGGAAGGTGGGAGAAAGGGGAAGAGCGTGAAGTCTGGCGGCACTCGGGCATGGAGTAACTAAGAAAGAGGGAGGTAAGACTCGATGGAGTGCTTCCACTTATTACCCTAAGGGTAATTTTGGAAATGGACACAACTCGAGCTTTTGAGCTCGGCTCAGGCTGGTGTCGAGCTTAAAATATTGTTCAAGCTCGGCTTGTTTTGTGTATTCGAATGAGCTCGAGTCGAGTTTTTTCGAGATGAGTGATAATGCATATTTCATATAGGCATTATAGTTAGTTCTTATTGCGTTTAGATAGGATTTTCGCATATTTTTAGTCTAATTTTATATCTTTCTTGTGAAGTATTCGAGTTCAGAATCTACGCCTTTATGGTGTTTATTCTACAGTTTTACATTCCGAACTTGGATGGGATCTTGGAGAAGCTTAAAAGGATGATTTAGGAGTATACAAAGGCTAAGGAAGGAGGACCAAAGAAGCAAGGAAGCACAACATCGAAGTTAAGAAGAATTAAGTCTTTGTTGGGACCGGCACCCGTCGCTTTTCCACTGGCGTCCACTGTTGTCACGTATTCAGCGATTGCCAATTTTAGTCCGAAGATTCAATTGTATTATTATATTATTATTTTATTCTATAGGGTTTTGCATGAATCTATTTAGGTTATTTCTATCATTCAGCCAATGTGTGGTTGGTATTGCTGTGAGACGTATAGAGAGAAAGAGAGATGAGCGTTACCTTGGCTATGAGTTGCTAAACTCATAGTTTTTCATGTGATTCGAAGACATGGTTGAATGAATCGTGAGGACTTGATTTTAATTAGTTATTTCTAATTATATTTATCATGTTGTTCTTATTGATATGAATTTGTATTCCTTTCTATGATTGATCACCAAATTCTTGGCACTGTTGCCGGGGAGAAAAGAGTTTGTTTTGATTTTTCTATCATTGATTTCTTTTTATCTTTATTTTATTTTAGCTTTTTATTTTTCTTTAGGTTTGTCTTAATCTTGCATGTTTCAAAGGCACTCTTCTAATTCATCACCTTTATCTTTTCATCCTAAGAATTAAAGATCTCTTTCTAGGTTAAAAAGGAGGCTCAATTTTGATCAAAACAAGGAGATGATAGACGACAAAACAACAATAATGGCATCATCAATCCGCCAAGAAAGACCCTGAGAAGCTTGAAGGAACCTAATTTGAATGCACAACCGCTTGCAATTAGACTTCCCGCTTTCCCTGAGGGTTCAAGGTTCGAATACAAACTTTGCTAGTGTATGCGATAGGCTTAGACCCCAAGGTCTAACAAATGACCAATTAATGCTTAGAGTATTCCCCTTTACCTTAAAAGATACGGCTAGCGATTGGTTATATTACCTTCCTCCCGAAAGCATTACTAATTGGGTTAAGTTGAAGAGAGTTTTCCTTCAAAAGTATTTCCCTTCTACCCATCTTAGCGAACTAAAAAAGGAGCTATCTAGTATTGAGCAATCACCTACGGAGAGTCTTTATGAGTATGTTGAGATATTCAAGAGGCTTAACGGTAGTTGTCCACAACATGGAATAACCGAGGATGATTTAGTGCTATATCTTTATGAAGGCTTGGTTGATAGGGATAGGAGTGTTATCAATGAAACTAGGGGAGGAGACGTTTTGGATAAAAATTCCTCAGGAAGCAATGCAAATTTTCGAAGGTTTGGATAATGCGTCGCAACAATATGGGAAGCACCAAGGAGTAGGAAGAGTACATAAGTTGGATAATTCTGGAGATAGTCGCAGAGATGATTTGGATAGGCTTATGGAGATTGTCAACCAGATGGCTATGCAACTAAATCAATCATAACAGCCTAGACCCTGCGGTGTCTACGGAGATCCAAACGATCCGAATGATAAGTGCCCATTGATTGAAGAGGATATTGATGATCTCAATGATATGGATTATGGACCTCTCCATAACTTTGGTGACAACTTCTACAATCAGAACTACAATTCGAATTATCAAACTGGATTCAACGGTAGGGGCCAACAACAACAAGTGTCATATCAAGGAAGAGACCAATATGAGAATTGTCAAAGAAACACTCAACAAGAGGACAAAGATGAAACTTGAAGGTTGCTATTGGACAAGATGAGTGTTCAGGAGAAATTGATGAGTCAAATGGCTAAAGAGAATAGAGAATTGAGAGCTAAGGATTCAAAAAAGTTGCCATCACAAGTGGTGGTTAATCCGAAGGAGAATGTAAGTGCCATGGTCCTTAGAGGAGGTAAAGAAGAGAAAGTACCCACTAAAAGTTTAGAATAAATGCCTAAAGAGGTGATTGACGTAGGTGAAGAAGGAGGAAATTACTCGAAACCAAGCTTCTATAAAGACCGGTGCCCGTCGCCTCGCCGGTAAGTGATCTGAATTTTGATGTCAATCTAGTTGTGAAAAAATCATCAAAGGAGTGGTCTTCTGAGTTTCCGAAGGAGAGCACTGATGTACATATTTGCACCTTCTTTTATTGCATCTTTTGACTTCATATTTCATTCGATTTCCAAAGAAAAGGGTTCAAAAAATATAAACTTGTGTAAGAATGAGCTAAAATGCAAGAAATAGGGTCTGCACAAGTTTTGAGCTAACCATGCAGGAATTCGAGCGAAAACGGAGTCAAAACGGAGAAGCCAAGGGAAGCTGAGCAGAGGTAGATATCGACCCCTGACATAGATATCGACCTCTGGTGTAGATATCGACCTTCAACATAGATATCGACCTTAACATAGACATCAAATAAAGCTGAGAAGAGGTAGATATCGACCTTAGACCCAGATATCGACCTCTGGTGTCGATATCGACCCCCATATCAACCTCAACATAGAAATCGACCAGAGCTGAACAAGTCGAGCAGGAACAGAGACCTCGATATCGACCTCTGGTGTCGATATCGACCCCTGATCTCGACAGAAGATAGACTCGATTTCGAATGCGGATTGGAACTATATCTTCAAGGAGGCACGGAATTATCTTACACTTTCAAGACAGAGGACAGCTGAAGTTTTATCTATCCTTTACCTTTAAGTTATTTAAGTTTTTATCAAAATAAAAGACCTATCCTAATTGTTCGGATAGAGTTATTAGTTTAGATAGGAGTTACAATCCTTGGACAGCGAGGATTAGTAGCCTATAAATAAAGCCCTAGGGGCTGATTTGTTAGATCATCAATTAATCCAATCTTTCAACAAGCAAGTAATACCAACAATAGAGTTAGAGTTAGAGAGAAGTTTTAGGGTTTGACGTATGCGAAAGTTGACGTTGAGTTGTAAAGCTTCGGAGTTTAATTTAATGCAAGTTTCTTCCTTTCAATCAATGATGAATTCCATGATGAGAAGCGAGTAGTTCCCCAAAGCTCTTAGGGTCGGGGTGAGCCCGACGTTAGCCATGCGCGCTTGAGGTAAGTATTTGATGTTGATATCGTTGTGTCTATCTCTCCTCCTACGATTCTATGTTTAGTCCTAATCGAAAGAAAAGGGATTCATGCTAACAACTTGAGTTATAAACATAAAATTCGTAGAGACAATTAGGTTTATTTGCAAGAGTAATCCTAAGAGTTGGTGTACGGCGAAAGCTAGTCTCTCGGGTGAAATAGCGCAATTGTCCGTCTTATTTATCTTATCGCATGCATTGGTTAACGTTGTGGTAAACCCTAATCCTAGGAGTTGCCTTTTACATATTTTATACACATAAAAACCCACTGTTATTTCTGTTCATTGCTTCTCTCTCCATTCTTAAATCTTCGGCCTTTCTTTGCCGACAAGAAACTAACCCACTGCAGGGAGACATCGATATCGACCCCAAACGTCGATATCGACCAAAACTGATAGATCGACAGTTTTCTGAGTCGACGACGAACATCGCTGCGGAGTTTTTCTGACATCGATATCGACCCCTTGTATCGAAATCGACCCTTCTGTATCGACTGGCAGTCTTCTGAGCCACCACCCTTTCCTCATGCCTTAAAACCGAATTGTAAGTGGGAGGATGAACAAATTCTATATGATACCTTTTTCTCATTGTAAGGTAAATATTACGCTTTTGAATTTAATCAAAATTGTGCCTCACTATGCTAAGTTTTAAAAGAATTATGTACCCACTATGTTATAGAAAAGATTGCCTGAAAAATGCAGAAACCCAGGTATGTGCACTGTCCCTTGTGCAATTGGTAATACTAAATTCAATAAAGCTATGTTGGATTGAGGAGCTTCAATTAATGTGATGTCATATAATTTGTACAAGTTTTTGGGTCTTAATGCTTTGTCAAAAACTGGTGTCACTATACAACTCGCTGATCATTCTAGTATTAAGCCTAGAGGAGTTGTTGAAGCTGTTTTAGTTAAGGTTAATGAATTGATATTCCCTGCTGATTTCTTTATATTAGATATGAAATAGGACACACCTGAAACCCCAATTATCTTAGGAAGGTAATTCTTGCGAACGGCCAGAACTAAGATTGATTGCTTTGAAGGTTCCCTAACCATGGAGTTTGACGGTAGAAAGATTGAATTTTCTATTTTCGAGCCTATTATACTCTTTCTCCTAATGATTCTTTGGATGTTCTTGATGCCAATAATGTTGATTGCAGGAATGAATCAAATTAATTGTTAGATGCTTCTAATGATAATGAATTAGTTAATAATGAGTTTTCTAGCAATATGAAACTTTAACTAGGGAAAGATGAAATTGAAATCAAAATTGAGAATTTGTTTGAGCCACATGAAAATGTGCTTGATCCAAATGAACATATTATTCTTCCTTATGAGAAATTGATTCCCAATAATATTGAGGTTTTTGCAATTTCAGGGCAACTTCCAAGAGGAATTCCTACTAAGGAAAAAGAATTAATTAATGAAATGGATGAACACATTGATGAAATTCCTAAGGTTCCCCCTCTTGCCAAGAAAAGGACAAGTGTGGAGGATCTTCATGGGATAACTTGATCAAGAAGAGCAACATGTCGAGCCAAAGACGTGAAAAAAAGGCGCTTCTTGGGAAGGCAACCCAAGGTAAAGTAGGTGATATTATTTAATTATTGCATTAGTTTTTCAATTCAATAAAGTAGGACTAGTCTATTTTGTTCCATATTGGAATGACTTTGTATTAGAGCTTATTGGTTAGGCAAAATTGTTCAATCAAAATGACGGAATGGAGTTCTGCCATGATCGGCGCTCGCCGCCTGGAAACCGGCACCTGGACGCGTTTTTATTTTTGGTAACATTGGGACGGGAGATTCTATCTATTTATATATATCTATATATTTAGTTACGGTTTTAGGTTAAGTTTTATCTATCTATATTTATATATTTCATATCTATATCTGGATTTATTTATCTTAGGAATAATTATATATCTATGCATTATTTATATCTATATAAAAACTATATCCATCTATATATTATTATTCATCTAGGATTATATCTATCTAGTAATATTTCTATCTATCTTAGGGATATAATATTTATCTATCTAAATAAATTTTATCCATTATATTATTTTCTTTATATCTAATTGTTTATTTTTCTTTTTATAGATATCCCTTCCAATCCCAAAAATCATACACTTACCATCCCCTATTTTGTGATCTTGCAAAACCTTTGCATCCAAGCAACACAACAACCCTAATTTTCCTTTATGAATCCCAATTCCAACAACCTAAGCCTTGTGTTTCAATCAAAAGCCTTTCTTTCAATCACCAATCAAACACATCCATCACTACCATCCATCCATCAAAATTTAATTCTTTCCACATCATTACCATCCCTACCACAAAAGAAAGACATTGAAACCAAGTTTGTTCGTCAATTATCAGTTTGGAAGAGTTTGGGACGTTAAGCCTTCGACATCTTCCCTCGAATTCGTACTCTGCATCAACCGTTGCCCGCCCCCCTAAAATCGGTGCCCGCTTCCCCCCTGAAAAAGGGAGATTCTTTCGTTCCTGTGAAGTTCCATCACGTTCTTCATTGATTTCGATTATCATGTCTATTATCCTAGAAATGGAGGCCCCGAAATATCTATCTAGAGTTGAGAAGGAGCGTTGGTATCAACTAGGGAATCTGAGCTATCAATCAACTCGATTCTTCCACTTGGAAACGTTACAAAGGCTTGGTCTTCTTGGTATAGTATCCACTCTACTAGAAAATGCAGGTCTAGCAAATTTTGTGTCGTTACGCGCGCCAACCTACCCTGCTTTGGTGCGCGAGTTCCTTGCAACTCTTGATGTGCAATCTGATAGGGAAATCCACTTCCGTATGTTGGGGACCGAACGTTCAATTCCGAAGCGTTTCATGGCTCTTGCCCTGGAACCCAAGCGATCTCTAGATTGATCAAAAGATCCTTTCAATTAGCTAGAATCCCGCTTTTTGACGATCCAATTCCTCCACCACCGCAAACCCCAGTTCTATTTACACCTTTTAGTTATTGGAGGAAGCCAAGTACTCTCTTTCGGATCTAGGAAACAGCTCTCAGAGATCTTTTTTCCTTTTGGAAGATAGAGGAGCGAAACAATCATCCTATTGATATTGGAAGACCCAAAGGATTCTTCCAATGTATCATTTCTGGACCCAAGAGAATTCATAGGTATAGGAAGAAGCCCTATCAAATAGATATTTTTTTCGACCATATTTCGATTGTTAATACGATATATAAGGCCCGCTACTATAAAGAAGACTACACCCGTGATCGTGAAAGTGAAATATCGCTTCATTATTGAACCCCGCGAATTGGGTGAAAGTAGGATACTCCAAATTCGGGGATCAAAGAGTTTTATAAAACGTTCTAGGTGGAAAAAAAATCTTAACCAAAGATCCCACTGAATTCTTGATCTCTCTCAATACCTCTTTCAACTCGAAAACCCAGAAATCGAAATTTGTGGAATGTTTTTTTGTCATTTGTTAAAAAAATTCAATTTTAAAATACTATAAATTTACTTTAATATGCAATTGTGAAAGTGAAAAAAATGCAATTTGAGTATAATACAATACTCCAATTATGATATTTCATAGAAAATGGAATCACTGAAAATGAAAATATGTCTAACATTTCTATATTCTATTTCAATTAAAGTGTCAACAATGAAAATTTCAATGATATTTGTATAAAATAAAAATTTTATTTGTATTGATTTATCCTAAAGATTTCATTTCAATTGGAATTTGGTTATTCACCATGTACGAGGATCCCCGCTAAGCATCCATGGCTGAATGGTTAAAGCGCCCAACTCATAGTTGGCGAATTCGTAGGTTCAATTCCTACTGGATGCACGCCAATGGGACCCTCCAATAAGTATAAGTCTATTGGAATTGGCTCTGTATCAATGGAATGTCATCCTCCATATATAACGAATTAGTATATTCATTTCATAACATAAGAACAGTAAGAACTTGAGACTAGAACTCACAGGGAAGAAAATAGATAGAATCACATATGCAATATTTACAGACAAAAGTCTTCGGTTATTTCAGAAAAAGAAATATACTTCTAATGTCGAATCAGGATCAACTAGGACAGAAATAAAGTATTGGGTCGAACTCTTCTTTGGTGTCAAGGTAATAGCTATGAATAGTCATCGGCTCCCCGGAAAGGGTAGAAGAATGGGACCTATTATGGGACATATAACGCATTACAGACGTATGATCATTACGCTTTAACCAGGTTATTCTATTCCACCTCTTAGAAAGAAAAGTACTTCAATAAAAAATACTTAACAGCACGGCGATACAGTTATACAAAACTTCTACCCCGAACACAGGCAATAGGGCCATAGACAGTCAAGTGAAATCCAATCCACGAAATAATTTGATCTATGGACAGCGTCGTTGAGGTAAAGGCTGTAATGCCAGAGGAATCATTACCTCAAGGCATAGAGGGGGAGGGCATAAGTGTCTATACTGTAAAATCGATTTTTGACGGAATGAAAAACACATATATGGTAGAATCGTAACCATAGAATACGACCCTAATCAAAATGCATACATTTGTCTCATACACTATGGGGATGGTGAGAAGAGATATATTTTACATCCCAGAGGGGCTATAATTGGAGATACCATTGTTTCTGGTACAGAAGTTCCTATAAAAATGGGAAATGCCCTACCTTTGAGTGCGGTTTGAACTATGGATTTACGTAATTGGAAGTAACCAATTAGGTTTACGAAAAAACCTAGAAATCGATCACGGATCCAATTTGAGTACCTCTAGAGGATAGACCTCAACAGAAAACTGAAGAGTAATGGCAGCAAGTGATTGAGTTCAGTAGTTCCTCATATAAAATTATTAACTCTAGAGATATAGTAATATGGAGAAGACAAAATTGTTTCAAGGACCGACAGAATCGAAAGTGCCCCTTCTTTCAAAGAGAGGAGGGCGGGTTATTCACATTTCATTTGATGGTCAGAGGCGAATTGAAATCTAAGCAGTGTCTAAAGATTCCCCGGGGAAAAATAGAGATGTCTCCTACGTTACCCATAATATGTATATGTGGAAGTATCAACGTAATTTCATAGAGTCATTCGGTCTGAATGCTACATGAAGAACATAAGCCAAATGACAGAACGGGAAGACCTAGGATATAGAAGATCATAACATGGGTGATTCGGCAGATTGGGATTCCTATATATCTGCTCATGTGGTACTTCATTGTATGATAAATAGAAGATCCATCTGTATAGATATCATCATCTACATCCCGAAAGCCGTATCCTTTGGAAGAAGCTTGTACAGTTTGGGAAGGGGTTTTGATTGATAAAAAAGAAGAATCTCCTTTAACTGATATGTCCTTAGGCACGGCCATAGATAACATAGAAATCACACATGGAAGGGGTGGACAATTAGGTAGAGTGGCGGGTGCTGTAGCGAACTGATTGCAAAAGAGGGGAAATCGGCTACATTAAAATTACCTTCTGGGGAGGTCCGCTTGATATCCAAAAACTGCTCAACAACAGTCGGACAAGTGGGGAATGTTGGAGTGAACCAGAAAAGTTTGGGTAGAGCCGGATCTAAGCGTTGGCTAGGTAAACGTCCTGTAGTAAGAGGAGTCGTTATGAACCCTGTAGACCATCCCCATGGGGGTGGTGAGGGGAGGGCCCCAATTGGTAGAAAAAGCCCAACAAATAAATAGGGTTTTCCTGCACTTGGAAGAAGAAGTAGAAAAAGGAATAAATATAGTGATAATTTGATTATTCGTTGACGTAGTAAATAGGATAGATATTTGAATTAGTTTTTTCGTCTTTAAATAAAAAAATAGGAGTAATTAACCGTGACACGTTCACTAAAAAAAATCCTTTTGTAGCGAATCATTTATTAAGAAAAATTGATAAGCTTAACACAAAGGAGGAAAAAGAAATAATAATAACTTGGTCCGTGGGCATCTACCATTATCCACACAATGATTGGCCATACTATTGCTATCCATAATGGAAGAGAACATTTGCCTGTTTATATAACAGATCGTATGGTAGGTCACAAATTGGGCGAATTTGCACCTACTCTTAATTTCCGGGGACATGCAAAAAACGATAATAAATCTCGTCGTTAATAATATAATAATCAATTCAAAAATAGAGATCCTTATCCTTACGGGCGAACGACGGGAATTGAACCCGCGCATGGTGGATTCACAATCCACTACCTTGATCCACTTGGCTACTTCCGCCCCTCCGCTACTTACTTGCAAATGATTGAAATTCCATTCACTAACTCATTATTCATTATTTTGTTATTCTTTTTTAAGACAAATTCGAAATCTTTCTCGCTTAAATGTAAAAAAAAATGATCCAAAAACAAAAGAAAGCTTAGAGGACCAAAATTTCAAAAATGAGAATGCGTACATAAAAAAACAAAATACAAGAACCAATGATAACTTAAATGGAAAAACCCACTTTTCTTTTTAAAAAAGGAAGGTAAGGAATTCGAATAAGTAAACTAATAAGAAAGAAAGGAGCAATACAAACCCGCCCAATAGAGCAAGAATTTGGGTATTGCTCATTTCTTTTTTAAAACTCGACTACACTAAGGCCAAAATCTTATCCATTAATAGATGGAGCTTGGATAGCAGCTAGGTCTAGAGGGAAGTTTTGAGCATTACATTCATGCATAACTTCCATACCAAGGTTAGCGCGGTTAATAATATCAGCCCAAGTATTAATTACACGATCTTGACTATCAACTACAGATTGGTTGAAATTGAAGTAGTTTAAGTTAAATGCCATAGTGCTAATACATAAAGCAGTAAACCATATACCTACTACTGGCCAAGCAGCTAAGAAGAAATGTAAAGAACGAGAATTGTTGAAACTAGCATATTGGAAGATTAATCGGCCAAAATATCTGTGAGAAGCTACGATATTATAAGTTTCTTCCTCTTGACCAAATCTGTAACCTTCATTAGCAGATTCGTTTTCTGTGGTTTCCCTGATCAAACTAGAGGTTACCAAAGAACCATGCATAGCACTGAATAGGGAGCCGCCGAATACACCAGCTACGCCTAACATGTGAAATGGGTGCATAAGGATGTTTTGCTCAGCCTGGAATACAATCATGAAGTTAAAAGTACCGGAAATTCCTAGAGGCATACCATCAGAAAAGCTTCCTTGGCCAATTGGGTAGATCAAGAAAACGGCAGTAGGAGCCGCAACAAGAGCTGAATATGCAACAGCAATCCAAGGGCGCATACCCAGACGGAAACTAAGTTCCCACTCACGACCCTTGTAACAAGCTACACCAAGTAAGAAGTGTAGAACAATTAGCTCATAAGGACCGCCATTGTATAACCATTCATCAACAGATGCAGCTTCCCATATTGGATAAAAGTGCAAACCGATAGCCGCAGAAGTAGGAATAATGGCACCAAAAATAATATTGTTTCCGTAAAGAAGAGATCCAGAAACAGGTTCATGAATACCATCAATATCTACTGGAGGAGCAGCAGTGAAGGCTATAATAATACAGAAGTTGCGGTCAATAATATATGGATCATCAAAAAGCCAAACCATCCAATGTAAAGACGGTTTTCTGTGCTGGTTATCCAGTTACAAAAACGACCCCATAGGCTTTCGCTTTCGCGTCTCTCTAAAATTGCAGTCATGGTAAAAAATATTGGTCTATTTCATTTAATCATCAGGGACACCCAAGCGCACAAATTCTCTAGAATCTAGTATAGATTAGAAATAGATAATTGAAGGCTTGTTACTCAACAGTATAACATGACTTATATGCCCGTGTCAACCAATGGCAATCTAGGCCGATCATAATTTTTTGTGACTAATAAATGAATTGGTAGAAAAGTTTTATACGCATATGACTTCGATATGATATTTCATATGGGTTGCCCGCTGCTCGAACCCGGAACTAGTCTGATGGAGTAGATAGTTTCCTAAAAAGAATAAGAAAAAAATCCCTCCCCAAGTCGTTCTTGCATTTTTCATTGCACACAGATTTCCCTATGTACACATCTAAAACTCCGTTACTTTCCTAGACGGAAAGTTGAATACTTAATTGATTCAAACCCTACTACCTGAACATTTCATAATGGAAATGGATGAATTTCTTTATCATATTTTTTACTAGAATTTCTATTTTTTTTTAGTTCATAATCAATATGAATCGTTATGGCTGGCCAAATCATGAATAAAAAAAATCCAAATATCAAATGCGTCCTATATATAATCGTCGTGAAATAGAAGAATCTCTTGCTAAGACCAAAGAAAGAACTTTTTCTTCCTTGATAAAAAATTCTGCCAAAAATTCTGAGCCTAATCTTTTCAAAAAAGCGCGTATAGTGCTTTTATGTTTACGAGCCAACGTTCTAGCACAAGAAAGTCGAAGTATATACTTTATCCGATACAAACTTCCCTTTTTTGAAGATCCACTGTAATAATGAGAAAGGTTTCTACACATACGCCCAAATCGTTGAATAATATCAGAATCCGATAAATCTGCCCAGGCCGGTTTACTAATGGGATGTCCTAATACGTTACAAAATTTCGCTTTAGCCAATGATCCAACCAGGGGCATAATTGGAACTAGAGTCTCAAAATTCTTTATACCATTATCTATTAAGAATGCATTTTCTAACATTTGACTTCGTACCATGCACGTATTTAGTCGCACACTTCAAAGAAAACCCAAAAAGTCAATGGGCTGATTTGATGATCGATTGATATAGATTCTTCTTGGTTGCAACCATAGAGAAAAAGTACATTGTCAGAGATTGACAAAGTAATATTTCCATTTAGTCATAAAAAAAATGTACCCTTTGAAGCCATAATCCATTTTCCTTGATACCTAACATAATGCAGAAAAGGATCTTTGAAGAACCAAAGTATAACCTGAAAATGCTTAGTAAATACTTTTACAAAATCTTATGACTTTCGGTAGAAATAGACTCGTGCAAGAAGGGCGCCGTAAGATGTTGATCGTAAATGAGAGGATTGGTTCCGGAGAAAAACGAAGATGGATTCGCATTCCCACACATAGGAATTATATAAGAACAAAAAGAATCTTTTATTCGGATTTTGTGAAACATATCTCTCTAGAGTAATAACACTATTACAATACTCATAAAGAAAGAATCGCAATAAATGCAAACAGGAAGTATCTTTTACCAAGTAACGAATAGTTTGAACCAAGATTTCCAAATGTATGGGGTGGGGTATCAATATATCTAAGACATAATTTAAATGTGAAAGTTTGACCTCTAAAAAAGGAAATATGGAATGAATTGATCGTAAATTTTGATATTTTTTTCGTTTCGAAGGAAGAGAGCAATCACATAGAAAACGGAATTTCCGCAATAGCTACAAATCCCTCCGAGAACCGTTGAGAATACAAATTGTTCTTGGGCACAAAAAATTCATTTTTGTTAGAATCATTAAGAGAAAGAATCAAATGATTCTGTTGATACATCTATTAATATTACTAATTCTGCTAGCATTTTGCTGACGTGTCACGTCCACAATTAAAATTGAATTTTTTATTCAAATGATATTTTCTTATTGGTCAATATTATTGCTGAAATTATTTGTTTCCTATTTGAGATATATTGGTTTCGTATTTTTCATACGAAGATTTTTTAAATTGATATGGTTATATCAATTTGTGATCTATTTTAAATATATGTGTTTCCTTTTTTCATAGAAAAGACTATGTACATTGATACGTCGGATCAAAATTTTGGATATTATCAGTCTGTGTGGTCTTTTATATCATTATTTCATTAATATCATGACTTTCTTTATAAATTTCATTCATATCAATAATATTATATATTTATTATGACCACAATTTTGGATACTATCATTCCGAATGTCGGGTCTGGTCGGTTTTGTCTGTGTTCGGGTCTATTTCAAGTCGAGTCAGATTCAGGTCAGGCTTGGTCTCGGATTCGGGTTACGGATGACTCCGAATTTTCAGGTTTCGGTCGGGTCTGGGTTCGGTTGAGTCGGTCGGGTTTCTCAGGTCGGGTCAGATTTTGTCGGCTATAACCATGATGATCAAAAGCCATATATTAATTGGTCCACATATTTATACAAATCTTATCCATGATTTGTTATGTAACCTTTTTTTTTAAATTAATTAGAATATCTAAATATAAAAATATCTTTGAAATACCAAATGTTTACTTAATCTTATATTTATATATGTATATAACTAAATTGACTAATATATTGAAATGTGATAACTCAAGAATCAATAAGAATATTCAATTCAAATGTCAAAATAAAAATTAACTATAAAAAAATGATTGTCAAAATAATATTTCTTTTTAAAATTTATATTTATTATAAAATATAGACATCTTAAATTTTTTTTTTAATTTTTTTTAATATTTTTGGAGATAGAAGCAAAACGTCATTAATTTTAAGAAGAAATTATTTTTGCACCTATTAACCTTCAAAAATTGAGGAAAATAATTATACAAAATGAATATTTTAAATCTATACTTACTCTGCACATTCTACATGACATCTATATATATTTTTAACAAAAGATTTTTTAGAGATAAATTACATTTATTTTAAACATCTTAAATGATATTTGGAATACAAAAAATAACATTTTAAGATCTACTAACAAAAATTGAAGAATTTTGAGAAAAGAAAATGTGAAAGTTGCATATATTATCATTTAAAAATAAATATATAACTAAACACTCTTTTATGATTAATATTGGGTGTTTGGCTTCAAATATCGAAGAAAAAAATATTTATCCCCAAAATGAATATTTTTCATCTATATTTATTTTATACACCCTAGATATCCCTTACTATAATTTCAATATTTTAAGACCTGCAATTTTTTAATATAAAGTTAGTAAAAATAATTAATTTGTGAATATTCGATTTCAAAAGTTAATTATAAAAATCAATTAGAGCCAAAAAAAGTTTTTTTTACAACTTACTTATTTTAAAAGTTAATTAAGACTTCGACCATTACTTATTTTACATCTTAGATGATGCGCCTTATATCTTTTTTTTTTTACCATCTTACCTTTATTTTCTCTATTTATTTCTTTCTCTTTCTAGCCATCTTTCCCATAAAAATAATGAATGTATAAGTTATGTATATCTACATAACTTCAAAAGTATTCGCACAATCATGTGCTTATGGTTTTTTCTAATTATTATATGACAACTTATTTTTTCCTTTTTAATTTTATCCTAATGATAATAATTATATATGTATTTCAAATTATAATAGGTGGTGTGTTTGAGTTTTATTCTACTTTACCTTATTAAATCATTTAAAAAATTATATTGTACCTCTTTTCAACTAATTTATAAATTTAAAAAATAATTTATACATGTTTTTTTTTGTTGCAAAAAAGTATATATTAATATAGTATTATATAGATATATAGAATGATGCTCAAATTGAAATGAATCAAAATCCCGTGCCTTCAAGGCACGGGATTACACTAGTTTGAATAACTAAACGTTTTACAATCAGTAAACTGTATTTTGTGTCATACCCCCTTTTTTTATTTGACAACAAAAGGGACCTATTCAAATCTAAATCCTGATCATGTACAAGTGCATAAATATATTCCTGAAAGATAAGTGGATATAAAAAGTATTGCCAAGATCTATCTACTTCTAAATATCCTCGGAATTCCTCCATTTAAAATGAAATTGGAAACAAAAAGAAAGGTAGAGGGTTTCGGAAGTTATAAAATGATACATAGTGCGATATAGTCAAAACAAGGTATTATAGTAAAAAATAATAGATAGATACCTCGGAAATAGGTAAACTCATCAACGGACTCTCTATCTTTTTTCCATCTAATTGGTTTCTTTCTTTAGAGTTATAGGATAAGAAGATGGTTAGAAATCCTTTATTTTTTCAACCCAATCTCTCTTTTGATTTTTGGAAAAAAAGTATCCTTATCAATATACTGTTTCTTCTACACATTCATCTCCATTTTCTTTTGTAATCAAATGGAAAATGGTTAGTTAATAGTTAGGATTCACTAAGGATCTGTAATCCATTCCTGAAACAGCCTTTCTCGCATCAGTCACTAATCTATTTTTAACATTTAATTAGGGCAGCTAATCATTCCAATTAAGAACATAAGCTCATTGCTTTTTTCCCTCTAATTAGAGTCATAAGGCTCGATCCCTGTATCCAATCGACCCAATTTTGAATTCATTTCATTCTAAAAATTCAACCAAAATTTTTGTACCGATCTAATAAGAACAAAATTTTTTCAAAATTCTCCATTGATACGACATGCTCTTTTTTCCATTCATTCCTTTCAGGATCAGTCGTGGTCTTACAAATTCTACCGATGGTGTGGACGAATCCCATACTTCATCCAAATGTGTAAAAGACCCTAGCCGCACTTAAAAGCCGAGTACTCTACCGTTGAGTTAGCAACCCAAAGAGAGTATACTATGTAGATACAATTGAGATAAAAAAAAATTAGACAAGACAACCAAATCATTGAATTAGCAAAAAATCTAAAAAAAGTAAGTTTGATAATCTAATAAAAAGCAGATCAACTGACAATACAAGAAATTTCAAAATAAAAAAATGACAGAGCACTCCTTAGATATTCTCATTCATTCCATTCTATATAAATTTTCCTTTTCATTTTTTTTATAACAAATCTTTGAATAAAGTAAGAAACAAAAACTGTGTTTTGTATGTAAGACAAAAAAATAGAAAAAAACTGGACCCATTTACACTTGAATTATATTTGTTCATTACACTCTTGTCAATATGTCTGTTAAAAAAAAGAAATAATAGAAATTTAATTGAAAATTAATGATAATAAAAGAATCAATTGAACAAAAAAAAAAGAACTTGTGTTGGATTGGCACTATCTAAATAAGGTACATGATTAGAAAGGAATGACGATAAAAATAAAAAATAAGTCGAAAAAAGATCAATAACTATACGTCAAATAATTCATTCTTTTTTTAGTATAGTTCCAAGGAAAACCTTCTAGTTTAAAGGAATGTTGGAATTATCTATTGCTAGATCCACCGACGCTGTTCAAATAGGTATAGGTCAACTAAATGGTATTCTTGTAGCAATCGGGGTTATGGATTTTAAGTTTATGGGAGGTAGTATGGATCTGTAGTAGGAGAGAAAATAACTCGTTTGATTGAGTATGCTACTAATAACAAAATACCCCTTATTATAGTGTGTGCTTCCGGTCGGGCGCGCATGCAAGAAGGAAGTTTGAGCTTGATGCAAATGGCTAAAATTTCGTCGGCTTTATGTGATTATCAATCAAATAAAAAGTTATTATACGTATCAATTCTTACATCTCCTACTACTGGAGGCGTGACAACTAGTTTTGGTATGTTGGGAGATATCATTATGTGCGAACCCAATGCCTACGTAGCGTTTGCGGGTAAAAGAGTAATTGAAGACACATTGAATACGACAGTACCTGACGGTTTACAAGAAGCTGAATATTTATTCGATAAGGGTTTATTCGATCCAATTGTACCATGTAATCCTTTAAAAGCCACTCTAAGTGAGTTATTTCGGTTGCATGCTTTCTTTCCTTTGAATCCAAATTCGACCGATCAGTAAGGCAAACTATTTTTTTATTTGTGGCAAAAAGGTCATTAGTTATCGTAATCAATCAAAGTCAAAACGATAAAGAATCAATCATCAATCATAATAGAATAGTGGGGTGGGGTTTTCGCGGTTACCATACTATTTAATCATGCATCCTACCCTCCGCTTATGTCACAGAGTTTTGAGCCGTGCATTTCATGGAATGGCGGAACCAAAGGTTCTTACCAAAAGGAAGTGGATGTGGTGTACTGTTTAACGCCAGAAGCCGAGTGTACGTGAGACTGGGTATAGCTATTTCTAGCTACTTGTGTGGAGACACTTCAACAGAGAGGGGGAAAGCAGGCCTACTTCGTCACTATTGGTGGAATGATCACTCTCATATCATATTATCTGGGCATTGATTTGAGCTCCCTGCAGCCCCTGCATTCACCCTGCTACTTTGACATGTCTACTCTGCCGAGCACTCGCAAGATTGAAAGGGTATTCTTCCTGAACATCAGTGAATATTTCCATTGGTTATCTAGCGCGAGGGGTTAGCATCACCAGTATCTCCCTGCGACTTTATCTGTAGGTCCTACTATGGCTACCTTCCGAACTAGTCATGTCCCACCATCTTCTGGGATGGTCTTGGATACTTCGTCAGCAAGCAAATTCTTTTGAGGAGATGATGCTGAGGAGGATGATTTTGACATACCCATGAGGGATGATCCATTGCTCTAGCTTATTGAGGGCCTTGACCGTCGCTTGACTCGATTCGAAGATCAACAATCACAACGTTTTCTGGATCTTCATGAAAATCAGTTTATCTTAGGCAAGAAATCGGATGAGCTTCAAACCAATATATGAAATCCCTGGATCCAAATATTGCAACAATTTAGTCAGCGGTCTGGATCCCAGACCCCATCTTCACATTGATAGGTTAGTTATTAGCTTTCTTCATCCTCAATTTTATTTTCATTGTTCTTTGTGTTTATGCATTGAGGATAATGCAACATTTAAGTGTGGCGGGAGGTGTTTATGTTTGTTTAGTTTGTTTATGTTTAATTTAGTCATGTTTATTTTATGTTTCATGTTTAATTTTGATAATTTATTAGTTATTTTGATTTTATTTATGTTTCAATTTTATTGTCAATTCATGCATCATGTTTAAGTTTATTTTTATTAAAAATATAAAAAAACCGAAAAAAAGAGTAGAAAATGTCGAAAAAATGGAAAAAAGAGTGGTCGTGCATTGCATACATATGTGTTCTTAAAGATACCCATCTAAGTTTGAGTTTTTCCTATCAATTTTATTCTAGCATGATCTTATATATCCCATGGAATTTTGGAATGATTAGACCTTGTCTTAGAATTATTTTTTATGTGAAATATGATTTGACATAGGTAATTGAGCATGTATGATCTAAGTTCTTAGGTATGTTTAATATCCATCAAACAAATTGTCCTAGTGAGAATTTTGGACTTAGAAGGAATTACATCTATACCCTTTTGCTTTGTCGTCTGAATTACTCTTCCTATGCATTTATCTTTGAGTATTGACATGGTTATATATTTTTGACAGGACGAATCGTTGTGTTTCCTATCAAAATAAAACTCAAACCTACAAACTAGTATAGAAAGCAAGTAAGAGGTCGATCCCACAGAGAATCAAGTATTCCTATGTAGTGTGTATTTACCAATTGATAGAAAAGAGGGGTTTTGAGTGATTGAGAATGAGAAATATTAAAAAGTTAGGAGAATCAGTAGTTAAGAGATAGTTTCACCTACAATTCTCAACCCTATTTGGTGAATTTGATCCTTGTTTCCTATTCAAGTTCTCTTCCTTTTCCAATCAAATGTTCTTATCTTGATTTAAATAGATTATTAGCCATATGAGTTCTAATAAGCCCTTACTCCTAGGCAATCTTAACACAGATTAAGGTTTAATCCTAGGAATAGCAATAAGTCTCAAGATGTATAAAGCTTAAAAGCAATATCAATCCCCTAAAGAACTAATATTTAACCTATAGTCAACTTCCTACACATTCAAGCTTTCTAACGAAGTTCACTAGAACATGTTTGCTACGAAAGATTAAGAATCATAACGAACAATTCAAAACCCTAGCGATGATGAGATCCGAAAAAGGTGATCAATCGAGATAGAATCAAACACCATGAAACATTCAAGCACAAAGAAGATGAAACATATGATGGAAATAAGAACAAGAATATAAAACTCACAATTAAAGCAAACGGAGTCTCAAATTGTAGGCGAAACCAAATAGTTTAACCCTCCATTGTCAAACGATTGTCAAAAGATTGGATGAGATCCCTAAAACTATAACGGCCCGGATATAAATACCCGGGATACGTTTCGAAGGTCGGATACCTTCGTTCGGATGTTGCAATTCAGGTACGGGTCGAGGTTTCAAACCTCTAATCAGTCGAAGTCTCAGAAATACAATTTAAGCGAAAATAAGGCGGAAGTACGTTTTTAAATACAAAGCCACGGTAGAGCCGGGTCAAAACCAAAACAAAGTGGGTGATTGCCATTTGTCAAGTTAGAATATATATTAGCCGGATTCTTCGATTCGCCAAAAGATTTCCCCGTCACAGAAGCATGGAGCAACAAGAGCGGTACCTAACACTATACACGAAGTCAGGCCTGGTGATCGCCTGCGGGTCCTCTGACCGCGCTGAGGCCACATAACATGCATATGCCTAAATAAAAGATGACTAATGCGGTACAAGATTTAAATCACACTATCATGCACCTAGTATATATAATATGCGGAAAAGAAATGTAAAGGGCCCAAAACAATGCCAAGTGGCATATCCCTCTCCTACCTCTGCACCCCTTCCCGTTAGTGCAGAGACTGGCCAGTTCGTTGCTATAGCATAGCATATCCTCGTGGTGGTGCACTCACCCACGGTATCATCATCATAACATAAATTAAATATAAATTAAACATGCCCGATGGTGCTGGGCTATCATCATGCTCATATCGACTCGATAGACTCAGGGCACCCGATGAGGCTGGGCTACCTTATGACCCTAGCAAAGACTCTAGGACTATCACAGATAACGGCCGTTCTGTTTCAAACACACAAAGTAAACACATGCTCAGTTCAATGCAATCCTAGCATGATACTACATGGCATGCTTTAATACGCAACAAAACTACACATTACATGACACATCAGGCAGGAGGTCCAGGTTACTGAGTAAGTCCTGTAGGATACTTACCTGTTGATGCAGAACATCAAGATAACACAAGCAAGGGCCCAAATGTAAGTCCAAAGCAATCCAAAAGCATTACACACCTATCATCAAGTCATTTCCATAAGCTACCAGACCAACATTCATACACACGAACCAAAGTTCTCAACATTCTCAAAACCGACCGATAGTAAAACCGTTTTCCAAAATCTTTCCGATACGATCAAATCGACCAAAATCATTCTTTCAATCAAACCCATTGATAAAATCATACCAACCATATTTTCAAACTCATAAATCCCAATTTAAGTCAACTCATGTTCAAAATAATTTCTCAAATCATACTTGGCCAAAACCCGACATTAAACATTTAACTTTAAAATCAACTCTCTCCAAATCACATTATAGAAATCATTCCGGCATTTTATTTCAACATTATATAAACAAATTCCAATATCAAAATAACCTATGCTCAAAAATAATACTTATAAACAAAATCAACAATTTACTTTAAAATTCCTAACTCACATGTTTAAATCCTCTTAAAATGCATCAATTAAATAATCCAATCAATATTATTTTAAAACAATAAACAATGTATAACAATTAATTTTTCCAGAATTTATAACAAATCCCAAGATAATAATATTCAAATAATTCAACACTTGTTATCCATAAAATCTTAACAATCCATAGATGTATACATAACCCAATATCAATTATTTTTACTTTTAAAACCTTTTAAATATATTAAAATATTTCAGAATATATAAACCCAGCCCAAACCGAAATTTAAACCCAGCCCAGAAGCCCACTCCCTTAACCCGAATTGCACAAGCCCAACCCGAGCCCAGTAGGAAGCCCAGTCCGAATCAGAATTAAAAGAAAGAGGGGGCCCCACGCGCTGACTCAGCGCCAAGGTGTCAAGGTGGGGGGCCCGCCTTCTACTTCTTCTTCCCCCCCGTTAGGAAGAACAGGGCCTTTGCCCAGAACCGAGGGAAGGAAGAGAAAACGAGTGCCAACGGCGGCGCTCCCGGCTCCGACCTTGACTCCAAAACCGCACGGGGACGGAAAGGAAGGAAGAGAGAGGGAAAGGGGCTCACCGAGAGGGCTCGACATCGCCGGAAAGAAAGCTCGGGGAAGTGGCGTTCGGGCTCGTCGGTGGACGGTTCTTCGATCAGAATCAACCTAGGAAGGTTAGAGGAGGTCAAAGGAGGAGCTTTGTTGTGTTTGGAGGTGAAAGGAAGAGGAAGAGGAAGATGGAGGAGCGAGAAAGGGAGTCCTTACCTTTCGAACTCAAAATAGGGGAAGCGATGTCGGGAGGAGATGGGCGGCGGTGGCTGGTTGCTGGGGGTGGAAGAAGTACCAGGGATTTGGGGCGATCGACGACAGCACTGGTGGTGGCTGCTGGTGGCGTCTGTGGTGCTGGTGTGGGTAATAGTTGCGATCGAAATGGGAACGGAGGGAGGAGGAGGAGTGGATGGGGATGGGTGTTTTCTGAAAACTGTAGGGGTTGAAAAAGGAATGGGGAGAGGGTCTTTGTGGTGCTAGGTTGCTGCTGAAATCGGACAATAGGGGGGGACCATCCAAAGAATAGGAAATTGGTGAGCTGAAGATGGCAGGGTGTAGTGTGAAGCAATTTGGGTGGGTTTGCCTGCATTTGTGAAGGGAGCAAGAAGACAAGGAGTACTGCACTCCTACTACTGGGAAAAACGAAGAGGGGAGCAAAAGAAACAAGGAAGTGGTCCCAAGTTTGGTCAAATAATACCTGGAATATATATCCCGAACCCGCTCTCTCGATCTTATCCGACCCAACTAAAAAGGATTTTCAAAGTTTAAATTCCGAACTAAATAAAGAAATCCGAATATTATTTTCGCATATGGAAGCGGGATGAAGCATATTTTAAATTTTCAACTAAATAATGCCGGAACTTGTTTCGAAGGATTTAGAATAAACAATTAGCTCGAGGACGGAAATTCCAAACCTCGCGAATCTTAGAAATCGAGATGATTATAAATCATTATTTTAATCATTTAATATTATAAAATTTCGCGGTCTTTACAAAAACACCCTAAAACAAGCCTTTAAATAGGCCTAAGAACCGTTATAAAACCCTAGAAAGTGTTTTCCAAAGATAGACCCAACTTAGGAAAGACAAAAATCGGTGCTGAACTGGCCCAGAAAAACCGCGGGTGCTGCCTCCCAAGCCGCGGGTGCGGCCTTTACAGAATATGATGTTGACTGCCCAGGTTCTGGCCGCGGGTGCGGCCTCTTGAGCCGCGGGCACGGCTTTTCCAGTCTCGAAATTTTTCCCTTATGAATTTTGTCTCGACATCAACATAAAAGTTGTAGCTCTCGAAAAGAGCTTTCCAACGCATGCTTGTAATAGTCAATCGGACCACCGAGCTCTCCAGAAAGTGCGATACAAGTTCAGCTTGTCGGGTACAACTTTTGTTGACTTGTTCTTCACTTAGGCTCTCGAACTTCAATTCCGCTCCCATTCTCTTCTTGTAGATTCCTCTTCTTGACTCTTCCTTAATCCATGAGCCTCCTCGGATCCACAGTTACCTGAAATAATCAATAAAAACGTGTAGATTCCGACTCCACCAACATAAAGAGCAAATATGCAAATTGTGCTTAAACCATGCATGATATGCATCTTAACTAAGCTAAATGAAACCTATTATGACCATCTAAATGCATGCTATCAATTTTCAAGGCCAATTATATACATGATCATTTCTTGATAAGTTCCAATGATAGAGGCAACCTTTTAGCCACATTTTATACATATTTACCATATGTTATATCATGCTTTAAATCCAATTTGAGCCTTTAGCCTATTTTTATTTATAAGCTCCACAAAAATTCATTATTCCTAGCTTGTGATAAGTCTTACCCTTTCCGGGGAAATTGAGACTTAGAGTGGGTTATGGAAATTCAATTGGAGTATGGGAAGAAGCTAAAGTGTGAGATTGCCATGATTTATGGTTTTCGAGAAGATGTAATGCTATGTGCTTATGGTTTCCCTCATATTATGCTATATTATGTTATTTTCGGCTCATAAAAAAAACAGAAAAGCTAAAAGAAAAAAAAAAGAACAAATGAGAATAAAGAGCCATTTTATTTATTTTTGCATATGAGGAGTTGGATTTATGTTTGGTTGAGAGTTATTTGAGTTGGGTGTTGTATATGCATATTTGAGCATATTTTGAGGTTTGTGAGAGTTATGAGTATATTGTTTACATTTTGAGAGTCGTGTTTTTATGTACATATTTAGAGTCTTTTTATTTGCATGTTTTGACATCATATTCTATTCTATTCCTAAAGTAAAGGTTGAAAACAATGTAAGAGCTAACATGCAAGAAATAGAGTCTGCATAAGTTTTGTTCTAAATATGTAGGCATTGGAGCGGAAACGGAGTCAAAACGAAGAAGCCAAGTGAAGCTGAAGAGAGGTCGATATCGACCAAACCGATCGAAATCGACTGAAGACCTCGACGTGGAACTGAGCGTTGAGACAGACCACAAAGACCAACCTAGAAAACCACTCGATATCGAGTGATTAGGTCGACATCGACTTTGCACTAGAGATCGAGTGAAGTGGAACATGTTTAGCAGAAACAGAGCACTCGATACCGACTGGATTGGTCGATATCACCTGGAAATTGATGCGGACTGGACGCGCTTTTCGAGACACGGATTGCAAGTTCTATCATAAAGCCACGATTTATCTTTTTAATTAGATAGAATATGTCTTAAGGGTTGTTTCCTTTTTACCCTAAGATGTTTATTAGTTATTTTAGATATTTACTATAATAAAGATTTTTCCTATTTGTTCGGGATAGACTTTAGATAGAAGATTAGATCTACTTTCCTTAGCTAGCAAGGATTAGTAGGCAATAAATAAAGCCCTAGGGGGCTGGTTTGTATTCATTTCACAATACAACATCAATAGCTAGAGAAGTAGAGAGTAGAGAGAAGCTCTAGGGTTTGGAGTTTGCGAAAGCCGACGTTGAGTTGTAAAGCTTTGATGTTTTAATGCAAGTTTCCTCTTTTACATCAATGGTGTTTGTTGCAATGAAGAGCGAGTAGTTCCCCCAAGCTTCTAGGGTCGGGGTGAGCCTGACGTTAGCCATGCGTGTTTGAGGTAAGTACTTGATGTTGATATCGTTGTGTCTATATCATCCCCTACGATTCTATGTTTAGTCCTTATCGCAAGAAAAGGGATTCATGCTAACAACATGAGTTATAAACATAAAATTTGTAGAGACAATTAGGTTTATTTGCAAGTGTATTCCTAATCGTTGGTGTATGACGAAAGCTTGTCCCTCGGGCAAGATAACGCTGATAAACGGTTTTTAGTCGCGTTAACCGTATCAAAATAAAACTCAAACTTACAAACTAGTATAGCAAGTAAGTAAGAGGTCGATCCCACAGAGAATCAAGTATTTCTGAGCAATGTGTGTTTACCAATTAGTAGAAAAGGGAGTGTTTTGGTTGATTGAGATTGAAAAAGAAAACAAAACAAAATAAAACAAATTGATGCAAAACAATTTAGAGAAGATCGCTATACCTACAACTATCCACTTTATTTTGTTGAATTGATATTGTAACTTCCTCTTGTTCCTATGAATGCCCTTGTCCCAACCTAATATAGTTACTAGTCCAATCAGTCCTAGAAACCCTTATCAATCGAACAAACCCTAAAGAAGGATTTAACCCAATTGACAGCTTTAAGTTCAGAGATTAGCCAAGGTATTTGCAGTCCCTAAAGAGGGATTTAACAACACTTCCAACTTCCTACTCATTCAGTTAGTTCAATCAGCCCTAAAGGAACAAGTTTGCTAATTGGGTTAAGGTTCGCAATCAGGAATCTACAAAACCCTAGCAACTGAATTGATTCTACCAAGTTGATCAGGCAAGATAGAATAAAACAATCAAACATTCAAGCATAAAGAAGTCAAAACAGTCAAAACATTCAGAAACTCACAACTCAATCCAAACAAAGCTTCAAATTGCAAGTAGAACGAAGAGAGTTTAGTCGCCCATGGCGAACATCGCTCTCAATCTCCAACTAAAATCGTCTTGAATCCTAATCTAATGAATGAATACCTAGGGCGAATCCCTCTCTAATTTCGTGCCCAAAGAGTCGGCCAAAAGACAAAGATAAATAGGGTTTTGATAGGCAAACTGTCGCTGCTGGAAAAACCGTCGCTACCGAAACATGCGGCGGCCGCGGCCGCAGCATAATGCTGCGCCTGCAGCATATGGCGGTGCCCGCTGCATCAGTCGTTTACGCAAAATTCAGCTCGAATCAGCTCTCGACGTCAACAGGAAAGTTGTAGCTCTCTGAAAGAGCTTTCCAACGCGTAGTGATAATAGTCAATCAGACAAACGAGGCCTCCAGAAAGTGCAAAGCAAGTTCAGCTTGTCTGGCGACAACTTCTGCAGACTTGTTCTTTGTTTAGGCTCGCTTCTTCTTCTCAGGACCTCTTTAGATCTTCATGTAAGCTTCCTCGATCAACTAGACATCCTCATCTAACGCTTCATCAACCCATGTCTCCTCCTCGGATCCACAGTTACCTTAAATAATCAATAAAAGTGTGTAGATTCCGACTCCACCAACATAGAGAGCAAATATGCAAATTGTACTTAAAACCATGCATGATATGCATCATAACTAAGCTAAATGCAACCTATTATGACCATCTAAATGCATGCCATCAAACTCCCCCACACTTAAGCTTCGCTAGTCCTCGAGCGAACAATATAAAAGCAACCTATACCTACGTTTTCCTTCTTCATGCATTAGCCCAAATCAAAAGCAACATCAATTTTAAATGAACACAAGACCAAGTGAATAAACATCATAGCATGTATTTAGCGATCAAAGCATAGAAGTAGAAATCATCCAACCTCACCAGGAATATGTGTTTCGCTCATGCTCTCATGTGTTTAGGCTTTAAGGTTCAACTTTCAACTCAATCCAAAATGCACTAAGTTCATAGACATTGACAACAATATCACCAAATCTCCACCGAAATGCTATTACTTGCGGGACACAATAAAGAAAATAAGTAAAATTGACTCTAGTAATTCTTTTTTTTTTTTCATTTTCGATTTTTTTTTCTTCCCCTTTTTTTCTTTTTTCTATTTATTTTCTTGCCTTGGTGTCTTCCTTACGCGAGTCGCAAACATGGGTGTCATGAATGGCCCCGGTCTATCAACACCTCATCCTACTAAAATGAAGTCCACTTGAACATCTTTTGACGCAAGTTGCAAACATGGGTGTCATGAATGAACCTGGTTACTCAATGATCAAGCTTTCTTTCCTAGTGTTTAGTTTTCAACACCTTTTTGCAAGAATCATACCCATGCGTGTCATGCGTAGACCCGATTACTAAGTGCATCAACCATTTCCACCTTATTTCACTAAATATGCACAAATTCAAACAAAAGACTCAAAACATAAACAGAAACTCCGCAAGCAACAATCATGTGAGTCGGTCTTGAAAAATAGATAATGCAGTCAATGCCAAGAGGTAGAAAAATAAGGAGAGTAAATCACACAATTGAGCAACATAATTATAAATGATTCTAATAAGGCTAAAAACGTTCTCACAAGGGTCATGTTTGTAGTATTTCAATCATACTTTAGCTCAATCATATATGCTCAATTACATCACAAAATCATGCTTCATAAGAAAACATTTCAAGGCGATTAAGCTAAGCAATTCAAGTTTATCGTAGGATTTACATGTTCATGCGAAAAGAATGTAGAGTTTCGCTAACTAAGGTGGGTATTTGAAACCTATGTATATGCATTATATTTTTTTTTGAGTTTTTTTTCAAGTGCAATATAAGTATAAAAATAAATATGAAGACATAAATAAACATGATAACATAAATAAACATGATATGCAAACTCTATCTATATGCAATGCAATCCCTCCCCCACACTTAATCTTTTCATTGTCCTCAATGAAACATAAAAGACAACAAAAAAAACATAGAGGAAGAATTGAATGAAATACTCACAATGTGGTGGATGGATCTCTATAGGTCGGATCTGAGCATTGCAGCGGCCTTTCCTGAGAGGTTAGTCTATCCCAAACCAAAATAACTATCCAATATCTAATGGAAAACCTAATTTATTGAAAAACAAACTAACTAATGAGGAATTGAAATAACTAAATTAGAAAACTTACCTCGGTTTGCCTCCCGAGAAGCGCCTTTCTTTAATGTCATTCGCCTGACTTATTCTCAATCTAAAGATCTTATCTATCAGACATCGTCAAGGCCCTCAGTAACCTATCATATTCCTGTGCACAAATCTTACAAAGAACATCATAGCACAATAGATTGAAAGCATAAAATGTGGAACTCAAGAACCCTTTCAATCTATCAAAGAGTCTAGCATGACTCTCTACAGAAGGAATATGATACCACCAGCACAGTTCCGCTGGTGGCTTTTCAAAATAGCAATCAAAAGGATCAACATAATCACCATTACCTTCAAAATTGCAAAAGTTTACCTTTATTACCTCTTGAGCCTCAGCTGATGGCTCTAGACCTGGTTCATCAATGTGCGAGCTCAGAATGGATGTGTCAGATGGAGTTGGAACCAAAACACATGAAACCTCGTGCGTCGACTCATGAGATTCCAAGTCAGGAAGCATTAGACCATCTCCATCGTCAAAGAAACTATCATTGTCATCAAACAATTCCTCCTCCTTTTGAACATCCTTATTATGTTGAAACCACCTAGGAGGGAATGAATTCAGCACAATGACTACGATAGGATCCCCAACCCTTTCATCCTTCAATTCTTCAAGGGATGGTGGGATGGGTTTCTCAAAATCAAGAGAAGAAGACGTTGGGGGCTCCTCAGTAGCACTGCGGCGGTCGTCGCCTGGCCGCGGCGGTCGCTGCTCCTCAGATCTTTCACCCTCAGTTACGACTTCATCTTCTTCTTCTTCTAAGCCCCTTTCTTCCTTACCTTGGGGACCAACAATTATTTTTCCAATTTGGCTCATTAGTTCCTCCAAGGTCTGGTTTCGTTGAGCCATCTGATTTTCCAAATTCCTATTGCGCTCATCTAGCTGCTGCACTAATTGTGTAAGGCTCTGGAATGGATCCTCTATATGTGTGATAGAGTCCTCCATTGGTGGAGAAGACGTGGCGAGCAATTCTTCCTGTGCAGCATGGTAATCCATATAACAGAAAAAATCCCACAACCCCGACAATCCTCCTAACCGCTTCAGGCCTCCGTTACTCATGTACTCAGCAAGCGCTCGCGTCTCAACAGTCATCCCATCAATTATGCACATAATCATATCTCGGATGCTGAATTGATAACCCCATGAACCAAGGTCGTCAACATACTTATGCAATCTAGTGAAGTATTGGTGAAAGTTCTCACCTTCAAACTGAGCTAACCTCAACATCTTGAAAAAGTTAGTAGCCAGGGCGTCGTGAACCGTAAGATAGGTTCACAATGAGTTAGGTATATGCACAAAAATCAATAAATTCACAAAAAAAAAAAGAAATAAACTTGATTCCCCGGCAACGGCGCCAATTTGATCAACGGTTTTTAGTCGCGTTAACCGTATCAAAATAAAACTTAAACCTACAAACTAGTATAGCAAGTAAGTAAGAGGTCGATCCCACAGAGAATCAAGTATTTCTGAGCAATGTGTGTTTACCAATTAGTAGAAAAGGGAGGGTTTTGGTTGATTGAGATTGAAAAACAAAACAAAATAAAATAAAACAAATTGATGCAAAATAATTTAAAGAAGATCGCTATACCTACAACTATCCACTTTATTTTGTTGAATTGATATTGTAAGTTCCTCTTGTTCTTTTACGTTTCCTATGAATGCCCTTGTCCCAACCTAATATAGTTACTAGTCCAATCAGTCCTAGACACCCTTATCAATCGAACAGTCCCTAAAGAAGGATTTAACCCAATTGATAGCTTTAAGTTCAGAGATTAGCCAAGGTATTTGCAGTCCCTAACGAGGGATTTAACAACACATCCAACTTCTTACTCATTCAGTTAGTTCAATCAGCCCTAAAGGAACAAGTTTGCTACTTGGGTTAAGGTTCGCAATCAGGAATCTACAAAACCCTAGCAATTGAATTGATTCTACCAAGTTGATCAGGCAAGATAGAATAAAACAATCAAACATTCAAGCACAAAGAAGTCAAAACATTCAATATTGAAAATAAGGAATAAGATTCAGAAATTCTCAACTCAATCCAAACAAAGCTTCAAATTGCAAGTAGAACGAAGAGAGTTTAGTCGCCCATGGCGAACATTGCTCTCAATCTCCAACTAAAATCGTCTTGAATCCTAATCTAATGAATGAATACCTAGGGCAAAGCCCTCTCTAATTTCGTACCCAAAGAGTCGGCCAAAAGACAAACATAATTAGGGTTTTGATAGGCAAACTGTCGCTGCTGGAAAAACCCTCGCTGCTGGAACATGCGGCGGCCGCGGCCGCAACATATTGCTGCGCCCGCCGCATATGGCGGTGCCCGCTGCATCAGTCGTTTACGCAAAATTCACGTCGAATCAGCTCTCGACGTCAACAGAAATGTTGTAGCTCTCTGAAAGAGCTTTCCAACGCATGGTCATAATAGTCAATCGGACAAACGAGGCGTCTAGAAAGTGCAAAACAAGTTCAGCATGTTTGGCGACAACTTCTGCAGACTTGTTCTTCGTTTAGGCTCGCTTCTTCTTCTCATGACCTCTTTAGATCTTAATGTAAGCTTCCTCGATCAACTAGAAATCCTCATCTAATGCTTCATCAACCCATGTCTCCTCCTCGGATCCACAGTTATCTGAAATAATCAATAAAAGTGTGTAGATTCCGACTCTACCAACATAAAGAGCAAATATGCAAATTGTACTTAAACCATGCATGATATGCATCATAACTAAGCTAAATGCAACCTATTATGACCATCTAAATGCATGCCATCAAACTCCCCCACACTTAAGCTTCGCTAGTCCTCGAGCGAACAATATAAAAGTAACCTATACCTACGTTTTCCTTCTTCATGCATTAGCCCAAATCAAAAGCAACATCAATTTTAAATGAACACAAGACCAAGTGAATAAACATCATAGCATGTTTTTAGCGATCAAAGCATAGAAGTAGAAATCATCCAACCTCACCAGGAATATGTGTTTCGCTCATGCTCTCATGTGTTTAGGCTTTAAGGTTCAACTTTCAACTCAATCCAAAATGCACTAAGCTCATAGACATTGACCACAATATCACCAAATCACCACCGAAATGCTATTACTTGCGGGACACAATAAAGAAAATAAGCAAAATTGACTCTAGTAATTCATTTTTTTTTGTTTTCATTTTCGATTTTTTTTTCTTCCCTTTTTTTTCCTTTTTCTATTTATTTTCTTGCCTTGGTGTCTTCCTTACGCGAGTCGCAAACATGGGTGTCATGAATGGCCCCGGTCTATCAACACCTCATCCTACTAAAATGAAGTCCACTTGAACATCTTTTGACGCAAGTTGCAAACATGGGTGTCATGAATGAACCTGGTTACTCAATGATCAAGCTTTCTTTCCTAGTGGTTAGTTTTCAACACCTTTTTGCGCGAATCATACCCATGGGTGTCATGCGTAGACCCGATTACTAAGTTCATCAACCATTGCCACCTTATTTCACTAAATATGCACAAATTCAAACAAAAGACTCAAAACATAAGGAGAGTAAATCACACAATTGAGCAAGATAATTATAAATGATTCTAATAAGGCTAAAAACATTCTCACAAGGGTCATGTTTGTAGGATTTCAATCATACTTTAGCTCAATCATACATGCTCAATTACATCACAAAATCATGCTTCATAAGAAAACATTTCAAGGCGATTAGGCTAAGCAATTCAAGTTTATCGTAGGATTTACAAGTTCATGCCATAAGAATGTAGAGTTTCGCTAACTAAGGTGGGTATTTGAAACCTATGTATATGCATGATATTTTTTGTTTGAGTTTTTTTTCAAGTGCAATATAAGTATAAAAATAAATATGAAGACATAAATAAACATGATAGCATAAATAAACATGATATGCAAACTCTATTTATATGAAATGCAATCCCTCCCCCACACTTAATCTTTTCATTGTCCTCAATGAAACATAAAAGACAACAAATAAAAACATAGAGGAAGAAATGAATGAAATACTCACAATGTGGTGGATGGGTCTCTATAGGTCGGATCTGAGCATTGCAGCGGCCATTCCTAAGAGGTTAGTCTATCCCAAACGAAAACAACTATCCAATATCTAATGGAAAACCTAATTTATTGAAAAACAAACTAACTAAGGAGGAATTGAAATAACTAAATTAGAAAACTTACCTCGGATTGCCTCCCGAGAAGCGCCTTTCTTTAATGTCATTGTCCTGACTTATTCTCAATCTAAAGATCTTATCTATCAGACATCGTCAAGGCCCTAGGTAACCTATCATATTCCTGTGCACAAATCTTATAAAGAACATCATAGCACAATAGATTGAAAGCATAAAATGTGGAACTCAAGAACCCTTTCAATCTATCAAAGAGTCTAGCATGACTCTCTACAGAAGGAATATGATACCACCAGTACAGTTCTGCTGGTGGCTTTTCAAAATAGCAATCAAAAGGATCAACATAATCACCATTACCTTCAAAATTGCAAAAGTTTACCTTTATTACCTCTTGAGCCTCAGCTGATGGCTCTAGACTTGGTTCATCAATGGGCGAGCTCAGAATGGATGTGTCAGATGGAGTTGGAACCAAAACACATGAAACCTCGTGCGTCGACTCATGAGATTCCAAGTCAGGAAGCATTAGACCATCTCCATCGTCAAAGAAACTATCGCTGTCATCAAACAATTCCTCCTCCTTTTGAACATCCTTATTATGTTGAAACCACCTAGGAGGGAATGAATTCATCACAATGACTTCGATAGAATCCCCAACCCTTTCATCCTTCAATTCTTCAAGGGATGGTGGGATGGGTTTCTCAAAATCAAGAGAAGAAGACGTTGGGGGCTCCTCAGTAGCACTGCGGCGGTCGTCGCCTGGCTGCGGTGGTCGGTGCTCCTCAGATCTTTCACCCTCAGTTACGACTTCATCTTCTTCTTCTAAGCCCCTTTCTTCCTTACCTTGGGGACCAACAATTATTTATTCAATTTGGCTCATTAGTTCCTCCAAGGTCTGGTTTCGTTGAGCCATCCGATTTTCCAAATTCCTATTGCGCTCATCTAGCTGCTGCACTAATTGTGTAAGGCTCTGGAATGGATCCTCTATATGTGTGATAGAGTCCTCCATTGGTGGAGAAGACGTGGCGAGCAATTCTTCCTGTGCAGCATGGTAATCCATATAACAAAAAAAATCCCACAACCCCGACAATCCTCCTAACCGCTTCAGGCCTCCGTTACTCATGTACTCAGCAAGCGCTCGCGTCTCAATAGTCATCCCAT
Organism: Persicaria maculosa; assembly: GCA_963922045.1. NCBI lineage: Eukaryota > Viridiplantae > Streptophyta > Magnoliopsida > Caryophyllales > Polygonaceae > Persicaria > Persicaria maculosa. The sequence goes on along the minus strand of OY998269.1, from coordinate 3,024,000 downwards.
CTATTATGCACATAATCATATCTCGGATGCTGAATTGATAACCTCATGAATCAAGGTTGTCAACATACTCATGCAATCTAGTGAAGTATTGGTGAAAGTTCTCACCTTCAAACTGCGTTAACCTTAACATCTTGAAAAAGTTAGTAGCAAGGGCGTCGTGAACCGTAAGATAGGTTCACAATGAGTTAGGTATATGCATAAAAATCAATAAATACACAAAAAAAAAAGAAATAAACTTGATTCCCCGCAACGGCCCCAATTTGATGAACGGTTTTTAGTCGCGTTAACCGTATCAAAATAAAACTCAAACTTACAAACTAGTATAGCAAGTAAGTAAGAGGTCGATCACACACAGAATCAAGTATTTCTGAGCAATGTGTGTTTACCAATTAGTAGAAAAGGGAGGGTTTTGGTTGATTGAGATTGAAAAAGAAAACAAAATAAAATAAAACAAATTGATGCAAAACAATTTAGAGAAGATCGCTCTACCTACAACTATCCACTTTATTTTGTTGAATTGATATTGTAACTTCCTCTTGTTCTTTTAGGTTTCCTATGAATGCCCTTGTCCCAACCTAATATAGTTACTAGTCCAATCAGTCCTAGAAACCCTTATCAATCAAACAGTCCCTAAAGAAGCATTTAACCCAATTGATAGCTTTAAGTTCAGAGATTAGCCAAGGTATTTGCAGTCCCTAAAGAGGGATTTAACAACACATCCAACTTCCTACTCATTCAGTTGGTTCAATCAGCCCTAAAGGAACAAGTTTGCTACTTGGGTTAAGGTTCGCAATCAGGAATCTACAAAACCCTAGCAATTGAATTGATTCTACCAAGTTGATCAGGCAAGATAGAATAAAACAATCAAACATTCAAGCACAAAGAAGTCAAAACATTCAATATAGGAAATAAGGAACAAGATTCAGAAACTCACAACTCAATCCGAACAAAGCTTCAAATTGCAAGTAGAACGAAGAGAGTTTAGTCGCCCATGGCGAACATCGCTCTCAATCTCCAACTAAAATCGTCTTGAATCCTAATCTAATGAATGAATACCTAGGGCGAAGCCCTCTCTAATTTTGTGCCCAAAGAGTCGGCCAAAAGACAAAGATAAATAGGGTTTTGATAGGCAAACTGTCGCTGCTGGAAAAACCGTCGCTGCTGGAACATGCGGCGGCCGCGGCAGCAGCATATTGCTGCGCCCGCAGCATATGGCGGTGCCCGCTGCATCAGTCGTTTACGCAAAATTCAGGTCGAATCAGCTCTCGACGTCAACAGGAAAGTTGTAGCTCTCTGAAAGAGCTTTCCAACGCATGGTCATAATAGTCAATCGGACAAACGAGGCCTCCAGAAAGTGCAAAACAAGTTCAGCATGTCTGGCGACAACTTCTGCAGACTTGTTCTTCGTTTAGGCTCGCTTCTTCTTCTCAGGACCTCTTTAGATCTTCATGTAAGCTTCCTCGATCAACTAGACATCCTCATCTAATGCTTCATCAACCCATGTCTCCTCCTCGGATCCACAGTTACCTGAAATAATCAATAAAAGTGTGTAGATTCCGACTCTACCAACATAGAGAGCAAATATGCAAATTGTACTTAAACCATGCATGATATGCATCATAACTAAGCTAAATGCAACCTATTATGACCATCTAAATGCATGCCATCAAGCGCAATTGTCCGTCTTATTTACCTTATTGCATGCATTGGTTAACGTTGTGGTAAACCCTAGCCCTATGAGTTGCCTTTTTATATTTTATACAACCATAAAATTCTGTTCTTTTTCTGTTCATACTTCTTCTATCATCCTATTCGTCTTCAGCCTTTCTTTGCCGACTCTAAAAACTCGTAGGAACCACTCGATTTCGACCAAGTACGTCGATATCCACCACGTGCCCTGGCGCAAGTGTTGGAGCGATTCAAGGAGCTGTTGAGGTCCTGCCCTACGCATGGGCAACCACCCTACGTCATCCAGGAAATCATCTACAACGCCCTGGACGTAGCAACTAAGGAGATTATCAATACCTACACCTCCTATGGGTATCTTGAGCTCTTACCACAACAAGTTTGGGATACTATAGAGAGGTTGGTCAAAATTGACAACACATATGTGACTCTTGTGGCATCCGACTCAAGGCCTGCCCCATCTATGCACTCTATGAGCCCTCCAAGGAGATTGATCCCGATGTCAAAGAGCAATTCATGCAAGATCAACTCAGGAGGCTTCAAAAGCAAGTCAAATTCCTCTCCGCTAACCAACCTTGCGCCGAATGTGGCTCTGTAAGGCACATCACCACCAATTGCCCCCACACAAAGCAAGTACAACTAGTGGAGACTAACTAAGAGGCGCGAGATATGAGGAATCCCAATCACCAAGGGTACCAAAACTGGGGAAATCAACCACCCTAATATAACCCCAGGGATCCTCTGCTTTACCGAGCTCTAGGCCATCCAGAGAGAGAACCACGACGAGATGATGTCCAACTCATCCTTTAATGAGTTAAGGAGGAACGAGGCTGCAAGTCAACAATCTAGCAACGCGATGCAGAACCAACTTCAAGGGATCAACGCCCGAATAGGGGAGATGGATACTTGGAAGAAGACTACTGAGACCCAACTGCGTCAACCGGTGACCCAAATCCCAAAGCCGCCCGGCAAGCTCCCTGGACAACCACAAGAAAATCCTAGGGGGCAAGTTGGGCACATTGTCGCTATCAACCGAAGTAGTTGAAGACGCAGTCGATGTCAACACCCCAGTCGATATCGAGGGTCCTGTCAACGTCGAACACACTGTCGATGTCGAGTCCACTACGAAGCACACAATGGAGCCACAGAAGCACTCGATATCGAGTGACCCGGTCGATATTGATCCCATACTCAATGTCGACCCCTCTGCAACTCGTCCACAGCTTCAGACTCCTCCAAGGCCGACCAAACCAGTCGATATCGACCACCCTGATGTCGATGTCGACCTCTCCAGAAGGCAAAAATCGACCACTTCATCTCCAAAGCCATCTAAAACACTTCCTTATCCTTCCAAGGCGCTGCAAGATCCAGCAGACACCAAATTCAGACGCTGCAAGATCCAGCTAAATGAGACGCATGCCTACGTAAATCCTCATGAAGGACATCCTATCTAAGAAGAGGTCTATAGTGGAAATCGCCGGCGAACGCAATTCAATTGAGTTCCCTGAGAAGCGTGATGTACATATTTGTACCCTTTCTAATTACAAGTTTTACCTTCATATTTCATTCGATTCCTAAAATAATGGTTGAAAATAATATAAATTTGTGTAGAATGAGCTAACGTGCATGAAATAGAGTGTGCATAAGTTTTGTTCTAAATATGTAGGATTTGGAGCTGAATCGGAGTCAAAACAAAGAAGCCAAGTAAAGTTGAAAAAAAAGTCGAAATCGACAAGACTGATCTATATCGACTGAAAACCTTGGCATGGACTCTAATTGTCGAGACAGACCACAAAGACCAACCAAGAAGACCACTAGATACCGAGTGATGGAGTCGACATCGACATTGCACCAGAAATCGAGTGGAATAAAGTCTGTCGAGCAGAAACAGAGAGGTCGATATCGACTGCCTTGCTCGATATCGATTGGAATTTGACGTGGGTTAGACGCGCTTTTTGAGATGCGGATTTGAAGTTTTATCATCTAAGTCACGTATTATCTTCCTAAGCAGATAGAATATATATTATGATTATTTCCTTTTTACCCTAAAGGGTTTGTTAGTTATTTTAGACTTTTACCACAATAACGTTTCATCCTATCTATAATGGGATAGAATTTTAGATAGAGGATAGGATCTACTTTCCTTGGCTAGCAAGGATTAGTAGCCTATAAATAAAGCCCTAGGGGGGCTGATTTTTATTCATTCAAGCATACAAGACACAAAGCATTAAGCATTTAAAGTAATAGTTTTAGGTTTTGAGCTTTAGGGTTTCGGCGCTTACGATAGTTGGCGTTGAGATTGTAAAGATTCAAGTTTTCTCTTCAATCCAAAGTTATTTCCTTTCAAGTTCAAGCATGTCTTCATTCAACATGAGCGAGTAGTCGTCCTTTCTTCTAGGGTCGGGGTGAGCCAGACGATAGCCATGGTAGTAAGATTTGTATGTCGCTAAAGAAGGTATCTTTTATCTCGCTCTACATTATGCTTCATCTGTAAATGCGAATTTAAAGAACTCATGTTGTAAAACTTGTGTAGTAATTAGGGTTTCTATTCGAAAGATTATAAACTCAATTATGACAAAGGTAGACGTAAATTAGATTAATTTATTGCATGATATCTTTTCCTATTTGCCGAGTTTAGGTGAAAGCCTTCTCTTTTATGATAAAAGCATGCATCTTTATTGATTCCTTACTTCTACTATCATGGTTGTCGTCGCGGTAAACCTTGGCTTTGGAAGATCTTTTCTTTCTTCTTTTACATCATTATTGCATGCCGTTCATTGAGTTATCGAAAAACCCAACACCCCCTAGTTTATTGCTTTTCATTGCTCCTTCTCCATCCTACTTTCTTCAGCCTTTCTTTGCCGATAAAAACTAACGTTTCTGCAGGAACCAATAGATTTCGACCACTATTGTCGATATCGACCACTTTGTCGTAGGTTGACGTTTGCTGTGTTGACTCCCTTTGTTCCTGTTGCTGAGGTCAATTTCGAGTAATCCACTCGATATCGACTTCCCTGTGTCGACTGGCAGTTTTTTGCGGCAGGTTGGCTTCTGCCACTAACATCAATATCGACCACTTTAGTTGATATCGAATGCCGTTTTTGTCTTTCACTAGTAGAAAATAGGCTTTTTAGCCCGGCGCTTTTAATAATATAGCCCGGATATTGAGCAAATAGGGTCCAATGTGATAATAGGTAAACAGCCCGGATATATAAATTACACGCCCGGGTTATTTGAGTAGGCTAAATTTCGCTTGAAATTGAGAATAGACAATATAACCCGGATCTACTTTTTACGCCCGGGCTATTTGTCTCAGTATATAGCCCGGATATTAAAGGTCCGGGTTGTAAAGTCCAACTTTTTTTTTAAAAAAAAAGGACTATACAGCCCCAAGCTTTTAAGATCCGGGCTATATAGTCCTTTTTTTTCAAAAAAAAACCTTTCTTTTTCAAAAAAAAGGGCAAATTGCAAAAAATAACACGAACTTTAGGGGTGGTTGCGTTCAGTGGCACCAACTTTCAAAAGTTCTATAATAATCACCAACTTTGAAGGGTGGTTATGGTTAGTAGCACGACCACCTTTATTAACATTTTGTTTACAAAAAAATCACATTTTCCATTGTTTTTTTAAACCCACTCACAATTTTTTTCTTTAAAAAAAATAATTTTCATGTTTATAAACTCAATTTCCATTTTTCAAAAAACATCATTTTTTAAAATATAATTGTGATATTAATTGGTATCTTTTTAAGGAATTTTTTTTCGAAATATTCACAAATAAATAAATAATTACGAAAATATTCACTGTTTTAAACATTTTACAAAAATATTCATTTTTTGCAGGTCCGTCAGAAAAACGCGGTTTCAAACCGCGTTTTATGGGTAAAATATGAAATTCCATTGGTGTCCGAGGGGGTTTGAAAATTGCCAAAGAAACGCGGTCTGAAACTGCGTTTCTGTGCCAAATGTCCACCTGGCAAAATAGTTAAAGCCAGGCGCTGATGTGGCATAGAGAAACGCGGTTTCAAACCGCGTTTTTCTGTGCGATTTCAGAGAAAAAAAAAGTCAAAGATTCTGCGGCAAAAACGCGGTTTGAGGCCGCGGGTTATGTGTGGCATTAATGAAACCCTACCAAAACCGCCTCCTACCCCATTTACTTCATTCATCTTCATCTTCACTCGTCTTCAACCTCTGATTCGTCTCCCTCGTCGCCCCTAAACCCAACCAAAATCTTCAATCTCCATCCTCATCAATTATCATCATCTTCAACCTTCTTCAACCTTCGTCTGAAGAATCCTTCGTCATCCCTTCGTTCGTCTCTCATCTGAACATACAAAGGTACGTAATTTTTTTTGTTTAAATTCAGTTTTTTTTTATGCTAAACGTGGGCAATAGACGGTGTATTATTCAAGCAGTGGCAAATTTCAGAGAATCGGATGTTTTATGGTTTAAGTTTGGTTTTTTAATGGCGATGAAATTTGAATGTTGTAGAGTTTTGTGTTGTGATGGATATGAAATTGAAATTGTGGTTAGTATAAATATGAAATTGTGATTAGTATAGATATGAAATTTGTAACTGTTGAAACGAAAAGTTGTTTTTATTAATTTCGGTTGTGTGAATTGATTTTGTAGATGAGAAATTGTGATGGTTGATTATACATGAAATTGTAAAAATATATTTATAAAAAAGATGTTAATAAGTTAATAAGTTTAGAGTTTACAAATATAATTTTAGAGTGTATTATATACTTAAGTTAATAAATTTGGATTCACAACATATTTTTGATAGTATAAATTTAGATTCAAAAAATAGAAGGAGAAGATATTTGAATTAGCAAAAAATATAGGAGCGTGGAATTTAATTAGCATACAATAACCAGAGAAGAGATTGTATGTGATTGTAAGAGAATAGAATTCAATCAGAACTGAAGCGATTGTAGGAGAATAGATTTTGATTCACATATATGAATTTAGATTCAGAACCCTTGTTTTCTGTAAGTTTGTAAAAAATACTTTCTTTATGTTAGGGAGTTATAAATGGAAATGCAACTAAATCCTGGTCCGCTCAACAACGAGGTGCTCCACAGACATCTCCACAGGTCAACTGATGTATGGACTCGCGAGGAATATGTAAGTATATACTATTTTCACCAAGTGTTAAAACTAAATTGAATGGAACATATAGATCGGATCCCTAATGTTTGTAAGAGTTACATTTGCAGACGAATGGTGTTATCCAACATAGGATGCACTTGCGAAAGTTCGGGAGAGATCTTGCTGCCGACCCTCGAGTTCTACAGTATATACAGTTGGCAGGATTTCAATGTGTATACAAGCTTGGGTCCACGTTCGAGATAGACAATGAATTAACGACAACGTTAATAGAGAGATGGAGACCTGAGACCCATACCTTTCACTTGAACGTTAGGGAGGTGACAATCACGCTCCAACGTACAGTTGGCAAGATTTCAATGTGGTTTCTTTGATTGAGACCCATTCCTTCTGCCAGTTGCTACGCTTGGTAGCCAGTTGGCGGAAGGCTCCTTCCACCCTTTAGCACGCCATTGAAAGACTCAGATAAGTTCGTCGTCAGGACACCATACCTCGCCCCCCCATCCTTAGCCATTGACCACTTCTCTGGCTCTATCTGAGCTAGGTACTCCCAAGCCTCGGCGTTCATCTCTTGGATGGCGCGACATCCCTTCTCGAACCCACTTGTCATAAGTTGGTGAGCAGTCCAGCCTACCATGTCTTTGACCTTATGGTCATGGAACATGGAATTCACATTTGATTTCAAGTGTCGGATGCATATCCTATGATGTGCATTCGGCGCACTCCATCTAGGCAACTCCGCCATGGTCTTCAAGATGCCTGCGTGTCTGTCTGAAATAACACATAATCCGACTCTATCGGTGACATGTCGGCCTAGACAATCCATGAACCACGCCCAACTATCTCCATTCTCACTCTCAACAATAGCGAATGCAAGAGGGAAAATATGATCGTCTGCATCGAACGTCATTGCCATTAGCACAACATGCTTGTACTTCCCATACAAATGGGTGCCATCGATAGATATCAAAGGACGACAATATGCGAACCCAGCAATAGACGGTGCGAAAGCCCAGAACACACGACCGAATATCTTCTCTTGTGGGTTTGGAGAATCCAGATGACACCATTCAACCACTGTTCCCGGGTTTGTAGCTTGGAGTGCAGCCATGAACCTAGGCAACTCCGTGTACGACTCCTCCCAATCACCAAAAAGCTCTGCTATAGCTTTCTATTTTGCCCTCCAGGCTCTCATGTAGGACACACAAATCCCATACCTTTTATGTAGATGCTCGAGTATGGTGCTTGGCTTCGTTTCTGGATCTTTGCGGAGGAACCCGAGAATCTCACCCCTAATGAAATTTGAGGTCACATTGCGATTATATAGCTGTAAAATGTCAGATGCACAGTTAGGCGCATGAGGCCCACTGTAACTGACAACTGTCCACATTTCAACAGTTCTGTCTAAACGCCGAGCAGACAATCTCCACGGGCACCCACAACTGTCCTTCCTATCACAGACGACTGTGTACCAATCTGGACTCGCCTTTTTTGTACGATATGGCTTTCTCATTTTAACAGAATACTCCTTCAACTCACATTTCAACTCGCCGAGTGAGTTGAATAGCTGCCCGCGAAAGAACTGTCTTCCATCATCTTCTTGTGCGTGAGAATTTAATTCTTGCCAATAATTTGTTATCATTGGATCAGATTCCACAATATTCCAATTGGGATTAATGGCCTCATCCTCAATCGTCGTCATCGCCGCCTCCCTTGTTGCTTCATCATCCTCATCAGACTCATCCAAGTCGTCTTCATGATCAACCCCAAGAGCATCAACATATATCGCATTTAGCTCAGATATGTTGTTCACTCCATCCATCCTACGTTATCAATGATAAAAGTTAGTTTATTACTTTCGATAGTAGCTACCAAATTTCATTAACTCATTCATATTTCAATGAAATTACGTAATCCAAACTTCTATATGTAATCCAAACTTGTATACGTCATCAACAATAAACTAACTACGAGAAATTATATAATCAATCTTTTACATGCCATCAACTCATCCATGCTAAAAACTATATTTCCATAAATTCATTCATGCTAAAAACTACTTAATCTATCCAAACTTGTATATACTATCAACAATATCAAAAAAAATTATATAATCAATCCTCAAATTTCTCAATGACGATAGCAAATACATCTATCTTCGAAATAAATGCAAGAAATTATAATAAAAACAATTACTTACCTTAACTAAATGTGAGGTAACGCCGATATTGGAGTGGGTTTTGAGAGCGTTTTCAACTTGAAACCAGCAAAGGAAGAAGATGAACAAGGGGCAACGAAGCTTCAATAATTTGATCAACCTAAAAACGCACATTCAAACCGCGTTTTTACTTAGGGTTACAGAGATTCCCCCTAACATTAGGGAAGAATCAGTTTGTGGAATAATATTACACATAAAACGCGGTTTTAAACCGCGTTTTAGTGGTGAAATCAAATCAACTAGAGGAATCTCTGGTTTTTTTTCGAAATCACACAGAGAAATGCGGTTTCAAACCGCGTTTCTCTGTGCCACATCAGCACTTGCCTCTGGTCATCATGCCAGGTGGACATTTGACCAAGAAACGCGGTTTCATTTCTTTGGCAATTTTCAAAGCCCCTCCCGCGCGCCAATCTATTTTCAGATTTTACCCATAAAACGCGGTTTGAAACCGCGTTTTTCTGACGGCCCTGCAAAAAATGAATATTTTTGTAAAATGTTTAAAACTGTGAATATTTTCATAATTATTTATTTATTTGTGAATATTTCGAAAAAAATTCCTTTTTAAGGCACTCATTTTTCATTTTAAAGTCATTACTTATTATTTAATTTTTCACAATTTGCCCAAAAAAAAACCTTTTTTTTCAAAAAAAAAAACCATTTTTTCCATAATAATCCAACCTGATATTTTTTTTCTACATTTTCAGCAAAAGCACTTTGCAACCACAAGTAGCATAACAAGACACCAGGGAAATGGTCTCTAGATAGAGCCTACAGAAGAATGAAGTGAATCAATCATGCGTCCCTCCTGCTCAGCCCTTTCCAACACAGCTGCAACTTTAGCAGCCTCCTCATTATGCTTTTGGAGTTCAACTTCAAATTTTCCCTAATAAAAAAAACTGATCAGTTAGTTTCTTAGGAGGCAAATGATATCCATGTAACCTTTGACTTGAGGAGGGATGGTAAAAAGTACTGGATGCTACCTTCAATTCATTTTCTTTGTTCTCATTTTCATTAGAAAGGCTACAGACCAGGCTACGGAGCTTAAAGTTTTGCTCTACCAACCCATTATTATCCTTAAACATTACATGTTAAAAATCATTTTGAATGCAGAGTTACTAGAGATCAAATAATACTTAAACAGATTGAAAGAGGGAAGGGAATGTACCAAGTGTTTTGCAATCACTTTCTCAGCGTCACTGTAAGCATTTATACCCATGAACAAAGAAGCTACTTCAATATCAGCGCCTCCATTAGTGTGCACAATGCAATTGAATATCTCGACATTCCATTAAAAGTACTTTAACCTGAAACCAGTGCAACTAAAACGTGAAGCTGGAGCAAGAGCAAGCATGAAAGTGCATTTGACGTCACCATGGACCAACTATTTATTCATGAACAAAGGTGTAAATTTTGGTAAGCAAATAGAGATACACTATTCTCAATACCTGTTTCTGAAGATCTGCAATATCTTGCTGGCTGAAAATGTAGTCTTGTTCATGCCGCCTCATGTCAGCCTGCAATGAGGGGAGACTAGGAGAGGGTGAGAAGGACACAATACAAACATACCTAATCCAGTATCGAAACATAGGAAAAGCTGCAAAATCTATAAATAGGGTAATAACTGATGTACCTTCAGTTACTGAATAACTTTTTCTAATTTAGCCTATTCTACTAGTGATTGATGTAACTTCTGATTCATCAGAGCATAAGCTTCAGCCATTCTTTCATGCTTAGCTATTCGCCACAAAGTTCATTAGTGGTCAGAAGATGTAAATTGAAATTACAAAGAGTTGAGCTTTCTCCAATGTTTTCAACCACATAAAAGTATAGAACTATAGAAGGTACCTGGAAAATGTTAGCACCAAGTATATATTAATATATTAAACTGGTAGGGGTTATAGCCATTCCAAGCATGTATGTCTACAGATCATAATGGTGCTAGCAGAGTACTTTAGAAAGTGAAAGTGAAATAAAAAACACATATAGAAGATACACTCCTAGAGGCAACAGGGTCTTAAGCACCAGCTTGATTTAAGTGGGTTATGGAAAAATTCTGCCAACAATGCAACTAGAAACAAAACGTTGTTCAAAACCAATATAAGCATGTGGAAATCGCATCAACAAATAACCAAGTAAACATATGAAGCTCAACTAAACATCAGATATCGAGGAATGCTATGAGAGGCTTTGCACCACCACCACAACCAAGAATACAGTATCATGTTCCACCACCAAAATCAACGAATTTTAACTGAAATTGAAGGCAAAATAAACTTCAGATCAAATCTCAAATTGGGTAGAGCATACCTCGCTCATCCAAAAGAACAGAAGCTTTCTCTTCTATCTCAAGAAGTACCTAATAAAGCAAAAATGTTGACACGGAATTGAATATCTCACTGCTCTAGGTGGGCAGAAATACAATCAATAACAATATCATATCCTTGACCATGCCAAGTAAATATGCAAGTAAGATCTCAAAATACCCTCTCCAAAACCGCTTGTGATTATTTTCTTCCCAGTTGCTCAAAATACCCTTTCTTTTTAGTTTAGATCTTGAATATCTTTAATAGTATCTTGGTAATTTCAGAATTATTTGTTGAAATAAACTAATAAAGTTTGAAGTGTTCAAGAGATGGGTCCATAATAGTTGAGGAGTATATTTATGTTTGTTCACATAATTAAAACGCATAAAAATGAATCTGAATTTGATTCTTAAGTGTCTATAACAAATCCGTATCAGTAAAAAATATGCAAGTCCTATATGTACTTGTAAGCTTTTCCCTTTGATAACTTCTTTTAATTCCAAAATGAAAACACATTTCTGTGAGTCTGTTGACTGACATGTATGCAGGCAAACCCTCTTAGAAAAAAGAATCTCCTCCAATTCCACATCTACATCTGCACCAAACCCTCTTAGAACCCAAGTACTATGCTAGAAGCCTGGAATCAAGGAAGGAATCAGAAGCTAGGCAGCAATAATGGAAAAATGCAACACTTTTATCCCTAATGCTATGAAATCAAAAGCTAGGAAATCAGAAGCTAGGAAATCTAAAAAGAAAAAAGGACAAAAACTCAACGGCTTTTAGATGTGGAATTATTTCAGAATTACTGTTTTTTTTCTCTGAAACAAGCTGAAAGTTTTTATTCTTTTCCTTTCAAATAATCATTGCTGAGTGCTGACTAATATATCTCCATGGGCTGTGGCTGTGATGATGATTGATGGATCTTAGTTACAATAGTTTTATTCATTCAATTGTTTGGTTTTTATGTTCAATTTCTGGACTGGTGGTGCAGGTTTCAGGCTCTCAACTTTCATTGTATGATTTCCAAGTTCTAAAATCATTCATGGCTTGATTGCTTATTGGTTTCCTATGTTGGCAAGTTGTAGCTGTTGTTTTTATGTGAACAATAAGCCAAATAAAGTACTCAAATAGCTACTTATTTCACTTGACATTGACATTGTCCCTTCTAAAAATTTTCATCAGATCCGAACCACTAAACAATGATTTATGGGCATTGGGATGGAATATTGGATTGGGGGTTTTCATTGCTTCAGATATTCAAGAATTAACAGTAAGATGCTTAGATTAGAGGAATTTAGAGGTCTTAAGTGTCATATGATACAACAAAAATGTCAAAATAAAAAGAAGGGCTTGTATGTATTTCAGATTAATTTGTTAGTTCAAACATCTGTTGTGTTCCCTAGGCATTGGCAGTAGCACCATCATCTGCATCAGCATCAACATCAGCTCTTGCCCATTGGATTTTTATCAAAAGCTTTCAGCTTGATTTTTATCTCATCTTCTAAATGCAGATTTCCTTTTAAGTTTTTAGAAGGAAAAGAAAAAAAACAGTAATTCTGAAATGGATGTGGAATTATAATTCTGAAATATTTCATCTGTTTGATATTATAATCCTAGATCTAAACATGGATGTGAAAATAAGTTAAAAACATGGGTATATATTAAACATGGATGAGGAGAGAATATTACTTTTAAAATTTATTAATCTGATTTTGTTACTAGAGCAGATTTTTTGTAGCTATTAGGCAATGCATTGCTTCAAGGTATACATCGATCCTTTGCAATGCTTGAGGTAACTATCTACTTTGGAAGTGTATATTACCGTTCGGTAAGCTTAAATAGACCTTATTGAATTCTGTATTGCTGCACTAGACATGAGGCGTGCAAAGAGCTTAGATCAAGTAGGCTTTTCTTAAAGCTACTTGAAGCTATGCTGAAAACAGGAAACAGAATGAATGTAGGAACGATCAGAGGAGTCGCAAAGGCATTTAAGCTAGACGCGCTCCTGAAGCTTGCTGATGTGAAAGGAATCGACGGGAAGACAACACTGCTCCATTTTGTAGTCGAAGAGATAATAAAGCCCGAAGGGATTCGCATGACTGACAGCATAATGGGAAAGATAAACGAGAACAAAAAACACCGAACAACCGCGAAAAAGGAGGAAGACTACAAAAGATCAACCTAATAACTATAAAAAAAAATCTGCTCCTCAGAAATTTTCAGCAAGCAAACTCTGAGCTGCTGAGAAAAGAGGACATTTTTTCAAACTGAAATGATTTATTTTAGGTTTCTTCTGGAATCATATTAAATAATGTAACATAATCTGCATAAGATCAGAAAGAAACTAAGATCTCATCTGAATGATTTAGTTTAAGTTCTTATCTGCAATTTCTCAATTACAGATAACAAACTATATTTGTATATTGTGTTGAAGCCTTTAAGTCTTTGACTGGAGTATTATTTATTAACTATGGATAGATGACCAAAGCAAGTAAGCTGAAATGAATCCAGTGAAATGAATCTGATAAAACAACAAAATAAAAATAACGGACTAACCACAATATCTTCCCAGATAGCGTCCTTTTCCTCCTCAAAAACATTTCCCCAATTATCTACGGTGATGGGCACCCACTTTTTCACGGTAGTGCCAATGAAGGTTGACAACTTCGCTTTATTTAGACCCTACATGTCTAAATTATAATCAAACATGAATAATGAGAAAGATGAAATTAAGCAATAATATTAGGGTATTCAAGAATTAAGCAATCAAACAAAAGATTCAAGAATGAAACAATGAAATGAAATGAAATGAAATGCAACACCATAATATTTGGGGAAAAACATAAGCTATAATATTAGGGTATTAGTTCACTTGTTATCAATTAGTTTTGGATTAAACCTCATTAGACTTCATTATTTACATATGTGCATCTATAACATACTTGCATCTATATCACTCGAACATTCTTATCATGAGTATTGCTTGTCATGAGCTGCTGTCATGGTGCGTCCTTGATAAATTATACTTGCAGGGTGCTTTTCACTTCCCTGGACTAATGTATGTGGGATGGGTGCATACTCCTAGACATCGTTTATCGGTTATGAAAGGGAGATTAGCTACCAAAGATAAACATACCTTTTTTGAACTAGACCTGATTTGATATCGACTTTATAGTAGAGTTTAGTAACAATGTTCTGGAAATCTTAGTGAAGACTGAAGAGTAGCACAAACACTAATAAACATGTTAAGTAAAATGAAAAGAAATATGGAAAAAGCCAGATAGCATTTGGCAAGTGCATAACCATGAGACCAGCATAGAGTTACCTCTCACTCTGTCATGTTCACATTTCACCTTGTCCAACCATTTCAAAGCAATATGTTTAAAATCAGCCATGAGAAGTTAGGTAAAGTACAGGGGTAAAGCATGCATAAAAATGAACCACTTGATCGAATGGAAATTACTCAAATTGATCACATAATAGGTCATGATTGAAATACTCGTATTGCTTCATAAATGTTTCCCCATAAAAAGTGGCAAATTGATTGCTTCTTATATGATTCTCTCCGGATTCGCTTAGTGGCTTTCATCTTTCAACTTCACATAAACAATCGAGTGGGATAAAAGAATTCAACTAGCATAAAATCAAACCTTAAATTCAATTATGAAGAGCAGAACACTAGCAAAGGTATTGAGATGCGAATTTAGAAGAGCTTACTTGTTTCAATAGAAAAGAAGGCATGGTGAATTTAAAACACCAGTAGAACACTCAGTGGTTCTCATTATTTTCAAGTAAATTTTATCAAAATTGTTGAACTGCAGGTACTAAATTTTATCAAAATTGTTGAGTTGTTATCTTCAATTCAAAGATCAAACAATGACAGTCATCTTCGATTGAGGATAAGAAGCAAAGGAATGAAGCAAAGGTGCGAAAATCGAACTGCTAATACCCAAACACACACAAACAAATTAAGCCGGCTTGATTTCGGTGCTTGAGGTAATGCCTAAATCCCCATCAAACAGACAACAAATAGGAAGAGAGGAGGCGAGAGAGGAAGACAGAGCTAAGGCAATTACCTCGATGAGACAGCAAGAGGCGATGGAGAGCCGACGGGAAACGGCGAGAGTTAGGGCAAGCTCCTTTCTCTGAGCAACCGAGCTTTGGCGGCAGGCGAGGACAGAGCTGGTCGGCGAGGACGGTGCTGGTTGGCGAAGTCGGAGACAGTTAGGGCCCTTCGGCAACAGGCGAGGACGAAGCTCCTTCGTGATTTCCCTTCGGCGGCAGGCGAGGACGAATTTGGACGGAATTGCTTCGATTGATTAATTTCAGACATTGCACTTTTTTTTCCACTTTTGCGCCCCTGTATTATGTCCCGGAGGCTACTATGGGCTTTTTTCAGATTGCGGAGGATTGAGTACCTATTAGCCCGAACCTAGCTGATTGATCAAACGCCCGGGTCATTAGAGTATCATAATAGCCCGGGTAATTAGGCTCCGGGTTATTTGTTTTAGGCTATGGTGACTTTCCCACGACATTTTAACCCGGGCATTCCATATATCCGGGCTATATACTCTATAATTTTTTAAAAAAAATAAAAATAAAAGCTACGAAGCATATTAGACCCCGGATTTCCCACATCCGGGCTCTTACATAGCATGTTATATTCACATTTTTCTACTAGTGTTTGTAGGTTTTCTGTTGCAGTAGGAATCGACAGCCTAGGTCAACGTCGATTTCATTGCTCGAGATCGAGGCTTCTTGTCGACATTCATGACGTGACTTCAGGCTCAACTAGGATCCCGCTGAGGTCCTTCCTCGAGGATCGAACCTAATTCCCTACTACTATAGCGAGGAGTCTTGAATATCTTTGAAAAGGCTAAGGGTTGCATTATTTATATTTAATTATATATTATGATTCAAATCTCCCTACATTAAATTTTGGCGCCGTTGTCGGGGAAGCTATCAATCGCGCCCTAGTAGTCTATTTTCACTTTCTTTTTTAGTCTTATTTAGACGATCTTGAAAGCTATCTTCACCTTCGCGCTAGACTTCAAAGAGCCATGGCAGAACAAGAGACCCAAGCTCAACAGATTGAACGCCTAACGAAACAAGTAGAGGATTTCACCGCCAGAGAAGTGGCACAAATGGAGCATGGCGATAGGGAGGAGCAAGCTAGGAGACAATATGAAGCTCAAATCAACGCACTCCCACGGAACGCAAAGTAATACATGCATCCCTCGCTCACAGTGCCTGAATCGGCGATTCTTATCCCTACTTCCAATTTTTAAATTAAGCCTAGTTTCCTTACTGTTATTAGGAGACACCAATATGAAGGAAAACCTAATGAATGCCCTATGGCACATATAACAACCTTCTTAGATCTCTGCGATACTATTGCTGATGGACAGAGCCTTAAATATGTCAAATTAAAGGCTTTTAGTTGGTCCCTTACAGGTAAAGCATTGCAGTGGTTGGAAAGCTTAGCCCCAAGATCACTCTGCACATGGAATAAAGTCAAGTTCTCATTTCTCAACAAGTTCTTCCCTCCATCCAAGACAGCGTTGATCCGACAGAAGATCACGACTTTCAAAGAAAAGCCTGATGAAGCTCGAGCGACTGTTTGGGAAAGGTTCAAAGACCTATTACGATCATACATGACACATGGCCAACCATTGTACCTGATTCATGAGATTATTTACAATGCTCTTGATGCCGCAACCAAGGAGAGGATCAACACCTACACCTCGTATGGCTACCTTGAACTCACTCTATAAGAGGCTTGGGACACCATAGAGAGGTTGGTGGAGTTCGAAAATACATAAGGGACTCCTGAGGCTTCCGATACATCATCATCGAGGCCTGCCCCATCTATGCCACTATATGAACCCTCCAAGGTAATTGATTCGGATGTGAAGGAGCAATTCCACAAAGATCAACTTCGAAAGCTCCAAAAGCAAGTGAGGTTCCTTTCAGCGAACCAAGATTGCATCGAATGCGGATCGCAGCGGCACACCATCGCCGAGTGCCCTCATGTGGAACAAGTGCAACTAGAAGAGACTCATGAGGAAGTCAACTACATGAGGGGTCCCGATCGCCAATATTGGGGAGACTAAAGGTTCCAACAACCACAAAGGAACCCAGTTAACCCTAGGGACCGCCAACTATATAGAGCTCTTGGGCACCCGGAGAGAGACCAACGGAAGGATGATCAACATCTTATCATTGAAAAAATGAGGCGGAATCATGCGGAGAGTAAGGGAGCACTACATCATCTTACTGCAAGGTTTGAGGAGATGGATGTATGGAAGAAGAACATAGAGACCCAACTGGGTCAATTGGCGGCACAAATCTCTAGACCGTTCGGAACGTTCCCTGGACAACCAACTACAAATCTTAAGGGGTAATCCGAGTCGAGCCACATCGCAGCCATGCAACTAAGGAGTGGCAACAAGCTACAAAAACCACGAACGGATATGAAGGAGAAGACTACAGAACCAGTCGATGTCGAGTCACCAGTCAATATTGACCCCCTGGTCGACATCAAAGCCATTGTAGAGCACTCGGAGCCACAACCTACTCGATATGAAGTGATCCAGTCAAAATCGACCACACTCCAGTCGACATCGATACCCTGAAAGCACCTCCAACGACCGTTTTGGCTCCTACACCAAAGAAGACGTTGCCTTCCCCTTCCAAAGCATTGAAGGATCCCACTCAAGGTAAGTTTAGGTGCTTTGTAAAGATCCTCCAAGGTCTTAACATCACTATCTCACTCACAGAGGCCCTAAGAAAGATGCCAGCCTATGTCCGATTCCTCAAGGACATCCTTAGCAAGAAGCGGTCCATTGCAGAGATCGCAGAGGAGTGCTCAAAAATGGACTTCCCAGAGAAGAAGAGCGATCCAGGGAAATTTTCAATCACCATGGGGCTTGGCCAACATTGCTACAAGGCCCTATGTGACCTAAGGGCAAGCGTAAGTTTTATGCCTCTTTCTATTTGGCAAAGGATGAACATCGGAGCACTTGAACCTATGGACATGAAACTCTACATGGCTGATAACTCATTCGTCAAGCCTATAGGTATAGTTGATGACGTTCCGGTAAAGGTAGGTAAATTCTTTATGCCTACTGATTTCATTGTATTGGATATGCCCGAGGATCCTATTGTACCTATCATCCTTGGTAGGCCTTTCTTAGCTAATGCAGATGCCAATATCAATGTGCGACGGGGATTACTAACCTTTACTATAGGGAACGAAGTGATAGAGTTCTCCTTCAACCCCACAATTAAAGAGGTCAATGGAATGGAGATCAAGTCGGTCTACGCACAAACTAATGTCATGGATTGCAAAGAACCGACGAAAAGAGCCCTAACTCTTGAGGAAGCCCTAGCCATAGTTGCAGAAGAGCTCACTGACGAGGAAATTGAGGAGTTCCTGGCTACATGCATGAGTGATGAGGAGATCTTCGACGGTGCTTTATCCATGGAGTTCGAAGGAGAATTCGAAATCGAGCAGGAGAGGTCGAAATCGACCACCGCACTCGATATCGAGTACCCTTTATCGACATTGACTCACTCAGTATGTCAGGTATATTCTTCCTCTTTTACAGGCGATATCGAGTACCCTCCATCAATAGAAGAGGTCAAAATCGACCAGTCCATATTGACAGAAGAGGTTGAAATCGACCAGTCCACATCGACATCAGAAGTCAAAATCGACCTATTCCCCTCGACATCGAACAGCTCAAAGGCCGAGGTATGTGCTGAACTCTCAGTCGATATCGATTTATCCTACTCGACCTCAACTTCTTTTCTGCAGAGTTACTATGAAGAGTCCAAATCAACATTGGCATTGCTATATGCTTGGTCCACGCCAACTCCTGTAGTTGATTTGGGAGCTTCAATCAAGAGAATTGCAACGAATTACCTAGGTGAGATCATGAAGACGGAGGAGGTAGAGCCAATCCTTATCCCACAAGGACCTTCTCTGGTGCTGAAGCCTTTACCCGACACACTTAGGTATCAGTTTCTTGGTCCCAATTCTACTTTTCCTATGATTATCAATGCCACACTAACCACGCAGGAAGTAGACAAGCTTATGGAAATGCTTCGCACTCATCAAAAGGCAATTGGGTACTCTCTTGAGGACATTAAAGGTATTTCACCTGCTACATGTATGCATAGAATCCTCCTAAAGGATGATCCTAAGGCATCTGTAGAACACCAGCGGAAGCTCAACCCCAACATGAGAGAGGTGGTGAAGAAGGAGATTGTGTGCATGCTAGATGCAGGAATCATCTATGCCATCTTCGACAGTGAATGGGTGAGCCTAGTCCATGTGGTGCCTAAAAAGGGTGGAAAGACCGTTAAGGAGAATGAGAAGGGAGAGCTTGTGCCAAAGTGAATCACAACTAGTTGGCGAATGTGCACTGACTATAGAAAGCTCAACAATGCCACTAGAAGGATCATTTTTCTCTTCCATTCATTGACCAGGTATTGGAAAGACTTGCTGAACATGAATATTTTTATTACCTGAATGGATATTCTGGCTTTTGGAAAGTTCTTATTCATCATGATGATCAAGAGAAGACCACCTTCACATGTCCCTATGGGACTTTTGCATATAGGAGGATGCCATTTGGGCTCTGCAACGCTTCTGCTACCTTCCAAAGGTGTATGATGGCCATCTTCTCTAACATGATAGAGGACATTATCGAGGTATTTATAGATGATTTCTCTATCTATGGCACTACTTTTGATGTTTGTCTTGCTAAACTTCGCAGGGTACTTGCGCGATGTGAGGAGACAAATTTGGTTCTCAATTGGGAAAAGTGCCACTTTATGGTAAGAGAAGGGATTGTGCTAGGCCATAAGGTTTCAAAGAAGGGAATTGAGGTGGACAGGGCAAAGATAGAGCTTATTGAGAAGTTGCCAGCACCTTCATCTATTAAGGACATAAGAAGCTTCCTTGGTCCGACAGGTTTCTATAGGAGGTTTATTCAAGATTTTCCAAAGATTGCCAAACCTTTAACTAACCAACTAATGAATTATGTTAATTTTGTGTTTTCTAGCGAATGTCTTGATGCTTTTAATAGGTTGAAGGACGCTCTTATACCCGCCCCTATCATTCAATCGCTAGATTGGTTGCAACCAATTGAGATCATGTGCGATGCAAGCGATTATGCCGTAGGAGCTATCCTAGGACAAAGGAGAGACAAGAAGCTCCATGACATTTAATATGCAAGCAAGACTCTTGATGTCGTTTAAACAAAGTACACCACGACGGAGAAAGAATTCTTGGCGGTGGTCTTCGCTTTTGAGAAGTTCCACTCATATCTAGTGGGCTCTAAGGTAATTGTTCATACTGACCATGCAGCTCTTAGGTACTTGATGGAGAAGAAGGATGCTAAACCTAGGCTCCTACGATGGGTGATCCTCCTTTAAGAGTTCGACGTTGAGCTTAAGGATAAGAAAGGAACGAAGAACTCTGTAGTCGTTCATCTCTCACAACTACCAAAAGGGCTTCTAGATGAGTCAAATAACAACATGTCAATTGATGACTCCCACCCTGGCGAGCACCTGATGAAGCAAGAAGTGAAACGGGCAGAAGGTCCACTCGATATCGACCAGACCAAGTCGATATCGACTACCCATAAGGTGAGTTTTATATCGATGTCGAGTAATTCTGATAATAGATTAACAATTGAAGAGGTCGAAATCGACCACATGAAGTCAACATCGAGTGCCAATCTCGAGCAGCCCATATCAACTGACCAAGTCGATGCAGACCAGTCAAAATCGACTACCTTATGTCAAAATCGACCACCTTTCAGTGACTTCGAAAGTGACGAAAAGGTAAGTCCCGGTGAGGATTTCTTCTTTACTCCTCTCTCTAGTCCTATTCATGATATACTTGTTGTAAGAGGGGTGAAGGTACCCTGGTATTGTAACACCCCCTTTTTAAATCCCGAGGGGACGTTACAGCGCCAGTGAATCCGCAGACTTTAATGTCTTTGAATTCACCTGAGGCTTATAGGGACATGCCACCATGCTCCCATAAACAAGACGGTACTTCGAACATTTGATTAAAAGAGTGCGGAAGTCAATTAAATATCGGAGTTTGAAATATTCAATCCATAATATCAAAACCATAAATTGTAAATAAACATTCAAAATAGCTAAAACCACCGTAGTATTTCGGAAACTGTAAAAGTTTAGAAACTGCAGTTTAAAATCCATGGTTGATAGTCCTCTCTTTAGCTCTCTCCTGCTCCACTGCTCGTACTAAACCTG
This sequence comes from Persicaria maculosa, assembly GCA_963922045.1. Lineage (NCBI taxonomy): Eukaryota > Viridiplantae > Streptophyta > Magnoliopsida > Caryophyllales > Polygonaceae > Persicaria > Persicaria maculosa. The sequence continues at coordinate 3,002,389 of OY998269.1, read as the reverse complement.
TGGAATATGGCCTGGTGTTTCGTGAGAACGAAGGACACCAGCCATCCAATAAATAGGATGGTTAGTACAATTAAGACTAGCAAATGATAGGGAAAATGTTCAGACTTTAACCATACAGTAACCATAAAACGGTATGACATAGGTTAAGGGAAAGACGCGAGTATTTAAAGTGAAAACTAAATAAGAAATAAAGATTCGTAACATGACTCGGATGATCATAGTGATCGATCGTATGATAAGAAATGGAATTATACCCCGAATAAGACTGAAGTATAATATAACTGAATTGATCACCTATTAATAATCTCAATAATAATAATCATAATGTAAATATGTATATAACACAATATAAAACGTAGTGACACGGGCCCAGACTCAACTAGGACTGCGACCTGAGACTTTGAAGTCTAATCGTACGTAGGGACACGGGTCCAGACTCAACTGGGACTGCGACCTGAGACTGTCTGAAGTCTAGATATTCCATGGAACCTTTTAGACTGGGCTTTACACTATTCCCAACCTGCGAGCTAGCCCTCGCACTGACTTTAAGTCAATCCACACCACGTGAGATGCACATTTTAATTATAACAGCTTTAACATTTAATACTAGGTGATCATAATAACGACATTAAACCAACGAGGACGTACAAGCACGGATATTTCAAAGGATCTTAATATCACATGCTATTAATTTGCATGAAAGAAACAAGCAGAAATTCATGCAATTAGGAAGATGAAAATGGGCAATTTTCACTTATCTCGAGTTATAAACAAATAACATATTTAATACACATATCACTATAATTAAATTAATAATTGCCCATTTATTTATACTAATGCCAATTTATGAATAATGAGATAAATTACATCAAGCAGACGGATATGCAATTTATCGAAACTGGCAAGGAAATTGGCCACAGGGCCGCATTCGACACAAAGAATAAAAAGGCACGCCAAAAGAAAATCACGAAACATGCAAAGGGCATTGAACGAAATCACTTGCCTTGATTCAGAGTTGCAAGCTTTTGACTTAAGTGGTTGGTCGAACTCGAATTCCTTCGTATGGGCATAAGGGTAGCCTAGTCTCTGCGAATTAATGGAGTTGGAAGCAATTTATGCCCAAACAAAAGTACGGGTTAGAATCTGAAATTTTTAAAAACTGGGAAAGGGCATAATTTGATAAAAACTGAAAGTATGGGAGGTTTAGCGCGAATAACCTTCTTCAACCTTCAACCCGTCACTGCATTCAACATAGGTTCCCGGCGAGGTTCCGGCTCCACTTCGGCGAGGGCTTGCGGCGTCCATAGACCTCGGAATGACACACGACCGGTAGCTACGGATTTGTGGCAATGCGGTGCACCTCTCGATGGTGGCACGTTGCTCCGGCAGCGGCTAATGGCGGCAGACGAGGGCGGCAAAGATGGCTCCGACGAGGTCGAATTCGAAAATTGGGTTTTCTGAATCGGGATATTTTTGTGGAAAACTTGTGAGGGGAAATGTATCTAGAAGGGTTTAGAACACAATGGGACAGGTTAGAAGCTTGGATTTCGTCTCTACTGAATGAATTTCGGAGAATACCGAACCCTAGTATTTATAGTCGATGTCAACCGGAGCCGAATTGGATCGAATTGAATCTCAGAAGATAACCCCAAATCTATATAAAAGCTATTTAATTGGTTAATTTGAGAAAATCTATCTTATTTGACGGATTTGATAAAAATTTTGAATTTGAGATAAACTTATTTTGGATCCGTTTCTATCCGAAATCACCAATTGATTATAGATATAGATATAATAGAGATTGGGTAACAGTTTAGAATCGAAAACGATAAGATTCAGGCGAGATTTGAGGAGGTTAAAAAATCAAATTTTCAACAGTGTAATCGACGGTGGGAGGAAGAAGATGAAGTCCGGTTCAGATGAACCCGGTTCACTGTTTTTCTTTTCTTAATTGGCTGGTTTGGTTCACTTAAACTAAAGAAAAACCGGTTTGCCTATAACTATATATCGATATATATATTTTTATATCCGAATGTTTTATTTATTAAAGTTCTAGCTAAAATAATTAAGAAGAATAACAACACATTTAATTTAAACACATTTTATTTTTCCAAAATATATATTTTTCTAAAACGTTATAATATATAGTTTACGAAAATCAAATAAATCATAATTATAAATCCGTTTCTATTTTGAAGAAAAATATACAATTTTGTCATAAAATAATACAGTTTAAAGGCTAACTTATTTGTAAGAAATTAAACTAAAATATCTCAAAATAATATAAACTTTATATACATTTAATTCAAAGACTTTTTTTTTTCAAAATTCAAAATATGAGAACTTTTATTAAAAATATATTCACTTAAAATGAAATTCCCAAAAATACTTTGGGGTATTTCAGGTATGCGGATTTTGCTAACTATATTGTAGGAGGTGAGATACCATCAGGCTTAACTTCGCAGGCGAAGCAGAAGTTTTTCCACGATGTCAAGCAATATTATTGGGATGAACCCTAATTGTTCATGCAGGGAAAGGACCACATCTTTCGACATTTTATCCCGGCAGAAGAGGTAGAGAGCGTGATTCGCCATTGTCATTCCCTCCCTACAGGAGGCCATGCTAAAGGATTCAAGACCGCAGCGAAAATTCTTCAATGTGGTTTTTATTGGCCTAATCTTTTCAAAGATGTGCAAAACTATATAACCCCTTGTGATGAGTGTCAACGTGCAGGAAATATCACATGGAGGAATGAGACACCGCTCACAGGAATTCTGGAAGTAGAGCTCTTTGATGTATGGGGTATTGACTTCATGTGACCATTCCATGCCACAGGCCCCTACAAATACATTCTAGTAGCGGTGGATTATGTCTTAAAATTGGTTGAGGCAGTTGCAACTAGGACCAACGATGCAAAGGTAGTCTCTAAATTTATGAAAACTAACATCTTTCCTCGCTTTGGTGTTCCTAGAGTTCTTATTTCAGATGGTGGCTCACATTTCATTGAGAAAGGCTTTGAAGCACTTTTAGCCAAGTATGGGGTGACACATAAGGTGGCAACGCCCTATCATTCTCAAACCAGCGGTCAAGTAGAAGTCTCCAATCGCCAAATCAAAGCCATCCTAGAGAAAACGGTCTCCCGCTCGAGAAAGGTTTGGTCATCCAAGCTAGATGATGCGCTCTGGGCCTACCGAACGGCCTATAAGACACCACTTTGCACAACTCCCTACAACTTGATGTATGGTAAGTCATGTCATTTGCCCGTCGAACTTGAGCATAAGGCGATGTGGGCTCTCAAAGAGCTCAACATGGATTTCGACGAAGCCGGGAAAAGAAGGTTCATTGACTTACAAGCCTTGGAGGAGTTGGGCCTAAAGGCATATGAGAATGCCAAAATCTACAAAGAGCGCACAAAGAAGTGGCACGACAAGAAATTGGTGCCAAAGACATATGATGTAGGTGACAAAGTCCTTCTTTTTAACTCTAGACTCCGCTTATTTCCAGGGAAACTAAGGGCAAGATGGAGTGGACCCTTCACGGTTCATCAAATTTTCCCTCATGGAGTGGTGGAGTTACTTAGCGAGAATGGCTACACCGTTAAGGTAAATGGTCACCGCGTAAAGAAGTATTATGACAAAGAAGGGAAGTATGTCGAGCTAAAGACTTAAACTCAAGCGCTTCCGGGAGGCAACCCGTTACATTCATTTTCTAAGTCTTCTTTAGATTATTTTATTTTTCTTCTAGATATTTTTGTTCGTAGAGGGAGGGGATCATGCAATTCAAATATTTAAAGATAATTCACAACTATGCTAACTCCCTGTCTCAAACAAATAATACAAGAATCCCTCCCGATGTAGTGGTAGGGAGATTCAGGATCGAATCCACGAGGAGGTGTGTCAGCGCTTCCCTTGTTGTAACAACGATCAAGCTTTCGACCTCAGAAGACACTCGATATCGATGTGTCTGGTCGATATCGACCTCAGTTCTGGTCGATTTCCAGTAGAGTTCCTGCAAAAGACAAAAGCAGCAAAGTCGACGTCGAGTGAAACCTCGATATCGACGTCAGACCTCGATATTGACCTTTACAGTCGATTCCGATGTTTGTCACAGAAACTTCAAAGCGTAACCTATTGTTGGAAAAGTGTCCGAAGAACGTAGAATGGTAAAGAACGATGATCAGAAATCAAAACTTAAATTTTTATGTAAATTCAATAAACTTAAGGCTTCCAAAGTCGGGGTTTCATGCCACAACGATAACAATGCAAGTATGATGCTAAAGTTATGAAATTTAATGCCTTTCCGTCAAATAACTTTCGTTACCAACACTTAGGTTATTAGAGGCTCTCGCATAGTTCCTAAGAGTTACTATCCAATTCATGAGTAATTCAAATTCACAATATGAGTGGCTTTCGCTTCAATAATGCAAATAATGAATCTCCCTAACTTTCGCAAGGAATCATGTATAGGATAGAAGACTGAATCGCATAAAAGTCATATCTTTGATGCACTTACCCTACATCGCTATCGTCGGGCTCATCCTGACCCTAGAAGTGGGTTGACTACTCGCTTCTCATCATGCAACTCATCATCATCATTGAAAGAAAACTACTTTGTATTTGCAAAAGAAAGAAATTACAACCGAACAAGCCAAATCTCCGCTCTCGCTTCCACCAAACTCAATTCGGCTCTCCTCTCTCTCTCTCTACAAATTCTCTGCGTTCTATGTGTTTGAATAACTAAAATTGGATGTGTGTGGATGCCTAAACTCAGCCCTAACAACCTCTAGATACAGATATCGAACTTTGCTATCCAAAGACTCGACACTTTATCTTTATTCTCTAAGATAAAACTTAAATAAAATAAAAAAACAAAAGTTCTATGGTAAATCAGCTCTTATGATACCTCTGACGTTGAAGATAAGAAATCTCGACTTTTGGATAGACGTGCAAGCTTTGGATAGAATTCTATCAAAATCTTAGTCGGATTCATCTTCTGGGCAACATCGATATCGACCTTCAGACGTCGATATCGACCTCGCTACAACTCTATCTCGACCTCTACTTCTCCTACTCGGATTAACACTCGACTTCTATCTTTTATCTCGATATGGCCACTCGATATCGACCTTGATCCTCGATATCGACCTCTGCTGGTGTCGACATGCTTTGTTCTTTTCTTGCTCGATTCCTATGTCTCTGCTGCACTCGATGTCGAGGTCTCCAGTCGATTTCGACCTCTTCAGAAGACTTCGAGTTCTTTTTCCGCTCTTCCAAATCGATCCATTTTTGTCCTGTTTTTTGCGAAATCACATAGAAACTCGTGCAGACCCATATATTTAACAATAATGCATAAACTACACTAATCTCATGTTTTCCCATTAATATGTATGCAAATGACGATAAAATGGACTTATATGTGCATAGAAAATATGGCAATTTGCGCGCACATCAATTTTCGTGGCTATTCTATCTAAAGTGAACCAGGAGATCGAGTGCCCAGAAGAGAGGTCAATATCGACATACTAAGTCGATATCGACGGACTGAGAACAGCAACCCACAGGTCAACTACACTCAGTTGACTCAGAAGAGGAGGTCGATATCGACATGAGAAGGCGACATCGATAGGCTGAGAGAAGAACAAGTCGACTAGAGTCAGTAAACTCAGAAAGGGCAGTCGATATCGACCACTTTGGTCGATCTTGACTGCAGTCGGAGACAGATCCGGCCACCTCTGTAACTCTGGCGAGCTTGCAGCAGCGACAGAAACAGCGCAACTGCCACATCGACTCGATTTCTACCAATTCGATCGATTTCGACCGCGTTCCCAGTTTCGACCGTTTGCTTCGTTCTTTTTCAATTTCTCCTCTTTCCACCTAATTTCAAGCACTCTTCTGGTATGATTTCTTCCCCCTTATCTTTATTTATAACTTTTGATATATATATATATATATATATATATATATATATATATATATATATATATATATATATATATTTGTATGATTTAGGGTTGAAATTTCATATTGTGTGTTTTAGGGCATGAATATTTTTGCGCGAGAAATTGAAATTGTATGATTTAGGCTTTGTGTTGGATCTGATTTTTTTGACATGATGGGTATATTTGAGATTTGATTAAGTTTGGATAGGTGCTAAATATTCAAGAAATTTGGTTTATGAATTTGACAAGTTTATGGAATTTCTTGAAGTTCTTTAGATAATCCTTATTTTTGAAGTTTAAAAATTGATTATTAATCTTTATTTTCAGCATTAAAATTAAGTTTGCAAGATTTAGCACTAAAATTAGCCGATGTTAATATTGCAAATTTTTAGGCTAGTTTCTGAACCTAAGTATGGGTTGCTCTATATTGTTTGAAAAAGGTCATTATCTTGGACACTGTTTTCTTTGCAGAAAATGGTGCGTGCCAAGAACGTTCCGAGAGACTCCCTTCACATCCCCAATGAAGAGCAGATGACTTTAGCTATCAGCCTGAGTAGTCGAGTTCGCAAAGCCCGATGGTACCTTAATGCAGACATGGTGCAGTTGGGCTTCCATACTGGAGTCCAAGAGGCATTGAAGTATGTCTCTTTGGAGAGGTTGATAGGCGACCTGGATGCACACTACCCCGTCCTGACTGGGAAGTTCATGGCTACTTTGGAGATCCCAGATCGTGTGTTCTCTACCCGCCGAGTCTCCTTCCGACTCGGCAACAAGCTGTATCGTTTCACCCTCGAGGAGATGAGCAACCTTTTTGGGTTTGCTTACACTCTGGCGCACTTCAGGGTCGAGGACCCTAATGTCATCTGGAGCTACCTCTCAGGGATCCCACACCCCGCTCCCACTGATGTCCTCACCACCAGAGTCGCCAGCCGCTATTTAGAGTCATTCTCCGCATTCTTGCAAGCACCATTTGGCTAGACCTGAGCCACGCCGCCGCAGGCACCGTGAGACAGAGACACTGCGGAGAATGCTATTTGAGGATGAGCCATTGCCTTTCTTATATGCGTGGCTCGAGCACATCGGGGAGCGCCGTCTCACTACGAACGCCGAGATCCTAGATGGCTGCATGGTGGTTGTCTTACCCCATGCCTTGGGCGTATACGTCGACAGGTATACTACGTATGAGCTTACTTATATTGATGCTAGTATACTGCTACCGGGAGGCGTTATTGCAACATGACCAGCTGGATGGAGGCACCCCCAAACAGGGATGCCTCTTCGATATGACTACATGGATGTACTTATGTCCCAGATTGGTACCAGTCCTAGACTGGTTAGCCATATCACACGAACATAGATCCTACTACTGACCCCACGCTGAGGAGAAGACCACTGCTTTACAACCATGAGCCAGAGGTGGACGCTATGTCGTGGGATGCCGACCCACACTCCGCTGGGGCACAGCAGCCCCCAGCCTATCCGGGAGGCTATGCCGATGAGGACGATGCTGATGATGCTGCTGCTGGTGAAGATGGCCCGCAAGGGTCCCACCACAGCTATGTTCCACCCCCTCCGCCCTTTCAGCCTGCCTACGCTCCTGAGTGGCAGGAGGATGTGACTGCACGCCTCTCCAGGCTAGAGTTGGAGAATGGTAGGATGTCCCAGGTTCTACACGGGTGCGTGACGAGCAGCGACGATTCAACAGGATGTTATAGGGATTCGGCTCTGCCTTTGGCTTCAGCTTTGGCCAGCAGCACGATCCCGGCAGCTCTACCTTCTAGCAGGGCGGCCCATCCTACTATCCTGGGTCGTAAGCCTCATAGGACTGGCTCATGCTTCTTCCGCCACCCCCCCCCCCTCGTAAAGAGTGATTTTTTACAGTATGTGAGAGTAAATGTCCCCCTTCCCTTTTACTTTGTTTTTTAACAGTGAGGACACTGTCATCTTTAAGAATGGGGTGGGACTAAAATTGGACCTTATAACTTTGCTATCTGGTTGTGGTTTTGGTAAAAAACTGTTAAACTTGGCTTGTGATTTTTATGTTTTATTTGCTTTATTTTTCTGCATTGCATTCATATTTAAATTTTATGCATTTTAAGGTTTGTGGTTCTTCATTTCTTATTTTTATAAAAAATGCAAAAATAAAAAAAATTACAAAATGTCAAAAATACAAAAAAATGCATATTTACTTTTTAAGTTTGTTTTTCAACCCTACTTAGACGTCCTATGATGAGAAATCAATAGCTGACTGGATCATGTAAATCCTATGGCATATTTGGATGCTTTAGCCTAAGTCTTTAAAATGGTTTTTATGTAGATTGTGAACTTGTGATGAAATTCAGCACATATGATCCTAGGCTAAAAAGCAAATCCAACTAAAATTGTCCTGGTGAGAATTCTGGCCTATAGGGAGAACATCAAAAATCCCTATTCTTTTTGGAGTGTATTTTCTCTTCCTATGCATCTCTAAATTTTGTGATAGTTATTCAAAGCCAATACATACATATGTTTATGTTTACGAGAATTAAATGATGGAGGCATCTTTTAAGCCATTTTTATCCTCTCTTTACCTACCCTCCATTATCTTTGCTTGATACTGGAATATTAGTCTAAGCCTTATATTGCAAACTCTATAAAATTATCCCTAGCCGAATTGAGTCTGGCCCCCATTTGGGAATTGAGACTTAGATTGGTTAGAATAATGCATTGTCGAAAGAAAGTGCATATTGTCTAGTTTTGAGCAAAGGAAAATATTGGGTTGGTACATATTTGCATCTTTGCATACATTGTAAAAGGATTTTTGGCTCACCATATAAATGCACATTTCTTATTTATTTATTTAATTTCGTGCAAACAAAATCGAAAAAAAAAAGAAAAACAAATATATATATCATTATAGTACATGAGCCAAATATTCCTTAGTTCTTTTATTTCATACAAGATTTATATTTTTGAGAGCATATTATGGTTTGAAGGAAGGTTGATGAGCATTATGGAAGATAAGTTTGGTTGAGCATTATTGTAGAGATATGGTTTGGATATAGTAGTGATAAAATTTAGGAGTCTTGATTCCCGAATTTTATAAGCACCACTTAGCCAAATAATTCCATACCCTTTATCGTATACCAAGCCCCATTATAACCCCGCCGAATGGAGTCTTCTTTGAAGTCTTTCATTGAGCGAAAGTCCTCGTGATGGTTCTTATTGCATTTTCATAATTGGTTGCGAAGTGGATTGTTATAAATTGCAATGTTTATGAGTTTGTATATGGAATTGAGTTGTGTGTTGATCTTCATAGCCTAAACACATTGACAGTTGTGTGAAAACACATTATCCCTGTGAGATTGGATCAAAATTGCATATGCATATGGATCGCTCATATATGTGCTATGACGTTAAATTCACTTGCTTTGCTTTGCTACCATTCATGATGTTGCTTTTGACAAGGGCGAAGACTTGAAGGGTGTGTTGTAGGTGTTGGTTACTGCTTGATTATTGCTTGAGGACAAGCAAGTCTAAGTATAGGGTATTTTGATGTACACATTTGTACCCTTTTTAATTACAAGTTTTAACTTCATATTTGATTCGATTCATAAAATAAAGGTTGAAATAATATATATTTATGTAGAATGAGCTAACGTGCAAGAAATAGAGTCTGCACAAGTTTTGTTCTAAATATGTAAGAATTGGAGTGGAATCAGAGTCAAAACGAAGAAGCCAAGTAAAGTTGAAAAGAAGTCAAAATTAACAGAACTGGTCGATATCGACTGAAAACCTCGACATGGACTCTGAGTGTCGAGACAGACCACAAAGACCAACCAAGAAGACCACTAGATATCGAGTGATGGAGTCGACATCGACATGGCACCAAAAATCGAGTCGAATAAAGCTTGTCGAGCAGAAATAGAGAGGTCGATATCGACTGGAATTTAACGCGGGTCGGTCGCGCTTTTTGAGACGCAGATTTGAAGTTTTATCATCTAAGCCATGGATTATCTTCCTAAGTAGATATAATATATCTTATGATTATTTCCTTTTTACCCTAAAGGGTTTGTTAGTTATTTTAGACTTTTACCATAATAATGTTTCATCATATCTATGATGGGATAAAATTTTAGAGAGAGGATAGGATCTACTTTCCTTGGCTAGCAAGGATTAGCAGCCTATAAATAAAGCCCTAGGGGGGTGATTTTTATTCATTCAAGCAAGCAAGACACAAAGCATTAAGCATTCAAAGTAACAGCTTTAGGTTTTGAGCTTTAGGGTTTCAGTGCTTACAATAGTTGGCGTTGGGATTGTAAAGATTCAAGTTTTCACTTCAATGCAAAGTTATTTCCTTTCAAGTTCAAGCATGTCTTCATTCAACATGAGCGATTATTCATCCTTTCTTCTAGTGTCGGGGTGAGCCCGACGATAGCTATGGTGGTAAGGTTTGTATGTCGCTAAAGAAGGTAGTGAGAATCACCTGGCAGATAAATCATAGGCAACTATATTCGATTATTCGCTCATTTTTCTATGTCAAATTGAGGCAATTCCTAATGAAAATCTTATTGAGTTGGATCAAATCCAACTCAGTGTCGCAGCATGTGAGTTCTCTGTTTACTCTTTTAATTGCTTGTAGATTTTATGCTCTTTATATTATATTGCCAATGTTTGCATTCCAGACTTTGCTATCGTCAATTATTTTCTGACAAACTATTTAGGACTTGAACATAATTCTTACCTCTGGTTATACTTGAAGCTTTTCAGATTATGATTTATAATAGGAATGCCTTATAGTTGATATATCTTTTCTTTCTTTCTTTTCCCCCCTTTTTCCTTTTTAGTTTTTTTTATACTTTTTGAGTTAATGCAAATATGTTGGGAACATTCATCCGCAAGTGACTGAACCATTACTTCAGGATGTTTTCTCCTGCACTGGTATTGTAGAGAGTTGAAAACTCATCAGGAAGGATAAGGTGCCTGCTTCTAGAGTTTGCTTGAGTTCTCAGTTTCTGATTTTGCCTTTTCTGGTTCTGAATTCTTTTATATTTCTCTTTGTTGGTTTTGTCATTTCAGTGTAATAGGATACACACTTCTTCTTAGCTTGATTGAGTATAACACTCTTGTGATGCGTGGTGACTTTGAAAGGGCCAATGCTCTTTTGTCTAATATTCCTAAGGAGCACCACAACAGGTAAGAATCCATAGATTTTCCATGTAATATTCAAGTTTTTTTATTTGTTTTTTTTAAGTTAAAATGATTTAAAGGGGGAAAGTTAAAATGATTTGTGTTTCTGTGTATTTGTGTTGAGCATTTTAGCTATTGTTGTGTGGCTTCTAGAATGGTAGGTCTGCTACTACACTCTTATATCAAACTGAAGAATGATGTGTGTGTGTGTGTGTGTATATATATATATATATATTCTGCTAATAATTCTAAAATATATATTACAATAAATGCAAATGTGTGGCATTTCCAAGTCAAGACTGGGATATTGCAGACTCAACATTATAATTCTGGTATACATTTAACTATATAACCTATTTGTCAGTAGATTGTCATGAATTGGTTTTCGGAATTCATAAGAATGCAAAAGCTTTCAAGATTTGAAATACATATTGCAGATTCAATATTACAGTTCTAGTATACATTTAACTACATAATCTATTTGTCAGTAGATTGTCATGTGTTTATATTTGATGCTTCATTTCCCCAGTCCGAAAATGATTTGAAGTTGGAACTGGTTAAATACAGAAAAGACTTACTTTCTTAAGATAAACATGTTCTCATCACATTGAATGTATTTATGATCTAGTACTCTTCATTTAGAAAAGACCTACCTCAAATGAATGTATCCATTAGTTACTTGTTCTAGCAGATACACTACTGAGGTCAAATCTAATCTGCGTGTTTATATTTGGTTGGCCTCAAGAAGGAATTTTGCTTGTTGCTTCCTTGTTGATTTTATATGTCTAATCGTGACATCCTTTCTACCCCCTGTGTTCAGTAAATTTTTTGTTGTTCTATAGATCAATTGTGAAATGAATATAATGTTGAATGTGTTGATATACTTGCATGTCATCTGCTCAACCAAGAACGAATTTTGCTTGTTGCTTCCTTGTTGATTTTATATGTCTAATCGTGACATCCTTTCTACTCCCTGGTACAGATGATCAATTGTGAAATGAATATAATGTTGAAGGTGTTGATATACTTGCATGTCATCTGACTAGAATCTGAAAAATTAATAATACCAATGTTTCATGATGTAGAAATAGGAAAGTGGATTTGTCAAGTCACTGACAAGGGTATCTTCTCACTGGTTGGCAAGCACAAGGAGTTGAGAAAGCTTGACATCACATGTTGCAAGATTACCTCTGCATCAGTTGACTACATAACCAGCTCATGCCGCTTTCTCACTTATCTTATTACAAAGGAATCATTTCACTTTTTGGATCTGTAGTATAATATTTGTTATGAAGCTTTGGTAATTACTCTTATAATGCAATAAAAGTCAAGTATTTTGAATTTCTATTCTTCATTTTGTAGTTAATTTAAATTTTATGATTTCAAAATGTATAAATATCTCAAATTATAATACACAGGTACTGTATGTGGTGTGAATAAACCGCTGGCAAATCATTTCATTTCTAAGCTATATAAAACCGTTGCCATAGGTTTTTATTTTTGTTGCCACAAAACACAATAATCGCTGCTACATAGTATCAAAAACGCTGCTAAAAGAGTGATAACCGTTGTCATAGATACATATAACCGCTTCTATAGAATGATGAAAGTATTGTTCTTTCTTAGTAAACCGCAGCCAAATATTCGTTATACCGCTGCCAAATCTTTTTAACCGCTGCCATATATCATAATAACCGCTTCCATAGATGTCAAACCGCTGTCATAGGGTCCATGAAACGTTTCTATAATCTTGTTTAAACCGCTGCCCAAACCACATTTAATCGCTTCCATTGTTCTCTCACGTAAATGTCTCCTTAGACTTTTTAACAGCGGTTCTACTTACTCTTTGGCAGCGGTCTCATCGTCTTCCTCTACCCACTGCCCTAGGCTGACCAAACCGCTGCCATAGGTCTATAGCAACGGGAGCAGATGGCACGGTCGAAAAACCGCTGCCAAAGGGTTTAGGCCGCGGTTACAAGGCTTCATGCAGCGGTTTTTGACCGCCGCTAAAGGTTAGAATTGTAGTAGTGAACGTTTCTGCATGAACCACTCGATTTCGACCACTATAGTCGATATCGACCACTTTGCCCTAGGTCGACATTTGCTTTGTCGACTCCCTTTGTTCTTGTTGCTAAGGTCGATTTTGAGTAATCCACTCAATATCGACCACCCTGTGTCGAGTGGCAGCTTTCTGAGGTAGGTCGACTTCTGCCACTGACATCGATATCGACCACTTTAGTCGATATCAACTGCCGTGTTTGTCTCTGCAGGTTTTCTGTTGCAGTAGGTATCGACAGCCTAGGTCGACGTCGAGTTCATTGCTCGAGATCGAGGCTTCTGGTCGACATTCAGGACGTGACTTCGGGCTCTACTAGGATCTCGCTGACTCGCTTCCTCGAAGATCAAACCTGATTCCCTACTACTATAGCGGGGTATCTTGAATATCTCTGAAAAGGCTAAGGGTTGCATTGTTTATATTAAATTATATATTTCGATTTGATTCTCCCTACGTCAAAGCACGGCGATCCAGGCAAGTTTACTGTGACGGTAGGGGTTGGTAAGCATTAATTCAAAGCCCTATGTGATCTTGGGGCTAGTGTTAGTTTGATGCCCCTATCGATATGGCAACAAGTGGGCGTTGGAGCATTGGAGCCCATCAACATGAAGCTCTACATGGCGGACAACTCCTTCGTGAGACCAACATGGGTTGTGGATGATGTCCCTATCAAGGTGGGAAAGTTCTTCATACCCAAGGACTTCATTGTGTTGGACATGCCGGAAGATCCTATTGTACCTATCATCCTTGGTAGGCCATTCTTAGCAATAGCGGATGCCAACATCAATGTGAGCAATGACACCCTTACATTCACAAATGGCAACGAGGTCGTGGAGTTTCGCTTTAACCCTACAATGAGCGAAACAAAGCACCTAGAATAAGTTTCTCTCTCACCGGCAAAGGAGAAGCTTCATAAATTTTTGTTGGAGAGGACGGAAACTGCAAAGAGAGTCGAGATCGACTGGAACTAGTCACCATCGACCGTACAACTCGAAATCAACCTCTCTGACTCGATATCGAGTGACTATGATGATCCACCAAGTTGTTAGGAGCTTAAGTATGGGGTCCCTGACGTTGACATCGACCTCTGCACTCGAAATCGACATACCTCTATCGAAATCGACTAACCCTCAGCCGGAAGATCGCTGTTTCGGGCCCGAACAGGTAAGCTCAGGTATGATCCCTAACCCTCCTCTGTCCATTACTGATGATTCAACTAATGGGAGGGTCAAAGCTCCATGGTTTGCCCATATTTCGAAAGTTACGTCAAGGAAGAGAAGGAAAACATTCAACAAAGAGTCTAACGAAGAAGAAGCCTTAGTTGCCGAACTTAGCTACAATCAAAAGGACCTAGATGATCCTGGAGAAGGCACAAGAATGAAGGGTCCCTACCATAAGGTTTCATGAAACATTGACGAGAAGTCGGCCTAGCGACTCAAAAATCTGGAGCGTGTACATAAACTTTAAAATTTTTCCGCACAGATGGTTTTTAGGGTTTTAAATTTTTTATTTGGATTGAGAAACTTTGATATATCATGGCTACACTATCATGAACTAACAAGAATTTCAGGTTACAAACCAAAAGGAACGACGAAGAAGAAAAGAAACTTCTACAGAGGCAGTCGAATCGACCACCCTAGGGTCGAGCCACTTCATGGAGTCGACATCGATGACTCAGGAAGCAAACATTGCACTCAATATCGAGCAAGCTACTCGATATCAACCAGATCTAGGCGACCCTTGACTTCAACTTCTTCCTCTACATAGACAGATGCAGTCGACATCGACCTCATGACTCGACATCGACTTCTGGCATTGACTTAACCTGAAATCGACCTAAATCCGTAGGTTGCTCTGTGAGTTTCTCTCTACCCTTGTTTTCCTTTTAATATAGTGAGGACACTGTATATTTTAAGTATGGGGTGCGGATGAAACATGTCTTATGGTTACAACTTGGCTTTCTTTTATTTTCACATTGCATTCACGTTTAAGTTTTTGCACTAATTATTTATTAAAAATACAAAATTCAAAAAAAAATTAGAAAATGTCAAAAAGAAAAAAAATGCATGTTTACCTTTTTAAGTTTGTTTTTAAACCCTACTTAGATGTCATATGATGAGAACTCAATAGATGACTTGATCATGTAAATCCTATGGCATATTTGGATGGTTTAGCCTAAGTCCTTAAAATGTTTTTTATGTAGATTATGAACTTGTGATGAAATTGAGCACATATGATCATATGCTAAAAAGCAAAATCCAACAAAAATTATCCTTGTGAGAATTTCGGCATATATGGAGAACATTAAAAATCCATCTGCTTTCTTGAGTGTATTTACTCTTTCTATGTATCTCTAAATGTTGTAATAGTTATTCAAAGTCAATGCATATATATGTTTATATTTATGGGAATTAAATGATGGAAGCATCTTTTAAGCCATTTTTATCCTCTCTTTACCTACCCTGCATTATCTCTGCTTGAAGCCGAAATATTAGCCTGAGATTATATTGCAAACTCCACAAAATTATCCCTAACCGAATTGAGCATGACCCCATTTGGGAATGAAGACTTAGATTGGTTAGAATAATGCATTGTGGAAAGAAAGTGCATATTGTTAGTTTTGAGCAAAGGAAAATTATGGGTTGGTATATATTTGCATCTTGTAAAAGGATTTTTGGCTCACCATATAAATGCACATTCTTTTTATTATTTGTTTATTTTCGTGCCAAAAAATATTGTTATATTAGTGTATGAGCCAATTATTCCTTAGTTCTTCTATTTTATACAAGATTTATATTTTTGGGAGCATATTAGGGTTTGAAAGAAGGGTGATGAGCATTATGGAAAGCAAGTTTGGAAAGTGCATTATTAGGATATATGGTTTGGATGAGTTGTGTTAAATTTAGGAGTCTTGATTCCGGAATTTTATTAACACCACATAGCCAAATAATTTCATACCCTTTATCTCATATCAAGCATAATTACAACCCCGCCAAATGTAGTCTTCTTTGAAGTCTTCCATTGAGCGAAAGTCCTTCCGATGGTTCTTATTATATTTACATAATTGGTTGCGAAGTGGATATTATAAATTGCAATGTTTATGAGTTTGTATATGGAATTGAGTTGACGGTTGATCTTCATAGCCTAAACACATTGAGAGTTGAGTGCAAACACATTATTCCTGTGAGGCTGGATTAAAATTGCATATGCCTATGGATCGCTCATGTATATGTGATATCGTTAAATTCACTTGATTTGCTTTGCTACCACTTATGATGTTGCTTTTGACAAGGGCGAAGACTTGAAGGGTGTGTTGTATGTGTTGGTTATTGCTTGGTTATTGCTTAAGGACAAATAAGTCTAAGTATGGGGTATTTTGATGTACATATTTAGAGTCTTTTAATTTGCATGTTTTGACTTGACATTCCATTCGGTTCCTAAAGTAAAGGTTGAAAACAATGTAAATTTGTGTAGAATGAGCTAACATGCAAAAAATAGAGTCTGCATAAATTTTGGTCTAAATATGTAGGAATTCGAGCGAAATCGGAGTCAAAATGAAGAAGCCAAGTGAAGCTGAAGAGAGGTCGATATCGACCAAACATGTCGAAATCGACTGAAGACCTCGACGTGGAACTGAGTGTCGGGACAGACCAACCTAGAAGACCACTTGATATCGAGTGATTAGGTCGACGTCGACTTTGCACTAGAGATCGAGTGAAGTTGAACCTGTCGAGCAGAAACAGAGAACTCGATATCGACTGCCTTGGTCGATATCGACTGGAAATTTACGCGGACTGGACGTGCTTTTCGAGACGCGGATTGCAAGTTCTATCATAAAGCCACGGTTTATCTTTGTAATTAGATAGAATATGTCTTAAGGGTTGTTTCCTTTTTACCCTAAGATGTTTATTAGTTATTTTAGATATTTACTATAATAAAGATTTATCCTATTTGTTTGGGATAGACTTTAGATAGAACATTAGATCTACTTTCCTTGGCTAGCAAGGATTAGTAGGCTATAAATAAAGCGCTAGGGGGCTGGTTTTTATTCATTCCACAATACAACAACAATAGCTAGAGAAGTAGAGAGTAACTTTAGGGTTTGGCGTTTGCGAAAGCCGACGTTGAGTTGTGAAGCTTTGATGTTTTAATGCAAGTTTCCTCTTTTACATCAATGGTGTTTGTTACGATGAAGAGCGAGTAGTTCCCCAAAGCTTATAGGGTCGGGGTGAGCCTGACGTTAGCCATGCGTTTCTGAGGTAAGTACTTGATGTTCATATCGTTGTGTCTATATCATCTCCTACGATTCTATGTTTAGTTCTTATCGCAAGAAAAAAGGATTCATGCTAACAACTTGAGTTATAAACATAAAATTTGTAGAGATAATTAGGTTTATTTGCAAGAGTATTCCTAATCGTTGGTGTACGGAGAAAGCTTATCCTTTGGGTGAGATAACGCAATTGTTCGTCTTATTTACCTTATTGCATGCATTGGTTAACATTGTGGTAAACCCTAGCCCTAGGAGTTGCCTTTTTATATTTTATACAACCATAAAAATATGTTCTTTTTCTGTTCATACTTCTTCTATCATCCTATTCGTATTCGACCTTTCTTTGCCGACTCTAACAACTCGCAGGAACCACTCGATTTCGACGACCTAGGTCGATATCGACCATGTGCCCTAGGTCGACGGTTTGTTGAGTCGACTTGCCTTTGTTCTTGTTGCTGAGGTCGATTTCAAGTGCTTTACTCGATATCGACTACCCTGTGCCGACTTGCAGTCTGCGCTAAGCTAGGTCGACTTCATTTGATGACATCGATATCGACCACCCTAGTCGATATCGACTACCGTTTTTGTCTCTGCAGGTTTTCTATTGCAGTAGAAATCAACAGCCTAGGTCGACGTCGAGTCCATTGCTCGAGATCAAGGCTTCTGGTCGACATCAGAATGTGACTTTTAGGCTTTACTAGGATCCCGCTGACTCGCTTCCTCATGGATTGATCCTGGCTACCTACTAGTAAAGCGGGGAGTATTGAATTTATTTCAAGAGGCTAAGTGTTTCATTGTTTATATTTTATTATATTATTCAATTCAATTCTCCATACATCAGTGTTACATCGAGAGTTTGATGTATTATTGAGTTGGTTTGTGTTATGTAGGGAGTTTTAGGAATCTTATTTTCCCGGAAATAATAGCACCACATGACCAAATGCAATTCCTTTCCCTTATGTTTTTACTAGCCCCATTACAACCCCGCCGAATGGAGTCTTCTATGAAGATTTCCATTGAGCGAAAGTCCTCTTGATGTTCTTGTTTTTTCTTTGATGTATTCGGTTGAGATTTTGTGATATAAATGTCAATATTTGATTCGATGCTTGTATATGGAATTGAGGTGAGTTTATGCTTAAAGCCTAAACAGATGAGAGCGAGAGAAACACATATTTTTCCTTGTGAGGTTGAATTGTTGAGCATACAAGCTACTTGATCACGTGTATACATGTTATGAAGTTTTTATGCCTTGTTCATATTTGCACTATGAATGGAAGTTGCTTTTTTACGAGGAAGAATTATGAAAAAATCTCTTGTGGGATGCATTGATTATGTTTATGTTTCATGGTTGCTTGAGGACAAGCAAGAGCTTAAGTGTGGGGGGATTTGATAATACATATTTCATATAGGCATTATAGGTAGTTCTTATTGCATTTAGATAGGAGTTTTGCATATGTTTTTGTCTAATTCTATATCCTTTTGGTGAAGTATTCAAGTTCGGAATCTACGCCTTTTTAGTGTTTCTTTTGCAGTTTTACATTCCGACCTTGGATGGGATCTTGAATGAGCTTAGAAGGATGATGTAGGAGCATATGAAGGGTAAGGAAGGAGGACCAAAGGTGCAAGGAAGCACAACGTCGAAGTTAAGAAGAACTCAGTCTCTAATGGGACCAACGCCCGCCACTGTCACGTATTTAGCGATTGCCGATTTTAGTCCGAAGATTCTATTTTATTATTATATTATTATTTTATTCTCTAGGGTTTTGCACAACTCTATTTAGGTTATTTCTATCGTTCAACCAATGTGTAGTTGGTATTGCCGTGAGACGTATAGAGAGAAAGAGATATGAGCGTTACTTTGGCTATGAATTGCTAAACTCATAGTTTCGCCTATGATTAGAAGACATGGTTGAATGAATTGTGAGGATTTGATTTCAATTAGTTATTTATAATTATATTTATGATCTTGTTCTTATTGATATGAATGTGTGTTCCTTTCTATGATTGATCACTACCGAGGCCGAGCCGAGCTGTTCGGCTCACATAACAGCCCTAGCTGGAGACAGAAAAAAAAGAAGCCATGGCTGCAGAAAAAAGACAAAGGCAAAGAAAAAAGCCACCCTCAAAAGCCATCCAAACACACCAGCACAAAGAAAACAAGGAAGAAGCTTACATAGCAGAGCACACAAACAAAGCAGGAAGAAGAAAAAAAGAGGGCGAGCAAAGGTAGCTCTCTCCTTGCGTGGGGGTTACAATCGGCTCCCGAGACCCCTCCCTTGCAAAGTCACTGGCTTTCACTTGTGGCATGGGTTTCAGAGTCATCAAAACACCCACAAACCAGCTCCAAGCGCCGATGAAATCGACTCTCGAAACCCCACCCTTGCAAAGTCACTCGCTTTTAGATTCATCAAAGCTTCAAACAATATCAAAGTGCTGTCGAAATCGATTCTCAAAACCCCGCCCGTGCAAAGTCACTGGCTTTTGCTTGTGGCCTGGGTTTTGGAATCATTAAGTCGCCCTAAAAGAGGGCGAAAGGCCACTCAAATTTAACCAGTCCACATGTACAAATTCAAGCAAATTAAAAGAAGCAAAAAAAAAACTCCATTGTAGAGGGCTTTAGAATCACAATTCGCCCAAATGTAAAACAAGGCGGAATTCTACTGAAATCCGCTCAAAATTGTTGCTGTAAAAGTGTCGCTAATCAACTAATGGCAAAAAAAAATATTGGCTGGAAGGTGTTGCAAAACAGTACAAATTTTCTACAACACTCTCTATAACACTCCCTACATCACTTAATTATTTTCACATTTATTTAATCTTTAAAAAATTATAAAAATTACATACATATTATAAACACCCATTTTAATATGTTTATAATTTTTTTCATTTTGAAAAATCATGTTTTCAAAATTTTTAAAAATTCAAAAGGTATTATTTTATGAAATATAATTATAAAAAATTTCAAAACATGATTTTTCAAAAATAAAATTTATAAACATATACAAATAGGTGTTTAGAATATGTATACAATTTTTATAATTTTTTTAAGATTAAATAAATGTAAATATAATTTTGTGATGTAGGGAGTGTTATAGGGAGTGTTGTAGAGGATTTGGATTAGTTGCAAAAAAACCCAAAATGAAAAGTCTCTGCAGCTTTAACCCGAACAGCCAGGAAGAAAAAGTCGATACCCTAAACGACACAATTCAAATCAGGAATTGAACAAGTCAAGAATATAGAAAAGAGTCCAAAACCCAAGAGAACCTCTAAGGGTGTGTTTGATAGTAGGTGTGAAGAGGTTTCGGAGGTTAAAAAAAATAGAAGCTCTGGAGCATGGTGTTTGGTTGTGTCTTTGTGTGGAGGTTTGAGAGTTTAAGGTGGAGTTTATTTTTGTTGAAAATGGAAGCTGCTCCCCCCTAGCTTTGGGAGGTTAAGGTGGAGTTTATTTTTTTGTGGAGGCTTGAGATGTTAGTTTTACCCTCCACTTTCTTTGCCCCTTTTGCCCCCTAACATTTATGAAGGGCATTTTGGACTTTTTCACTACAATAACCTTTTATAAACCTTACAACCACCAAACACTTTTACAAGGTTATTTTTTTAAAAAAATCTCCATCTCTCACACCTTCATAATACACCAAATAAACTCCAACTCCTAAAAAAACTCCAACTCCTAAAAAACTCCAATTTGCCAAACACGCGCTAAGGGTGTGTTTGATAGTAGGTGTGAAGAGGTTTCGGAGGTTAAAAAAAATGGAAGCTCTGGAGCATGGTGTTTGGTTGTGTCTTTGTGTGGAGGTTTGGGAGTTTAAGGTGGAGTTTATTTTTGTTGAAAATGGAAGCTGCTCCCCCCTAGCTTTGGGAGGTTAAGGTGGAGTTTATTTTTTTGTGGAGGCTTGAGATGTTAGTTTTACCCTCCACTTTCTTTGCCCCTTTTGCCCCCTAACATTTATGAAGGGCATTTTGGACTTTTTCACTACAATAACCTTTTATAAACCTTACAACCACCAAACACTTTTACAAGGTTATTTTTTTAAAAAAATCTCCACCTCTCACACCTTCATAATACACCAAATAAACTCCAACTCCTAAAAAAACTCCAACTCCTAAAAAACTCCAATTTGCCAAACACGCGCTAAGGGTGTGTTTGATAGTAGGTGTGAAGAGGTTTCGGAGGTTAAAAAAAATGGAAGCTCTGGAGCATGGTGTTTGGTTGTGTCTTTGTGTGGAGGTTTGGGAGTTTAAGGTGGAGTTTATTTTTGTTGAAAATGGAAGCTGCTCCCCCCTAGCTTTGGGAGGTTAAGGTGGAGTTTATTTTTTTGTGGAGGCTTGAGATGTTAGTTTTACCCTCCACTTTCTTTGCCCCTTTTTCCCCCTAACATTTATGAAGGGCATTTTGGACTTTTTCACTACAATAACCTTTTATAAACCTTACAACCACCAAACACTTTTACAAGGTTATTTTTTAAAAAAAATCTCCACCTCTCACACCTTCATAATACACCAAATAAACTCCAACTCCTAAAAAAACTCCAACTCCTAAAAAACTCCAATTTGCCAAACACGCGCTAAGGGTGTGTTTGATAGTAGGTGTGAAGAGGTTTCGGAGGTTAAAAAAAATGGAAGCTCTGGAGCATGGTGTTTGGTTGTGTCTTTGTGTGGAGGTTTGGGAGTTTAAGGTGGAGTTTATTTTTGTTGAAAATGGAAGCTGCTCCCCCTAGCTTTGGGAGGTTAAGGTGGAGTTTATTTTTTTGTGGAGGCTTGAGATGTCAGTTTTACCCTCCACTTTCTTTGCCCCTTTTGCCCCCTAACATTTATGAAGGGCATTTTGGACTTTTTTACTACAATAACCTTTTATAAACCTTACAACCACCAAACACTTTTACAAGGTTATTTTTTTAAAAAAATCTCCACCTCTCACACCTTCATAATACACCAAATAAACTAAAAAAAGGAGGCTTAATGAATGTAAAATAAATTGGGCTAAAGCCCGTAGATTGTGGCAAATTGATGTCCGCAAAAATGATCATGTTGTATGCCTATTTTTTTGCCAATTTCTATGGTATATTTGCATGGTGGTTTGAGAATGTTTTAAATTTTTATACTATATGCTTATTTACAAGAAATAGAGGAGTACACAAGTTTTTGTTTAATTGTGTAGAAATTGGAGTGGAATCGAAGCCCAAACGAGAAGCCAAGAATCAAAACTGAGTAGTCCATCTCGACTAACCTACTCGATATCGACGGGAGAAAAGATCCAGAGACTAAGTACAATACAAGAGAAGAAAGTCCACCTACTGGAGAAGAGGTCGACGTAACCTTAGAACGACCACATTGATCGATGTCGACCTAGCTGAATGGAAGACGAGATCGAGTAGAAGAAGAGTGCTCGACGTCGAGTGCTATGGTCGACCTCGACTGGACCTGTTGACAGCAGTGACGCGTTTTGACAGTTCGAGTTTGAGGAGAAGTCTACCAAGCCAAATTTTAGATAGATTTTATTCCTATGGATATTTTCCTATATATTTACCCTAGGATTTTTAATTATTTACCCAATTATTGTTTTATCCCTTTAATTTTAGATAGGATTTAGATAAACCTCTTTTACCAGGATTAGAACTCCTCTCCTAGGCTAGCTAGGAGTGGTGTGTTATAAATAAAGCCTTTGGCGCTAAGTTTAGGAATCCAATCCATAACAAGACTCAAGCAAACACAACAACAGTTCAGTTTTCGTTTTATGTTTTAGGAAGCTTTAGGGTTTTGGTGCTTGCGAGAGCCGGCGTTGAGATTTTCACTACTAAAATTCTTCTCATCGACATCGGGTATAAACCGAAGTTAATAAAAAAAATCGACGTGTTAGTGGGTGGCGTTAAAAAACCAAACTTTACCACATCGGTTATAAACCGATGTATATAATGATTTATAACATCGTTTCTCTTTGTAATACTCCCTCCGTTCGGCAAAACTTGTCATTTTAGCTTATTTCACAAGTTTTAAGGTAAGTAACAAATGTACTAATTTACCCTCAATTATTACCCTCCTTTTTTTACTTTGTCGAAAACTACAACTAACAAACCATCAATCATATCAAGGGCATTTTCGTAAAGTGAAGGGCAAAATACCTACAATGACAAGTTTTTTTGAACAAAAATAACACCCTAAAATGACAAGTTTTTTCGAACGGAGGGAGTATTGACTTAAATGAATGAATATAATTACATTTTGATTGATTCACCTAATGTTAAAACGTTATTATTTTGCATTTCTAACTATCTAAAGATATGTAGAGCAATAAAAAGATTCACATTAACATCGATATTTTTTTTCCATAAACAATGTTGTAATATCTTATTTACTCAGTTATAGGTGATTCATTTCATGTTTATTAACATATCCTTTGTATTTTGTCTTGTTATTTCGTTTAAAAAATAGTATACAACATTCATTATTTATAAAGACAATGTTATATGTATATATTGAAATCAGTATATTTGAAAGAAATGATGTCTAAAAAGATTATAACATCATTTTTGTTATGAATAACAATGTACAATTTCGCAAAAGACATCCGTTTTATTAGTCGTTTTGTTTTGTTTCAATACATTTTAAAATCCCTTTTTATTCTATTAAATGATGTCTCATTTCCCGTTTGTATCCATTAATAGGCTACTTCCCAAATAATCAAAATCGGATCAAATACATGTTGAAATACCAAAAATAGATTCAAATCCAATTCTTTTTACATCAATGCCATCCCCGAAAATATTGTATCATGACAACACACAAACAAAATCAAGTTCTCAATTGATCATACATTATTTTATCAACACTACTAAAAATGCAGAAAATAGCTACGGCAAATAGCAATGGATTTAGCCATGAATGACCGTGGCTAACCGGTTTAGCCACGGAATCAGCCACGGGCGAGCCATCCGTAGCCATATGCCTCGTGACTAATAGCGACGACTTTTTTGCAATGGATTTAGCAACGAAAAAATATCGTCGTGGCTACGCCTGTGGCTAAGCATGGACGAACTATGTCGTGGCTGTGGCAATGAAAACAGCAACGCAGATAGCTACGGAATGCGGGCATCGCCGAATTCGTGGCTAGATTCGTTACTGCAAATAGGTCATGGGCCTAGCTGATTCCGTGGCTGCGTCGTTGCTATGGTAGTTGCTAACGTTGTTGCTCGTTTCATTGGTAATGTTGTTCCTGGGGTTGTTGCTAATACCAGTTCTCGTATCATTGCTATTTTTAGGCTAAAGTCATGGTTGATGTTGATTTTCATTTCATTTGTAATTTTATTGCACATTTTGTATCCCCACATTTTGGATGCATCCAAAGCAATAACAAATCCAAAAATACATAAATGGAGTACAAAAATAAAGAATATAATCTAGATACAAAAGAAACTATATAATATTGAAGTCCTCACAAATTAAACCTAATTATCGAATAAATAAGAAAAGCCTCACACACTATAACAACCTGCATTAACTTTACATTTCAGAGCAGGGAAGATGATGGGTAGTATAATGTTTCGGTTTTGCCTTATCAGGTTCTCGATTGCTCGTTGTTCCATAGATATAGAGCACGCTCAGCCACCTGCACACGCATAAACTATTGTAATCAAGATGCCTATCAATATTAAAAAAAAAAAGAAGTTTACACATTACAGACTTGGTGAAGATCTTCAAAAGAACATATACCCACACTAATAACATAAACTGATGACACAACTTAGTCAAATTCACACAACTGGTTCTATTTGAAGCAAATTTTACAAGGTTGTAGTACAAAGTTAATTCGAACAAAGAAAAATCATACTGAAATCAGCATTAGAAAAATCATGCTTACAATCAGCATTAGAAAAAACTAAATCCCTAATTCTCAAGATACGCTACCAAATGTAAATTGCAATCTTTGAAATGCCAATTTTATTTTTTTTCTTCGTTTTCATATTACAGTTCAAAGATATTGACAGCAAAAGAAAATGGTACTCATTGAATTCGATCGACCAACCTACAAGGCCATAAAAGATCCTATATTTTTCAAAACTAACAACAAATCTCCTCAACAAATTTTTTTTTGAAACCAAGCTTGTAGGTAATCTTACCAAGGGAAGAAGAATAAATAGTGAAATCGATGGAAACAGGGTCATAGGGAAGTCGAGAGGGTCAGGAGAAGAGAAATGGTAGAGAGATTTGTACCTTTGGAGATCTGAACGGAAACCTTAATTCGAGCAGGAGCAACGAATCCAAGAGAGAAAAAGCTGGGACGATGGATGGGCTCCCGGATCTGAAGCAAACCACACCGAATCTAGAAGCTTTAAGGAAGGAGTGAGTGTTCGACCAGGCAGAACCGCCGTAGGTGGCCGGACAGGCTGGGAATCTGAGCACGAAACCGCCGACAGTTGCGAGTTTCCTTTTACATTTTCATTTCAGATCTGGGGGAAAAATGTGTTTAAGGGACGATTAGTAGGAGACAATGTTAGAATGAGGGGATAGGGGAGCAATGGGGTCACCGAAGCTATGGGGAGCTCGCCGGAAAACCAATAACCACGGTGGTTCTGTGGGAAGGAGCCGCCAGCCCTAAGGGGAGAAGCAAAGAAGCGCGTCAGCGTCGTTCTCCGTGGGAGGAAGACAGGAGGGCGACGAAGAGGCTAGACGGGGAGGATGAGAAATCTAAAGTCTTTGGGAGAGAGATCAAAGAATATAGAGAGATCTGGATTCCATTTAAGAGGGTGGGGCGAAAGGCGATGATAGTGTGTGAAAAGAGGCGGTGCCAGAAGTGAATTAGGGTTATACGGCTTCTCAATTTCAAAGTCCGGAAATTTACCGCTCAAAAATCAATTGAGCGCTAAAAAAAATTTTGACAGTGTGAATTGTTATTTTTTTTCCTTTAAAATTTACATCTAAAAAATAAAACTATTTATACAACTATTTATCATTAAATATATATTTCAAATAAGTTTTTATCAAATTTAATTAGATATCTATATGTTTTTATAAGATTTTACCCAACATCGCATCATTAAACTAATTCAGTAAATGTATCTTATGCTAATTTTTTAAATATATATATTAATATTTATGGGTTTGGTATAAAAAAATCATATGAAAAAGTTTGTAATTTTTATAAAATTCATACAAGAATTTATTTATTAAAATAAGTTTTTGTCAAATCTTATTGAATAATGTTATTTTTTTTCTCATTACGTACGTAGTAAATATAAGGTCTTATTAAACATTTATTAGTTACTTATATGACTTTTCCTCAATACATACTCTTATAGTATTCTAACAGGAATTTATTAGTTAATAAATGGTTTTATTCAACATTTATTAGTCACTTATATGAGTTTTCCTCAAAAAATATCATTCTAGTATTCTAATAAGAATTTATTACTTAATATAAGGTTTCATTAAACATTTATTAGTCACTTATATGAGTTTTCGTCAAAACATACCCTTATAGAATTCTACTAAGAATTTATTGCTTAATATAAGGTTTTATTCAACACTTATTAGTTACTTATACGAGTTTTCCTCAAAACATACTTTTATTTATTTATTTATTTATTTATTTGATTAGGTAATGATTTGGGTGAGAAAACTCTACCCAAAAGCATCCTGACGGATGAGGTCAAACAGACCTATATCATTGTATAAGTTGAGTCCCCTGGCAGAATAGCAAAGGTGTGCAACCTTATCAGCCACTCGGTTACCAATGCGGGGAATGTGAGAAACGCTAATATTTTCTACACCCAGAAGAAGAGATTGGATGTCTGCCATCACCAGTTCTATCTCCCAAGGGCAGTTGATGTGAGTTTGGAGAAAGTCTGTAATTATCTTAGAATCACCTTCAATGATTAGGTTGTTTATATTTATTTCTCTGGCCTTTTCTACCCCGAGCCTTAAAGCAAGAGCTTCCGCCATAAGAGGTGAATGTTCACCAATGAGTTTTCCGCCCATACTGATGGGGTTACCTTCCCAATCACGAATGATATATCCAATAGAGCTTTTATAGGCCGAAATAAATGATCCGTCAAAGTTTAGTTTATACTTTCCAATAGGGGGTTTCTTCCATTGTTGATTCTTTTTCTTTCCAACGTTTTTAGATTGTCCATATTTCCTTTTATGAGATGTCGTTGCATCATCTTCTTCTAAATTCAATTTACTAGCTCTTTTTCAATTTTCGATATTTTCCACAATAAGTTTTTTTAGACCCTCTGCAGAAGGAATGCGAGCATCCCTGAAGATAGCTTGATTTCTAATAAACCAAATCGTCCACCATCGAAATGCTATGCTTTGTTTATTTTCTTTTGAAAGATTAGTCCCTATAAGATGTAATATTTGATCCATATCTCTTGTTCCTGATATCAGTGTGTTGATCGATTGGGATATGTTTTGGGGAAATTGTGATTGAAAATTATTGAAAGGGCACTCTAGGAACAAGTGGATATCATCCTCCAAAAAGTGATTACAAAGTACGCAGGTGGAGGGGACAACAACGCCCTTTTGGGATAGTCGTGTAGCTGTCGGTAGGCCTTTTTGTTTGATTTTCCATAAGAATTTTTTTATTTTTGGCGGGGCGTCAATTTTCCAAATCCATGCATAGTCATCAGGTGTTGTGTGTGGCGGAGTTGTGATTAGATTATATGCACTAGATGTTGTGAACCATCCCTTTTTGTCAGGCCACCAATAAAGTCTATCATCAAAGAGGTTGACAAGCAGAGGGATCTTGATAATGTCCCCAACAAATGGTTCAGGGAGAACAGAGTCAAGTTTCTCCCTCCACCATTGTCCCCCCATTATATATTCATTGACAATTTCATCTAAATTAATGGTGCTTTGAAGATCCAATCTTTCGATAAGAGGTTTTGTGGTTATCCAGTTGTCTTTCCAAAAGTTGATAGATTTTCCGTTTCCCACCGACCAAATGAGTCCCGATTTGAATTTTGTTATCAAGGTGCAAAGTTTTGACCATTGCCAGGAAGCATTTCCATTCTTCTTATAATTGAGGATGTGGTTGTCTTTTAGATATTTATGTTGAATAATTCGAACCCAATTGTTATCTGGTTCGGCTAAAATTTTCCATAGAAGTTTTAACTGGAGAGCTTCGTTCATGTCTCTAACTTTGCGTAATCCCAGTCCTCCTGCTGCTTTTGATCTGCATATTTTATCCCAGCCAATAAGCGGGCTATGTACGTTGTGCATCTTTGTTCCAGAAGAAAGTTCTATTAATTTGATCAAGTTGCTTATGTACCGACGTAGGAAGCATGAAGCTTTGCATAGATTACAATGGTTTTGATGACAGATTGGTCGCAATAAGTGTTGCCCTACCTTGTTGTGATAGGGCATTAGCACGCCATTTGCTTAGTTGGTCTTTGGATTTGCAAATTATCTCTCCAAACGTTTCATTCGTTACTCGTCCGTTGATGATAGGACAACCTAGGTATTTTTCCAAGTGACGTTCTAGTGGGATATTAAGGATTCCTTCTAGCTCTCGTGCTCTTGTCCTTGGAATACCAGGAGTGGTTTGGAAGGATGATTTATGGTAATTAACTTTATGTCCTGATAATTTACAATAATCTTCAATGCTTTCTTTTATTTTCATGCACGAAGAGTTGTTTCCTTTGCTAAAAATAATGATATCATCAGCGAAAGCCAAAAATGGTATATGTGGTCCTGAATTCCCAAATTTAAAACCAACACTATTGGTGGTGGAAGCAGCATCAAGCGACAATTTACGAGCTAGAACTTCTGCGCCAAGAAGAAAGAGAAAAGGAGATAGGGGATCTCCTTGACGCAAACCCTCGGTAGGTTTGAAAGGCTCGGTAGGGCCATTGTTAACCAATACAGAAAAGAGACTGTAGTCACACATTCTATGATCATGTCCACAAAATGCTGATGAAAGCCAAATCGTTGGAGTACTTGCTTTATAAAGTTCCAATCTACTCTATCATAAGCTTTTTCCATATCTAATTTTACTGCAATCCAACCCTGAGACCCCTTTCGGGTACGAAAAGAGTGAAAAATTTCATGTGCTATGAGGACATTATCTTGAATTGCTCTGTCAGATACAAAGGCTCCTTGGAGCGGGTGTATCAATTTTCCAATAATCTTTTTCAATCGTTCAGTAATTATCTTCGAGATGATTTTGTATATGGTGGAGCAAAGGCTAATTGGTCGATAGTGTGTTGTCATAGAGGGGTTTCCGACTTTAGGGATAATGAAATAAATGTGTGATTGATTTGTTTAAGTAGCTTTCCGGAATGGAAGAAGGCTTTTATTGCCCGAATGATCCCTGTTCCGACAATATCCCAATATTTCTTGTAGAATTCCGCAGTCATCCCATCAGGACCCAGGGATTTGTTGCTTCCCAAACTAAAGACCGCCTTTTTAATCTCACTGTTCGTAGGTTGTTGGATTAGAAACCTGTTTTCCTCATCTGAGATAGTAGGATTAATAATGGAAAGATATTATTGTAACCGGTTGGTGGAGAGTGTTTGTTCTCGAGAGAATCTTTTTTCAAAATCTTTTTTAATCTCAGTTTTAACATTCTCATCTCCCATGATTTGTGTTCCTTCCGCAGAGGCAATTGATCTAATAATATTTCGGTTTCTCCTGCCAGTAGCTACTCTATGAAAGTAGGTTGAATTTGAATCAACTAGTTTTAGATGTTTTGATTTAGCTTGTTGGTTCCAAAAGGTTTTATGGAAGAGGAGTAATTTTTCTTTTTTTTTTTTCTAAAAGGTTTTGTTCTTTAATGAGTTCTCTTGGGTTTTGGTATTGATTGCGAGTTGATTGTATGTCTAAGAGAGCTTCTTCAACATCTTGAAGTTGACGAAAGATATTCCCAAAGGTTTTCCTATTCCAGGCCTTTTCTTTTTGTTTGAGAATTTTCGATTTATATACTATTTGGAACATTGCGGAGCCAGTGCAAGACGCTCGCCAAGATTGTCTTACAATATTCCGGAAATCCTTTCTTTGAAGCCATATGTTTTCGAATTTAAAGGGAGGTGCTGTAAAGCTGTTGTTTCGGGAGAAATTGATTGTTATTGGGCAGTGATCTGAGGAGGAAAATGCACCATTTTTGGTTGCGAGGTCAGGAAGTGTCTCAATAATCTGATGTTGGACTAAGACTCGATCAAGTTTTTCCAAAATATTGTTTGGGCCTGAAGTTTTTTTCCGCCATGTGAAAGGGTTACCAAATGAGGGTATATCAACTAAGGAGCATACACTTTTAAAGTCCATAAGTCTCTGGAACCTGGCTGGGAGGGCGTCGGCTCCACCACATTTGTCCGAAAGTTGGTTTATTTCATTTAAATCACCCATTACTAGGCAGGGTATGCTATTCTGGTTTATAAGAAGGGAAAGACTTTGCCAGAATTCCTCTTTTTCTATGGCATTAGGGGGGGCATATACGAAGTACATTAGACACTCGAAATTGTCCTTTATATTTGAAAATTTAATTCCAATAATTCTGGGGAGGTGGGTTACAACTGAAATTGTTTCGTTAATGAGAGAATTCGCATTCCAAAACAGGGCAATACCCCCGGCGCGACCAATAGCCGGGGACCAGCAAACATTTGTAAATCCAGCGTTTTTCCAAAGAGATTCATTTGGTTCCCTATCAGTTTTTGTTTCTGCTAGAATTAGCATTTGAACGTGGTCTATTATACGCCATACATTAATATTTGTCTAGAATGTTTTCTTTCCTATACCCCTACAATTCCAGGATAATCATAACCACTCTAATTTAGCATGGGAAAGCAAATGGTGATCAATCCCATGCCGATGACTTTTCTCATATATTGTTACTGCTGGAATATCTTTAAAAGGGTTTATGGTTTGGATTTTAACCTTAAGATATTTACAAATATATGTACGTCTTGGAAAATCATTTAAACTTGTATGTCTATATAGTAAGTTATCTTCAATAAGGGGGTTTTGTGTACTGTGATCATAACTTATATATAGGAGAGTAGTTTCTTGATGGTGGGAATAAGAATAACCCATACGGTTATGATTTATCTTGGATAGCGATCGACTAAACCCAACTAATTCATATTTATTTCTATGATGGGTGAGCCATTGTGTATTCAAGATGCAATGGTTTTTCGCATAGAGAAACATGCTTCGTTTGAAAACGAATGACATCCTCCAAAGAATAAGATAATCAGTGGACTTATTTATATACCATATTATTTGCTGCCATAGGTACCAACACAACCTGCTTAATTTGTTAAAAGGCAACTTCTGATGTTTTTTAGTTGATCCATTTTGACAGGTTTTATTCAAAACCCCCCAAGAACATACATCAATGTTACAAAGGAGCAGCTCTTGCCCCACACAAGTGTGGGTCACAAATTTATACACACCACAGCAGCTGAACACAAAGTTACTAGAACCATTACCCTTAAGCAGATACTTCAAGAAAAGACGTGGGCAGCAGGATTTGCCAGAGATCCAGAGAAAGCGCGAAGGCATCCCTCGACGCAGGAAATATATTTCACATGAATAAACATTGTTAGCAACCGAATAGACCCCAAAGGCTTTCACAATAAGGTCACCAAGTTTGAAGCAAGCACACTTACACGAGCCCTTCCATAGAATGTAGACAAAGAGAGTAAACTTAAACACCCAGGACAAAAAAAAAAGACAATCAAGCCATTCTTCCAAGTGACTTTCCTCCTTAACGTTTTTCCAATGAAAAATTTTAGCAAAATATAACAACACAAGAATGTTTTTGCTATCAATGAAATCCAGATACCCTTAACAAAGATATACGAATGATCAGTTGTTTTGAATCTTTTCCACTTTCCCTTCAGTTGGGACCATGTTATCAATTCAATAGAATCAATAAAGCGATACTCGGGAGAGGAAGGACGGAGGTCAAACACACCTAGCTGCTCGAACCCATGTAACATAGTATACGAAACGTGGGGAGCACCAATAGGCTCTACAGATGAATCAGCTAAACAAGATTGAGCACAATAATTTAATTCCCCATAGAGTGTTTTTCCGCATAGTTTAACAAAGCTAATCTGCTCACCATCATATTCAGACCTATTTCCATCCTTCCCGGAATCGCCAAAATTGATGATCAGGAATCTAAGCAATGAAGATCCTAGATTAGCATCATAAGGGATAAGATCCTGAGACATCAATGTTCTAGTCAAGAAACAGCAACACATTAGGCAACCAAACAAAGCCCCAACTTTTCTAGAAAAAATTTCTTCATCGTAACGGGAGAAAGGGACAAACCAAGTCCCACAGACCACCATTTGTTCAAAGCCCTTTCGGGGGGTAAAAGGCGAAGAGGAATACACCTCTACCGCAGATTTTTCAAAGCCCTTTCGGGGGGTAAAAGGCGAAGAGGAATACACCTCTACCACAGATTTTTCAAAACCCTTTCGGGGGGTAGGGGGTGAAGAGGCATACGCCTCTAACACCAGGTTTTCCAAGCACCAACAGACTGTGATTTTCTGTACTAAAGCTGACCAATTAGTAATATCAAAGGTAAGCCCAGGAAATTTCAAGAAGATTGTAGGCAAATCAAGTACACACAAGTAAGAGGGTATGAAAACGAACCTGGACATAAACAAAGAAACCACAGATGTAGACATAAGGGGAGAACACCCAATCTGCCCAGGGCTTGAGAAGCCAGGTTTATGGTCGTCCGACCACACACGACCAAACGCCAGATCACGCCGACCAACCCTCGGAACACACTTTCAAAAAACAGCGGGGCAGCCCCAAGTTCCCCATAAGCGAGATTTGTTACACCCCATTAAGGGATTAATCCAACATAAGTCAAACCCTGTCCAAACTTTCACTGCCTCACTTGAAATTCGGCCAATAAGCCTCTTCAACCCCAAACCCTTCTTCTTTCTGACCCTCTTCTTCGGAAATTTTGAGCAACTCAGGCCGAAGGAGATCCAATCAAAAAAGGTTTCTTTGTGAGTGAAAGGGCCGAGATTAGGAAAAGAGGCAGCAATAACGCCTCTCGATTCACCAACCGAGGGAAGAGACCAACACCAAAGTGCCCGGAGCTTGCCGGAAGAGAGGTTTGGATGAAATTTAGGCCAAGAAATCTGAAGATTTTGGATTTTCAGAGCGAGGGTTTGAGAGGGTGTTTTAGGATTGGAATTGGGGGCACGTGAAGCGCGTTCTTCACAAGCCATCCAAGTTATTTTCTCTTTTCACTTCTAAATGGCTATTTTGGATACTTAATGTTCTTCAAAACATACTTTTATAGTATTCTAATAAGAATTTATTAGTTTATAAGATTTTATTCAACATTTATTAGTTACTTATATGATTTTTCTCAAAACATACCCATATAGTATTCTTATAAAAATTTATTACTTAATATAAGGTTTTATTCAACATTTATTAGTAACTTTTATGAGTGTTCCTCAAAAAATACCGTTATAGTATTCTAATAAGAATTTATTACTTAATATAAGGTTTTATTCAACATTTATTAGTCACTTATATGAGTTTTCCTCAAGACATACTCTTATAGTATTCTAATAAGAATTTATTAGTTACTATATATTGTTATTCAACATTTATTGGTTACTTATATGAAATTTCCTCAAAACATACTCTTATATTATTCTAAGAAGAATTTATACTTAATATAATGTTTTATTCAACATTTGTTAGTTACTTATATGAGTTTTATTCAACATTTGTCAGTTACTTATAGATTTTCCTCAAAACATACCATTATACTATTCTAATACAAATTTATACTTAATATAAAGTTTTATTCAACATTTGTTAGTTACTTATATGAGTTTTCCTCGAAACATAACCTTATAGTATTATAATAAGAATTTATTACTTAATATAAGGTTTTATTAGCTACTTATATGAGTTTTACTCAAAACATACTCTTGGAGTATTCTAATAAGAATTTATTAGTTAATATAAGGTTTTATTAGTTACTTACATGAGTTTTCCTCAAAACATAACCTTATAGTATTATAATAAGAATTTATTACTTAATATAAGGTTTTATTAGCTACTTATATGAGTTTTACTCAAAACATACTCTTAGAGTATTCTAATAAGAATTTATTAGTTAATATAAGGTTTTATTAGTTACTTACATGAGTTTTCCTCAAAACATAACCTTATAGTATTATAATAAGAATTTATTACTTAATATAAGGTTTTATTAGCTACTTATATGAGTTTTACTCAAAACATACTCTTAGAGTATTCTAATAAGAATTTATTAGTTAATATAAGGTTTTATTAGTTACTTACATGAGTTTTCCTCAAAACATAACCTTATAGTATTATAATAAGAATTTATTACTTAATATAAGGTTTTATTAGCTACTTATATGAGTTTTCCTCAAAACATACTCTTAGAGTATTCTAATAAGAATTTATTAGTTAATATAAGGTTTTATTAGCTACTTATATGAGTTTTCCTCAAAACATAACCTTATAGTATTATAATAAGAATTTATTACTTAATATAAGGTTTTATTAGCTAGTTATACGAGTTTTACTCAAAACATACTCTTAGAGTATTCTAATAAGAATTTATCAGTTAATATGAGGTTTTATTAGTTACTCATATGAGTTTTCCTCAAAACATAACCTTATAGTATTATAATAAGAATTTATTACTTAATATAAGGTTTTATTAGCTACTTATATGAGTTTTACTCAAAACATACTCTTAGAGTATTCTAATAAGAATTTATTAGTTAATATAAGGTTTTATTAGTTACTTACATGAGTTTTCCTCAAAACATAACCTTATAGTATTAATAAGAATTTATTACTTAATATAAGGTTTTATTAGCTACTTATATGAGTTTTACTCAAAACATACTCTTAGAGTATTCTAATAAGAATTTATTAGTTAATATAAGGTTTTATTAGTTACTTATATGAGTTTTCCATAAAACATAACCTTATAGTATTATAATAAGAATTTATTACTTAATATAAGGTTTTATTAAACATTTATTAGTCACTTATATGAGTTTTCCTCAAAACATACCCTTATAATATTCTCATAATAATTTATTAATTAGTTAATATATATTTTTTTCCAACACTTGTTAATTTATATAAAAAAATTTCATAGGGGTATTTGGGCCCGTCAATGGGCCAATCGGGGAAAACATAGTCATATTTGGGCTGATTTAGCTACGGATTTAGCCACGGATTCAATCGTCGCTAAATCACCACTTCATTTAATGGGCTGAGATAAGATAATTGGGCTTTCACTAGCTTGGGCCGAGCCCAGAAATTTTGGGAGAGTTTGTACCCGAATTCAGCCACGGATCGAGTGTCATCGGATAGCCCATTCATGATATATATTCGGCCCGCCTACAATTAGTGACCCAAGGCCCACTCACCACTTATGTTCATTTGATTTCCGATGATTAATAGCCACGGATTTAGCGACGGATATTGTGTTGTGACCATATCAGCGTCGAAAACAGCCACGACAATCATATTCGTAGCTATGTTCGTGGCTATTTACTGACACTGACACATATCGAGCCACGAAATCAGCTACGGACATCTGGGTCGTTGCTAATAGCCACGAATGTTTTGGCATGTCATACCAGGATGAGTATTAGCCACGAATATAGCCACGGTTAGGAACAGTCGTGGCCAATGTCATCGCTAATGGCCACGAATACATGGTCGCCTATAATTCGTGGCTAATCATCTGTAGCTATTTCCTGTTTTTTTAGTAGTGCAAGTTTCCTTATTTATCTAGCATTATTAACCACCTCAAACAAAATCAACTAGTGAGGACAATAAGAACATTACATGGTTGTCCTACTCAGCAGCAATGGGACTCATGAACTCAGCAGCAAGCAACTCAGCAGGTGGCATTTCATGACTAAACACCATGTGAAAGAAATATTAACCAGAAGACATGTTCACTTAATGAAATACAACCTTCTTGCATGAAAGTAAATATTGCATCCCCCTTCTTGCATGAAAGTAAATATTTGAATCAAATACTCGAAAACAAATGTGTTATTACTCCTACAATATGAATAAAGACAAACCCAATCAATGAGTTATGCAGTGCATACTTGCAGTACTATACATGCTAAATATGTAATATTTAAAATAAAAGAATGAATAAGTCCAAAAATTCTTTGATCAAATTCATCTATGACGCTAAATATTGAACAAGGAGAATAACAATAGAAAAGAGTACGACTTGCTTTTCTCGACTGCAGCTTGAAAAGTTGCCTTTGCCTTGACCACTCTAAATTCTTAAGCTTCGCTCAACACATCCTTGCATTAATAATCCATTAGGGCACTTTTCCTTCACCTTCAATTACTCACCAACCCGAGGGCCATTTAATATCACTATAAAGAAGCAGAAGCAATAACAAAACGCGGTAATAAATTATAAGGTATATGCGTTATTGAAAACCACACCAATTCAATTCTTAATCTGATATTACGTTAGGCATTTGCAATAGCAGCCAACCGCAGGAAAGCATCAACATAATCTGGATACTAGAAATATAGAGGACATATAAAAGGTCACCTAGCAACTAGTCATAAAAGATAAATTATTTTAAACAGAAGCAACGCCAAAATAGGGAGAGCCAAGACATATTTACAGAACAAACGCCATTCAAATAGAGTAATTTTCATAATTTTGATGCTTTAGATCTGAGGACTTGTCTGATCTAACTGGAACTGAACATTCAAATTTCAAACAATAAAGGTATTTATTTGAACAAAGGAGAATGTATACGAATATCTAGAGGGTCAAGAGTCTCTATATCAATCTGGAACTTAACCTCAGCGGATGTAAGGGTCATCTCCTAAAATTTTAGAAGCACAAACTTGTAAGAATCAACTTAAAGGATATTAGGATGTTTAAACTAATCAATCACACAACAAAAAAAACATCAGTAAAACAAGATCGCACCCAGAGATATTGACTAACATACCCACAACCCCTAGGCAGCTTCGATTTTAGGCAATTGAACCAGGAGTCTCTTGTTTTCGCAATCATCCATTATGATTCTGAGTACAAGAACGCTTCAAATCAGCCATTATAATTGCACAAAACCTAATAGAAAAGAAGCTGAACGTTTGAATAAATCAACGAAATCCCATACCATGGCAAAGAAATACGAGCGAGAATGCAGGAGAAGCTCTTGAGGCTGATTAAGAGTTGCACATAGTTCAAATTCACTTGTAAGAATATTGGAATGAGGATCAGAGTATGACTAATTATATATGTGCCCAACAACCTTGTGTGTTCAGAGTCTTAAGACATTAATTTGGATCCCCTAAAATCTTCTAGTAAGGGAAATTTTCATGGACATTGAATATTCTATTGACACTGCCATTTATAAACTTGAACCCAACCTAGATATACATACATGGCACACTTCATCACATGTAAGGGGAGAAAAAACAGTCAAAATCACAAGGCATTTGCAAGAATAGAACGGAAGGGCATACCTTTGAATTCAATGGAACACTTCATGACAGGGAACACTAATTAATCACCCTCTAAGATTCACAACAAAATCAGGAAGCAAGCTAATGAAATAAAATAAACTCAGTTTAAGACTCTAATTAACCACCCTCTAAGATTCACAACTTGAGCATTTTATTAGCTATGTTTGAGTTGCACATACGTTGCAAGATCCTTCACTGCAAAAGGTATTTGCTCATTTAGGACAAGATTAATATTTACAAGGAAGAAGTCTACACAAAAAGAAATGATGAGATGAAACAGTAATCATTTATCACCACTGTGGCAAAATACATGGATTTGTATTTAACTATCTCACACCTTGAATCTAAAGAGAGATGGAAAAAAAATTAATGGCCTTTTAAACTTTTTAACCAATACTTACGGGAACGATCAGGGCTCCATGCAGCTTGCCTATTCTCACCCTGCCTTTGAACAAAATTTTTGTGAAAAATAGGAGAAGTACATATCATAGCATCAAAAGGTAGATAATTCAGTTATCACTTCGAAGACATTAGGACCTCGAGTTAGATAGAGCAATGTCTAAAATATTAGCAATCATTTAGCATTTCAATCTAAAGCAAAGTATTAACATTAACAGTCTACAGGCTTTCAGTTGTCTGCAAACGCTTGAAATTGAATAGCATCCAAATGAAAAAATGATTCAAAAGAATTTTCTTACAATAATTCCATGTGCCCCGCAGCCCCTTGTAATAGTTCAGAATCATTCATGCCAGCAGTATCCCACTGAATAGACAAATTAAAATAGAAAAAATTTGCAAAACGGGCACTTTATTTGGACAAATTGGGGAATTGTCCACCTTTTTGGACAAATTAGCAAAACGTCCACTATAAATACTTATTCTCACTTGAACGGACATATTATCGTGTATACTCTCTTCCAAACTCTCTTCTCGCGCTCGTCGGTTTTCATCGGTTTTCTTCATTCTCGTTCCTTCAATCTGTGCGTAAGTAGTGAGATTTCCGCCGATTTCTGTTCGTTGTTGTGCTATCTGGTTCAATGTCGTCATCTAGCAACTCTTCAGGTATCGATATCGCTTGTTTTTGCTAAATGTTTCGTGCTAGGGTTTTGGAAGAAGTTGATTTATGTTGATTTTATTGATTTCTGCTTTCAGTTTTGATCACCTATAGGTAAATCGATGCTTGATATGCATAAATGTTTGGGATTTTGAGTGTTGTAGGTAGTTTAAGTAATTTGCGTGTGTTAAATTCGTTTATTTTAACTGTTTGTGTGCTTCAATTTTTGTGATGCGGCAATTTGTATGTGCTTTTTTAACGTTATTCGTGTATTTTTCAACAGTGTGTGTACTTGATGCTTTGTATTGTTTGTGTTGTTCATAGTGTAGATATCTGTAGGTATGCTCATGTGTAAGCGCGCTGACACTGTCTGTTTTTATACATGGTTGTTTTAGTTTTGGTAGTTTCAACAATGTGTGTACTTTGATTGGGGTTTCTGTGTTGTTTTTGTGATGTTTATGTTCTTTTCTTATGTGGTGGTGTCATTTTATTGTTATTTTTTTTATGGTTATTTGGTTTATCATGGATTCTGTTATTGTATTTTTATATTATTCTTTATTTTGTTTTTATTAGCGGCTCAATCTGGTGATGCATCCACATCTTATAGGGGTTCTGATGTAAGTTATTTTGTTTTTCCATTTTAAATTTTTTTGTTGATGAGCAAGTTTTGATTTTTTCCTAATCTGATGTTGTGTTTTTGGGTACTTTGTATGTGATTGATCAGGGTTTGGAATATTGCATTCCTGTTTCTGAACGATTCCATTCTAGGTCCAACATATATTCATATCCATTTGTTTGTGATTTGATTGAGAAGCATTTGTCTCATTCTGATTACAATATTCTGCGGGAAAGTTGTGTGGGATGGGTGCTGACGCAGGGCACCAAAATGGCTACCAATTTTCAGCTTATGCATCAAATGGTGCTTCGTCAAGTCCAAACTCAGAAGGAGAATGAGTTGTGGTTTAGAGTTGGTGGATATCTTGCACGTTTTTCAATTTTTGAGTTTCATGTCATCACTGGCCTTCCTTGTGAAGAACGTGTTTGTAATATCTCAAAAAAAGTGTCAATATCTGAATTTTTTGGGCAGAAGAAGATGACTCATGATGATTTAGTTGCTCGTTTCATATCTGAGAGCAAGAAGTCTAAGAAGAAGTTGATCATGGCAAAGTTGTTGTTGATTGAGAGGTTAATTGTATATAGGAGGTCAGAGGTTGTTAGTGCACAATTCCTTTCTCTTGCATGTAATGAGAAGGAATTTGAATTATATCCTTGGGGTAGGGAGTCGTACACCCGTTTGTTGAAGTCTTTGAAGAGTTCTTCTGTTGCAGACCGTGCTGGTGTTACGGGCTCTTATCAAATGTATGAGTATTGCCTTGCATTCCAGGTATTCTGTTTTAGTGCTTGAATCACTTTTGTCATCAATATTTGTCTGTGTCATCACAACTTTTATTGTGTATGTTAAGATTTTTGTCTAATATTGTTTTGTAATCTCTTTTTGCGTTTTATTTTGTAACAGTCTTGGATATTAGAAGCTTTCCTAGCCCTCTCTGCTAAAATTGACTGTAATTTTATGATGCCTGATAGAGATCCATACTCATTGCACTGGGTATGCGAGTTTAGCCATTCGTATGTTGAAGCTGAGCATTTGTTTCATGGTGATTTGGTAATATTTTTATGTTATTTATCTTTAAGACCATTTTTAGTTGATGCATCTTTGTTTATTTTTTTTTAAACATATTTTTATACTTGCATTTTGGGCAGACTCCGTTGTTCCCTACTTATGGGGAGTTTGCACGCACAGCAGGGATGGGGTTTGCTGATGAAAAAGATGATCCAGTCGTTGATGCATCAGTTGAAGAAGTATGTGGGGGAGCTGTTGATGATGCATTATATGACAGCCGTCGTTTTCATCAAAGGGCATATGCAGCTAGGTTTTCAAACAGAGTTGTACAAGCTGGTGGTGAAGAAGCTAATATCTCGGAGAAAGGTGATGAAGCAGAGACCTCAAAGAGGAAGACACCTGTGAAGAGAGGCAAAGCTGCTGGAAAGAAACAGGATGGGAAGTCCTTTGAAACTGCTTTTCAAGTTTTTCATGAGGTAGAAAACAAAGATGTTGTACAGTCCTCAAAGAAGAGGAAATCTGAGAGTGGAGGGATGGCTGGTAAAAAGAAAAAGAAGGTGGCGTCCAGCGATACTACTGAGGGATTGGTGTATGTGAGGAGGGGTTGTTCTGCAGCTAGGCAATGTGGTAGAGTTGTTCCTTCTGAGAATGTGAAGATAATTAATGCTGACACAGATATGCATGAGGAGGGTGATGTGGTTGCTTCACCTTCCAAGAGAGGTCGGTTGGTTACTAATTTATGTGATTTATTAGATGATGATACCCCACTAAAATTTGTCTTTCAGCGGAGGTATAAGATGAAGAAAGCTGGGTTAGGTAGTGGGAGGCCATTGTATGATAGTACTGTTGACATGTCTTCTGTTCTTCCTTCAGTTTCTCTTGGTGATAATCAGATTACTCATGGAGTGGAGAACGAAGAAATTCATGCTGCAGGCTTTACATCTGGTGGTGAAGGCAGTGATGGCGATGACAAGGTTGATGATTTTACTGCTGACACCCATTCTTGTGGATCTGATGAGTTGGCTGCTCCTCCTACTGCTGGGCTTTCTGTTTTGGCGGATGTTGCAGATGTGGTTGGTTGTGCTGACAAGGTTGAAGGAGGTGAGACATCTTCTGGTGACAGGCGGGGAGAGGTTCAAACATCTAATGCTGGCACTGAAGGTGTATCTCCCCAAATGGAGGCCAAAAATGATTCAATGGGGGAGTTGCCTCCAAAAACACATGGTGATGGTTTTGCTTCTTCTACCCCATCTTATCCTGATTGGGTGAAGGAGATTTTTAAGAGGATTGAGAAGCTTGAAGATGTACCTCAGCGTATGGATGTGTTGGGTGCGAGGGTTGATGCTATTGAATCAAAGATTGCAGAGATGGCTAGGATGCTTGGAGTTGTTGGTGAGATGGCGATGAGGTATGATGAGCTTGAGGTTAGGGTTTCTAATTTTGAAGCTATGTTTGCCAGGTCACAGGTAAATCCTGGGAATCCTGATGATAAGCATATAGGTGGTAAGCCCCAGGGCAGTCCTGTGAAGGTTGTTGATGAAGATGTCAGCGCAAAAATTGTCAATCATGTTGTAGCTGATCTTCAGAAGTGTTTCTCTGCTGATGAGGAAATGGTGAAATCATCACCCAATTCTGTCAATGTTGAGGACGTGTCCTTGCCCTCAATAAGATCAGAGGGCCCAACTTTGGATAAGGATATTCTGTATACTGAAATCCCTCCTGTGTTCCCAAATGTTGTCGCTGACACTGAGGGTGAGGATGTTGGTGCAGATGTGAAAGTTTTTAAGGATTTGAAAGGTGATATTTCATTAACTAAGAATGAAGTTGATGATGCCAAAAGGAGTGCAGATGAGTTTGGAATTCCATCATGTTCTGCTGAAGTTGCTCGATCTGCCAAGTGTGAGGTTGAAGGTGGTGATGCTGTAGTCGGTGTAGTTGGTGGGCACTCATCATTGGAAAAGTTCATATCTCTGTCTGATGATGAATATGACACGGGTGCAGGTGTTGATTGGGATTCGGTAGCCAAGGATACTGAAATTATAAATGAAGTTGAAAAATTAAAGGCTTCGAATCTTATCCCGTCAACCAGTACATTCTTGTATGGCCCAGCTGAGATTGAAAAGAAGGTGAGAATCTTAAAGCACGTCCCTACCAAGTCATTGATCAGGTTTGAAGATCATGAGTTTATGTATGGACTTGTAAAGAAGAAAAGGTATGCTTTATTTTTTTGTTCAATCTTTTTTTTTATGGAATGTTGTCTTTGTATTAGTACAGGACCTCATTCTTTATATATTTATATTCATCTTGTGTAATTTGGTTAGGAATTTTTCTGTTGCTGGTCCAATATCAAGGTGGGACAAAAAGTTTTTCCTGCACATCATATCAAAGAATATGTGGCTTGATTGTCAGGTAATATCTGCTTGTTTTTGAAATATATATATATGTGTGGATTGGATTCTATTGTGTTTGTTGATTGTTGACATCTTTTTTTTTATTACTATGTTGTGTAGCA
This sequence comes from Persicaria maculosa, assembly GCA_963922045.1. Lineage (NCBI taxonomy): Eukaryota > Viridiplantae > Streptophyta > Magnoliopsida > Caryophyllales > Polygonaceae > Persicaria > Persicaria maculosa. Next base: position 2,959,276 of record OY998269.1, on the reverse strand, counting down.
TCTAGAAGCAGGTTTGATTCACTTTAGGAGGCGCATTTCTGAAGACCCTGTGAAATATCGAGAGGTTCTTGTTCTTGATTGGCTATTTTACTTAAAGTACCTGCCTGATTATGCTTCAAATTATGGGGAAGATTTGCCTCTTGAAGTCAACACCGAGGAGTATTTTGTTGGTATGTGCCCTGCTGAGTATGGGAAGCCATGGGAATCTGTAAAGAAAGTCTACACAATATTCAATGTTATAAACAAACATTGGGTGGCGTTGGAGATTATGCTTGAGGAGAGGGTAATCAACGTGTACGATTGCAATGTGACTGCTGTTAAGGCTGGTGTACTTGAAGAACAATTGCAACCGTTTGCTATTTGGTTCCCAATTCATTTGGCAAAGGCTGGGCTCTATCAAAACTTTGCTTCCTCTCCTTTCCAGCTAAATATGGTTGATGATTTAATGCATGATTCTACAAGGTATGTATTTTATATGTTGTATTGTTTGTCGTTTAGCCTAAGATACTTGTTATTTATGTGCTCACATGACATGGGGTCTTTTTGTGTTTGTAGGGCTTCATGCGGCGTCTTTACATTAAAAGCAATTGAAGCATCTGTCTTTGGGGGAGATGTGAAACGATTCAACAATGAGAAGCTCTTTCGATACAGAGAACTCATGTGCTCATATCTGATCAAGGAGACCTGGAGTTTTAGGTTTTAAAACAATTGTTTAGATATGTAGTTGGTGCATACATGGGGTATTTTTTGATGTAATATGACAATCTATGTGCTCAAATTGTTAATTTGGTGGACATGTATGTATATTTGTAGGTAATGGATTTTATGGGATATTTTTTGGATGCCCTGTATTTTGGATGTGACTTTGAATCTGTTATGATTGTACATTTTAACTTTTATTAATGTTTATTAAGGTATCTATTTTTGCAATCACAATGTTTTATTTGAATTTGTATTAATAATGTGGGGGGCATGGGTACATATTTACCATGCTATAACAAAAGTGGTGACACCAGTCTTGTGTTTTCTGATATTGAAGTTTATGTGGTGACACTAGGTTTTTGAGGCCCAAAGTAGTGCTGACACTGTTAGTAGTTATAAATAGTGGTGACACCAGTCTGGTTTTTTTCTGATATTGAAGTTTATGTGGGGACACTAGGTCTTTGATGTCCAAAGTAGTGCTGACACTGATATTAGTTACAAGTAGTGGTGACACCAGTCTTGCATTTTTTATTTTGAATTGTATGTGGTAACACTAGGTGGTTGAGGCCCAAAGCAAGGCTGCCAATGATATTAGTTACAAGTAGTGGTGACACTACCCTTGTTTTTTCTGATATTGAAGTGTATGGGGTTATATTTTCTGTTATTGAAGTTTATGTGGTGACAGTAGATGTGTAAGGCCCACAGCAGTGCTGACACTGATATTAGTTACAAGTATTGGTGACAGTAGGGTTGTATTTTTTTTATTTTGTTTTTTATGTGGTTGCACGAGGTGGTAAGGCCCAAAGTCTTGTGTGACACTGTTGGTTAGAGTAGTTGGAAGTATTTGTGACACTAGCTTTGTGTGTTCTTTGTTATTTAAGTTTATATGGTGACAGTAGGTGGTTAAGGCCCAAAGTAGTGCTGACACGAGGTGGTTAATGTCCAACAGTTATAACTGTAAGCCCAAAGCAGCGATGACACGAGGGGGGTTGTTGTCCAGCAATTATAACTGTAACTCATATAACTGTAATCCGTTTACAGTTTATATTTTTACAGTTTTTATAGTTTTTTACAGGTACTCTGAAATGAAGTGCCCCAAATAACTGTCATAAGGAAGAAAACTGTATAATTATTGGCTATATATATCCAGAAATAACTCTTTGGTGTCCATTGGTGTCTACAAACTAATTGTAACAGAAATCAGAATACCAGAACTTGTATTCTTACTACTTAACCACCCCCCACCAAAAAGATGAATTATGGCAACACTATTGAGTTCTGCACAAGATTCCACCAAATGATGGACGATCTGGATGGTGTTGTTTACCGTGGGTATCACATGAGTCTCGTTGATGAGGCATGTGAGACTAACAAAGAGGATCACAGGGTTGAGTTGGTGGAAGCCGTTGTGTTTCATTATACATTATATGAGGAATTACAAAGATCAATAATAGCAAATGAATATCATATTCGCAGAGCAACAAAAGATGAAGATGCTGAAGCACTATCAAAGGTGATATATGAATTTTTATCCTTACTTTTTTTTTCCTCTCTAGTGTTAACTCTTATATTTTATGTTTTATCTAGGGGGAACGAGAACTTGGGGAACAAAGGCAGATGTTGGAAGAGGCAAAGGACAACCTTATGCAGTGCGTTAAAGAAGTTTTAGATGCAGAAATGGAAAGGAGGAGGAAGATTGATGAATTTTTAGGCCTGTAGGTCTTGTATATTAATAAGTGATAATATTGGAACTTATTTATATATTTTAGTTTATATGTGTGTTCATAATGAAGATATGATGTAAGTTATTAATATCATATTAATTATATGGATATTTTGTAATTTCGCACCTCGTATTTGATATTATAAAGTGTTATTGGAGTTTTAAGTCTTCATTGGTTGATACTGCGGACACATAGAGTAATTTGGGAATTGTTTTGGCAAAAGTAGTGCTGACACTGTTTAACTAAGGTTTTATGTTATTGTGAATTTGCTCAACATCATCTTAGTTTTGCTCAACAATAGTTTATATTTGCACAACAAACGAGATTTGTGAAATTTTGCCCAAAATAATCCTATTTTCTTTAATATAATTTTATACTTTCTCAATAGATAATTTCACAACATGGTATTATTTTTTTATAGTATCTTCTTTTCGTATTAGTGTTTTTTTATAGTATTGATGACAGAATTGCGCTGACAGGCTTATTTTGTGTGCTTTTACCCTCTTCTTGAACTCTCCTATTGAAATCTTTCTCTTGCAAAGTATTGTCAATACTTAGGAATGGATGTCATTAAATAAACTATATTTATAAAATACACCAGTTATAAACAGAAATCAAATATTTTACTACCGGTGACAGAATTGTGTTGACATAGAGAAAAGAATACAGAATTACAGAATTGGTCAGATGCAGTTATAGTTGTATGAAATTGACAAATACAATCCAGGTTAAAATCATAGGGAAAAAGACTGTCTTAATGCTCACGAAACAACTTTTCAGAAGCAGAGTACACAACTGTCTACACCCCAATACATTTGATAGTTTGCAACAAAAACATTATATTGTGTTGTAGCTGTTCAACCAAGGTTTATTTTTTGGCCTTGAATCCCCTTTGAAATCATTCTTGAATGGGATTTTGCTGCCTTCATAACTTCTTTGTTCACTTCATTCAGCTCTGAGCACACAATATCTGTTAGGTACTTCACCCGTAGTTTTGAGATATTCTTGAAATTGCCCTTTTCAAATCCACACTTGTAGCCTCGCTCTGACCCAAAGAAAGTCTCCATGTGACGCATGAGGCATACCCCAGAATGCTGAACTTTCTCTTCTCCAGCCCACGCGATGGGGACAATTGATGTTGGTGCAGTTGACACTATTTCTGCCTTTGCTTCAAGCCCCTTCTCTGTTAGAAACGCAATCAGCATATCTCCCTGCATTTATTGAATTATAAAGCATTTAATGTTAATTGGGAACTGAGGTGATATTAGATTGAAGTTAATACAACTCAAGAAGATATTATGTATCATTAATAAAACTTACCAAACATTCAAAGGGGGATGCAAAGGTGCAAGTTTCAGCAGGGCAAGTTGGGTTGATATCAATGATTTGGGTGACTTTGTTTTTCAAGTTGAAGACAACCATGATGTAGACCTCTTCTTGTTGTACTCCAAAAACAAACTAATGAACATAATATTAAACAGATAGAAATTAGGGATTGAGTTTGTTAACTTTGATCTCAAAATCAGTATTTAGAGAACATTTCATTCTTGTGGTTGTGAAGGGAGTACCATGTCTATATCTTTCAAAGAAATGTGTGGTGACAATGACAAAGCAGTATCAAGGTGGAGGTTAAACCTCTGAAACTGTTCATCACAAGCTCCTGATGACACACTGTCCACATTAAACTGGATCAAAAATAAAAATTAGTAAAAAAACAGACCCATTGTAATAATGGCAAAAGAATGGAGTGTAATTGAAAGATGAATAAGTAAAAATATTACAGATTTGTTGATATTGACAAATAGTCTTGCTGGTGACTAAGCACTTTTATATTGTTCCTTGTTGTTGAGGACTGCTGTCCATGCATCAATAATGACACTAGACAGTTGGGTTTCATCTTCAAGTGTACCCATGTCTCTTCTAACCACCTCAATAGACTTGTGTTTAAATAAGACTTCACTGCAAATGCAAGACATTATGAAGATGTATTAAATAAAAAATATCTTTTACTTGTAACTGAACATACATTAAGTAAATTAAGATTAAAATGAACTTTACGTGCTATGAGTTGTTGTCATTGCTAAATAGGCTGAAACAGTCCGCTCAATTTCAGAGATAGGATCGTTAATATCTACAACACGGGAGTAATAGGGGCTTCTCAAAGATGCAGACGGTTTATATGCTCTCTTTGCAGCTTCTTCTCTCTTTGTGTCATGAAGTTGGTGTGGTGCATTCTCAGGAGCTGCGTTGACACGTGGTGACCTCCGGGGGGGCAATGGAGCAGGGGACTTGGATTTTCTTTTATCCTCCAATGGCTTCTCTGGTGGAATATCAGTTTGGAATTGAGTGGGGAGGGGATTGGGAGGGGTGCATAATGTGTCTGCAGTTTTAGCTTGGACATCCTGTTGTATTGGAGGATGACCATGGCTGGGTCCAGGAGCTTGTTGTGCGTCATTACCATCCTTGGTTGCATCTGCAACGTTCTGTGGTATCCCCGTATCTTCCCCCAAAACAGGATCATTTACAAATATATCAAAGGAAAATTGCCCATCTCCTTTGATATTTGATTTCAATTTTTGCTTATTCTGATACGCAAGCTCAATCTGAGTAAGGCAATCTATAAAAGCAGGGTCTGACCAGAATGGGTGTTGGGAGTTGTTAAAAATTGTGTTTGGAGAGTCGTCCATATATGACCTGTCAGCAGCATCTGTAGCAGGCGCAGGGGTCACATCTCCCATCCCTAGGAGCTGGTTGGCTCCACGCAGAAGTGAATTCACCTTGTCATCATTTTGTAGTTCAGGCGGTATATTTGTAGACCACTCCACAAATTCAGAAATAGCAGATGCAAGCACAGAAGTCTTTTGAGCAAAAGTCTGTATCCAATTCTAGAAGAGAAGAGCACATGAGAAAATAAGATTAAAAAAAACATCAGTAAATAAGAAAACATGATAAACTGCACAATTTTAGATTGAATTGGTTAAAAAAATCATATAGACCTGAAGTGGAGGTGGTTGTTTTTCTGGACCAGCGGGGTGTTCAGTGCATTCTTCATTGTGTGTAGTAGATTGGGGAAAAGCCGTAGGAGGTATTTCTTGAGTGGGAGGAACGATTTGGCGAGGTTGGATTGAGCCACGGCCAAAGCCTCCACTATTAATGTCATCAATCTCTCTTTGGCGTAGAAGTTTGGAATTGATGCCAAAAAACACTGGCAAAGAACGAGGTATTCGTCTAAGCGCTATGCTTGTGAACAGTTTCACCCTATCCATATACAGCAACTGACACATGAATGGGATAAACATATATCAGTATAATGATTCAGGACGGGAGTGCTGACATGAATAATATTGTATATATGAAATTAAAAATTGGCACTGGTGACATGGGCACTACAGACATGGTAAAGAAATTAAGCGGGGGGAGGAGTGCTGACATGAATAATATTGTAGATACTAAAGTTAAAATAGGCACTGGTGACATGGGTACTACAGACATTGTAAAGAAATTAATTTAACATCACAGGGAAGATGATGGAGTGGGGCAGTGCTGACATGAATAATATTGTAGTTAGGAAACTTAAAATAGGCACTGGTGACATGGGTAGTACAGTCATGGTAAAGAAATTAATTTAACAACAGAGGAAAGGTTTGAAAAACTACTTACAACCAAGAACAATATAGGCCCTCTGAAGTGTCCATCCTTGTTCTTTTCCCAACTTTTTTTCGCATCAACCAAACTTTCTAACACAAGACCACACCAATTTAGCTCTCTCATGTCACCTAATTCCGGAACAACTCTTACTAAACTATGGTTTGCATGTCCATTTCCTAAAGTATCAATCAAGTAAGAGTCTAATACAACAATAAAGTTCACGAGGAATTGGTCACCACAATTAGTGTCAGCTATCAATTTATCCATAACCATAGCTGATGTTATATTATCCTTAACCTCAAATGTGTTTCTCCAATCTTTCACAAGGTTGAAATTTTCCTTTGCTGTTTTTCTTGCTACTAAAACCTTTCCCATAGGCAATCCCAATGTGATATGAACATCCATCTCAGTAATTTCAAGTTCTCCTCCATTAGCCATAACCAAACAACACTTGTTAGGGTCAAACTGATCCACTAACCAATATGAAAGATATTGTGGAAGGGAAACAATGTTCAAGTCGAACAAACATCCAAACCCAATATCTTTAATGAATTTCTTTTGCTTGTCATTCATTTTCTGCAATGATGACACAAGTAGGCGGGGGCTTGAACATGTTTTCAAAGAGTTGAATTGTTTCTGTCTGCTGTCCCTCTCGGTCTTTGCAATCATTTGTCTGTTTTCTGAGATAGGTTGGATTTTAGTGCCTTCTGTTTGCTCATCAGATGTGATGTTATTCACAGTTGTGTTCGCTGGTTGACCAAGCGTTACATTAGGTGAATTGTCTTGCAAAACTGTAATTTCAAGGGCTTCTAAACCAACAGTGCTAGTAGGAACAGTAGTCTCATGGGGGACCTCTTTCTTACTGTTTTTCCGATCAAGCGGTTGTGAATCTTTAGATTCAAGTGACAGGGAACCGACCCCTGTTTCACATGCTCTATCAGGCTGAGTATCTTCAAACAGTTCATCAATGAAAGCTGGTGAATCCCTAGATAAATCAATTACTGAAGGTTTAACGCCAGATCTTTTTGATCTCTTCGAAATTCGGTTTTGACTGTCTATAGTAGGTGAGTCACTCAATCTCTGCGGGCGTTTACCTATGTAATGAACACTGAAAATCAACTTCTACAAATAATGCATGCAATGGCATTGTAAAAGAAGGGAGTTTATTCCATATAAATTTGAAAATTGAACGATAAGTCCATCACATTAACTACACATTATAATGCCGAAGTCCTTAAATTAGCAAAGGCAGCTTGTGGAAGGTCGAATAACTTGAATAACTCCCATTTCCTGCTTTTCGTTGGAGCTAAACCCTAAACCGTAATCACTCTTATTTAAACTGTAATAAACGGAGAATAGAAAATCAAACCTTTCCGGTCTGGAGACATGGTGATGTATATGGTAGAGCAATAGAGAGGGGGATTTTCGATCTGGTCTCAGTGAGCGTATAATCAAACGTGAAGCAAACTTTGCAGAGCAAGACAGATGAGATTTCGGGGGGGAGGATGAAAGAAATGACGATGACCGACTGTGTAAATATAAACTATTGTTGTGCAAAAATAACAGCAAGTTGAGCAAATACCTTATTTATTGCTTTTTCTAATTTTTGTTTTTTTTTTCCTTTTCTTGTTTTTTTTTTAAAATTACGGCAAGTGGTTGATACTTTATTTATTCCTCATTTTTGCTCAACATGCTCTTATTTTTGCTCAACACTAGTTTATTTTTGCACAACTATCAAGACTTTTGTGAAATTGTGATTCATATGATCTTATTTTTCTCAATAAGTTCTCTTAGTTTCTCTATAGATAATTGCACAACACGGTCTTATTTTTGCTCAAAAATAGACTATAATTGCACAACATGAGCGTTTGTTGGAATTTTGCTCAACAGGCTCTTATTTTTGCTCAAGATGGTCATATTTTTGCTCATCAATAGCCTATAATTGGACAACAGGGGCATTTGGTGGATTTTTGCTCAACTTGCTGTTATTTTTGCTCAACAATAGTTTATATTTACACAACTATATAAGACTTTGTGAAATAGTGCTCAACATGATCTTATTTTTTCTCAATATGTTTTCATAGTTTCTCTATAAATAATTTCACAACACGGTCTTATTTTTGCTCAACAATATACTATAATTGCACAACATGGGCGTTTGTTTGAAATTTGCTCAACATGCTTTTATTTTTGCTCAACACAGTGTTATTTTTGCTCATCAATAATTGCACAACATGGGCGTTTGTTGGAAATTTGCTCAACATGCTCTTATTTTTGCTCAACAATAGTTTATATTTACACAACTATATAAGACTTTGTGAAATATTGCTCAACATGATCTTATTTTTTATTAATATGTTTTTATAGTTTCTCTATTATTAATTTCACAACACGGTCTTATTTTTGCTCAATAATAGATTATAATTGCACAACATGGGTGTTTGTTGGAAATTTGCTCAACATGCTCTTATTTTTGCTCAACACAGTCTTATTTTTGCTCATCAATACTCTATTATTGCACAACATGGGCGTTTGTTCGAAATTTGGTCAACATGCTCTTATTTTTGCTCAACACAGTCTTATTTGTGCTCATCAATACCCTATAATTGCACAACATGGGGCACTTTGTGAAATTGTTGAGCAAAAATAAGAGCAAAAATAAGAGAAGATGTTAATGGGCTTATATTTAAAATTGATGAATGGAAGGGTTTGGCCCAATGTTATGTCTTCTTACGCACGATTTCAACCCAAAAGCAGTCCGTAGTTGTGCAATCCCAGGTGTCCTTTCAGCTCCCTCCAACATCTTCTCCGTTTCCCCCGTTTTGTGTTTACAGTCGACGATCACTTCAATCGCCGAGTACCCTTCAATCGCCGGTGTCCTTTCAGTTCGTCTCTTCTTCAATGGCTTTTCAACCGATTATTCAACAAGGGTATCATCACACAGTTGGTGAGTTTGTTGTTGAACTTTTAGCAAGCGAGTCCTCTGTATATGGTTCGAGTGAAATGTTAGTGTCAATCCACTCCGTGGATGTTCCTGTAATACTTCATCATTTATACGTTTGGAATGGGTTGCCAATGAGCTTATGGCGCTACAATGGAATATTACGGGACGCGGGAATCCCAGCTGTTGTTCGACATCAAGTAGCAAATCATATCTTAAGAGATTTTACAAGTACTTGGTTTGCTCAAGATGATGACTTTATTGAATATGGTCTATGCCCTAACATCACCATCAATTTGTACTACATTTCCAACCCTTCTTCTGATTCAAGCTCTGACTCTTCTGACTCGGACATGGAGGTGGACATGGAGGTGGACTACCCACATCATCCAGCCACTGAAGCAGCTATTGATGGTCTACAAGAGGTATATCATCTTGAGCTTGATGGGCAGGCATGTTCAATATGTCTTGACCCGATGTTGGATTCAATGCCTGTCCTTGGCATGCCATGCTCACATTTCTTCCACCCAAATTGTATCCGAGAATGGCTTAGGGTTGAAGGGTCTTATCCACTTTGTAGGTTTGCATTGTAAAGTTACTTTTTCTGTAGTATTGTGATGTTAGTAAAAGAAAATGTAGTTTAACTTTTTGAGGGGCTTGGATGTAAGCAAACTTGTATTACCTGTTCTGTGAACTTGGTTGAAGCAAATGTAAAATATGAATATAATTTTGTTTTGATTGTATTTGTTTACAATTTTCACCAACTCCAAACTATCAGCTGGGAATGTCTGTTGATCTTCTTTGTCATTATCTGTTTTAATGCTGACACACAACTAAACAACAAATTTAACATCATCTAGTTTGGACAAATCTAAAAACTCTTTCAAATCAGCATCACATTCAATGGTAAGAGGACCTCTCAAGACTTTGAAAGGGTGCAAATAGATTGCAGTAGTAAGAAACACAATTTGATTGAAGTGTTGACACAAGGAACCAAAATTTTATATGATTCAAATACAGTGCTGACATGGAGCAATCAAAGTGTAATAATGAATGTGGAGTTCATTATATTGTCAAATGCAATATTGGATGCAGCAGTGTGGAATGGATATCATTAAATCAACTATATGAATAAGATATACCAGTTATGAACACAATCCTACAAAATTTGCACCGGAGGTGCAAATTTTCTATGATTTAAGTGCAGTGCTGACATGGAGCAATCAAAGTGTAATAATGAATGTAGAGTTCATTATATTGTGAAATGCAATATTGGATGCAACAGTGAAGAATGGATCTCATTAAATTAACTATATGAATAGAATACACCAGTTATGAACAGAATCCTACAAAATTTGCACCTCCGGTGCAAATTTTCTAAGATTTTAAGTGCAGTGATGACAAGAGGTGAATCAAAGTATAAGCACATTTTAACTAGATATAGCAATGCTACATTTTAAAGTGCAAGCACATAATTCAAATGAGCATAAAGAAGCATGTATTTAAAAGGAGACTTCAAAATCTCATCCAATACATCAAAAATGAAATTTTCTGTAATTTTATTGGAGCAATCACTGAAGTGTATGTTGTAACACTAGGTGGTTAAGGCCCAAAGCAAGGGTGACAATGATATTAGTTACAAGTATAACTGCATGTGATATTAGTTACAAGTAGGTGTTTTCTGATAGTGAAATTTATGTGGGGACACTTGGTGTTTGTGGCCCAAAGTAGTGCTGACACTGTTATTAGTTACAAATAGTGGTGACATCAGTCTGCTGTTTTCTGATATTGAAGTTTATGTGGTGACACTAGGTGTTTGAGGTCTGAAGTAGTGCTGACACTGATATTAGTTTCAAGTAGTGGTGACACCAGTCCAAAGTAGTGCTGACACATATTTTTTTTTGGAAGAATGCATATTTTTTAAATCAAAGTGGCAAAATTGCACAACATGGGCGTTTGTTGGAAATTTGGTCAACATGCTCTTATTTTTGCTCAACACAGTCTTATTTTTGCTCATCAATAGCCTATAATTGCACAACACGGGGCATTTTGTGGAAAATTTCTCAACATGCTCTTATTTTTGCTCTAAATGCTGTTATTTTTGCTCGACAATAGTTTATATTTGCACAATTATCAAGACTTTGTGAAATTGTGATCAATTTGATCTTATATATTTTCTCAATGTGTTCTCATAGTTTGTCTATAGATAATTGCACAACATGGTCTTATTTTTGCTCAACAATAGAGTATTATTGCACTGCACAACGTCGGCGTTCGTTTAAAATTTGCTCAACATGCTATTATTTTTGCTCAACACGAACATGCTCTTATTTTTGCTCAACAATAGTTATTGTGGGGACACCACCGTGGTGTTCTTTGTTATTGAAGCTATTGTGGTGGGGTGGTGGAACGAGGTTGTTAATCTAAAATATTATAGAATAATATTTTAGATTATTTCTCAACATTGTATTGTTTTTTAAGTAAACAACAATGATATAAATCTGAAATTTGATGAGTACCGATGACAAAATTGCGCTGACATAGAGAAAAGAATGTACAAACTTGTATTATTACATGATAAAATCTACAATTTTATTCTATAATGTTGAATGAATGTTTATTTTGGAACATACATGTCATTCATAATGTCTAAGCTGTATTCTTTCCTAGTAGTAATTTTACATAATACCAATGACAGAAATTGTGCTGACAGCCTTATTTTGAATGCTTTATCCTCCTCTTGAACTCTCCCACTGATAGCTTTCTATTTGAAGGAGGTCTTCCTGCTCTCTTTCTTACCACAAGGGGTAACATTTGATAGATTTTATCGCATCAGGGACGTTTCCTTCATCTTCTTCCAACACTGGATATATTGTTTCTGCATATGCCATACGCCAAGCATCATTGCTGTAAAAATTTGCAACAAAATCAGATATATTTGCCTTTACGTGTGTAATGGCTAATAGAGCATGTACACAAGGTATTTTCTCGACATCAAATACCCTGCACGTACATGTCTTCGCTGATAGATCAACTATAGCTACAGCTCCTTCGCCTTTGATCTCAAATTGTGATGCATTCATCCTTTCTACTCTGTATAATCCAATTTGCTCTTGTGATTTCCTTATCACCTTAAGGATTTCAAGAGTTATTCTGTCTTGGTTTTCTAGTGCTTTCTCTCTTCTGTCCTGGAACCATGATGTGAGCTTTTCCCTAGCAAACTCTATAAGTGCCACAATAGGATAATCCTTTTTTCCTTTGAAAATGGAGTTCAAGCTCTCTGCATTGTTGGATGTCATCATATTGTATCTATTGCACTTTGCATGTGCTCTGGCCCATTTTTCAAAACGTGCTGACACCAAATATTCTGACAGTTTTGGACAGGTTGCTTCTATTTGTGCAAGCCATCTGTTGAACTCTTGGATAGTGTAACTCTCTGCTGCTTTCTTGAACATTTTTCCCAGGTGCTTTTTCTTGAATGTCGCTTTGATGTTTTGTTTCAAGTGCCACATACATATGCAGTGTGTAGCTGTTGGGTAAACTAAAGATATAGCCCTTGCAATGCTAGCATGTCTATCAGAGACAAACACTAAGTCATTTGAGGGAGGCACAACCTTCAGCAGCTGGTACAAAAACCATTCCCAAGAGCTGTTGTTTTCAGAGTCAACAATTCCAAAAGCAAGGGGATAAATTTGTCTGTTTGCATCTTGAGCAACTGCTCCAAGCAATGTGCCTCTATATTGTCCAGTTAAGAATGTCCCATCAATAACAACAACCTGGTAGATAAATAAATGAAATTACTAGTTATATTGAATTTATGAAATTCAATGAGAACAGAATTTATGCTGACACTGAGTAAGACATACCTTCTTTAAGAAGGGGAATGCTCTGATGCATTGGCCAAAGGATAGGAACAAGTACTTAAACCTGTCTTCTTTGTCTGTTGAAATCAATGCTATAGTCCCATTGTTTTTCTCCATAAGCATGTGGCAAAATGATGGCAAATCTGCATAATTGGATTCTGGTGTCCCCTTGACAATTTCTTTTGCAATTTTTGATGATTTCCATGCTATCTAGTAGGTAATTGCCATTTTTTGTTCTGTTCTCAGCTTATCCATTATCTGTGCTGGTTTGTATCCAGTGTCAACGCTGTTGAATTATATTAAAATTAGAATAAATAATATATTAAAAAGCAATATTAAATCTAAATACTATTTCTTACAAAATTTACTCACCTTGATTTGATGATGCTTGCAACCACTGATGATGAAGGTTTTTTGCAGTGTTTTGATCTGATATCCCACGTGCATGTGTGCATGTCATCGTACACTGTAACCTCATGCCAAGTTTGACCAAAAGTTTTGACATGCACTTTCCATTTGCAGTTAGGATCTACACAATGCACCCTATAATACCTGGGTTCTGATTTTGCCACACGAAAACCAAATATCTCTGTTATTGAAAATATTCTCAAAGCATTCTTAACTGCATTCCTGGATTCAAAGGTTTTGCCTATGTATATCAATTTTTCTGAATTCTGATTCATAATAGGCATGGTAGGGCTGTCAGCATCCCAATCTTCTAGTGTAGTCTCTCTTCTGTGTGCTGAAGAATATAGGGTGCTCCATATTTCAGCTGCAGAATCTTCATCACTGGGAGTATCACTGTTTCCAGAGTACATGTCATCTCCAATATCCTCTAACAACACACCCTTCATCCTGTTGTCACCGATCAATATCATGCTATTTTCTTCAGTGACAATGTTAGTTATATTTGGATTGCATGTCACCAACTCCAAACTATCAGCTGGGAATGTCTGTTGATCTTCTTTGTCATTATCTGTTTTAATGCTGACACACAACTCAACAGCAAATTTAACATCATCTAGTTTGGACAACTCTAAAAACTCTTTCAAATCAGCATCACATTCAACGGTAAGAGGACCTCTCAAGACTTTAAAAGGGTGCAAATGATTGAATTCTAATTCAAATGCGCTGTCTACGTTGAATCTGTTGTGCACTTTTTCACTTAAACCCTGTAGTGTTATTGAGTCATCAAGTATGAACACTTTTGAAGTAGTGTGCCCGACAAAGGTTGGACCTGATTCATCAAATAACCATTTCCCACTATATATAACTGTAATAACGTGGGTTGCCATTGTAATCTGTAGAATATGAATTTAAGAGGATAAATAGATTGCAGTAGTAAGAAACACAATTTGATTGAAGTGTTGACACAAGGAACCAAAATTTTATATGATTCAAATACAGTGCTGACATGGAGCAATCAAAGTGTAATAATGAATGTGGAGTTCATTATATTGTCAAATGCAATATTGGATGCAGCAGTGAGGAATGGATATCATTAAATCAACTATATGAATAAGATATACCAGTTATGAACACAATCCTACAAAATTTGCACCGAAGGTGCAAATTTTCTAAGATTTAAGTGCAGTGCTGACATGGAGCAATCAAAGTGTAATAATGAATGTAGAGTTCATTATATTGTCAAATGCAATATTGGATGCAACAGTGAAGAATGGATCTCATTAAATTAACTATATGAATAGAATACACCAGAATCAACAGTGAAGATTTTAAGTGCAGTGATGACAAGTGGTGAATCAAAGTATAAGCACATTTTAACTAGATATAGGAATGCTACATTTTAAAGTGCAAGCACATAATTCAAGTGAGCATAAAGAAGCATGTATTCAAAAGGAGACTTCAAAATCTCATCCAATACATCAAAAATGAAATTTTCTGTAATTTCATTGCATTTATCATTTCAATTGGAATGTATATGATAAAGATTTACCAATGTAACATATTAACGATCATAAATAAGCATAAACAAGCAAAGATTTGATTGTAGACTTGAAAATAAGACACATATAGCAAAAAACAATCATTATCAGTAATTGATGCTTTAAAAATCAAGCAACATTTGAATAGAATACAGCAGTTATGAACAGAATTCTATGATTCAAATGCAGTGCTGACATGGAGCAATCAAAGTGTAATAATGAATGTAGAGTTCATTATATTGTCAAATGCAATATATGGATGCAACAATGAAGAATGGATCTTATTAAATTAACTATATGAATAGAATACACCAGTTATTAACAGAGTCCTACAAAATTTGCACCTCCGGTGCAAATTTTCTAAGATTTTAAGTGCAGTGATGACAAGAGGTGAATCAAAGTATAAGCACATTTGAACTAGATACAGCAATGCTACATTTTAAAGTGCAAGCACATAATTCAAATGAGCATAAAGAAGCATGTATTTAAAAGGAGACTTCAAAATCTCATCCAATACATCAAAAATGCAGTGCTGACATGGAGCAATCAACAACAACAGTAAAAATCAATCAAAATTTGCGCCAAAGGCGCAAATTTTAAGGCATTCCATAACAGTAATCACTCGATTCGACTGTATTTCATATAGATATAGCAGAAACGAACTTAAACAAGCTCAGATTCGGTT
Source organism: Persicaria maculosa (assembly GCA_963922045.1). Taxonomy (NCBI): domain Eukaryota; kingdom Viridiplantae; phylum Streptophyta; class Magnoliopsida; order Caryophyllales; family Polygonaceae; genus Persicaria; species Persicaria maculosa. The sequence continues at coordinate 2,943,767 of OY998269.1, read as the reverse complement.
GTTTTGAAAAACCTCTTCGATAAGTCAAAAATTGAAGAATTACTTCAAAATTTGCGCCGAAGGCGCAAATTTTGTGTGGTTCTAATGGACAGAGTAGTAAATTCGTCAGCACAATCCAGAATCAACTTAGAAACGTGAAAAATCTATGAAAATTTGCGCCTTTGGCGCAAATTTTCAATGAATTGAAGGCCGCTTTTTGATGTAGTTTGTAATCTAATGTTGTACTTACTTGATTCTGTAGAAGAGATGCTCAAATCGGTTGTTTTGATGAGATCGGAGAGATGATCGGCACAAAATCTGCAAAATCACCGTCGAGCAGGGCGTGAGAGAGAGAGAGAGCGTGCGGAGAGGGAGATAGCGTAGGAGAGAGAAAGTGCATGGGAGGTTTATATTGTGGACATTTCACAAATTTGTCCCAAAAAGTGGATATTTCTCAAATTAAGACATATTTTATGGACATTTCACAAATTCCCCCATTAAAATATGAATCTCTTTAAAACATAAATCGTCTTTCTTGCTTTATCAATTCAGGACTAGGCAATCATTTAAAATGAAATGGTTTTTTGGACTCACAATGAAGCTTGGTTGTTTTCTATCTTGCTCAACAGTCGTAAAATTTTCTTAATAGCGGAAAAAAGAATCCAACATCATCAGCAGCGAATACCAAAGCTTTTCAAGCAAAGCAAAATGAGAACAGGCAGAAAACTTACAATTCAATTCTCCCTACATCACTTGGGTGGTCGATATCGAGTGACTTCAAAAAGCTCTTTTCACTCAGAAAACCATCGTCTTCAGATAACAACAGCAGGTGTGGTCGATATCGAGCACAACAGTTGATATCGAGTGGTTTTGCAGACAGAAAACATAACAGTTGTGTTTGACAAAGTAGGTCGAAGAAAGTAGGATAATGAAGGAATTATGATAAAAAATCAAAGCAAAGATACAATGTTGAGAGTTTAGTCCTTCCCCTGAATGACCAACAAGAGTATTGCTTGAGGACAAGCAAGCTTAAGTATGGGGTGTTCGATGTGCGCATATTTTACCATGTTTCATGCTTACATCTATTCCGTTTTCATGCATATCTTATACTTTCGGGTTGGGAAAGTAGTAAATTTATGTAGTTTGAGTTCAATTACAAGATATAGAGGTCTACACAAGTTTTGGTTTGATTTCGCAGAAAACGGAGGATTTTTTAGTGAAGACAAGACAAGACAGAAGAACTTGATCTCCAGCAGGAAGTACTCGATCTCGACAAACCAGCTCGACATCGACCTGATGAACCGAGATCGACTGAGGAGAAAAGATGAAGATCGAGCCAAAGCCGTGTCGACCACAACAAACAAACTCAACCCACCATAGGTCACTCAATATTGACCTATCCACTCGACATCGACTGGTGCAACAAACGTGTGAGAAACGCGGATTAGGCCAAATCTTTGGAGGATATTGCTTAGTCACAAAGATATCTATCATCTACCAAGAATCATCTATCTTAGGGGTATATTCCAAGCATGTTATGGAATATTACCTATTTTAATATCTTAATTTAGGATATAATTTAGTTTAGATAAACTTTCCTTTTACCAATCTTAGTAGGATTAGGACTCCAATCCTTGGATAGCAAGGGTTAGGAGGTTATAAATAAAGTCCTAGGGGGCTGGCTTTATTCATTCAACTCACCAAAGATCATTCGATCACAAGCAAGGAAAAGGAAGAGGCGATAGAGATAGAGAGAGGCGGTGGTTGTAAGAGTGAAGTTTTCTTTTGAAGTTTTCAATGCAAAGTTCCTATTTTTATGCAAAGATGTTTTCCCCAATGAAGAGTGAGTAGTCGTCCTACTTCTAGGATCGGGGTGAGCCCGACAATAGCCATGTAAGTACGCTTCATTCTATATTTGATTTTACGATTTAATCTTCTACCCAGCACTCAATCTTTTATGCCAATTTAGGATCATTCCTTATTTACCTATATGAAGCAAAAGTGGATTATACATGAGAATTTGGATAGTAATTAGGTTTTACCTGTGAAAGTTGACTAAACCCTAATTTTGAAAAGGTAGACACAATTAGGTTTTTATGCGAAAGCCACTTGAAGGTTCGATAATGTAAAACAAAGTAATATAGAAATACTCTAGAAGGGGGGGTTGAATAGAGTATGCCGGTTTTTCGCAGATTCTCAAGACTTTTGAAGCTCGTGCAAAATCATTTGAGATTAGACTTAGTCTTTTCTCTGAAAACCTGAATCACAAAGTTAAACAGTCGAACCAGGTGCGGAAATAAGGTAAAGCAATAAGTAAAGGACTCGATGAGTTGTTTACGAGGTTTGGCACGAACTTGGCCTACGTCCCCGCCTAGGGTTCTTCCACAAGCCTAGGATTCAACCGGCTTTTATTGATTCACAAGACTTAGGATCCTAGTAGCTCACCGAGAAGCCTCTCTCCTATACAATTGCAATCTACTCAACTCACGTTCCATTGGAGTCCTAGACCAATCTAGAAGAGCCCCACCTCTCTATGCTATCTAGTACAATCCTCTTACACTTAGTGAATCAATCGCCTAGTATCTACTTCCTGAGTTACAAACTCTTGAGTATAACACTCTCTCGAAATATATCCTATAAGCTCACAGTGTAACTCTCAAATGCTTTGAAATGAAATTACAGACTTTTAAGGACTAGCAGAGCGCACACGAAGAAGACAGATCTTGCTTGAAGGCTTGAGTGTATGAAAGCTTGTGTTCAACAGGTGTGTTGCTGTCTTCTTCTTCCTTTCTTTTTATTGAAACAAATCGGCGCCTAAGGATCTTCACCAACGGCTAGAGAGGATCATGGCTTGAGCTGGATCTTCTATCTTTGGAAACTTTCGGAGGCCATGATCTTCCGATTTGAATCTTCTCAATTTACAAAATAATGAAGGAAATAATATTGGAAAATACTTCCTGGAAGGTTAGTGTATATATAATAATATAATGGAAGCATATAATAACATAAAATAATATTCGAATATAATAGAACAAGTTTTGTGTTTCATCAATACTGTTAAAGCTTCAAGACCTTTGACACAAACAGACAGTCAAGGCCTTTGAAACTTATTCCGATTTTCATCAAGGGAGTGGAGTTATCAATCTCCCCCTTGATGAAAGACAAAACCTGTGCATCCCTGCAACTTAGTTAAGCATATATAATATAAGTAAAATCGGACTAAGTACCTGCATGGGTTAGACAAATGTTGGATCAAAATTTTAAAGCAAGAAGACCGTCCAACTGAAAAATAAAACCAAGGTCTTCCAAGACCTTTAAATCGCAACAGTTATAAAAAGTCTAACACCACCACAGATCATCTCCCCTTTTTTGTCTTTCAACAAAGGGAGGAGGTAAAACAGTCACCAAAAGTTTTGAAACAGTTTCCAAAAACCAACAATGTCTCAGATTTGGGGTAAGGGTAGGGTAGGATAGGGTTAAGCTTCATCGTCCGGAGCATCATCAGTGAGCCGCGACCACAGTCCTTGCAACAGCTTGGTTACTGTAGTCGTGCTCTCAGTGATGGTGCTCTGGACAGTAGCAGGGACGATGGCTTGAGGAGTGGGTTCAGGTGTAGGAGAAGTAGCAGTGTCCTGGCGTCCCTTGGGGGTGGCGCCAAGTCTTTTGGGTGTGGAAGCTTTCTTTGATTTGGGAGCCATGGAGGTATTCGGCTAGGGTTTCAGGATAGTTTGAGAGATTGGAGAGGGAGAACTGGAAGAGTTTTGGGTGGTTCTGAGGTTATGAGGTAATCGAGAGGGGTTAGGGTTTTAAATAGGAGAGATTAGAGTGATGGGACGGGGTTTAGGGTTTCAATGTAACTAATGATAACATTGCCAATTTGAAAAATATTTCAATTCAAAATTCAAATCTTCTCCCAACCGTTTTAGAAGAGGAGGGAAATAACCGAAAATATTTTGTTCCAAAAATATCTATACGGATAAAATATGTGACATAAATAAATTATTTTGAAATCCAATGAAAATAATACTTGATCAAATATCTAAAAAGATATTAACCAAATATATACGATCCGATATCTGTTTTCTATCATTCAGTTCACAAACCTTGACATAAAACTCAAGGGTCTTGACACTGAGTAGAATTTATCTTTCGTAAAGGGAAAGCTCCCCCTACGAAAGTGCATCCTTGTTAAGCATCCCGATCTCTCGTCTAATGAAGGTGAACCTGTCCTCTGCCAAAGGCTTAGTAAAAATGTCAGCCCATTGATAATCAGTTGAAATAAAGGAAATGGACACATCACCTTTTTCGACGCGGTCTCTAATGAAATGATGCCTTACATCAATATGTTTGGTCCTTGAATGCTGAACATGATTCTTTGTAATGGAGATGGCACTTGTATTGTCACACTTAATGGGAATGCCTTTGAGGTTGATGCCAAGATCTCGCATTTGTTGAGCTATCCAAAGGATTTGGGAGCAGCATTCTCCAGCTGCTATGTATTCGGCTTCTGCAGTGGATAGGGCAACTGAGTTTTGTTTCTTAGAATGCCAACTGATCAAAGATGCTCCTAAGAATTGGCAACATCCTGATGTGCTCTTCCTATCCACCTTATAGCCTGCAAAATCTGCATCAGAATACTCGATTAATGTGAAATCCTTTTGCTTTGGGTACCATAGTCCAAGCTCCTTAGTGCCATTGAGATATCGAAAGATCCTCTTCACAACCATGAGGTGAGATTCTTTAGGATCAGCTTGAAACCTAGCACACATGCAAACACTAAACATGATGTCAGGTCTACTAGCTGTAAGATATAGTAAAGATCCAATCATTCCCCGATACTCCTTTTGATTGACACTCTTCCCAGTCTTGTCTTGATCTAGGGATAATGTTGAGCTCATGGGAGTCTTGACTGCTTTGGATTGATCCATTTTGAACTTCTTCAAGAGATCCTTAGTGTACTTGCTTTGGTTGAAAAAGATCCCTTTCTTGGATTGATGAACTTGTAATCCCAAAAAGAAGTTGAGTTCACCCATCAAGCTCATCTCAAATTCGCTGCACATGATGTCAGAAAATTCTTTACACAAAGATGTGTTAGTAGCACCAAATAATATATCATCAACATAAATTTGAATAACCAAAATGTCCTTTTCTTTGGTCTTGTTAAAAAGAGTCTTGTCGATCAACCCCCTTTTAAAATCATTTTCTAAAAGATATTTTGACAAGCGCTCATACCAAGCTCTTGGGGCTTGTTTCAAACCATAAAGCGCTTTGTCAAGTTTATAAACGTGATTAGGAAATTCCAAACTTTCAAAACCTGGGGGTTGAGCCACATAAACTTCTTCTTCTAAGAAACCATTGAGAAAAGCACACTTGACATCCATTTGATATAGCTTTATGCCCATAAAAGATGCAAATGCTAATAATATGCGAATGGCTTCAAGCCTGGCTACGGGAGCAAAGGTCTCCTCGTAGTCAATACCTTCCTCTTGATTGTAGCCTTGAGCAACAAGCCTTGCCTTGTTCCTCACGATCTTACCATTCTCATCTAGTTTGTTTCGAAATACCCATCGTGTGCCAATGACTGATTGATGCTTTGGCCTAGGCTTCAAAGTGCAGACTTTGTTCCTTTCAAATTCGTTAAGCTCACTTTGCATAGTAATGATCCAATCTGGCTCTTGAAGGGCCTCATCTACCTTCTTGGGTTCTATAAGAAAGACAAACGCGTGAAAAGCACAAAGATCTTTAAGTTTAGAACGAGTTTGAACACTAGAAGTAGGGTCAGAAATGATATCCTATAATGAGTGTGATGAGGAGTATTTGAATTTTCTTTTGCTAGTCTCAGCTCCTTTATTCGTCATACCAGCAGGATTGATTTGTGGTACATCTGACTCCATAGTCCTATTAGGTTCAGTTTCAGCAGTTTCTGACATTTCAACACTGTTGGATTGGACACCAAGGGCTTTGGACGGATCTTCAACACCTTGGGCCAATTATTCAGTGTTGAGAATCTGTTCCTGCATGTTCCTCTTCTCTGTGTTCTTGGTAGCAGCATCATCACCTTCCTCGTTCTCCGCATGGATGTGAAGATCTATATCTGCAACACTTTCACTCAAAGAACCGTCATTGCATTCATCAAATATAACATGTATACTTTCTTCAACTAACTGGGTATTTTTATTGAAGATTCTATAACCTTTGCTACTTGTGGAGTAGCCAAGAAATATACCTTCATCACTACGCGCATCAAATTTCCCAAGGTTATCTTTTGCATTGTTATGAACAAAGCAAGTATAGCCAAAGGGTTTAAAATAAGATATAAGTGGTTTGCGGCCTTTGAAAAGTTCATAAGGAGTTTTCTTTAAGATGGAACGAATAAGACAGCGATTCAAAATATAGTTAGTTGTGTTAACAACTTCAGCCCAATAGGTTTTAGGTAATGCATTTTCTAAAAGCATAGTCCTGGCCATATCCTTTAGGGTGCGGTTCTTTCGTTCCACAACCCCATTTTGTTGAGGTGTCCTAGGAGCAGAAAAGTTATGGGAGATGCCATATTTAGCACAAAACAAATCAAACTGAAGTTGATCAAACTCCCTACCATGATCACTTCGAATTGACACTATGGGCTCGTTTCTTAAAGTTTGCAACTCCTTAAAAAGTTTTGAAAACTCAAATAAGGCCTCTGATTTTTCTTTTAAAAATGCAACCCAAGTATATCTACAAAAATCATCAACAACAACAAGCATGTACTTTTTACCATTGGGAGATTTGACTCGCATAGGACCACATAAATCCATATGTAAAAGTTCAAGGGGTCTAGAAGAACTTACAACCTTTTTGGTTTTGAAAGAGCTACGTGTTTGTTTACCTCGTGTGCATGCATTGCACATATCAATACCTTTGAAGTCCATCTCAGGTAGCCCTCTTACAAGCCCTTTGGACACAAGCTTCTGTAGTGTATGTGGACTCACATGACCGAGTCTCCTGTGCCAGAGCTTTGGATCGTCCGTCAAAGCTTTTAGACAGGTTAAGCTTCCTTGTGCCACTTGATCAGCATTCACAGCGTATATATTGTTGTAACGATATGCAGTTAGTATAACTTCACCTGTATCATCTCTGCACACTAGACATCTTTTCTTGTTAAATCTGACATTATTGCCACTATCACATAATTGAGAAACACTAAGCAAATTATACTTTAAACCATTCACAAGATAGACATTTTTAATACTATGGTTGGAATCACTCCCAACGCTACCAATACCAACGATGTCACACTTTCCTTTGTCACCAAGAGTGATTGTTCCTGTGGATTGCTCCTTTAGATCATGAAAGAGAGACCTCTTCCCACTCATATGTCTCGAGCATCCACTATCAATAATCCATTTTTGCTCTTTCACCTTGGTGATCTCCTGCAAAACAAACATCAACCTTTGTGGCTAGACCAATAAGCAAATTTGGATCCATTATTGGGATAAACCATATTTGGTAAAATAGTGCCTTTTGGGACCCAAACTTGTGTTATCCGTTCTTTTCTCAAATGAACAGGGAATGTATTGCGAATGATATATGGATCCTTTCTTCTATAGGGGCAGGTCTCTTTTACATGTCCCTTTCGAGCACAATGGTGACATATAAGAGAGGTTCTGCTTCCTTTTGCCTTTACAAAGGTGGTAATGTGCTGCTTCTTTAAAAACCTTGGATTGTAACCAATACCACTTTTGTTTAGAGAACTTTGTTGCTCACCCAACATCCTATCAAGAGTGCCTTTGGATTTGGTAAAACTTATGAGGGCTGTCTGTTGGTCTTGAATCTTATTATTCAGGGAGATCTTCTCGTTCTCTAAGTCATGATGTTCATTTCTCAGAGATGAGAGATCTTGCTTGAGTTCAGATTTCTCTGAGTCAAGAGTCTTGACTTTAATGTCAAGACCTGAATAAGAAGCTTCAAGACTTTTGACCCTCATAGACAGATCCTCAACAGTTCTTTCCTGGTCCATAGTTCTCTTAATAAGAGTGTTAGTTTGGGCAATAAGTTTCTCTTCATTGGCAATCATATTAGAAAGGAATTCCGATAATACCTCTTTTGGACTTGCCATAAGTTCTCTTACGGTTACCTCAAGCTTCTCATCGTGAGATTCATCTCCTGATGCCATAAGACAGACATTGGCATTCTCATCGTCGGAGTCGGAGTCAGAATCGCTCCAAGTTACCACCATGGATTTCTTTTTCCATCTATCACCCTTCTTGGACTGGCTCTTCGTCTTTTGAGGGCAGTCTTTCACAAGATGATCTGTTTCACCACATTCAAAACAAGACAACGGTTTATTCTTCTTATCATTTTTGTTGTATTAAGACTTACCTCGGAATTTAGAAGACTCTGATCCATCCTTGTTGTTGAATGGTTTCTTCATTTTGAGGATTCGAGCAAGGCCTCTTGTGATAAGAGCAAAAGGATCATCCTCATCGTCATCCTCATCTTCGGAATCAGATTAATCTTTGTTGTCATCCTTCTTAGATTTGAGCGCCAAATTCTTAGTGCTTGCTGGAAGTTCTCCATCGTCTTCATTAAGGATCATCTCATGCGTGATCAGTTTCCCAAGCAGGTCGTCAAGATGCAGAGTAGTGAGGTCTTGGGCTTCCTCTATAGCTGTTACTTTAGGACCCCACTTTTCTTTTGGGAGACACCTCAATATCTTCCTTACTTTCTCAACGTTTGTAAAGCTCTTGCCGAGAGAGTCAAGGTTGTTGGTGATTTTTGTGAATCGTGTGAACATGACCTTGATAGACTCATCAGGCTTCATCTTGAAAAGTTCATACTTTCGAAGGAAGATGCTGATCTTGGTGTCCTTCACTTGGGTGGTTCCCTCATAGGTGACGACCAACTTGTCCCAAATCTCTTTAGCTGACCTACAAGATGAAATACGGTTAAACTCATCAGTGCTAAAACCACAATAAATTAAGGTAATAACCCTGTAGTTTTTGGAGACGAGTTCAAGATCCGCTTGGATGTATTCAGACTCCTTCTTTGCGACTTTGGTTCCATTTGGTCCGTCTTTCTCTGGAATCTTTGGCCCATTCTCTATAATGTTCCAAAGTTCCAGATCTTGGTCTATGATGAACATCTTCATCAATGATCTCCAGTGGACAAAGTTGTTTCCTTCAAAGAGTGGTGGTCTGCTGGTAGACCTTCCCTGTGCAAATCCTCCGCTTGCTTTACCAGACATGATCGAAAACTCACAAGATTGTTAGATCAAAAGAAATGAGTAAAGCTTTGATACCAATTGAAGGTTCGATAATGTAAAACAAAGTAATATAGAAATACTCTAGAAGGGGGGGTTGAATAGAGTATGCCGGTTTTTCGCAGATTCTCAAGACTTTTGAAGCTCGTGCAAAATCCTTTGAGATTAGACTCAGTCTTTTCTCTGAAAACCTGAATCACAAAGTTAAACAGTCGAACCAAGTGCGGAAATAAGGAAAAGCAATAAGTAAAGGACTCGATGAGTTGTTTACGAGGTTCGGCACGAACTTGGCCTACCTCCCCGCCTAGGGTTCTTCCACAACCCTAGGATTCAACCAGCTTTTAATGATTCACAAGACTTAGGATCCTAGTAGCTCACCGAGAAGCCTCTCTCCTATACAATTGCAATCTAGTCAACTCACGTTCCCTTGGAGTCCTAGACCAATCTAGAAGAGCCCCACCTCTCTATGCTATCTAGTACAATCCTCTTACACTTAGTGAATCAATCGCCTAGTGTCTACTTCCTGAGTTACAAACTCTTGAGTATAACACTCTCTCGAAATATATCCTATAAGCTCACAGTGTAACTCTCAAATGCTTTGAAATGAAATTACAGACTTTTAAGGACTAGCAGAGAGCACACGAAGAAGACAGATCTTGCTTGAAGGCTTGAGTGTATGAAAGCTTTTGTTCAACAGGTGTGTTGCTGTCTTCTTCTTGCTTACTTTTTATTGAAACAAATCGGCGCCTAAGGATCTTCACCAAAGGCTAGAGAGGATCATGGCTTGAGCTGGATCTTCTATCTTTGGAAACTTTCGGAGGCCATGATCTTCCGATTTGAATCTTCTCAATTTACAAAATAAGGAAGGAAATAATATTCGAAAATACTTCTTGAAAGGTTAGTGTATATATAATAATATAATGGAAGCATATAATAACATAAAATAATATTCGAACATAATAGAACAGGTTTTGTGTTTCATCAATACTGTTAAAGCTTCAATACCTTTGACACAAACAGACTGTCAAGGCCTTTGAAACTTATTCCGATTTTCATCAAGGGAGTGGAGTTATCACCTCTATATTCCTAATTGGTGATGAGAAAAGTTTAGTCTTTTATGTGATTAAAGTAATAATGCATGCATGATTATCATCGTGGTAAATCCCTACCTTAGGAGCTTTTAGTTTATAAACTCAAAAAAACCAAAAATATTCTATTTTTACTTTCCTTATTTTATTTTCTACATTCGTTACTATCTGTCTGTGAACATACTCGATTTTGACCTACTTAGTCGATATTGAGTGCTTGTGTTGTCTGTTATTTCTCTGCAGGTTTTCACAGATTGAAGCTGAGCACTAGGAATCGATGTCCCCTGTCAATATCGACTCCCCAACTCGATATCGAGGTTACTGGTCAACTTGCACAGGAACTTTAGAGACTATCCAAGCATCGCTGACCCGCCTCCTCGTGGATCGATCCGGATTCCCTTCCACTATAGCGGGAGGAAGTCTTGTATTTTATTTGCTTGGATAAGGGATTGGTTTGCATCTATATTTAGATTTGTTTAAGTCAATTTTTCCTCCTAACAAGAGATGCCGCTGTGAGAAGGAGCTTCGTTTGCATCTTGACCATCTGACCATAGATAAGGTACCGTTTTATTAGTTCCTATGATTTTAACTGTAGATGTCGGTTTGATTATTTATCTAATATCATCTTTACGACTTTACCACATAGGTCACATGGATGCCTTTCGGCAGAGACCTTGATTTTGCAGGTCAGTATCGGTCGTACACCTATCGAGGCACCATCACATTATGTGGCATTGAGGAGTCATACATGTCAGATAAAGTGCTCTGACATTTCGGTCATGTTCAAGAGCTACCATTGAAGAAGCGTAATGCCGTGATGTTTGCTCTACAACACGCATGGTGGAACATAGAGGACCTTGACAAATTCTACCCTAGCACTGCTCACAGGAGGATGCACGAGAGCTATCAGGGAGGCGTCTTAGCTAACTACATGGCCTAGTTCCAATCTTAGAGTCGAGGTTATGTGTTATTAACGAAACCCGTGTTTGATAGTCCATCAGCGCCTACGCACCCAAGCAACCCGATCGACCTAGTCGGCACCATAATTCCAGCTAAGCGTCAGGCTGCCTCCAGGAGATGACTGTGGGTATTCAAGCTTTAGTCGGACATGCGCAGTTTGACAGATTGTGCGCGCGGATCATGAGAATTATTAGATCATTTCAATAGCTAGACTTTATTTTATGTTGTTAAAGATGGATTGTATATATTTAGTGATTGTACGTTATTTTCTCTTTCATTCTATTTGAATGATTGTTGTGATGGTTTTTACATATTGACAACAAGCATTCACTTGTCAAAAATTAACTTCACAGATAACGATTAACAAAGACAACACCATTAATAAAACAAACGAAGACAACAATGTTGTTAGAACATGCATAACAACATTTTTGAACAGATGAATAAGACCTTGTTCATCTTTGAATTGATTCGCACTCCCTATATACACCGCAAATACTTCGTTGGATGCAACATTATAGAAACGTCGGATTTAATGTTGTAACAACGTTGTAGAAACGTCGAATTTAACGTTCCATTCTGGCGTTGTATTTTATGGTGTAATAGCCTTGGGCAAAACAAAGTGGATGTTGTAAAAATGTCGAATCTGACGTTGTTACAACGATCAAATAGACGTTGTGGCCTGGACCCCCAACGGGCTCGTCCGGGCTTAACAACGTCCAAATTTACTCCCAATTAGACGTTTCTACAACGTCAAATTGGACGTTGTATGCCCAATAAGTTTAGCAACCCCTATAAAAGGGGATGAAGACGACATTTGAAAATGCAACACAACAATTCCACATTTTCTTTCCTTTCATGGAACCGGTTAGAACTGAACATCGCGGATCAACGCCCCGTGTTGATTTTGTAATCAAATGGGTTCGGCACCGAATGCCCTCGGAGGATTCCGATTGTGCTTGTCGTAATCAAGATTACATTAACAGTCATCCTTGTGTGTTGTTTCAAGTCGAGTGTGAAAATGACACTCGCATTCCACACCCATGCAGTTCAGGTGCGCGTACTGCAACCGTTTTCATCAGGGCGTTCCTGGAGCGTATTACTGGAGGGTGGGAGACCTTCTCTTTGAACGTATTCGGTCATTCTTCCCCGATTTAAGCGTACATGACCACATTGACGTAGCTCAATAGGCAAGGAAACTTGTGAGGCAAGCAAACATGGATGTGCTGAACTTTGCATTCAACGAGTTGAAGATTCATCTCATTCCGAAGACGAACTAATTAGGGCCTATTCGATTGTCAAAAAAATTATGTTGTTATCCGTGGTGTATTTATTTGTTTTAGTAAGATGTGTTATCTAATCTTTATCTATGAAGTGAAGCGTTGCCATCTGAATGTTTGTTGTTGTCAATAGGTAGAAACCATCAACAATAATGCAAACAAAATGAACTACACAAATAAAGTATAACCACCAAAGCCAAAGACGAAAACCATAAAAAATAATAATGCAAACAGTAGTGCTCTAATGCGCCTGCGTTTCTAGATGTCATGCCTGCGGCACCCACCAATGCCCTGACGCGGACTGTTGCCATGCCCGCTTTACGACGTTTAATGCGACGCTGTGATGTTACAACGTCCATTCCGGCGTTGTGATGTTACAACGTCCATTCCGACGTTGTAAAGCGTTCTTAACCAAGGCTAATGAGGTGGACCCACTTTGACCAACATGCCTCCTATATACCCTACCACCACGACACCACCTTCTTCTTCCTCAAACCACACAAAGTCAAACACCTTCCCCACCATTGAAACCTCCATTAAAGTCTTCAAGTTTTCTCAAGATGAAGATTTGCCGTCAGCCACCGTTCCTTCGTCGGAATCACAGCCTACAACTAGTTTCCGACTCGTTGCGACCCGATCTACGCACTCATACTCTTCGTTTCACATTCCGTTCACAATCACATCTTCACCCTTTCCCCAAATCCGTAAAAATCCTTTTTTCCAAGTAGTTTGGGAGGAGATATTAAAGGATTTTGAGGCTGATAAGAAGGAAAACGAAGCACAACAGCCACCCAGAGCAGAGCCGCGCCCGCGTCACTACCTTACCGCACCCGCGTCATATGCATTCGGTTGTAAGTGTTCTAAATCTTCTCTTAGAATGAGATTTTGAGTTGATTGAGATTATCATGCCTCCGAAAATGGTTAGACCAATAGGATTTAGTGAATCTGAGAAAGAAAATTGGGAAGCGCTTAAGCATAGGAAGTATGTGAGTACCAAGTTCTTTGATGCGTCGACATTGGAAGCCTTAGGACTAATGGGGAATGTTATGGAATTGATGACTCACAGAGGATTGGCCAGTTTTACTGCTATAGGAGCCCCGACATACCCGACATTGGTTAGGGAGTTCCTAACTACATTTACTCGGAGTTCTACAGGGGAGGTTACATTCAAGATGAGGGGAAGAAGGATTGTGACTGTCAAGACTCGAATCAGCAGAGCGCTGGGGATTACGATTGAGCCTACAGATGGATGGTAGACAACATTTGAGTAGCCACCCTCGGCAGATACACGACTTATCGCTACACAACGACTAATGGACACTAGAGGAGGTGATTACACTCACAATATGTCGCACCCTACTCTTAGGTTGTGTCACAAGGTGCTGAACAACACATTCTCTGGGAAGGCAGAGGTCAACAAGGTTTCAAAGGCATCTTGGTCATTACTGTACTGCTTGACACGAGAGAGCGACATTATACCTGACTGGTTAGAGCTATTTTGGGCATCTTGTAAGGCGATGAGCGATGAGGCAATCTAATGGCTAGTCAGATTCTCGCATGATTAGATTGGAAGGTATGATCACACTGATTGCAGAGAGGCTCTAGGTAGATTTGGATGGATTGGATCACATGGGCGACAACTATCTCCTGGATGCAGCAGCTTTGAGGAGACGAGGTCATCTTGAGGATTATCACGATCACTACCTATGCTTGTATGGGAAGCACAATGTTCATGAACTTATACTTCCTCGTGAGCTGCCGATGGGAGCTACTATATCAGATTTCTACATCCCTCTAGATGACATTGATGAGCAGCAAGATGAGGACGATGCGAGGATGTGCAGAAGCAAGAGTTTCCAGTTGAGGGTCACTTTGATGCTATGGAGCAGGACTCGGTTCAGTTTCATCCAGTCGCGAGTTGTTCACACTAGGGAGCCCAGGTACTCAGTTCCACACTACTGATTTTGGGGAGCGTCTGCGATTCTTAGAGGAGTCGCATGATGCACACTATCAAGAGTTTCAGAGCTTTCGTGATGAGTACAGAACCTCTCAAACTGACATGCGTCGACAGATTGATGAGCAGGGCATATTACTCGATGGGATGAACCGTCGTTCTATTGAGATAGATCGCAGATCAGCTGAGATGTACCAGTTCTTCCAGCAGTGTTACCCATTTCAGCCACCTCCACAGTGATCGAGTAAGGGATTCAACTCTTTCCAAAGACGAACTAATTAGAGCATAGTCGATGGTTAAAAGAAATTATGTTGTTATTCGTGGTGTATTTGTTTGTTTTAGTAACCTTGATGTGTTATCTAATCGTTATCTATGAAGTGAAGCGTTGACATGTGAATGTTTGTTGTTGTCAATAGGAACAAACCATAAAGAACAACAGTGCAACCAAAGCGAACTACACAAATAAAGTATAGCCTACAAATACGGATTGTATGTCATAAACAAAACAACATATTGATGTACATATTTAGTACCCTTTTTATTGCATCTTTTGACTTCATATTTCATTCAATTTCTAAAGAAAAGGTTGAAAAATATTGCAAATTTGTGTAGAATGAGCTAACGTGCAAGAAATGGAGTCTGCACAAGTTTTGGTCTAATTATGTAAGAATTGGAGCGAAATTGGAGTCAAAACGAAGAAACCAAGGAAAGCAGAAAAGTGGTTGAAATCGACCTATCTGATCGATATCGACTGAAGCATCGACACAGACTCTGAGTGTCGAGACAGACCAAGAACATCAACAAAAGAAGAGTACTTGATATCGATGACCGGAGGTCGATATCGACCAAGACCCAGAAATCGAGTAGAGCTGAGCCCGTCGAGCAGAAACGAAGATGTCAATTTTGACTGACTGGTCGATATCGACTAGATTTTGACACGGGTTGGATGCATTTTTCGAGACACGGATTGCAAGTCTATCTACATAAGCCACAATTTATTCTTTGTTTTAGATAAGATTATGTCTTAAAGGTAGTTTCCTTTTTATCCTAAGATTTCTATTAGTTGCTTTAGATATTTACTTAAATAAAAGATCTATCCTACTCGTTTGGATAGAGTTTAGATGGAAGATAGAAGATACTATCCTTGGATAGCGAGTATTAGTAGCCTATAAATAAAGCCCTAGGGGGCTGGTTTTTATTCATTCAATCACACACACACAATCAATAGAGTTAGAGTTAGAGAGAAGTTTTCTGGTTTGGCATTTGCGAGAGACGGCGTTGAGTTGTAAAGCTTCGGGAGTTTAAAGTTTAATGCAAGTTTCTTCTTTTCAATCAATGGAGTTTGTTGCGATGAAGAGCGAGTAGTCGTCCCACTTCTAGGGTCGGGGTGAGCCCGACGCTAGTCATGTAAGTGTGCTTATTCCATATTTGATTATGCGATCTCTTCTTCTACCCGCGCTCAATCATTTATGCGAGTTTAGGATCATTCCTTATTTACCTTATATGAAGCGAAAGTGGATTATATATGTGAATTTGGATAGTAATTAGGTTTTGCCTGTGAAAGTTGACATAAACTATAATTATGAAAAAGGTAGAAACTATTAGGTTTTTATGCGAAAGCCTCTATCTCCCTAATTGGTTTTGAGAAAAGTTTAATATTTTATGAGAATTAGTTATAATACATGCATGGTTACAGTTGTGGTGAATCCCTATCCTAGAAGCCTTTTAGTTTATTGAATTAAAACCCAAAAATCTGTTGCTTTCATTTTCTTTATTTTCTGTTTTTCTGCAAATCGACATCGACTGGAATTCTACTCGATATCCACCACTTCTGTCGATATCGACCACCCTGCATCGAGCACTTCATCGTCGATAGTTTTTTGAGTCGACAGAGCTACTAACCCACTCGACATCGACAATTCCAGTCGATATCGAGTGCTTCTGTTGTTTTCTCTCTTCGCAGTTTTTCTCTCCAGATCGACGTCGTCACTAGGAATCGACTGTCCCAGTCGATATCGAGTGCTTCTGTTGTTTTCTCTCGTGGATCGATCCTGGTTCCCTTCCACTACATCGAGAGGAAGTCTTGTAATTTGTTTGCATAGGCTAGGATTCGGTTTGATATCTACTTGTATTTATTAGACTTGATTTCCTCCTACATCATTGTATCTAATGAAAATATCTAATGTATCTCATGATATGCTCGTACATCTGTTCTAGATGAGGATGTCCGACCAATGCCTGAATACCCTGGGTCATCTCGTCGACCCGGGCCTAGCGCTCAAGTCTCAGCTGGTCTGATGATGTCATCTAGGTAGGTGTGTGGGCGCAGCCGGTGGATCATCATCTCGTATCGTTTTCATGGGCAACACATGACCTCGACTCTGGGACGGGAACCAGGTGAGGTAGTCAACTGAGATGCCTGTCTAATAGCTCTTGATCGTCCTCCGGTGACCAGTGACAGGGTAGAATCTGTCAGGGTCCTATGATGACCAATGGTCGTGCTGCAGGGCAAACGACACGACGTAACGCTTCTTCAACCGAAATAGTCGCTGTGCCACGGTGGGAGGGATGACGCCCAATGGGATCTCCTGCACACGGCCAAACTATCGAAGCACCCTATCTGGCATGTACAACTCATAGACGCCATAGAATCTCATGGTGCCTCGATAGGAGGAGGAGCGAATCTGATGGTCATCTCACCCCATGGAAAGTGAAAAGAACTCATCTCCGACTGCCAGTGCTCAATGAACACACTCAACAACTGGGCATCCACTCTGCCCCAATTCAAATCAAGCAACCCCATGAGACCAGACTGAGCTGCATCCTGCACATATGTCATCGGACCCTCGTACGTGTAACGACGGAGCGGCGCGAGGTGTGTAGCCCGATGATGAACCTTCAACAAGTGATGCCAAAACGTAGGGTCCGTCCATAGCTAGTGAGCCCTATGATGCCTATATGAGACCAAAAGATCTCCTGGAGGCAACTCGCCATCGAGGATCTCACCTTCCCCATGATCGGCCTGCTCCCCGGCGCCTCAGCCTCCCTCTCCCCCTTCTCCTCCTCCTCCTTCCCCTCCTTCTGACCAGCCACCTGACTCGCCACCTGCCCCGCCACCTCCTCCTGCTGCAACACAACCTCCTCCTATTGCACAATAACCTGCTTTGGCTACTCTCCTCCTCGCCCTCCTCCTCCCCCTCCTCCTGTCCCGCATCATCCTCCCCATACTAATAACTCATATCATCGAGCTCCTCGTGGTTGAATTGAAGCTTCCTCTGCTCTCCATCCAGTTCCTCACCCCCCTCTGGGGGCACATCACCAGTCGCTAGAGAGACCGCAGCTCGCAACAATTGAGGTGTAAGGCAATGACGACATGCGATGAGGACGTCTGCCCAAGCATCAAGGTCGCTCTACGCGTGTCCGGAGGTACTGGCCTCACCCGTGCGATCATGATGTCCAGATAGAAGGCCAAAAAAGTAGAATCGGCGTCCATATAGCCCTGCGTCCTGTCCCCAAGTTGCGTCAGAGCCGTAGCAGCCTCAACCGCTGTAGCGCTCACGGTCATAGTGTCTTGCTCGGCAAGAGCCGTGGGATTTGACACTGTCTGCGAAGACTCATCCGTGATGATGACCCTGGACAGATCGACGCTCTTGACTGCAGGTAAAGGTGCATTGTGGTCTCGACAAAGAACGATGCAAACAGTTCCGTCATCCCTCGTCATCCGAGAATCCTATCAAATTTCGAAGTAGTTTTTAAATATATTATTTTATTTCAGTTGCATGTTACTTTTAGTATATTGTATTCAATTCTCTATGGAGATTATTTATTTCATTTAAATGTTCAAGTTTCGACCGGCTTACAATTCTTGATTTGATATAATTAATTTTTTTAATGTTCGTATTTTGTTCAATATAATTTTTATATACATTATATTATGTTAACTAACTATTTTATTTTAGTATAATTTATTATATATTTCAATTATCTATCTATTACTTTTAGTACATTGTATTCAACTCTCTATTTAAATTATATATTTCATTTAAATATTCAACTTTCAAAAATTTATTAATAAGTAAAATTTAGAAAAAATAACTATTTTATTTCAGTATAATTTATTTATCTATCTTTTTCCGATACAAATAAAACTACTCTATCTAAAATTAAATAGATAAGTAAAATGGAAATAAAATAAATTCAATTACTAATCGACGGAGTACTCGACTGGGGAGAAACCTCCTGTGTTAGCCTCTTCCGACCCCCACCGGCTCTCCATCCACCTCGGCCACCTCCATCTCTGGCCGTCCTCCTGTCGCTGCCGCCGCCACCGCCTTGGCCACCGCCATCTCCGGTCGTTCTCCCAGTAACTCCCCGCCACTGCCTCGTCCACCACCATCTTTGGTGGTGCTCTCGACACCACCTCAACCTACACCGTGCCCTCCACCACCGATGCCATTTATGTGCGCTCAATTTACCATGTTTTTCATCTACTTTTACTTCAATTTTTGTCTATGTTTTCATGCATATTTGTTGAAAAAGCATAACATTTGTGTACTTTATGTTTATTTGCCAATTATGGAGATTTACACGAGTTCTTGTGTTATTTCGTAGAAATCGAGGCCAAATTGGAGCAATTTGGAGAAGAGAAGAGAAAGCTGGAAAATCACTCGAAGTCTACTGAGGAGTCGAAATTGGCCAAGTGACTTGACATCGAGTGCAACTAATCACCAGAAATCGAGGCAGGAGGAGAATCATGCAAATCAACTCGATGCAGACAGGTCGATATTGACCATAGCTACTCAATATCAAGTGCTGAAAATCGATTGAAGTACCAGAGATCGAGTGAAGATCCGAGGTTGAGTAGATCTGGCTCAAGATAGAAGAGAAGTGGCCGATATCGACTGAAGCTAGTCGATATCGAGTGACACTGTAGAAAGATTCGACGGTTTTGATAAAATCTTATCCGAAGCGGTTTACTTCGACATTAAGTCGGAAATCTTTTATCTAAATTTCAGACTTTATATCCTTTATGGTGAATTCATATTTACCTAAAGTGATTTTATTTTTTACTTTAGTTAGTTTTATCTTAGGAATAAGATAGATTTTCTTATCCTTGGATAGCGAGGTATTGAAATCTATAATTAGAGCCATTAGGGCTGAGTTTATCATCCACAATTCAGATCATCCAAGAACGTTTACAATTCAGTTTAGGGGAGAGAGGAGGCCGAGTGAAGGAGAGAGAAGCGAGAGTGGAAGTTTGCTTTGTTCAGTTGTAATCTTTTGACGTTTGGAATTTCAATTCAAGTTTATTTTCCAATAATGATGATGATTACGGCTATGAAGCACGAGTAGTTCCTTTACTTCTAGGGTCGGGGTGAGCCCGACGATAGCCATGTAAGTTTATGCTTCAAAGTTATGATTTTTGATGTGCGCACAAATTGCCATATTTTCTATGCACATTTAAGTCCATTTTATCATCATTTGCATTACATTTTAGTGGGAAATCATAAGATTAGTGTAGTTTATGCATAATTGTCAAATATAGATGTATGCACGAGTTTCTATGTTATTTCACAAAAATCAAGACGAAAATGTACAGATTTGGACAAGAGAAGAAGAGCTGAAAAAGAACTCAAAGTCTTTTGAAGAGGTCGAAGTCGACTATGATCCTCGACATCGAGTGAAACAGAGCACCAGGAATCGAGAAGAGGAGAAATAGAGCATGTCGACATAGAAGAGGTCGATATCGATGTTTGAAGGTCGATATCGAGTGGCCTAGATCGAACATATAGATAGAAGTCGAGTGCCAATCCGAGGAGAAGAAGGACTGCTCGAGATAGAGATAAAGAGAGGTCGATATCGAGAACCAAGGTCGATATCGATGTTTCCTGCAGAAGAAGTCTGACTTAGATTTTAATAGAATTTTATCCGAAGCTTGCACGTCTATCCTAAAGTCAAGATCTTCTATCTTCATCACCAGACTTATCACTTTAGATATTTTACCATGGAGTTTTTAGTTTTTGCTTTATTAAGTTTTATCTTTGAGAATAAAGATAGGTTTTCGAATCCTTGGCTAGCAAGAGTTGAGATCTATATCTAGAGGCAGTTAGGGCTGAGTTGAGTTGTGTAAGCGAGAGCGGAACGACTTTGTTCGATTTTAATTTCTTTCTTTTGCAAATGAAAGTAGTTTTCTTTACATGATGATGGCGAGTTCAATGATGAAGCGCGAGTAGTCAACCCACTTCTATGGTCGGGGTGAGCCCGACGATAGCAATGTAGGGTAAGTGCATCAAAGGTATGATTTTTATGCGATTCCGTCTTCTATCCTGTGCATGATCCTTTGCGAAAGTTAAGGAGATTCATTATTTGCATTATTGAAGCGAAAGCCAATCATATTGTGAATTTGGATTTCTCATGAATTGGATAGTAACTCTTAGGAATTATGCGAGAGCCTCTAATCACCTAAAAGTTGGTAACAAAAGGTATTTGACGGAAAAACATTAAATTTCATAACTTTAGCATCATAATTGCATTGTTATCATTGTTGCATGAATCCCCGACCTTGGAAGCATTTAGTTAATTGAATTCTTATAAAAAGTTTGAGTTTTGATTTCTGTCCACAGTTCCTTTACCATTCTACAATCTTCGGACTACTTTTCCAATAATAGGTTACGTTATACAGTTTCTGTTACAAATATCGACTGGCAAGGTCGATATCGAGCACTAACATCGATATCTAGGTTCAACTCGACGTCGACTGTGTTTGCTTTTGTCTTATGCAGGAAACTCACTGGAATCGACCAAAACTGAGGTCGATATCGATCCGACACCTCGATATCGAGTGTCTCCTGAGGTCGAAAGCTTGATCGTGATTACAACGAAGGAAGCGCTGACATACATCCTCGTGGATTCGATCCTGAATTATCCTACCACTGCATCCCGAATGATTCTTGTATTTATTTGCTTGGATAAGGGAGTTGGCATAGTTAGAGTTTTTATTTGAATATTTTATTTAAGCAGAATCACACCTCTCCTAAACGAACAAATTGGAGCCGTTGCCAGGGAGGCAATCAATCGCCACCTAAGTTTTCTCACGATCTTTTCTTAGTGCTAATTTTGCAGGTTTATACGACGCACTGATCGCGGACCTATCCTGGAAAGCATAGAGGAGCCTTAACGTTTCTTCCATCTTTGCAAAAAACTATTCAAATCATGGCGGATAACGAGACACAGGCCGAGACCATAGAGCGATTGAGGAAAGAAATTGAGGACCATAATCTACAATCACTGCTGAAAGGGCCGCCGCTGCTGTAGAGCGAGCCCGTGCTGATAGGGAGGAGGATGCGCGTAGACAAGCCCAAGAGCGGCTCAATCAGTATCCACAGACGACGATGCAATACATGCATTCGCCGCTACATGTTCTTGAATCCGCTATTTTAATACCTCCTTCCATTTATGAAATAAAAATAAACTTTCTGTCTGAGATTAAAAGTAACACTTTTGAAGGAAGACCTAATGAATGTCCACTGCAACATATCTCTACTTTCATGGACTTATGTGAAACTATTGCCGATGGTGTAAATTTAGAGTATGTGAGACTAAAATCTATTCGATGGTCATTGGCAGGGAAGGCATTACAATGGCTACAGAGTTTGGCTCCACGCTTGCCGAGGACATGGGTAGAGGTGAAGGATACGTTCGTAAACAAGTTCTTTCCACCATCAAAAACGGAGATGATGCGGCAAAGAATCATGGCTTTCAAACAAAAGCCAGGTGAAACATTGGCACAGGCGTGGGAGCGATTTAAGGACTTGCTGAGATCATGCCCGACGCATGGGCAACTTCCATATATCATCCAGGAGATCTTCTACAACTCCCTTGATGTACTGAATAAGGAGAGGATAAATTCATATACCTCTTATCGGTACATTGAGCTCACACCAACGGAGGCCTGTGAGATGATTGAGAGGCTCGTGAACTTCAACAACACTTCTGGGACTGCTGCGGCCTATGACTCAAGGCTTGCCCCATTTATGCCACTTTATGAGCCTCCAAAGGAGATTGATCTTGATGTGCGGCAACAATTCCACAACGATCAAACACGCCGCCTTCAAAAGCAAGTCAGTTTCCTGAGCAACAATTAACCTTGTCAGGAATGTGGCTCAACAAGGCATAACACTAGTGCATGTCCACATCTTGCGCAAGTATCTATGGCGGAACAACATGAGGAAGCCAAGTGGATGAGAGGCTCCTATGGAGTGGGCAATCAACAATATTGGGGAGATCAACGATTCTATCAATAAAGGGATCTCCCAACATATAGAGCACCTGGGCACCTTGAGCGGGAAACAAGGAAGGATGACGTACAGATCATTCTTGATGAGATGCGGAGGAATCATGTTGAGTTCAAACAAGCAAATAACTCCGTCCATACTCAGCTGCAGGGCATCAACTCTAGGCTTGGGGAGATAGCTGTTTGGAAGCGCAACATGGACACCCAAATGGGTCAATTGGCGGAAGCAATACCCAAAGCGTCAGGAGCATTGCGTGGATCAGCTGTACCAAACCAAAAGGACAAAACAACTGGACACATAGCGGCCATGAACTTAAGGAGTGGGCATCAATTCCAAACGCCGGAACAAAAAGCGGAGGAGAAGGCCCCAGAACAGACATCGATATCGACCCCCTGCCAATATCGACCAAGGTGACGTCGATGTCGACCCTCCTAAACTCGATGTCGACATTGCTACTGAGTCACCATAGAAATTGACTCCTCTAGGTTATGTAGACCCCCATCCAGTCGATGTCGACCTATCTCCAGCTGCAGGGAAGAAGAAGGTGTTGCCATTTCCATCAAAGAAGGTTATTAAGGACCCGACAAAAAAGAAGTTCCAACGGTTCGTGAAGATGCTTCAAGGACTTAATGTCTCAATACCATTCACCGAAGCACTTCATGAGATGCCATCTTATGTGAGGTTCGTTAAGGACATATTGGGTAAGAAGCGATCAATTTCTGAGATCGTAGAGGAGTGCAACATATTGGAGCTACCACATAAGCGTGCAGACCCAGGTAAGTTTTCTATCATTATAAGCTTATGTCAATATCGCTTTAATGCTTTAGTTGATTTGGGAAGTATCGTTAGCATGATGCCACTAACCATTTGTCACAAGATAAAGATAGGTCCTCTGGAGCCCGTGGATGCAAAGTTATATATGGCGAACAATACGGTAGTGATTCCAACGGGGATGGTAGACGATGTGCTAGTGCAAGTAGGTAAATTCTCTATCCCTGCTGATTTCTTAGTTGTTGATATGGTAGAGGACCCTGCTTGTCCCATTATTTTAGGTAGGCCATTCATAGCAACCGTCGATGCCAACATAAGCGTGAAGAAAGGATTGCTCTCCTTCACCAATAGTGACGAAGTGATAGAGTACGCCTTCAACAAAACAGCAAGGAAGCATGAAGGGCCAATGGATATTAAGGTCATAAATGGTGTCTATGTCACATGCGGGGAAGAAAAGGTAAGGAGTATGACACCGGAAAAGCTTGAAAAGAGGGCCATAGAAGCCCAAGTGGAGGAGGTCGTGGCAATCTTGAACGAAGGAGCCAGAAAGAACATCGACATCGACCCGGGTAAGTCGATATCGACTAGCAAAGTTTAAGATTTTGTGCCAGGTTATAAGTATGGGGTCGACGGAGGATAAGGAACCTCGAAATCGAGCATAAAGGTCGATATCGACCATAAACGAATGCCGAAATTGACTGCCATGGAAGCTGAGAAAGGAGGAGCAGAGCCATCGATATCGATCTTTGAAGGTCGAAATCGACCTAATCATATCGAGCAGAACCACTCCAAATCGACCGAATCTCCAGGAGCACAACAGAGCTGGATATCGACCACTGATGATTGAAATCGACCTGAGCCACAGAAAGAAGAAAAGGTAAGTCAATATACAGATTACTCATTTTCCATTTCTATTAGAGATTTATCATTATTTGGAAGAGGTGTGCCTTGGCATGTGTGCTTGTGTAGGGTATCCGATGATGATCTGAGCCATTATAAGATAGGAGACAAGGTTTATGTCGCCAAGTCAAAAGATCATTGGTTCCCTAATAGATTCAAAGACAAGTGGATGGGACCATTCACGGTGAATCAAATCCATCTGGGCGGGATGCAGCTGCGTGATAAGAAAGGAGTTTTATTTAAGGCCGAACCCACATGGGCTCTGCAGATGCCACCTTGAGTGTAAAGGAAGAAGTCGGCCTAGCGACTTTAAAGTCTAGAGCTTGTAAAAGACACATAGTTTTTGGTTTTGGACATTTTTTTTGGTTTTGTTTTGAGACTTTGAACATCATTATTATTTTGTTTTTTAACAAGTTGCAGGAAAGAAGGAGAAAGAAAACAAACATCGAAATCGAGTGCAAAGCTCGATATCGATCTTAAGGTTGATTCCGAGGGGCTTGTGGTCGAGGTCGGATCACCCTGAAGCTTGAGCCAAAAATCGATGAATCTAGTCGATGTCGATGTTAAAGGTCGATACCGACCACCACTGCTGACTTCTTCTACTCCTGAAATTTGTGACGTTTTAGTAAGTTTTATTTCTTAACCCTAGTTCTAATACAGTGAGGACACTGTAATCTTTAAGTATGGGGTGAGGGAAAGGCTTATTAGCATATTTGCATATTTTGAAATTCATCATAGTTATTGCATAGTTTTCACATGTTAATGCATATTACATAGTTATTTTAGAATTGCATATGAATCTTTAAACATTGCATACATGTTTTATTTTCGGAAAAAAAAGAGAAAAAGAAAAATGACCCCCATGAAAAGTTGAAAATAATGAAAAGGGTCATGGAAGTATAATAAGGAACTCTATGATGCAAAATTAGATTCATTAGAGATATAGAATGAAATTGCCTAGATAAGAAGTCAAAATGAAGTGCAAAAAGAAAAAAAACCATGAAGGAGAGGAAAATTTAAAGTTGCTTTTGACATGTGCATAATAAGATGATGGATGACTTTTAAGAAATTTCCATACAAGTGCTTACAAAGTTCTTATCCTAGCCTTACCTATGCATATTTGCAAAAGTCACAAGCCATATATGAGCCTTAATATATCATTATCATCATTGCTCCACATATATTACATGTTGTCCATTGTTTATACCTTATACAATATCCGGGGACAAGTTTGAGAATGGATGTCATCTTTGGAGTTGTTATATGGAGTTTGTGCATATTAATGAAGTTGTTGGCAGGAATGAAAGACAAATTATTGAAATATGGAAAATTTAATGAGTGACAAAAAATCCGATCACCTCAGGAGATAAAGGTAGGTCGACCCTGCTCGTTGAGATGTTAGTTCAGCGAGATGGGACACAAGGTGAGGAGTCCAAAGTACTAAGTATCCGGAGCCATTCATGACACCCATGTTTGCGACTCGCGAGAAGGCAATGCTAAGGTTAGAGAGGTAAAAGCATTATAGTGAAAAAAAAGCATTGAGCGATGAGTGAAAGGTGAGAAACATTATGAAGAAGGAATGTGGAATGTTTTGGAAAGAAAGTTTTATTTCCCCGGATTTAACACCACATGGCCAAATATTTGCCCACCTTTAGCCTTTTACCAATCTACTTCTCTATAGCTTGCAAAAGACCTCTTGATTATTAATGCTATGTTACGAAATTGTTTTATGCATATTAAACTCCTTTTATGAGTATGATGTTGCTTTAATGCACAGGCATGGATTTGGTTGACATTAGTACCTTATCGAGGATGGTAATTGATTGTAGGGACATATGGAAAATGAATCTATGATGTTGAGGGTTTACTTTCTTCCCCTGAATAACCATTAAAAGTATTGCTTGGGGACAAGCAAGCTTAAGTACGGGGAGTTTGATGTGCGCGCAAATTTTCATAGTTTCTATGCACATTTAAGTCCATTTTATCATTATTTGCATTGCATCTTAGTGGGAACTCATAAGATTAGTGTAGTTTATGCATAATTGTCAAATATAGAGGTCTGCACAAGTTTCTATGTGATTTTGCATAAATCGAGACGAAAATGAACAGATTTGGACAAGAGAAGAAGAGCGGAAAAAGAACTCGATGTCTTCTGAAGAGGTCGAAATCGACTATGAACCTCGACATCGAGTGAAACAGAGCACCAGGAATCGAGCAGAGGAGAAACAGAGCATGTCGACACAGAAGAGGTCGATATCGATGTGTGAAGGCCTATATCGAGTGGCCTAGATCGAGCATATAGATAGAAGTCGAATGCCAATCCGAGGAGAAGAAGGACTGTTTGAGATATAGATAAAGAGAGGTCGATATCGAGGACCAAGGTCGATATCGATGTTGCATGCAGAAGAAGCCCGACTCAGATTTTGATAGAATTATATCCGAAGCTTGCACGTCTATCCTAAAGTTGAGATCTTCTATCTTCATCACCAGACTTATCACTTTAGATATTTTACCATCGAGTTTTTAGTTTTTAATTTATTATGTTTTATCTTAGAGAATAAAGATAGGTTTTCGAAACCTTTGCTAGCAAGATTTGAGATCTATATCTAGAGGCCGTTAGGGTTGATCGAGTTTAATCATCCTTCCAAGTACATCCAAGCACGCTGAGAATTTAGTTCTAATAGAGAGTAGCGAGTTAGAGAGAGAAAGAGAGAGGCCGAGTAGAGTTGTGTAAGCGAGAGCGGAGTGGCTTTGTTTGGTTGTAATTTCCTTCTTTTGCAAATCAAAGTAGTTTTCTATACATGATGATGATGAGTTCAACGATGAAGCGCAAGTAGTCAATCCACTTCTAGGGTCGGGGTGAGCCCGACGATAGAAATGTAGGGTAAGTGCATCAAAGGTATGATTTTTATGCGATTCCGTCTTCTATCCTATGCATGATCCTTTGTGAAAGTTAGGGAGATTCATTATTTATATTATTGAAGCGAAAGCCAATCATATTGTGAACTTGGATTACTCATGAAATGGATAGTAACTCTTAGGAATTATGCGAGAGCCTCTAATCACCTAAAAGTTGGTAACGAAAGTTATTTGACGGAAAAACATTAAATTTCATAACTTTAGCATCATACTTGCATTGTTATCGTTGTGGCATGAATCCCCGACCTTGGAAGCTTTTAGTTAATTGAATTCTTATAAAAAGTTTGAGTTTTGATTTTTGTCCACAGTTCCTTTACCATTCTACAATCTTCGGACTAATTTTCCGAAAATAGGTTACGTTATACAGTTTCTGTTACAGATATCGAAATCGTCTGGCAATGTCGATATCGAGCACTAACATCGATATCGAGGTTCAACTCAACGTTGGTTGTGTTTGCTTTTGTCTTCTGCAGGAAACTCACTGGAAATCGACCAGAACTGAGGTCGATATCGACCAGACACCTCGATATCGAGTGTCTCCTGAGGTCGAAAGCTTCATCGTGATTACAACTAAGGAAGCGCTGACATACCTCCTCATGGATTCGATCCTAAATTACCCTACCACTGCATCGGGAGGGATTCTTGTATTTATTTGCTTGGATAAGGGAGTTGGCATAGTTAGAGTTTATATTTGAATATTTTATTTAAGCAGAATCACACCTCCCCTAAACGAACAAGATTTTTATGCAATTTCGTCTTCTATCCTATATGCATGATTCTTCTACGAAAGTAGTAGGTGATCCTTTTTTGCATTATTGAAGCGAAAGCCATCTTATTGTGAATTTGGATTAATTATGAAATTGGATAGTAACACTTAGGATTTATGCGAGAGCCTCTAAATTACCTAATTGTTACTAACGAAAGTTATTTGATGAAAAGGCATAATCTTTCATGAATTTGGTGTAGGCATATATGGTTATCGTTGTAGTATGAGATCCCCGACCTTAGAGGTTTTTTAGTTTATTGAAGTTTATACAAATCGGTGATTTTCTTCTGTTCATCTTTCCTACATCATTCTATTATTCTTCGGACACTTTTCCGACAAATTGGTGACATTTTACACTTTCTGTTGAAGACCCGAAATCGACTTCTGTGGTCGATATCGAGTGACTGACCCGATATCGAGTGCCCTACTCGACGTCGACTGTGTTTGTCTGTTTTGTAGGATGTTGTTGGAAATCTACTGGAGCTGTAGTCGATATCGACAGATCTACTCGATATCGAGTGATCTTCTGAGTCGAAACTCAACGTGATTGCAAGCTTAGGAACCGCTGACATACCGCCTCGTGGATTCGATCTTTAACACCCTACTACTACATCGGGCGGGTTTCTTGTAATTTTATTTGCTTGGACAGGGAGTTGGTTTATATTTATATTTATTCGACTAGTTTCCCTCCTAACAGCCACCAACACCGCCTCGCCTGCCTCCACCAATGGCACCACCGCCTCGCCCACCGACGCGGGCACCACCATCTCCACCTACCCTCCCAGCACTGCCCCCATTATATCCCCCGTCGTCGGCGCCTAACACCCAGAATGGGATCTTTGATCCCCTAGCTCCGCCGCCCCTGTCAGATCCGTGCCCACCACCATCTTTGGCGGCCCCTCTTGAACCACCGGCGTCGCCCCTACCTCGTCCTCGAGATCTCACCATCGCTCTCTCTTTCGCCAGAAAATCGCTCGCTCTTTCGCCGAAAATCGCACTCTCACCGAAAAACTAACCCTTCGCTCTTTCGCTCTGGTTTTGGTTCGGGTGCAAAGATGGAAGATGGACAACGTCAAATCCGAAGTTATAGAAGACACACAAAGTCGGATTCCATGTTGCACTTGGTGGGGGAAACATTCAATTGAACGTTGTGAGGGCAACGTTCAATTGTACTTGGTGTGGCAATGTCGAGTTTGACGTTGTAATTCAAAATTTGAATTACAACCTTAAATTGAACGTTGTGCTTCGAGCGGGCTAATTTTGAATTACAATGTTCAATTGAACGTTGTAATTCAAAATTCAACGTTCAATTGAACACCAGCGCCTGTACGCGCCCGCGGCTGTCTAAGTCGCGCCCACGTTGCATGTTATGGGGGCAATGTTTAATTGAACGTTGTTGGGCCACAAATTTTGGGTGGGGGGGGCAACGTTCAATTCAAAATTAGCCCGCTCGAAGCACAAAGTTTAATTAAATCTTGTAATTAAAAAGTTCAAATACAATGTTCAATTGAACGTTGTCCTTCGAGCGGGCTAATTTTGAATTACAACGTTCAATGGAACGTTGTAATTCAAAATTCAACGTTCAATTGAACGTTGCAGGGCAAAGCACACATCTTACGCCAACGCATGGACGCGCCCGCGTCAATAAGGAGTCGCGCCCATGGCTTGAGCAGACGCGTCCTGCGTCGTTATTCTTGATTCGAAACCCATAGGCTAAGGATTTGGAATCGCCGCGCATTAAGAATATAAAATCAATAGTTCATTATATAGTGATAAGGATTGCTAATCTAGCGCATCAAGAATATAAAAACAATACTGCATTATACAGTGATAATACAACATTGAAATTTGGTTTAACAAGTTGAAATCGTCATAATCGAAAATAACAACGTCGATAGTGCCTACGATGATAATCCATACATTGCCTAAAATGTTTCTACATACTTGAAATGTGGGTGTATGTATGGGTTGTTGGGCCGAGTGTGGCTTTTATAATTGATCGTAGAACGGGAGGTGCGATTCAAATATTCAAATATATATCTCAACTATGCTAACTCCCTGTTCATGCAAATAATACAAGAATCCCTCCCGATGCAGTGCTAGGGTAATTCAGGATCGAATCCACGAGGAGGTATGTCAGCGCTTCCTTTGTTGTAATCACAATCAAGCTTTTGACCTCAGGAGACACTCAATATCGAGGTGTCTGGTCGATATCGACCTCAGTTCTAGTCGATTTCCAGCAAAGTTCCTGTAGAAGAAAAAAGCAAACACAGTCAACGTTGAGACAGACATCGATATCGATGTTAGTGCTCGATATCGACCTTCACCAGTCGATTTCGATGTTTGTCACATAAACTGTAAAGTATAACCTATGTGTCGGAAAAGTAGTATGAAGATCTTAGGATGGTAAAACAAAGATGAACAGAAACAAAACTCAACTTTTTATCAAATTCAATTAATTAAAAGCTTCCAAAGTCGGGGTTTCATGCCACAACGATAACAATGCAAGTATGATGCTAAAGTTATGAAATTTAATGTCTTTCCGTCACATAACTTTCGTTACCAACACTTAGGTGATTTGAGGCTCTCACATAATTCCTAAGAGTTACTATCCAATTCATAAGTAATCCAAGTTCACAATATGATTGTCTTTCGCTTCAATAATCCAAATAATGAATCTCCCTAACTTTCGCAAAGGATCATGCATAGGATAGAAGACGGAATCGCATAAAAATCATACCTTTGATGCACTTACCCTACATCGCTATCGTCGGGCTCACACCGACCCTAGAAGTTGGTTGACTACTCGCTTCTCATCGTTGAACTCGTCATCATCATTGAAAGAAAACTAATTTGATTAGACTAAAGAGAAATTACAACCAAACAAGCCAAATCTTCGCTCTCGTTTCACACCCAACTCCACTCGGCCTCCTCTCTCTCTCAAACTCGCTACTCTCTATTGAAAACTGAACTCTCTGCCTGTATGGATCCTTAAACTCAGGCCTAACGGCCTCTGGATATAGATATCGAATCTTGCTAGCCAAGGATTCGAAAACCTATCTTTATTCACTAGAATAAAACTTAAATAAGTAAAAACTAAAAACTCCGTGGTAAAATAACTCAAAGGATAACTCTGGTATTGAAGATAGAAGATCTCGTCTTTTGGATAGACGTGCAAGGTTTGGATAGAATTCTATCAAAATCTGAGTCGGACTTCTTCTGCTGCAGTGGTCGATATCGACCTTGTTCATCGATATCGACCTCGGTTTAACTCTATCTCGAGCACTCCTTCTCCTCGGACTGGCACTCGACTTCTATCAATAAGCTCGATCTGGGCCACTCGATATCGACCATCAGACATCGTTATCGACCTCTTTTGTGTCGACATGCTTTGTTATTCCTCTGCTCGATTCCTGGTGCTCTACTGCACTCGATGTCGAGGTACATAGTCGATTTCGACCTCTTCACAAGACTTCGTGTTCTTTTTTCGCTCTTCCAATTCTGTCCATTTTTCCCTGTTTTCTGCGAAATCACATAGAAACTCGTGCAGACCCATATATTTGACAATAATGCATAAACTACACTAATCTTATGATTTCCCACTAATATGCATGCGAATGAATGATAAAATGGACTTATATGTGCATAGAAAATATGGCAATTTGCGCGCACATCAAACACCCCATACTTAAGCTTGCTTGTCTCCAAGCAATACTTTTAATGTTCATTCAGGGGAAGAAAGTAAACCCTCAACATCATAGATTCATTTTTTTATATGTTCCTACAATCAATTGACATCCTCGATAAGGTACTAATGTCAACCAAATCCATGCATGTGCATAAAAGCAATTTTATACTCATAAAAGGAGGTTTATATGCATAAAGCAATTCAGCGACATATCATTAATAATCAAGAGGATTTTTTCAAGCTTGTGAGAAGTAGATTGGTAAAAGGATAAAGGTGGGCTAATATTTGGCCATGTGGTGTTAAATCCGGGGAAATAAAACTTTCTTTCCAAAATAATCATTCCACATTCCTTCTTCATAATATCGCACCTTTCACTCATCGCTCAATGCTTTTTTCAATTATAATGCTTTTACCTCTCTAACCTTAGCACTGCCTTTTCGCGAGTTGCAAACATGGGTGTCGTGAATGGCCCCGGATACTTAGTACTTTGGACTCCTCACCTTGTGTCCCATCTCGCTGAACTAACATCTCAACGAGCAGGGTCGACCTACCTTTATCTCCTAAGGTGATCGGATTTTTTCTCGCTCATTAAATTTTCCATAATTCATAATTTTGTTTCATTCCTGCCAACAACATCATAATAATGCACAAACTCCTTATAACAACTCCAAAGATGACATCCATTCTCAAACTTTGTCCCCGGATAGGGTATAAGGTATAAAAAATGGGAAATATGTAATATATGTGGAGCGATAATGATAATGATATAGTAAGGCTCATATATGGCTTGTGACTTTTGCAAATATGCATAGGGAAGGCTAGGATATGAACTTATTGTAAGCATATGTATGGAAATTTCTTAAAGCCCTCCATCATCTTATTATGCACATGTCAAAAGCAACTTCAATTTTTTACCTCCTTTAATTTTTCTTTTTGCACTTCATTGGGACTTCCCTTAACTAGGCAATTTCATGTTATATCTCTAGTGAATCTACTTTTACATCGTAGAGCTCTTTTTTATACTTCCATGACTCTTTTCTTTATTTTCACAATTTTTGATGGGGGTCATTTTTTCCTCTTCTTTTTTTTTTCTTTGAAATATAAATATGATGCCATGCTTAAAGATAAATATGCAATTCTAAATAACTATGTATTATGCATGAACATATAACTAAAGTATGCAATAACTTATAAAATATGCTAAAATATGCTAAAAATATGCAAGTAAGCCTTTCCCCCACCCCATACTTAAAGATTACAGTGTCCTCATTGTATTAGAACTAGGGTTAAGAAGAAAACTTACTAAAACGTCACAAATTTCAAGAGTTAAAGAATATGCATGGATGGTCGAAGTCGACCTTAAACATCGAAATTGATCTCTGTCATCGATTTCTGGCTCAAGCTTCAGGGTGATCCGGCCTCGACCACAAGCTCCTCGGAATCTACCTTAAGGTCGATATCGAGCTTCATACTCGATTTCGATGTGTCTTTTACACTCTCTCCTCCTACACTTGTTAGAACTAAAACAAAAACCAAAACATGCAATAATAATGTAAAGTCTAAAAGCAAAACCAAAATTGCCCAAAACCGAAAAACTAAGTGTCTTCGTTACAAGCTCTAGACTTTAAAGTCGCTAGGCCGACTTCTTCCTTTACGCTCTCAAGGCGGCATCTGCAAAGCCCATGTGGGTTGGGCCTCAAACAACACTCCTTTCTTGTCTCTCAGCTGCATTCCGCCTAGATGGATTTGATTCACCGTGAATGGTCCCATCATCTTGTCTTTGAATCTAGTAGGGAACCACTGATCTTTTGATTTGGCAACATAAACTTTATCTCCTATCTCATATTGGTTTGAATCATCATCGGATACCCTACACAAGCGCACATGCCAAGGCACACCTCTTCCAAATAATGATAAATCTTTAATTGAGATGGAACAGGAGGAATCCGTACCTTGACTTACCTTATTCTCTGTCTGTGGCTCAAGTCGACATCGATATTCAGTGGTCGATATCGAGCTCTGTTGTGCTTCTGGAGGTTCAGTCCATTTAGAGTGGTTACCCTCGATATGATCAGGTCGGTTTCGACCCTCAAAGATCGATATCGAGGACTTTGCTTCTCCTTTCTCAGCATCAATGGTGGTCGATTTCGGCATATGGGCATGGTCGATCGACCTTTATGCCCGATTTTGAGGTTCCTTCTCCTCCTCCATCAACCCCATACTTATGACCTGGCACAGAATCTTGAACATTATTAGTCGATATCGACTTACTTGGGTCGATGTCGATGGTCTTTTTGCCTCCTACGTTCAAGATTGCCACGACCTCCTCTACTTGGGCTTCTATGGCCCTCTTTTCAAGCTCTTCCGGTGTCATACTCCTTACCTTGGCATCTCCACATGCGACGTAGACACCATTGATGGCCTTTATCTCCATTGGCCCTTCATTGTTCCTTACCGTCTTGTTGAAGGCATACTCTATCACCTCATCGCTAATTGTGAATGATAGCAATCCTTTCTTCACGCTGATGTTGGCATCGACAGTTACTAGGAACAGCCTACCTAAAATAATGGGACAAGCAGGATCCTCCGCTATATCAACAACTAAGAAATCAGTAGGGACAGAGAATTTACCTACTTGTACTGGCACATCAGTTACCAACCCTGTTGGAATCACTACCGTATTATTCGCCATGTATAACCTTGCATCCACGGGCTCCAAATGACCTATCTTTACCTTGTTCCATATGGTTAGTGGCATCATGCTAACGCTAGCGCCCAAACCAACTAAAGCATTAAAGAGATATCGACCTAAGCCTATAGCGATAGAAAACTTACCTGGGTCCGCCCGCTTTTGTGGTAGCTCTAATCTATTGCACTCCTGTGCGATCTCAGAATGTGATCGCTTCTTAGTCAATATGTCCTTAAGGAACCTTACATAGGATGTCATCTCATGAAGTGCTTCGGTGAATGGTATTGAGACATTGAGTCCTTGAAGCATCTTCACAAACCGCTGGAATTTCTTTTCCGCCGGCTCCTTAATCATCTTCTTTGGGAATGGCAACACTTTCTTATTCCCTGCGGTTGGAGTTAGATCGACATTAACTGGATGGGGGTCGACATCGACTGGAGGGGTCGATTTCTGTGGTTACTCATCAACAGGGTCGACATCACATAGAAACTGGTGCAGAAATCACATAGAAACTCGTGCAGACCCATATATTTGACAATAATGCATAAACTACACTAATCTTATGATTTCCCACTAATATGCATGCGAATGAATGATAAAATGGACTTATATGTGCATAGAAAATATGGCAATTTGCGCGCACATCAATAATCCCTTCCCAATGCAACGTTAAATCCGACGATCCAAGGGTTAAGCAACGACGAATCTGACGTTGCAATGTGTGTCAGGGATATGCAAACTTAGATACCACGTTGTATAAGGTATAGCAACGTCCAATTTGACGTTGTGTTAACCTATGAAACGTCGTTTTGACGTTGCAGACGCTGTAAGGGTTGTGACCCTATTCAATGTCAAATTTGATGTTTTTTAACCCTTAGCAATGTAATATCCGCCGTTGCTAAACCCTGAGATTATCCTTTATCTTCTCCATCACCCGAGGGTAGTACGTCGCAGTGTCATCGTCACAATCCTTTCCTCCGAAATGCACCTGTATTGACCACTCAGAGTAGCTACGACACTACACTGAAAATAAATTGCATGGATAAAAATGGAGATACTTCCTGTGCTTGAAGTTGCAAGATCTACATTCCGGCGGCTGACTGTGTCTGGTCACTCTAATAGTGAATCGGGTCCCGTCTGTGAACTCTCTTTCCTTAACGAAGCTGTACGGGGTTGAAGGCATGGTTGAAGGCTTCTGAGCGTTTGGTGTATGGGGTGATGTGGGAGGGGGGACAGGAGGCCGAGTTTATATAGGGTCCTTCATTACAATGTCGGATTGGACATTGTCAAGGTTCATGCCCCCATGACAACGTCGGATTGGACATTGTAAAAGAGGGATGTGACGATGTTGCAATATTCAAATTGACGTTGTAATTGCAGTTACCACGTCAATTTGGACGTTGTATATGTGGAATATCTCCTTGACAACGTCGCATTTGACGTTGTAATGGTCGTTGCAACGTCAAATTTGACGTTGTATAGGCCTTGCCAATGTTCAATATGACGTTGTAAAGTCTGACCCGTAGAATGTGCAATTGACGTCATGTATGGTCCCCCTCGATGCCTTTTATATACATCCAGCATGAGAATGGATGATTGTCGTCCCTTCACCTCACACTCTCACACAAAGTAATTTCATCTTTAGAGAGGAAAATGTCATCCTCAGAAAGTGAACGAGAGATGGAGGTGGCATGAGATGAAGCTCCCGCACCACTGAGCAATGTCGTCTCACGGGTAAAATCCGAACTAAGGATATACATTTTTAGTAAAATCAATTGCATATACTTCTTATGTCTTTATCTAGTTTTTCGAGACTTCACAAATGCGTTTACCGACACTCGTATTTGGACTTGCTGTAATGAAATGGTCGACCATTTTAAGCAAATCGGCGTTTCACACAATATAGTCTTAGTAATCGAGCGATCATGGTCTAGTGCTGCTAACCGACCGGGTAGCATGTTGTTAGCATGTGAGATATATGGGGTATTTCGCAGAAGGGGGAAGCACATTCGTAGCACATAGAGCAAACTAACCAACTGTCCATTCTCCTTACATGGTCATGAGAGGGGACCGGGTATGTGGACGATGACCGTGCAAAATAGAATGTACAACCATCACCTCCCGCACCGATTCAAGGGTCATGCTTACACAAGAAGGATGAAACCAGGGGAGAAGAAAATGTGCAAGTGGATTAAAGACGTAGGAACTCCACCGAAGGCCATCGCGTACGGGCTATGGCAAGTAGATGCAAATAGCGTCACCTCGGCACGATCACTTGAGAACACCCTTAACAAGCTCGCCGTTGAAGAGAGAGGAAATCAGACAATGACACAAGATACCCTCCATCATCTTCAAGAAAGAGGCTACTACTACGAATTCAAAAGAAGCCCAGACGATGACAACGTATTGAATGACCTTTTTCTCGCACACTCGGATGGGATTCGTCTCTTAATAAAATACCCGTATGTCATCGTGATGGATAGTACGTACAAGTCCAACGCATAAGTATTATATCCTATGTCTTCGTACATTTCTTCCTTATCGAGTGTTATACTTATGTGAGTACGTTGCTACATTGCGTCCACAGGTACAACGTCACTCTGTGTGAGATAGTGGGCTTAACGCCAACGGGAAATAACTTTTGCATCGCCTATGCTTTTATGGCTCACGAGAATGAGGACCTGTACGCTTGGGTGCTCAACAACCTATATGTTATTTTTCAGGGTAGTGTACCCGATTCGATCATGACAGATCAGGAGTTGGGCCTTCTCACTGCACTTAGGGTCGTCTTCCCCGATCTGCAACATCTACTATGCTGGTAACATGTAACTCGCAAGTGTGAAGAGGCCGCATTGAAGATTACCAAAAATTTGCAACATGCAGTTATATTCAAGAATCACGTGTGGGGTTTATTCCAGTCTTCTTCGGAGGAGTCATTCGAGCGGCGCCGACGATGGCTTCATGACCAATGGCGGGCCGCACCCGGGCTCATGGGGTATCTAGAATCAGTGCGGCTCATCCACCGGACAAGCCTTGTCAGATGTCACACCGACCACGTTCTCAACTTTGCAACGAGGACAACCAATAGGTACGCATATCATTTTCGTCGTTACCATTATAACTCATTTCCTAAATTTCAGCAATCGTTCACCGCGAGCACATGATGCAATGTGTAGGGTTGAAGGCCAGCATAAAGTGTTGAAGGAAGCAATGCACTCGTCCACAGGTAATTTTTGTGTCGTGGTGGATGCCACTCATCGAGTTAATGAATGTCAGGTACATGATCTCCAGACTACCTTGGAGATAGATCATTTTAAATGGCCAACTAACACACACAATGTCCCCTTATTCGAAGAGGTTAAGCACGTGGTTTCAAAGATGTTTTTTTAATATCTCTACAATCATTGGAGGACTGTTGTCGATGGAAAAGTATTTGAAGAGTGCACTGACCGGTATTGGAGAATTTGCTATGGGCTACCATGTGTGCATAAAATGCTTCCTTACCCTATGCCATGTCGTCTTTGTACACTGCCTCCAATGAAGCCTATGACTCAGATCTGTACCCACCCGCGCGTGGTAGCGTACGTTCAAACAGCAGACCGAGAGGGAGGAGGAACCCTTGTAGAACGAATCCCCTGCGATACGAGGAATATCGGCGAATTTTGAAAAGGAAGAAGCCAGAGCAGGTCGTCGTGGTAGGGAACGACAGTCCCGACAGCATAGTACTGGGGTTTTGACTGGGGACAGAACAATGTGGACCATTTTATGTTCAAGCACAGCCGTGAACACCGTAGGAGATGGTAACTACAGATATCGGGCTTTGGCATAATTGATGTTATGACCAGGGGATGCACGTTTCACCGATATGAAAGGGTTATTGTGCAACCATTTGGAACAGAATCATTAACTTTACACTGGTTGTAACATGGGAGGGTATTCGTTGGAGGAGTTTGTCGACCTAGAGAGTTACTCCGGCATAGTGGGAGGTAACCGAAGATACTGGATCAAGATGCTGATCATGGGTCTTGTGTTCGCAACCATCTACCAAGTGCCCCTCGTCGTCTTATCTTGGCACATGCCCTTCACATGCTTCCCTATGTACACCAAACAACCAAATGATGCCCCTCATGAGGCCATACTAGGGCTGGCCTGCATCGGGAACCAAGATCATTTTGCAACGGTGAGTATGATATGTGTTACTCTCGCTTCAACTGCATTTCATCCATAAATTACCAAAATTAACATTCTACTATACTTATTGCAGATATGGTTACATCCCAACACTCCTTTACCTCCTCCAATACATGAATGAATGACATACCATCACCCGAGCGTTAACAGATGGGATACTCGCTTCCAAGACCGATTTGATAGATTTAGAGCATTGCAAGTTTAGGAAGGTCGTCCTTTATACCATGTTTAGGAGTCATGACATGATGTTTAATTATCGTTGCTCTATGATATTACACATTCTGAAGCATTGACATGTGAATATTTGTTGTTATCAATAGGTAGAAACCATCAAAAACAATAATGCAAACAAAACGAACTACACAAATAAAGTATAACCACCAAAGCCAAACACGAAAACCATCAAAAACAATAATGCAAACAACAGTGCCTTAATGCGCCCGTGTTTCTAGGTGTCGTGCCCGCGGCACCCACCAGTGCCCTGATGCGGACTGATGTCGCGCTCGCTTTACAATGTTTAATGTGACGTTGTTGTGTCATAAATGATACAACGTCCATTCTGATGTTTTGACAATGTCAAATTCTACGTTTTGACAACGTCACATGCAACGTTGCTATGTTGCCCGATAAGGCCCAAGTTTTACAACGTTAAATGCAACGTTGTAAAGTGACAGACCCGCCCCGTCCTGTCCTCAATGTCAAAAGATTGCATGGGACACATTGCAACATCGGATTCGACGTTGCGGTGTCATTAACGTTACAATGTCCATTCCGACGTTGTAAAGCATCCTTAACCCGCGGATTTGCGGTGTATATGGGAAGGCCCAATTTATTTGAATCTTTAGCACATTGAAAGCAAAGTTCCTGACCTTCATATTTGCTTTTCTCACAAGCATCCCTTCCTTTTGAGCTACTTCCACGTGATCATATCTGCGTATGATAGCATGCATTCATATATGTGTTATAGGACTTATTTAGCATAGTTTAGGTGTAAATAATGTCCTCCTTAATTTTAATTTATGAATTAGGTTGTCGGGGTTATGGAAGCAGAATCTACACACACTTGTTGTTAATTTTAGGTATGAGAAACTTGGATGGGAGATGCATGAAGCGAAGATGAGATTACATGAATCAATCAAGGAAGCAAGTAATGTGGAAGCTGGAACAGGAGTCACGCCCATAGCCATGTACCCATGCCCGCTGTCAATACTAACAGAAAGAGTTGACTGATCTATATAGCCGTGCCCACGGCCAATAAACTGTGATCGCGGCCGTCGTCATCGTTGAAAACCTAATTTGCCGAATTTATTACTTTTAACCCTTTTGATTGACGTGCGCGCAAATATCTTCCATATACTTTTAAGTCCATTTTGTCGATATTTTCATGCATATTGGTTAGGAAAGCATAAGACTAGTGTAGTTTATGTTTATTTGCCGAATATAGAGGTCTACACGAGTTTTTTATGTTATTTCGTAGAAATCGAGGCAAAATTGGAGCAATTTGAAGAAGCGAAGAATAGCTGACAAAGAACTCGACGTCTACTGTGGAGTCGAAATCGACCATAAGACTCCACATCGAGTGAAAATCTAACACCAGAAATCGAGCCAGACAAAAGAACAGAGCATGTCGACACAGACTGGTCGATATCGACATAAGTGGTCGATATTGAGTGCCCCAAATTGAGTGAAAAGATAGAGTTTGAGTGCAAATCCGAGGTCGATTAGAGATGGCTCGAGATAGAAGAGATGAGGTCGATATCAATATGACCTGGTCGATATCGAGTGCTGCTGCAGACAGATCCGATACTGTTTTTGATAGAATTCGATCCGAAAAGTTTATATCTATCCTATGACAAGATCTTTTATCTTTTACCATCAGACGTTATATCCTTTATGGTGAATTAATATTTACCTAAAGTGATTTTAGTTATTTATTTTATTTAGTTTTATTCTAGGAATAAAGATAGATTTTCTTATCCTTGGATAACAAGGTTTGAGATCTACAATTAGATGCCATTAGGGCTGAGTTTAATCATCCACAATAGCAAGAACGTTACACTATTCAGTAGTTAGTGAGAGAGAGAGAGAGCCGAGTGGAGTAGGAGAAAGCGAGAGCGGAAGTTTGCTTTGTTTGGTTGTATTCTTTCGTTGCAATTTCAATTCAAGTAGTTTCTTTTCAATGATGATGAGGCACGAGTAGTTCCCTTACTTCTAGGCTCGGGGTGAGCCCGACGATAGCCATGTATGTTTGTGCATCAAAAGTATGATTTTTATGCGATTCCGTCTTCTATCCTCTATGCATGATCCTTTGCGAAACTTGAGGAAATTCCTTATTTGTATTATTGAAGCGAAAGCCATTCATATTGTGAATTTTGATTAATTATGAAATTGGATAGTAACTCTTAGGTTTTATGCGAGAGCCTCTAAATCACCTAATTGTTGGTAACAAATGTTATTTGATGGAAAAGCATCATCTTTCATGAATTTGGCATAAGTCTTATATGGTTATCGTTGTGGCATGAATCCACGATCTTGAAGGTTTTTACGTTTATTGAAGTCTATAAAATCTGATATTTTATTATGTCCATCCTTCCATCAGCATTCTTACTTTCTTCGGAACCTTTTCCGACACCAAAGGTTACAATTTCGGTTTTTGTTGAAGACTGGAAATCGACTGCATAGGTCGATATCGAGTGACTGGCCCGATATCGAGTGAACAACTCGACGTTGACTGTCTGTTTTGTCTTTCGTAGGAATTTGCTAGAAATCGAGTGGAACTGTAGTCGATATCGACTGATCTACTTGATATCGAGTGTTCTTTTATAGTCAAAATCGAGCGTGATTGCAAGCTTAGGAACCACTGACATACCTCCTCGTGGATTTGATCCTGAATTCCCTAATATTACATCAGGAGGGATTCTTGTATTTTATTTGTTTAGGACAGGGAGTTGGTTTCGTTTGATATTTTATTTGATATTTTATTTAACTAGCATCCCTCCCCTCACGAACAAATTGGCGCCGTTGCTGGGGAGGCAATCAATTGCGCCCTAAGCTTTTATCACGTTCCTTTTTAGTGTTGATTTTTCAAGTTTATGCGATACTCTAATCGCGAACCTGTCTTGGAAAGTCTATACAAGCCCGAACGTTTCCTCCATCTTCGAAACAGAGCTATTAGAATCATGGCGGAGAACTAGACACAAGCTCAAATCATAGAGAGATTGAGGAAGGAGATTGAGAACCATAATTCTACAATCGCCAATGAAAGGACAGTTGTTGCCGCAGAGAGAGCTCGCGCTGATAGAGAGGAGGATGCACTCAGACAAGCCCAAGAGAGGCTAAATCAATATCTGCAGAAGGTGATGCAATACATGCACCCGCCACTCCACGTTCCTGAATCTGCGATTCTCATTCCTCCCTCTAACTATGAAATCAAAATTAACTTCCTGTCTGAAATTAAACGCAATACTTTTGAAGGAAGAACTAATGAATGCCCCTTGCAACATATTTCTACTTTTATGGATTTATGTGAGACTATTGCTGATGGTGCAAACTTAGAATATGTTAGACTGAAATCTTTTCGATGGTCTCTTGCAGGGAAGGCATTGCAATGGCTTGAAAGCTTGGCTCCACGCTCGCTGAGGACATGGGCAGAGGTGAAGGATGCGTTCCTAAACAAGTTCTTTCCTCCATCTAAAATGGCGTTGCTGCGACAAAGGATCACGACTTTTAAACAAAATCCCGATGAGACATTTGCGCATGCATGGGAGCTCTTCAAGGATTTATTGCGATCATGCCCTATGCATGGGCAAGTACCATATTTCATCCAGGAG
Source organism: Persicaria maculosa (assembly GCA_963922045.1). Lineage (NCBI taxonomy): Eukaryota > Viridiplantae > Streptophyta > Magnoliopsida > Caryophyllales > Polygonaceae > Persicaria > Persicaria maculosa. Next base: position 2,901,220 of record OY998269.1, on the reverse strand, counting down.
ATCTTCTACAACTCCCTTGATGCATCAAATAAGGAGAGAATCAACTCATACACCTCCTATCGGTACATTGAGCTTACACCAACGGACGCATGGGATACAATTGAGAGGCTAGTCAACTTTGATAACACATATGGGACTGTTGCGGCCTATGACTCAAGGCCTTCCCCATCTATGCCACTTTATGAGCCTCCAAAGAAGATTGATCCTAATGTGCAGCAACAATTCCACAATGACCAGACACGCCGCCTACAAAAGCAAGTTAGATTCCTCTCAAACAACCAAGCTTGACAGGAATGTGGTTCTACCAAGCACGACACCAACGTCTGTCCACATCTTGAGCAAGTCAACATTGCAGAAACACATGAGGAAGCTAAGTGGGCGAGAGGCCCCTTTGGAGGGGGCAATCCACAGTATTGGGGGGGGGGGGATCAAAGATTCTATCAACCTCAGCATCAACAAAGGGATCCCCCACCTTATAGAGCACCAGGGCACCCTGAGCGGGATCCAAGGAAGGATGACCTGCAGATCATCCTTGATGAGATGCGGAGGAACCACACTGAGTTTAAACAAGCCAACAACTCCATCCATACGCAGCTGCAAGGCATCAACTCTAGGCTCAGGGAGATCGACGTTTGGAAGAGAAACATGAAGACCCAAATGGGTCAATTGGCTGAACAAATTCCCAAACCATCAGGATCGCTGCCAAGATCTATTGTGGATAATCTTAAGGCAAAAACTACTGGACAAATAATGGCTATGAATCTAAGGAGTGGGCGTCAACTGCGAACGCCCGAGCAAAAACTGGAGGAGAAAGCCACAGAAGAGAACTCGATATCGACTAACCCGATCAATATCGACCAAGGTGCAGTCGACGTCGAGTCCCCTTTACTCGATGTCGATACAGAATCTGAGCACCACCAGAAATCAACTCCTCTAGTCGATATCGACCGAAAACTACTCAATGTCGACTCAACTCTAGCCGCAGTGAAGAAGAAGGTGCTGTCATTCCCTAAGAAAACTATAAAGGACCCGGCGGAAAAGCAGTTCCAGCACTTTGTGAAGATGCTTCAAGGGCTCAATGTTACAATTCCATTCACCGAAGCACTTCATGAGATGCCATCATATGTAAGGTTCCTAAAGGACATACTAGGCAAGAAGCAATCAATCGCTGAGATCACAGAGGAGTGCAAAAAGTTGGAGCTACCAGAGAAGAGGGCGGACCCAGGTAGGTTTTCTATCACTATTGGTCTAGGTCAATACAAATTTAATGCATTATGTTACTTAGGTGCTAGTGTTAGCGTTATACCACTAACCATATGGTCCAAGGTAAAGATTGGTTACCTAGAGCTTGTAGATGCAAAACTTTTCATGGCCAACAATATGGTGGTTATTACAACAGGCATGGTAGACGATGTTTCAGTGCAAGTAGGTAAGTTCTTTGTCCCTGCTGATTTTCTAGCTGTTAATATGGCAGAGGACCCTACTTGTCCAATTAAATTAGGAAGGCCATTCTTAGCAACCGTTGATGCAAAAATAAGTGTGAGGAAAGGAGCACGCTCTCATTCACCATTAGCGATGAAGTGATAGAGTATGCCTTCAACAAGATAGTGAAGAAGAATGAAGGGGCTATGGAGGTAAATTTAATTAAAGGAGTCTACATCACATGCGGGGAAGCAAATGTAAGAAATATGACCCCTGAAGATTAGAGAAGAGGGCTATAGAAGCCCGAGTGGAGGAAATCATGGCAAACTTGAACGAAGGAACCAAAAAGCCACTTGACAGGAGGAAACTGTCGTTGTTCCTATCAAAGTATAACTCAAACCTACAAACTAGTATAGTAAGCAAGTAAGAGGTCGATCCCACAGAGAATCAAGTATTCCTAAGCAATGTATATTTACCAATTAATAGAAAAGTGGGGTTTTGGTGATTGAATATAAGAAAAGAAACTATACACAAGTTAGTAGAGATAACAATGAGAAAATAGTTTCATCTACAAATATCCACTTTAGTTTGCTTGATTGATCATCGATTCTTCTTCGAGTTATATTTTCATCCTATTATTATTCCTGTCCTGATCTTGTGTAAATTACTAGTCCTACGAGTCCTAGTAACCCTTACTAATTAGATAACCCTAACACGGTCAAGATTTAACCTAATAGTAGCATTAAGATTAAGGATTAACCAGGATACATGCAACACCAAGCTACGAGTCAGCATTTAACATATAATTGATTCTCTACACACCAATTTAGTCCTACGAGTCCTAAAAAGGCATGATTGCTACTATGGATTAAGGTTCGCTACGAGGAATCTACAAAATCCTAGCAATAATCTCAACTAGTTCTACGGGCTAGAAGAAATTAACAATATTCGCAAAAGAATCAATATGAATCAATAGGAATCGAACAAGAATAGAAATCTCACAACTTTATCAAACCAAAGCTTCAATCCATAGACGAAACGGAAGTGTTTAGCACTCCATGGCCATGGAGGCTCCCTTCTAGGGTTCTCTCAATTGATAATCTCAAAGTCTATTAAATGATGAGTTAGATGTATAAGAAAATAACCCTAATACGTCCTTAAAGAGCCTCAAAAGAGTCGGCCAAATAATAATTCTAAAAACCTAATTAAGTGGATAAAAAGTCCATTTTGCAGTTTCGGCGTTTCTACATAGGCCGCGGGGCAGCCAACCCAGGCCGCGGGGCGGCCAGGCGATTGCGAAATCCTTCGTCAGAGCTTCGGGCCGCGGGGCGGCTTTTACTGTTCACAGCGATTTTTCCGTTTCGAATCTGGTCTCGGTGTCTACATAAAAGTTGTAGATCTCGGAAAGAGCTTTTCAACGCATACTTATAATAGTCAATCGGACCACCGAGGCCACCAGAAAGTGCAAAACAAGTTCAGCATGTCTGACGACAACTTCTACGGACTTGTTATTCACTTAGGCTCTCTAACTTCGACTTCGCTCCCGTGCTCTTCACTTTGCCACCTCCTCTTCCTTCTTCCTTCATCCATGAGCTTCCTCATTCCTCGTCGGATCCACATATACCTGAAATAATCCATAAACGCGTGTAGATTCCGACTCTACCAACAACACAAGTATAGATGCAAATCTAGCTTAATCTATGCATTATATAAATCTAAATCATGCTAAATCCAACCTAATATGCCTACCTAAATGCATGCTATCACCACTCGAAATCGATACAGGTAAGTCGATATCGACTAACATTTTTTAAGATTCTGTACCAGGTTTTAAGTATGTAGTCGATGTCAAAGAAGAACACTCGAAATCGAGTACAGTGGTCAAAATCGACCAAAACCCTAAGCCGATATCGACTGCACCAGCAGCTGAAGGAGAAAAAAGCCACTCGACATCGAGTCCTACCAGTCGAAATCGAGTAGACCGTGTCAAGCATACTTCCTCCACATCGATAGAACCACCAAGAGCAGAATAGAGGTCGATATCAAGTGACACTGGTCGATATCGACTAGACCCACAGATAGAAAAGGAAAGCTCCGAGAAGGTAAACCAAGGTACGGATTCCTCTTTCTCTATTTCAATAAAAGATTTATCTCTATTTGGAAGAGGTTTGCCTTGGTATGCGCGCTTGTGCAGGGTATCCAGTGATGATCCGAGCAACTATGAAGTAGGAGATAAGGTGTATGTCTCCAAATCAAAAGATCATTGGTTCCCGACTAGGTTCAAAATAAAGAAGATGGGACCCTTTACTGTGAACAAGATCCATCTAGGAGGGATGCAGCTGAGAGACAAGAAGGGAGTGTTTTTTTAAGCCCAGGCTACATGGGCTCTGCAGATGCCGCCATAGGAGCATGAAAGGAGAAGTCGACCTAGCGACTATAAAGTCTAGAGCTTGTAACAAAACAATTAGTTTTTAGGTTTTGGACACTTTTGGTTTATTTTAAGACTTTATTGTTTGTTTTGTTTTAGTTTTGGTTTTCTAATGAATTTCAGGAAAAAAAGAAGTGAAAAGAGAACTCGATATCGAGTACAGTGCTCGATATCGACCAAGCAAGTCAATTTAGAGGAGCTTGTGGTTGACCTGAGATCACCCTGAAGCTTAGAATCACTAGGAATCGAGTGAAACTAGTCGATATCGACTGGTCCACTCGATATCGACTACCCCTGCAAATGTCTTCGACTCCTGATTTTCGTGAATTTTTAGTAAGTTTCTTTCTTAACCCTAGTTCTTATACAGTGAGGACACTGTAATATTTAAGTATGGGGTGGGGGAAAGGCTTACTTGCATATCTTTTAGCAATTTTTTAGCAAAATTTTTTTAAATTTTTCGTAGTTTTGCATAATACTTCTCCAATTGCATTATACATGGCCACTTTGGATATTTCTATCTATAAGCATCATATCTATCTATATTTATCAAGTTTATCATGTTGATGATCCAAAGTCCAAAAAAGACAAAAGAGAGAAAAATCACCTCCATCAAAAATTTTGAAAACAAAGAAAAAAAGTCATGGAAGCTTCTATTGAACTCGACGGTGCAAAAGTAGATTCATTAGAGATATAACATGAAATTGCCTAGATAAGGGAAGTCACAATGAAGTGCAATTTTTTACAGAAAACCATGAATAAGAGGTAAAATTTGATGTTGCTTTTGACATATGCATGATAAGATGATGGAGGACTTTAAAATTTCCATACATGTGCCCAATTTCATATCCTAGCCTTACCTATGCATATTTGCATTACACAAGCCATATATGAGCCTTACATCATCATTATTGCTCCACATATATTACATATTGCCCATTTTTTTTATAAATTATACCCTATCTGGGGACTATGTTGAGAATGGATGTCATCTTTGGAGTTGTTATATGGAGTTTGTGCATATTATTGAAGTTGTTGGCAGGAAGGAAAGAAAGTTTGAGTAATGGAAAATTTAATGAGTGAGAAAAAATCCGATCACCTCAGGAGATGAAAGTAGATCGACCCTGCTGGTTGAGATGTTAGTTCGGCGAGATGGGACACAAGGTGAGGAGTCTGAAGTACTAAATATCCGGGGCCATTCATGACACCCATGTTTGCGACTCGTGAGAAGGCAGTGCTAAGGTTAAAGAGGTAAAAACATTATAGTGAAAAAAGCATTGAGCGAAGAGCGAAATGTGAGAAATCTCATGAAGAAGGAATGTGGAATCAAAGTTTGGAAAGAAAGTTTATTTCACCGGATTTAACACCACATGGCCAAAAATTAGCCCACCTTTAGCCTTTTACCAATCTACTTTGATAACATCTATTTTAGACTGATTTTATTTGCATATTAGTTTAGGTCATTTTCACGCATATTTTATGCTTTATTTATTTTATTTTGCATTTTCGGAGTCTAAACCTGGTATTAATTTGTTTCAGGCATTTTGAGGCTAATATAAAGGAAAATCAAGCTTTAATACGGTGCGGCGAGGATATTGGATCGGACCCGAGGCTAATTGCAAAAGTTGCTAATTGTGGGAGCTATTTAGTGGAGTTAATTTATAATTGGGTGTTGAGATACAATTTAATTATTTAATTTTGTGGGCTAAAATTGCGATTTTCCTAAATTGCAATATATCTATCCGATTAGAATTGAAGATTGGGGAGAGTTCGGAGTTTTGGCCGTACGATAGGCTTCGGCCTCCTAGTTTAGGTTTGGTTTGTTTGTAATTTGTTTTTGCCGGTATACGCTTTGGATCGAGGATGAAAATTCGGTTTGCATTCTATTCTAAACTTTGATCTATTTCTGTCTATAATCTAGCTCATTGTTTATTATATTATGTTTTTCTAATTTCTCCGTTCTGGGGTTCGGGTAATCCCGACGATGATTTAGTTAGTGTTGAGATTGATATTCGTTTGTCTGATAATTTGTTAGATTTAATCCTATTGCGCTAGCCCTAATTGATTAAAATTGGTTAGAACTTATTTAGGGTTTGAAATCAAAAGACTAAAACCCTAAATTAGAATTTAGATGGTGAATTTAGGCCGAAAAGCTATTTGATCCATCGAAACTATATGATTAAACTTGAAGTTTGATTTATCGAAAGAGAATCGAATTTCTTGAGGATTTATAGATTGTCATAGAGTTTTTAGATGATTTTGATATTGATCGAGACCGAAAGGCGACGTTAATGTGATTATTATTTAGAATTCTAAGAACTTAAAGGATCTAAATTGGTTGCTTGATACCGAAAGGAGATTGTTAACCAATTTAGACACATTCGCGTTGAAACCGAAAGGAGATTCGCGATTACCCTTGACAATCTACCTTCAACAAACTCAAACAATGTGGCACGAATATCAATATTAATCTACTAAAGCGTCGTTGTGGTGATCCTCTACCCTAGATTTGCCTCGTATCCATTGTTTAGTACTAATTCAGTATAGTTGCTTCCTTTTAATTAGTTACTTTCTCCATCCATATAAACATTTCTTTTCTCGTATTTTCCCGGCTTAGTTAAATCTGTTTTAGTTGGGAACCGATACCACATAGTCCTTGTGGATACGACACTGGATATACTACAACTGAACTCATACACTTGCGGTGTAGGTTTTATCCTATCAAGTTTTTGGCGTCGTTGCCTGGGACTATTGTTTGTATTGATTGTTTATTTAGACTGATTTTTCTTAGTCGTTCTTTTACATTTAATTTCTTTTCTTTTTATTTTTCATTACGGTTTGTGCTCTTCATATGGATTATTTTTATTATTGTGAGTTTTGTGGAGCTTTTGGTCATGTAGCTAGTGATTGCCCGGTGTTGAGAGCTCCATTTGGGAAGGAACAAGAGGTGTACTACACGTTGCATCCTCACCTTTCTTATGAGATGGATCTCACTGAGGGATACGCATCACTTGGGTGTCGAGACCAAGCTTCTCAAAATTCACAAGAATTGTCCGGGCTAAGTCACATGGAAATGTTCTTTACTGAACCGGAGACTCGGCTTGTAAGGATCCAAACCAATTTTGAGGATGAGATGATTCGGATCCAAGAGGCTCAACAAATGAAGTTTCCATGTTTTTCAGAAATTTTTTGTGTTCAAGTTGATGCTAATGACAATGACGAATGCACTGTCATCTTTCTTGAAATGCAGGAGTTCGAAGACATGGGGGTTTTAGAACATGAGGAGCGGGTTTCATTGTTTGAGTTTAGTGAAGACACAAAGGGACGATATTCTAAGAAGAGAAGGAGCGCATTCCTTGGGAGCTCGAACTTCAACGAATCTCTACTAATTTGCTCCGAAAAAACTCTGCTAGACGGATGGGTCGAGCCATGGACCATTCACTCGGGAAGGTTCAAGCGCTTTCGAAAATCCATCCGAGGTAAGTTTTCTTTAATTTATTATTATTATTATTATACTATTATTTTTATTTTTTATTTTAAACAAAGGTAAAATTGTTTTTTATTAGGATTATATATATTTCTGTCTTAAAATAAAGAAAAAAAAAGTTGGGTCCACTCGGTGGAGTGGAATTTCCCTTTGGTCGGAGTGGATTCCAGAAGGTGCATAAGATCGACCACTCGACCGAGTGTGTTGTTCACTCGGCCGAGTGGAAATCCCTAGAAAAAAAAAAGAAAAAAACACAGAACGTGTTATCTCCTCTCTCGCTTCTCTTCTCCGTTACTCGGACCTCGCCAAAGCTATAGAGCGGCGCCGCTCCACCAGCCCTCCTCTAGACCATCTTCTTTTCCTTGCTTCTCCACCTTCCGGCAGAAGCACAGACCATCTCCCTTCCTCTCTTGAGGTGCTGCCGGCGTTCACCTTCTTCTCCATCTCTGCTTTTCAGCCCTCTCTCGTTGGCGTTCACCATCCCACCACCAGCAACCCGCAACCTTCATACCACCTCCCTCACCTCTGGCGACCTCCTGCTCCGTGACCACCGCATCTCTCTTCCTCTCCTTTTCTGTTTGCCATCTTCCAACCACCGCCTCCCGATCCTCTCCTTCACAACAACCTTTTCTGTTCACCTAGCACTTCGCAACAGCACAACAGCAGGCTCCCGCACGCCAGCCCGAGCACCCACCATGCTTCCCTCCTCTGCCTTTGTGTGCTCATTCTCCTATTTTCCCATTGTGCTCCAACGCTTTCGGTAATTATTCTCAATTGTAATCTCTTGTACTTTGATTTTTCCTACAAATTGCCATGGTTAATATTAATTTGGAAATTTTAATTAATAGGGCTATGGTTGATGGAATTGATTTGGGAAAATTGGGGATTTGTGATTTGGATGAGTTCATGAGACCCTTTGTGCTTAATTCTTACCTATTGCATCTCATTATCGTTGTTACTTGTGGTTAATGTGATTGATTGATTGAATTTGATGAGTTTGGATTCCATTGAAGCTTGTGTTTATTTTGATGATTGTGTTCTTGAGTTTTTGCAAGTTATGTGAGATAATTGATAAATTTAGTGACTTGCTTAAATTTCGGATTTGTGGTCACTTGGAAGTAAAATTAACACATATGTCAGATTCATCAATTCAACCTTTTGGATTTGGTGACAATTGTGCTTAAAAATTTTCAAGTTTGTGTTATATTAAATTGACTTGTGAACTTGCTAAATTTCTAAGTATGGGGTTGCATGTGGTGGTGTTTCTGATCTGAATGTGTGATGGTTTAGGTGTGTTTCTAATTCTTGCTGGTTTTGCACTCTCTGAAGTCACTTGAATTCTATTGATTTTTATGTGCATGTGACTGAGTGCAACTGCAACATTTGTTTTGATTGAACCTTGGCTTTTGATCATTCTTCTAGGCTTGATTACTGATTTTCATATTATGTTCATGAAGCATGTTTGATCTAAAGTGATTATAATCTCATGTTTGTTTTGATATGATGTGGTGCCCTTGATATTGGATAGAACTTGTGTTGTCTTGTTGGTTGTTTACTTTGTTTTTGTTGGCTTGGCCAAACTCAATTTCAAGGTGATGGAGCCAAATTTTTATGAGTTCTCAGTCACACCCAAGAGAGGATGTTGTCTACTATTTTGATGAGTTATTGACGCTCTTTTTCTACTGAGCTTCAAGGATGGGCTGGTCTACTGAATTGTCCTAGATTATGCTTGATGTGTTTGTTGAGTTTCCTCGTCCTCCCTATTCTTTATCATTATCTACTTTGGGGACAAAGTAGATTTTAAGCATTGGGTGGGGAACTTCTTGTGTGACTCCGTTTTTGCATATATTTTTTTATTTTTTTTCTTCTTTTTCATTTGCATTCATGCATTGCATTTTCATATAGATGTTTTGAGATGAACCCTTGCTTTAAAAATTCCCTGCTCTTCTTGAAGAACATGTCATTTCCTTGATTTATTTTGGTTGATGATATCCTCTAAGGCATGTTAAAAAGCTTGTGATGATTTGGATATTTGGGTTTGTGCTATAATTCTTTCAAAACTAATCACTTCTTGAGACTTGTTGAGATTGAGATTCTAAGACAAAAGTCGTGAGATTCTCAGCCTAGGACTGACATTCTTGAGTCCTCTTTCTTTTGTGTGTGAATCACTCAACTTGATTGCTCTATCTTCAGAACTTACGTTAGAACCTCTTGAGACCACAAATATGGCTCATGTGCATTGTATAAACATGATTGAGGCAATTTTTGTTAGCCTATTATTCCCTTCCTTCCCATGGTTATATCCTTTGCTTGAAGCCCTTTGAGCCTAATATCCTAATATTTTGTAGCTCCACAAGATTTTCCAAAAGCCTATTTTAGCCTTGTTTACCCATCCGGGAATTAGGATGAAATAGAATTATGGTAGTGGAGAAGAGAGAATAATGTTCTTTTAGTGATCTATGTATTGAGCGGAGGATTTTGTGTCTCAAATGTAATTTCTTTGTGATGAAGGAGAGAAAATGAAAAAGAAAAAAAAATGAAGAAAATGAAAAAGGAAAAAAATTGAAGAAAATGAAAAAAGAAAGAAAAAAAATTAATCTTCATCGCTAGGAAAAGTTTGTGAAATGGGAATGGGTTATCAAAAGTTGAGACTTTGTGATCTTATTTGATTATGTGATGTGGTTTTTGTGAGAAATTTGGTATGTGTGTTTGGAAAAGAAGTGAAAATTGTGGTTGAAGTTTAGGAAGTAGTTTTATTTCTCGGATTTTAGAACCACATGGCTAAAGAAATCATACCTTATTCTTCTTACCTTGGCCCCATTACAACCCATGAAAAGACCTCATGATTTGTGTTTATGTGCATACTCCAAGTGGTGGAGAGTGAGGACGCTAATTCAAGCTTAAGGTAGATGAGTCTTCAAGATTTGAGCCCGAGCGAAACTTTTATATCTTAGACAAAAGAGTGAGAGCGTTCCACAAAATATGTCCTATGCGAGGTATTGGAATTGATGTCTTCACTTGTCTCTTGTATGATTTGATTGCTCTTGTTTTGAACCCGATGTCTAAATCTAAATGAGCAAATGCGTAGCTTGGATAGAAACCAAAATCTTTCTTATGAATATTTACACTTGTTCTTGCTTGAGGACAAGTAAGGTTCAAGCATGGGGTGATTTGATAACATCTATTTTAGATGATTTTAGGCATACATTTGCATATTCGTTTATTTCATTTTCATGTATATTTATCATATTTTATGTTTTATTTATTTTATTTTGCATTTTCGGAGTCTACACCTGGTTTTAATTTTTTTCAGGCATTTTGAGGCTGATATAAAGAAAAATCAAGCTTTAATACGGAGCGGCGAGGATATTGGATCGAACCCAAGGCTAATTGCAAAAGTTGCTAATTGTGGGAGCTATTGGGTGGAGTTAATTTATAATTGGGTGTTGAGATGCAATTTAATTATTTAATTTTGTGGGCTAAAATTGTGATTTTCCTAAATTGCAATATATCTATGCCGATTAATACATTGTTAAAAAAAGTCTCCCCAGGGAGCCCGAGAACGCGCAGCCACGCGCCCCCAATCCCTTCCATCTTCAACCTCTTTCCAAACAAGTTTCTATTTTATTCTCCCCCTAGTCGCCCCTTCCTTTTTCCATGAGGTCTGATCTCAGCCGGTTTGGGTTGTTGTTCTCACGTACCCCTAAAATCGACCCTCAATTCGGGGTTTTTAAAGTTTCATGTCTTTCGGCAGGTCGAGGTAAGGTTTCGCCTCGCCTTGATCCTCTCCATTTGTTTTCCTTCCCTTAATCTTTCAATGCCCTGTTCGGATTCTTCCCGTACTACCTCCTTTGGTGTTGGGTTGGTCCTGTGTTTGGGTTTTTCTAACCCTAAAACTACCCAAATCCCTTTCAATTATAAGCCACGGAATCAAGAAGATTGCAAAAAACTTTCGAAAAAGAAAGAAAGGGGGTTGCTGTCGGGGGCGACGGGGTGGTTTCCGGTGGTCGAGTGCTGGGTGGCGGCTTGCTTTTGGGGGCTGCGGTAGGGGTGGTTTCCGATGGCTGAGAGCTTGGTGGTGGCTGGCCTTTTGTGGATCCACCAGTAGATTTGATGGTGCTCCATCGATGAATTTCCATCGTTTTGGTTTCGATCGGCAAATCCCAAAGGGGTTAGCAAACAGTGGTCTGAAATTATCAAATACAAGGGCTGCTATGGCCATGTTTTCTATGGTGCCTTCATCTAATGATAATGGTAAAAAACTAATGGTGGTGGAAAATTTTTCTTCCTCCCCAACCAAATCCCGCAAGGGCCCAAATCCTCTTCGTGAGGCAAATCACTCGGATGGAAGTACGCTTCCGGATGAGGGCAATAGCCACCAAGCCAAGGACAAGAAAAAGAAAAATTCAAAGAAGCAAGGCCTCATCTCGAAGCGCCTCCTGAAAAGTGTACTAAATGGTGTCCAGGTTCTCATCCAGAATCTCAATCTCACCTCCCTGATTGCTTCTATCGTGGGTAAGCTAGTGAGCATGATGTTCATCCACAAAAAATTCCATTTCAACGGGAAGTTCATCTCGGGTGGTGTCCCTTTCTTCCCTATGGCGAATCCTTGGTTCGCATTGCGTTTAGACCTTGTGGTTGTTAAAGAGATTGTCGATTCTACTCTGCTTGTACACATCTGTCTTATTCAATCTAGAAAATCCGTAAGGGGAGAAAATTATTGCACAAACTATAATCAAATTGAAAATCAACAAAGCCCCATTATTTACCCCCATATCTAGGCAACAGTTCTAGTAGTGCACATAGTGGTAAAATTAAAACCATTATTTGGATTATTCTCAAGTTAACCAAAGTGAATTTGAGGTCTCGGACTAAATACAATTTCAATTGCCATGTGGATACATATAAATTCATACTAGATAAAGCTATTGGTAGATCAAGTAAAGACATGAAAATTTTCAACAAAAATTTTCAAATAACGTTTAAAACAAAACCCTATTATATAGCCCAGATAGTAAAGCTTTACAAATATTTAATTAGCATCTAAGAGTTGATTGTAAAACTAATTCATTTTGGTAAAGCCGAACATATCTATCAACATTGGCATGGAACCTTTAAGTTGCATCTCTTATTTAGACTCGACTGCGGGAACATGGTGGTTACTGAGAACATTTCGAATCCAATTCAACCTAAAAATTTTCTAAAGATAAAAAAGCATGAAAATTTTGAAGTTGCGATCACCCCTCCATTCCCAACTCATAGGAAATATAATGACAATATTTGGTTTTAGGATGGATTCAAAAAACAAAGCGATGAAGTCCCACGTAACTATATTCATTACAAAGTAATCAAAACATTTTTTCGGCTTGAGGAATTTAACCCCTTCCCTCTTGCCACTGAAGCTTTTAAATGAAATTAAGCTTCTGGAATTGTAGAGGTATAGGAAAAAAAAACCTTTTGGATTGATGTAAACATTTGGTGTAAAAATGAGCACATCCAAATGGTGGCTCTTGCAGAAACTAAATATGAAAATATTCCTGAAGCAAATGTTTGGAAATACGTGGGTTTTGACAACGCAATCTGGTCTCCGGCTGTTGGTAGGTCCGGTGGAATAGGTTTACTATGGAAGGATCACCAACTCCCTTCTGTTAGTATCTCGGTGGAAATTCATCTTCCTCAAATTATTGGTCTCAAGTACAACAACTTATCGGATGGCATCATAATTCTGCTCCTATTCGTTTACGCTCCCCCTGACCCGCGCGACAAAGGTGCGTTTTGGGAAACTCTAAAGACTATAGTTTTGGAATCTAGCAATCCCTGCATTATAATGGGAGATTTGAATGAAATAAATTGCAGTGAAGATAAATTGGGGGGCTCCCATACTCACCCTTCCCGCTTTACCCGTCTCATCCAATTCAAAGATGATTGCTCCCTGTTAGATATCCCCACATTTGGTAATCCATTTACATGGAGGAAAATACAAGATGGCCAAACTAATATTCTTGAAAAACTGGACCGCATCTTAGTCCACCATTCTATTCTACATAAATTCCCTAACCTAATAACTAAAAATGGTGCCTTCTCTTCATCCGATCATTGCCCTATAACGATTACTCTTGATAGTAGTATATCCTTCAAAGCACCTCCATTTAAATTTGAAAACATTTGGCTCCAAAGAAAGGTCTTCCGACTTATTGTCAAACAAGCCTGGCGTGTTTCTTACCATGGCTCGGGCTTGTTCCATGTAATCTCTAAACAACGGCTCTTGAAACAAAAGGCCAAATTATGGAACAAAACCGCCTTCGGCAACATTTTTCGGCAATTAAAAGTGGTAGAAGACAAACTGCTTGAGATTCAATCACAGAATTCAGGACAAATCACCTATTCGGATAACCATAAGGAAACTAACCTTCTAAGGAAAAAAGAAAAATTGCTTCTCTTCCAGAAGAATTTCTGGAATCAAAGAGCTAAAACCAAACATCTCAAGTATGCTGACTCAAACACAGCCTACTTCCACCATGTGGCATCGGGAAGAAGACACAGAAAACAAATTCGCAATATAACATCAATGGAAGGAACTCTTATAATAGGAGAGGAAAATGTCAAGTCAGAAATAAAATGTGACTTTGAAAAAAGATTCAAAAAGGAACCCATATGTGATGATCTTCTAGATGAGCATCTGCAACTTATCCACCCTGAAATCACTTTGGGAGATAATGATTTTCTCATTCGACAACCTTCAAATAGCGAGATTAAACAAGCAGTTTTCAATATGGGTAATAATAAATCTCCAGGACCGGATGGGTTCACAGCTGAATTTTATAAGACATACTGGGATATAGTGGGCCCATCAATTATCAAGGCGGTCAAAGGCTTTTTCTGCTCGGGCAAAATCCTCAAACAAATTAATCACACCTTTATCTCTCTACTTCCCAAATGTGATAACCCAACGACAACAAATCATTACCGTCCTATCAGCCTTTGCTTTACCCTATACAAAATTATATCCAAAATCCTGACATAAATACTTAAAAAAAATCATCGGCAAATTGATTCATCCCCTTCAAGGGGCCTTTGTCTCGGACAGAGCCATCCAGGATAATGTCCTTATAGCCCATGAGATATTCCACTCTTTCAGAACTCGTACCAGCAGCGAGGGTTGGCTGGCAATAAAACTAGATATGGAAAAGGCTTATGATAGAGTCGACTGGTACTTTATGAAAAAAATTCTAGAAAAATTTGGCTTCCATCCTACATTCGTCTCATGGGTCATGGAATGTGTCACAACAGTCTCCTTCTCAGTTGTGATAAACAACGGTCCTTCTGAGATTTTCACACCCTCTAGGGGCCTCCGTCAGGGTGATCCTCTCTCCCCTTTCTTGTTCATTCTTGGTGCAGAGATCCTGTCTCGCAAACTATCTCTGGAAGCCAACTTTGCAAACAGTCCCATTGGCTTCAGATTCGGTAGAAATGGTCCTCAAATACCCTTTCTGGCTTTCGCCGACGACATTATTATTTTTTCTAAGGGCAGTATCTCAGCTGGGCAAAAAATAAAAACAATCATTGACAATTACTGAAAAATCTCAGGACAAAAGTTTAACTACCATAAATCAACCTTCCAAGGTACCAAAGGCGTATCGAATTCCAGAATCCAAGAACTTTCAACTTGCCTAAATATCACAAACGAAAACTCTCTGGAAAAATATCTTGGATGTCCTATTATCAATGGAAAAGTCAACAGGGCTACCTTTGAAGATATTATCTGTAAATCTAATGAACAATTAAGTAAATGGAGAGCCAGTGCCCTCTTACAACAAGGGCGCGCAATTCTTATTGGAACAAACTTGGCTGCTAAACCGCTCTATACGATGCAGAATTTTATGCTTTCGACTTTGGTGCACAAAGAACTAGATCAAATAAATAGGACATTCTTTTGGAATAAAGACATTCAACACCGCCCACTAATCAGTTTGGATAGAATTTGTAAACCTAAAAAACACGGGGGCCTCGGACTGCGGAAATCTAAAGAAATAAATGAAGCTCTCCAGATGAAACTCCTATGGAAAATTCTGGCTGAACCGGAAAATGCTTGGGTGAAAATAGTAACGCATAAATATCTCGGTTCAACCGACATTTTGCACTACCGTAGGAGGGGTGGTTCATCGTGGCAATGGGCTAAACTTACCCCCTCCTAGGAAAATTCAAGACTGGACTTATATGGTCCATCGGAAACGGTAAATCAATAAACTTCTGGTCAGACAATTGGTTATCAACTTCCCCCATCATTGCTAGGCCTGACTGCCCGAACTCTTTTGATGCAAACGAGTCTGTTAGTGATTACATTCTGGGTGGTCGCTGGTGGACGGAAAAACTAAACGAAAAATTACCTCAATCCATTATAAAGGATATTTTGGACATTCCATTGCCCGTTAACTACATTGAAGATCGATTATATTGGTGGCCCGATAAAGAAGGCTGGTTCACAACGTCAAGTGCTTACAAGTTAGCATCTTCGCAAAGCTCTTTGAGTGTTGATAGTAACGCTTGGTTTTGGAAGCTCGACACCCCTCCCAAAGTCAATAATTTTTTATGGAAAATTTCCCAGAATGGTCTCCCTACTGGGTGTCGCCTAAATCAATGTGGTATAGGCGTCCCATCTACTTGTTGCTTGTGTAACAATGCAGTTGAAGATGACACCCACCTTTTAATTGAATGCCCGTATTTTAACCAACTTCATTCCTTCTCGTCTTACAATCAATTGAAGATATCCACCCTCATTGCCCAATCACGCGATATAAAACCTATCTTTGAATTCATAGGTTCTACTTTCTCAAAAACTGATAAGGAAAATCTAGCCAATTCATGGTGGACAATATGGTCTTCTAGGAACCAACATCTATTCAAACAAGTTCCAATCCCCAGTATCAATACAATAAGACATATTATTAATACTCACATTACGAACTGGAAGAAAACTGCTAGGTTTGTGGAGGATCTTAACATGGGACCCTCCCCCTCTGTGCACACTTATAATCGACATTGTAAACACAAAATTAAAAAATCGATCTCCTGGTGTAAACCCCCAACAGGTACATTCAAACTCAACTTTGACGGATCTACCCTAGCAAATAATAAAAGCTCATCTGGTACTATTATCCGGGATTGGAATGGAAAACCATTACACATTGGCTACCAGCTTTTGGGTAGTCAAACCCCTCTCAAAGCTGAAGCTTTAGCCTTAAAACAAGGCGTTACGGAAATCTTGCGGCTACACCTCAACAAAATACATATTGAAGGAGACTCTCTCATCATAATTAATCACTTGCTGGGCAAACACTCATGTCCCTAGGAAATTGAAATGATTATGACCGATATTAAAATCCTTTTATCAACCGTGAAAGAAGTCTTCTTCTTCCACGTGCCTCGATTAGACAATAGAGTGGCTGATAAGGTTGCACACCTTTGCCACTCTACCCGGGGCGTCGATAACTCAAACATCTCTGGTCTTCTTGACCTCATTCGCAAGGATGCTCTCGGGTAGAATCCCTCTCACCCGAATTCTTTCCTAATCAAAAAAATATATATCTATGTCGATTAGAATTGAAGAAAGCGGAGAGTTCGGAGTTTTGGCCGTACAGTAGGCTTCGACCTCCTAGTTTAGGTTTGGTTTGTTTCTAATTTGTTTTTGACGGTATACGCTTTGGATCGAGGACAAAAATTCGGTTTGCATTCTATTTTAAACTTTGATCTATTTCTATCTATAATCTAGTTCATTGTTTATTATATTATGCTTTTCTAATTTCTCCGTTCTAGGGTTTGGGTAATCCCGACGATGATTTAGTTAGTGTAGAGATTGATATTCGTTTGTCTGATAATTTGTTAGATTTAATCCTATTGCGCCAACCCTAATTGATTAAAATTGGTAAGAACATATTTAGGGTTTGAAATCGAAAGACTAAAACCCTAAATTAGAATTTAGATGGTGAATTTAGGCCGAAAAGTTATTTGATCCATCGAAACCATGGGATTAAACTTGAAGTTTGATTTATTGAAAGAGAATCGAATTTCTTGAGGATTTATAGATTGTCATAGAGATTTTAGATGATTTTGATATTGATCGAGACCGAAAGGCGACGTTAATGTGATTATCATTTAGAATTCTAAGAACTTAAAGGGTCTAAATTGGTTGCTTGATACCGAAAGGAGATTGTTAACCAATTTAGACACATTTGCGTTGAAACCGAAAGGAGATTCGCGATTACCTTTGACAATCTACCTTCAACAAACTCAAACAATGTGGCACGAATATCAATATTAATCTACTAAAGCGTCGTTGTGTTGATCCTCTACCATAGATTTTCCTCGTATCCATTGTTTACTACCAATCCGTATAGTTGCTTCATTTTAGTTGGTTACTTTCTCCATCCATATAAACATTTCATTTCTTGTATTTTTCGGGCTTAGTTAAATCTATTTTAGTTGACAATCGATATCACATAGTCCTTGTGGATACGACACTCGATATACTAAAACTGAACTCGTACACTTGCGGTGTAGGTTTTAGCCTATCAAGTTTTTGGCGCCATTGACGGGGACTATTGTTTGTATTGATTGTTTATTTAGACTGATTTTTCTTATTCGTTCTTTTAGTTTTGATTTCTTTTCATTTTATTTTTCATTGCGGTTTTTGCTCTTAATATGGATTATGTTTATTATTGTGAGTTTTGTGGAGCTTTTGGTCATGTAGCTAGTGATTGCCCGATGTCAAGAGCTCCATTTGGACAGGAGCAAGAGGTGTACTACACGTTGCATCCTCACCTTTCTTACGAGATGGATCTCATTGAGGGATACGCACCACTTGGGTGTCGAGATTAAGCTTCTCAAAATTCACAAGAATTGTCCGGGCTAAGTCACATGGTAATGTTCTTCACTGAACTTGAGACTCGACTTGCAAGGATCCAAACCAATTTTGAGGATGAGATGATGCGCATCCAAGAGGCTCAACAAATGAAGTTTCCATGTTTTTAAGAATTTTTTTGTGTTCAAGTTGATGCTAGTGACAATGACGATTGCACTGTCGTCTTTCTTGAAATGCAGGAGTTCGAAGACATGGGGATTTTAGAGCATGAGGAGCGGATTTCGTTGTTTTAATTTAGTGAAGACACAAAGGGACGATATTCTAAGAAGAGAAGGAGCGCATTCCTTAAGAGCTCGAACTTCAACGAATCTCTACTAATTTGCTCCGAAAAAACTCTGCTAGACGGATGGGTCGAGCCATGGACCATTCACTCGGTAAGGTTCAAGCGCTTTCGAAAATCCATCCAAGGTCAGTTTTCTTTAATTTATTATTATTATTATTATACTATTATTTTTATTTTTTATTTTAAATAAAGGTAAAATTGTTTTTTATTCGGATTATATATATATTTCTCTCTTAAAAAAAAAAGTTGGGTCCACTCAGGGGAGTGGAATTTCCATTTGGTTGGAGTGCATTCCAGGAGGTGCATAAGATCGACCACTCGACCGAGTGGAAATCCCCAGAAAAAAAAAAGAAAAAAAAAACACATAACTCGTTATCTCCTCTCTCGCTTCTCTTCTCCGTTACTCGGACCTCGCCAAAGCTCTAGAGCGGTGCCGCTCCACCATCCCTCTTCTAGACCATCTTCTTTTCCTTGCTTCTCCTCCATCCGGCGGACGCACAGACCATCTTCCTTCCTCTCTTGAGGCGTTTCTGGCGTTCACCTTCTTCTCCATCTCTGCTTCTCAGCCCTCTCGCACCGGCGTTCACCATCCCGCCACCAGCTGCCTACGACCTTCATACCGCCTCCCTCACCTCCGGCGACCTCCTGCTCCGTGACCACCGCGTCTCTCTTCCTCCCCTTTTCTGTTCACAATCCTTGAACCACAGCCTCCTGATCATCTTCTTAACAACAACCTTTTCTGTTCACCCAGCACTTCGCCACCAGCACAACAGCAGGCTCCTACACGCCAGCTCGAGCACCCACCACGCCTCCCTCCTCTACCTTTGTGTGCTCATTCTCCTATTTTCCAATTATGCTCCAACCCTTTCGGTAATTATTCTCAATTCTAAGCTCTTGTACTTTGATTTTTCCTATAAAGTGCCATGGTTAATATTAATTTGGAAATTTCAATTAATAGGGCTATGGTTGATGGAATTGATTTGGGAAAATTGGGGATTTGTGATTTGGATGAGTTCATGAGACCCTTTGTGCTTAATTCTTACCCATTGCATCTCATTATCCTGGTTACTTGTGATTAATGTGATTGATTGATTGAATTTGATGAGTTTGGATTCCATTGAAGCTTGTGTTTATTTTGATCATTGTGTTCTTTATTTTTTGCAAGTTATGTGAGATAATTGATAAATTTAGTGACTTGCTTAAATTTCGGATTGGTGAGAATTGTGCTTAGAAATTTTCAAGTTTGTGTTATATTAAATTGACTTGTGAACTTGCTAAATTTCTAAGTATGGGGTTGCATGTGGTGGTGTTTCTGATCTGAATGTGTGATGGTTTAGGTGTGTTTCTAATTCTTGCTGGTTTTGCACTCTCTGAAGTCACTTGAATTCTATTGATTTTTATCGGCATGTGACTGAGTGCAACTGCAACATTTGTTTTGATTGAACCTTGGCTTTTGATCATTCTTCTAGGCTTGATTACTGATTTTCATGTTATGTTCATGAAGCATGTTTGATCTAAAGTGATTATAATCTCATGTTGGTTTTGATATGATGTGGTGCCCTTGATATTGGATAGAACTTGTGTTGTCTTGTTGGTTGTTTGCTTTGTTTTTGTCGGCTTGGCCAAACTCAATTTCAAGGTGATGGAGCCAAATTTTTATGAGTTCTCAGTCACACCCAAGAGAGGATGTTGCCGACTATTTTGATGAGTTATTGGTGCTCTTTTTCTACTGAGCTTCAAGGATGGGTTGGTCTACTGAATTGTGCTAGATTATGCCTGATGTGTTTGGTGAGTTTCCTCGTCCTCTCTATTCTTTATCATTATGTACTTTGGGGACAAAGTAGATTTTAAGCATGGGGTGGGGAACTTCTTGTGTGACTCCGTTTTTGCATATATTTTTTTATTTTTTTTCTTCTTTTTCATTTGCATTCATGCATTGCATTTTCACATAGATGTTTTGAGATGAACCCTTGCTTTAAAAATTCCTTGCTCTTCTTGAAGAACATGTCATTTCCTTGATTTATTTTGGTTGATGATATCCTCTAAGGCATGTTCAAAAGCTTGTGATGATTTGGATATTTGGGTTTGTGCTATAATTCTTTCAAAACTAATCACTACTTGAGACTTGTTGAGATTGAGATTCTAAGACAAAAGCCGTGAGATTCTGAGCCTAGGACTGACATTCATGAGTCCTCTTTCTTTTGTGTGTGAATTGCTCATCTTGATTGCTCTATCTTCAGAACTTGCATTAGAACCTCTTAAGACCACATATTTGACCAAAACCCTAAGCCGACATCGACTGCAAATGAAGCTGAAGGAGGAAAAAGCCACTCGATATCGAGTAGTACATGTTGAAATCGAGTTGATCAAATCGAGCAGAAATCCTCCACATCGACAAAACCACCAGGAGCAGAACAGAGGTCGATATCGAGTGAAACTGATCGATATCGACTAGAGTCAGAGAGAGAAAAGGTAAGCCAAGTTACAGATTCCTCTTTTTCTATTTCAATCAAAGATTTATCTCTATTTGGAAGAGGTTTGCCTTGGTATGTGCACTTGTGCAAGGTATCCAATTATGATCCGAGCAATAAAGAAGTAGGAGATAAGGTGTATGTCTCTAAATCAAAAGATCATTGGTTCCCGAGTAGATTCAAAACAAAGAGGATGGGACCCTTTATTGTGAATCAGATGCATCCAGGCGGGATGCAGCTGTGAGACAAGAATGGAGTGTTATTTGAGGCCCAGGCTACATTGGCTCTGCAGATGCCGTCTTGAGAGCATAAAGGAAGAAGTCGGCCTAGCGACTATAAAGTCTAGAGCTTGTAAAAAGGACAATTAGTTTTTAGTTTTGGACACTTTTGGTTGTTTTGAGACTTTATTATTTTGGTTTTGTTTTGTTTTTATTTTCTAACGAGTTTCAGGAAAAAGAAGGAGCGCAAAAGTGAAATCGAAATCGAGTAACGTGCTCGATATCGACCAATGGTCGATTTAGAGGAGCTGTGGTCGACATGAGATCACCCTGAAGCTCAGAATCACTAGGAATCGAGTGAAACTGGTCGATATCGACTGGTCCACCAGATATCGAATGCCACTGCAGACGTCTTCGACTCTTGATTTTCGCAAATTTTTAGTTAGTTTCTTTCTTAAGCCTAGTTCTTATACAGTGAGGACACTATAATCTTTAAGTATGGGGTGGGGGAAAGGCTTACTTGCATAGTTTTAGCATTTTTTTAAGCATGTTTTAAAATTTTTCATAGTTTTTGCATATTTTTTTTTCATGTTTATGTATACTCATACATAGTTACTTTAGTTATCTTTATCTTTATGCACTTTATTTATCTTTAAGCATATTTATGTTTTAAAAAAAAGAAAAGAAAAAGAAAAAATAAATAATAAAAATCGCCCCCGTCAAAAATTTTGAAAATAAAGAAAAAGAGTCATGGAAGGTTTTATTGAACTCGACGATGCAAAAGTAGATTCATTAGAGATATAACATGAAATTTCCTTGTTAAGGAAAGTCACAACGAAAACCATGAAAGAGAAGTAAAATTTGAAGTTGCTTTTGACATATGCATTATAAGATGATGGAGGACTTTATATTTTCCATACATTTTCTCAATTTCATATCCTAGCCTTACCTATACATAATTGCATTACACAAGCCATATATGAGTCTTACATCATTATTACTCCACATATATTACATATTGCCCATTTTATTTACCTTATACCCTATCCGGGGATCAAGTTGAGAATGGATGTCATCTTTGGAGTTGTTATATGGAGTTTGTACATTATATTGAAGTTGTTGGCAGGAATGAAAGAAAATTTAAAATATGGAAAATTTAATGAGTGAGAAAAACATCTGATCACCTCAGGAGATAAAGGTGGATCGACCCTCCTCGCTGAGATGGTAGTTCAGCGAGATGGGACACAAGGTGAGGAGTCCGAAGTACTAAGTATCCGGGGCCATTCATGACACCCATGTTTGCGACTCGCGAGAAGGCAGTACCAAGGTTAGAGAGGTAAAATCATTATAGTGAAAAAATATTGAGCGAAGAGTGAAAGGTGAGAAATATTATGAAGAAGGAATGTGGAATGAAAGTTTGGAAAGAAAGTTTATTTCCTCGGATTTAACACCACATGGCCAAAAATTTTCCCACTTTTAGCCTTTTACCAATCTACTTCTCATAAGCTTGAAAAAGTCCTCTTGATTATCAATGCTATGTTGCACAAAATTGTTATATGCGTATAACCCTTCTTTTGTGAGTATGATGTTGCTTTTATTCACAGGCATGGAGTTGTTGACATTAGTACCTTTTCGATGATGGCAATTGATTATAGGGACATATAACAATAAATCTGTGATGTTGAGGGTTTAGTTTCTTCCCCTTAATGACCATTAAAAGTATTGCTTGGGGACAAGCAAGCTTAAGTATGGGGTGTTTGATGTGCGCGTAAATTGCCATATTTTCAGTATACTTTTATGTCCATTTTGTCGATATTTTCATGCATAATGGTTGGGAAAGCATAAGATTAGTGTAGTTTATGTTTATTTATCAATTATAGAGGTCTACACGAGTTTTTAAGTTATTTCGCAGAAATCGAGACAAAATTGGAGCAATTTGGAGAAGAGAAGAAGAGCTGAAAAAGAACTCGAAGTCTACTGAGGAGTCGAAATCGGCCTAAAGACTCGACATCGAGTGAAACAGAAGACCAGAAATCGAGCAGACAGAAGAAAAGAGCATGTCGAAAGGGTCTGGTCGATATGGGCATGAAGTGGTCGATATTGATAGATTTCAAGTGCAAATCCGAGGTCGAGTAGAACTGCTCGAGATAGAAAGAAGAGGTCGATATCGACATGTGCTGGTCGATATCGACTGCTGCTGCAGACAGATCCGACGCTGTTTTTGATAGAATTCTATCCAAAGGCATTACATATATCCGAGATCTTTTATTCATTCTTACCAGACTTGTTATCCTTTATGGTGAATTTTATATTTACCTAAAGAAATTTTAGTTATTTACTTTATTTAAGTTTTATCTTACGAATAAAGATAGATTTTCTTATCCTTGGATAGCGAGGTTTGAGATCTATAATTAGAGGCCATTAGGGCTGAGTTCAGGCATTCAATTCAAGCACACACAATTTTAGTTTCAATTACAGTAGTATAGCGAGAGAGAAAGAGAGCCGAGTGAGGTGAAGAGGAAGCGAGAGCGGAGAATTGGCTTTGTTCGGTTGTACTCTTTCTTTTGCAAATTTCAATTTAAGGTAGTTTTTTTCAATGATGATGATGTCACTTACTTCTAGGGTCAAGATGAGCCCGACGATAGCTATGCAAGTTTGTGCATCAAAGGTATGATTTTTATGTGATTCCGTCTTCTTTCCCATATGCATGATCCTTTGCGAGAGTTTAGGAATTCCTTGTTTGCATTATTGAAGCGAAAGCCAATCATATTGTAAATTTGGATTAGTCATGAAATTGGATAGTAACTTTTAGGTTTTATGCGAGAGCCTCTAATCACCTAATTGTTGGTAACGAAAGTTATTTGACGGAAATACATAATCTTTCAAAAAATTGGCATAAGTCTTGTATGGTTATCGTTGTGGCATGAATCCCCGATCTTGGAAGATTTTAAGTTTATAGAAGTTCAAAAAAATTCTAAGTTTTTATTTTGTCCACCCTTCCATCATCATTCTTACATTCTTCGGACTCTTTTCCGACGCAAATTGGTGACGTTTAAAGTTTCTTTTGAAGACTCGAAATCGACTAAAAAGGTCGATATCGAGTGGCTGACCCGATATCGAGTGAACAACTCGACGTCGACTGTGCTTTTGTCTTCTGCAGGAATTTGCTGGAAATCGACTGGAACTGTAGTCGATATCGAACAGTATACTCGATATCGAGTGGTCTTCTAGAGTCGAAATTTGATCATGTTTGAAAGCTTAGGAAGCGCTAAAATACCTCCTCGTGGATTCGATCCTGAATTACCCTACCACTACATCGGGAGGGATTCTTGTATTTTATTTGCTTAGACAAGGGAGTTGGTTTAGTTTGGTATTTCATATTTGAGTATTTTATTAGCGATCCCTCCCCCTATGATGTGCGCTCAAATAGCCATATTTTTCTATGCACATTTAAGTCCATTTTATCATTCATTTGCATGCATATTAGTGGGAAAAAATGAGAATAGTGTAGTTTATGAATAATTGTCAAATATACGGATTTGCACGAGTTTCTATGTGATTTCACAGAAAATAGAGCAAAAATGGACAAATGTGGAAGAGCGGAAAAAGAACTCAAAGTCTTCTAAAGAGGTCAAAATCGACTAAAGTACCTCGACATCGAGTGCAGCAGAGAAGTCGAAATCGACTGAAGGACCTCGACATCGAGTGCAGAAGAGAGGCAGGAATCGAGCAGAGGAGAAGAAGAGCATGTTGACACACAAAGGTCGATATCGATGTCTGAAGGTCAATATCGAGTGCCTAGATCGAGCTTATTGATAGAAGTCGAGTGCAAATCCGATGAGAAGAAGGAGAGCTCGAGATAAGATAAAAGAGAGGTCGATATCGATGTTCCTAGGTCGATATCGATGTTTCCAGCAGAGAAGGCCGAATCAGATTTTGATAGAATTCTATCTGAAGCTTGCACGTCTATCCTAAAGTCGAGATTTCCTATCTCCAATGTCAGAGCTATCACATGAGCTGTTTTATCATGATGTTTTTAGTTTTTACTTATCTAAGTTTTATCTTAGAGAATAAAGATAAGTTTTTGAGTCTTTGGATAACAAAGTTCGATATCTATATCTAGAGGTCGTTAGGGCTAAGTTCAATCATCCACACACGCAGAGAATTTCAGTTTTCAATAGAGAATTTGTAGAGAGAGAGAGAGGAGGCCGAGTGAGTTGGTGGAAGCGAGAGCGGATTTGGCTTGGTTCGGTTGTAATCTTTCTTTCATAGTTCAATACAAAGTAGTTTTCTTTCAATGATGACGAGTTGCATGATGAGAAGCGAATAGTCAACCCACTTCTAGGGTCGGGGTGAGCCCGACGATATCGATGTAGGGTAAGTGCGTCAAAGGTATGACTTTTATGCGATTCCGTCTTCTATCCTATGCATGATCCTTTGCGAAAGTTAGGGAGATTCATTATTTGCATTGTTGAAGCGAAAGCCACTAATATTTTGAACTTGGATTTTTCATGAATTGGATAGTAACTCTTAGGAATTATGCGAGAGCCTCTAATCACCTAAGTATTGATAACGAAAGTTATTTGACGGAAAGACATTAAATTTCATAACTTTAGCATCATACTTGCATTGTTATCGTTGTGGCATGAAACCCCGACTTTGGAAGCTTTTAGTTTATTGAATTTGATATAAAGGTTGAGTTTTCTTTCTGTTCATCTTTCTACAACCATTCTACGCTTTTCGGACACTTTTTCGACAATAGGTTACGCTTTGCAGTTTCTGTGAAAAACATCGAAATCGATTGTAAAGGTCGATATCGATCACTAACGTCGAAATCGAGGTTCCACTCGACGTCGATATGTGTTGCTTTTTGTCATCTGTAGGAACTTTGCTGGAAATCGACCAGAACTGAGGTCGATATCGACCAGACAACCTCGATATCGAGTGTCTTCTAAGGTCGAAAGCTTGATCTTGATTACAACAAGGGAAGCGCTGACATACCTCCTTGTGGATTCGATCCTGAATTACCCTACCACTGCATCAGGAGGGATTCTTGTATTATTTGATTGATAACGGAGTTAGCATAGTTGTGAATTATATTTGAATATTTGAATCGCACGATCCCTCCCATTCATCAAACAAATTGGCGCCATTGCCGGGGAGGCAATCAATCGCCACCTAAGTTTTCTCACGATCTTTTAGAGCTTATTTTACATGTTTATGCAACATTCTGATCGCGGACCTATCCTGAAAACCATTGACGAGCCTGAACGTTTCTTCTATCTTTGCAACAAAGCAATTCGAATCATGGCGGACATCGAGACGCAAGCTGAGACCATAGAGCGATTGAGGAAGGAGATTGAGGACCACAATGCTACAATCGCTGCTGAAAGGGCCGCCGCTTCACGTTCCTGAATCCGCTATACTTATTCCTCCTTCAAATTATGAGATTAAAATAAACTTCCTTTCTGAAATTAAAAGAAACACCTTTGAAGGAAGACCTAATGAATGCCCACTGCAGCACATCTCTACTTTTATGGATCTATGTGAAACAATTGCTGATGGTGGAAATTTAGAGTATGTGAGACTAAAATCTTTTCGATGGTTTTGGCAGGAAAGGCATTACAATGGCTTGAGAGTTTGGCTCCACGCTCGCTGAGGACATAGGCAGAGGTGAAGGATGCATTCCTGAATAAGTTATTTCCACCATCTAAAATGGCGATGATGCGACAAAGGATCACGGCTTTCAAACAAAAGCCAGGTGAAACATTGGCACAGGCGTGGGAGCGATTTAAGGACTTGCTGAGGTCAAGCCCGACGGATGGGCAACTTCCATATGTCATCCAGGAGATATTCTACAACTCCCTTGATGCGCCGAATAAGGAGAGGATCAATTCATATACCTCCTATCGGTACATTGAGCTTACACCAACGGAGGCCTGGGAGACGATTGAGAGGCTCGTGAACTTTGATAACACCTATGGGACTCCTGCGGCCTATGACTCAAGGCCTGCCCCATCAATGTCACTATAAGAGCCTCCAAAGAGATAGATTCTGATGTGCGGCAACAATTCCACAACCATCAGACACGCCGCCTTCAAAAGCAAGTCAGGTCCCTGAGCAACAATCAACCTTGTCACGAATGTGGTTCAACAAGGCATAACACTAGTGCCTGCCCACATACTTAGCAAGTATCCATGGCGGAACAACATGAGGAAGCCAAGTGGACGAGAGGCTCCTATGGAGGAGGCAACCAACCATATTAGGGCGATCAAAGGTTCTATCAACAAAGGAATCCCCCACCATATAGAGCACCAGGGCACCCTGAGCGGGAAACAAGGAAGGATGACCTGCAAATCATTCTTGATGAGATGTGGAGGAACCATATTGAGTTCAAACAAGCCAACAACTCCGTTCCTACTCAACTGTAGGGCATCAATTCTAGACTTGGGGAGATCGACGTTTGGAAGCGTAACACGGAGACCCAAATGGGTCAATTGGCGGAAGCAATACCCAAAGCGTCAGGATCATTCCCTGGATCAACTTTGCCCAACCAAAAGGGCAAGACCACTAGACACATTGCGGTGATGAATCTAAGGAGCAGGCGTCCATTAAAAATGCCCGAGCAAAAAGCG
This sequence comes from Persicaria maculosa, assembly GCA_963922045.1. Classification (NCBI taxonomy): domain Eukaryota; kingdom Viridiplantae; phylum Streptophyta; class Magnoliopsida; order Caryophyllales; family Polygonaceae; genus Persicaria; species Persicaria maculosa. The sequence continues at coordinate 2,873,361 of OY998269.1, read as the reverse complement.
AAGCAGAAAGGGCCAGAAGGAACATCGATATCGACCCCCCATGTCGATATCGACCACGGTGACGTCAATGTTAACCCCCCTCTCGATGTCGACCCTGATGTTGAGTCACCACATAAATCGACTTCTCCATTTGATGTCGACCCCCATCTTGTCGATGTCGATCTCACTCTAACCGTAGGGAATAAGAAGGTGTTGCCATTCCCAACAAGAAAGGTGATTAAGGACCCAGCGGAAAAGAAGTTCCACCGGTACGTGAAGATGCTTCAAGGACTCAATGTCTCTATACCATTCACCGAAGCACTTCATCAGATGTCGTCCTATGTAAGGTTCCTTAAGGACATATTGGGTAAGAAGCAATCACTTTCTGAGATCGCTGAGGAGTGCAACAGATTGGATCTACCACAAAAGCGGGCGGACCTAGGTAATTTCTCTATCACTATAGGCTTAGGTCGATTCAAATTTAATAGTTTAGTTGAATTGGGCCCTAGCGTTAGCATGATACCACTAACCATATGGCACAAGGTAAAGATAGGTCCCTCTGGAGCCCGTGGATGCAAGGTTATACATGGCAAATAATACGGTAGTGATTCTAACAGGGTTAGTGACTGACGTGCCAGTACAAGTAGGTAAATTCTTTGTCCCTGCTGATTTCTTTGTTGTTGATATAGCGGAGGACCCTGCTTGTCCCATTATTTTAGGTAGGCCATTCCTAGCAACCGTCGATGCCAATATAAGCGTAAAGAAAGGATTACTCTCATTTACAATTAGCGACGAGGTGATAGAGTATGCCTTCAACAAGACGGTAAGGAACAATGAAGGGCCCATGGAGATAAAGGCCATCAATGTTGTCTACATCACATGTGGAGAAGCCAAGATAAGAAGTATGACACTAGAAGAGCTAGAAAAGAGGGCCATAGAAGCCCAAGTAGAGGAGGTTGTGGCAATCTTGAACGAAGGAGCCAAACATAACATCGAAATCGACCTAGGTAAGTCGATATCGACTAACATAGTTTAGGATTCTGTGCCAGGTCATAAGTATGGGGTCGACGAAGGAGGAGAAGGAACCTCGAAATTGGGGATGAAGGTCGATATCGACCATGCCCTAAAGCCGAAATCGACTGCAATAGAAGCTGAGAAAGGAGGAACAAAGACAACCTATATATCAATCTCTGCTGGTCGAAATCGACCTGATCATATCGAGCAGAAAGCCTCCAAATCGATTGAACCTCCAGGAGCACAGCAGAGCTCGATATCGATCTCTAATGGTCAAAATCGACCTGAGTCACAGATAGAGAAGAAGGTAAGTCAAGGTACGGATTATTCCTGTTCCATTTCCATTAGAGATTTATCATTATTTGGAAGAGGTGTGCCTTGGCATGTGCGCTTATGTAGGGTATCCGATGATGATTCGAGCCAATATTAGATAGGAGACAAGGTTTATGTCACCAAATCAAAAGATGAATGGTTCCCTACTAGATTCAAAGACAAGATGATGGGACCTTTCACGGTGAATCAAATCCATCCAGGCGGAATGCAACTGCGTGACAAGAAAGGAGTGTTATTTGAGGCCCAAGCTACATGGGCTCTGCAGATGCCGCCTTGAGAAAGGAAAGGAAGAAGTCGGCCTAGCGACTTTAAAGTCTAGATCGTGTAACAAAGACACTTAGTTTTTGGTTTTGTTACATTATTATTGCATGTTTTTGTTCTTGTTTTGGTTTTAGTTTGTTTGACAAGTTGCAGGAAAGAGGAAAGAAAGAGCACAGGAACAAATCAATATCGATGTTAAAGATCGACATCGACCTTAAGGTCGATTCAGATGGGCTTGTGATCGAGTCCGGATCACCCTGAAGCTTGAGCCAGATATCGATAACAGAGATCGATTTCGATGTTGCAAGGTCGATATCGACCATCACTGCAGTGTTCTTCGACTCCTGAAATTTGTGACGGTTTAGTAAGTTTTCTTCTTAACCCTAGTTCTAATACAGTGAGGACACTGTAATATTTAAGTATGGAGTGGTGAAAAGGCTTACTTGCATATTTTTAGTATATTTTGAAATTTTTCATAGTTATTGCATGATTTTTACATATTCATACATAGTATTTTAGATTGCATATTTATCTTTAAGCATGCATCATATAGTTTTTATTTTCGAAAAAAAAGGAGAAAAAATGACCCCCATCAAAAATTAAAAATAAATGAAAGAGCCATAGAAGTATAAAAAGAGCTCTACGATGCAAAATTAGATTCATTAGAGATATAACATGAAATTGCCTAGTTAAAGGAAGTCCCAATGAAGTGCAAAAAAAGAAAAAAAAACAAAGGAGATGAAAATTTGAAGTTGCTTTTGACATGTGCATGATAAGATGATGGAGGACTTTATAATTTTCATACATGTGCTTACAAAAGTTCATATCCTAGCCTTACCTATTCATATTTGCAAAAGTCACAAACCATATATGAGCCTTACTATATCATCATCATTATTGCTCCTCATATATTATATACTGCCCATTTTTATACCTTATACCCTGTCCGGGGACTAGTTTGAGAATGGATGTCATCTTTGGAGTTGTTATATGGAGTTTATGCATTTATATGAAGTTGTTGGTAGGAATAAAAGAATTTATGAATTATGGAAAATTTAATGAGCGACAAAACATTTGATCACCTCAAGAGATAAAGGTAGGTCGACCCTGCTCGTTGAGATGTTAGTTCGGCGAGATGGGACACAAGGTGAGGAGTCCGAAGTACTAAGTATCTGGGGCCATTCATGACAGTCGTGTTTGCGACTCGCGAGAAGGCAGTGCTAAGGTTAGAAAGGTAAAAGCATTATATTGAAAAAAAAAAAGCATTGAGCGGTGAGTGAAAGGTGAGATACATTATGAAGGAATGTGGAATGAATGTTTTGGAAAGAAAGTTAATTTCCCCGGATTTAACACCACATGGCCAAAGATTAGCCCACCTTTAGCCTTTTACCAATCTACTTCTCTGTAGCTTGAAAAAGTCCTCTTATTTATTAATGCTATGTCGTTGAAAATGTTTTATGCATATAAACCTGCTTTTATGAGTATGAAATTGCTTTATGCACAAGCATGGACTTGGTTAATTGATTGTAGGGACATATGAAAAATGAATCTATGATGTTGAGGGTTTACTTTCTTCCCCTGAATGACCATTGAAAGTATTGCTTGAGGACAACCAAGCTTATGTATGGGGTGTTTGATGTGCGCGCAAATAGCCATATTTTCTATGCACATTTAAGTCCATTTTATCATTAATTTGCATGCACATTAGTGGGAAAACATGAGAATAGTGTAGTTTATGCATAATTGTCAAATATACGGGTCTGCACGAGTTTCTATGTGATCTCGCAGAAAACAGGGCAAAAATGGACAAATGTGGAAGAGCGGAAAAAGAACTCGAAGTCTTCTGAAGAGGTCGAAATCGACTAAAGGACCTCGACATCGAGTGTAGCAGAGAGGTCGAAATCAATTGAATGACCTCGACATCGAGTGCAGCAGAGAGGCAGGAATCGAGCAGAGGAGAAGTAGAGCATGTCGACACACAAAGGTCGATATCGATGTCTGATGGTCGATATCGTGTGCCTAGATCAAGCTTATTGATAGAAGTCGATTGCGAATCCGAGGAGAAGAGGGAGAGCTCGAGATAAGATAAAAGAGAGGTCGATATCGATGTTCCTAGGTCAATATCGATGTTGCCAGCAGAGAAGTCTTACTCAGATTTTGATAGAATTCTATCTGATGCTTGCACATCTATACTAAAGTTGAGATTTCCTATCTTCAATGTCAGAGCTATCACATAAGCTGTTTTACCATGAAGTTTTTAGTTTTTACTTATTTAAGTTTTATCTTAGAGAATAAAGATAAGTTTTCGAGTCTTTGGATAACAAAGTTCGATATCTATATCTAGAGGCTGTTAAGGCTGAGTTCAATCATCCACACACGCAGAGAATTTCAGTTTTCAATAGAGAATTTTAAGAGAGAGAGAGAGAGAGAGAGAGGAGGCCGAGTGAGTTGGTGGAAGCGAGAGCGGATTTGGCTTGGTTCGGTTGTAATCTTTCTTTCATAGATCAATACAAAGTAGTTTTCTTTCAATGATGATGTTAAGTTGCATGATGAAATATGAGTATTCAACCCACTTCTAGTGTCGGGGTGAGCCCGACGATAGCGATGTAGGGTAAGTACATCAAAGGTATGACTTTTATGTGATTTTGTTGTCTATCCTATGCATGATCCTTTGCGAAAGTTAAGGAGATTCATTATTTGCGTTGTTGAAGCGAAAGCCACTCATATTGTGAACTTGGATTTTTCATGAATTGGATAGTAACTCTTAGGAATTATGCGAGAGCCTCTAATCACCTAAGTGTTGATAACGAAAGTTATTTGACAAAAAGAAATTAAATTTCATAACTTTAGCATCATACTTGCATTGTTATCGTTGTGGCATGAAACCCCGACTTTGGAAGCTTTTAGTTTATTGAATTTGATATAAAGGTTGAGTTTTCTTTCTGTTCATCTTTCTACAACCATTCTACGCTCTTCGGACACTTTTCCGACAATAGGTTATGCTTTGCAGTTTCTGTGACAAACATCGAAATCAACTGTAAGGGTCGATATCGATCACTAACGTCGAAATCGAGGTTCCACTCGATGTCGATCTGTGTTGCTTTTGTCTTCTGTACGAACTTTGCTGGAAATCGACCAGAACTGAGGTCGATATCAACCAGACAACCTCAATATCGAGTTTCTTCTGAGGTCGAAAGCTTGATCTTGATTACAACAAGGGAAGCGCTCACATACCTCCTCGTGGATTCGATCCTGAATTACCCTACCACTGCATCGGGAGGGATTCTTGTATTATTTGATTGATAACGGAATTAGCATAGTTATGAATTATATTTGAAAAATTGAATCGCACGATCGCTCCCATTACGAACACCCTACGAACAGAATCCAAATTGAGAGTGGATACTAATTAGTCAAGCGTGTTTCTCAAATATTGTTACCAATCATCACCATTGCATTCTTTATATATATATATATATATATATATATATATATATATATATATATATATATATATATATATATATATATATATATATATATATATATATTCACTTTTGTGTTATTCTACATACTTCTAAAGCCCCCTTTTCACATCAATCACATCTTAGCATACTATTTCAGTATACGAATTGTACGAGTCTCTATGGGTTCGACCTGCACTTACCAAGCTACACTAGTTATGTTAGTTCAAAACTATTTGATAAGGTTTAACGACTACAAAAATATCTCTGTCAGCATACATCAGGGAAGAACGATGCAATACGTTGAAGCAAAAGGTCCCCAACCCTCCAATAATACGCTCTAGTGATGTCGGAATGAAAACGGGTGCAGTACGCAAACTCGAACTTAATGGGTATGGAAATGTCAGTGTCGTTGAGACACTCGACTCGAAACAGTGTGCAAGGATCAATGCTACTATATTCTGGATGGCGAGAAGCACTGTCGAGCTTCATCTGGGGTGTTCGGTACCGAACCCATTTGATTACAAAAGCAATTCAGGGGTCAATCCGCGATGTTTAGTCATAACCGCATCCGTTGATCCACGATTTTTACTCGTAGCTGGCTCTATGGAAGGAAAGAAATGTGGAATTATTGTGTTGTATTTTCAAATGTGGCCTTGATCACCCCTTTTATAGGGGTTGCTGAACTAGCAGCATTTAATTAGATATTATACTTGTTTAACCAAGCCTAAACTACAATGTCTAATTAGATGTTGTACTGCTTTAACCAAGCCTGGTACAACGTCTAATTAGACGTTTTAAATGCAACGTTCAATTACACGTTGTACTTCTGTATCCAAGCTCGGTCGAACACATTGGGCTTTCATTCTGCAACGTCCAATTTAAAGTTATGGACAACATTAAATTCGACGTTTTTACTACGTTTAACTTTTTTTGCCCATTTGAAAATGCATAATTTATATAGGCATTTTAGGTCATTCTTAAGTCATTTATATTGCACTAAGTCATATTTTTAGCATCAAATTGCATTTTGTGTCGAGTACTTCAAAAGTTCAAAATCTGTGCATTTTATCTTTATCTATATAAATTCTGAGGATAAAACACTAAGTAAGAGTGAAGGATGCATTATGGAGCAAAAGAAGCCTAAGAAAAGCCGAGAGAGAAGACGGAAAAGTTATAGAAGAAGCCAAGGCACACGCAAAGGAAGAAAATAAGACTCAATAAAAGCGGCGCCTGCTGCTTGGATCGGCGCCCGCCGATGCCTGTCAGCGCCCGCCAATGCGTATCTTAAGCAGATTACGATAAGGTCGAATCTGGCCCATGAACCTTGCTTCCACCTTAAGGATGCCGACCCTAGGCATTATAAATAGCCCTCACTTCCAACCATTTCTACACACCATAACGCACACCTCTCATCTTCTCTCCATTCGTCAATCCTCTCGCCCTTCTCCCATTTCTCCCCTTGCGAAGGCGAGTTCGATACAGAAGTTTCCTTCTTAGCTTTTTTTACTTTACAATTTTCATGGAATCTTCAAGCTTTGATGTTTTTAGGTAAGTTATGAGTATTTAAGACTCTTTTCAGTTTTTGACAGATTCTAGACATGGGTGGTTTGGGATGATTATATTTACAATTATGCCTATTATGATTATTTCCATTTCCTATATGATCAATTGCTTATATTGTGATTGTGTTTAGCTTTGCGACCTAAATATAGTTACATATTGCTAATGTTTTGATTACATCCACTAAGTAGGGTCGAATCTATAGTAGCAAACATGTGTAGATAAGCTGGTTGGGATTCTAGATAGTGTGAGGAAATCGACACTTGAATAATGTTATATCTGGTAAATGGAAAGAGTTGGATTGACAACTAGGTGACACCTGACAATGAACTATGAATTGTATTATTAAAATGCTAAAAGATTTGGTAATTAATGCTGCTCGAGTAAGACATACTCTTTTCATACAGAAACCAATCTGCTAGAGTAACTAATAGAGTAATCACGACAGTGAATGATCCGATGATCGCCATGCCAACCATTGTTATGAATTTGTAAGGAGTTGAATCATTTCCAATCAACTACAACCTACTTTTATTCTGTTTGCTTATTTCTGTTACTCGTTTCACCATTACTTCTACAATCATCTGCTTTTACTACTTGTTGACAAAAGAAATACATAAGAAGAGGTTAAGCTTCCCTTGGATCGACACCTGGACTTATCAGCTATACTAGCTATTAAGTGTGGTTTATCTTTAGAAGGATTAACGACCCTTGTAGAGATCATACCAAAATTTGGCACCATTGTCGGAGAAGCATTACTTTAATCTTTTTGTGTGTTTTTACTGTCAACTTCTTGTGTGTGGATCTTCTCTTGAGGGTCTACATCTTTTTCTATTTAATTCATTTCTTTTATTCATGAATTTTAGAAACAAGAGAAATGGTAGAACCGGTAGTAAAAACCATAAGGCAAAAAAAAAGGATCCTAATTTTTCAGCACATATTCTATCAATCAAGCTACTAGAACTGCCGAAAGGATCAAATTATAAGTTCAAACCTGATTGGGCAACTCTACTACCAAGTTTTCACAGTCAAAATGAGGAAAATCTTAATCTGCACCTAGTAGAATTCCTGAGCGTTTGGAACAGTCTTCAAACTACAGGTCTAAATGATGAGCAGTTCACGATAAGGGTCTTTCCATTCTCTTTACGAGATGAAGCCAAGGACTGGTTATACTATCAACTAGTGGGAAGCATCACAACATAGGTAGACTTAAAGAGAGCATTTCTAAACAAATACTTCCCAACTACTCGAAGAAATGCACTAAAGAAAATGATCTCCAGTATCACGCAAGGGACAGATTAGATGCTTTACAAATATCTTGCAAGGTTTCAGAAGCTCAAGTTCAGTTGTCATCAACATGGAATCTCGAAAGTTGGTATCATAATTTATTTGGTCAAGGGACTGAATGAAAAAAGCAGAATTGAAGTAAATGCAGCAAGCGAAGGTGACATCTTCCACAAAATCGCAAAAGAAGCAATGCAGATATTCGAGAAATTGTCGAAAGCATCTTATCAGTACGCAAAAAATCCAGAGGCTCAAAAGATCCAACAAATAGATCACAACAACCCAGATATCATACAGATTGCTTGTGACATTCTGGCAGCACTTCGACCCAAACTCCTAGCTCCACCTCAACATACTAATCCAGAGGTCGTAACACAGCCTAGAAATTTATTTATCCAAGTAGATAAGAAAAGGTACAAGAACCAGTTTCACCATAGAAGTCCATCACCACCTGGAGCCAATCTCATAGATTTCGCATGGAATTACACAAAGAGAGAAGCCCGCCAAGAGACAACATATCATGGAGGACAGTTTAGATAGTCAAATGATGTGACTGAAGATCCCAAAGAACTTGCAGCATATATAGAAGATGCAAATGATCTAAATGTTGTATCTCTCATGAAGTGCGGAATAGGCAGATATAAAGCACGAATATACTCCAGAAGGGGGGGAATGGAGTATGGAAACTTTTCGCAAAACTAAATTGTAAGACCTTACTGCAGACAGTAAGACCTTATCTGCAAAACAGAAGCAAGTTAAACCGAGATAAAGAATAAGATCAAACGAGAGAACAAGCAATAAAGTAAGCGACAGAAAGAAAAGAACACGAGACTTGTTAACGAGGTTCGGCACAACTGCCTACGTCCCCGCCTAGGGTTATCCAACCCGTTGGATTCAACAACTTTATTTCACTTTATCTTATGAGCCCTAGATACAATCTCTAGAAGACCTTCCCTCTTCTAGACTAACTTCCTACCTAGCAACCCAAGCGCACTAGTGAAATAAAGCTTCTAAGGATACTGAAGTACCCTCTATGATTGGGTAAAAAACCCTGAGTGTAACTCAAAACGAATTGTACTATGAAGCTCAAAAGAAAACCTCACACACTCAAAGAAAATACAATACTAAGCCAAAGGAGCGTTGTGAGATCGAATGCTTGAAGAAGATGAATTTGCAGAAGATAGATTGAGCGCCGTGAAATAGGTATCTTCTGCAGCCACTTTCTTCATCTTTAAATAGGCCGCACGTTCAATTTTGATTCAAAATCAAACGTCAAACTTTCGCTGCAGGTCTATTGATAGGCGTTGCACCATATTCTACTGGAGAGCGGGATCTTTGGTTGTTGGAAAGGAATCCAGAACCTTCACTTTGAATCTTGTTGAGATCTTGAATAGAGAAATACGTTGGAGAAGTCTTGGACTTTGTTCAAACAAATCCTGCAGAATCTCAACAAATTTGGCTAACAAATATATATGGATAAGATAGACAATTTAAACTAAATCCAATAACAACTCAACCGAAGAAACAACTAGGCCCAAACAAGATCTGTAAGTTTAAATAGGCCCATTTAACAAATAGGCCCATTCGACCTATATATGAGAGTCCAAGTCACTTTAAGCCCAATTGATCATATACTTCTGTGATCCAGATTTGAGCCATTTGGTAAGACCTTACCGAACTCAGGAATCCCGAGTTTTGGCTTTTCATCAACCAAGGCTTTATCCTCATCAAGGTGGAGTTTAACAATCTCCCCCTTGATGAAAGACAAAACTTGTGCACACTTGTTTCCTGTCAATCAAAACTATACAACCACAAAAGGCATATAATAGTGCAAGCATTAAGCATTATATATAAATGTTAGATCAAAGTTTTGAAATCCTAGAAAACCGAAAATAGTAAGGCCTTACAATGAAAACAGCAAGCAAACCAAGCAAACAAAAATCTCCCCCTTTTTGTCTTTTAACAAGAAGGAAAGAGAGAGGTTTCAAAATAGCAAAATAGTTTTCAAAACAGATGGAAAGAGTTGAAGGCCAGCAAAAGATAGAGCATCAGAGACCATCATTCGTTGTCGGAGATTTCCACCACCTCCTCCTCGTACCACTCGCCGAATCTGGGATACACATCCTCTGGGGCACGGCGTCCTTGGAAGATCTTTTCGTGCCAGCAATCTTTTGCGTTCTTCACAATGTGATTCTTCCACATCTCAGCCTGCCTTCTAGCTTCTTCGTTCTGCCATTTCTTCATAATGCCGTATTCCTCTAGGGTAAGGATATTCGGCTCTGGAAAGAGTGGGCGTAGGACGTATCTTTTGAGCACCTTTCATTCACAATTGAAGAGAACGTTTTTGGCAGTCTCCTCGACATGTTTGACAGCATCTGCATCCATCGGCATAATAGAAGTAGTGGCCCTATGGTTCATGCCACAAAGCATGAAAAGCTGATTCAGCTTTTCATCCATGATCATGAGCCGCTGGTGACTATCATCTTACTTGTCCACTATGTCAGCTCTGGCGGCGTTCAGGTCCTTCCTAAGGGTATCGACTTCAGCTTCCAGATCTTCTATCCATTGTTCCAACTTGACAATGTCTCCCTGAGTCTGTGAGGGTGCCCTCATAATCCAGCCACCGGCTAGAGTCTGCTCAATCCCCAGACGTCTCCAGCAGTCCTCATCAATACGGCCGGTATGAGAAACATGCTCCTCTCCCTGTGTGTGAATTTCAAAGAGCTCGAAAATCTTGGGTAGGAAATTGGCATATGGAAGGGGTGCGGTCAAGGGTGTGTTGATTGTGTGAAGCATGTAAGTCAGGATGAGGTCAAGGACATCAATTTCGTGACCTGCCATGATCAGATAGAGAATGTGGAGCAAGTTATCAGTGACAAGCTCGCGAGAGTTCTTCCTGGGCAGGACACAGCGAGCAAGGAGAGTAAACACCATCTTTGCCTCAAGGGAAAGAATGTTATGAGTGTGTTTGGGCTTAGGTTTAGACGATTCAGCAGTAGGAACTGAGCGGACAAAGAACTCTTTTTGGGCTTTGGAGATGCAGTAATTCTTGGATGGATGAACTTGAGTGTTTACGGTTTCGGGTAAGCCAAGAATTAGGGCTAAAGAAGAGGAAGAAAGGGTGATCTTTCTCTGCTTGACTTGGGACGTGAGAGTAAGGACCCCCTTTTCTCGGTGAGCGGAGAGGTTGACAAAGAACAGCCTTGTAAGGCGTGGATAGGCAATAGTACCGGGGTTGAGGAAGCACCAGACATTAGAGTTTCTCAGGAGATTGACACACGGGAGTTTTGTAGATTCCAGAAAATCTAGATCCACATATTCGCAGAAATTGATGGGACGATTAACGAATCCATCTTTCCACATCCCGGCTTTGGTATGATTTAGAAACCAGGAGAGAGGAGCGCCAGAAGATACCTCGAAATCGGCCTGAGATTGAAGAAGATGTTGATGCGGAGCCTTCCTTGGGGCAGGAGGATTTACTTGGCGCGGATGATTTCGCGGAGGAGGTCGATTCTCCCTTTTGATGATCTTGCGACGCCCAAGTGGAATCTCTTCGTCACTCTCAGAAGATGAATCGAGTTGCCTGAGAGTGGCTTCGCCGCGATAATCCTCCATAACGGCCTTGCCTAACCTTCTAAAAAGAGTCGACAGACGCTTCTAATCTTGTAATCTGAAGATCGGGTCCGTTTGGATTCGTCCCCAGGGGAGGAGGTTGTGGGTCTCTTTGGAGCCATGAATTCAACTGAGCTCTTGAGTGTTTCTTGGAAAGAGAAGAGAGCAGAGAGGGAGAGAGAATTGAAAGTGAAAGGGGTGATATGACGGGTGGGAGATGAGAGGTATAAATAGAGGAGAAAAACCTTTGAACTTCCAAACACAATCTCATGACTCTAGATCTCCCCAGTCGATTTAAAAAATCTCCATAAAAACCGGTCCAACTTATCCAATGTGAAACCAATTTTCAAAATCTTGAAAATAAATGAATAAATGCAATAAATGAAGTAATTGGAAGAATTAAATATGAAAAAATCTTAACAGAAAAAGAAATCGGAAATCAAATTAAAATCTTGTTGGTGATTATCTAAAGAGATAATACCTAAAAGATTTGATCCAAAACATTAGAAATTCAATTAAAAGGAAATCGTCCAAAGGATAAAACATCTTTTAGTTAAATATCTATAAAGATTTTAACTAAGAGATCTGATCCATAATACAATATTATGAACAATTGATTTATGACCTTACTATGGATTAGTAAGGTCTTGAAATCTTTTTCAAGATCAGGACGTAGGGAATATGATCTTATGAGATTGCTCCCCCTACGTTGATGCTTCCTTATTAAGCATTCCAAGTTCTAGCCTGATGAAATTGAATCTCTCTTCGGGTAAGGGTTTTGTAAAGATATATGCAAGTTGTAGCTCAGTAGAGATGAATGTCAAAGACACATCTCCTTTTTCTATATGATCTCGAATGAAGTGGTGTCTCACATCAATGTGTTTCGTTCTTGAATGTTGTACAGGATTTTTGGAGATAGAGATAGCACTTGTGTTGCCACATTTTATGGGGATGCCCTTATAGTTGATTCCAAGATCTTGGAGTTGTTGTGCAATCCATAAGACTTGTGCACAACAAGCTCCAGCAGCAATGTATTCAACTTCGGCTGTTGAAAGCGCCACTGAATTTTGCTTCTTGGAATGCCAACTTATAAGGGATGACCCAAGAAATTGACAACATCCGGAAGTGCTTTTCCTATCCACTTTATATCCTGCAAAATCAGCATCGGAGTATCCGACAAGATTGAAACTAGATTGAGTAGGATACCATAATCCGAGATCCTTAGTACCATTTAGATATCTCAAAATCCTCTTTACCGCTATAAGATGGTATTCTTTCGAGTTAGCTTGAAATCTAGCACACATGCAAACGCTGAACATAATGTCAGGTCTACTAGCAGTAAGATAAAGAAGAGATCCGATCATACCTCGATATTCTTTCTGATTTACCATGTTTTCCGGTAAGATCTTGATCCAAAGAAAGAGTAGAGCTCATAGGAGTTTTAGCCACTTTGGATTCGCTCATCTTGTATTTCTTGAGAAGTTCTCGAGTGTATTTTCCTTGATTAAGGAATATACCTTTTGAACTTTGATGAACATGAAGACTAAGAAAGAAATTTAGCTCCCCCATCATACTCATCTCGAATTCCTTGCACATCATATTTGAAAATTCCTTGCACAAAGATTCGTTAGTAGCTCCAAACAATATATCATCCACATAGATTTGTACAACAAGGATATCATTACCTTGGGTTTTGATGAATAGAGTTTTGTCAATTAACCCCCTTTTGAAATTTTTTTCCAAAAGATATTTTGAAAGTCGCTCATACTAAGCTCTTGGGGCTTGCTTCAAGCCATAAAGAGCTTTGTCGAGCTTATAAACATGATCTGGCAATTCATCGTTTTTAAAACCGGGAGGTTGAGCGACATAAACCTCTTCATCTAAGAAACCATTCAAAAAGGCGCATTTAACGTCCATTTGAAAGAGTTTGATGCTCATGAATGAAGCGAAGGCAAGGAGCATACGAATAGCTTCCAGTCTGGCTATGGGAGCAAAATTCTCCTCGTAGTGAATACCTTCCTTTTGATTGTACCCTTGAGCAACAAGACGAGCCTTGTTTCGAATGATGTTTCCTCCTTCAACAAGCTTGTTTCGAAATACCCGACGAGTTCCAATAATAGATTTACCCTTTGGTCGTGCCGTAAGGGTCCATACTTTATTTCGTTCAAACTCGTTAAGCTCATTCTGCATAGCTATAATCCAATTAGGTTCTTGAAGAGCTTCGGTATACTTCTTGGGTTCTACAAGAGAAACAAATGCGTGAAAAGCACATAAATTTCTAACTTTAGAACGTGTTTGAACACCAGATTAAGGGTCAGAAATGATATCAGAAGTAGAGTGAGATGAGGCATGTTTGAATCTTCTTCTTGCAGATCCTTGGCTAGGAGTAGGATCACTGAAAGTGTAAGGATATGGCTCCTGAGGTTCAGGAGGATTTGTAGGATAAGGGCCTTGAGGTTCCGGAGGAGGCCCATCTTCAAGACTGGCTTCATTTGTAAGGCCTTGAGACAAAGTTTCAAGACCTTGTGACAGTTCAGTAAGATCTTGAAATGGTTCCTGCATATTTCTGGATTTGCTCTTCTCTGGATGATTGCCTTCTCCATCTTATTCGTCACCCTCGTGAGTATTTAACTTCAAATCTGCAAATCCTTCACTCAAGATACCGTTATCACTTTCATCAAATAATACATGGATGCTTTCTTCGACGATTTTGGTACGTTTATTGAATACTCGATAAGCCTTGCTTTGAGTTGAGTATCCAAGAAATATACCTTCGTCGCTGCGTGCATCAAATTTCCCAAGATTATCCTTACCATTGTTATGCACGTAACACGTACATCCAAATGGTTTAAAATATGATATGCTTGGTTTTATTCCTTTAAAAGCTCATAAGGAGTTTTCTTTCAAATTGATCTAATTAAACATCTATTGAGAATATAATTTTTTGTATTCATAGCTTCTGCCCAGTATGACTTCGGCAGATTATTCTCCAATAACATAGTCCTGGACATTTCCTCTAGGGTGCGTGATGTGCACGCAAATTGCCATATTTTCTATGCACATAAAAGTCCATTTTATTGTCTTTTGCATGCATATTAATGGGAAAACATGGGAATAGTGTAGTTTATGCTTAAACGTCAAATATATGGGTTTGCACGAGTTTCTATGTGATTTCGCAGAAAAACAGGATAAAAAATGGACAAATTTGAAAGAGCGGAAAAAGAACTCGAAGTCTTCTGAAGAGGTCGAAATCGACTGCAGACCTTGACATCGAGTGCATCAGAGACATAGGAATCGAGCAGGAAATGAAACAGAGCACGTCGACACAGAAGGGCTCGATATCGACGTCTGTAGGTCGATATCGAGGCTTCCATATCGACCAAATTGATAGAAGTTGAGTGCCAGTTCGAGTAGGAGAAGGAGAAGCTCGAGATAAAGTTTTGAAGGGGTCGATATCGATGTCTAGGGTCAATATCGACCATGCCAGCAGAGGAATCCGACTCCGATTTTGATAGAATTCTATCCAAAGCTTGCAACGTCTATCCAAAGGCCGAGATTTCCTATCATCAAACACGAGATTTATCAGATGGAGGCTGAGTTACAATGGAATTTTAGTTTTTTACTTTGTTTTAGTTCTATCTTAGAGAATAAAGATAAGGTTTCGAGTCCTTGTCGACATCTATAAATAGAGGCCAATAGGGCTGAGTTTAGGCATTCAATTTCATATTCAAGTTAGCATCCAATAGCATCTAATTTACAAGAAAATTCAGTTTCAATAGAGAGTAGAGAGAGAGAGGAGGTCGAGTGAAAGTTGTAAAGCGAGAGAGGAGTGGCTTGTTTGATTGTACTTTCTTTCGAAGTTTTAATTCAAAGTAGCTTTCTTTCAACAATAATGATGATGATGCGCATGATGAGGAGCGAGTAGTCAACCCACTTCTAGGGTCGGGGTAAGCCCGACGATAGCAACGTGAGGTAAGTGCATCAAAGGTATGACTTTTATGCGATTCCGTCTTCTACCCCATGCATGATCCTTTGTGAAAGTTAGGGAGAATCATTATTTGTATTATTGAAGCGAAAGCCACTCATATTGTGAACTTGAATTGCTCATGAATTGGATAGTAACTCTTAGGATCTATGTGAGAGCCTCTAATCACCTAAGTGTTGATAACGAAAGTTATTTAACGGAAAGGCATTAAATTTCATAACTTTAGCATAAAACTTGCATTGTTATCGTTGTGGCATGAAACCCCGACTTTGGAAGCCTTTTAATTAATTGAATTCTTTATAAAAGACTTAAGTTTTGTTTCTGTTCATCTTCCTTCTCCATTCTATTTTCTTCGGACTCTTTTCCGACAAATTGGTTACGAAAACAGTTTCTGTGACAAGCATCGAAATCGACTGAAAGGGTCGATATCGAGGTCTAACATCAATATCGAGGTCTGTCTCAATGTCGACTTGCTGTTTTGCCTTCTGCAGGAACTGCGCTAGGAAATCGACCAGAACTGAGGTCGATATCGACTAGTATACTCGATATCGAGGTCTGCTGAGGTCGAAAGCTTTGATCGTGAATACAACAAGGGAAGCGCTGACATACCTCCTCGTGGATTCGATCGTGAATTACCCTACTACTACAAGGGAGGGGATTCTTGTATTATTTGTTTGGGACAGGGAGTTAGCCTAGTTGTGCATTGTTTTATATATTTGAATCTCCTACTACATCACCCCGCTGCGAACAAATTGGCGCCGTTGCCGGGGAGGCAATCAATCGCCACCTAAGTTAATCACGATCTTTTGAGCTTATTCTGCAGGTTTATGCGACGTTCTGATCGCGGACCTATCCTGGAACCAATCAACGAGCCTGAACATTTCTACCATCTTCTCAACAAAGCAATTCGCATCATGGCTTACAACGAAACACAAGCTGAGATCATAGAGCGGTTGAGGAAGGAGATCGAGCACCACAATGCTACAATCGCTGCAGAAAGGGCCGCCGCTGCTACGGAGCGAGCCCGTGCTGACAGGGAGGAGGATGCGCGTAGACAAGCCCAAGAGCGGCTAAATCAGTATCCACAGACGATGATGCAATACATGCATCCGCCGCTTCATGTTCCTGAATCTGCTATTTTAATTCCTCACTCCAACTATGAAATAAAAATTAACTTCCTATCTGAGATAAAAAGAAATACTTTTGAAGGAAGACCTAATGAATGCCCCCTGCAACACATCTCTACTTTTATGGACTTATGTGAAACAGTTGCTGATGGAGTAAACTTAGAGTATGTGCGATTAAAATCTTTTCGATGGTCTTTGGCAGGGAAGGCTTGAAAGTAGGTAAATTATTTGTCCTTGCTGATTTCCTAGTTGTTGATATAGCGGAGGACCCTGCTTGTCCAATTATTTTAGGTAGGCCGTTCCTAGCAACCGTCGATGCCAACATTAGCATGAAGAAAGGATTACTCTCATTCACAATTAGTGACGAAGTGATAGAGTATGCCTTCAACAAGACGGTGAAAAATCAAGGGCCAATGGAGATCAAAGCCATCAATGGTGTCTAAATTGCATGTGGAGAAGCAAAGGTAAGAAGTATGACACCGGAGGAGCTAGAAAAAAGGGCCATAGAAGCCCAAGTAGAGGAAGTTGTAACAATCTTGAACGAAGGAGCCCAACAGAACATCGAAATCGACCCAGGTAAGTCGATATCGACCACTAATGTTCAAGATTCTGTGCCAGGTCATAAGTATGGGGTCGACGGAGAAGAAGAGGAAACATCGAAATCGAGGTTAAAGGTCAATATCGACCATGCCCTATCGAAATCGACCACCATCAGTGTTGAAAAGGGAGGAAAGGAGACATCGATATCGACCTCTGAGGGTCGAAATCGACCTGATCATATCGAGTCAAAACTCTTCAAATCGACTGATCCTCCAGGAGTACAACAGGGGTCGATATCGACCTTTGAACATCGACATCGACCTGAGCCACAGACTGAGAAAAAGGTAAGTCAAGGTACGGACTCCTTATGTTCCATTTCAATTAAGGATTTATCATTATTTGGAAGAGGTGTGCCTTGGCATGTGCGCTTGTGTAGGGTATACGATGATGATTCAAGCCAATATGAGATAGGAGACAAGGTCTATGTTGCCAAATCTAAGGACCATTGGTTCCCTACAAGATTCAAGGATAACAACTTAGGACCAATCACGGTAAATCAGATCCATCCCGGCGGAATGCAGCTGCTGGACAAGAAAGGAGTGATATTTGAGGCCCAAGCCACATGGGCTCTGCAGACGCTGCCTTGAGAAGCATGAAGGAGGAAGTCGTCCTAGCGACTTAAAAGTCTAGAGCTTGTAACAAAGACTTAGTTTTGGTTTTAGACAGCTTTTGTTTTGGTTTTAGACACTTTCTTGTTTTGCATGTTTGGTTTTGTGTTTAGTTTTCAAATTGCAGGAGAGAAAAGCACATATAAAAGACGTCGAAATCGATGTCCAAGGTCGACATCGACCTAAAGGTCGACATAGATAGGGTTTGTGATCGAGGCCAAATCACCCTGAAGCCTGAGCAGAAATCGAGAGAGATATCGATATCGATGTCAAGGGTCGATATCGACCCTACCTATTGTCTTCTTCAACTCTTGAAATTTGTGACGGTTTAGTAAGTTTCCTTCTTAACCCTATTTCTAATACAGTGAGGACACTGTAAATTTTAAGTATGGGGTGGGGGAAAGGCTTACTTGCATATTCATACTTAGTTTAGATTTGCATATTTATTTTAATGCATATTTAGTTCTTATTTCGAAAGAAAAGAAAAAAAAATTGACCCCCATCAAAAATTTGAAAAAAAAAAAAAGAAAAAGAGTCATGGAAGTATAAAAATGAGCTCTATGATGCAAAATTAGATTCATTAGAGATATAACATGAAATTGCCTAGTTAAGGGAAGTCCCAATGAAGTGCAAAAAGAAGAAAAAATAAAGGAGATGAAAAATTTGAAGTTTCTTTTGACACGCGCATGATAAGATGATGGAGGATATTTTTTTTATGAAAATTCCATGCAAGCAAACTTCATATCCTAGCCTTACGTATGCATATTTGCAAAAGTCACAAAGCCACATATGAGCCTTATCATGATCATTATTGCTCCACATATACATATTGCCCATTTTATACCTTATACCCTATCCGGAGACAATGTTGAGAATGGATGTCATCTTTAGAGTTATATGAAGTTGTGCATTATTTATGAAGTTGTTGGCAGGAATGAAAGAAATTATGAAATATGGAAAATTTAATGAGCGAGAAAAAATCCGATCACCTCATGAGATAAAGGTAGGTCGACCCTGCTCGTGGAGATGTTAGTTCAGCTATATGGGACACAAGGTGAGGAGTCCGAAGTACTAAGTATCCGGGGCCATTCATGACACCCATGTTTGCGACTCGCGAGAAGGCAGTGCTAAGGTTAGAGAGGTAAAAGCATTATATTGAATAAAAGCATTGAGCAATCAGTGAAAGGTGAGACATTATGAAGAAGGAATGTGGAATGTTTTTGAAAGAAAGTATGATTCCCCGGATTTAACACCACATGGCCAAATATTAGCCCACCTTTAGCCTTTTACCAATTTATCTTTCACAAGCTTGCAAAAGTCCTCTTGATTATTAATGCTATGTCGCTAAAATTATTTTTGCATATTACCTCCTTTTATGAGTATGAAATTGCTTTTATGCACAGGCATGGACTTGGTTGACATAAGTACCTTATCGAGGATGGCAATTGATTGTAGGGACATATGAAAAATGAATCTATGATGTTGAGGGTTTACTTTCTTCCCCTGAATGACCATTAAAGGTATTGCTTGGGGACAAGCAAGCTTAAGTATGGGGTGTTTGATGTGCGCGCAAATTGCCATATTTTCTATGCACATAAAACTCCATTTTATTGTCTTTTGCATGCATATTTATGGGAAAACATGGGAATAGTGTAGTTTACGCTTAAATGTCAAATATATGGGTTTGCACGAGTTTCTATGTGATTTCGCAGAAAAACAGGATAAAAATGACGAATTTGAAAGAGCGGAAAAAGAACTCGAAGTCTTCTGAAGAGGTTGAAATCGACTGGAGACCTCGACACCGAGTGCATCAGAGACATAGGAATCGAGCAGGAAATGAAACAGAGCACGTCGACACAGAAGGGGTCGATATCGACGTCTGTAGGTCGATATCGAGGCTTCCATATCGACCAAATTGATAGAAGTCGAGTGCCAGTTCGAGTAGAAGAAGGAGAATCTCGAGATAAAGTTTTGAAGGGGTCGATATCGATGTCTAGGGTCGATATCGACCAAGCCAGCAGAGGAATCCGACTCCGATTTTGATAGAATTCTATCCAAAGCTTGCAACGTCTATCCAAAGGTCGAGATTTCCTATCATCAAACACGAGATTTATCAGATGGAGGCTGAGTTACCATGGAGTTTTAGTTTTTTACTTTGTTTTAGTTCTATCTTAGAGAATAAAGATAAGGTTTCGAGTCCTTGTCGACATCTATAAATAGAGGCCAATAGGGCTGAGTTTAGGCATTCAATTTCAGATTCAAGTTAGAATCCAATAGCATCTAATTTACAAGACAATTTAGTTTCAATAGAGAGTAGAGAGAGAGAGAGAGAGAGAGAGAGAGGAGGCCGAGTGAAAGTTGTAAAGCGAGAGCGGAGTGGCTTGTTCGGTTGTCCTTTCTTTCGAAGTTTTAATTCAAAGTAGCTTTCTTTCAACAATAATGATGATGATGCGCATGATGAGGAGCGAGTAGTCAACCCACTTCTAGGGTCGGGGTAAGCCCGACGATAGCAACGTGAGGTAAGTGCATCAAAGGTATGACTTTTATGCGATTCCGTCTTCTACCCCATGCATGATCCTTTGCGAAAGTTAGGGAGATTCATTATTTGCATTATTGAAGCGAAAGCCACTCATATTGTGAACTTGAATTGCTCATGAATTGGATAGTAACTCTTAGGAACTATGCGAGAGCCTCTAATCACCTAAGTGTTGATAACAAAAGTTATTTGATGGAAAGGCATTAAATTTCATAACTTTAGCATAAAACTTGCATTGTTATCGTTGTGGCATGAAACCCCGACTTTGGAAGCCTTTTAATTAATTGAATTCTTTATAAAAGACTTAAGTTTTGTTTCTATTCATCTTCCTTCTCCATTCTATTTTCTTCGGACTCTTTTCCGACAAATTGGTTACGAAAACAGTTTATGTGACAAGCATCGAAATCGACTGAAAGGGTCGATATCGAGGTCTAACATCGATATCGAGGTCTGTCTCGACGTCAACTTGCTGTTTTGTCTTCTGCAGGAACTGCACTAGGAAATCGACCAGAACTGAGGTCGATATCGACTAGTATACTCGATATCGAGGTCTGTTGAGGTCGAAAGCTTTGATCGTGAATACAACAAGGGAAGCACTGACATACCTCCTCGTGGATTCGATCCTGAATTACCCTACTACTACAAGGGAGGGGATTCTTGTATTATTTGTTTGGGACAGGGAGTTAGCCTAGTTGTGCATTGTTTTAAATATTTAAATCTCCTACTACACCACCCCGTTGCGAACAGTGCGGTTATTTCTTTCCACAACACCATTCTGTTGAGGTGTCCTAGGAGCCGAAAATTTGTGAGAAATACCATATTTTGCACAAAATAAATCAATGTTTAATTGATCAAATTCTCTACCATGATCACTTCTAATAGAAATGATAGGTAGGTTTTTCAAAGTTTGTAACTCCTTACAAAGTTTAGAAAAATAAAACAGAGTTTCTTATTTATCTTTGAGAAAGAAAACTCAAGTAAATCGAGAATAATCATCAACAATAACAAATATGTATTGTTTACCTTTGGGAGATTTGACACGCATAGGTCCGCAAAGATCCATGTGTAGAAGCTCCAAAGGTCTAGTAGTACTAACGACCAGCTTCTTTTTGAATGGACTACGGGTATGTTTACCTCTTGAGCAGGCTTTGCAAAGATCATCCACCTTGAAGTTTAAATCAGGAAGGCCTCGAACAGGGTCCTTTGAAAGGAGTTTGCTGAGAGTATGCATACTTATATGTCCAAGTCTCCTATGCCAAACCCTTGGATCTTCTGATAAAGCCTTGAGACATTTCAGATTGGAGCCTGCAATACGATTAGTATTAAGAGCATAAATGTTAGAGTCCCTGTATGCAGTAAGAACAATTTCGCCAGTCTCTTCATCTTGTACGACACACTTCTTCTTGTTGAAGCTAACAAGATTTCCCTTATCACAAACCTGCGAAACACTAAGAATATTGTATTTCAAGCCATCAACAAGATATACATCATTGATAGAATTATTTGAATCAACACCAATGTTACCAATACCGACGATCTTGCATTTTGCTTTATCACCAAGAGTAATAGTTCCACCGGATTGCTTCCTCAGATTGTGAAAAAAGAGATTCTTTTCCACTCATATATCTTGAGCAACCCCTATCCATTATCCATTTTTGGTCCTTGGTCTTGGTGATATCCTGCAAAACACAAAATCAACCTTTTCGGCTAGACCAATAAACTGATTTGGATCCATTGTGGGGGTAAACCATGTTTGGTAATTTTGTCCCTTTTGGAACCCAAATCTGTCTTATCCGCTCATTTAACCGAACAGGAAAGGTATTCCTAATAATGTAAGGATCCGTTCTCCTATAAGGACACGTTTTCTTTACATGACCTTTCTTACAACAAAAGAAGCAAGTTGGAGATCGCCAACTTCCTTTAGCCTTAACGAACTTGGTAGTAGGCTTTGCAGGAAAATTCTTGTTGTATCCTATACCACTTCGATTTAAGGAGAGTTGTTGTTCTCCAAGCATCTTGTCAAGAGTTGCTTTGGATCGAGTGAATTGCACAAGGGCTATTTGTAGATCTTGACATTTCTTAGAAAGCTTCACATTTTCATTCTTAAGATCATTATTATGATTCTTAAGAGAAGAGACGTTTGCCTTAAGTTCAGAAATTTCTGATCGTAAGGTCTTACTCTCAGTGATAACTTCAGAATTCTGGCTGTCTAGATCTTGCAATTTCTACGACAGCTTCCTTATGCATGTTTCTTGATCCTGCACTTTCTCTTTCAAGCAACTGATTTCCTTGTTGTAAGTTTCTTTATTCGAAATCATATTCTTCAAGAATTCAGATAAAACATTGATAGGGCTAGAGAGAAGATTCCTTACAACTCCATCTAAGTGTTGATCCTTGGTCACGTCAGACTTTTCCATAAGGCACAGATTTGCATGTTCCTCTTCAGCATCTGAGTCATTTGAACAATCCGAGTCACTCCAAGCAGCCATCACTTTCTTTTTGGACT
Organism: Persicaria maculosa; assembly: GCA_963922045.1. Classification (NCBI taxonomy): domain Eukaryota; kingdom Viridiplantae; phylum Streptophyta; class Magnoliopsida; order Caryophyllales; family Polygonaceae; genus Persicaria; species Persicaria maculosa. The sequence goes on along the minus strand of OY998269.1, from coordinate 2,850,489 downwards.
CTTTTTTCTTTGCTTTGTTCTTCTTCTTTATAGGACATTCTTTGACGAGATGATCTGTTTCACCACATTCATAACAAGTAAGAACTCGACTCTTCTTAGAAAAGTTAGAAGGCTTACCTTTGGAAAATTGCTTTTTCATTTTCAATATGCGTGCTAATCCACGAGTGATTAGAGCAAAAGGATCTTCATCATCGTCGCTATCCGAGTCTTCTGATGGTTCTTCTTTCTTGACCTTAAGAGCAAGATTTTTGAGATTGGTAGGAAGTTCCCCATATTCCTCGTTGAGGATCATTTCATGGGTTATTAACTTTCCTAGTAAATCATCAAGAGCCAATGTGCTAAGATCTTGAGCTTCTTCTATGGCTGTCACTTTAGGACCCCATTTAGCTTTAGGTAAGCACCTTAGTATCTTTCTAACCTTTTCTTCATTTAAAAAGGTCTTACCTAATGAGTCAAGGTTATTTATGATTTCCGTAAAACGGGTAAACATAGTTTTAACTGACTCATCAGGGTTCATCTTAAACAATTCATACTGTCTAAGAAAGATACTGATTTTGGTCTCTTTGACCTGGCTGGTTCCTTCATAAGTGACCACCAATTTATCCCAGATTTATTTTGTTGTTCTGCACGAAGGGATACGGTTGAACTCATCCGTACTCAGACCACAGTACAGAAGATTTATGGCTTTGAAATTCTTAGCCACACTTTCTAAATAAGTCTCGGTATACTCATCCTCTGATTTGTCCACCCTTGTTCCATTAGGACCTTCTTTCTTGGGGATATTTGGTCCTCGCATAATGATATGCCAGAGTTCCAAATCTTGATCAATAACAAACATTTGCATTAGAGATTTTCAATGCATGAAGTTATTCCCAACAAAGAGAGGTGGACGAGAGATAGATCTTCCTTGGCCGAAACCACCTTGCCCTTCACCTGCCATGGTTAGACTCACATATAGTAATATCTAATATACGTAAGTAAGGCTCTGATACCAATCGAAGTGCGGAATAGGCAGATATAAAGCACGGATATACTCCAGAAGGGGGGGAATGAAGTATGGAAACTTTTTGCAAAACTAAACTGTAAGACCTTACTGCAGACAGTAAGACATTATCTGCAAAACAGAAGCAATTTAAATCGAGATAAAGAATAAGATCAAACGAGAGAACAAGCAATAAAGTAAGCGAAAGAAAGAAAAGAACACAAGACTTGTTAACGAGGTTCGGCACAACCGCCTACGTCCCCGCCTAGGGTTATCCAACCCGTAGGATTCAACAACTTTATTTCACTTTATCTTATGAGCCCTAGATACAACCTCTAGAAGACCTTCCCTCTTCTAGACTAACTTCCTATCTAGCAACCCAAGCGCACTAGTGAAATAAAGCTTCTAAGGATACCGAAGTACCCTCTATGATTGGGTAAAGAACCCTAAGTGTAACTCAAAACGAATTGTACTATGAAGCTCAAAAGAAAACCTCACACACTCAAAGTAAATACAATACTAAGCCAAAGGAGCGTTGTGAGATCGAATGCTTGAAGAAGATGAATTTGCAGAAGATAGATTGAGCGCCGTGAAATAGGTATCTTCTGCAGCCACTTTCTTCTTCGTCAAATAGGCTACACGTTCAATTTTGATTCAAAATCAAACGTCAGACTTTTGCTCCATGTCTGTTGATAGATGTTGCACCATATTCTACTAGAGAGCGGGATCTTTGGCTGTTGGAAAGGAATCCAGAACCTTCACTTTGAATCTTGTTGAAATCTTGAATAGAGAAATACGTTGGAGAAGTCTTGGACTTTGTTCAAACAAATCCTGCAGAATCTCAACAAATTTGGCTAACAAATATATATGGATAAGATAGACAATTTAAACTAAATCCAATAACAACTCGACCGAAGAAACAACTAGGCCCAAACAAGATCTGTAAGTTTAAATAGGCCCATTTAACAAATAGGCCCATTCAACCTATATTAGAGTCCAAGTCACTTTAAGCCCAATTGATCATATACTCCTGTGATCCAGATTTGAGCCATTTGGTAAGACCTTACCGAACTCAAGAATCCCGAGTTTTGGCTTTTCATCAACCAAGGCTTTATCCTCATCAAGGTGGAGTTTAACATCTCATAAGTGGGAAAAAGATGGTTGAGACCCCACTGGTAAATAAAAAGACAATGCCGAATGAAAATCATATGCAAAGGGAAGAAGATATACCAGAAGCAGGAATCGAAGAAGATATCATCACTAGACAAAAAGACACACCAGTTGTTGAAGACAAACCACCCTCAAAGGAACCTATGGAGGAAAACTGATCGTAAGCCCTATTTCCAAAAGCATTAACGAGTCGAAAAAAGGCAACAGTTAATGAAGAACTCTTGAAGATATTTTCGAAATGTGAGGTAAACATCCCTCTCTTATATTTTCTGAAAGAACCTCGTTATGCTAAATTTTTAAAAGATTTATTCAAGTTTAAAAGGAGTCTCTTCCAAAGAGAAGGGAAAACGCAAACCTAAGCGAACAAGTGTCAGTTGTATTTCAAAAGCAATGCTTGAGAAATGCGGACACCCATGAATGTTTACTATACCATGTACCATAGAAACCACTAGAATCGAGCATGCTCAATTAGATCTAGGAGCATCAATAAATGTGATTTCGTATTCATTGTATCTTTCTTTAAAGTTAGCTACCCTGAAGGAAACAAGAGTGGTAATATAACTCGTAGATCGCTCACAGATCTATCCAAAAGGAGTGGTGGAAGACATTCTGGTAGAGGTAAATGGACTAATATTTTCTATAGATTTTTATGTCTTAGAGATGAAGAACGATGTCAAGGATGACTCAATTTTACTGGGCAAACCTTCCCTAAAGACCATAAAAATAAAGATAGACTGCTTCCATTGATCATTATCCATGGAATTTGATGGTAAGACAGTAGAATTTTCTCTTTCTAAAGCTATGACATATCAATTTAAAGATCCTATCGTAAACCTAGTAGACATAGTAGAGATTTGCACTAAAGATATGTTTAAACTAAATAACAAGGATGATGATTTATAGGTATCATTAGAAAATTCTCTTATAGAGTTTTCTGAGAATTATGTTTTACCCAATAAACTTGTCACTAACTCTCCCGAGCGAGAAACTTGTACCTTATGTAATACAGGTACTCGAGGTTGAACCTAAGCCATTATCGAATCATTTCAATACGTATTCCTAGTAAACGGAAATACACTACCTGCGATAATCAGCAACAAGCTCAACCAAGAACAGGAGAGTTAGTTAGTGGAAGTTCTAAAGAAACACAAGACTACATTGGGATAGACAACTCCAGTTATCAAGGGAATCAACCATATGCTCTGTATGCATAAAATCCTGATGGAGGATAATGAAAAACCATTGCGGCCACCGCAAACGCAACGCAACCCTCCTATGATGGAAGCAGTAAAAAAGAAAGTGTTAAAACTTCTGCAAGCAGGAGTGATCTACCCAATATCAGGCAGCTAGTGGATTAGCCCAACTCAAGTGGTTCCAAAGAAAGGAGGAATCACTGTGGTGGAAAATAAGGAAGGAGAAATGGTACCTACTCGAATACAAACTGGTTGGAGAGTATGCATCTACTACCGCAAACTAAATGAAGTAACTCGTAAGGATCATTTTCCCCTACCTTTTATTGAACAAATATTGGAGTGTCTTGTCGGTCGTGCATTCTTTTGTTTCTTGGATGGCCATTCAGGTTATTTCTAGATTCTCATAGCACCAAAGGACCAAAAAAAGACAACGTTTACGTTTCCCTTTGGCACATTTGCTTATAGTAGAATGCCCTTTGGAATATGTAACGCCCCAGGAACTTTCCAATAGTTTATGATGAGCATCTTCTCGGAGTATGTTGAAAATTTCATAGAAGTGTTCATGGATGATTTCACGGTGCACGGTGACAGTTTTGATTCTTGTTTATTTCACCTAACACTAGTCTTTCAAAGATGCGTTGAAACTAAACTGGTCTTAAATTACGAAAAATGTCATTTTATGGTAGAACAGGGTATTGTGTTGGGATAAGTCATTTCAAAAAAAGGGAATCAAATTTGATAAAGCAAAAGTTCAACATATTCAATCTTTACCTTATCCAACTAATGTGCGCAAGTTCATTCCTTTTTAGGCCATGCAGATTTCTATTGCATGTTTATCAAGGACTTCTCAAAAATTTTGACCCCATTATACAACCTTCTCAAAAAGGTTGCCATGTTCAAGTTTGATGATAACTGTAAAGAGGCTTTCATTGAATTAAAAAATTGTCTTACTACCGCAACAATGATTCGAGCACCAGACTGGTCACAACCATTCGAGCTAATGTGTGATGCCAGTGACTATGGCATTCGAGTGGTATTAGGCCAAAAAATGGATAAAGCTTCACATGTCATTTACTACGCATCCATGACACTTAATGGGGCAGAGAAGAATTATACCACTATGGAGAAGTAGCTACTAGCAGTGGTGTTCGCCCTGGAAAAGTTTCGAGCGTATCTACTGGGTACAAAGGTAATAGTTTGCACAGACCATGCAGCTCTCTAATACCTCATGGCCAAGAAAGACGACCGAAATGTGATGGGGGGATTTTTGTCATTCTCAGGCTTATTGGGGGCATTTTTGTCATTCTCAAGCTTATGGGGGGGCATAAGGCTTGTGATCGATGTCAAAGAACAGGGAACAATTCAGGTCAGAATGCGATGCCCATGACACCTATGCATTTTTGCAAAAAAAAATTACATCTATGGCATCGACTTCATGGGCCCATTCCCTACATCCTTTAGGAATACTGATAATGCATGATTTGTATAGGTGTTATAGGACATTTTTAAGTCATTTAGGCTGCATTTAGTTAGGTTTTTATCATAAAGTATGATCATTGCATTGAATGTTGCAAAGTTCAGAATCTACGGGTTTTATGCCTATTTATGCAGATTCCTAAGATTTAATCTAAAGAAGAGAAAGGAAAGCTAAGATACGAAGCTTAAGAAGCGTAAGGAAGGATCAAGGAAGAAGACGGAAGACACTACAAAAAAAAAGATCTGATTTGCCACGCGAAAAAGTTGTAGCCAATACTCATTTTGCCGTGGCAAATAAGCAATGGCCACGGCTATGCGTCGGCAATCTGTCCATGGCTACTTTTTCCGTATTAATTTCAATTTGCCACGGCAAATAGCCATGGCCAGAGTTTTAGCTTCGGCCATGCGACAGCATAACATGGTGTCGTGGCCATGCGACGGCACATTGCCGTGGCTAACTTTTTTTATTCAGAATATTGTTTTTTTCATTTTAATAAATATTAGCATGGTATTGGAGACAGTACCTTGCCGTGGCAAAATTTATTTTACCTGAAAAATACAGATTAGCTTTTTGCTATTAACCAATTCAAATCTATGACAACACATTTGTAGAAACAGAAATCCAACTCCCCTCAACAGCTTTGCATAATCACAAATATACCAACACAATAAATGCAACCTAACATTAGGTTTCAACACACACATATATATAGTAGGATTAGTAGCATTCCAAAGTAATTCCGCAAACATGCAAATGTGTTACGTTTTTAGAAGCACATAATCGAACATAAGTTGGTCCACAGTGCAACTACATACACCAATATAACCGCAAAACATTACTTGTTCATTCGACCACTTATAAAAACGTGCAACTGAGAGATCGAGTTCATTCTATCTCCTACGGAAAAAGGTGATCATGTCAAATCCTCCTCCTCGTCATCATCCATGAGCAATAGATCTTTATTGGCTACCAATAGATTCATTCCATCTCCTACGGACTCCCTGTGATGACCACTACTAGCATCTTTTACCTATTGCACATCATAATAAAAAAAATTGAAATTAGATGTTTGCAAAGTACGAACTATTTCTTCTTCCAAGTAAAACAATAAGAGTTTTTTCATGTGGCTCTTTGATTTCAATATCAACTCAAGTTGGATGCTATTACTACTTTATATCAAATGGTCCAATGCTCAGTTGGTGAATGAACATGTAAATTTCTTACATATGGTTAATGAGAGCACCCCACATAAGATTTGTGTATATCTTGTTATCAAACAAAGAGTAGCTAGCTATTTAGCGAAAACAAAAGAGTAGCTAGTAGGGTGCATTTTAATTCCTTGACAAACTATGCTCAAATTCTATAAAATTAAAGAATCAAAATGGGTAGCTGCTGAATAAATGCACCAAAATAGATTTCTTTTGTTCTATTTTCACATGTTTATGCCTATAATTTAGCATTGGGGGCATTTACTCATGGGGAATAAGACACTCAGTTTTATTACATTGATATTCCATTCTTACTCTATATTCACAATGTAATCTATTGTGGAGAAATTTAATTGAATACACTAAATTATGAAACGCTAGCAAAAATCTAAATTATCAACTTGAAGACATTAACTAAATAATTGGACTTACCGGTGCATTTGGAACCGAGGTTCTCTCGCCACTACAACTCATCTAACGTAGTTGACTAATCACCTCATCATACTTCTTGCTCAATTCCCTTATCTGAAGATCGAACTGTTCGGTGACTTCGGTCAACCTCCTTGTTACCTCTTTATTGATATTCTCCATGAGCTCTGAGGTGCTAACATGTGGTAAAGTTGGGTTTTGTGGATACAATAAACTTCGTGGTACACTGGAACCATATGTCCGACAATAACCGTGACCATCTTGTCCAATCAGTTCATGGAAAATCTGATCTTTTACAGAAGTGAGTTGTCATTGGTCCTCAGGTTCCTTATCCAACGCCTCTTGATAATCCATCTACAAATATTGAATTTAAATATCAATTAACATAGAGATTGAGACAAACATAGGTCATTGTTACTAATATACAATGATACACAACATACACGGGCTTGAATAACATCAGTGTCATTTTCATTGTGAGCTTTCAGCCAAACGGTCATCTTATCAGTGGGTTCCCCCCTTTGTTGCATCTGTCAAGTACAACATACAGTAACAATGTCGTTCAATAATATAATAATAAAGCACTTTTATACTAAAACTGCAAGCTCGTTGGCACATTAGTAACCAAGATGATAGAAACATTAAAAGCTCCCAAGAGATCAAAACTATAACATATTAGCCCCTTGCATCAAAATGAGGCAACTTACATCATATCTAACTTGGGCATGGGACTTTTGACCAGTGATGTGTGGTGGTCCACGCGTTTCCCGATTGACTGAGTTCCTTTTTGATATCACTTATCAAAACAAAACTTGAGGTTTAATTAGGCTTTGAAGTTTTCCAATACTTAGTTTATGCAAACAATGCTTTAGCTTTCTTTTCCTCAAATTCAAATTTAAGGAGTGACTGATACATACAAAGAGGTATATCATACCTCTGCTTCTTCACTGCTCCAATAATCAACAAGTATAGGCCGGAACAATACTAGGAGGAACCATCGAACGGAGTTTTGGATTATTCTTGTCCTTTGTAAAATATCCTCTCTTGATTTTTTCTTTGTGATCCTTCCATAAATTGTTGCAGGTTTTCAGGCAGATATCTCTATAACCGATTGGAACATCCTTCACATTGGTCTACAATCCGAAAAATAAAGTGCAGAGGTACTTAATGAAATAAAATTATGAAAATGTGTCTTGAGTCAAACGATAGCAATTTTAGATGGATTAAAGGACTGATTAATTGAGATAGATAAGATCATATATCAGAACCTCCGTCCATATTCCCTCTTTGACAGTTTCATCAATTGTTGTCCAATCGAGATAGGTCAATGGAAGCCTATGCCCATCACGACAAATGATACCTAATTGAGCCTTGAATTGTGCAGCTCCTTCAGCAATTAGTTGAAAGGTATTATCAAAACAAATTGAAATTTGAACTCCTGTGTTCCAAGTTTTCACACCCGTATTGTAACCTCGAGATCTTGTCACTTGCTCTCCAGTTTCTTGCCATACAATTTTAAGCTTAAATTAGAATGAGGTAGAAATAACTAATTAAGTTGTTAAAATCATAAGTGTAAAATGATATACAATAATACATACCCGAGTCTGATAAGGATTGAGGAGAAGGATCCAGAGGCAGAGGAGGACGCAAAGAAATGGGCAGCGCTTGTGATGTTTGTGAAGAGGAACTTGAGTGGCTTGTAGCAGATCTACTTGCGGACAGCATCTCAGACATTTCATGTGGCTTTTCAACAGTCTTCCTTTTCTTCATGGTTAGCTACAAGAAGGTGAGAAATTAGATACTAATGCATACAATATACAACAATCGTATATGTAAAATACACTAAGTCATAACAATTAAGCAAATGCATAGTGAGGTAAAATATATCCCTTATGTAGTACACGAAAATGTGCAAAAATCATAAGTTATAATGATCATATATATATGATAGATTTCCCAAATCACAGGTTACATTCCTTCACAAATAAAACATGATTTTCCCAACTAAATTACACCATATCTAGTCATTCCCACCATCTATCTCATCAATAATATCATCATCCCTATCCAAATCATCTGCGTTATTATCATCCTCATCTAACTCCTCTATACTATAAGTGTGAACATGAGAGTATTCTTTGGACTCCACTTCCCCGACATTAAGCCACCCTTGGCCTGAAGGATCTGGATTATACCAAACTTGCATTTCTTGAAGCCAGGATAAAAGGCTCATCCCCAACTCGATCGTTCTGATATAACAATCGCTGGAAGTTAACTGGAGTGAATTTAAAGGGATCCAACTTCACCCCGCCGTTAGGATGCGCCCATTCGCACTTGAACAACACATACTTGACATCTACATAATAGGTTACCTTAATAATATCAATCAGCTTCCCATAATACGATACTGAACCATCATATAGAACGACACCACAATTTTGCCTTGTTCGCTTGTTGTCTAAGTGTTTCACACGAAAAAAATAATTGTTGGATGTAAAAGAATTCAGTTTAGCAGCTGAAGGAGAAGGAGGGTGAGACAAAGCCACAATTTCATTTGTTACTGACATATCTCCTGCCTCTTGCAAACGTTTAACCTCTTGCCATGTAAGCTTTTTGCTTGTAAAATGCGAACCACAAAGGGCAAGGAAGTGTGCTTCTTAGAACCAAGATATAGAGGTTTATTTGCACCTTGCATCAATTTCAAAAACTGCTCAGTTGGCTCAGCTGGCCCAAATTTAGCACTCTCACTTTCTCCACCATTATTCTCTCCATCGAGTGTAGGTACATTTGTCATCCCTATAGCATCTTCAACCAACCTAACCATCTCCAAATCCATATAATCGTCTAATCCAGGTAAGACTTCATCCATTTGGATTGGTTTTTCATTTCGTTGAATCATTTCACCATGTTTTGTCCACTTCTTATATGTCACCAGAAATCCATTCTCCTGAAGATGCTTCTTTACAACCGCCCTTCCAAAAAGAAGCCTATTTTTACATTTTCTACAAGGACAATATATGATTGAACCCGCATCCTTATTGGCATATGCAAAGTCTGAAAACTCATCTAACTTGGCAAAATATGACACAGAACATCTAGGCCAATCAATCCATGACTTGTCTACTGACATTGTAATGTAGAGGTTGGTTGTACCTATTATATGCAGGAAGTAAAAAGAAAATTTAACAAGTTGAAGTGGAACATTAGATTATTTGACAAATTTAAGTTGCAATATTTTACATTATTTTCTATTGTATTATTTAAGTAACTACATGAGCATTTCCATCATTAATGTAAAACTGCCTAAATTTTTTTCATTCATGATTCATCCAGTTAGGGATTTCATAGCTAGTTTAGAGATGATAAAAAAAGACTAGCAAGATATTAATCCATCACTAAGAATAAAGTCGGCAAAAGACAATATTATATCCCAATTGCATCCTCCATTCGAAGTAACCCAAGAATGACAGGTTACGTACCATTCAATTTCCAAAATCAAAATTGCAGCCCTAGATTTGAAATTACAACAGTAAATAGATTCAAAATTGCATCCCTAGATTTGGATTTAGAAATTACACTTGCCTCAGGCTTGAAGGAGGCAAGGCTTGACTTCTCGAGAGAGTAGAAGCAGCGTATTCAGCGAGGGCGACTTCGGCGAGGGAAACTTCGGTGAGAGCGACTTCGACGAGAACGACTTAGACGAGGGTGAGAGATGAGGCAGATAGAGGAGTGGTGTTGGCACTAGGCAGGCGAGGAGTGAGAAGGGAAGTGAAGCGAGGGGATGGGGGGCATGCAGTGTGCATCGACGAGAGGCAGAGGCCGAGTAGCGGCTGAGAAGGTAAGAGAAGTGAAGTGAGAGGGTTTGAGAGGGGGATTTTAGGTTTGTTTAATTTAGACATGACGATGCGTCGACGTGGGTTTGTCGTGGTCTAATATGTAACAACCATGGTGCCATCAATTAGCCGTTGCTAATTTTGGACCATTGGCCACGGCAAATCAATACCATGGCAAACAAGCGTGGCTAATTGAATCTTTTTTTGTAGTGAGAAGAAACGAGCAAAACAAGACAAGAAGAAGAGAAAAAAGCATCACTACAGAGATTAGCGACCGCTGACTTCGGTGCATAGACAAGGCATCCGCAGAGCTACAGTGGATCGGCGCCCGCCAATCACTATCGGCACCTGCTGACGACGATTCTGGAAGATTTTCTCCCGTGGCAAATCTATCCATTGGGCTTTTCTTCTATCTTAAGTTCTCCAATTTTTACCCATCCTATGCCTATAAATACAGCTCTCCTCAGCCCCTGATTCATACAACTCACACATTCACAATTCATATCTCTCCATTTCTCTCTTTTCCCTTTTTTGCTACTTAGGTAAGTCATGCTCGACCAAATATTTTTTATAGTCTTTCTTATATTTTATGCATTGGTTAGAGATATGTGAGGGTTGTTTAAATACTACTTTATAGTTATAGTTTATGCATATTTGGATATTTATTACTCTTGTTCTTTATATGTTAAGTTGTTTACTTGTCATAATTGGCCACTAAGATGAATAATCAACATGCTAAGAGATTATAGCTAAATCCGCTATTTCGGGAATTAATCCGACATAGTAGCAAACATATCTTGATGAACAGGTTGGAATTCATGAATATGAAAGAGTAATAACATATAGTTTATTATTATTCTTAGAGGATATGATAGCTAGGTTGACAACCATGTGACACGTCGAATATGCGAGAATTACATGAATTGTATTCTTATGTGATTAGGGATATATTGCTTCTCGAACCCGATGCAAGAGTTTAAGTAATTGGTAGTGATCGAATAAGGAAGCTATTCAATTTTGTGCACAAACCGACACTAAGATATCCAAGCATAACCAAACAACCCGATGATCATGAAACTACCAATGTTACGAATATAAGTTAAAATATATACCATCTCTTATATTATCTACTTTGCAATCATTATCTCATTTACTTTATTTCTGCGCATTATTACTCTTACTAGTACAAAAAATCACATTAAGAGCGGTTTTTTATTGGAAAGCATAGCGGTTTTCAAAACGCTGTTAACGGAAGCGTTGATAACACTATTGAAAGCGGTATTTAAAAAGCACTGTTAGGAAATACAAGCATAGCGCTATTTTGAAACAACCGCTACCTAATTTAATTTTGTAAAAAAAAAAGAAAATAAAATTCAATACTGCTGGTTGTTTAATATGGACGATTCTTTTGCAGTAATGCAGTACCCCCCCCCCCTCCTCCCCCCCCCCCCCCCCCCCCCCCCACTTCTACCTACAACAACCATATCTAATCCCACTTTGATCTAGTTTTATCCATTAACATATGTTAGGATGGGAATCTAGATGTGTAAACAAAAGATATAATTCGAACAAATTCCTTCCCTAGCAAATAAAATTCAAGACTCCCTCCCGATGCAGCAGTAGGGAATCATTATCGATCCTCGAGGAGGCGAGTCAGGGGTTCCTGAATAGTCTTGTGTATTCCTGCGCTACGTCGACCAGAAGCCTCGATATCGCCTAGATAGGTTGATATCAACAGGGGCAGTCGATTCCTAGTGCTTGCGGTTGATGACATATTTGTACCTTCTTTTATTGCATCTTTTGACTTCATATTTCATTCGATTTCCAAAGAAAAGGTTCAAAAGAATATAAACATGTGTAAGAATGGGCTAAAATGCAAGAAATAGGGTCTGCAAGAAATTGAGGAGTGGCACCAAAGTACACAAGCCACGGATGGAAACGGAGGAGAAAACAGACCCAGTCGACATCGACAGACCAGTCGATGTCGACCTAGAGGTCGATATCGACCACCATGTCGACCCCCTGGTTGATGTCGATTGCACTGCAGAACCTGATAAATCACAGCAGAGGTCGAAATCGACCCTACCAGTCGATATCGACCCAACTCCAGTCGACATCAATGTTCAGCAGGCCCCTCCGACCTCCATTTTGGCCCCTACTCCAAAGAAGACGTTGACATTCCCTTCCAAAGCATTGAAGGATCCCACCAAAGGCAAGTTTAGGCGCTTTGTAAAAATACTTCAAGGACTTAACGTTACTATCCCTCTTATAGAAGCCCTAAGCGAGATGCCCGCCTATGTGCGATTCCTCAAAGACATCCTTAGCAACAAGAGATCCATGGCAGAGATCGCAGAGGAATGCTCAAAGATGGACTTCCCTGAAAAGAAGAGTGATCCAGGGAAGTTTGCAATCACCGTGGGACTTGGCCAACATCGCTATAAAGCCTTATATGACCTAGGGGCCAGCGTAAGTCTCATGCCTCTTTCTATTTGGCAAAAGGTGAACATTGGCGCCCTTGAACCTGTGGACATGAAACTTTATATGGCTGACAACTCATTTGTCAGACCCACAGGTATAGTTGATGACGTTCCGGTAAAGGTAGGTAAGTTCTTTGTACCTACTGATTTCATTGTATTGGAGATGCCTGAAGATCCTGTAGTGCCTATTATCCTTGGTAGGCCTTTCTTAGCTACTGCAGATGCCAATATCAATGTACGTCGAGGATTACTAACCTTTACTATAGGGAACAAAGTAATAGAATTCTCTTTCAACCCTACCATGAGCGAAACAAAGCACCTGGAGCAAGTATTCCTCTCGCCGGCTAAGGAGAAGCTTAGAAAATTTTTGTTGGCGAGGACGAAAACAGCAAGCAGGGTCGACATCGACTGGAACCAGTTGATATCGACTAAAAACATCGAAATCGACCCCCCTTGGTCGAAATCGAGTATGCTAGATCGCTGCCAGGAGCTTAAGTATGGGGTCACAAAGGTCGATATCGACCCCCACATGTCGACATCGACCAAAGCTCTTAAAATTGACCCACCTTGGTCGACATCGACCACCCCTCAGCCCGAAGATTTCTGTTTTGGGCACAAACAGGTAAGCCCAGGTATGACTCCTAACCCTCCTCCGTCCATTATTGATAAATCAATTAAGTCAATTATTGATAATTCTACTAAAGAGAGGGTCAAAGCTCCATGGTTTGCCTATATTGCTAAAGTTAGGTCAAGAAAGAGAAGAAAAGCCCCCAAAAAAGAACCTAACATCAACCTTGGTCGCTGAACTTCGCTACTACCAAAAGGACCTAGATGATCCAGGAGAAGGCTCACGCTCGAAGGGTCCCTACATAAAAGGCTCGTGAAGAATTGACGGAGAAGTCAGCCTAGCGACTCAAAACTCTAGAGCATGTACATAAAACTTTTAAATTTTTCATAGATGGTTTTTAGGATTTAATTTTTGGTTTGTCAAACTTTTAAAACTGAGATAATTTGTATATTTCTAACAAAGATTTCAGGTTATCAAGCAAAAGGAACGACGAAGAAGAAAAGACGCTTCTGCAGAGGCAGTCGAAATCGACCAGGCCAGTCGAAATCGACCCCCCAGGGTCAAGCCATCTCCTGGAGTCGACATCGAGGACTCAGGAAAAAAAAAAGAGGTCGATATCGACCCTAATACTCAATATCGACCCCAACCAGGCAGCCCTTGTCTTCATTTTCTTCCTCGACTTCGACAGATGCAGTCGACATCGACCATTGACCTAGATATCGACTTCTGGCATCGACCCAACTTGAAATCGACCTGAATCTGTAGGTTTGCGCTGTGAGTTTCTCTCTACCCTATTTCTTCTTTTTAATACAGTGAGGACACTGTATATTTTAAGTATGGGGTGGGGGAAAGACATGTCTTATGGTCATAACTTGGTTTTCTTCTTCGCATTGCATTCATGTTTACATTTTTGTTGTTAGTCTTACTTTTATAAAATGTCAAAATCTAAAAAAAATAGAAAAATGTCAAAAATACAAAAAAATGCATGTTTATTTTAAGTTTGTTTTTTTACCCTACTTAGATGTCCTATGATGAAAACTCAATAGCTGACTTGATCATGTAAACCCTATGGCATGTTTGGATGGTTTAGCCTAAGTCCTTAAAATTTTTATGTAGATTGTGAACTTGTGATGAAATTGAGCACATATGATCCTAGGCTAAAAAGCAAATCCAACAAAAATTGTCCTTGTGAGAATTTTGACCTATAGGGAGAACATCAAAAATCTCTCTGCTTTCTTGAGTGAATTTACTCTTCCTATGCATCTCTAAATGTTGTGATAGTTATTCAAAACCAATGCATATATACGTTTATGTTTACGAGAATTAAATGATGGAGGCATCTTTTAAGCCATTTTTATCCTCTCTTTACCTACCCTTCATTATCCCTGCTTGAAGCCAGAACATTAGCCTGAGCCTGAAATTTCAAACTCCACAAAATTATCCCTAGCCGAATTAAGCATGACCCCGATTTGGGAATTGAGACTTAGATTGGTTGGACTAGTGCATTGTGGAAAGAAAAGAGCATAATGTCCGGTTTTGAGCAAGTAAATTATGGGTTGGTGCATATTTACATTTTGTCATATTTTGTAAAAAGATTTATGGATCACCATATAAATGCACATATTTACTTGTTATTTTCGAAAAAAAAATCCGAAGAAAAAAAAGATATATATATGTATATAGTGCATGAGCCATAATCCTTAAGTTTTTTTATTCATACAAGTGTTATATTCTTTGAGAGGTATATTAGAACTTGGAAGAAGGGTTATAGTATGGTTTGCATCTTTTAGTGCATCCCTAGAACATATTATATAAAGATAAGTTGGGAAAGAGCATTATAGAGATTGAGCTTACATTGAAGAGTTATGGTTTGGGTATTGCAAGTGTTGAGATTTAGGAGTCTTGATTCCCGAATTATAAAAGCACCACATAGCCAAATAATTCCATACCTTTTGTTTCATACCAAGCCCCATTACAACCCCGCCGAATGGAGTCTTCTTTGAAGTCTCCCATTGAGCGAAAGTCCTCCTGATGATTCTTATTGCATTTTCATAATTGGTTGCGAAGTGGATTGTTATAAATTGCAATGTTTATGATATTGTATATGGAATTGAGTTGAGAGTTGATCTTCATAGCCTAAACACATGAGAGTTGAGTGCAAACACATTATCCCTGTGAGGTTGGATCAAAATTGCATATGCCTATGGATCACCAAAATATGTGCTATGATGTTAAATTCACTTGCTTTGCTTTGCTACCGCTTATGATGTTGCTTTTGAAAAGGGCAAAGACTTGAAGGGTGTGTTGTAGGTGTTGGTTATTGCTTGGTTATTGCTTGAGGACAAACAAGTCTAAGTATGGGGTGTTTTGATGTACATATTTGTACCTTCTTTTATTGCATCTTTTGACTTCATATTTCATTCGATTTCCAAAGAAAAGGTTCAAAAGAATATAAACTTGTGTAAGAATGGGATAAAATGCAAAAAATAGGGTCTGCATAAGTTTTAAAGCTAACCATGCAGGAATTCGAGCGAAATCGGAGTCGAAACGAAGAAGCCAAGTGAAGTTGAGCAGAGGTAGATATCGACCCCTGACATAGATATCGACCTCTGGTGTAGATATCGACCTTCAACATAGATATCGACCTCAACATAAACATCAAGTGAAGCTGAGAAGAGGTAGATATCGACCTTAGACCCAGATATCGACCCCCGGTGTCGATATCGACCCCCATATCGACCTCAACATAGAAATCGACCAGAGCTGAACAAGTCGAGCAGGAACAGAGACCTCGATATCGACCTCTGGTGTCGATATCGACCCCTTATTTCGACAGAAGATAGACTCGATTTCGAATGCGGATTGGAACTATATCTTCAAGGAGGCACGGAATTATCTCATACTTTCAAGATAGATGGCAGCTGATGTTTTATTTATCTTTTACCTTTAAGTTATTTAAGTTTATCAAAAATAAAAGACATATCCTAATTGTTTGGATAGAGTTCATAGGTTAGATAGGAGTTACAATCCTTGGACAGCGAGGATTAGTAGCCTATAAATAAAGCCCTAGGGGCTGATTTGTTAGAGGATCCAATCCAAGAAACAATCATCAAGCAAGACAATCAATAGAGTTAGAGTTAGAGAGAAGTTTTAGGGTTTGACGTTTGCGAAAGTTGACGTTGAGTTGTAAAGCTTCGGAGTTTATTTTAATGCAAGTTTCTTCCTTTCAATTGACGATGAGTTCCATGATGAGAAGCGAGTAGTTCCCCAAAGCTCTTCGGGTCGGGGTGAGCCCGACGTTAGCCATGCGCGCTTGAGGTAAGTATTTGATGTTGATATCGTTGTGTCTATCTCTCCTCCTACAATTCTATGTTTAGTCCTAATCGAAAGAAAGGGGATTCATGCTAACAACTTGAGTTATAAACATAAAATTGGTAGAGACAATTAGGTTTATTTGCAAGAGTAATCCTAAGAGTTGGTGTACGGCGAAAGCTTGTCCCTCGGGTGAAATAGCGCAATTGTCCGTCTTATTTATCTTATCGCATGCATTGGTTAATGTTGTGGTAAACCCTAATCCTAGGAGTTGCCTTTTTTACATATTTTATACACTAAAACCCATTGTTATTTCTATTCATTACTTCTCTCTCCATTCTTAAATCTTCGGCCTTTCTTTGCCGACGAAGAACTAACTCACTGCAGGAAGACATCGATATCGACCCCAGACGTCGATATCGACCACTGAGTTTGTCGACAGTTTTCTGAGTCGATGACGAACATCGCTGCGGAGTTTGCTAAGCATCGATATCGACCCCTAGCATCGATATCGACCCTTCTGTATCGACTGGCAGTCTTCTGAGCCAGTCGATTTCGTGGACTAACATCGAAATCGACCCCTTCCAGTCGATATCGACCACTTGTTTTTGTTTCTGCAGGTCTTCTATTGCAGAGAACATCGACAGCCGAGGTCGACATCGAGGCCCAAGGTCGAAATCGAGGCTTCTGGTCGACGCAGACGTGAGATTTCCAACGCTACTAGGATCCCGCTGACACGCCTCCTCGTGGATCGATCCTGACTACCCTTTCACTACAACGGGAGGAAGTCTTGTAATTATTTGCATAGGCTAGGAGTCGATTTACATTTTTACATCTTATTATTTGTACTCGACTTACCTCCTTAACAGATGTCGATCTGCGAAACCTACAACAAAAATAGAAGGCACGCGATATCGACTAAGGAGGTCGATGTCGAGTGGCTCAGTGTTTCACTGTCGACACAGAAGACCGTCGACTTGCTTTCTTCTAATGCAAAGTACTCGATATCGAGTTTTAGTGTCGATGTCGAGTTGTTTCACAAATAGTAACAGAAAAATACGAAAACAGAAATAATAAAGAAAACAAATAAAAAGACAAATTATTTTTGGGTTTTTAACTTTATAAACTAAAAGCTCCTAATGGAGGGATTTACCACGACAATAACCATGCATGCATTATTTCTTAAACCACATAAAAGATTATGTTTTTTATCATCAACCAATTAGGAATATATAGGCTTTCTCATAAAAACCTGATTGTTTCTATCCTTTTCATAATTAGGGTTTAGTCAACTTTCGTAGGCGAAACCTAATTACTATCCAAATTCACATATATAATCCACTTTCTCTTCATATAAGGTAAATAAGGAATGATCCTAAATTCTCATGAGGGATTGAGCGTGGGGTAGAAGATGCAATCGCATGATCAAATAAGGAATTCAAGCATACTTATATGGCTATTGTCGGCCTCACCCCGGCCTTAGAAGTAGGATGACTACTCACGCCTCATCGGGGAAAACATCGTTGAATAAATGAACTTTCCATTAAAATTTAAAACTCCAATTGTACAACCAAAGGCCGCCTTCTTCTCTATCTCTCTATCTCTACTCGCTAATCGCTCTTCTTTGGATTGCATAATTTCTTGTGGATTGGATGATTAAAACCAGCCCCCTAGGGATTTATTTATAGCCTCACAACCCTTGCTAGCCAAGGATAGAAGTCCTAATCCTACTAAGATTGGTAAAAGGAAATTCTATCTAAACTAAATTATATCCTAAAATAAATATAATGAAATAGGTAATATTCCGTAACATACTTGTAATATACCCCTAAGAATAGAAGATATTGGTAGATGATAGATAAATCACGTGGCTAAGTAATCTGCCAAAGATCCGGCCCAATTCGTGTCTCTTACGCATCTGGGGCTCCAGTCGATGTCGAGTGGACGACTCGATGTCAAGTGCTTTATGTCGAGTCGACATGGTTGATTTTCTGGTCGCCATTGCCTTAGTCTCGATCTGGCTCTTTTCTTCAGTCGACCTCGGGTGCATTAGTCGATATCGAGTCACATGGTCAAGATCGAGTGCCTCTACTCAAGATCGAGCTCTTCTCCAGTGTCTTGTTTTCCTCCAAAATGTTCTGTTTCCTGTGAAATCAAACCAAAACTCGCGTAGACCTCTATATCTTGCAAATGAACTCAAACTACACAAATGCACTATTTTTCAAACCTAAAAGTATAAAATATCCATAAAAACGGAATAAATGTAAGCATGAAATATGGTGAAATAAGCGCACATCAACATATCCACTACCTTACTCATAAAAACTTAATCAAACCAAACATAAATTAAACAAAACATCAAAGCTATATATCATTTGAGAGAAATTACACAGTAGTACATTAACATTAAAAAAATGAGTCCACGCAATGAGAAAAGCACAGCCAAATCAAGCTTCCTCGATGCTTATTCAGCATACAACCAAATCAAAATGAGTCCACGCAATGAGAAAAGCACAGCTTTCATTAAATCGGAAGAAATATCGCGGTCTATGTTGATGACATTGTGATCAAAAGTCTGGCCAAGGAACGTCATCCGACTGACCTCCAGGAAACCATTGATGCTCTCATACTGAATTGTGTCTGCTTGAACCCAGAAAAATGTGTGTTTGGGGTTGATTCATGAAATTCTTAGGCTTCATGATTAGCCACAGGGGCATCGATGTTAACCCTTCGAAATTACAAACAATAATCGATATGGGCCCCCATAAGACATTGAAAGATATTCAGAGGCTCAGCAGATCCATTAACTATTTGATCCATTTTTGCTCGCGATTAGCAGATCATTCTCTACCTTTCTTCAAACAACTGAAGAAAAAAGGTCATGTGAAATGGAATTCTGCATTGGACAAAACTTTCAAAAGCATGAAAGAGTACCTTGTAACGCTCTCTACCCTTCATTATCCTCGAGAGCATTAAATACTACAACTTTATCTCGC
Source organism: Persicaria maculosa (assembly GCA_963922045.1). Classification (NCBI taxonomy): domain Eukaryota; kingdom Viridiplantae; phylum Streptophyta; class Magnoliopsida; order Caryophyllales; family Polygonaceae; genus Persicaria; species Persicaria maculosa. Next base: position 2,830,844 of record OY998269.1, on the reverse strand, counting down.
GGTTGGATCAACTACCATCAGCACTGTTCTCACAAGGGAATCAAATTTCCCTATCTACTTTTCTAGTAGAGTTCTACAACCTGCGGAATCCAGATACACCCCCATCGAGAAAATGGCTTTTTCCGTTATCTTCGTAGCAAGACGATTGAGACCCTACTTTTAGGCTCACACCATCGAAGTTCTTTCCGATCTACCCCTACATCAGATCCTTCACTTGCCATCACTCTCCATAAGAATGGTAAAGTGGGCAGTAGAATTATCAGAATTCGATGTCCATTTCAAACCTCGAAAATCTCGCCTGGCCCTGGCACTGGCTGATTTTGTAGTAGAAGCAACCTTCACAGAATCATAAGATCACGAAGGAGAAGATTGGGTCATTAATGTTGATGGTTCGATATCTGCTCGGGGTGTGGAGCAGGGGTAACAATCTCAAGTCCGAGTGGTGAAATCACTGACTTAACTTTTCAACTCCTCTTTGAAGACACCAACAATGAGGCAGAGTATGAAGCATTGATTGCAGGAATTGAAAAAGCACTGATCAAAGATACTAACAATGAAGCACTAGAGCTAGAACTCCATTTACGAGAAGAAAGAAGAGATACAGCTTGCACTAAAGCGGACGAGTATCAACGTCGACTTGCCAAAGGATATAACAAACGCGTATTTATACGACCATTACAAAAAAGGTGATCAAGTCCTTCGCTAGGCCACAGAAGGAGGAAAGCTCGAACCCAAGTGGGAAGGTCCTTACGTCATCCACCAAGAAGTAGGGAGAGGATCCTTCAAGCTCCAATATTCAGAAGGATCTATCCTCGCGAAAGCATGTAATACCAAGAACCTCAAAGCATATTTTGCTTGAGTTTGTTTTTTGTATGTTGGAAACCTGATGGCTTAGGATTTTCCATGTATAGGAAGTCTCAGGAATCTCGAATGGGTACACCTCTTCATGAATATAAATGAAAGTTTCAAACCTTATCTGACCACGCGTAACCACAAATGAAATTTAGCAATCGCGTGCACTTTAGGCACGGATGTGCAAGCAAGCCTCTACGAAGAATAAATTTAGCAATCGCGTGCACTTTATGCACGGATGTGCAAGCAAGTCTCTACAGAGAATAAATTTAGCAATCGTGTGCACTTTAGGCATGGATGTGCAAGCAAGCCTCTACGGAGAATAAATTTAGCAATTGCGTACACTTTAGGCACGGATGTGCAAGCAGGCCTCTACGGAGAATACATTTAGCAATCGCGTGCACTTTAGGCATGGATGTGCAAGCAAGACTCAACGGAGAATAAATTTATCAATCGCATGCACTTTAGGCACGGATGTGCAAGCAAGCCTCTACAGAATTAAATTTAGCAATCACGTGCACTTTAGGCACGGATGTGCAAGCAAGCATGAATAAATTTAGCAATCGCGTGCACTTTAGCCACGAATGTGCAAGCAAGCCTCTGCGGAGAATAAATTTAGCAATCGTGTACACTTTAGGCACGGATGTGCATGCAAGCCTCTACGGAGAATAAATTTAGCAATCCCGTGCACTTTAGGCACGGATGTGGATGCAAGCCTCTATGGAGAATAAATTTAGCAATCGCATGCACTTTAGGCACAGATGTGCATACGAGCCTCTAAAGAAAATAAAAATTTAGCAATCGTGTGTATTTAATACGCGAGTACACAAACGAATCCCCAAGAGGAATGAAAAACAAGCGACCCTACTCATAAGAGAAGGAAAGATAAGACGAGCATTTCCATCAATACAAATGAAAAAAATACGGTACAATAAGTTGACAACAGATAAAACATGAATCAACTACAACCAATCCACAAACGACTTTTATTCGTTACATAAAGTCGATCACCCATAAAAAAGAACGCTCTCAGCAAGCAAGTCACTCCTCTGCTTCCAAAACCATAATGTTAAAGCAATGACCTCTTTCATATTTGAAGATGGTCAGCGAAGCACCAGCACGAAGGCCACTTTCCATCGCGAAGTTATGCCACACTTCAGTCAACCATTGTCTGTTGTTACTATCCTTAGACACATTCACATGCAGCTTTCGCCCATTGGGAGATGTCAAACAGACACGGTCTGTCACCACATTACCATACATTTCCCCAAAATAAGTCAGAAGGGGCTATCACAAAGACGCGAACGATCAAAACATAAGACAAATAAATCAATAACCATTATAGAGAAGAAATACACTAAAAATTACCAAGAAATGTAATTTCTCCACGGTATCTATGGATCTGTAAAAATATCGTAGGGCAGAGTTTGATGAAGCCATTCCTTCCCACCAAAATTAAAAAATAAGGTAAAATATAAAATAGACCGTGTAAGAATATGTTACCTCCACACCTATATAATTACCACAGGATAACGACGATTAAAAGAATTCAGTCAACTTTAGCATTGATTGCATTTACTATACGGGGAAGATAGCCCAAATCCGAACCTTCCCGAGATACACTACATTCAATAAAAGTGGAAGGAATCTGGTCAAACCACTGCAACCCTACTTGCAAGCCTCAAAACAGGCCACAGCCACCTAAAATCACGGGTGATCTCGGTTTATTCCGATTCCCCGGAATTGTTCCCAAAACCACTACTTCCCAATAAAACAAAATTACATCAAAAAACGTGCAATATGATGTACATATTTCTAGTCCTTTTATTTTCATATTTTGACTTCATATTCCATTCGATTCCTAAATTATAAGATTAAGATTAATGAGAATTTGTGTAGAATGGACTAACGTGCAAGAAATAGAGTTTGCACAAGTATTGGTTTAAATGTATAGGAATTGGAGTGGAATCGGAGTCAAAACGAGAAACCAAGTGAAGCAGAAAGCCAGTCGAGATAGAGTCCTGCACTCGAGATCAACCACATGGATCGACATAGACAATGAGTGTGGAGCCAAGACAACACACCTACTGTAGAGCACTCGACACAACTTCATGTCGAGTGGACATATCGACATCGACATCCACCAGAGATCTGGTGAAGTAAAGACACGTAGAGCAGAAATGAAGCACTCGATATCGAGTAGATATGTTGATATAGAGTAGAAGAAATCCATGGATTGGACGCGGTTTGGGTAATCCGAGTGAAGAGCTAATTGGAGGCCACGGTTTTATCATATCTTCTAGATAGATTATGTCCTAAGGGTTGTTTCCTTTTTACCCTAGGATATTTGATATTTACCATAATAATGTTTCATCCTATCTATTTTGGGATAGAATTTAGAATAAGAGTTTTAGTAGGATTAGAACTACTTTCCTTGGCTAGCAAGGATTAGTAGGCTATAAATAAAGCCCTAGGGGGCTGGTTTTTATTCATTCAAGCGAGGAATTCAATTCGATTCCACAACACAACAATCAGAAGCAATAAAGTTAGAGAGTAGGAGAAGCTTTAGGGTTTGGCATTTGCAAAAGCCGACGTTGAGTTGTAAAGTTTCGAAGTTCAAGTTAATGCAAGTTATTCCTTTTCCATTCAAGATGTTTGTTTCGATGAAGAGCTAGTAGTTCCACAAGCTCTTAGGGTCAGGGTGATCCCAACGTTATCCATGCGTGCTTGAGGTAAGTACTTGATGTTGATAACGTTGTGTCTTGATCATCTCGTATGATTTTGTGTTTAGTCCTTATCGCAAGAAAAGGGATTCATGTTAACAACTTGGGTTATAAACATAAATTTGGTAGAGACAATTAGGTTTATTTGCAAGAGTATTTCTAATCGTTGGTGTACGGTGAAAGCTTGTCCCTCAGGTGAGATAGCGCAATTGTCCGTCTTATTTACCTTATGCATGTTTTGGTTAACGTTATGGTAAACCCTAGCCTTAGGAGTTGCCTTTTAATATATTCTTATTCATACAATACCTCTGTTATTTATGTCCATACTTCTATTCCATCCTATTGTTTTCGGCCATATTTGCCGAAAAACTAACTTACTGCAGGACCACTCGATATCGATATAAGCAGTCGATATCGACACCATTGAATCGGGTCGACATTCTCTGAGTTGACGCCACCTGCCTGCACTTGCATCTGAGCTCGAGATTGAGTCCCATACCCAATATCGAGTGCCCCTATGTTGGCCGACAGTCTTCTGAGTCGGTCGACTTTGCTACTGACATATCGAGATCGACCTCCTAGTCAAGATCAATTGTTGTTTTTGTCTTTTACATGTCTTCTGCTGCACTAGGGATTGACAAACGCCACCAACGTCGAGTGAACAACTCGAGATCGAGGCTTTTGGTCGATACAGATGTGATATTCAGACTATCTAGGATCCCGCTGACACGCTTCCTCGTGGATCGATCCTGATTCCCTACCACTACATCGGGGAGTGTTGAATTTATTTGAGTAGCTAGGGTTGAGAATATTTTATTATATATTTCAATTCAAGTCCTCCCTACATCAATTTTTTGGCGAATGCAACTCAATTGAATTCAATGAAAAGCGAGGCAATCCAGGAAAGTTTGCGGTGATAGTAGGGGTAGGTAAGCATCAATTCAAAGCCCTATGTGACCTTGGGGCTAGTGTAATTTTGATGCCCCTGTCGATATGGAAATAAGTTGGATTAGGAGCATTGGAGCCTATCGACATGAAGCTCTACATGGTGGACAACTCCTTCGTGAGACCCACAGGGATTGTGGATGATGTCCCTGTCAAGGTGGGCAAGTTATTTATACCCACGGACTTCATCGTGTTGGACATGCTGAAAGATCCCATTGTGCCTATCATCCTTGGTAGCCCATTCTTAGCAACTGCTGATGCCAACATCAACGTGAGTAATGGCACCCTAACGTTCACAATCGGCAATGAGATCGTCGAGTTCCGCTTCAACCCGATGATGAGTGAAACAAAAAGGATAGAGGTGAAGAACATCGGCCTAAGCAAGGACTACATTCCTTGTGGAGAGGAAACACAAAGAGTTCTCACCCCTAGAATCTATGAAGAAGTTGGGCTCACACCTGTAAGGGAGAAGCTTCGCAAGTACTTGTTGGCGAGAATTGAAGCTGCAAAGAGAGTCAAAATCGACTGCCCTCAGTCGAGATCGACCAAGATACTCGATATCGACCCACCCATCTCGATGTCGACTGTCACTGATGATCAACCAAGTTGCCAGGAGCCTAAGTATGGGGTCCCTACTATCGAGGTCGACCAGACCATACTGACATCGACTACCGAAATAGAGATCGACACCACCCTGTCGATGTCGACTGACCCCTAGCCCGAAGATCGTTGTTTCGGGCCCAAAAAGGTAAGCTCTGGTATGATCTCTAACCCTCTTCTGTCCATTACTGATGATTCCACTAATTGGAGGGTTAAAGTTACATGGTTTGCTCATGTTAGCAAAATTAGGTCAAGAAAGAGATGGAAAGATCGAAATAAAGAGCCTAATGAAGAAGAAGTCTTGGTTGCCGAGCTTGGGTACTACCAAAAGGACCTAGATGATCTAGGAGAAGGGACAAGCTCAAAGGGGCCCTACCCTAAAGGGTCTTGATCCATTGACGAAGAAGTCGGCCTAGCGACTCAAAATTCTAGAGCTTGTACATAAAACTTTATTTTCCACATAGAAGGGTTTTAGGGTTTAAATTTTGGATTTTGGTTTTGGAAACTTTGATTAATCGTGGCTTTATCTCTTATATACTAAAAAGAATTTCAGGTTTCATAGCAAAAGGAAGGACGAAGAAAAAAAGAAGTCCATGCAGAAGCACTCGAGATCGACTAGGTCGGTCGACATCGACTGCCTAGGGTTGAGCCATCTCCAGTGATCAAGATTGATCAATCAAGAGCAATACAATGCATTCGATATCGAGTAGGCCCCTCGATATCGACATCATCCTGGCAACCCTCGACTTCAACTTCTTCCAGAAATACACAAATGCATCCTACATCGACTCCTTCACTCAACATCGACTACTGGCATCGACAGAACCTGAAATCGACCTCCATCCATAGGTTGCTCTGTGAATTTCTCTCTTCACCCTTGTTTTTCTTTTGATACAGTGAGGACACTGTATATTTTAAGTATGGGGTGGGGATGAAAAATGTCTTTCTTGGCTTATGGTCAAATCTTGGCTTATCTTTGCATTGCATTCATGTTTAAAGTTTATGCATAAGTTTATTAGTTTATCAAAAAATACAAAAATCCAAAAATTTTAGAAAATGTCAAAAAAAACTATAAAAAAATGCATATCTACCTTATTTAGTTTGTTTTAAGCCTTACTTAGATGTCCAATTATGAAAATTCAATAGCTGACTTGATCATGTAAATCCTATGGCATATTTGGATGGTTTAGCCTAAGTCCTTAAAATGGTTTTTATGTAGATTGTGAACTTGTGATGAAATTGAGCACATATAAGCCTAGGCTAAAAAGCAAAATCCAACAAAATTGTCCTAGTGGGAATTTTGGCCTATAAGGAGAACATTAAAAATCCCTCTACTTTCTTGAGTGTATTTACTCTTCCTATGCATCTCTAAATGTTGTGATAGTTATTCAAAGTCAATGCATATATATGTTTATGTTTATGGGAATTAAATGATGGAGGCATCTTTTAAGCCACTTTTATCCTCTCTTTATCTACTCTGCATTATCTCTGCTTAAAGCCAAAACATTAGCCTGAGCCTCTATATTGTAAACTCCACAAAATTATCCCTAGCCAAATTTAGCCTGACCCTTTGGCAATTGAGACTTAGAATGGTTAGAATAATGCCTTGTGGAAAGAAAGTGCATATGTTTAAATTTTGAGTATAGAAGAATTATGGGTTGGTACATATTTGCATCTAGTCACATATTGTAAAAGGATTGTTGGCTCACATTATAAATGCACATATTATTTATTTTATGAATTTTTGTATAAAAAAAATCCGAAAGAAAAAAAAAAGCTATTACATTATAGTTAAAGCATGAGCCAACTATTCCTTAGTTCTTTTATTTTGTTTGCAAGATTTGTATTTTTGAGAGGTTTATTAGGTTTGAAAGAAAGGTTGAAGTTCATCATGGGAAAGTAAGTTTGGAAAGAGCATTATTTTAGGAGGTATGGTTTGGTTGAGTTGTGTTGAAGTTTAGGAGTCTTGATTCCCGAATTCTATAAAGCACCGCATAGCCAAATAATTCCATACCCTTTATTTCCTTACCAAGCCCTATTACAACCCCACCGAATGGAGTCTTCTTTGAAGTCTTCCATTGAGCGAAAGTCCTCCTGATGGTTCTTGTTGCATTTACATAATTGGTTGCGAAGTGGATTACTATAAATTGCAATGTTCATGAGTTTGTATATGGAATTGAGTTGAGAGTTGATTTTCATAGCCTAAACACATTGAGAGTTGGTGCAAACACATTATCCTTATGAGGTTGGATTTAAAATTGCCTATGATGTTGTTACCACTTATGACGTTAAATTCACTTGATTTGCTTTGCTACCACTTATGATGTTGCTTTTGACAAAGGCGAAGACTTGAAGGATGTGTTATAGGTATTAGTTATTGCTTGGTTATTGCTTGAGGACAAGAAAGTATAAGTATGGGGTGTTTCGATGTACATATTTCTAGTCCTTTTATTTGCATATTTTGACTTCAAATTCCATTCGATTCCTAAATTATAAGATTAAGAATAATGACAATTTGTGTAGAATGGGCTAACATGCAAGAAATAGAGTCTGCACAATTTTTGGTTTAAATGTATAGGAATTAGAGCGGAATTGGAGTCAAAATAAGAAGCCAAGTGAAGCAGAAAGGCAGTCAAGATCGATTTCTGCACTCAAGATCTACCACATGGATCCACATAGACACTGAGTGTCGAGCCAAGACAACACACCTACTATAGAGCACTCAACAGAACTTCATGTCGAGTGGACATATCGACATCGACATCCACCGGAGATTGAGTGAAGTGAAGACAGATCGAGCAGAAATGAAGCACTTGATATCGAGTAGATATATATGTCGATATCGAGTAGACGAAATCCATGGATTGGAGGTGGTTTGGGCAATCCGAGTGAAGAGCTAATTGGAGGCCACGGTTTTATCATATCTTCTAGATAGATTATGTCCTAAGGGTTGTTTCCTTTTTACCCTAGGATATTTAATATTTACCATAATAATGTTTCATCCTATCTATTTTGGGATAAAATTTAGAATAAATTTTAGTAGGATTAGAACTACTTTCCTTGGCTAGCAAGGATTAGTAGGCTACAAATAAAGCCCTAGGGGGCTGGTTTTTATTCATTCAAGAAAGGAATTCAATTCCATTCCACAACACAACAATCACAAGCAATAGAATTAGAGAGTAGGAGAAGCTTTAGGGTTTGGCGTTTGCGAAAGCCAACGCTGAGTTGTAAAGTTTCGAAGTTCAAGTTAATGCAAGTTATTCCTTTTCCATTCAAGATGTTTTTTTCGATGAAGAGCTAGTAGTTCCCCAAGCTCTTAGGGTCGGGGTGAGCCCAATGTTAGCCATGCGTGCTTGAGGTAATAACTTGATGTTGATATCTTTGTGTCTTGATCATCTCCTATGATTTTGTGTTTAGTCCTTATCGCAAGAAAAGGGATTCATGTTAACAACTTGGGTTATAAACATAAAATTGGTATAGACAATTAGGTTTATTTGCAAAAGTATTCCTAATCGTTGGTGTACGGCGAAAGCTTGTCCCTCGGGTGAGATAGCGCAATTCTCCGTCTTATTTACCTTACGCATCCATTGGTTAACGCTGTGGTAAACCCTAATCCTAGGAGTTGCCTTTTAATATATTCTTATTCTATCCTGTTGTCTTCGTCCATCTTTGCCGACAAACTAACTTACTGTAAGACTACTCCATATTGACATAAGCAGTCGATATTGACACCACTGAATCGGGTCGACATTCTCTGAGTCGACGCCACCTACCTGCACCTACATCTGAGCTCAAGATCGAGTCTCATACTCGATATCGAGTGCCCCTGTGTCGACCGACAGTCTTCTGAGTCGATCGACGTTGCTACTGAGATATTGAGATCGACCTCCTAGGTTGAGATCGACTACTGTTTTTATGTTTTACAAGTCTTCTGCTGCACTAGGGATCGACAGCCACCACCGATGACAAGAGGAAAACCTGTCGTTGTTCCTGCCAAAGAAATACTCAAACCTACAACTAGTATAGTTGGTAAGAAAGAGGTCGATCCACAGGGAAATCTAGTAAGTTCTAGTGCTAATCTAATCGCAAGTAAACAAAAAGAGAGTTTTTATGGGAAAAAGATCCGCCTTTTTTCAAAGCGGAAACAAGTAAACAAGGCAATGAAAGTTGTAGAATGCAATAGAGAGAAATAGGTTCACCTACAATTTGTCACTTTAATTGATGAATTTGATCCTTGTTTCAGCCTCTAGTTCTTTTGTTTTCCTATCAATGTCCTTGTCCAGATCTTAGGTAAATTACTAGTCCTACGAGTCCTAGGAATCCTTATCTCTAAATAACCCTAACACGGTTAAGATTTAACCTAGAGATAGCATTAAGACTATGAATTAACCAAGGTATATGCAATATCAAGCTACAAGTCGATATTTAACATATATTCAACTTCCTACACATCCAATTAGTCCTACGAGTCCTAAAGGGATATGGTTGCCACTTGGGTTAAGGTTCGCTACGAGGAATCTGCAAAACCCTAGCAATTGAATGAATCTACTCTAACTAGTTTATCAGGCCAGAGGGAATAAAACACATTCAAGGAATTAAGCGCAAAGAAGTCAAAACATTGAATAGGAATAAGAACTAGATTAAGAAACTCACAATTCAACAATCAAGATCCAAACTGTAGGCGAAACCTTCGAGAGTTTAGTTTCTCATGCTCAACGTGCTCTCAACAATTCTCAAAAGTGCATAAGGTTATTAGTTAGATGCCTAAGAAAATAACCCTAATAGTCCTTAAATAAACCTAAGAAAGTCGGCCAAAACAATTCTAAAGAAACCCTAATTAATGAATCGGCGGTTCTGCTGAGGCCGCGGGGCGGCTACCTCAGGCGACGGGGCGGCCAGGCGATCAGCGAAATCCTTCGGCAAGTCTTCGGGCCGCGGGGCGGCTAGCTCGGCCGCGGGGCGGCCATTCTGTTCACAGCGATTTTTCCTCTTCGAATTTGGTCTCGATGTCAACATGAAAGTTGTAGATCTCGGAAAGAGCTTTCCAACGCATGCTTATAATAGGCATTCCGACCACCGAGGCCTCCAGAAAGTGCAAAACAAGTTCAGCTTGTCTGACGACAACTTCTACTGACTTGTTTATCACTTGGGCTCTCGAAATTCGACTCCACTCCCGTGCTCTTCACTTTTTTTCCTCAACTTGAATCCTCCTTCATCCAAGAACTCCTCATTCCTCGTCGGATCCACATCTACCTGAAATTAAACATAAAATTGCATAGATTCCGACTCTTCCAATACAACTGGTAAACATGTAATTGTAACTAAAATATGCACTATTTACAACCAAACTATGCTAAAAAAATCCTAATATGCATATCTAATCATGCTCTATCAAATTTCCCCACACTTGAACCTTTGCTTGTCCTCAAGCAATGGAAAAATCAACTCTGCAGCCCCATAGAATAGCTATTCATGTATCAACCCCAATATTCTTTAAGTGCATGAAAACTAGCAAACACAATAGATTAACAACATCATAGCACATAATTGCAATAATCAATGAAATCAGGCAACCATATCCATTCTAGACCTCACAAGGAATATGTGTTTCACTCTCGCTCAAGTGTTTAGGGTTAAATGTTTACGCTCAAAACTCAATCTTTAAAAACTTAGCTACAATAGTCTTGCACCAGTGTTCTAGCTCTCCACCGCTGGTGACTCTACACACAACAAAAATCATGAGGTCTTTCAATTGGGTTGTAATGGGGCCAAGGTAGAAAACATAAGGTATGGAACAATTTAGGCCATGTGGTGCTCATAATCCGGGAACTAAGGATGCAACCAAATTACAATACCACTCACAAGATCATACCATAACTCTACAATGTATACAACTCCAATCTCAAGTATCAAACTTCACAAACCATACTCAACTCATTCTCTTATTCTTTTTTTTTTCTTTTGCATTTTTTTTTTCTTTTTTTTTTCTTTTTTCATATGCTCTTCTTCATGCCATATCAAATGATTTTCCTTGACTTTTACCCCTAAGTGAATTTTATTCTCCTTAGGTCCCAAGTAATGTGTAAACTACTAGCAAGAATCAAAACATCTCATAAGAGTACTCCAAACCTACAATCCATCACTAAAACCATCATCCACAATATCAATATTCACCAACTATTCCTAATTCCCGGATGGGTCAGGCTATAATTGGCTATGGAAAAATCTTGTGGATCTCAAAAGAATAGGCAATTAGGCTTAATATTGGCTTCAAGCAGAGGATAATATGCAAGGTGGGAATAGAGTCAAATAGGGTTAATAAAGGTGCCTCAATCATCTTTAAGTCATGTGGAGAAATCATAATATGCAGCCTTGAATAAGATATCTAAATGCAAGCCAAAGAGGAAGCAATTAAAGAGAGTACACTCAACAAGCAAGAGGACATAATATACTTTGTCCAAACATAGGCCAAAATAAACTCACCAGGTCATGTCTAGAACTTCAAGATCACCCAAAATCAAATATCTTATGTGCTCAATCATTAACCAACTATGCTCACCAAATAGTGTGGAAATCAGATATCAAAGGTTTTCAACAATCCAAGCACGTCATGGGGCATAAGTCTCAATAAATAAATTAGAGGACAAGTGACATCCATATGGGAAAATAAGACCTAATCCTAGCTAATGCATAAATATAATTACATAAATATAAATATTTTTTGGTTTTTTTATAACATGTTGATATGTGTGCAATGTCAACTAAAAACAAATATAAAAGTGCAACTGAAAATTAACATGCAATCCTAATCCTATTATGTCATGCAATTCTTCCCCCACACTTAAATCAGGCATTGTCCTCAATGACATAAAAGACAACAAAAGATAAAAATATGAAGAAAAGAAATAAAAAAAACTAACATGTTTACTGCTGTGGTGCTAGGTAAGGTGGGTAGTGAAAGGGATCATGTCAGTCCCGTCAGAGGCCGCGGGGCGGCCATGCTAGGCCGCGGGGCGGCTGAGCACATGACCTAGCCGCGGGGCGGCATTCCAGGCCGTGGGGCGGCCTGTGCTTTCTCTTAAACGCCTTTTCTCCCTGCAGTGTTAGCTCCCCAGAACCGAATAGAACCAAAAATTAATCTAATAAAACAAAAGACATAGAGGAAAATAGAAAACTTACCTTGGGTTGCCTCCCAAGTAGCGCCTTTGTTTACTATCGTTGGCTCGACAGTTTATTGATCCACTCATTCAAGACTCAAGCGGACATTGTCAGCGCCCTCAAGAGCAAATCAAATTGCCGTGCCCAACCGATATTCAAATGCACACTAAAGATGAAACAATTGGTAATTAAAAATATAGCAATGAGAACCGTTACCAGCTTACTATTCATTCGAGCTTGATTCTCCCTCAAGGGTATGTAGGACCACCAACACAGTTCCGCTGGTGCTTTGTTGAAGTAGTGGCTCCATGGATCGACATATTCACCAAAATCTCCCAATTTGCAAAAAGTACTAGTTTCTTGTTCGGGAACCACAGAAATCGGTTCCGGACTTGGCTTCTTGATAGGCGAGTTGGGGATGATATCTACGAATGGAGGGAGCATCGAAACATATTCAATCTCTAGGGACGTCTCCTGAGATTTCGCGTCGATAACCACTAGATGCTCTTCTCCATTATCGGAGAATTCATCGTTGCTTGCATCTTGGCTTTCATCAATTTGAGGAGTAGAACATCGCTCAACTACCAACTCCTTCAATGTTTGAGTGAGTTGGATAATTGCTTCCTCATTTCGATTATTCATCTCACGTAATTGCCCCATTTGCTCCATCAAGACACCGATTGAATCCTCCATGGACGGATCGGAGTACTCCATTGGTTGAAACATCAAAGTGTAGGATTCTTCATCCGCCGATTTATCACCCATGTAGCAGAAAAGATCCCATAGTCCCGACACTCCTAAACCAGCAAAGCTTCCGTTGTTTATGGACTTGGCAAGTTCTCGTGTCTCAGGAGTCATGCCCTCAATAACGCAAAGCACCATATCTCGCAAACTATCTTGGAAACCCCGTGAATAACGGATGTCCACTAAATTTTGCAATCTCGTGAGGTAATGGTGAAAATACTGTCCCTGAAACTGCCATAACTTCAACATCTTGAAATATTAGCAATTAGGTGTCGCGAACCATAAGATAGGTCCACGACGGGGTTAGATGTAAATATATACAAAGGTTAGCGATAAAAAAAAACACAAGAAATTTCAAGAATTCCCCGGCAACGGCGCCAAATTTGACAAGAGGAAAACCTGTCGTTGTTCCTGCCAAAGAAATACTCAAACCTACAACTAGTATAGTTGGTAAGAAAGAGGTCGATCCACAGGGAAATCTAGTAAGTTCTAGTGCTAATCTAATCGCAAGTAAACAAAAAGAGAGTTTTTATGGGAAAAAGATCCGCCTTTTTTCAAAGCGGAAACAAGTAAACAAGGCAATGAAAGTTGTAGAATGCAATAGAGAGAAATAGGTTCACCTACAATTTGTCACTTTAATTGATGAATTTGATCCTTGTTTCAGCCTCTAGTTCTTTTCTTTTCCTATCAATGTCCTTGTCCAGATCTTAGGTAAATTACTAGTCCTACGAGTCCTAGGAATCCTTATCTCTAAATAACCCTAACACGGTTAAGATTTAACCTAGAGATAGCATTAAGACTATGAATTAACCAAGGTATATGCAATATCAAGCTACAAGTCGATATTTAACATATATTCAACTTCCTACACATCCAATTAGTCCTACGAGTCCTAAAGGGATATGGTTGCCACTTGGGTTAAGGTTCGCTACGAGGAATCTGCAAAACCCTAGCAATTGAATGAATCTACTCTAACTAGTTTATCAGGCCAGAGGGAATAAAACACATTCAAGGAATTAAGCGCAAAGAAGTCAAAACATTGAATAGGAATAAGAACTAGATTAAGAAACTCACAATTCAACAATCAAGATCCAAACTGTAGGCGAAACCTTCGAGAGTTTAGTTGCTCATGCTCAACGTGCTCTCAACAATTCTCAAAAGTGCATAAGGTTATTAGTTAGATGCCTAAGAAAATAACCCTAATAGTCCTTAAATAAACCTAAGAAAGTCGGCGAAAACAATTCTAAAGAAACCCTAATTAATGAATCGGCGGTTCTGCTGAGGCCGCGGGGCGGCTACCTCAGGCGATGGGGCGGCCAGGCGATCAGCGAAATCCTTCGGCAAGTCTTCGGGCCGCGGGGCGGCCATTCTGTTCACAGAGATTTTTCCTCTTCGAATTTGGTCTCGATGTCAACATGAAAGTTGTAGATCTCGGAAAGAGCTTTCCAACGCATGCTTATAATAGGCATTCCGACCACCGAGGCCTCCAGAAAGTGCAAAACAAGTTCAGCTTGTCTGACGACAACTTCTACTGACTTGTTTATCACTTGGGCTCTCGAAATTCGACTCCACTCCCGTGCTCTTCACTTTTTTTCCTCAACTTGAATCCTCCTTCATCCAAGAACTCCTCATTCCTCGTCGGATCCACATCTACCTGAAATTAAACATAAAATTGCATAGATTCCGACTCTTCCAATACAACTGGTAAACATGTAATTGTAACTAAAATATGCACTATTTACAACCAAACTATGCTAAAAAAATCCTAATATGCATATCTAATCATGCTCTATCAACCGACGTAGAGTGAACAACTCGAGATCGAGGCTTCTGGTCGATACAAACGTGATATTTGTTCGTAATAGGGGGAGGTGCGGGGTGTTGTATGTAAAATAGGAGAATAAAATAAAGCACAACTAGACTATCTCCCTGTCCCAAACAAATAATACAAGAATCCCCTCCCTTGTAGTAGTAGGGTAATTCAGGATCGAATCCACGAGGAGGTAGGTCAGCGCTTCCTTTGTTGTACTCACGATCAAAGCTTTCGACCTCAGCAGACACTCGATATCGAGTATACTGGTCGATATCGACCTCAGTTCTGGTCGATTTCCTAGCGCAGTTCCTGCAGAAGACAAAACAGCAAGTCGACGTCGAGCAGAGACCTCGATATCAATGTTAGTCCTCGATATCGACCCTTAAGGTCGATTTCGATGCTTGTCACAGAAACTGTTTTTGTAACCAATTTGTCGGAAAAGGCTCCGAAGAAAATAGAATGGAGAGGGAAGATGAACAGAAACAAAACTAAGACTTTTATGAAGAATTTAATTAATTAAAAGGCTTCCAAAGTCGGGGTTTTATTGCCACAACGATAACAATGCAAGTTTCATGCTAAAGATATGAACTTTTATGTCTTTCCGTCAAATAGCTTTCGTTATCAACACTTAGGTGACTAGAGGCTTTCGCATAATTCCTAAGAGTTACTATCCAATTCATGAGTAATTCAAGTTCGCAATATGAGTGGCTTTCGCTTCAATAATGCAAATAATGAATCTCCCTAACTTTCGCAAAGGATCATGCATGGGGTAGAAGACGGAATCGCATAAAAGTCGTACCTTTGATGCACTCACCTCTCATTGCTATCATCGGGCTCACCCCGACCCTAGAAGTGGGTTGACTACTCGCTCCTCATCATGCACATCATCACAATTGTTATTGAAAGAAAGCTACTTTGAATTAAAACTCCGAAAGAAAGTACAACCGAACAAGCCACTCCGCTTTCGCTTTACAACTCCACTCGGCCACCTCTCTCTCTCTCTATTCTCTATTGCAACTGAATTGTGTCTCAAACTGAATTCGGAATTTTTTTTCATCCTTAAACTCAGCCCTATTGGCTCCTATTTGTAGATGTCGACAAGGACTCGAAACCTTATCTTTATTCTCTATGATAACTAAAATAAAATAAAAACTAAAACTTCATGGTGAAATCAGCCTCCTCGTGATAAATCTGATGTTGATGATAGGAAACCTTGACCTTTGGATAGATATTGCAAGCATTGGATACAATTCTATCAAAATCGGAGTCGAATTCCTCTGCTGGCATGGTCGATATCGACCCTTGGACCTCGATATCGACCCCTGTAAAATCTTATCTCGAGCTTCTCCTTCTCCTACTCGACTTCTATCAACTTGGTCGATCTGACAGCATCGATATCGACCCCCAGACGTCGATATCGACCTCTTCTGTGTCGAAATGCTCTGTTTCCTTTCTGCTCGATTCCTATGTCTCGATGTACTCGATGTCGAGGTCTTCAGTCGATTTCGACCTCTTCAGAAGACTTCGAGTTCTTTTTCCGCTCTTCTGAATTCATCCATTTTCATCCTGTTTTCTGCGAAATCACATGGAAACTCGTGCAAACCCATATATTTGACATTTAAGCATAAACTACACTATTCCCATGTTTTCCCATTAATGTGCATGCAAAAGGCAACAAAATGAATTCATATGTGCATAGAAAATATGGCAATTTGCGCGCACATCAAACACCCCATACTTAAGCTTGCTTGTCCCCAAGCAATACTCTTAATGGTCATTCAGGGGAAGAAAGTAAACCCTCAACATCATAGATTCATTTTTCATATGTCCCTACAATCAATTGCCATCCTCGAGAAGGTACTTATGTCAACCAAGTCCATGCCTGTGCATAAAAGCAATTTCATACTTATAAAGGAGGTACTATGCAAAAAACAATTCTAGCGACATTGCATTAATAATCAAGAGGACTTTCTTCAAGCTTGTGAGAAGTGGATTGGTAAAAGGCTAAAGGTGGGCTAATATTTGGCTATGTGGTGTTAAATCCGGGGAAGTACACTTTCTTTCCAAAATATTCCACATTCCTCCTTCAAAATGTCTCACCTTTCACTCATCGTTCAATGCTTTTTTCACTTTAATGCTTTTACCTCTCTAACCTTAGCACTGCCTTCTCGCGAGTCGCAAACATGGGTGTCATGAATGGCCCCGGATACTTAGTACTTCGGACTCCTCACTTTGTGTCCCATCTCGCCGAACTATTATCTCAGCGAGCAGGGTCGACCTACCTTTATCTCCTGAGGTGATCGGATTTTTTCTCGCTCATTTAATTTTCCATATTGTATCATTCCTGCCAACAACTTTATAAATGCACAACTCCATATAACTCCAAAGATGTCATCCATTCAAAAAACTTTATCCCCGGATAGGGTATAAGGTAAAAAATGGACAATATGTATATGTGGAGCAATAATGATCATAATAAGTCTCATATATGGCTTTTGTGAATATGCGTAGGTAAGGCTAGGATATGAACTTTGCTTGTATGAAATTTTTATAAAAAATCCTCCATCATCTTATCATGCACATGTCAAAAGCAACTTCAAATTTTCATCTCCTTTATGATTTTCTCAAAAAAATTGCACTTCATTGGGACTTCCCTTAACTAGGCAATCTCATGTTATATCTCTAATGAATCTAATTTTGCATCATAGAGCTCTTTTTTATACATCCATGACTCTCTCTTTTTTCAAAATTTTTTTTTTGATGGGGGTCAATTTTTTTATGCATTAAAATAAATATGCAACCCTAAACTAAGTATGAATATGCAAATAAGCCTTTCCCCCACCCCATACTTAAAATTTACAGTGTCCTCACTGTATTAGAACTAGGGTTAAGAAGAAAACTTACTAAACCGTCACAAATTTCAGGAGTTGAAGAAGACAACAGGGAAGGTCGATATCGACCCTTTACATCGATATCGAGGTCTCTCTTGATTTCTGCTCGGGCTTCAGGGTGATTCGGCCTCGATCACAAACCCTATCCATGTCGACCTTGAGGTCGATTTCGATGTCCGACATCGATTTCGATGCTTTTCTGTGTGCTTTTCTCTCTCCTGCAATTTGAAAACTAAACACAAAATATGCAAAACAATAATGTGTCTAAAACCAAAACAAAAGCTGTCTTAAAACCAAAACTAAGTCTTTGTTACAAGCTCTAGATTTTTAAGTCGCTAGGCCAACTTCTTCCTTTGCGCTTTTCAAGGTGGCATCTGCAGAGCCCATGTGGCTTGGGCCTCAAATATTACTCCTTTCTTGTCCCGCAGCTGCATTCCCCCGGCATTGATTTGATTCACCGTGAATGGACCTAAGCTCTTATCCTTGAATCTTGTAGGGAACCAATGGTCTTTAGACTTGGCAACATAGACCTTGTCTCCTATCTCATATTGGCTTGAACTATTATCGGATATCCTACATAAACGCACATGCCAAGGCACACCTCTTCCAAATAATGATAAATCCTTTATTGTAATTGAACAAGAGGAATCCGTACCTTGACTTACCTTCTTCTCAGTCTGTGGCTCAGGTCGATGTCGATGTGCAGAGGTCGATATCGATCCCTGTTGTACACCTGTAGGATCAGTCGATTTGGGGAGTTTTGACTCGATATGATCAGGTCGATTTCGACCCTCAGAGGTCGATATCGAGGTCTCCTCGCCTCTCTTCTCAGCGCTGATGGTGGTCGATTTCGATAGGGTGTGGTCGATATCGACCCTTGACCCCGATTTCGATGCTTCCTCTTTTCCTCCGTCGACCCCATACTTATGACCTGTCACAGAATCTTGAACAATAGTGGTCGATATCGACTTACCTGGATCGATTTCGATGTTTTGTTGAGCTCCTTCGTTCAAGATTGCTTCAACTTCCTCTACTTGGGCTTCTTTGATGGCTTTTATCTCCATTGGCCCTTGACTTTGCACCGTCTTGTTGAAGGAATACTCTATTACTTCATCACTAATCGTGAGTGAGAGCAATCCTTTCTTCACGCTAATGTTGGCATCGACGGTTGCTAGGAATGGCCTACCTAAAATAATTGGACAAGCAGGGTCCTCCGCTATGTCAACAACTAGGAAATCAGCAGGGACAAAGAATTTGCCTACTTGTACTGGCACATCTGTCACTATCCCAGTTGGAATAACTACGGTATTGTTAGCCATGTATAATCTTGCATCCACGGGCTCCAGAGGACCTATCTTTACCTTGTGCCAAATGGTTAGTGGCATCATGCTAACGCTAGCGCCCAAGTCAACTAAAGCATTAAATTTGAATTGACCTAGACCTATAGCGATAGAAAACTTACCTGGGTCCGCCCGCTTTTGTGGTAGCTCCAACCTGTTGCATTCCTCTGCGATCTCAGAGAGCGATCGCTTCTTACCCAAGATATCCTTAAGGAACCTTACATAAGATGGCATCTCGTGAAGTGCCTCTGTGAATGGTATAGAGACATTAAGCCCTTGGAGCATCTTCACGAACCGTTGGAACTTCTTTTCCACTGGGTCCTTAGTCACTTTTCTAGTTGGGAATGGCAACACCCTCTTCCTTCCTGCGGCTGTAGTGAGGTCGATATCGGCAGCAGTGGTGTCGATATCGACTGGAAAAGTCGATTTCTGTGGTGACGCAGAATTAGGGTCGACATCGACAGGAGGGTCGACATCGATGTCACCTTGGTCGATATCGACAGGGGGGGTCGACATCGACGTCTGTTCTGGCTCCTTCTCCTCCACTTTTCGCTCGGGCGTTTGTAATTGACGCCCACTCCTTAGGTTTACTGCCGCGATATGACCTGTGGTTTTTCCCTTTTGGTTGGGCACAGTGGATCCAGGGAGTGATCCGGACGCTTTGGGCATTGCTTCCGCCAATTGACTCATTTGAGTCTCCATGTTGCGCTTCCAAACGTCGATCTCCCCAAGTCTAGAATTGATGCCCTGCAGCTGAGTATGGACGGAGTTATTGGCTTGTTTGAACTCAGCGTGGTTCCTCCGCATCTCATCAAGAATGATTTGCAGGTCATCTTTCTTAGTCTCCCGCTCTGGGTGCCCTGGTGCCCTATAGGTTGGGGGATCCCTTTGATAGAACCTTTGATCACCCCAATTTTGTTGATTGCCCCCTCCATAGGGGCCTCTCGTCCATTTGACCTCCTCATGTTGTTCCGCCATGGATACTTGCTCAGTATGTGGACAGGCACTGGTGTTATGCCTTATTGAACCACACTCCTGACAAGGTTGATTGTTGCTCAGGAACCTTACTTGCTTTTGAAGGCGGCGTGTTTGATCGTTGTGGAATTGTTGTCGTACTTCAGGATCTATCTCCCTTGGAGGCTCATATAGTGGCATAGATGGGGCAGGCCTTGCATCATAGGCCGCAGCAGCCCCATAGGTATTGTCAAAGTTCACAAGCCTCTCAATGGTCTCCCATGCCTCCGTTGGTGTAAGCTCAATGTACCGATAGGAGGTATATGAATTGATCCTCTCCTTATTCGGCGCATCAAGGGCGTTATAAAAGATCTCTTGGATGACATATGGAAGTTGCCCATGCGTCGGGCATGATCTCAGCAAGTCTTTGAAGCGCTCCCACGCCTGTGCTAGGGTTTCACCTGGCTTTTGTTTGAAAGTCGTGATCCTTTGTCGTAGCATTGCCGTTTTAGAAGGTGGGAAGAATTTGTTCAAGAATACATCTTTCACTTCCGCCCATGTCCTTAGCGATCGTGGAGCCAAACTTTCAAGCCATTGTAATGCCTTTCCTGCCAAAGACCATCGAAAAGATTTTAGTCGCACATACTCTAAGTTTACTCCATCAGCAACTGTTTCAAATAAGTCCATAAAAGTAGAGATGTGTTGCAGGGGGCATTCATTATGTCTTCCTTCAAAAGTATTTCTTTTAATCTCAGATAGGAAGTTAATTTTCAATTCATAATTGGAGTGAGGAATTATAATGGCAGATTCAGGAACATGAAGGGGCGGATGCATGTATTGCATCGCCGTCTGTGGATACTGATTTAGCCGCTCTTGGGCTTGTCTGCACGCATCCTCCTCCCTATCAGCACGGGCTCGCTCAGCAGCAGCAGCGGCCCTTTCAGCAGCGATTGTAGCATTGTGGTCCTCGATCTCCTTTCTCAACCGCTCTATGATCTCAGCCTGCGTCTCGTTGTCAGCCATGATGCGAATTGCTTTGTTGCGAAGATGGTAGAAACGTTCAGGCTCGTCAATTGGTTCCAGGATAGGTCCGCGATCAGAACGTCGCATAAACATGCAAAATAAGCTTAGAAAAAGATTGTGATTAACTTAGGTGGCGATTGATTGCCTCCCCGGCAACGGCGCCAATTTGTTCGTAATAGGGGGAGGTGCGGGGTGTTGTATGTAAAATAGGAGAATAAAATAAAGCACAACTAGACTATCTCCCTGTCCCAAACAAATAATACAAGAATCCCCTCCCTTGTAGTAGTAGGGTAATTCAGGATCGAATCCACGAGGAGGTAGGTCAGCGCTTCCTTTGTTGTACTCACGATCAAAGCTTTCGACCTCAGCAGACACTCGATATCGAGTATACTGGTCGATATCGACCTCAGTTCTGGTCGATTTCCTAGCGCAGTTCCTGCAGAAGACAAAACAGCAAATCGACGTCGAGCAGAGACCTCGATATCAATGTTAGTCCTCGATATCGACCCTTAAGGTCGATTTCGATGCTTGTCACAGAAACTGTTTTTGTAACCAATTTGTCGGAAAAGGATCCGAAGAAAATAGAATGGAGAGGGAAGATGAACAGAAACAAAACTAAGACTTTTATGAAGAATTTAATTAATTAAAAGGCTTCCAAAGTCGGGGTTTTATTGCCACAACGATAACAATGCAAGTTTCATGCTAAAGATATGAACTTTTATGTCTTTCCGTCAAATAGCTTTCGTTATCAACACTTAGGTGACTAGAGGCTTTCGCATAATTCCTAAGAGTTACTATCCAATTCATGAGTAATTCAAGTTCGCAATATGAGTGGCTTTCGCTTCAATAATGCAAATAATGAATCTCCCTAACTTTCGCAAAGGATCATGCATGGGGTAGAAGACGGAATCGCATAAAAGTCGTACCTTTGATGCACTCACCTCTCATTGCTATCATCGGGCTCACCCCGACCCTAGAAGTGGGTTGACTACTCGCTCCTCATCATGCACATCATCACAATTGTTATTGAAAGAAAGCTACTTTGAATTAAAACTCCGAAAGAAAGTACAACCGAACAAGCCACTCCGCTTTCGCTTTACAACTCCACTCGGCCACCTCTCTCTCTCTCTATTCTCTATTGCAACTGAATTGTGTCTCAAACTGAATTCGGAATTTTTTTTCATCCTTAAACTCAGCCCTATTGGCTCCTATTTGTAGATGTCGACAAGGACTCGAAACCTTATCTTTATTCTCTATGATAACTAAAATAAAATAAAAAACTAAAACTTCATGGTGAAATCAGCCTCCTCGTGATAAATCTGATGTTGATGATAGGAAACCTTGACCTTTGGATAGATATTGCAAGCATTGGATACAATTCTATCAAAATCGGAGTCGAATTCCTCTGCTGGCATGGTCGATATCGACCCTTGGACCTCGATATCGACCCCTGTAAAATCTTATCTCGAGCTTCTCCTTCTCCTACTCGACTTCTATCAACTTGGTCGATCTGACAGCATCGATATCGACCCCCAGACGTCGATATCGACCTCTTCTGTGTCGAAATGCTCTGTTTCCTTTCTGCTCGATTCCTATGTCTCGATGTACTCGATGTCGAGGTCTTCAGTCGATTTCGACCTCTTCAGAAGACTTCGAGTTCTTTTTCCGCTCTTCTGAATTCATCCATTTTCATCCTGTTTTC
This sequence comes from Persicaria maculosa, assembly GCA_963922045.1. Lineage (NCBI taxonomy): Eukaryota > Viridiplantae > Streptophyta > Magnoliopsida > Caryophyllales > Polygonaceae > Persicaria > Persicaria maculosa. The sequence continues at coordinate 2,808,099 of OY998269.1, read as the reverse complement.
TGCGAAATCACATGGAAACTCGTGCAAACCCATATATTTGACATTTAAGCATAAACTACACTATTCCCATGTTTTCCCATTAATGTGCATGCAAAAGACAACAAAATGAATTCATATGTGCATAGAAAATATGGCAATTTGCGCGCACATCAATATTCAGACTATCTAGGATCCCGATGACACGCTTTCTCGTGGATCGATCCTGATTCCCTGCCACTACAGCGGGGAGTCTTGAATTTATTTGAGTAGCTAGGGTTGAGAATATTTTATTATATATTTCAATTCAAGTCCTCCCTACATCACCATACAATGCGCCCATTACCGCTATAAAAAGTCCTATTCACCCATCATTCCACCACCCCTGACATCAGGATTTTACATCATGGCAGCCCCAAACCCTCCTCAAGACCCATACTCCCTCTCACTAAACTTGGACTTCGAAGAGTAGGTTTTTCGCATCATGCTACCATATAGTTTCGGGGAGGAGTTCGAAACCTAAGTACCAAAACAAATCTTGTTATCATCCCGCACACTGCAAAACTTCCCGATCCATATCTCCAAGGGCCACTATCACTCCTTATGGATAAAAGAGGGTTGGAATGATTTCGTCGAGTCTCACCGCCTTACCCTTGGCTCAACCATAAGAGCATGTGCAACCATGGGGTTACCTCTTTCCCTTTTCAATTTTCATCCTCTTATCATAATTTAATACCTCATATCTTTTTTTATTTAAATTATTTTCTACTTTTTCTACCTCTTCTTTAGAGGTTACCCTTGCAACCATGGGATTACCTTATTCCCCACTTTTTCTACCTCATTTATTTTTATTATAAATAAAATTAATAAGTGCTTGATATTAATATTTTTTTTATTTCATATAGATGAAAAATAACAAAAATAATAACATTGCATTATAGGTAAATAACAACTTAATTTCATAACAATTCAAATCGGATCGGAACCATGGAAGAGTAAAAATAAAAAGGGAAGAGGTGCTTGATATTAATATTTTTCATCTCATTAGTTTTATTTATAAATAAAATTAAAAAGTGCTTGATATTAATATTTTTTTATTACATTAGATGAAAAAAAAATAACATTATATTATAAGCAAATAACAAAAATAATTACATTAGTGTATGAGAATGGAATATGAAAAAAGAAGTGCAAACAATATAATAGGTCAAGATGAGTATATATAGGAAAAATTATACTCAAATTATGGAGAAAAACAAAATAAAATTAATGGTATAATTATTATTTGAAAATAATAATAATAAATATATATTATAAATACATTTGAATAATTAATACATCAAATAAATATAAAAAAAAAAGGGTGGGGCAACTTGTGGTGGAAGAGGTTACCTTAGTAGAAAGAGGTAACCCCTTCCAACCTCTTACCTTAAGGTTTTGCTTGCAACCATAAGCTTATCTTATAAAGCCTTAAGGTAAGTAAAAACTCATGGTTGCACATGGTCTAACTTTCTTTCACAAAGGAAACGCGCGATTTGAGGTACACATGCTGGATTTTGAAGGCTACGAAGTAGAAAGCCAGTTGGATACTACTCAGCACAATGGGTCGCCACGTAATGGTTTTTAAGAATTTTTTCTTGTAAAATCATCTTTTGAGAATGAATGATAAAAATCCTAGTATGGAAGAGATTTTTCGATCACAAAATACAATTTCAATCGCGTTTAGTACATTGGAGATCAGGTTTGATTCAATCTCCATCGCGTTTATTACGCTGGAGATTACCTTCGTGTTTATTTCAATCTCCATCACGTTTATTAGGCTGGAGATTACCTTCGGGTTTATTTCAATCTTCATCGCGTTTGTTACGCTGGAGATTACCTTCAGGTTTGATTCAATCTCCATCGCCTTTATTACACTAGAGATTATCTTCGGGTTTATTTCAATCTCTGTCGCGTTTGTTACACTGGAGATTACCTTCGGGTTTGATTCAATCTCCATCGCATTTATTATGTTGGAGATTATCTTCGGGTTTATTTCAATCTCCGTCGTGTTTAGTACGCTGGAGATCAGGTTTGATTCAATCTCCATCACGTTTGTTACGTTGGAGATTACCTTCGGGTTTATTTCAATCTCCGTCGCGTTTAGTACGCTGGAGATCAGGTTTAATTTAATCTCCATCATGTTTGTTACGCTGGAGATTACCTTTGGATTTCATTTAATCTCCATCATGTTTGTTACGCTGGAGATTACCTTTGGGTTCGGTTCAATCTCCATCGCGTTTGTTACGCTAAGAGACTACCGAAGATTATCTTTATCACTGATAATCCCTCATTGTAAAAAGTACGTCGGAGATTGCCTTCATTATGAGTAAATCTCCATCACATTTAATACACTAGAGTCGTCCTCCTTAAAGGCCATCCCCGTCGTGAATGTCAAAATAGAAACAAACCCCAAACATATTCTAAAATACTGGATAACCCATACGAATATAACAAACAGCTACTACCTAGAAAAAACTGAAAAACAAGCATTTCTTACTATATCAACATCGAACACTAAAGTCTACATCGCTGTTTTGATCAGGCTCCGGATCAATCGCGATGACATCAAAATGAGAATGCCCTTCATAGTCAAAAATCAATCGCATACCAACTCGAATTTCGTTGATGGTCACAAACTCTCACCACCCTTCGATAAACTAGTAGCGGTCTGTGCTGACCATCACCAGAAACTTCTCATCAGCTCGCGAACATAAACATACTTGCCTCAAAACATTGTTACCATAGGTTTCATATTCGTATGGAAGGGGCTGCAAACCAAAACTCAAAATTAACTCATCAACGTCCTCATACAAAGCTAAAATAAGAAAATTCATGAAAACATACAAGCCTATACAGATGGCTATCTGCGGCAATATCTTTTATGAAACCACCAAGCCAGGGAGATCCAGCGCTTGGCCTTCGAGACAAACTACCAGACAACATACTCGAAACAGATGCTCTAAAAAGAAAACACATCCTGAAAATCGATATTTATAAGAACTATCAGGATAAGATAGCAATCGGCACCATTATCCCTATCTGTGCCACAAGGTTTGAAAGGATCAACATTAAACTGAAATAATCAGAGTAAATTGCACCATCATCGATGCCGCAATCTTCATCTATGCCACGTATTGTGAAAAGACAAAACATTTATAAGCAAAACGTTTGGGATAAACTTCACCCCTATTCCACACTCTCATCCGCTATAGCGATCAGAAGCCAGCTCACCACCCTGAAAACAAGAACCTTACACGTGTCTTGCCACTAATCCAAAATCATAAACTTCACCCCTATTCCACACTCTCATCCGTTATGATGTACATATTAGTACCTCTTTTTATTGCATCTTTTGACTTCATATTTCATTCGATTTCCAAAGAAAAGGTTCAAAATCATATAGACTTGTGGTAGAATGAGCTAACGTGCAAGAAATAGAGTCTGCAAAAGTTTTGATCTAATTATGTAGGAATTCGAGCAAAATCGGAGTCAAAACGGATAAGCCAAGGAGAGAAGAGATAAGGTCGAAATCGACCCACAACGTCGATATTGACTACAAATACATCGACACAGAACTGAGTGTCAAGACAGACAACAACACAACAGAAGAAAAGCACTCGATATCGATCTCTTAACATCGATATCGACCTGAACCCAGGAATCGAGAGAAGCTGAGCTTGTTGAGCAGAAAAAAAGAGATCGAAATCGACCTTCCTCTTCGACACAAGATAGACACGCTTTTTGAGACGCGGATTGGCTATTCTATCTTCAAGGAGCACGGATTATCTATAGCTTTTAGATAGATTGCAGCTGAGGATATTTACTTTTACCTTTATGTTTTATCAAGTTGTTTAGAGTTTTATCAAAATAAAAGACCTATCCTAATTGTTTGGATAGAGTTCATAGTTTAGATAGAAGATACAATCCTTGGCTAGCAAGGGTTAGTAGCCTATAAATAAAGCCCTAGGGGGCTGGCATTCAATCACACAGACACACATTCAGTTTACATTCAATAGAGTTAGAAAGGAGCTTTAGGGTTTGGCGTTTGCAAGAGCCGACGTTGAGTTGTAAAGTTTTGAAGTTATTAATGCAAGTTTTCTCTTTTACATCAATGATGAGTTCCATGATGAAGTACGAGTAGTCTCCCAAAGCTTCTAGGGTCGGGGTGAGCCCAACGTTAGCCATGCGTGCCTGAGGTAAGTGTTAGATGTTGATATCGTTGTGTCTATATCATCTCCTACGATTCTATGTTTAGTCCTAATCGAAAGAAAAGGGATTCATGCTAACAACTTGAGTTATAAACATAAAATTGGTAGAGACAATTAGGTTTATTTGCAAGAGTAATCCTAAGAGTTGGTGTACAACGAAAGCTTGTCCCTCGGGTGAAATAGCGCAATTGTCCATCTTATTTACCTTATCGCATGCATTGGTTAACGTTGTGGTAAACCCTAATCCTATTTTTACATAGTTTATATTCATAAAAACACTGTCTTTATTCTGTTCATCGCTCCTCATTCATCCTTTAGTCTTTGGACTTTCTTTGCCGACAAAAAGCTAACAACTTTGCAGGAGAAGACATCGATATCGACCCCAGACATCGATATCGACCACTGAGTTTCGTTGACAGTTTTCTGAGTCGACGCCAATCATCCTGTACGGTTTGCTGAGATCGATATCGACCCTCCAACCTCAATATCGACCATACTGTGTCGACTGGTAGTCTTCTGAGCCAGTCGATTTATGGAACTGACATCGATATCGACCTACCGTAGTCGATATCGACTGCCGTTTTTATCTATGCAGGTCTTCTGTTGCAGAAAGGAATCGACAGACGAGGTCGAAATCGAACACCAAGGTCGAGATTGAGGCTTCTGGTCGACCAAAGACGTGAGCTTTCCAACGCTACTAGGATCCCGCTGATACGCCTCCTCGTAGATCGATCATGAATACCCTTCCACTACAACGGGAGGAAGTCTTGTAATTATTTGCATATGCTAGGAGTCGATTTGCACTTATTTCATATATTTGTATTTAAGAACTCGACATTCCTTCTATTACCAAGTTACAACATAAATAAACACGAAACACAACTTGAATTATAAACGGCACCCCATACAAAACAGAATGCCAAGTTTTGACATGGCTTCAGGAGAAATTTCACCTCCCACATTCACCACAAACATCATAACATTCCCAAGTCCCAGGTTCATTAGAATGATCCTTCACAAAAGCCACCTAAATAGACTCCCTCTCCCATATATCTTTGTAGAATTCGGAGAAGAAGTATTAGACCATGTTTGCCTATGTTCCCCCCTAAACCAAGAATTCATGGTGTTGGTCGAAAGGGACGAAGGAGATTGGTACTCCCTATCTGAAGGATGGAGAGACTTGGTGAGGATCAATAACCTGAGGATTGGCGCATGTCTTGCATTCAAATATGAAGGAAACGCACACTTTGAAGTAACAGTGCAAGAACCGGGTCCGGAACAAAATGGAACCCCACAAGCTTAAGCTAGTAGACGAACTTTTGTAACCAAACCATACCGCGACGCTCTACCTTTGGTTATGAATAAAAATAAAAGTTTCAAACCTACGAACTTTGCACCCAGCGAACCCTTTTTATTTTTTGTTATATCGCACTTTATCTTATAAAATGTTCAACAATAGGAGATTGGTAAGGGTATCGGAAGCAGAGCAAAAGACACAAAAAGGCAAGAATATGAGCAACAGGAAAGACAAAGATAAAAGTAAAATATTCACAATCGATGCATAAACCACGACAAAACATCTGTTAAACATTGCGGGTTAAACTGTCCAAAACCAACATGGTGCACAAAAACTTCCCAAAACAAAAAACAAATGTTTAAAACAACAAACAAAAATTTCTTCAAGCATTAGTTCGAGAGTCATTATTCTGATTGCGAAGGAGGTCTTGGTTCTCAATTGATTGAAAGGGGGTAAAGGGGCCCGGCCTCGTTTTGGGTCCTTAAGCACCATGTCGCTACTAGCATAACTGGGCGTAAACACCGTCACCGAGTGACCAAGATGAGCAAAATGGTTGACACTCTGAATGATCCCACCTTCCACCCCTTTGATAAAAGCCTCGGACAGGCGACAATAGAGAATCGTATCGCCCTCCTTCTCGAGGAACTTATTCAACCAATCTTGGCCACCATCGGTCAGTAGATAGTCGCATAGCGTAGCCTTGGTCAGTACAACATCATTGCTGGATGTATAACGTTCCAGCTCTTCCTTCACAACAAATAGCTCATCATGAGCCTGTTTGAACCCGGCCTCAAGCTCGCGAATCCGACTCTCCAGCCTCCCCACGAGCGACTCATACTTAGCATTTTTCTCTTTATAACTTAAAGATTCAACTCGCGATAAATCAAGTTGGCCCTTCACCACCTCAAGCTCTTTTTTAGACTTCTCCAAGGCCTCTTGCAAACTCTTGATAGTACCCTCTTGCATCTCTGCATCCCTCAACTTCGCCAGCCAGACTTGGAGCCCTTTGTTTTCTTTCTTCAAATCCTTCACGCGATCACAATATTCCCTCAGCCGCCGCGTCAACTCCTCCCATTGAAGATTGCACTACGATAAAATAAAAACGCATGAAAATGGGAGATAGGCAAAAAAAAAGAAAAAAGGAAAAAAAGAACCATGACTGAACCAAATCAATAATAAACCAACTCGCGAAGAAACTCACCCAGCCTCTGGTTTTCTGCCCTTGGTCCATTAATTCCTCATCCTTGAGGTGATGAAGATAATCCATCTCAGTTGGACAACTTTTCAGAGGAAGAGCCAACTTCCTATAGTCAATAGCAGTAAATCCAGGTTATCGATACCCGGACATAGTTATTGCTGATACTATAATCGGCTCCTCAGCCGAAATCATACCAAGTGTTTTCTCTCTTGCTTTCCTTTTCTTGGTTCTATGAACAAGGAGCTTGTCATCTCTAGACGAGCTATGTTCTACGTCCACAACCTGCTGTGTGATTACCCCCTCCCCAGTAGGACAAGGATCGGCAAAAACCAAAGACAACAGCTAGTCATCACCAGCACGCAAAGCAGAAGCGAGTCAAGCGACTATAGGTTTTGACTTTTTCTTTCCCTTTCTCTCAAGGGCACCCGCGGAGAGTTTAGAAAGATCCAACATCCCTGCAAGAAAAAGAAACAGAAAATGCAGATCAAGATAAGGACTTTACCTTAAGAAAACTCAAAATATAACGTACAAATCGCGATCAAACAAGAAAAGACTTGACACCCACCCCGGGGAGGTGGAAGGCTAAGACCATCCATTTCTAAACGAATAGGAGTTTTAACATCTTTGTAACTACGTTTTCTCAAACTCCTCCCGCGATTAAAAGCAGATTTCCACTCCTCAGTCGCGGCAATCTTGTTCTTGGGAGGAGCCAGGTGGTTACCAGGGGTAGTCTTAAAATTCAAAGATGCGCCTGATGGATCGCAGAAATGAAACCATTTTCTCCTTCATCCCGACTTACTTAACAACCTTTGTATTATATCTCCGCTAAGGGAAGCAGACACAAGTCCGTCACTACCATGTCGTAGAGATAAAAATGTGAAGAGATGATCCAACGACATTTTCTGTTTAATAGCGGCACTTCGCATTGTGTATGCGGCCAAATACATCCATACATTGAAAGAAAGCTGAGCAGGACACACTCGTATTTTCTCTAGAAATTTCGCATAAAGTCTAGGCAACGGAAGACGGAACCCCTGAAGCAAACTCTCTAGATAAACTACCAAATGGCTTGGATATATATTCAAATAACCCCCGCTCGCAGTAGCTAAACCCAACTCCACCCCGGCTGGCAAAGGAAAAGCGCGAGCCACTAGCTCCAGATGAGCAGGCTCCAAAATCGACCTCTCCCTTTTAGTTTCGGCCGAAGAAGAAGCCACCCTTTCCCTAAAGACCAAAGGAATGGGTTGAGGAGTAGAAGGGACAAAATTCTCACAAAAGCTACAGCTCGCGGCCTCTTCGATCCTATAAGTAGGCACGGCGAAGTCCCCTGGTACCACATGAACCTCCTTCTGTGTTTTCTCTATGTGAAGGGAACCTTTTTGTTTACCTTGACTATTTACGGAGTCAACCGTGTGATAATACTCTGGATCATCCCTTAACAGAGGACGCTTGATGGACCAAGCTAAAGAACTTGTCTTTGTTTCTTTCGACACTACAAGCTTTTTTCCTTTTCCCCCACGAGACCTAACTGAGGGAGGAGGAGGACGAATGAAAGATACCGTAGCTTCCGATTCAATTTTTATCGCTGAATCTTGAGTCTTTGAGGAGCTAACCTCCTCATCCAAAGGTCACACACTCCTATTTTGGCTATCGCTCTCCGACGACATCTCTATTTTGAAGAAAAAACCTCTAAGAAGCAAGCTCCTTGAAAAGACGAGAGAAAGGAAAATCAACAAAGGGAAATAGTCTTTTCAAATCACGATCAAATAAAAATGGCACCAAAAACCCCTCACAGGGGCCATGTTGGCACCCCACGCGCCCTATTCAAGGACAATGAAAAGACTTTTTCCCCATAAAGATGACGGCCAAAAGTGCATTTTCACCTACCTGAAACTTCCCCTTTCTGAGGTAGGAGGAAAAAGGTTTTTTAGACAAACAACCACATTTTAAATCCCTAGAAACCCTCACACCTGTCGGAGAGTCGCCGCCGTGACAGCCATAGTCTACGTTGTTAGGGTTGATCCAACGAAAAGAAGAAGCAGAAAAGGAAAATTCGCAACTCAAAAACCGCCATTCATGACACACAACGTACTGCTTTATTTCCCACCAAGAAAGGCGGTTTCCTCCCCGGAAAATACCACCCGGAACACCGCCACTAGGATAATCCCCTTTTCTCCCGAAAACGCTTAAGAAATGAAAAATCGGAAAAAGGAATGAAACAAAAAGTGAGCACTGAAACCACTTTCTTGATAGACGAGTAAGAGCAGAACACAAATGAACAGACTGACAAAGGAAAAACCTCTGATGACCTCCGACAACACCTCTTTCCACTAAAATGTCGCTTGGTTTTTCTCTCCAAACTCTCTCTTCTCAGTTTCTCCGAAAATGCAAAGTAAAAAAGAAAGAGGGCAAATCCCCATTTATAGGTCTCCGCGGGACCGTACGGTCGATCTTGCAAATGAGCCTCACAGATGTTGGGCCTATCCATAAGGCCCATTAAAGGACAATTTCCTTTCTCAACAGATTAGGCATCGTTTTTTATCGAGACATGCCCACGAGCTAGTATTGCACGCGATTCAGTCCCAAGGAGATATTACGATGCCCTGAAAATAACCCCCTTAATTAATAGGGGTAAGACGTCATAAATGGGTCACCCAACGCAAAAGTCATGCCTGAAACCCGATACCAAACCATCGCGATCGAAACCACCATGCCTTACAAATCCACAGACCCCCTCTCCCAAGTACAAACTCTCTAAGTTACACAACGATCGCGATTAAGATCTTGAATGCACGCATACATATCAAACACACTAGACAAGTAAAGACTCTACACCATTTAACCCCTCTAGGAAAGAGCAAGCATCTCGTTGGTTAAGCACCTCTCCGCTAATATCGCCACGTATAACAACCCAAAATCTCTGGCATGAGGGCATGGGTTACAAGTGTCCCCTATCAAAACCACGAGGTCACCAGCCAGCTACTCGCTTGATAACACTATAAATACCCCCCTAAGAACCACAAGAAAGAGATCCAAAAAAGAGAAAGAAAGACAAGAGCTCTGCAATCCTCCCTAAGATAAAACCCTCGGAGTTGAGTTCCTGAAATCCTTGATTGGAGAAGAACCTTTCTAGGACAACACATCATCTGGCAAACTTCCTCTAAAGACGACAATTGAACAGTAAATACTTAATGCGAGCAAACTTAATCGCGAGGATTACTCTATCATCAAAACGCCGACGTATAGTGAAAAGCTTAATTACATATAAATATCCTCCCAGTTGGCTTCGCAGGTAATTCAGGATATTTGTCATCACCTTGAGGTAATAAGTGTAGGTGAATTTCTAGAAACGCTTCAAGGCCATGGCCATCCATCTACATTTTTTTTAAATTCCATTTTTTTTATATGGAATAAAATTTGGGGTTCATATTGGGGTTTAACTTGGTCTTTAAATTCCAACCGATTATCTAAATTAATTTGGTGATCCAAAATAGATGACTAGTCAAACGGCGCGCTCCGGTGAAAACCTAAATTATGGTAAAAATGGTGAGAGGACCAGCTTTTTAGCCCGGTTCACCGGCTTTTTAGACCGGTTATGGATAGAACCGAGCTATAAAGTAACAGTCTTTTAGCCCAGTTTTGAATATAACCGAGCAATAAAGTCACTACTTAATTTTAAAAACAAGAGTTTTTTAGCACGGTTTTTAGGATGAACAGAGCTATAAAGCCATTGTGCAATTAAAAAGCGAGGTTTTTAGCACAGGTTTCAAATGAACCGAGCTATAACGTGGTCCTCATGGTTTTTACCACAATTTGAGATTTTCACTGGAGTCAATCCGACTAGTCAAAATGTGAGTAATAAAGTTTATAGAATTTTATAACTCAACGGTTAGATTTACACGTCTCAATGATAGTAGTAGCACAAGATTCAGAACTACAAAAAATATCTTAGAAAATGGTCTTGTTCCTAGCCATTCAAGTGAAATTGATAGTAGCACAAAATACAAGCAATTTCCCGTAAAAGTAAAGGGGTTGATCGAGTCTTCAAGGGTTCACTTGCGAATCATTCCAACCATTCCTGAGCGGATCTATTCTCCTGTGGCAACCCAATCCAACCCCTCACCTGCCTCCGAACTTGTTCTACCACAGAGAAACCGAACTAAAGATGGTCATTCGTCTCCTCCGACCCTTAGCACAACACACTTAAGACCGTATCGAGTCATTTCCAGTGCTTAACCCGCTAACCGGTTTGTAACCGTTTTTGAGCTACGAGTCATAAGATGTTCCTCCATCTTCCTCCTTTTCACTTTTAATTTGACTGACATTTAAGACAATTGTCTTTTCTTCTTTTTTTTTGGACCCTTTTACTTGCAGAACAAGTATAACCACTAGCGATTCTTTGAAGATTTTGAGTTAAGTCTTGCAAATGATAGGGGAGGACTATTTTTGCAAAACGGGTCATCTTCTCTTCAAAAAAAAATATACTTTTTTAATAAGTTGGTAAAATATACCGATGTTTTGGAAAGTATCGTTTTCAGTTTAAGGAGATCTTTATAGTGGGCGGTTTTAGAATTTACACGGTGTGAAATGTGATCGATAGATGCCCCCGCGAAGCAGGCGAACAAACCCTCCCTGCAATTTTTCATCAGTCAATTATTGTCATCTTCTTCTTCCAGGCCGAGCTTCCCAAAAATTCCCTATTCTCAACCTTCTTTCTCCCCCATCTTCCGCGCAGACCACAAAATAGGTCGATGATTCCCCAAATGCAGTCCCTCACAACCTCCTACCTCCGCCATCACCCCATTTCCCCTCCCGTTCTCCCCACCCAAGCTCTCCGCTTGCCCACCTCCATCCCCACAGCCTCTCCAAAACCCCAATTGTCCTTCAATTTCAAGCCCCTCAGGCTCAGGTGCTCCGTCCCCGTCGCAATAGACCCGTCTCAGATCCATTTGGGATCCGCCCACCCCAAGCCCTACCCCGCCGAAGTTTCCAGAACTATCATGGAGCTCTGCTCTTCTGGCACTCTCTCTACCCTCAGCCATGACGGTTGGCCCCTCGGTATTGGCGTCCGCTTCGCCGTTGATTCCGAGGGCACCCCCGTTTTGTGCTTGAACGCCTCTAACCGCATTTTATCTGTTGACAAAAGGTCTAGCCTTCACGTCCAGGTGCTTTTCAGTCCTCCCTCTTTGGTTTTCGAGTTCGATTCGGTTAGATTGATTGCGTTTGTTGATTCGGTTAGATTGATTTCGTCAACTTTGATCATCTTTAACGAGGTGGAGCTTATCTGCACTTCATTGGATCTTATTTTGTGACTTCGGTTGATCATTGTTCGATTTGAATTACCAAATACTCCTCATGTTGTGAATAATCTCTAATCTTTCTTGAGGAGAGCTTGTGCCTCTTGGATTGTGGGCTTGATTTATCTTGAGTTGAATGGTGTGTTTGAATTTAGTTGGAACTGTGACCTAATTTTGGCACATTTCATCAAGTTGATGTTAAGCTTCATTGGAAATGCGACCTTTATAATCTTTCTTGAGGAGAGCGATCTAGAAGTAAGGAACCTTTTTGTGATCTTGTAGCAAATCTATGTATGATGTGCTATAAAAAGATCTAAGCTTTTGGGTAAAGAATAGGAGGTATTCGATTAAGATCTCAACATTTAATGTTTGCTTGGTATGAACACTTTCCACATTTTTTTATAGATTAATAATCTTCAATTTTTGGTTCTACCTGTACAGCTTAAACAATGTGGAGTGAGGACTCCACAGTGTACGATACAAGGTAGCCTGGATAAACCAGCAAATGGAGCCAATTTGAAGGTATGATTCTTGTCTACCATTAGCACACATCCTCCCGTATACTAGATATTTAGCTTCCATCTATTGAAACCCCCATGTTTTCAGCCCAAGTATAAAGAGTAGATGTGAGTCCCAGTGAAAATATTTATTCTGCAGAGGTTGCTATCACTATGGAAGAAGAAATTTGGGGAAGAGATGAATGAGGACCTTGTATATGTTTTGTCGGTTGATCGCATACTTCAGATAGAAGATTTTCAGGAGGTATTTTGGGCCATTGACCTTTGTAATACTGGTTTTATCGAGCATGTAAAAAATGTTTTATGACGCATAATTGCACAGGAAGGGTATAGGCAAAAAAGGAGTTTGTTGACTTAACCCTAGTTCGTTTCAGGATGGTATATGGGTGACTTCTTCAGATTATAAACACGCAAAACCTGATCCTCTTAGAGATGTTGCAGAAAGTATTGTGAATGACATAAACACCAACAACATGGAAGATGTTCTTCGCTTCTCCCGCATATATGCTGATTTGAGCTTCCAGGTTAGTAGCTTTTCTTGGATTTTGATTTACCATGCATTCATAGCAATGGCGGAGGTAGAAACTCTGGAGATGGTCCTGTTTATTTTTCACAAGTTCTGGAAGTGGCTAGATAGTCATCTGGCCCGAAGAATCTCGTTTACTTGTGTGTTTTAGTACATCTGGATATATGAACTTCCAGCAGGAAGTTGAATCAATTATTCCATCCTGGAGGCATGTTACGTAATTTTGTTATTTATTTCCCCCAATTCCAAGCGTCAAATAATAGGGCTTTAATAGCTTAACTTGTGTATATCTTTCATCGCTTGCATAATAGGATATTGCTCAGTAGGTTATTACATGGTTGGAGAAGTTGGTAATGATTATTATGACATAAATGCAGGTTTCTGAAGCTCGGATAGTTTGGATTGATCGTTTGGGATTTGACATGCGTTTATACTCTCCTGAAAGCGGTGTATTTGAGGTTAGGATCCCATTCCCAAGGGAAGTTTCGGATGAGAAAGGCGTGAAATCCTCGTTCAATGGAATGTCTCAGATTGCATGGGAGGTTGAAAGGAATTATTATGCCCCAGATTTTGACAAAGTGAGACAATTCAAGCAGATAGCGTTTGCTAGCTGATAAACTGAAAGATAAATGTGTATCAGCCTCAATTTGTTACAGTATTCATCAACTTCCACATTGTTCCTACAGTGTCCATGTCGGCCTTTGATAGGCTTGTGATTGTCCTTCTGGAGACAATGTGCCACTGTGAGACTACTTTTGTGTTCTCTTTCTCTGGTTGATAGGTAACAATTTAGACAGTAGGCTACGTGATTGTGGAAATTTTGATTCTTTTGCCCCAATCCAAGTATTTCCCATCCCACATTGCAGATGCATCGATCATGTCCAAGTTCCAATCTTTAATGTTTGTGCAGAAGATCCAGTTTCTGTTATTAACGAAAGTGCAACTTGTTGTCTTCTTATTGACAGCCTCCGTCAATGGAAGTAACCACAGTTTTGCTTCATGCTTTCGATGATCAATGAAGCAAACAATTAGGGCTGAAAATGGTGTTTTGCAAGCCAAGAACAAAGGACTTGCTTAGTTTCATTTAGCAATATTTGAGTTTCATTTTCATTCACATTCACTTGTACTGAAGTGCACAAGAATACAAGATTAAGAGTGCAAACCGAGGAAAGACAAGCCATCCTCTCTTATGTTTTCAATCAGCAACGCGTATCTGTACATAAACTCGCTCAAGCATGTACACTTTAGGCTTGTTGAATAAGAACTAAGCTGTCAATGAGTTGAATAATGAGTTATGCAGTTGAGTTGGATCCATAACATCTTCAAACCGATCCATCACTATTCTCTGCTTTGCAGCAAAGACGTGGATGGGATTGAAGGGATTATGATCTGATGAAGCTTCACGATTTCATCAAAAGAAAATGACGGGATGAGAAAATCATGCATTGTGAGCAGATCTGAAGTGCCGAATTGGTCTAAGCAGCGCCCGGATTGGTTTAAGGAACGTCCTGGACAAGGGAGTCTTTGGAACAGGTATCTGTTTTCCAACAGCAGCAAGAGGCCAGCTACACAAAGTACAAAAAAGGAATAGAATGTTTTTGTCAAGTAAATGGAATGAAGACAACAAGTAATCAAGGCCAGACCCCAAAATTGAAACGGAGGCAAGACTCCAAGCACTAACCTGACAAAGCCAATAAAAATAGAAACAATCCACAGCTTCCAGTTCAATCGGGTTGTTGTAGTGAATTTACCCAGAAACTCGATGATAATGATCTAAAAAAAGAAAGTATCATCAGAACCCTTAACTGAAACAGAGAGAGAAAAGGGAGGATGGGATTCATTGATCAGGAATAGGCATAAATGTTAGAAGAATCATCCACCTGAAGCACTGACGTGGCCAGAATGATTCCCATAAAGAGGTGGTTCTTGGTGACTCCCTTGAACACGTTAACTTCATCTGGCTTTCTTGAATTGAATTCGTTGAAGATCTACAACACACACAATTACCCCCCTGAATTAACAACCTAAATATGGGCAACACAATCGTTGTTTCTTGGAAGGATGGAACGTTATTATTACTTGGCAGATAACAAAAGTGTTGAAAATCAAGGTGTTCTTCAATTTGGTTTCATGTTCCAAACTGTCACCCTTTATGAGAGAAATATGGCCACCATAGAAGTTGAGAACGAGAAGGATAACAACTTGATAAAAGGCCTGCAAACAATTTTTAAACAATTTAAAAAAAAAAAAAAACAGACACTTCCCTCGGCTAAACAATACCTTTCGAAACACTTCCCTTGTTTGTAAGGACGTCAATGGATGGTGGGTCCACTAGGCTTGACACCTCCCAAAACCTTGCCTTGTCGAAAAAGAAAATTAAGATCTAATAGAGAGCCTTACCTGAATGACAAGGTTCCTCCACATAATATTAGTAATCAGAGGTTCCCTGAACCAAATGGGCAACTATCAGTGAAAGACTTTCTGAAACAGATTCCTTGTTACTACTGCACTCAAAATTTACTCTAGCAATTTCAAATCTGTACCGCTCAGGTTTATTACCACTAACCTTCGACCAACAGGAGATCTATGCATAAGATGATCAGTGGGTGGCTCAGTAGCCAATGCCAGTGCTCCAAGGGTGTCCATGATAAGGTTAACCCACAAAAGCTGAGCCACCAAGAAAGTGCAGCTTTAGGAGGATGAGAAAATGGCTTATCAAAGCAGTTGAAATAGGATTTGGAGAATACCTGGACTGCATTTAAAGGAATGCTTCCAGAGGAAACAGCTGCAACAACATTGATTACAAGAGCTGCAATATTAACTGTAAGCTGGAACTGAATGAACTTCTGTATGTTTGCATATACGGAACGCCCCCAGCGAACAACCTACAATCATATAGGAATTTAGATATTTTTAGCAGGATGAATTCCAAAAGAATAGTCTTAAGACACATTTAGTGAGTCTGCCATAGGGCTTTACACTTGAGCATCTCTTCTAAATAAATTAGTCCCACAATAGGCAGACATACTTTAACTACCGAACCAAAGTTATCATCCAAGATAACTATGTCAGAGCTCTCTTTTGCAACCTCTGTTCCAGCAATGCCCATGGAAAGACCTATGTCTGCCTAGAGAACAAAGTGAAATCACAAACAGATAAACTTTTGCAGAAACAAAGCCAGAATATAAAGATGATGACTGCTGGGATGCAGGGCTCACAAACCTCATGAAGTGCAGGCGCATCATTAGTCCCATCCCCCGTAACAGCTACGACTTCTCCTTCCTTGCGTAAAGCTTGTACAAGCAAAAGCTTGTCACTAGGAGAGGACCTTCCCATCACCTATATCCAATAAAGCAAAGGGTTAATCAAGAATGGTAAACAGGAAAATTGAAGTAGAAAAGACTAGGCTAAGCCATTCACTAGAGATCTAACTAATTGACTTGCTTATCCCTGTTCTGAAAAATGGAACAGAAGCAAAAGGTCTGCACCTCGCACATATCTATATATCTATATCTATATCTATGTATCTATATTCTATGTTTATAAACTCTTAAATCAGAAGTGTTTACGATGAGGTGTCCTTGTATTCAATTTAGGGATTTCGACCAATTACGCTTTTCCTTTCATTTTTTTGTTTTAAATCTTCTTTTTCCTTGCTTTTCTTCTTTCCTCTCCACTCAGAAAACATTATGACCAATTGATCTAACTCCACGTATTTTTTAATTACATTACATTTAATTTATTTCATTTGATATAGTTCCATTTATTATCTACTATAGGGATATAAGAATTGAAGCAGACATGAGGAAAGTTTATCTTATGTTATGTATTTTGGTATTTTATGTCATATTTTGTTATCTTATTTTTTGTTTTCTTTTACAACACCACTATCGAAGAATATGTACGGTTAAGGCCAATGGTTTCGTTCATTTTGTTTCAATTCAAATTTACCTCCAATCTAAATGATTGTGGTTAACTTCAATAAATACTTTATTGTAGTTTTTTTTTCATAGCTATTGTCATTTGTTAATTCGTCAATTATAATGTATCTACTATAATGTACAATAAATTATTTTTTCTATTTTTTTATGCAGACGCGCCATCACGCGGGAATTACACTAGTTTACAACCATACCATTATTCTCTTGGCAATTTTTTCTCTGTCTTCTTGAGAGAGAGATCTAAATGTCTTTCCCTCGATTACTGTCGGCTCTGAAGCATCAACATCTGAACTAAGAATGCCACATTCCAATGCTATGGCTCTTGCTGTCTGAATGCTGTCTCCAGTTACCATGCGCACCTGGTAACACCAAAAGATCTTATCATCAGTTGCTTATAGTAATCTTGTTTAATTAAGCTAACCGGAAAAGAGAATCAGCTATGCATTGCAGATGTTAAATGCCACCATCAAAGTTTCTTTCAAAAGCAAAGTGCTTGTCTATTTTCGCTACTTTTTCTCTGTTTATATTCTGTGAGGTGGAATACCTGGATCCCTGCAGCTGAACAGAGTCTCACAGCGTCTTTGACACCAGGTCTACAAGGATCCTACAAAGGGGAGATAATATTCTGTTAGTCGAAAAATGAAAATATGTCTTGATCATTATAAAGGAAATTCAGGAACAATGAGAAAAGTTTGTTATAGATCGCCAATGTTTCGTGACAGAAATCAATACAGAGATGACACCCATATATATTTGCGCTTTTCACCAAAAATAATATTTGGCCAATTATTTCCAAGACAGCTTAATTCAAGTATCTTGAAATGTATAAATAATGACGTATATCGCCAAAAGCAGCACCCATTACTTGAATTACATACCTTTATACCCACAATAGCAAGCAAAATTAGGCCATCCTCGGGAAGATTCCATTGTTCCAGGTCCTCCTCGTTGGAGTTAGGAACTTTCTGCCTGTCATATGGTTTATAGGCAAATGCAATGCATCGCAAACTCTTTGCTGCCATGTCATCAATGATGCCTTTGAAAAATAACTAGTAATGACACAGTGAACATAATCAGTGTCCCAATTATTCTTATATATGGTGTCAAGAAGATATACTCACATGAGTGCTTCTACACTATCAAATGTTTGTTACTAATAGAACGCAAGTCCAAACTCGTTTCAGAAAGGATTATTTTTTTATCAGAAGTATCAACTGTTAAACAGTTACCTTCTCACTATCAATGGTTTTCAAAGTGCCATCTGCATCAAGAAATTCAGTACAGGAGGCAAGAACCATTTCAGCGGCCCCCTTCCAATGAATATGCACATCCGAGTTGGCCTGAGAAATAGAGAAAACAAAATATTAGAAGCCTAATATATGAAAGCATGAACATGGAAAATACCAAACATTTATGTGTTCAGAGATCAACTAGCCTCCAATAAGACAAATACCCCAGAGGATAACAAAAGGAAGACTGTCATTCATTTCACAAAAGTGAAAAACAAAAAGATTAACCATCCAAAGGTGAAAACGCAAGAAAGAAGGATCAAATGTTCAACATAGAAAATGCAAAAGAGCATTGGGCACATTTCAGATGCTACACCAACCCTAAGAAAAAGAAGAGAGATACCAAGGAACTCAAGAAAGGCACACATAGCACTATACATGTGTCTTATTAGAAACAATTTATGTCCCCATTTAAATGTTGGCTCTTAGCTATTAGCTTACTGCAATATTAAACATATATAAA
This sequence comes from Persicaria maculosa, assembly GCA_963922045.1. Lineage (NCBI taxonomy): Eukaryota > Viridiplantae > Streptophyta > Magnoliopsida > Caryophyllales > Polygonaceae > Persicaria > Persicaria maculosa. Next base: position 2,789,344 of record OY998269.1, on the reverse strand, counting down.
CCATTTGAAAGATGTGATTAGAAGAAAAAGAAAGGTAAATGTGAATACATGATATTGAACATCACACAATATTTAAATGTGTTTGATCATTTCGAATAACAACACACAATGCACGGTTAGATTTCAGAGATGTTTCTTATGTAATATTTGTTATATATGTACCCGTTCAAGACAGACAAAGATGCCCTCTAGAAGATTTATTAAAAATGTTTTTCTGTATTCCTATTTTTAACAAGTTCATCGCTTTTGCCAAACAGCGAAAAGCCAACACTAACTATTTGATGTGGTCAAATTAATAATTGGAAAAAAGATCAATGAACTTGTTACTTGTAGTAAGGATGAAAATCAATCTATGTTCCACACTAACATTAAAGCAGTTCATCAAACAGCATACATGTGGAAAAGATCAATGCTGCACAAGTCACTGGAAAGTCAACTGGCAATCTCAAAAGCCAAACAACCAACAGGAATCAAGCCAATTACCAGTTGTACTGCAATACCACCACGCTTTTTCTCTGAGTTGAAAGGGCAAACATGTAGAACTATTGCTTCAGATTTCACTGAATCAAAATTCATACCCAGCTGCATCGAATTATATTAATAGCTTCAACTTAGTTTCCCTTACAACCGTGTGCATAATGCGTCAAGCTTAAGAAAGCTAAAAGATGTATACATGGATACCCCAAGACAAAAGAGCCTTCTCGGTAGGGGATCCAGAAACTTCAACATCAACAGCATTCTGTCAAGAGGGTTAAAAACATCTGCTGTTAGGTGACTACCAAATAGTTTTTAATTAAATATGAGATTCTAAAAATATATCATGAAACCAAATCTGAGATTTTCTTTTCAGAACTGAAAATCAAATCTAGAGCCCCAATTCAGACTTCAAACTGAGATGCCCGTAATAATCATGCCTACAAAAGCTAAATCCCAAATGGATATTAATCATACTATCAAAATTCTTAAGAATGACATTGACAGATCCAAGGTTAAGTAAACACCAAAAGCATGATAGTGAATGTGGGAAATTGAAAGGCACATTTTTTCAAGCTAGTTCATAATGCATGCACAAATTCCGACATGGTAACTGTTTGTGCAAATAAAATGGAAATGCTGACCCTGCATCTGCTACTTATTGGCTGAATTTTGAAAGAGAGTTTAAACATAATAAATCAATCACAAATGCATAGATCGTGTAAGAATAATCCAGAGGCTATTCCAAACTATATGAATAATGCCTAAACATAACAGTTACATAGCTGGTTAACGCAAACGTATTCCTCAAAGACACATTGTGATGTCGAAGTTATATGATGAACTGCAAGGTGCTCAAAGATGAAGCTTTTGGACAAACGAAGAAACAAGACAAATTCATGTTAATTTAATATCCATACCTTTGCCATAAAAATACTACCAGTCGTATTAAGTGCAACGCCCTCAATTAGTAGAGAGGAATTTTCGTTGTGCATAAGTGATGAGTCAGTTGGTGGCTCTAACTTTCTTTTGCCAACATAAGCCTCAACCACAGTCATCTGTAAAATTTAGACCACCACTAAAGTCATATACCTCACAATCAATATCTGTTGGTATTGATTATTGTAAACTTCCAAATACAGAATACATATAACAATGGAATAAAAGGTGACAACATGATATCTCAATGAAAGGGAGGGGCAGGTGGGGAGGTGACGACATGATACAAATCGATCATAAACAAATCACCTGGTTCAAAGTGAGCGTTCCCGTCTTGTCACTACAAATGGTGGTTGCAGATCCCATAGTTTCGCAGGCTGAAAGCCTACGTACCTGCACCGAATGCAATTTAAAATGTTTTTTGCTACTAACATAAAATTGTCCTGAGGGTGCAACTCATAAAACATACAAGAGCTTTATCTGCCATCATTTTGCGCATTGAGTATGCAAGGCTGTTAAGAAATCAGAGTCAAACTGTCAGGATACAGCACCCCACAAACCCCCCCCCCCCCCCAAAAAAAAAAAAATTAATTAAATAAAATATTAACCATACTTACGTTAGGGTGACAGCTAAAGGAAGCCCTTCAGGGACTGCAACAACCACAATAGTGACCTACATAAAAGTTCCATCAGTTGACGGTACACAAGACAAATTATCAGCAAATTAAATCAAAATGACCTACTGCTATGGTAAAGATTTCTATGACTCCATTCACTGCTTTGCTGGCGCTTGTATGACCTCTCACAAACTGGACTGTTCCATTTGCATCCTTTGTATTCCCAGTAAAATATCTACAAAAAGTTGTCCATGGTAGGCATAAATGACATGTATGCCAAAGCTATAAACAGGTGTTTTCCAGACAAATCTAACTTGCCTGACCACTAGCACGACCAACACAGCAATAGCAACTGAAAGCCCAACTGCACCTATTAAAGTTGCCACTCCATTCAACCGCACCTAACATAAGTGATAGAAGGTAAAAACATAGTACACGGAAGTGCTATTCCATCACAGGTTAAATCATGTCCGCCTTCTCAAAAGGGAGTAGGAAATAACCTGCAAGGGAGTTTCTTCACCGGTGTCTTCAGATATACTTGCCATTAGCAGACCCCACTCTGTATTAATTCCAACACTAGTAACCTACAGAGAACTATAAGTGAGTAAATCCTTTCACTTGTGAAAAAGAAAAAGCAGTCTTGTTACAAGTCAATGTAACGAAAATGCGAGGAGTGAAATTAGACAGAAAGCTTAAGCTCCGACGAGTGGCAACCCTGTAGTTCACACCACCTTGTAAAATTAAATCTATGTTTTTCCGTTTTCCTAGACAAGAAAGGAAAAGAAAAATGACCAAGCAATGCATGCCTCAATTGTTCTAACTTCTAAGATGCAACTCGGACATGAATCCAGGTAACTTTACCTGGAAAGTATTTTTGCATGACTCAACATGTGAATTAAAAAATGAATTGCTTAAAAATTTAAAATTGAAATTGCTTATAAGATAAAAGTTGGTCTTTCTCCAACTCCACCCTGCATGGCCCCAAAAGAAATAAATCCATGTCAAAGATTTTTAGCCCAGACTCGTATTTTTGTTCAAGCCGAAGCTTCATAACTCAAAGCTGTTGAAATCTACATCATTTCTCTTACATTGGGATGAGAATTTAGAAAGAGGAAAAACAATGGGGAATTCAGATTCTATGACTTTGCGCAACCATGTGTATACATGTTTAATGAACAAGTGATGGCTCACAAGCAAAATAAGAGCAAACAGCATAGATAATCACTCTCACAACATGAAGCCACTTCAATTTGCATGCACGGCAAACTAAGAGCTGCAATCCAATCCAAAAAATTTGCAATTTATCCAATAAGAATGTTTCTGAAGATTTCATACCAGCATATTTCCAAAGCCATCTGCCACTTTACAACCAGCAATTAGAAAAGGTGCTTTCTTATCCTTGTGAACCTACAGAGCAACAATGCCAACATTATAATTCGTTTGTCAGTGAAAAGTTCACACACAGGAGTTCTAACAAGCTTACGATCTTGCTTTCTCCGGTCATGCTAGATTCATCAATAGCAAGGGAGTGACCTGATATGAATATACCATCTGCTGGAACCTGTCACAAAACATAAAACATGTTACTGGGCTGGTGACCGAATAGCGCCTTCCAATCTTCATTTACATAATGTTGACCATCATGCTCCTTGTTTGACTCAGAGATATTTGGGTTTCTATACTGGGTCCAAATCATTTGTCCCTCTTACCCCTTTCCTGTCCCTTCTCACAAAATCTGAAAATCCCTATTTCTCCTTTTCCTTTTAATGTATTTTATTTTAGTTTTTTTTTTATTGAGGTTTCTTGAGGACAGGTGATTTGGAGCCTTCTATACCTAGCCTGATCCGCACAGGATCCAAATCTGCCTAGGCCTAACTCCAAAACGGGGTGGTCTTTTCCTAGGCCCTTCTTTTAGAACACTAGTTTTAATATTTTTACCACCCAGAACTTCCCTTTTCATACTATCTTGCCGTCATAATTCATAATCTCTTTTGTTCATCACTAAATTGCAGGGAAAAACGATGCTAGGGGGCAGAACGCAAAATATACCTGGTCACCTATTTTCAGAGGCACAACATCCCCCACAACAATGCTGTAAATTGAAACAGTTTCTCTTCTGCCACCTCTTATAACCTGTTCAGCAGTTCTTGAGTGAGTACTGATTACAAAGCAAAAATCAGTATTAGTGTAAAGAATGACAAACCTCTAACTGTATATTTCTCTTCTCTTCATTCAAATTTTGGAACTGCAGCGACTGTCGATAATCACTCACAGCTATTTAAACAGAAGTAGACAGATTAGGTTAAGCAAAAAACTGAACAGAGAACTAGTATGCCCAGACTACATAAGGTGATATAACGATGTCCTCAATGAACAAAAATCTATATATCTATATATCTATATATCTATATATCTATTCTATATAATATATTAAAACAGAAGCATTTCTGCCACGTGTCACAACCTTAGAACAAGATATTATAGAAGTTAAATTATTACAGAATCAATTTATTTTAATCAGCTAATTAATATATCCTTTAATATATCAATGTATCATCTTAATTATGTCAACTTATTCTTCTTCTTATTATTATTATTTATATACTTTATATAATAATATTGTCTTCTTATATAATTTTATTATAATTTATCTATAGAGTATGTTAAACTAATTCTTATGTTTTAAGTAATCTATATCTATATATCTTTATCTATCTATATATTAATTAAAAGCAAAGCATTTGTGCCACGTGTCGCCTCCTCGCGCACCGATATTTTTGGCAACATCTATTTTATATATATTTATAATTTTATAATTTAGAAATATCTTTTTTCCAATATTTATTTGATATATTCATATAACCTATTTTTGTCAACTATGTATATTTAATTGGATATCTATTTGATATGTTTATATCTATATATTAACTATACAATATTATTTCATTCTATATTAATTACACAATATCATTTCAATCTATTTTTTTAAACAATCTATCTAGGCAATTCCTTTTTATCTAACCGATGGGATTAATTCAAAACTTTTTTTAAAAATAGAGTTAATATTAACGATACAATATTATTCCATTCTATATTAATTACACAATAATATTTCCATCTATTTTTAAACAATAGGATGAATTCAAAAGCATTTTATACATATAAAAATATATAGTTCCAAATATATTATTTTTCTATATTAGGCAATACCTTTTTTTAACCAATGGGATTAATTAAAAAAAAAATAAAAAATAAAGTTAATATTAACTATACACTATTATTTCATTCTATATTAATTACACAATATCATTTCAATCTATTTTTTTAAACAATTGGATGAATTCAAAAGCATTTTTTTATAAAAAAATATATAGTTCCAAATATATGATTTTTTTGGAGCAATCAATCTATATATGTAATGAAACTATTTTTGTTTTTATAATAAACTTAAATTTTGGATTTTCACCCAACCAATCTACATAAAATTTTAAAGGGCAAATTGTGAAAAATAGCATGAACTTTAGAGGTAGTTGCGTTTAATGGCATGAACTTTCAAAATTTTAAAAATAATCACCAACTTTGGTTCTGGTTGCAATAAGTGGCACATCTATTTTTTTTGAAATATAACCTCTTATTAACATTCTTTGTAGAAAAAAAAATCTTCCAATTTTCAATTTTTAAAAAAATGCCCATATTTCATTTTTAAAAATAATCCATTTTCATTTTTAATTTTAAAAAATATAATTTATTTTATAAAACACTACTTTTCCCCTTTTTCTTAAAATAATACACTCATTATTTACACCCGGTTAAAAAAAGAACTAATTTTATTTTCTCCATAAACTCAGTTTTTTTTCAAAAATTAAATAATAAGTAATGTCTTTAAAATGAAAAATGAGTGCCTTAAAAAAATACCAACTAATATCACAATTATATTTTTAAAAAATGATGTTTTTTGAAAAATTAAAATTGAGTTTATAAACATGAAAATTGTTTTTTTTAGAAGAAAATTGTGAGTGGGTTTAAAAAAACAATGGAAAATGTGATTTTTTTGTAAACAAAATATTAATAAGGGTGGTCGTGCTACTAACCACAACCACCCTTCAAAGTTGGTGATTATTATAGAATTTTTTAGAGTTGGTGCCACCGAACGCAACCACCCCTAAAGTTCGTGTTATTTTTTGCAATTTGCCCAATTTTAAATGATAAAGATTTTAAACATTTTTTTAATGATTTCCTCCCAATCTTATAATGAGAAACATTTTTGCTTAGATGTCATAATCACCTTAATTTTATGATTTCCTCCCAATCAACTTAACCTAGGAATAAAAAATCCAACTAATGACATTTGTACAGGTTCTTTAATTAATCTAGACATATCTAACTAACAAACCATAAGGATTTTTTATTAGGTGTTATAACCACTTTTATTTTGGGATCGATTTTCAACTAATCAACCTATTCTATTTAAATCTTTAACTCATGTAATTTTAACATATTTTTCATAAATATTATTATTTTTTAACTTACTTTATCAAATTTATTTTTTCTATTTTATATTAACGTTTGGTAATATTTTATTTCATTTTATAATATTTTAGTAATTTTTTATACTTACAAAATTTTATATTTATTTTTTTTTTAAAATTACGCGCCATGGCGCGGGGACTGTACTAGTAATATATTAAAAGAGAAGCATTTTTGCCACGTGTCACAACCTTAGAACAAGATATTTATAGAAGTTAAATTATTACAGAATCAATTTATTTTAGATAGCTAATTAATATATCCTTTAATATATCAATGTATCATCTTAATTATGTCAACTTATTCTTCTTATTATTATTATTATTTATATACTTTATATAATAATATTGTCTTCTTATATAATTTTATTATAATTTATCTATACAGTATGTTAAACTACTTATGTTTTAAGTAATGGGATTAATTCAAAACCATGTTTCAATAAAGTTACATTCTATATTAAAGAATAACTATTAAGAGAATCATTTTATTTATTTATTCATGTTATTAACATATTCTATATTTTTAATCATCTATTTATCTATATAATATATTAAAACGAAAGCATTTTTGCCAGTTGTTACAACCTTAGAACAGGATATTTATAGAAGTTAAATTATTACATTTTGATGTTATGATCTCATAAATTGTTATTAGTTGAAAATGTATACATTTTTTACCATCTATCTATATTTAATCATTAATGAAATGAGATTATTTTTGCTAATGTGTCATAACCACCTTCATTTTATGGTTTTTATATATTTTTTACTTTATCAACTCCCTACATTTATAAGTCGATGCTACCTTCGCTAATCATTTATTTAATTATATAATAATAAATTTTTTATTATTAAGTTTTAAAAAAAAACCGCGTCATGGCGCAGGCACTACGCTAGTAAAAGGTTATACTAAAAAGTAGTTGCCATGAGGCATGTCTACCGGACTCTACCCACTAACATAACTTGTTAAAAATGAATTTCAGTCATTTTTCCTGGTTTGTGGAAGGCATGGTTCCATAAACATAGGGTATAAAAATGCTTAGTCAGCTTTTCCCTTCCCTGCCAAAGGGCCATGGAAAAGCAGATTTAGCAAAGGAGCTTTAACTTTGATACCATAGATTCCTACACTTAAAAATGAAGAAGAGATTTTAAATCCCATATAAACACGGTCAAACTTGCTTCTTATTAACGTATGGTATCTAAAATTACAAGCAGAATAGTCAAACATATGTGTAGGTGTAACCAGAGGCTTTCAAAATCACACAATTAATTGATTTCATTCACCCTGAAGAATGAGCTTAGTCAAATTGGCATTTCAAATATTCGTTGCCAAAGATTTGAAATTCTTACTCTGTAACATGGTCATAAATTTTATGCGAGTGGGAAAAGATCATAAAATTTTATTCCAATACCTGTAACAACAATGACAAGCAACACTGCAAAGGTAATGCTTCCCCCATCATACCATCCTTCCTTGATACCCTTTTGTATCAAAAAGATATAGAGACAATCAATAAACATAGAGAAAGTATAAACCCTAAGTAATTCATTATGCAAGGAAGGTCCTTTTTTGATGTTGTAGTCAATACCCAAAAAAACGATTTCAGCAGGATTCTTGCCCTTGATAATTATTTAACTAGTTACCAAAAGTAAAGACATTGAAAAATCAACCAAAAATAATATGGTCACACTTACTTCTGTTTTAATTCCCAATGCAAGCGATGCTATTGCAGCTATGATCAAAATGATAAGTGTTAAATCTTGCCAAGCCTCCCAAAGAAATGCCTGCAAGATAGACACCACAAAATAGCCACAACTTTGTAAGTAATAAGATACATTTTCTTGAAGAAAACACTCGGACTTTATTTTACCAAGAAGCCCTTTCCCTTTTTCTGAGGATATGTATTTGATCCATATGCACTTCTCCTCTTTACAAGATCATCATCTCCAGAAATTCCTTGATCCAGATTTGTCTTCAGCAAAGTTGCTAACCCTATGACCTAGAATGTAGTGACGCAAAATTTTATGAAGATAAATGGACAAAAAATCAAGAGAGAAAAATTTGGTCCATTGACATACACCGCCATTTTTTTCTAAAGCAGAAACATTATTTTCCCTTGTCAATGAAGCAAGTTGTTCAAGTGGGATGCCATAATCACCAGCAGGAGACACTGTTGATTCTTGAGACCCAAATGCTGGAACAAGAACATGCAAGAAGAGGCCAGTTAGCATGAACTCAGGTTTATTTTACTCCATCCATATTAGGTAGGTGAACAATATAGACATCTATTTTATTTCACTACAAAAGGAATGTTGTGGATGTAGAGGCCAGTTAGCATGAACTCTTGCTTATTTTATTCCATCCGTATTAGGTAAGTGAACAGTATAGACATATATTTTATTTCAATACAAAAGGAATGTTGCCGATGCAAAAGCCATGAATAAAATGTCCACACTTTACCTATATCTTGTTGCCCGGCCATTTTAAAAAGCAAGGCAGCCTACAAAACATGACCTCCAGTTTAGAATAATAAAGAAGAGTTCCCAATTAACAGAAATGATTTTTGAAGCAAAAGGCTTACTCTGATGACTTGCGCATGTGCTCTAATCATCCGCCTCCGATGCTCTCTCTCTTCCTCCCTTTTCAGGTCTAATGTATACCGAAATCGCCGCGAAGCATTGAGCACAAGTGCGGCTTGCTGCAAATGAAAATAACTACTCTTTTTAACTTTTCCAATACGCAGCCTTGTCACTTTCAGTTACCAATGTTATGAACTTGCTCGTGCATAGCAACATGAAATCACATTTAATCAATGTTCATTGTGATTTAAATGTACAAGTATATTGTACATCACTAGAAATATGCAAGTTTCGTCGCAACATAATAGAATATTTCTAGTGGTGCTTAAACCTTTGCCCAACATTATGCAATAACAAAGCACACTAGACAATAGTATAACATACATTAATAAGAAGTCAAAAACAACAAGAAGAAGCAAGTTTGCTATAACATACGAGAAGCTGAAGCTATTGTCCCCTATGTACTCGGAAATGTTTCCCCAACTATATCCTAATTCACCATGGAGCTTAAGACTTTAAAAAGGATGGGAACTACAAATGCAATTTTGTAATAGATCACAAACTTTATCAGCAGCCCTTATATATCTTACTACTAATTGATTGGCAGTCCATGTCCATCTATGTTTGAACTGATGTGGTCCCCACTTTTTGGGACCAGTCTAAATCATGATCATTATGTAAAAAAATATTTAATCTCATAGCACGTCAGCACCATAAACCCAAATAAACAAATAAACAAGTTAATACTACTTACTTTATTCCAGTTATCAGTTTTCATAACAGAAGAAACAAATCATTTCATTGAAATTACATGCTGCATCTTTCTGAAGGGAACCATAGAGCAGTGAAAGCGGAAAATTTGGAATTGAGGGGAATGGGAGAGAGGCATTACCCTCCATCGTCTGAGGGCTTCAAAAGACGCATTCTTGGTATGGGCAATGTCAAAAGGATCAGGCAAGCCATCAACTTGGTCGTCGTTATTGTCCTCCTCGGGATCAGGAGGGGGGATTGCAGCCTCAACATCGGCCTCCGATGGACGAGAGGAGAATGGTGGTGGCTCCGTAAACGAGTTATCTCCGTCAGTCATGATTATGAACGACGATGGAAGAACGATCGTCTACGGACACCAACCACTCTCACTCTCGGCCAACGAAGGAGAGTGATCGCCAAAAGGCAACGCCTTTCTTCCTAAATGCAAGCGAGAAGAAGAATGTACGAATGAAATCGTAAACCCTAAATGGATTTTACCCTGCAGACAAAAGAGATGATTCAACAAATAGACAGAGAAGATTGGAAAACACAGGAGAGGATACCGAAGCAGCGATAAATTAAGAAGAAAGCGGAGAGAAACTAAAATTAGCAAACAAGTAGGGATTTGGAGAGAAAATTGATAACGAACAAGCCTAAAAATTAGGGTTTTGGCTTGACGAGAATAGAGAAACAAGGCGCACCAAAAATAGAAAAAGGAGAGACGAAAGAAGTGATGAAATTACAATGAAGGGGGTTGGAGAGAGCGTAGGAGCTGGGATTCATCCTCTGTCTCTATACTGGTTCCTCCGTCTTCTTGTTTCTATTGGTACTGCACCGTCTCGCATCTCTCGCCTGCGATTAAGCTCATTTGCTGTTGGGCCTTGTACTCGGCTTTCGCTTGTTTGAGAGTGTGTGTGTGAGTGTGATGTGATGTTTTTTGTTTTTCGGGTTTCTTTTTTTGTTCTCTTTCGGTACGGACGACGGAGTGGTTCTTAGACCATCCGCAACTATGGGGTAACCTCTTTCCTTTTTTTTTTTTCTCATCTTCCTATCACAACTTTACAACTCATTTATTTTTTTGTTTTAAATAATTTTCACTTTTTCTACCTCTTTCTAAAAGGTTTACTCTACAACCATGGGAAACCTCTTTTACCTCTTTTCAAATTTATTTTCACTTTTTCTTTTCATTTATATATTTCCCTTTATTGTATGTGTATCATCATATATTATTATGAATTATTTTTATTTATACTTTTATAAATAAATAAAAATAGCAAGTAGTTAATATAAATATATTTTATCTATACTTTTATTTAGAATGGGTGGAGTATTTGGATTAATGTGATCAATGGTTAAGAAAATAGGTGCAACTACAATAGATCAAGATGCGGGTATATATAGGGTAAAATTAGGCTCAAGTTATAGAAAAAAATAAAATTAAACCAATGAGATATTTTATTTTGAAAAATAATGAAATATAAATATATTTTTATTTCATTTTAAATCCTATTACAACTAATAAATCTAAATGGAAAAGATATCATCCTACTTTATCATAAAAAAAAAGAAAAAGAAAAATAGAAAAGGGAAGAGGTTACCTCTCTCTACCAATGTAACCCCTTTCCACCTCTTACCTTAAGGTAAAGGCCACAACCATGGGCTTACCTTTTAGCAACTTTAAGGTAAGTAAAACCCATGGTTGCTCATGCTCTTTATTCGGGTTTCTTTTTTTGTTCTCTTACGGACGACGGAGTATATACTAGTGAGCCTTATTTTAAATATATACTAGTCTTTTTACCCGCGTTTCCGCAGTTTGTTAATAAATCTATTTTATTTTATAAATTTGGAACTAATATAAAATAAAATATAATTATTAATTTTTAAAATTCTATTTTTTTAGCTGGGATATAAATACATGGGTTTATTTTAAAATAATTTGAAATATAGAATTATTTTGGCATATAGAATTACTAAGACTGACCTTTAATTTTAAAATTGTTAATAAATTTTACTAAGAATTCATGATCTTTAACTCATGTCATTTTTATTTTACTAAGAATTCATGATCTTTAAGTCATTTCCACCACATATGAATTCATGATCCAATATATTTAAGTCATGTCATACAATAACTTTATCTATTTATCCACGTGTCATCTTATGTGTCTACCTTAATTGATAATTGTAATTAATCTTTTTCTTTTGAATTTAATACATATCTTTTTTATTTTTATCAACAATATATAAAATAAACAATTTCTATAAACAATATATTTTTGGCAGATCTTTTATCTAAAACAAAATTACGTTAAATCAAATCATATCTATATATAAAATACTAAAACAGAGGCCTGAAACGGGCTCTGGTGCGATCTCGCGTCCACGGAATTTTCTGGATTAAAGCGGGATTATTTTTGCTTACGTGGCATTTTCTGGATTAAAGTGCTATTATATTTCTGGCCCACATCAATTAATAAACGAATATAGTTAGCTAAAAACTTATCTTTTTAGATCAATAATCTATCCAATATAACTTGAATTAGTTGTTATACATATTTATTATTTTCATGCTTTTGTTAATAAACTATATTATTTAATATTTTAAAAGATGAAGAAGGAATATTTGGTGCGTTATTCTACCTTTTAGATCAAATTGAATATAATATATTTATATATGGTTTTATTTTTGTGAGCCACATCAATTTGATTTTATTTTTTTAAGCCACGTCAATTAATTAACTAATATAATATTTTAATATAATTAAAATAATAAAATATAATTTATTAACAAAACGCGCAACCGCGCGGGTAACGAATACTAGTTCTAACAAATACGGAGTATAACATATTACCAATCTATAATCGATCTATATTGTTACCATTTAATTAAAGATGGAGAGTTAATGGGTGAATTATGCTTTTGAATTAAGTAACCATGAGTAAGAATCAACAAAAAATTCAGTATTCACGTTTGATTTTGAAGATAAAAAAAACTAAAATCATTTTTCATCTTTTTATTATTGTGAAATCTAATCTTTTTTAGATAAAATATTTATAAAATAACTTAAGGTAAAATGATAAGTTTTGTAACACTTAACATATAAAAATTAATTGTAACAACTCATATTGATAAGTTCAATAATTTAAATGGTAGAATTTATAACCACTTAAGCTATGAAAATTAATTATAATAATCAATTAATGTAGACACATAGAATGACACATGGATAAATATATAGAGTCATTGTTCAACGTGGCTTAAATATATTAGATAATCATTAATTGAGGTGTAAAAAAACTCAGGCCAGATTGCACCAGAGAATGACACGTAAGCGAATTCGACCAGAGCCTGCCACATAGGCGAATCGCACCAGAGAAGTCTTCAGGCCTCTGCTTTAGTATTTTATACAGATTTTTAATTAATATATTATCATTGTAATTTTACTACTAATAATTTTTATCTCTACAAGTTTTAATATGTTTATTTATCTTTGAAATTTGATAAATATATTAATTTGACTCTATTTATCTTCTTACTCACTTCTACGTGTTATATAAGCAACAAAAAATGATAATTGCTTTAGAAATATTGCATGTGTTTAAGTTTAAAACAAAATACAAAAAAACAATATACTATAAACTTGAAAAATGTTGTAGTTACAGAGATTTGATCCCTTGACATGATGGATTGTCATTATACCTATAACCAATAAGCTACAATAACTTTTTGATTTCTTAAGCTAGTATTACATATATATTAGATTTATTTGTAAGCATTTAATATGTGCAATTAATTGGGCTTCACCCAACTTTATATATCTATATATAGATATATAGATATAGATTGATCATTTTTATGACAATTTAAAATATGTTGTAATTTTTAGAAAAATATTCATTTTGTTTTGGCAATTGATAACCACTTAATTTGCATAAAATTATATATTCTTTATTTTTGACAACATTTATTTAATCACATTTTGTAAAGAAAAATAACATATTATTATCAATGTTTTGACATTAATATAAATTAAGGCCCTCTATTTTTTTGTATTCACTATATTAAACATAAATAATATATGTATTATAATGACAATTATAAACATACTTTTTTAGATAAAAAGTATTAGTAGTTATGGTGCTACATCAAAAAAAGTATTATAATCTATTGTCTAAGAAACCTTTAGAATTTTTATAACAAAAAAATATTAAATTTTTTTATCTAATAAATTAAAGGCATAAACTAATATAATTACAAAAATACAAAAATAGTGTAGTTAAGGAGAATTGAACCTTTGAGCCTTTGACCTTATGCATATAAATTATTCCTTAACCATTAGGTTAGAACAACCTTTTGATTTTTATGCTAATATTTAAAATATATTAGGTTATTTTTTAAGCATTTAATAGGTGCAATTAATGGGGCAAAACTCAACCATAGTATAGATATGGTGTGGTTCAAGTGTACACACCCCTTAGACAATCCATAATGGTGGTGTGCAAATGTGTATTTTTTAGACACTTTTTAACTCTATTGGTTATTTTGGGTGTGTGCAAATGTACACATTTGAGCATGTAATGTGCAAATTTGAGCATACCACCTCCCCTATGTGCAAAAACTTTTACAAAATAGAAGACAATTTCATTGGTTGATTTTTTTATGATTTTATTTTTCTTTTTGTTTTAAATGAATTGTATTTGAATGGTGTGTAAAAAATGCACATTTCACTAATGGGGCAAATTGTTAAAAAGTTATGTATATTTTTACACATCTCTGTGCAAATGTGTACATTTTACTCAAAACCATTGTGGATGGTCTTAGGGTGTACCTTGTGCACAAATATGAACCGCTGATGAAGAGGGAAGAGAAGGTCATGATTAAAAGTGATTTTCTTTTTTTTTCTTTTTAATTTGTGAGCCTCCCTTGCCAAAAACCACCCACTCTTTCCCATTCTCTTCTTTCTTCTTACGTGAACCTCACCATACCCCATTTTTTTTGTAAGATCCTTTTTTTTTGTAAAGATACGGATCTTTTTATTTTTTAACTTTAGTGGGGCCCAAATTGTTGAAGAAGATCCTTTTTGGTTTGTATTCAACCATATATACCCCACAACCTTAAGACGTAATGTTTCCATCGAATAATGTTTATTATTCAATAGAATAATTATATTTTTTGCATAAAAGAAATAAAATAATCAAGTCAGAAATATTATTCGGTGGAATAGTTTGTATTCACTAGTAGCTTGGTCGTTATGGTGTGTCTTTATTCGGTGAAATATATATTTTTACCACTCTAGTCCACTAAATAATAAGCCATCGAAGAAAAACAATAATTAAGACACCGAGTAATTTTTATTCAATCACTTATGAAATATTATTCGGTATAATAGATATATTTTTCGGGAAAAGAAAGCCCAGACTCAAGTAAGAAATATTATTCGGTGGAATAGTTGGTATTCAGTGATGTACACATTTGCACCTTCTTTTATTGCATCTTTTGACTTCATATTTCATTCGATCTCCAAAGAAAATGTTCAAAAGAATATAAACTTGTGTAAGACTGGGCTAAAATGCAATAAATAGGGTCTACACAAGTTTTGAGCTAACCATGCAGGAATTCGAGCGAAAACGGAGTCAAAACGGAGAAGCCAAGTGAAGCTGAGCAGAGGTAGAAATCGACCTCAACATAGACATCGACCAGGGCTCAACAAGTCGAGCAGAAACAGAGACCTCGATATCGACCCTAGGTGTCGATATCGACCCCTTATCTCGACAGAAGATAGACTCGATTTCGAGATGCGGATTTGAACTATATCTTCAAGGAGGCACGGATTTATCTCATACTTTCAAGATAGATGGCAGCTGAAATTTTATATATTTTTTACCTTTAAGTTATTTAAGTTTTATCAAAATAAAATACCTATCCTAATTGTTTGGATAGAGTTCGTAGTTTAGATAGGAGTTACAATCCTTGGATAGCGAGGATTAGTAGCCTATAAATAAAGCCCTAGGGGGCTGGCATTCAACAATCAATCAAGACAATCAATAGAGTTAGAGTTAGAGAGAAGTTTTAGGGTTTGACGTTTGCGAAAGTTGACGTTGAGTTGTAAAGCTTCGGAGTTTATTTTAATGCAAGTTTCTTCCTTTCAATCAACAATGAATTCCATGATGAGAAGCGAGTAGTTCCCCAAAGCTCTTAGGGTCGGGGTGAGCCCGACGTTAGCCATGCGCGCTTGAGGTAAGTATTTGATGTTGATATCGTTGTGTCTATCTCTCCTCCTACGATTCTATGTTTAGTCTTAATCGAAAGAAAAGGGATTCATGCTAACAACTTGAGTTATAAACATAAAATTGGTAGAGACAATTAGGTTTATTTGCAAGAGTAATCCTAAGAGTTGGTGTACGGTGAAAGCTCGTCCCTCGGGTGAAATAGCGCAATTGCCCGTCTTATATATCTTATCGCATGCATTGGTTAACGTTGTGGTAAACCCTAATCCTAGGAGTTGCCTTTTACATCGTTTATATTCATCTAAACAACTGTTATTTCTGTTCATCCCTTCTCATCCATTCTTAAATCTTCGGCCTTTCTTTGCCGACGAAGAACTAACCCACTGCAGGAAGACATCGATATCGACCCCAGACGTCGATATCGACCACTGAGTTCGTCGATAGTTTTCTGAGCCGACGACGAAAATTGCTGCGGAGTTTGCTGAGCATCGATATCGACCCCTATCATCGATATCGACCCTTCTGTATCAACTGGCAGACTTCTGAGCTAGTCGATTTCGTGGACTAACATCGATATCGACCCCTTCCAGTCGATATCGACCACTTATTTTTTTCTCTGCAGGTATTCTGTTGCAGAGAACACCGACAGCCGAGGTCGACATCGAGGCATAAGGTCGAAATCGAGGCTTCTGGTCGACGCAGACTTGAGATTTCCAAAAGCTAATAGGATCCCGCTGACACGCCTCCTCGTGGATCGATCCTGACTACCCTTCTACTACAACGGGAGGAAGTCTTTTAATTATTTGCTTAGGCTAGGAGTCGGTTTACATTTATTTACATCTTTACATTTGTAATTTAAGAACTCGACTTACCTCTTTAACAAATTGGCGCCGTTGCCGGTGAGGCAATCAATCACGCCCTAGTAGTCTATCTCACGTCTCTACCTAGTTTGGTTTTGCAGGTGTATGCGACGCGCTGTCGCCCACCTGAATTCAAAGGAGTAGACGACCCTGAGCGTTATTTCCATCTAAGGGCCCAAGCTCAAAGAATCATGGCGGACAACGCGAACCAGGCTGAACTTATTGAGCAACTAAGGAAGCAGGTTGAGGACCTAACAACTAGAGAGGCGGCACTTAAGGAGCGTGCGGATAGGGAGGAGGAAGGCCGGAGGCAAATAGAAGCCCAAAACAATGCCCTCCCTAGGAATGCCAAGCAATATATGCACCCCGCGCTCACCGTGCCTGGATCGGCAATTCTTATCCCTGCCTCTAATTTTGAAATAAAACCTAACTTCCTAACTGAGATTAGAAGGCACCAATATGAAGGAAAACCTAACGAATGCCCTATGACACATATTTCAACCTTCTTAGACCTTTGTGATACTATTGCTGATGGACGAAGTCTTGAATATGTCCAACTAAAAGCCTTTCGATGGTCTCTTACAGGAAAAGCATTGCAGTGGTTGGAAAGCTTAGCCCCAAGATCGCTCCGCACCTGGAATGAAGTCAAGGATGCGTTCCTCAACAAGTTCTTTCCTCCTTCTAAGACGGTGTTGATCCGATAGAAAATCACGGCTTTCAAACAAAAGCCTGGTGAGGCTCTGGAGACTATTTGGGAAAGGTTTAAGGACCTACTATGATCATGCCCGACGCATGGCCAACCACCGTATGTAATTCAGGAGATCATATACAATGCTCTTGACGCTGCAACTAAGGAGAGGATCAACACCTACACCTCCTATGGCTACCTTGAACTCGCTCCACAAGAGGATTGGGAGACCCTAGAGAGGTTGGTGGAGTTCGACAACACATATGGGACTCCTGAGGCTTCCAACACATCATCATCATCGAGGCATGTCTCATCTATGCCCTTATATGAACCCTCCAATGTAATCGATCCGGATGTAAAGGAGCAATTTCATAGGGATCAACTTCGAAAGCTCCAAAAGCAAGTGAGGTTCCTTTCAGCGAACCAAGATTGCATTGAATGCGGATCGCAGCGGCACACCACCATCGAGTGCCCCCATGCTGAACAAGTACACCTAGCGGAGACTCACCAAGAGGCGCGCTACATGAGGGGTCCCAATCACCAATATTGGGGAGACCAAAGGTTCCATCAACCACAAAGGAACCCGGTTAACCCTAGGGACCCTCCGCCTTATAGAGCTCCTGGGCACCCGGAAAGAGACCAAAAGAAGGATGATCTTCAACTTGTGCTAGATGAGATAAGGAGGAATCAAGCTAAGAATGATCAATCCAACAATGCCATCCATTCTCAACTCAATCACCTTACCACAAGGATTGGGGAGATGGATATATGGAAAAGGAACGTAGAGACCCAACTGGGTCAATTGGCGGCACAAATCCCTAGACCGTCCAGAACACTCCCTGGGCAACCCACTACAAATCCTAAGGGACAATCCGGGACGGGCCATGTCGCAGCCATGCAATTGAGGAGTGGCACCAAAGTACATAGGCCACGGACGGAAACGGAAGAGAAAGCAGCGGACCCAGTCGACATCGACAGACCAGTCGATGTCGACCCAGAGGTCGATATCGACCACCATATCGACCCCCTGGTCGATGTCGATGACACTGCAGAATTTATTTAAGAATGCATCCTTCACCTCTGCCCATGTCCTCAGCGAGCGTGGAGCCAAACTCTCTAGCCATTGTAATGCCTTCCTTGCCAAAGACCATCGAAAAGATTTCAGTCTCACATACTCTAGATTTACACCATCAGCAATAGTTTCACATAAGTCCATAAAAGTAGAGATGTGTTGCAGTGGGCATTCATTGGGTCTTCCTTCAAAGGTGTTTCTTTTAATTTCAGATAGGAAGTTTATTTTAATTTCATAGTTTGAAGGAGGAATAAGTATAGCGGATTTGGGAACATGGAGCGGCGGATGCATGTATTGCATCGCCGTCTGTGGATACTGATTCAACCGCTCTTGGGCTTGTCTGTGCGCATCCTCCTCCCTACCAGCACGGGCTCGCTCTGCAGCAGCGGCGGACCTCTTAGCAGCGATTGTAGCGTTATGGTCCTCAATTTCTTTCCTCAATCGCTCTATGGTCTCAGCCTGCGTCTCGTTATCCGTCATGATTTGAATAGCTTTGTTGCGAAGATGGAAGAAACGTTCAGGCTCGTCAATGGTTTCCAGGATAGTTCCGCGATCAGAGCGTCGCATAAACCTGCAAAATAAGCACTAAGAAGAAGATCGTGAGAAAACTTAGGTAGCGATTGACTGCCTCCCCAGCAACGACGCCAATTTGTTCATTTAGGGGAGGTATGATTCTGCTCAAATAAAATATTCAAATAAAAACTCTAACTATGCCAACTCCCTTATTAAGCAAATAAATACAAGAATCCCTCCCGATGCAGTGGTAGGGTAATTCAGGATCAAATCCACGAGGAGGTATGTCAGCGCTTCCCTTGTTGCAATCACGATCAAGCTTTCGACCTCAGGAGACACTCAATATCGATGTGTCTGGTCGATATCGACCTCAGTTCTGGTCAATTTCTAGTAGTTTCCTGCAGAAGACGAAAGCAAACACAGTCGATGTTAAGAGAGACCTCGATATCGATGTTAGTGCTCGATATCGACCTTTGCCAGTCGATTTCTAAGCAAACACAGTTGATCGGTTGATGGCAACGAGACGAGATCTTAGCACCTATTGAATCCAACGGAAAAAGGAACATTTAATATTGATATTTTATACTATTAACTTTACTTAACTCAATTTAAAATTGAATTAATTTTATAAAGTTAAAAATCTATACCAATATGAATTCCTCGGGATGCGGGATCCGGCGTGGGTGCTTCGAGATTTCTTGGTGTCGCTGAAACGGGCAAGAATCGAACAATTTAGAAATATTGGCCACTTATAACTTAATAAGTAATTAATTCAGGGCCAAAAACGAAAATTATATAAAACCAGGGAATTTTTTGTAATTAAATCAAAAGGAATTGAAAACCTCTGTTCCCTCCTCTTCTTCACGATCAGCAGACAACGACGAGGAGGAGCTCGGCGACGGTTCTTCCCTGGCGATGGCTAGCGGGTGGAGGCAAGCGGAGACGGCGGCGGCTCGGCGCGGCCTCGGTGTTCTCCGGCCAGGGTCGGCGGCTGGGCTCGGACGGTGGTGTCGAGCGGAGAGCGAAGAGGCTGCGCGGCGATGGACTCGGCGGCGAGGTCGTGCGGGGCTCGTGGCTCGGCAGTGGTGCACCGACGTGGGTGCGGCTGGCTCGGGCAGGCCTTCGGCGGCAGAGGTGGCTCACGGGAGTTGATGTGGTGGAGATGGTGGCTCACGGCTGACTCGGGCGGCTCACGGGGTGAACAGGAGAGGAGAATGAAGAGGAAGGGTGATGTTGGATTGAAGACGGTGATGGTGGATGTAATATGGGAACCCTAGGTTTTGACGTATATCTATATACCAATTAGGTCAGATAAAAAAAAAAAAATCTTTGATTCTATTAGATTTAGAATCAATTCGGGATAAACTGAACGTAGGAGGTGTTTATCCGAAAAACTTTGGGTTGGAGAGTGGGCTTCTACCAACCGGGCTGGGCCGGAAAATCCAACCCTCTTCGTTGGGTTTATAGGTGCGATCCGAGTTTAATTATATACTATACATATATATATATGGTCCATCTATATATATATTATATATATTAGCGGAAAACGAATATTATTTAATTTAACTTTATAAATTAAATAATAAGGATATCTAGATGATTTATGGAATTAAATCAACTCAGATATTATTTCTCTTTAGAATAATTTAATTATTCTAATTCATACATATATCTTAGGTGAATTTGTTAAATGACCAAATTCACAAGATATATAATATAGTTTAATATAATATAGATTTATTTAATTAAATAAAAATAAGAAATAGCCCAAAAATAATTTGGGGTATTTCATACCTCCCCACTAAAAATAAGTTTCGTCCCGAAACTTAGAAAAGAAACGAGAAAGGAATTGCAGATAGGATAGTAACCTCGAAATAGATGAGAGGATATAGATTGATCAAAACAAATCTAGGTGTATCTAACAATGGTTCCCGAATGGGTAGAATTTAAGCATGATTCGCTTAAGGTAGTTATCGAATACGTGAGCGATGAGAATTACATCTAAAGTAACTCATTGCTTTCCGAACTCCTCAGTGGCAAAGCTTAAAATTTTTAATCCTATGAAAACAGTGTATTCCTATCGTTATAAGTATCTAACATAAGGATAATAAAATTTTGAAAGACATCTTTTGATATTCACTCTTGTTGCTCAAGATAAGTGAACTCGCATCACATAAGGACGGGGTTAACTAGCTTGTCATTGGCTTTCGTTTCAGCCCCATCTGGCTTCCTTTTCCAGGTTGCCACATGGCCCGGGTGGCTTTGAAGGCAACCATTGTGACAAAACTAGCCAGCCTTATTCATATGAGATTAGCGTGGGTCTTCGTCTTCTGGTTTGTCGACATGAACGTTGTCCGGTTCTTAAGCACATGCGTCCTTGCGTCCTTGTCTTCTTCATAAACATAAATTGCGCATATCTATATACTATTCTCAAGCTTTTTACCAATGAGAGTTCGGTTGCTCGATCATGGAAAGGAGAGATGAAATATGTAACCCATGATCGTTTAATACTATCAAGATTTAGGAAAGGTGAACCTACCTACATAAAAAGTTACTAATTATCCTCCTGAAGAACCTTACGTATGACATATCGATCATTAATCACTGATTTCACATGCGGGTATTATTCCTACTTATACAGAAGTGAAACAGAGGAGCCCTTCTAGAGTCTATAGGGAGCACTTCCCGACTCTTTTTCGATGTCTATAAAAACACGGGTTAACCAACTTGGTATGGAATCAGAAGTATCATCATGCTAGAGCCGACTGTATAAAGTGAAAGGAATACTATTAGAGAAGTGTTCATAGCTTATATGGTATTCAACGTCAAAATATTGCCAATTCGCACACCAATTCCCCACTTTGACTCGAACCAGCAAGGTTGTAAAGATGAATCCAAAACATTAACCAAATGAACTATCACACAAGGTCTCTGACAAGTTTCCCTTACTGCATTTTCCTTGCTATAGAATCGAGGAATTCCCAAGTTATGTCCCTTATACCACTCACGGATGAGCTTCTTGCCATATTCCGTGGCTGTAGTTCCAAGGTCTTGCGAACATTAGACATCTATCGAGGAGGGCAAGGAGTCATTAATACTCGAGCGAGATAATCCAGAAAGCGAGATTTAGAAGAAACAAGAATAAAGAATCTAAGATTAGTCTATTGCAGGTGCAGGAGCTTGAGCAGGACTATCGGACAAATACTTTGAAACAATTTCCGAAACTGCTTACTTTTGTAAGTAGAAACTTAGTTTTGAAAAAAAAACCTTTTTTTTTTGAAATTCACTTTAGAAATCATTTTAAAATCCGAATGAAAACGTTTTAAAACCTACAGCTCTGATACCACCTTCTGTAACACCCCCTTTTTATATCCCAAGGGAATGTTACAACGCCAGTGAATCCGCAGACTTTAATGTCTTTGAATTCACCTGAGGCTTATAGGGACATGCAACCATGCTCCCATAAACAAGATGATAATTTAAATACAATCAAGTAGGCGGAAGTGAATAAAATTTATTAGTTTAGAATATCTGGCCATAATAACATAAAAATTCCAAAACTATAGAGTATGAATAAATTCCAAAATAGATAAAATTAAAGTAGCGGTGCGAAAACTCTAGAGGTTCAAAACTTGTAATAAAATATTCAATAACTGATAGCCCGCTCTTCAACTCTCTCCTGCTCCGCTATTTGCACTAGACCTGTGGAATATGGTCTGGTGTTTCGTGAGAACGAAGGACACCAGCCATCCAATAAATAGGATGGTTAGTACAATTAAGACTAGCAAATGATAAGGAAAATGTTCAGACTTTAACCTTACAGTGACCATAAAACGGTATGTCTCAGGTTAAGGGAATGACACGAATATTTATAGTAGAAACTGAATGAAAAGGGTAAAAATTTACACATGACTCGGATGATCATAACGATCGATTATAAGATAAGAAAAGGAATTATACTCGAGGCAGATAAGTATAATAACTGAAATGATCACCTATTTAACAGTCGATAATAATCACAATAATGATAACGATAATAATAATAATACTACGTGGTACCAGTCGGGCCTTTACCAAGGACCACGACTTACATCAGATCGTTGTTTTATCATCCCGCAGAGAATGCATTCCGGGATGGTGTTTCATGAAACCTTGTAAGGCGGTGGCTTAACGAACCACAACCTGCAAGTCAGTCTACTGCATAACTTGCCAAAGGCATAAAGCCACTCGCATCACGTGGTGCGCATTTTAACATATCACAACTAAGCATCACGTGGTGCCTATCTTATCATATATAAACATTTTATACTAGGTGATCATAATAACGACATTAAACCAACGAGGACATACAAGCACAGATATTTCAAAGGATCTTAATATCACATGCTATTAATTTGCATGAAAGAAACAAGCAGAAATTCATGCAATTAGGAAGATGAAAATGGGCAATTTTCACTTATCTCGAGTTATAAACAAATAATATATTTAATACACACCTCACTATAATTAAAAATAATAATTGCTCATTTATTTATACTCATGCCAATTTATGAATAATGAGATAAATTACATCAAGCAGACGGATATGCAATTTATCGAAACTGGCAAGGAAATTGGCCACAGGGCCGCATTCGACACAGAAGAATAAAAAGGCACGCCAAAAGAAAATCACGAAACATGCAAAGGGTATTGAACGAAATCACTTGCCTTAACCTTCGTTGATCGGTTGATGGCAACGAGATGAGATCTTAGCACCTATTGAATCCAACGGAAAAAGGAACATTTAATATTGATATTTTATACTATTAACTTTACTTAACTCAATTTAAAATTGAATTAATTTTATAAAGTTAAAAATCTATACCAATATGAATTCCTCGGGATGCGGGATCCGGCGTGGGTGCTTCGAGATTTCTTGGTGTCGCTGAAACGGGCAAGAATCGAACAATTTAGAAATATTGGCCACTTATAACTTAATAAGTAATTAATTCAGGGCCAAAAACAAAAATTATATAAAACCAGGGAATTTTTTGTAATTAAATCAAAAGGAATTGAAAACCTCTGTTCCCTCCTCTTCTTCACGATCAGCAGACAACGACGAGGAGGAGCTCGGCGACGGTTCTTCCCTGGCGATGGCTAGCGGGTGGAGGCAAGCGGAGACGGCGGCGGCTCGGCGCGGCCTCGGTGTTCTCCGGCCAGGGTCGGCGGCTGGGCTCGGACGGTGGTGTCGAGCGGAGAGCGAAGAGGCTGCGCGGCGATGGACTCGGCGGCGAGGTCGTGCGGGGCTCGTGGCTCGGCAGTGGTGCACCGACGTGGGTGCGGCTGGCTCGGGCAGGCCTTCGGCGGCAGAGGTGGCTCACGGGAGTTGATGTGGTGGAGATGGTGGCTCACGGCTGACTCGGGCGGCTCACGGGGTGAACAGGAGAGGAGAATGAAGAGGAAGGGTGATGTTGGATTGAAGACGGTGATGGTGGATGTGATATGGCAACCCTAGGTTTTGACGTATATCTATATACCAATTAGGTCAGATAAAAAAAAATAAATCTTTGATTCTATTAGATTTAGAATCAATTCGGGATAAACTGAACGTAGGAGGTGTTTATCCGAAAAACTTTGGGTTGGAGAGTGGGCTTCTACCAACCGGGCTGGGCCGGAAAATCCAACCCTCTTCGTTGGGTTTATAGGTGCGATCTGAGTTTAATTATATACTATACATATATATATGGTCCATCTATATATATATTATATATATTAGCGGAAAACGAATATTATTTAATTTAACTTTATAAATTAAATAATAAGGGTATCTAGATGATTTATGGAATTAAATCAACTCAGATATTATTTCTCTTTAGAATAATTTAATTATTCTAATTCATACATATATCTTAGGTGAATTTGTTAAATGACCAAATTCACAAGATATATAATATAGTTTAATATAATATAGATTTATTTAATTAAATAAAAATAAGAAATAGCCCAAAAATAATTTGGGGTATTTCAGCTAAAGTTATGAACTTTAATGTCTTTCCATCAAATAACTTTCGTTACCAACACTTAGGTGATTAGAGGCTCTCGCATAATTCCTAAGAGTTACTATCCAATTCATGAGTAATCCAAGATCATTCATCTTAGACGATGGGGAGAGCCTTAGTCGAGATCAACCGCTCTACATCGGTTCTTAACTTCTCGTTTTTGCTTCGATTCTGCTCTAATTTCTGCACAATTAAACCAAAACTTGTGTAGACCTCTATTTCTTACAAATAAGCATATACTATACAAATTCAAAGCAATCCCAAACCCTTAGTGCAAATATATGCCATAAATTGAAGTAAAAGTAGGCATAAAACATGGTCACTTTAGCGATAATCAAATCACCCCATACTTAAGCTTGCTTGGCCCCAAGCAATACTTTTCATGGTCACACAGCTGAAGCCGACAATAACTCTCAACATCATGGACTCATTCTCATATTTCCCTAACAACCATATGTCATCCTTGGAAAGGTACTTTTGTCTTCAAATCCATACATGTGAATAAAAGCAATTCCTCACACAAAATGAGGGGTTATGCAAAATAATTTTCCTGTGACAAAACAGTGATAATCAAGAGGACTTTCAAACTTTCTTTCTTTGATGTACTTTCTCCTTTGTGATATTTCCACATCCCTCATCCTCTCTTGATTGTCTCTTTGCTTTTTTCACTATAATGTTTTTACCTCTCTGACCTTAGCACTACCTTCTCATGAGTCACAAACATGGGCATCATGAATGGCCCCGGATACTTAGCACTTCGGACTCCTCACCTTGGTGTCCCATCTTGTTTGAACTAACGTCTCAAGCAAGCAGGATCGATCCACCTAACTCTTAGGTGATCGGATTTTCTTTCGCTCATTAAATTTTCCATATTTTCATCATCCTACCATCAAACTTCATATAATTTCACAATATATCAAACCATACAACAACTCCATAACATGACTTCCATTTTATAACATAATCTCCCGAATGGCTCAAAAGGTATAGAAATGGGCAATATAAGAACTGAAGGTTCGATAATGTAAAACAAAGTAATATAGAAATACTCTAGAAGGGGGGAGGGTTGAATAGAGTATGCCGGTTTTTCGCAGATTCTCAAGATTTTTGAAGCTCGTGCAAAATCCTTTGAGATTAGACTTCTCTGAAAACCTGAATCACAAAGTTAAACAGTCGAACCAAGTGCGGAAATAAGGTAAAGCAATAAGTAAAGGACTCGATGAATTGTTTACGAGGTTCGGCACGAACTTGGCCTACATCCCCGCCTAGGGTTCTTCCACAACCCTAGGATTCAACCGGCTTTTATTGATTCACAAGACTTAGGATCCTAGTAGCTCACCGAGAAGCCTCTCTCCTATACAATTGCAATCTAGTCAACTCACGTTCCGTTGGAGTCCTAGACCAATCTAGAAGAGCCCCACCTCTCTATGCTATCTAGTACAATCCTCTTACACTTAGTGAATCAATCGCCTAGTGTCTACTTTCCGAGTTACAAACTCTTGAGTATAACACTCTCTCAAAATATATCCTATAGGCTCACAGTGTAACTCTCAAATGCTTTGAAATGAAATAACAGACTCTTAAGGACTAGCAGAGAGCACACGAAGAAGACAGATCTCGCTTGAAGGCTTGAGTGTATGAAAGCTTGTGTTCAACAGGTGTATAGCTGTCTTCTTCTTCCTTTTCTTTTTATTGAAACAAATCGGCGCCTAAGGATCTTCACCAACGGCCAGAGAGGATCATGGCTTGAGCTGGATCTTCTATCTTTGGAAACTTTCGGAGGCCATGATCTTCCGATTTGAATCTTCTCAATTTACAACATAAGGAAGGAAATAATATTCGAAAATACTTCCTGAAAGGTTAGTGTATATATAATAATATAATGGAAGCATATAATAACATAAAATAATATTCGAACATAATATCATATAGAACAGGTTTTGTGTTTCATCAATACTGTTAAAGCTTCAAGACCTTTGACACAAACAGACTGTCAAGGCCTTTGAAACTTATTCCGATTTTCATCAAGGGAGTGGAGTTATCAATCTCTCCCTTGATGAAAGACAAAACCTGTGCATCCCTGCAACTTAGTCAAGCATATATAATATAAGTAAAATCGGACTAAGTACCTGCATGGGTTAGACAAATGTTGGATCAAAATTTTAAATCAAGAAGACCATCCAACTGAAAATAGAACCAAGGTCTTCCAAGACCTTTAAATCGCAACAGTTTTAAAAAGTCTAACACCACCACAGATCATCTCCCCCTTTTTGTCTTTCAACAAAGGGCGGAGGTAAAACAGTCACCAAAAGTTTTGAAATAGTTTCCAAAAACCAGCAATGTTTCAGATTTGGGGTTAGGGTAGGGTAGGATAGGGTTAAGCTTCATCATCCGGAACATCATCAGTGAGCCGCGACCACAGACCTTGCAACAGCTTGGTTACCCCACTCATCTCCGTCATAAACTCCTTGTGCAGCTCCTTGATGTCCAGGCGAACTTCCTCCAAGCCCAACTCCAGGTTGTCCATGCGTTCATCAACGGCTGAGGCAGTTGGAAGAGCTTTTGAAGGAGAGGCAAGACTCCAAGTCCCTTGGGGGGACCGAGTGATGCCAATCTTTTCAAGGCTCTTGGAGTCGAACTTACCCATATGACGCTACTGTTCTTCATTTTTAAAATCGATTCCAGAAGCTTTGAAGATTTGGGTCAAAAGGGTAGCGAAGGGGAGGGGAGTTCCTTTCCTGGCTTTTCTAGTGTGAGCCATGGATCCTAAAATGGTGTTGGCCAGATCAAGATCAAGGCCATTGAGGATTCGGTAAAGTAGGATCATGGCATTGTCGGTCAGGAGAGAGCCAGAGTTTAGACAGGGTAAGAGGCAACGCACAATGATGTTAAATATGATCTTTGCCTCTAGGGTAAGGGATGAGTGGGTTAGCTGCTTTGAGGTGTTGGTAGATGCCTCGGGTAGTAGATATTTGGATCGGGCAAGGGTAATGCAGTCTTCTTTAGAGGGGTTTTCTTGAGAGGGTGGACAAGGGCTAGGAAGACCAAGGAAATCAGCAAAGTCAAAGGAGTTGAAAGAGATTCTAACTCCCTTGACGACAGATTCCAAGAACCAACCATCGTCAGTGTGTTTGGCTTTGAGATTTATATGGAACAGGCGGGTGAGTTAGGGATAATAGACGGTTTCAAGATTGAGAAGGGTCCAGGCTGGGGATTTTTTAAGAATAGCAATGCACGGTAAATTCAAAGCTTCAAAGAACGCAATATCTAAAAAATCAGAACAGCAGATCCTACGAGTTCGAAACTCATCTACCCACTTACCAGCCATTTCATCATTTTCAAACCATGAAGAGGGGAGGGATTGATTTACCTGAATGAGAGCGGGAGGATCAGCGTTCTTTCTTCTAGCCTGTGTTGGAGCAGACCTCTTGGCAGGCGTCTCAAGGCTTGTGAGGGTGCCCTTCCTGGTGCGCTTGGGAGAAGGAGGCTTGGCTGTAGAGGCTTTCCGCTTCTTTGGAGACGGGGGAGGAGGAGGAGGAGGAGGAGAAGGAGAGGGTGCATGCTCGGGCTCCTCTTCCTCTTCTTCCTCTGACCCCGAGTCCTCACCGGACCTTTCAGAGTTGTCTCCATCGGTGTCCTCGTCCTCTCCGGATTCGTCTTGCTCCTCGTCCTCTTCCTCAGGCTCCTCTTCAAAAGGAACCTCCTTGAGAGCCTCCGCCTCGGCTTCCTTTCGGATTCTCTCAGCTTCCTCCTCGACCAACTTCCTTGCAAGCTCGGCCTCCTCCTCGGCCTTTTTCTTCCTTAAAGCTTCTTCTTCGGCTTCCTTGGCTGCATCCCTTTCCAGAATAGCATCAAGATCCTCCTCTTCTTCTTCCTCATCTACCTCCTCAGCGATGACCTTCTTTTTCCCTTTCTGCTTCGCACTGAGAGGCTTCTTAGCAGAGCGTTTTTGAGAGCCCTTGGTTACTGTAGTAGTGCTCTCAGCGATGGTGCTCTGGACAACAGCAGGGACAATGGCTTGAGGAGTGGGTTCAGGTGTAGGAGAAGTAGCAGTGACCTGGCGTCCCTTGGGGGTGGCGCCAAGTCTTTTGGGTGTGGAAGCTTTCTTTGATTTGGGAGCCATGGAGGTATTCGGCTAGGGTTTCAGGATAGTTTGAGAGATTGGAGAGGGAGAATTGGAAGAGTTTTGGGTAGTTATGAGGTTATGAGGTAATCGAGAGGGGTTTGGGTTTTAAATATGAGAGATTTGAGTGATGGGACGGGGTTTAGGGTTCCAATGTAAGTAATGATAACATTTCCAATTTGAAAAATATTTCAATTCAAAAATCAAATCTTCTTTTAACCATTTTAGAATAGGAGGGAAATAATCGAAAATATTTTGTTCCAAAAATATCTTTACGGATAAAATATGTGACATAAATAAATTATTTTGAAATCCGATGAAAATAATACTTGATCAAATATCTAAAAAGATATTAACCAAATATATACGATCCGATATCTGTTTTCTATCATTCAGTTCACAAACCTTGACATAAAACTCAAGGGTCTTGACACTGAGTAGAATTTATCTTTCGTAAAGGGAAAGCTCCCCCTACGAAAGTGCATCCTTGTTAAGCATCCCGATCTCTCGTCTAATGAAGGTGAACATGTCCTCTACCAAAGGCTTAGTAAAAATGTCAGCCCATTGATAATCAGTTGAAATAAAGGAAATGGACACATCACCTTTTTCGACGTAGTCTCTAATGAAATGATGCCTTACATCAATATGTTTGGTCCTTGAATGCTGAACATGATTCTTTGTAATGGAGATGGCACTTGTATTGTCACACTTAATGGGAATGCCTTTGAGGTTGATGCCAAGATCTCGCATTTGTTGAGCTATCCAAAGGATTTGGGAGCAGCATGCTCCAGCTGCTATGTATTCGGCTTCTGCAGTGGATAGGGCAAGTGAGTTTTGTTTCTTAGAATGCCAACTGATCAAAGATGCTCCTAAGAATTGGCAACATCCTGATGTGGTCTTCCTATCCACCTTATAGCCTGCAAAATCTGCATCAGAATACCCGATTAATGTGAAATCCTTTTGCTTTGGGTACCATAGTCCAAGCTCCTTAGTGCCATTGAGATATCGAAAGATCCTCTTCACAGCCACGAGGTGAGATTCTTTAGGATCAGCTTGAAACCTAGCACACATGCAAACACTAAACATGATGTCAGGTCTACTAGCTGTAAGATATAGTAAAGATCCAATCATTCCCCGATACTCCTTTTGATTGACACTCTTCCCAGTCTTGTCTTGATCTAGGGATAATGTTGAGCTCATGGGAGTCTTAGCTGCTTTGGATTGATCCATCTTGAACATCTTCAAGAGATCCTTAGTGTACTTGCTTTGGTTGACAAAGATCCCTTTCTTGGATTGATGAACTTGTAATCCCAAAAAGAAGTTGAGTTCACCCATCAAGCTCATCTCAAATTCGCTGCACATGATGTCAGAAAATTCCTTGCACAAAGATGTGTTAGTAGCACCAAATAATATATCATCAACATAAATTTGAATAACCAAAATGTCATTTCCTTTGGTCTTGATAAAAAGAGTCTTGTCGATCAACCCCCTTTTAAAATCATTTTCTAAAAGATATTTTGACAAGCGCTCATACCAAGCTCTTGGGGCTTGTTTCAAACCATAAAGCGCTTTGTCAAGTTTATAAACATGATTAGGAAATTCCAAACTTTCAAAACCTGGGGGTTGAGCCACATAAACTTCTTCTTCTAAGAAACCATTGAGAAAAGCACACTTGACATCCATTTGATATAGCTTTATGCTCATAAAAGATGCAAATGCTAATAATATACGAATGGCTTCAAGCCTAGCTACGGGAGCAAAGGTCTCCTCGTAGTCAATACCTTCCTCTTGATTGTAGCATTGAGCAACAAGCCTTGCCTTGTTCCTCACAATCTTACCATTCTCATCTAGCTTGTTTCGAAATACCCATCGTGTGCCAATGACTGATTGATGCTTTGGCCTAGGCTTCAAGGTCCAGACTTTGTTCCTTTCAAATTCATTAAGCTCACTTTGTATAGAAATGATCCAATCTGGCTCTTGAAGGGCCTCATCTACCTTCTTGGGTTCTATAAGAGAGACAAACGCGTGAAAAGCACAAAGATCTTTATGTTTAGAACGAGTTTGAACACTAGAAGTAGGGTCAGAAATGATATCCTTTAATGAGTGTGATGAGGAGTATTTGAATTTTCTTTTGCTAGTCTCAGCTCCTTGATTCGTCATACCAGCAGGATTGATTTGTGGTACATCTGACTCCATAGTCCTGTTAGGTTCAGTTTCAGCAGTTTTTGACATTTCAACACTGTTGAATTGGACATCAAGGGCTTTGGACGAATCTTCAACACCTTGGGCCAATTCTTTAGTGTTGAGAATCTGTTCCTGCATGTTCCTCTTCTCTGTGTTCTTGGTAGCAGCATCATCACCTTCCTCGTTCTCCGCATGGATGTTAAGATCTATATCTGCAACACTTTCACTCAAAGAACCATCATTGCATTCATCAAATATAACATGTATACTTTCTTCAACTAACTGGGTCCTTTTATTGAAGATTCTATAAGCTTTGCTACTTGTGGAGTAGCCAAGAAATATACCTTCATCACTACGCGCATCAAATTTCCCAAGGTTATCTTTTCCATTGTTATGAACAAAGCAAGTACAGCCAAAGGGTTTAAAATAAGATATAAGTGGTTTGCGGCCATTGAAAAGTTCATAAGGAGTTTTGTTTAAGATGGAACGAATAAGACAGCGATTCAAAATATAGTTAGCTGTGTTAACAGCTTCAGCCCAATAGGTTTTAGGTAATGCATTTTCTAAAAGCATAGTCCTGGCCATATCCTCTAGGGTGCGATTCTTTCGTTCCACAACCCCATTTTGTTGAGGTGTCCTAGGAGCAGAAAAGTTATGGGAGATGCCATATTTAGCACAAAACAAATCAAACTGAAGTTGATCAAACTCCCTACCATGATCACTTCGAATTGACACTATGGGCTCGTTTCTTAAAGTTTGGAACTCCTTACAAAGTTTTGAAAACTCAAATAAGGCCTCTGATTTTTCTTTTAAAAATGCAACCCAAGTATATCTATAAAAATCATCAACAACAACAAGCATGTACTTTTTACCATTGGGAGATTTGACTCGCATAGGACCACATAAATCCATATGTAAAAGTTCAAGGGGTCTAGAAGAACTTACAACCTTTTTGGGTTTGAAAGAGCTACGTGTTTGTTTACCTCGTGTGCATGCATTGCACATATCAATACCTTTGAAGTCCATCTCAGGTAGTCCTCTTACAAGCCCTTTGGACACAAGCTTCTGTAGTGTATGTGGACTCACATGACCGAGTCTCCTGTGCCAGAGCTTTGGATCGTCCGTTAAAGCTTTTAGACAGGTTAAGCTTCCTTGTGCCACTTGATCAGCATTCACAGCGTATATATTGTTGTAACGATATGCAGTTAGTATAACTTCACCTGTATCTTCTCTGCACACTAGACATCTTTTCTTGTTAAATCTGACATTATTGCCACTATCACATAATTGAGAAACACTAAGCAAATTATACTTTAAACCATTCACAAGATAGACATTTTTAATACTATGGTTGGAATCACTCCCAACGCTACCAATACCAACGATGTCACACTTTCCTTTGTCACCAAGAGTGATTGTTCCTGTGGATTGCTCCTTTAGATCATGAAAGAGAGAACTCTTCCCACTCATATGCCTCGAGCATCCACTATCAATAATCCATTTTTGCTCCTTCACCTTGGTGATCTCCTGCAAAACAAACATCAACCTTTGTGGCTAGACCAATAAGCAAATTTGGATCCATTATTGGGATAAACCATATTTGGTAAAATAGTGCCTTTTGGGACCCAAACTTGTGTTATCCGTTCTTTTCTCAAATGAACAGGGAATGTATTGCGAATGATATATGGATCCTTTCTTCTATAGGGGCAGGTCTCTTTTACATGTCCCTTTCGAGCACAATGGTGACATATAGGAGAGGTTCTGCTTCCTTTTGCCTTTACATAGGTGGTAATGTGCTGCTTCTTTAAAAACCTTGGATTGTAACCAATACCACTTTTGTTTAGAGAACTTTGTTGCTCACCCAACATCCTATCAAGAGTGCCTTTGGATTTGGTAAAACTTATGAGGGTTGTCTGTTGGTCTTGAATCTTATTATTCAGGGAGATCTTCTCGTTCTCTAAGTCATGATGTTAACTTCTCAGAGACGAGAGATCTTGCTTGAGTTCAGATTTCTCTGAGTCAAGAGTCTTGACTTTAATGTCAAGACTTGAATAAGAAGCTTCAAGACTTTTGACCCTCATAGACAGATCCTCAATAGTTCTTTCCTGATCCACAGTTCTCTTAATAAGAGTGTTAGTTTGGGCAATAAGTTTCTCTTCATTGGCAATCATATTAGAAAGGAATTCCGATAATACCTCTTTTGGACTTGCCATAAGTTCTCTTACGGTTACCTCAAGCTTCTCATCGTGAGATTCATCTCCTGATGCCATAAGACAGACATTGGCCTTCTCATCGTCGGAGTCGGAGTCAGAATCGCTCCAAGTTGCCACCATGGCTTTCTTTTTCCATCTATCACCCTTCTTGGACTAGCTCTTCGTCTTTTGAGGGTAGTCTTTTACAAGATGATCTGTTTCACCACATTCAAAACAAGACAACGGTTTAGTCTTCTTATCATTTTTGTTGTATTGAGACTTACCTCGGAATTTAGAAGACTCTGATCCATCCTTGTTGTTGAATTGTTTCTTCATTTTGAGGATTCGAGCAAGACCTCTTGTGATAAGAGCAAAAGGATCATCCTCATCGTCATCCTCATCTTCGGAATCAGATTCATCTTTGTTTTCATCCTTCTTAGATTTGAGCGCCAAATTCTTAGTGCTTGCTGGAAGTTCTCCATCGTCTTCATTAAGGATCATCTCATGCGTGATCAGTTTCCCAAGCAGGTCGTCAAGAGGCAGAGTAGTGAGGTCTTGGGCTTCCTCTATAGCTGTTACTTTAGGACCCCACTTTTCTTTTGGGAGACACCTCAATATCTTCCTTACTTGTCATACTACATGAACATGTTTGTATCTGAAGCGATAGTTGCTATGACTTAACCATATCCCCTGACATGATTATTAGAGTGCATCTTAACATGCTTACCTTGAACCCACATTGTTTTGACCTGCTTATGTGTACACTTGAAATGAGTAATGAATCATGCATGTGATATCCTATAATGCTCACAATGTCATACATAACTTATGCTGCATATGTCTATTGTCGGTTCGTGCATATATGATCTGATTATGTCAAGCGTGATTACTGCATGAGATGATAGGTGTCTAGCTTGTTCCCCGCAAGTTGATTATGTGAACATGTTATGAATGCATAGGTCGCTATCCTTGGTAATAGGTACATGCTAGTGTGGAATAATATAATTGAGATATTTTGTGATTCATATGTGTTTGCTTGCCACACTTGTAACCTCATAGAATACCCTAAGGGCATTTTTGTAACTCTCGGGTTCGCGTCTTGACTCGAGTCTCGTCATCTCTAGTCCTGGTTCGTGTTTGAATCCTTAAGAAAGTCGTGTTGTCTACCCTTATCTCTCCCCTATCTCCGTAACTTCTAACCCTTGCGATCCTTCGATGAACACCGACGTGAAAGAAAGAACCAACGACCAAGTGACACTGGAGCGGTGCAGCGGAATTGTAATGGGTCCTGGACCCATAGACTACAGGACAAACGTCGCCAAGGGTATGCAAAGGACGGACACATTTCAAAGATGGTAGTTATGGACGTGATTCTCTTAGATGACTCAAGGAAGGGCGTTCTTCATTCCAATCGTGGATTCTTCTATATCAATTGGAATTAGCATAGGGCGATAGGCCTAGAACTGACTTAATGGGATGTGTGATGGCTAATATGTTGATCTGGTAGTGAATGATTGCCTGATTGTTTGTGCTTAGAATGATGTGCCTTGATGCTTGAGTATACTGACTTGCTAGTAAATAAGGTGTGAGGTATATGTTAGATGGTTCTTTTGTCAGGAACGTGTGATGTGATATTTGTCGGTAAGCTAGGTTGGAAGGTGGCAGTTAGGTTTAAGTCTTTGTATCTGGTCGTTGGTTGTGTGAGATGGGGTACGGGAAGAATGCGTTGGTTTAGGTAGAGTCGAGCGGGATTTAAGACTCGTAGGTGATAGTGGTTAGCAGGGTTATCGGATGAGCTTCCAGGTAGGTCGTAAGTGGAGATTAGGGTTAGGATGGTAAGGTTCGAGGGCGAGGGCGCAGTTGGAAGAGGTAGTGTAGGTAGGTAGAGTGCGAGCGAAGTTGGTTGTAGACTAGGCTATTTCTTTAGGATAATCTTGAGAGTAGGTGTGGGTATAAGTAGTTAGGATAGTTCTGAAGCTGGTTAGGTAACCTAGGAGTTGACCGAGGAGTTCTTGTAAGGAAGTGTTGTAGACAGGTTAGTGTGCTAAGGGTGGTATCTAGGTAGTCTAGGAGCGAGCGTTGGGCAACGTTGTGGATGATCGACTAAAGAATGTGTGAGAAATCATAAAATTGGGACTAGGCTATATGTGTTATGGTTGGGAACGATTTTGGCAAGGAATGAGGTTGAGGAATTGCTAAAGATGATTAGTACAGGGTTGCTCGGGAAAAATCATAGATCTTGGGGGTTAGATTGTGCGATAACGGGACTGTATATGAGATGATTATTTGTGGATTTTTAGGTAAGATTGGGAATGTTTGGAGAAACTGGGAGTGAATGATTCTAGATGCGTTGTTGGGGGATTTTGGCATAGGGAAGGAATTGAGCTTGATGTGTCCGAATTGCTTTATTTTTGACGTATTTGAGGATGTAAGATGAACCTTCGAGGAAAGGCTGGTAGTTAGGCAAGAACGTCGTGGAGGTTTCTAGTAGGACTGATTGCTTGAGATTTGATGTAGGATAATTTTGAATATGGACTTGGGAATTCAGGAGAAGGTGGGTCTTAGAAGGTTGGTGAAATTACGGTACTTGAGAAATTCGAGTGAGGATGATATGGGAATTCTGTAGAATTGATGACCAGTGAAAGTGGACTTTAGGCGGTAAGATGTCAAGGTTTGAGGAAGTGTGATATGGGGAATTTGGGAATATACGGAAATGTGGAAAGTGGAAACTAGTCCATGTAGTGCATGTAGGGAAAATCTATAGGTTTGAGAATTGTGGGAGACTTGGTAAAGTTACAATGTTGTGGGTAATTCGGATTAGGATGGTGTAGAGTTCCTTGAGAATAATGATTGATGGATAGAGGCTTAAGGTGTCGTGGTTAAGAAGTGATAGGTTGGGGAAAGATTAGGAATTTGAAGTGATGAGGAACTAGAGTAGGACTGCTTGAGGAGTCGCGATTGGTTAAGGTTTCATGAAGTCTGGAGTGGGGAAATTAGTCCGGTGGCAGGTGAATTATCACGATCTTTTGGGAAAAGAATTGCTATGGTTCAGATCGATTGGGTCTTGAGAGCTAGATAGGTAGGATGTGTTGCGGGTTACCGAGGATAGACACGAGTGATGAGGAACTTGGTTATTCGTGGTTGGGAGTTAGCACTAGATGGTTCTCTACGTTAGCGCTTGTCGAGAGTAGGTTGTTGAGGAGATGCTAGAGAGATAAGATGCTTGTGTTGTTGAGGTACGAGAGTGGCTTAGAAGGTGAACCCTTTTCAGGAATGTCCAGGATATACGGGTGAGAATGTCGTGTGTAAAGAGGGTCAGTAGGAGTTCGTTACTTAGAGGTGGATGATTGGTGAGAGTGTTTAGTAGGGTGGGCAGTGTGATCAGGGTAGCAAGGTGATTCGAGATGTCTCATTGAGAGCTTATAGTTAAGTGGATGCTTGAGAGCATAGGAAAAGTAAGCAAGATTGTTACAGAAACCCCTAAGACGAGGATGTGCTTGATAGGGAGTCTTGGCAGATGGTCGGAGTGTTGAGCTTGGCGGAATGGGAGATTTGGGAGATTTGGAAACTTTGAGCTATGGGTTTTAGATGGTCGAGTGAAAGGTTAGGAATTGAGGTTGGGATATTGAAGTAGATTGATCCTTATATGGCTTAATGGCATAAGAGTTGGGATACCTAGTAATTGAGTTGGGATGTAGGTCTTGAATTGCGGATAGTTGTGTGGCTAGGAAATTCGTATATGAGCGGGATGCAATTGTAGTTAGACCTAGTATTGGATGTGAGTTTGTAGACCTAAGTGAGGTTAATCTTGATGCGAAAGATGATGGATAGTGGTCGTGTCTTGTTATGGTTGGTAATTATAGGTGAGTGTTCTCGAGGATGTGATCTATGGTTATGCAGTACTTGGGACCGAATGTTGTGTAATGCTATGCTATAGGCAATGTTGACTCTATGATGTATTTCCATGGACAATAGTACTAACATAGTTCCTCCTTGAGCTTGATGGAATGCGGGTGTGCAACGATACTTGTGTGACTCTGACAACTAGTGCAGGTATGTTATGATTTATCTGAGTGTTAAGATGTGCAACTCCTTCGATGTAATGAATCCTACTGCGTTTGATAATGTGCTAGATGTGTTATGATGCGTGATTATTATCGATAAAAATGTGGAATGCTAGTGAATGTGCCATATGATTGTGATATTTTATGATGTCTTGAAATCGGAATGTTGGAAATAATGAAACTACATTATTAGAACCTGATTCTGATGTGGAACCTAGGAAGAAAATATGGGAGTAGCCCTTAGATGTGGATGGTAGGATGATTAGGAAGTTGGGAATGCTTTTGGCTAACGTCGAACTTGAAGTTTTGAACGGTGTTTTAAAGGGACTAACTTGGATTTTGAGAAAAAGTAACGCGATCCGAGTTTTCATTATGAAGCCTCACGAAGTGGCATGGATACAAGTATTTTTTGGGGGCGCCTGTAGATTGCTTGCTAAGACCTAGCTAGTGGGACGCTGTAATGCTTTTTGAGTTATGATATGACCGAGAAGTCGGAGTAAGGATGTGGTAGGGGGCCATATTGCATTCTGGCTACGACCTATTGGGAATATTGTGATCACGACAACTGTACTATGTGAGAATCTTATAGGGGCACTTATGAGGTACTTACGGGATCAATGTCATCATCCTTGAACTCACCAATTTCAAACTTCATCCCCTGTTTTAAAATGATTTTAGTCTCGGGGACGAGACTTGTTTTTAGAGGTGGATGATGTAAAGGCTCAGATTTCTTTAATCCTAATTTTTTTCGGAAAAATAATTAAAAAATGAATTTAAATCAAATTTAAAACTCATTTAGTGGATTCCGACCTGAATTTAAAATTTGACAAACGATTACGTCATTTCACCTTGAGAATTTAAAATAATTATCGGATAACGATATCCTTTTCGGTTTTAAAAAATTTAATCGATCGAGAAAGCGGGATTCGGAGAAACTAACATTCGAAAACTAATTTCGGGATTCGAAATTCGCGTATTCGGGATTTATTTTCAGGTATTGGTTTAACCAATTCAACACTCATCCTCGCCCACTCTCTCACCTCACCATACCCCTTCAAATCTACTCCCTCTCCCCATCAATCTTCACTCACATCACCATCCTCACCGCCACTCTTCATCATCACCCATTACCAACTTCCATCTTTCACCATATTCATCATCCATCCTCCTCCCCACCTCCATTCATCATCACCCTCGCCACGCAACACCACCACCACTCCTCCTTCCTTCTTCGTCCTCCCACACCACCTTTGTCATACCATCACTTCCTTCTATCGCCACGACCACCAAGCACCACGCCTCACTGCGCCATAACCGTCATCACCACCATCTTCTTCCCCTCGTTCATCGAAGGCCAACAACAGCAATCCCGGAGCACTCGACGCCACCGCCAAGCCACCGGAAGTCCACCGCCCGTTTCGATCGCGAAACAAACTTCCGGTAAGCCGTTCTTCTTCGTTTCCAATCCAAATCACTCTCGAGCCGTACCTCATCCTGACCCATGTCCAACACAGGTCTGACGAGCCATCGTGAGCCTCCGACGATGCCCAGAACTCCGATCGAGAGCTCCGAAGTCGCGAACACCTCGATGAGCCTCCGCCTTTCTTTCCTTTGTTTTGATTTGATTCCATCCTTGGGTCGGGTTGTGGGCGAGTGCTGACTGAGCGAGAGCTGAGTGCGGGACGATCGGGCGATCTCGAGAGCTCCAGCGAGCTCAAGAGTTGGCGAGGTCAAGGAGAGAGCGTGCGGGGCGGGGAAGCGAGAGCTGTGCGCAGCGGAAGCATGGTGATAGCAGAGGGCGAGGTCGAGCTTGACAGCGGTAAGAGCGGGAGCCCAGAGCGAGCGAGCCGAGCACAGCTGACGGAAACGAGACGCCAAGAGCGAGCTTGGGCGAGCGGGGACTGAACTAAGCACAGCTACGTACGGGCGGGGCGGGAGATTCAAATCGGAGGAGAGGGATGATTCCCGTGGGTCCCACCTCCTTTACCTTATATATTTTTTTAGTTGAAACCGGTTGGGAGTATATAATTACGGGTTCGGTTCAGTTTAGTTCGGTTCGGTTAGGTTTAAAATATATTATATATTATATGATATTAAAATATTAATAAATAATTAATGAATGGTATTAAAATATTATATGATATTAATTGGGTTTG
Organism: Persicaria maculosa; assembly: GCA_963922045.1. NCBI lineage: Eukaryota > Viridiplantae > Streptophyta > Magnoliopsida > Caryophyllales > Polygonaceae > Persicaria > Persicaria maculosa. The sequence continues at coordinate 2,749,337 of OY998269.1, read as the reverse complement.
AAAATATATTATTTGCGACTTGAAGTTGTAAAAGGGGAATTTAGAAAATAATTTCAAAGTTATAAAATGATTTAATAAATAAATTGAAAAGGAATTTTGCGAGCGTTTTCAGAGGTCGGAACTCTTAACTACTTAACTCAGATTTTGAAACAGTTTTGACACTAAATTGGGAATTCGACTTGTTCATTGACTAATTAGCATGATGATATATATGATCGGTTGACTAATGGTATGATATGTGAGACTGATAGCATGACTTGTTGTGATTTATTATAAGTAGATGAATATTAGTTAATTATGACGAGGATATATATATATATATATATATATATATATATATATATAAATTATATGCAAAGCGAATGAATTGATAAGTTATGTCGAATACGGTATAAGATAAGAGACGGTTGATCGTGATGAACTGAAAGTATGACAGATGCAATTTTGTTTATTTACTTGCTTGTATGACTATGTGATGTATATATATATATTTTCGGAGTAGCTAAAGAAATATACTTAGTGTATTCTCGTCATATATTTAGGTGATACTCTCTGATTGTGCTTGTTGTGTGCCGGGTTCCTATTTTGCTGTTCTACTAGCCAGGTAAGTCTCTTCGGAGCTTACTTAGATTGAATAGATCTCCCTGCTATATGTGCATGATATACTAGGTGCTTGCATATCATGATCAGCATGCCATGTAGTATCATGCTAGGTTTCACTGACCATTGAGCATTCTATTTATGTATGCGTATGTAAACAGAACGGTCGTTATATGTGAAGTTAACTAGAGTCTTTGCTAGGGTTATAGGACAACCCAGTCCCATCGGGTCTTGTCCTGAGTCATATGAGTCATGTGCAACACTTTATTTCTATTACGAGCATGATGATGATTATGAGCATGATGATAATACGAATGAATTAGAAATGGAATGCATTCACGAACTGGCCAGTCTCCGCCCTATCGGGAAGGGGAGTGGAGGTAGAAGAGGGATATACCACTTGATATTCTGTGATAAGGCCTTATTATTATTATTATTATTATTATTATTATTATTATTATTATTATTATTATTATTATTATTATTATTATTATTATGCACTTGATCTTAGGGGCATACTAGTGTGTTAGTGATGTGCGCGCAAATTGTCGTATTTTCTATGCACATTTAAGTCCATTTTATTATCATTCGCATGCATATTTGTGGGAATACATGAGATTAGTGTAGTTTATGCTTTATTGTCAAATATATGGGTCTGCACGAGTTTCTATGTGATTTCGCAAAAAATCGAGGCGAAAATGGACAGATTTGGAAGAGCGGAAAAAAGAACTCGAAGTCTTCTGAAGAGGTCGAAATTGACTATGAACCTCAACATCGAGTGGAACAAAGCAACCAGGAATCGAGCAGAGGAGAAACAAAGCATATCGACACAGAAGAGGTCGATATCGATGTCTGAAGGTCGATATCGAGTGGCATAGATCGATGATATTGATAGAAGTCGATTGCCAGTCCGAGGAGAAGAAGGAGTGCTCGAGATAGAGTTGCCAGCAGAAAGGTCGATATCGATGTCTTAGGTTGATATCGATGTTGCTAGTAGAAAGGTCTGACTCAGATTTTGATAGAATTCTATCTGAAGCTTGCACGTCTATCCAAAAGTCGAGATCTTTTATCTTCAATGCCAGACTTATCACTTCAGATGTTTTACCATGGAATTTTTAGTTTTTACTTTATTAAGTTTTATCTTAGAGAACAAAGATAAAGTTTCGAGTCCTTGGCTAGCAAGATTTGAGATCAATATCTAGAGGCCGTTAGGGCTGAGTTTAATCATCCAAGCAATCAGTTTTTACATTATAGATCGCAGAGAATTTGTAGAGAGAGAGGCCAAGTGAGTTGGGTGTGATGCGAGAGCGGAGATTTGGCTTTGTTCGGTTGTAACTTTCTCTTTAGTTTAATCAAAGTAGTTTTCTTTTCAATGATGATGATGAGTTCCATGATGAGACGTGAGTAGTCAACCCACCTCTAGGGTCGGGGTGAGCCCGACGATAGCAATGTAGGGTAAGTGCATCAAAGGTATGATTTTTATGCGATTCCGTCTTCTATCCCGATCCTTTGCGAAAGTTAAGGAGATTCATTATTTGCATTATTCAAGCGAAAGCCAATCATATTGTGAACTTGGATTACTCATGAATTGGATAGTAACTCTTAGGAATTATGTGAGAGCCTCTAATCACCCAAGTGTTGGTAACGAAAGTAATTTGACGGTAAGACATTAAATTTCATAACTTTAGCATCATACTTGCATTGTTATCGTTGTGGCGTTAATCCCCGACTTTGGAAGCTTTTAGTTAATTGAATTTCATAAAAAGTTTGAGTTTTGATTTCTGTCCACAGTTCCTTTACCATTCTACAATCTTCGAACTACTTTTCCGACACATAGGTTACGTAACACAGTTTCTGTAACAAACATCAAAATCAACTGGCAAAGGTCGATATCGAGCACTAACATCGATATCGAGGTCTATCTCGACGTCGACTGCGTTTGCTTTTGTCTTCTGCAGGAACTTTGCTGGAAATCGACCAGAACTGAGATCGATATCGACCAGACACCTCGATATCGAGTGTCTCCTGAGGTCGAAAGCTTGATCGTGATTGCAACAAGGGAAGCGCTGACATACCTCCTCGTGGATTCGATCCTGAATTACCCTACCACTGCATCGGGAGGGATTCTTGTATTTATTTGATTGATAAGGGAGTTAGCATAGTTAGAGTTTATATTTGATCTTTTATTTAAGAAGAATCACACCTCCCCTCAACGAACAGTTAATATCCCGCCTTGCATCTAGAAGCGTGATTATTAGGTATAGCGTATGTGTGTACATATTGTGGGGACAGCACCCTTAAAGAAGGGACAGACCCAAATGGGCATCATCTGATCCCACCCACTATTAACGTTTTTAAGTATCCATTATTCTTACCACTATTGAGGCTGGTTTGGCTCCATGACCGCGGGGTTCTAACTGGGCGGAAGGAGAGAGTTGAGACTTTGACTACACTGAATCAATAACGGTTTGAATTTACGTATTTGGATAATGTTTTGACCCGGCTCTATCGTGGCAACCTTATGTATGATTTTGGAAACTTGACTGGTTGTATGATAAATGGTTTTACGCTTAGGCCATAGGGTAGGTAAAAGGTACTTACCCCGGGGATTCCAATGGTCCCTCTTGTTTTTTGGGTGTGAAATCCTACTTTCAAAGCGCAATTGTTGGTTTCAAACCTTCAACATGTACTCAGGGCGCAAGATCCCCTCGAGGGGTTTCATCCCTCGAAATGTAACCCGGGAATTATAATCCCGGGCCGTTACACCCGCTGGCTCATTCCTCCCACTCTCGCTGCTGATCACTACTCTCTCCTCTACTCGCCTCTCACCCGCGCTCGCTGGCTTGCTAGTTGCTTACCTGCGCTCGCACTTCTGCTCAGCCACTCTCTGCGCCATCGATGATCACCGGAGCTCTTGCCGAAGCTCACGAGCTCACCCGACCCTCGCACCCAACTCTCACTCACTTCACACACCCTCGACACTCGCCCACAACCCGACTCAAGTCAGAAATCAAATCTAAACAGAGGAAGGAGAAACGACGACTCACCGAGGAAATTCGCAACTTCGGAGCTCTCGATCGGAGGTCTGAGCATCATAGGAGGCTCGCGATGGCTCGTCGGACCTGCGTGGGACATGGGTGAGCGTGATGGTGAAGTCCGATGTGGTTTGGATCGAAAACGAAGGAGAACGACTCATCGAAAATTGGTTCACGATCGAACAAGGATTAGAAGAGAATGGGTTGTGGTGTCTCTCGTGGCGGCTCCAGTGGTGGCTCCGAGGGATGTCGCAGCTGCTGCTGGTGGCTCCGAGGAGGTGTCGAAAGAGCTGCGGTGGCGATGAAGAAGGAGCGAAGGTGATGGTGCGTGGTGATGTTGAAGAGGACGGTAGTGTGGTGGTTATTTGTGTGAAGAAGGAGAGCAGGAGCAATGGTGAGGTGATGATATGTGGAGATGGGAAAGTGGTGGTAGTGTATAGAGGAAAGAACAAATGAGGGAGACAAGGGATGATGTAAGAATGATGGGATTAAAGGTCAAGTGAGTGATGTGAGGGTTGAGTGTTGACTTGGGTAAAAGATTATTCGAAATTTAAAATCCCGAATATTCAAAATTCGAATCCCGAAGTTAGTTTTCGAGAGTTAGTTCCCGAATCCCGCTACTCAATGAATTAGATGTTAAGACTCGAAAAGGATATCACCATCCGAACCTATTTTAAAATTCTCGAGGGAAAAGGACGGAAATCGTTCGTCAAAATTTGAATTTGGGTCGGAATCCGCTAAACGAGTTTTAAATTAGATTTAAATTCATTTTTAATTCCTTTTTCTGAAATATATTAGGACTTAAAATCCGAGCCTTTACAGTTTCTGGTGCTTGTTAGCTCTCTGAGGTTGGTATCTGTTGCTCTAACTTTTATTTTTAATGGTGAGGTGATTGTCCATGTTTAATTTCTTCGATTAGTGTTTTCTTTTGTGTGCTATGTCGTATCACTTACTCCATATGTTTGTTGATTAGGTCTCTAAAGTCCCTATTTGCTGTCTCTCTCTTTGCCCTCAATCAATTAGAGATTTTGTCTTCTGACGCTTGTTAGCTCTCTGAGGTTAGTATCTGTTGCTCTAACTTTTATTTTTAATGGTGAGGTGATTATCCATGTTTAATTTCTTCCATTAGTGTTTTCTTTTGTGTGCTATGTTGTATCACTTGCTCCATATGTTTGCTGATTAGGTCTCTACAGTCCCTAATTAGGCAAGAAACTCTTAGGAGCCACTTTATTTATTTATTTATTTTTATCAATGGAGCCATTTTATTTCTAATGAAGGTAGCTTTTTAATTGAAAGAAATCATCCAGTGAGAGGATGTTGGTTGAGTTGTTTTCCTATATCTTTGTTTTTTTTAAATATGATGCATCATGGACCTTATTGGAATGTGCCAATGAGAGGATGACAAACATGAAAATTTTGGACTAATGGTCGTAACTAGCTAGCAGTTGTAGTTTCCTACTTGCATTGTGGCTACAATTACAAATACAAACATATTTAGGATTCATTAGTTAGTACACCACCGTGCCAATTGCCTACTGATCAAGGAGGAGGCTCCTCTTTCACATGTGAAATTCAATTATGGCCACTGTGTCTATTGAAGCAATGTCAATTGATCATTAGATCCCTACCACAACAACTTATGTGAAGAATATGTAGTTCAGCGGCGATGAAAAATCTAACAGACTTTGCTAAATATAAACACTGTAAATAAAACTCCATAAGCTACGTAATTATACAATTGCTAATTTGATAATAGTGGGTTTCTTTAGGTATTTTTTAGAAGCCTTGTCATCATTCTTGTTGTCTCTATTTGAATTAATTAATCATCTGCCATCGTTGAATTTCCTTTTACTGTCATAGATTTTCCTTCGTTGTCTATCTATTTCCCTTCCCCATAACATCATGTTCGATATTGTTGTTTGAAGCTGATGCGGGTCAAGGTGGCCTTCTGTGGGTCAAACAACGATCTTGATCCAGGCGACGACTCGAGGACGAGTCGATTTCAAATGGAGGAGAATGATGTCATCCTCAAACGGAAGAAGAAGGCTACACCTTGGGAGTCGTTGAAGAAATGGCGTTAATTATTTTATTATTTATATTTCTTATTTTTAATATATTCTATTTTTAGTAATTCCGATGTTAGTTGGAGTCTAATTATAGAATTGCTTATTTTTAGTATTTCTTAGTTAGGTGAAATAAGATGGTTAGGAGAGTCTATCTTTTAGGCTTTCTTAATTATCATATTTTATTATTTTCTATATTAGGATTTTAGATTAAGTTCAATTAGTTAGGATATAGATTGGTAAAACAATCCTTAGCCTCTAAGGAAGCCCACCCAACCCTAGTTATTTACCTATTTAAACACTTTTATACATTTAATAAAAATTAGATTATAATATAGAATTGAGGAAACCCTTTGGCTAAAGGGTTCTTCAATCCAAACACTTTGATTCATAATTTCAGATTGTTATTCATCCTTTGAATCATCCAAACAATTGCCTTTCGAAACCCTAACCCCAAACACAACCCAAAACACAATAAACAAAATCTACAGGAAAACCGTCGCAAAAACCCTAGCGCAGCCATCGCTAAACTCCAGAAACCGTCGCCCTTTCACTTGCAGCGGCCGCTGCATAGTTTCTGCATCCCCGCCGCCACCGTTGCTGCATCCTTGGCTCCGTCGCTGCAACTTCTTCTCTCCTTGCGACTCTTGCCTTGTGTTGTGTTCGTTATTGCCTCGTTTTCCGTCGTCTTCAATTCCTTCACTCATATTGAATCATACTTATTCCCACTCACTAATCAAGGAGTTATTGCAAGATCAGGCCATCAACAAGTTGATGTTCTTGATTCGAAGCCCACAGGCGAAGGATCGGGAATAGTAACGTATCAAGTGGTATTCAGAGACAGGTTATGCTACACTCTTTGTTTCTTTGAGTTGATGTTACTAATGTTTTGATATGATGGTGTGGGAAATTTGGGGTGATTGGGATGATGATCCCGATCCATTGGATGAATTTTTCGCTTTGGAACGTGCTAAACAACAACGACGCCAACAAGAATTACGTCAGAGAGCTTGGCTACAACAACAAACCCTAGAGCGTCAACGCGAAGCCAAAAGACGCCAACTTTGGCTTCAACTTCAGGAGGAAGAACAACAACGTGCTAGGGAACAACTTCAACTAGCACGCCAACGAGAGTACAAGCGAAATTGGTTGCGACAACATAAAGAGAAGGAATTTCAAAGTGGGAGATCTAACATTGTCGATTGGGATGTTTGGTATGCATCGTATCAGCATTTCCAAAGAGAAGAAGAGGATCGCCAACGATGGGAGAAGGAAGACGCTCGACAAAAGGCTGCAGAGGTTGTGGACAAATTCGTTGCCCAGAATACAGCACATCGCGACGATTTTGTTTCGCAGATTCTCGTTGAGTCCGACCTCGGATTTGCCTCATCTCAGTCTTGTTACGAAGCTGACTCGATGATCTTTCCAATGGTGGGTTATACGCTACCAAACTCTTCAAGTAAGGTCTCCGAATCTGTGCTGAAATCCGACTGCGACAGTGTTCAGGACGAGCATGTTGATTCCGTTGACGAGGATGAGGTACTTGATGACGTGTCTCAAGAGTTAGCGATTGTACCTCTTGGGCATGTTCATGATGTTCAAGTTGCTGAGATTTGTGTGCTCATTGATCCTATACTTATTGAAGATCAAGTCCGTTCAACGATCGCGCATGAAGGTGTTGTTTTTGGGGTTCCTATACCTTGAATTCTCCTGACACCTATTCCACCCGTTCCTCCATCATCTTCTTTGAAGGTTGCTGCTCCTTCCTCGCTGATCATCACCGACTCGATTCGAGGACGAATTGAAGATAAGAGGGGGAGAATGATGCGGGTCAATGTGGCCTTTTGTGGGTCAAACAACGATCTTGATCCAGGCGACGACTTGAGGACGAGTCGATTTCAAATGGAGGAGAATGATGTCATCCTGAAACGGAAGAAGAAGGTTCCACCTTGGGATTTGTTGAAGAAACGGCGTTAATTATTTTATTATTTATATTTCTTATTTTTAATATATTCTATTTTTAGTAACTCCTATATTAGTTGGAGTCTAATTATAGAATTGCTTATTTTTAGTATTTCTTAGTTAGGTTAAATAAGATGGTTAGGAGAGTCTATCTTTTAGGCTTTCTTAATTATCATATTTTATTATTTTCTATATTAGGATTTTAGATTAAGTTCAATTAGTTAGGATATAGATTGGTAAAACAATCCTTAGCCTCTAAGGAAGCCCACCAAACCCTAGTTATTTACCTATTTAAACACTTTTATACATTTAATAAAAATTAGATTGAATAGAATTGGAGAAACCCTTGGCTAAGGGTTCCCGATTTCAATCCAAAAGCTTCTCGCTACTTTTAATGAAATTCATTTACTAAATCCCCTAATATCTTGCTTTCGAAACCGATTCCAATTCATTTGACTTCAAATCGCCATTGCCGATTCATCTTAGTTGAATTAATCCATTGATTAATTCATTCCAAAATTTTGAGTTGATTCTTTCAATTCACGTGGCCATCATTCGAAGGTCAATTGGTGGAATTTAAGTAATTATCATAATACGTTATTCATCCTCCGTTATGAAAGGCTAATCAATTACGAATTCGACATCCGTTGATCGAAGAGCAAAAGTTAGATCGGGCCGTCAAAAAAGTTGTTATTCTTGATTCGAAGCCTACATGCGAAGGATCAGGAATTGCAACGTATCAGAAGCCGCCTCGATGTTTCTCTTTTCCTCGCTGGTAGATATATACATCAACATCAGCCCCAACATGTTGCTGTATAGAGGTGCACCATTCTCCCTCGCCATGAAAGCTGGTTTTTAGCTTACCTGTTCCATTAGCATTTAATGTTTCCCTCATATATATTTCATTTTTAGTACTAATGTTAATACATGTGGATTATAGATTAGGAGTGAAAATCTAATCACGGTAAGTGTATATTATAAAAAATAAAATTTTTGTCAACATGAACTATAAATGAAGGATAATTTTTATAAATTTTCATAATTAATATATTGTATTTTGTAGTTTTTTTTATATTCAGGAGATTCTACGACAAGCTTGTTCTTGATGAATTATGAGAGGAATGGATACAATGTCTGGACACACTATGGTAGCTTGGAAGTTAGGAATGTTGTTTATTAGTGGTTTAATTTTGTAGTTACTTTACTAGAATTTTGTCATTTAACATCGGGTAATAACCGATGTCTTTCAAAAAAACAATCGATGTCTATGTGGGTGATGTAAAAAGTCTAAACTTTTTAACATTGGGTTATAGCCGATGTCTTTGTTTATTATAACATCGGTTATATATTTAAATCCGATGTCTTTGATATGGTATAACATCGATTATAAAATACATCTGATGTTATAGTATACAAAGACATCGACTATTACCCTATGTTAAAAAGTTTTGACTTTTTACATCACCCACATAGACATCGATTTTTTATTTTGATTAACATCGTTTTTTAGCCGATATGTTAAATGAAGTATTTGGTTTTTTTTTCGTTATACCCTATACGGGATTCGGACCCACACCTTTGTGCTTGAACACATCGCTCTGCCAATTTGAACTAATAGGCTTTACATTAGAAATAATAAAACAAATTACTACCATAAATTGTTATAGCTAGTTGATAACTGTTTATTCCTGGATACATGACTTTATTTAAATAATTAGTCTTATACCCGCGCCAATGGCGCTTTATATAAAGGTAAAGTAGTGAATATAAAATTATAATATAAATATTATTAGAATTAAAAACTAAAAATGTCAACAAATCCAATGTAGAATAGCATACAACTTTATTTAATAAGTTCACCAATCAAAATACCAAATAACTTAAGTGCAATATATAGAAAACTTGTAGTAGGGCGAATAATATCAAACGACTTAAAAATCACTCATCCTCCTTCTCAATCTTGATTTGAACCTTTTGCTTGGTGGTGGACATCTTACCGTTCTTCTCATCTCCACTATCGAGCTCAATGTATTGACGTTTGTGGGGAGTAGCAAGGTCGATCAACAACTTATCAGAAGAAGCAACATCAAAGTGAGTATCCTATATCATCACAAAGTACTCTAATTCAGTATGATATTTACAAAATACATGGGGTAGTATGCATGTTATAGTACTTGTTTTAGAGCAACTAAATGTTGATAGGTATGACGATTACCTGAAGGGAGATTGACAATGATTTGAACTGCTTTATCAAGTCATCATCAATCGTCGTGTTCTTGATAGAGTGTGTCTTCTCTGTAGTCCCACCAACCAAAGCCTTCACCTCTATCCAGAACAATAATGTCTTGTCCAACAACACATTTAACTCGATCATTAGGGAAAGCATCCATGTCACCAACCTGTGAAGGGTACACATGAACAGATGTGTGGAAAATCAAATGAAATAAATTCAATCGCATATAAAGGTGATCGTAGAGTGTCACTTTAGCTTGTTTTTCACGAAGAATTGATACAAAAGTGTGGACAATAGCTTGAACATCTTGATCAAACATCATTAGAGAAGTTGTTTCAGTGTCATCTTTAACTTTTAGCTCAAGTAAATACCTAAAGTTAAAGAAGGTATATCATGGTTAACAAAAACCCATTAGTGGTTGCACTTATAATATCATCCATGGAAAGATTGAGATATATGGATAAATAATAAATAGGTTAATTGATTTACCCTAATTAATTAGATTATTATGGAAATACACTTACCTAAAATAATTTGGCATAAAATGATGACATGTGGCAAAATTGTTCTCATTTAAAGTATAATATAGATATAGATATAAATGATAACACCTCATTAAAAATGATTCTCACTTAAAGAAGTGTATAGATATAGATATTTTAAAATAATCTTATTAGAAAGGAAAAACAATTAATATCACTATAATTTTATATAAAAGATTTAATTAAAGATAATTTTACGAAAATCTCTTAGATGAAAGAGAGAATTTATAAGATATGTTCTCGTGCTTTTAATTTAATATAGTATATAAAGAATTACATATAGGTATCGATTATTTATTAATTTAATATTTTGAACTAAACCCCTTGGTTAGAAAATATAGAATATATTAAGGAAAAAACTATAATTAATGTGATGATTTCACCTCTTCAAACTTACTTTTCATTAAAAATTATATATTAAAATTAACATTAAGATTAATATTAATTCAATGTTTTGTATTGGACCACTGGTGAGAAAATGGACTATATAATGAATTGAAAAAAATGACTAAAAATATCTTAGCATAAAGAGGCGACATATATATATATGGTAGTAGGATTATGAGTTTAATATATATATATATATATATATATATATATTGATTGATAGATAGAAAATTCAATGTGTAGAAATGAATAAATTTTATTAATTTAAAACAAAAGACACAACTTCTATTATTTTATTTAACATGTTAATTTTTATTTTATTTTCTCAAAACCTAAATAGGATAGAAGTTGGGTAGATATAGAATTCATGTATTTTCTTAAAATGATATGTTAAATGAAAACTTTAATCTATAATCGTTAAACCAAAATCATACATTGGATAATTTAATAAGATCATAATATTTTGATGTATATAAACCAAAAATTTGAATTTTTTGATGTGTATATAGATAAATTAATAAAATTTAATGGGTATATGAATATATATCCAATTATGCCTTAAGAATATTGTCTAAAATTAAATAGAATAACATATAATAAATTATATATATATATAGAGGTTGGGTCATGTGTTAACAACTCTTACGGTGTTAAATGTTAACAAATCAATATTCGACAAAATTTATCAAATATTCATCATAGTTACTCAATTATTCATCAAAGTTTTTGTTAAAATTAATCAAATATTCATCACAGTCACTCAAATATTCACCACAGTCACTCAATTATTCACAATTTCCCAAATATTCATCAATATTCGTCAAAATTTAAGAAATATTCATCACAGTAACACAATTACGGGATTGGGGGTGGATACACGCGCAATGGTTTGAGTTTTTTGGGTGATAATTTTTTTTAATTGGCAATAATTATTAATTGAAATGAATCTCTTAAATGTTGTCGAAAAGCTTTGATGAATAATTGAGTGACTGTGATGAATATTTGATAAATTTTGCCGAATATTGATTTGTTAACATTTAACACCGTAAGAGTTGTTAACATTTGATCCGTATTCTATATATATATATATATATATATATATATATATATATATATATATGAAAAGATTGAGATATATGGATAAATAATAAATAGGTTAATTGATTTACCCTAATTAATTAGATTATTATGGAAATACACTTATCTAAAATAACTTGGCATAAAATGATGACATGTGGCAAAATTGCTTCTCATTTAAAGTATAATATAGATATATCCACTACAAATATGAAGTTGAAATTGCACAATAAAATAAAAATTAACACAAATTCACAAGAAAATCCAGCAAGTGAAACAAAATTGCAATTTTGTTTCACTTGCTGGATTCTAAAGCGAGAATCATACCATTAGACCAAATGCCCTCTTGACAATTGAAAAAAGAGAGTCAAAATTATCGAATCCATGATGAGTACATGATGAGTACGACAGCCAGCTCCGTCTGCAATGAGAAAAGAATGTGATGACAAAGAAAGGGCGATAATCTGAAATCATCTTCATTTCAGAGAGTAGAAAAGCTAGATCTGAAGAAGAAATCTACACCTCAAACAACCATGAGGGAGCGGTAAATGAGCCGGTGGTATTGCTTCCTACTTCTGCCAAGTTTGGTATCTGGGATGCTTAAATACGGATTTTCAGCTGCACGAACAACCCTCCGGAAGGCATTATTGAAGTCTCCCAGCTTGGTACTGATGGGTATTGGGGATCTATACCCATGTCTTGGCTAACCAGCACAAACCATGAATGTGGCCGAGCACATGATCACCTTTCTAACAGAGATACAAAACATCATAAATAAACTAAAATTTCTTCAAGTATGGATCATAAACCAATATATGTAATTTGATAGGATAAGCAAGTGATAAAAATGCATCAAGCCCATCCAATGAAATCAATTAAAATAGAGGGCCATATTCGAGCACACTACTTGGTTTATTTGAAAATATATATGTATATCCTTTTGATCTTGTAATATAATCAAATAACTGCTCCGTTTACATGAGTGTATATTGTTGGTTTTGTGTCCAATTAAAGGATTGAGAAAAATAACTTTCTAAATGGAAACTGAAATTCAAAAGAAAGCACAAGATACCTGGGTGGAATCAGAAATTGCCAAAGGATAAGCTTCTAGGTCATCTTTTACCACAACAATGAGGCAGAGCATCTCATACAGTATCCTCTCCATGACTAGCAACTTCTACAAGTAGCCCAACACACCCTGTCCCGCAAGCAAATATACACATACGCTAATATAAAGATGATGCGAATGCGGAAATTAAATCACACTAACATGATCCTAATTTGCAATGTGCGGAAAAGAACTGTAAAGGGCCCAAGACAATGCCAAGTGGCATATCCCTCTCCTACCTCTGCACCCCTTCCCGTTAGTGCAGAGACTGACCAGTTCGGTGCTATAGCATAGCAATTTCCTCGTGGTGGTGCACTCACCACGGCATCATCATATCATATCATATCATCTCATCTCTTGCCCGATGGTGCTGGGCTAATCGTTTAAACTGCATCTTTGAGATCAAACTCCAAGTCATCTAAAAACTATCTCATACAGATTTCTTATACATCTCTTATCCACTACTTATGATCATATGATAAAAAAGAGTTGCCCTATAAAAAGCATGGTGATTCCATAACAAAGTTACGGACAATATGAACCTGTCTAACTGCAAATGGTTCTGAAAGGGAAGGGCATTTGGAATTACAAAAACATATAAATGAATTTTAGATAAAAATCCTGAAAAGTATCGGTAGAAGTGAAACTAAGTCACCTGTCATCACATTTCCCACTCGGTCACAAGAATGCACATCCCGAAACAACCTTTATAAGACAAAATGTTTAATTTAACCCCTCGATAATATTTTCCTTTAACGACAACCATGTGGATTTTTTAGGCTTTCAATATATATATTTAATTCACACACATACTTCCACATACCTGTTCTTAATAAGGGCACTCCATATCAGATTAATAACTTCACCAAATCAGTGCAACTATTTTGTGGCCACTTATTGGGAAATTGATTCATCTCATGATGAAATAAAATAAGAAATAAGATTAGTCGGTATAATTTTTAATCTCTATACTATTACTACAAACATGTTCATATTTGCAAGATAAACGCTTCACAATTTTAATTTATGACCACTAAAAGTTATAATGCAGCCTTATCATATCAAGTAGAGAGATCCTAATCCTTTGTGGTTGTTTTCCCTCTTTTCATGTATTCTTTTGTGTTTTTTCATTCTTAATTCTGTGATGAATGGAAGAAAATGGGGCCATCTAGGAATCATTTGCAGAACTAACATTTTATTCTCCTTTAAATTGTATCTTCATATTTGTATTAACTTTTTGGTTGCTTCTGTTTGTATCATTACCTTCCAACAGAACCATATTCTATAAGCTACACTTCATAAAACTTCATAGTAGCATAAACCTATTTAAGGCAATCTAAGGTATGAAATTATATGCAAAGACAAGTCTGGTAACAGCTCAAAAAGCATGTAGAGAACTACACAAATGGGTCCTTATAATCATTTTACTTCCATTGATTTTGGCAAGGAATCAAGGATGCCCTACTTAATTTGTTCAGAAACAAACTTGACTCAGTTTTACCTTTCCAAGTTGAAAAAATCTTCCTCTTACGTTTGAGAGATGTTTAGAACAATTCAATCACGTTTACTTGCTTAACTGGTTGAATCGTAACAACATATTTCTCATCTATATCATCAATTGATCTAAAAAGGCACAATCCTTCGGGCTCAAAAAAATTAAAGTAGGAATTTTTTAGAAGGGAAAAGCATAATTAACCCGAAAGAGAAGTTAGAGCAAAAATGGAAAATTAAGTCCTCAAATTCTTAGGAATCCTGATTTTTTTTTTGGCTAAATACTTTGACTTGACTCATCTTAATCTATATTTCAACAATTATTAAACCTTCTATTGAAGTAAACCTAAACATTAAAATTTTACCTATAGAACTCAATTAATATATTTCTGGTTCTTCCTGTTATATTCCCCACTTTCTTATTTCTATTGGGACATTTTAAATGGGTGGATTGGTGGAAGGGGGGAAACTGGTTATGAGATAGGATGAATTTGATTTACCCTTTTGCATTAACATGTGTGTTTGTAAATTTCTTTGTATTTTTTTTAATCCAAATGCACTAATTCTTTTAACATTGAACGATTTGGCAACAACCCTCTTGAGTGGGGTTTTAGAAGGGCTGATATGCTTGTGTTTCCTTCAATAGATATATTTTAGATTGGTGAGTAGACTTTCTTTCTACCAAATTATGAAAGAGATATTCAAAGTACCCCCTTGTTTTCTGCTTAAGTGATGTAAATTAGCCAATCTTGAAGTTGTATGCAATTACACAACAAACAAGATGGGCAGGGGAGGTAATTTGTATGATGAATCAACTATTGAGTACCTAGTATATGATAAATTCAATCTTCAAAAAGCTAAGGAAAAAATGAGAAGAACATTTCCTAAGGAAACCAACATGTTTAATCCAATAAGTTCAATTTTTCAAATAAGTTCAAATTCAGGCAAAGCTTCATAATATTAATGGTAAAAAAAAGATAAAGAGATGGGTCTCATATCTAACAACAAGTTCAAATTGAAATAAGAGAATTTCCTGCCTAGTTGTGTTATTAAATAAAGAGATTAATAGAAAGCTTGCTAGGTAGGAAATTCAAGCAAGATAAAGAGACACACAATTGGTTAGGAAATTCAGATAAAGCTTCATAAAGAGATTAAGGTAAAGCTTCATCATGATAAAAAAGATAGGTCTCATATCTAACAACAAAACATAGTTACTCTAATAAGTTCAAATTCAGCTAAACATAACAACATGATACAGTGTTGGATTGCTGAACATGTATAATCCAACAACTAACTAATTGACACAGTGAAACATTTGATTTCAAAAACCAAAGATAATAAAAAGTGAAATAAGACATGAAAAGAAATTCACCTTAAATGTTGCTGGGTACATAAAAACCCTAACCTTGTCACCCTGATAACCAGACAAAACAAATTAGGCATCCATTAGCGTACAACTCCTCAACCAAAGAAAATAAAGTGCTTTGAGAGATGACACAGATTTCAGATCATCCACAGACTATGTAGTTGCACCTGATCGAACAAAATGAATGGTTAAAATGAATGATTTAAATCAAATGAATATCTAATCTGGATCTTTTATTTCACTTTTGTATTCACCATTTGCAGAAACCTCAGCAATTGAGTAGAGCAAATTCTCTCTAGGGAATCCACATTGTCAAACCTAAGAGAAAGAAAAATAAATGTGAACAAACTCAGAAAATGTTTACAAGAATTCAAACTCACACATCATTGTAATGAAATCTATTGTGCACTTTAGATGCTATACAAGATAGATCGAAGCAAAAGCACTATTATCCAGTCTAATTCGTTTAATCATAGTCAAATCTGGCCACATCATGACCCTATCCCAAATCCAAGAATCAAAAGATGCAAAAAAGGAATTGACATGCAAAAACTGAACAGAGAAGCGAATAAAATATCAGAAATTGGATTGACAGCGTAAGACTAGACAACAAATTCAATTACAAAAGCCACCCCATCCCATCGGTTTCTTAAAAATTGCAACAAAAAACTGCCATCGCAAACAAAACCACAAAACGACTGCTAAATCTGACCGCATTACCAAGACATCGAATAAGCAAGCACCGAAATCTCATAATCGATGCTTCAAATATGCAACACAGTGAGACAGAAACACAAAAGCAACCGCATTGTTTTCATAATCGAAAACCGGAGAATTCAAAACTGGAAGATGTCAAATTCTACTCACTTAATTGATGTATTCCAAGGAACAGTGAGCAAAGCGCACCAATTTGGTGAGAGAAAATTGAGAATTACATTCAAATCCTGGATTTTGTCGGGTTCTCAACAGAAGAATGAGACGACTTTCTCCGTTGGTTCTTCCATGGAAGACAGAGAGAGCGAACGACCTCGTCTATGTGTTTGAGAGAAAGTGATGTGCGCACAAATTGCCATATTTTCTATGCACATAAAAGTCCATTTTATTGTCTTTTGCATGCATATTAATGGGAAAACATGAGATTAGTGTAGTTTATGCTTAAAATATCAAATATATGGGTCTGCACGAGTTTCTATATGATTTCGCAGAAAACAGAACGAAAATGGACGTATTTGGAAGAGCGGAAAAAGAACTCGAAGTCTTCTGAAGAGGTCGAAATCGCCTGGGGACCTCGACATCGAGTGCATCAGAGACATAGGAATCGGGCAGGAAATGAAACAGAGCATGTCGACACAGAGAGGTCGATATCGACGTTTGGAGGTCGATATCGATGTGCCAGATCGAGCTAAAAGATAGAAGTCGAGTGCCAGTTCGAGTAGGAGAAGGAGAGCTCGAGATAAGTTTTTGAAGGGGTCGATATCGATGTCTTAGGGTCGATATCGACCATGCCAGCAGAAGAATCCGACTCAGATTTTTGATAGAATTCTATCCAAAGCTTGCACGTCTATCCAAAAGTCGAGATTTCTTATCTTCCACACCAGATCTATCATGAGGAGGCTGATTTCACCATAGAGTTTTAGTTTTTACTTTTATTTAAGTTTATCTTAGAGAATAAAGATAAAGTTTCGAGTCTTTATCGACATCTATAAATAGAGGCCAATAGGGCTGATTTTAGGCATCCAAGTTAGCATCAAATAACATACAATTTACATAGACACGCAGAGAGTTAGAGAGAGAGAGGAGGCCGAGTGAAGTTGTAAAGCGAGAGCGGAGTGGCTTGTTCGGTTGTACTTTCTTTCGAAGTTTTAATTCAAAGTAGCTTTCTTTCAACAATAATGATGATGATGTACATGATGAGGAGCGAGTAATCAACCCACTTCTAGGGTCGGGGTGAGCCCGACGATAGCAATGTGAGGTAAGTGCATCAAATGTATGACTTTTATGCGATTCCGTCTTCTACCATATGCATGATCCTTTACGAAAGTTAGGGAGATTCATTATTTGCATTATTGAAGTGAAAGCCACTCATATTGTGAACTTGAATTGCTCATGAATTGGATAGTAACTCTTAGGAACTATGCGAAAGCCTCTAATCACCTAAGTGTTGATAACGAAAGTTATTTGACAAAAAGGCATTAAATTTCATAACTTTAGCATAAAACTTGCATTGTTATCGTTGTGGCATGAAACCCCGACTTTGGAAGATATTTAATTAATTGAAATCAACATAAAAGTCTTAGTTTTGTTTCTGATCATCATCCCTTCCCATTCTATTTTCTTCGGATTCTTTTCCGACAAATTGGTTACGAAAACAGTTTCTGTGACAAGTGTCGAAATCGACTGTAAGGGTCGATATCTAGGTCTAACGTCGATATCGAGGTCTCTGCTCGACGTCGACTTTACTGCTTTTGTCTTCTGCAGGAACTGCGCTAGGAAATCGACCAGAACTAGGGTCGATATCGACCAGATTACTCGATATCGAGTGTCTTTTGAGGTCGAAAGCTTTGATCGTGAGTACAACAAGGGAAGCGCTGACATACCTCCTCGTGGATTCGATCATGAATTACCCTACTACTACAAGGGAGGGGATTCTTGTATTATTTATTTGGGATAGGGAGTTAGTCTAGTTGTGCATTGTTTATTTGAATTGTTTGAATCCCTACTCTCCACCCCGTTAACGAACATAAAGAGAGAGGCCGAAGAGGGATTCAGATCTGCAAATCTGTGGGTTGAAGATGCAAAGGGGATAGGGAGAAAGGGTGGTGGAGCAGATTTGGAGATGGAGATGGGGCTTTCGCTGGAGCAATAAAGGAGAGAGACTGTAGAAGGAACATGTAGATGGGAAAGTGGAACCCTTGAGCTGAAATAGAGAGAGTGTAGGATATAGTGGGCGAGTGTTTAAATTAATTCTTTTTTTTATACAAGGCAAGGATTGGGGGAAGGTCAACCGCGGTTGACCCACCAACCAATAGCGTCCAAACGGACGAAATCTACGATCTCAGCAGGAACACAGTCAGCGACGAAGCACGAGGACAAGCCCAGATGCTTCAATCGATCGGCCACCCGGTTTCCTTCCCTAAAGACATGCGCAAAGCTGACACTCTCGAACGATCGACAAAGGCCAAGGGCATCCGAAATCATCATCTCGATCTCCCACGGGCACTGCCAAAGTCCTCACAAGACATTGATGACAGTCATGCAGTCGCCTTCAACCTCCAACCGAGTGAAACCCCGCTTTGAAGCTTCCAGAAGACCTGCAATGAGACCATAGCATTCTGCTTTCACAGCAGACACCTGACTGTGGATTTAGGCACCACAAGAAAGGACCCTTCCCTGGCTATCACGGATAACAAAGCCAGAAGCCGCACGGCTCGACCTTGTCCGAGTGCCATCAAAATTAAGCTTAACA
Organism: Persicaria maculosa; assembly: GCA_963922045.1. NCBI lineage: Eukaryota > Viridiplantae > Streptophyta > Magnoliopsida > Caryophyllales > Polygonaceae > Persicaria > Persicaria maculosa. The sequence continues at coordinate 2,730,007 of OY998269.1, read as the reverse complement.
GACTCCTTAGCCGATTTTTTCCATATAACTACTTTTTGTTTTGGTATTATCTTATTTTGGGTGTTTGGTTTTAATGTGTCAATGTCTTCTTCTTGTTCCACAACTTGTGCTCTTCTCCACGTAGTCCTATATTGTTTTATATTTTTTTATCCATTCTTCCATTGTATTGATATCAGTGTTGTCAAAAATTATTCTGTTTCTCATCGACCATAAACCCCAAAGGGCAAAGGCAAGAATCGATTTATGTTCCGTAGATAATTGGTGGAATATTTCGGAGATTATATCCTTATATAACTTGTTTTCTTTGTCAGTGTTCCGTACCGTACGTTCAATCTGCCTATCTAATCTTCCGATGAACGACAGGGCAGTCTCACATTTTGTGAAGAGATGGGTGTTATCTTCTTCATGATGGGAGCAAAGGGGGCATTCCAAAGGCATATGAATTCCTTTTCCTTGTAATCTGACTTTTGTTGGGGTTCCGTTTAGCAGGTTTTTTCCGGAGGAAATTTTTAACCTTAGGCGGACAGTCAATTTTCCAGATCCAGTCTAGTAGGTCTGTGTTGGTCCTTCTGGTTCTCGTGATGTGGTCTAAAGCACTAGCAGTAGAGAACCACTCATTTTTACTTGGTTTCCAGTACAACTTATCTTCAATTACATTGGACGAGATATAGATATCTAAAATTTTATCAACAATGTCCTATGGGAGGTAGTTACTCAATTTTTCTTTGTCCCATGTGTTATTTGGTTTAATGAATTGGTCGATAGTTTCTTGTTCATCAACCTGATCTAAGATACATTTTTCTCGAAGGTTTCCTTCATTTGGAAGCCAGTTGTCCTTCCAGAATCTTATGGATTTCCCGTTTCCCACCTGCCAGATAAGTCTGCACATAATTCCTCTTTGATATCCATTAGTTTCGCCCATTGCCAGGAGGAGTTCCTTTTCCTTTTATAGTTCCAAATATTTGCATTTTTGAGGTACTTATCTCGAATGATTTTAACCCATTCATTTTGAGGCTCTGCAAGGATTTTCCAAAGCAGTTTCATTTGCAACGCTTTGTTCATGTCTTTAGTCTTGTGTAGTCCAAGCCCTCCTTCTCTCTTTGGTCTGCATATTTTATCCCATCCGATAAGGGGCTTATATTTAGGGTCTTTGTTCCAGAAGAAGCATCTATTCAGTCGGTCTAGGTCGGTATGAATGATCGCTGGAAGCATGAAATTTTGCATTATATAGCATGGTTTCGCTGCTAGGTTTGCTTGAATAAGGACCGCACGTCCTTGTTGGGTGAGTTCATTAGCTCTCCATTTTGTTAGTTGGTTCTTGGTTTTCCCTATGACTTCTTCAAACGTGTTTTTATTCACTACCATTGATAATAGGGTACCCAAGATATTTTTCTAAAGCAACATGGTTGGTTATTTGTAGGCATGATTGGAGCCGTTGTTTTTGTTCATTTGCAATTCCTTTTGTGGTTTGGAAGGCAGATTTTTTAAAGTTTACTTTTTGTCCCGAGATCTCGCAATATTCATCAATTATGGTTTTCACCGTTCGACAAGCTTCCGGGGTTGCTTTAGAAAAGATCATGATGTCATCCGCAAAGGAGAGGAAAGGGATAGAAGGACCACTCCTAGAGGTTCTGAAGCCGATATTGTTCCTCGATTGTTCACTTTTTCGCTATAATTCTTTGTGCTAGGATTTCTGCGCCTTAGATGAAAAGGTAGGAGGAAATAGGATCTCCTTGCCTTAGACCCCTTTGAGGTCGGAAAGTGTCGGTTGGTTTATCATTTAATAGAATAGAGAAGGACATTGTTTGGATACATTCTTTAATCCAACCACAGAATTTCTGGCAAAAACCAAACTTGGACAAAATTGCAAACAGGAAGTCCCAGTTCAGTCTGTCATATGCCTTTTCCATGTCAAGTTTGATCGCAATCCTACCCACACGCACCCTTTTTGAGCGGAAAGAGTGGAAAATTTTATGTGCAATGAGTACATTGTCTTGAATTGCTCTATCTAAAATGAATGCTCCTTGAAGAGGGTGGATCAGTTTTCCTAAAACCATTTTAAGCCTTTGTGCCAGGATTTTGGCAATAGCCTTATAGAGTGTAGAACAGAGGCTAATTGGTCTGTAATTGTTTGTTGTTCTTGGGTTTTCGCATTTAGGGATTAGAGATATAAAAGTTTGGTTATTTTGCTTGAGCATTTTCCCGGAATGGAAGAAACCTTTGATTGCTTTTATAATGGATGGTCCGACAATATCCCAGTGTCGCTAGTAGAATTCTGCTGTCATTCCATCCGGTCCTGGGGATTTATCTTTTCCTATCGAGAAGAAGTCCTTTTTTATTTCCTGGTTTGTAACTGGTTTTGTGAGGAACTCATTTTCTTGTTGAGTTATTTCTGTATCTATTAGTTCTAGATACTCGTTTAAAAGTCGATAGTTGATAGTCTGTTCTTTGAATCTTTTTTCGAAATCGTTGTGAATGTAATGGCCCAAATGTAAATATTCGGGTTACGTTTCGAAGGATTTGATACCTTCGTTCAGATCTTGCAATTCGAGTACGGGTTCAGTTTTAAAGCAAAGTTTTAGTGATCAAAGAAGGGATTTCGCACCCCAAAATTCGCGATAGGGCCGTTTGGTACTCTGAACCTGTCTTACTTGTCTAAGTCGCTCAAAACGTTTTAAGTTCGAAAGCATAAAAAAGGAGATATCATAATACAAATTACCATGGCATGGCTGAGTCAAAACCAAACATGAGAAAATAAGCAACAAAAGTGTGGAGTTCAAGTCGGTCTTTCTCTCCCTCTCACTGCGCCATAAAATATACCACGCCACAACAACACACGATCAAGCAAGGGTACGGGTACCTGAAACTAACCACGAAGTCAAGGTCGAGCCACTCATGCGGGCCCTGAAGACCTCGCTGAGGACATATAATATGCCTATACCTAGATAAATGATGCTCTAATGCAGTGCGGAAATATTAAACACACAAGCATGCTAGCAGTTTATATATATGCAGAAAGCGATTAAATGGGATCCCGCATAGAATGCCAAGTGGCATGTCCCTCTCCTACTCCCGCACCCATGCTCGTTAGTGCAGGAACCGACCGCGTTTTATACTCTCGCACCCATGCTCGTTAGTGCGGGAACCGGTCGCGTTCAATATCATACCATCATCAATCGTATCAATAGTCATGCTCGTCAATTTAACATTCTGACTCGATGAGGACTAAGCCCGATGGGACTGGACCGTCCTATGACCCTAGCAAATGACTCTAGACTCACAATTTAACGGTCGTTCTACCATACGCAAAGAGAATACGAATGCTCGATTAATTGTGCAACCTAAGCATGATACTACATGATTATGCGAGATGCAACACCTACACACTATATGACACATCAGGCATGAGGTTCTAACTTGAGTAAGCCCCGGAGGACTTACTTGGAGGCGCCGAACAGCAAAGTAAAGCAGCAAGAGTAAGCAATCCAAACAGATCAGAGATCACCTAGTAAATATGAATAAACATTTATAAGTCTAAGTATACTTACACTAAGCATAATAAACACACATAAAAACTCCATAAACATTTATAGGTTAAAACATCTCATTTTCACATCCCGACATTATCTCATCAGCATCAACATTATCATCTCATTTTCAATTTCTCATCTCGTCTCGTAATATCTCATATCAGTTCCGTCATGCCAACATTTCAAATTTCCATAATACCGATCCAGTTCTCAGTCCAAGCCATTTTCATAATGAAGTTATAATCAAAGTCCAATTCAGAATCCAAGCATCCCAGTTATGTCAACCAGGTCCAAGCTAGGTCAATCCGTCAAATACTTTCCGTTAAAATATTATTTATCCAAAAAGCTTTTATCAAACATTTAAAGCTCTTTTTAAATCCATTTCAACAAGTCGAGTCATAAAAATGGTTCTGACATTTAGAAATACTTTAAACAACTTAAATAATTCAATTAACCATTTAAATGATAATTCTTAACAAATAAGTTGTTCACATAAATAAATCTCAACAAAGCAAATTAAATAAGTGAATAATTATATCAAAACATATAAATAGTTTATTAAGTAATAGAGAATTAACAAGTCAATGGGTTAGGTATTCACACTAACAACTTTAAAACAATATATAACCAATTAAATAAACGCCCAATAAAACCCATTTTTAAATAATCTTATAATAAATAAATTGCAGAATTAATTAATTAAATAAATAAATCAGAATAAATTTCATAATAACTCATTAAATAATTTTATAGCACTTAAGATAATAATATGTAAATAAATAGATAAAACCACATTTTTTTTACCAATTCTCAATCAAAACAAAAGGAGGCCCAAACAACAATCCACAATCCGGATCCACTTGCCAGCCTAGACCCGACCCACAACCCAACTCTCAGATTTAATTTAGTGAACCGGTCCCCCTTTTTTTTTGTGCTTGAACCGGACCAGAAGGTAAGGAAAAAGAAAAGAAGAAAACCGGGGCCTGGACCGTGTCTTCAACCTCTGCTCACGGCTTGAAATGGGAGAAGGGGAGGAGGAACCGAGCTCTCGCCGGAGCTTCATTTCTAGCCCAATCCACTCCCTACTACTCTACAGTCTTTCCCCCGACCCCAATCCACACAAAAGAACTCAACGCAGTAAGGAAGAAGAGAGAAGCCGAGCTCACCGCGATTCGAAGTTCTCGCCGGAAAAACGTCCAATGGGCTCGATTTGGCTCCGACGAAGGTGAACTCGAATAGTACTTAGCCTGGGAGACTGAAGGGGGGGGGGGGGTTAAATTTCAAGCTTTGCACATATTCGAGTAAAAAACGGGATGTTTGGAGCTTACCGAAGTGGAACCGAAAAATCAGGGAAGTTGGGTGAGAATACGACTCAGCCCGGCTTCAAGGGGGCTCCTGGGCTTCGACGGGGACTCCTAGTCGCTGCTGCTACTGCTCGGAGGGAGGAGGAGCTTGGATACTTCACGGGAGCGAGGAGAAACGAATGTCGTCTTCTTCGCGGCGAAACAGGGAGCTCGATTTTCCGACGACGATGAGGGGAAGCTGGTGGTTGTTGGACGACGACAATTGGCGAGGAGAGGGAGCTGGTAGTGGTGCTCAGCTGGTGGCGAAGAATAGGAGAGAAAGGGCCCGATGGTGGTGGCTCGAATCAAGACAAGGGAAGCTGTGTTTGAGTGGTTTGGCTTGACCGAAAGCAAGAGGGAAAGGCTGTTTTGTGACTCTTTGTGAAGGAGAAAGAGATGAGAGAGGAGCTTGCTTTGAAGGTGAAGCAAGTGGGTGATGTATGGAGGATAGATTGGGTGTGAAATGAAGGTTTTGGGTGTGGGACTTCTGAGGTAAAAGAAGAGGTGAGGAGGGTAGTATAGCTGGGAACGAACAATGAAGTGGAAGGTAGGGAAGTGGGGTTGGGCTACCAGCTAGAATAGGGAGAGGGGTAAGAGATGTTGAGTGTGAGAGTGGATATAAAAGTCAAATTTAATACCCGAAAATAAATCCAGAAACCCGCTTTTCGATCTTAACCCGATACAATTAAAATAAATTTAAAATAAATATTCGAATTCGAATTAAATAACGAAACCCGTAAATATTTCCAAGCCTCGGAAGAATACAGCGGAATGAATTTCATTTTCAAATTTAGATAACAAGTTTATGCCGGAATCGGTCTCGAGAAAATAAAATAAACCAGTTACTTGAGTACGCAACTTTCAAAATTTTTCGGAGTCTTAGAACTTAATGAAATTTAAATTAGAATAAAATCTATAATTTATATAAATAATATCTTTAAAAATCCCAGTCCTTACATTATTCACCTCTAAAAACAAGTCTCGTCCCCGAGACTAAAACCATTTTAAAACCAAGCGAAACTTCCTTTCTCTTTAACCAACCCAAAATCTTTCAAAAATCTCAAGTTAGTCAAGCAAGTCTCAGAACTCAAGAGGTGGAGTCATCCACCTCTAAGGGCTAATCCCATATTTTCTTCCTAGTTTCCGTTTGCAGAGTTAGTGTTAATTCTATCAGTCTCAATCATGTCATGAATCATAAGTTAGAAAAATGCATAATCTCGTATACCAGATAACCAATCAACCCGGAGGGTACATCATAACAAGAACCACATCAAATATAGAAAAATACCATTATACTTTACACATCATCACACAAAAAAGGGCCTATCACATCAAGCCTCTCCCTCAACAGGTAACATCATCAACAATTACAAGGACAATCAGGAAATCTGTATATCGTCATCAATCAGAACAGGACGCCACCACCAACTCCCGAAGTCAAGGTCAAGTCTAAGCTAGGTTCAGTCACTCAAACATGCTACAGCTTCCAAATACAACTGCATCTCGCTCCCTTTAGAATAAAACTCATAGGCATCTTCCTAAATTTCATTCACCAAAAGTCTCAAGGTCAAAATCTAGTCCCAATTCATCCACTATATCTCTCAAAGCTCAGGTCAACGAGTCCGCTAAGAATCACCTAGCACAAGATCTCAAGCTCACAATCTCGCCTTCCATCTAATCAGCTAGAACACACATATTCTAACATTATAATTCTCTAAGCAATCATAGATCGATCCCAATATTACATACTCTTATCAAAACCTCTATCAAGTACACGTTCAATCTAGGTGCTTCTTTCCAAATTTGTTCATTCTCTCTGTTCCCTTAAAATCCTTCCGATCATTATCTCTACAATTTCTCAAATCGCTCCAATACTCTTATCATACTTCCCATACGAATAAGCACCCTTATTTCTAATCCACCTCTAAAGAACCAACTCATATTGCCATCCTCACATAATTACATTCTCACATTCCGTATCCTCAATATCGCAAGTAAGGGTTCATTTCTTAAGCTACTCACATACCCAAAATGACATAAACACCGTACTCATCTAGGTCGAAAAGTTCTATCACTACTAAATGTCCTCACTATGGTCTATGGCACAGAATCTGCACAATATTCGGTCCCAAGTAACGTTTAACACTAGGTCTCATCCTCGGAAACACTTGCCTATAATTACCAACTATAACAAGACTCGACCACTATCCATCATCTTTCACATCACGATTAACCTCACCTAGATCTACCTACTCATATCCGATACTAGTTCCAAATACTATGTCATCCCGCTCATATACAAACTCTCTAGTCACATAACCATTCGCAATTCAAGGCCTACATCCCAAGCCAATTACTAGGTATCCCAACTCTTATGCCATCAAGCCAACTAAGGATCAATCTACTTCATTATCTCGACCTCATTTCCTAACCTTTTACTCCACCATCTAAAGCCCATAACTCGGAGTTTCCAATCGCCCAAATTTCCTATTCCGCCAAGCTCAACACATCGACCATTTACACAGGCTCCTTATCAAGCACAACCTTGTACTAAGGGTTTCCGTAACAATCTTGCTTACTCGTCCTAGGCTCTCAAGCATTCATATGACTATCATCTCTCAAAAGACCTCTCGAATCACCTTGCTACCCTGATCACACTTCCCACCCTACTAAACACTCTCACCAATCAACCACCTCTAAGAAACCAATTCCTACTGACCCTCTTTACACACGACATTCTCACCCCTATATCTTGGACATTCCTGAAAAGGGTTCACCTTCTAAGCTACTCTCGTACCCCAAACAACACAAGCATCTTATCTCACTAGTATCTACACAACAACTTACTCTCGACAAGCGCCAACGCAGAAGACCATCTAGTGCTAACTCTCAACCACGAATCACCAAATTCCTCATCACCCACGTCTATCCCAGGTAACCCACAACACATCCTACCTATCTAGCTCTTAAGACCCAATCGATCTAAACCATAGCAATTCATTTCCCAAAAGATAAAGATGAGCCCCGGTGCACCATACCGATTTCCCATTCCAAATCTTACTAAATCTTAACCATTCAAAACCCTCAAATCGTCCTGCTCTGAAATCCTCATCTCGGCATTTTCCTAAATTACATCAAGCTACCAATTCTTAAACACGACACTTCAGGCTCAAATCCTCTATCTATCGACCATTATTCCCAAGGAAACTTGATGCCATCATGATCCGAATTATCCACAGCATTGTAATTTTACCAAAACTCCCACAATTCTCCAACCTATAAAATTCCCAATCTCCACTACCTGGACTAGTTTCCACATTCGTCATTCAGAATCTTCCTATCTCTAAACCCAATCAATCAAACTCATGATCACCCTTAACGATACATTTTCTTTGCTATAGGCCTTTCCTCAAATCTCATTTTTCTTTTCCTAGCACCTCAACATTCAATCACTGTCACGCATCCCAATTACAATTTCTTCCTATTCTAAAAACATTCAATCACCTCTATTATTCCTCCAATCGCAATTCTAGCAAGTATCCTCAATTCCCAGTAGCAAACCTCAATATCGATCTCACATCCTGTCCCCTTATCATATAAACAACTCGAATCCCAAGGTCCACAAATTTGCAAGCAGTCCTAGTCACTCAAACCTTATCGATATCCATAATTCATTCCTTACCAAGGTCGTTCCTACTCACGGTACGAATAACCTAAGTCCCAAGGTCTACAACTCCTCAAGCCACCCTAGTCACCTAAGCATTGACATCATCCGCAATTCGCTCCTCTACAACATTGCTATTACTCCTAGTACGACAACCTACCCATTATCACATCCTCTCTATGAGAGCTCCTAAATTAAACATGCCCAGTCCACTCATATCTTCCCTCAAGGATGCCTAAACGGATTTACTCTATCCTTCATCCAACTTTACTCGCCTACACTACAACCTTAATTCGGCAAATCTTGCCATTCTCATCCTATACTCCATCTAAGGCCTACCTAGAAGGCTCATCTGAAAATTCCTAATCACCGTTTTCTACCAGTCCTAGAAACTCTCTCGGTCTTGCCTAAACCAATGTCTCCTACCTATGTTCCTATCTCTCTTCATCAACGATCGGAACCTACGACTTTTAGTCCTCCTATACACCCCTCTAATCCGACTGCAAATGGGACCCTAATCCTTAAGAGAAGAAACGAGAAGAAAAGGGAAGAAAGGAAAAAGAAAGTACAGGAAAAAGAAGAAAGGAAGATCATCAAGCATACCCACTACGTCAAAACTTGCTGACACCTCAACAACCATCTACTCACTAGCATCACTAACCCATGCCTCATATGCAAGGGAAGCCAGGCCATACTCACCAACAACTCAAATATCAATATTAACAACATCAACGCATCAAAATCAAAACACATCTAGGCCTATTGCATATAATCATCATTCTTAATCATCATAAGGGAGGTTAGTAGCTCGAATTGGGAACGCCCCCTTTCATAAGGCATATCTACGAATCCACCGCGTACTCATCCTCCAAGGCTGCGGACAACATCAGTTTTGAGACTTGTGGGTTATGGGCTCACCATGCTTCCGCAGCGCCGCTCTGGTGCTATCCGGCTGGTTGTTCTTTTCCTCATGTCGTCGTTCGTTCCAAAAAGATAACAAAGAGGTTCTAAGCTAACGAAGATAGGGGAGAGACAAAGGAGGACAACCCGGATTCCTTACGGAGTCAAATACAGACTAAAACTAAGGATAACGAGACTAAAGATGAGGCCCTAGCCCGAGAATGACAACGATATAGGGAGACATGTTCAAATTAACAATTATCTGAATAGGACATGTATTTATCATAAGGTCATATCAGGTCATGTAATCACAGATGGGACTACAATGATAACCAAACAGAAATCTCCAAGGGCAACATCAACTCACTGACTCAAGAGCTCATTTCCCGTGGAATGCTTGCATGAATCATTTGGGTAAGAGAAAATAGTACCCAAATTATTTTCCCAACGAAGAGTGGTCGAGCTGTGGACAGAGTCTCATGATAAGAAGACACTCGTTGACCATTGCAAGAATCGAGAGGGATGATTCGACAAAACAATTCATCCCATTAGACTCAGAATCATATAGAGAAACTTAGGTTATTTGAAGTTGATATTCTAGTACATTAATTAACTCGTGGCATGACCTATGGCGTCAAGTACCATACTCCATCACACACCCAAGTAAACAATGCACCCGAACAGAAATCCCGAATTTGATTAGATTCCCAACCCAATTTCCCGTGGAAGACGGTAATATCATAGAGAGGACTCGATAAAAACATCTATCGAAGAGGATTAAAGAAAAAGAAGAAGAAGAAAAGAATAGTAAAGGAGAGAAAAGAAGGGAAAGGAAAAGGAAGGAAAAGAAGGAAAATGAAGGAATCATTAAGACATCATTTAAGAACACGGGAGATGAGGAAACGAAATGAAAGGAATACACTCTTCGACAATTGTCAACCTTAGAATTCTGTTGAACAGAAGGCAAAATGAAAGAAAATGTCACTAACAGTTGAATAATGGAAAAGATTGCTTTACAAGTACTGAAATCCCGACTATAGAGTAAGGAAGGACTCTCCCGCTATTCCGTTCACACAGAAGTTCAACTCGTAGCCAATAGATATTAACATATCAACAATTCGAATTCTTGTTTAAGGAGGACAACACTCAACACAACATCAATTAGCGATAATTATTCTAATCCCCTTCGAGCGGGATCGCACTCGGGCTCAATTTTCATAAAATCACATAAGCTATCTAGAAGTTGCCCTTCAAGGGCAACTGACCGGAGGGGCAACTATCCTCTCGGCCTCTACATTCTAACTCTGCTACTCCAACCACCACAGTGCAAACTCCTTGGAGTCTTCCAGGCCCTCTGTAAAGTACAAAGCTAAGTTTCGCCTACCCTTTTCCAAGTCTACATCCAATAGGGATGGTCTATCGCCTTTCTACCCACTCGATTTCCCTTTTTCCAATTTTTCTTACTTTAAGTCAATTTTATTAAGCTACGTTCATTAATTTAGCCATATTAAATTCATTTTGGACTTTAAAACTCTTTTAAATCCTTTAAAAACATTAGGCGATTATCAAAATCATACTTCAACCCATTTGTACTCGAATCGCGCAACCTCGCTCTGATACTACCTTTGTAACGGCCCAAATGTAAATATTCGGGTTACATTTTGAAGGATTTGATACCTTCGTTCAGATCTTGCAATTCGAGTACGGGTTGAGTTTTAAAGCAAAGTTTTAGTGATCAAAGAAGGGATTTCGCACCCCAAAATTCGCGATAGGGCCGTTTGGTACACTGAACCTGTCTTACTTGTCTAAGTCGCTCAAAATGTTTTAAGTTCGAAAGCATAAAAAAGGAGATATCATAATACAAATTGCCATGGCATGGCTGAGTCAAAACCAAACATGAGGAAATAAGCAACAAAAGTTTGGAGTTCAAGTCGGTCTTTCTCTCCCTCTCACTGCGCCATAAAATATCCCACGCCACAACAACACACGATCAAGCAAGGGTACGGGTACCTGAAACTAACCACGAAGTCAAGGTCGAGCCACTCATGCGGGCCCTGAAGACCTCGCTGAGGACATATAATATGCCTATACCTAGATAAATGATGCTCTAATGCAGTGCGGAAATATTAAACACACAAGCATCCTAGCAGTTTATATATATGCAGAAAGCGATTAAATGGGATCCCGCATAGAATGCCAAGTGGCATGTCCCTCTCCTACTCTCGCACCCATGCTCGTTAGTGCAGGAACCGACCGCGTTTTATACTCCCGCACCCATGCTCGTTAGTGCGGGAACCGGTCGCGTTCAATATCATACCATCATCAATCGTATCAATAGTCATGCTCGTCAATTTAACATTCTGACTCGATGAGGACTAAACCCGATGGGACTGGACCGTCCTATGACCCTAGCAAATGACTCTAGACTCACAATTTAACGGTCGTTCTACCATACGCAAAGAGAATACGAATGCTCGATTAATTGTGCAACCTAAGCATGATAATACATGATTATGCGGGATGCAACACCTACACACTATATGACACATCAAGCATGAGGTTCTAACTTGAGTAAGTCCCGGAGGACTTACATGGAGGCGCCGAACAGCAAAGTACAGCAGCAAGAGTAAGCAATCCAAACAGATCAGAGATCACCTAGTAAATATGAATAAACATTTATAAGTCTAAGTCTACTTACACTAAGCATAATAAACACACATAAAAACTCCATAAAAGTAGATAGGTTAAAACATCTCATTTTCACATCCCGACATTATCTCATCAGCATCAACATTATCATCTCATTTTCAATTTCTCATCTCGTCTCGTAATATCTCATATCAGTTCCGTCATGCCAACATTTCAAATTTCCATAATACTGATCCAGTTCTCGGTCCAAGCCATTTTCATAATGAAGTTATAATCAAAGTCCAATTCAGAATCCAAACATCCCAGTTAAGTCAATCAGGTCCAAGCTAGGTCAATCCGTCAAATACTTTCCGTTAAAATATTATTTATCCAAAAAGCTTTTATCAAACATTTAAAGCTCTTTTTAAATCCATTTCAACAAGTCAAGTCATAAAAATGGTTCTGACATTTAGAAATACTTTAAACAACTTAAATAATTCAATTAACCATTTAAATGACAATTCTTAACAAATAAGTTGTTCACATAAATAAATCTCAACAAAGCAAATTAAATAAGTGAATAATTATTTCAAAACATATAAATAATTTATTAAGTAATAGAGAATTAACAAGTCAATGGGTTAGGTATTCACACTAACAACTTTAAAACAATATATAACCAATTAAATAAACGCCCAATAAAACCCATTTTTAAATAATCTTATAATAAATAAATTGCAGAATTAATTAATTAAATAAATAAATCAGAATAAATTTCATAATAACTCATTAAATAATTTTATAGCACTTAAGATAATAATATGTAAATAAATAGATAAAACCACATTTTTTTTACCAATTCTCAATCAAAACAAAAGGAGGCCCAAACAACAATCCACAATCCGGATCCACTTGCCAGCCCAGACCCGGCCCACAAGCCAACTCTCAGATTTAATTTAGTGAACCGGCCCCCCCTTTTTTTTTTGCTTGAACCGGACCAGAAGGTAAGGAAAAAGAAAAGAAGAAAACCGGGGCCTGGACCGTGTCTTCAACCTCTGCTCACGGCTTGAAACGGGAGAAGGGGAGGAGGAAACGAGCTCTCGCCGGAGCTTCATTTCTAGCCCAATCCACTCCCTACTACTCTACAGTCTTTCCCCCGACCCCAATCCACATAAAAGAACTCAACGCAGTAAGGAAGAAGAGAGAAGATGAGCTCACCGCGATTCGAAGTTCTCGCCGGAAAAACGTCCAATGGGCTCGATTTGGCTCCGACGAAGGTGAACTCGAACAATACTTAGCCTGGGAGAGTGAAGGGGGGGTTAAAGTTCAAGCTTTGCACATATTCGAGTAAAAAACGGGATGTTTGGAGCTTACCGAAGTGGAACCGAAAAATCAGGGAAGTTGGGTGAGAATACGACTCGGCCTGGCTTCAAGGGGGCTCCTGGGCTTCCACGGGGACTCCTAGTCGCTGCTGCTACTGCTCGGAGGGAGGAGGAGCTTGGATACTTCACGGGAGCGAGGAGAAACGAATGTCGTCTTCTTCGCGGCGAAACAGGGAGCTCGATTTTTTGACGACGATGAGGGGAAGCTGGTGGTTGTTGGACGACGACAATTGGCGAGGAGAGGGAGCTGGTAGTGGTGCTCAGCTGGTGGTGAAGAATAGGAGAGAAAGGGCCCGATGGTGGTGGCTCGAATCAAGACAAAGGAAGCTGTGTTTGAGTGGTTTGGCTTGACGGAAAGCAAGAGGGAAAGGCTGTTTTGTGACTCTTTGTGAAGGAGAAAGATATGAGAGAGGAGCTTGCTTTGAAGGTGAAGCAAGTGGGTGATGTATGGAGGATAGATTGGGTATGAAATGAAGGTTTTGGGTGTGGGACTTCTGAGGTAAAAGAAGAGGTGAGGAGGGTAGTATAGCTGGGAACGAACAGTGAAGTGGAAGGTAGGGTAGTGGGGTTGGGCTACCAGCTAGAATAGGGAGAGGGGTAAGAGATGTTGAGTGTGAGAGTGGATATAAAAGTCAAATTTAATACCCGAAAATAAATCCAGAAACCCGCTTTTCGATCTTAACCCGATACAATTAAAATAAATTTAAAATAAATATTCGAATCCGAATTAAATAATGAAACCCGTAAATATTTCCAAGCCTCGGAAGAATACAGCGGAATGAATCTCATTTTCAAATTTAGATAACAAGTTTATGCCGGAATTGGTCTCGAGAAAATAAAATAAACCAGTTACTTGAGTACGCAACTTTCAAAATTTTTCGGAGTCTTAGAACTTAATGAAATTTAAATTAGAATAAAATCTATAATTTATATAAATAATATCTTTAAAAATCCAAGTCCTTACAGTGAATCTCTCTTCTTATGTTTTCTTCTCCCATAATTGTTGTTCCTTCGGCTGTCACGATTTCTCTAATGATTTTCCTGTTTCTACGTCCCGTAGCTACTTTGTGGTGGTATCCTGAATTTGTGTCTGAGATTTTTAGGTGTTTTGTTTTTGCCCTTTGCCGCCAATACGTGTTATGGTATTGTATGAGCTTGCTTTTCTTATCTATAAGTTTCTGTTGTCTTTTGTTGTTTTCATTTTGGTTTGTCGGGATATTATTATGTTGCAATTGTACTAGTTTTTCCTCAATTTTTTTTAATTGTCGAAAAATGTTCCCGAATGTAGTTTTGTTCCATTCTTTTGTTAGTCTCTTTAGTAGTTGAGTTTTTTTTAACCACTTGGAACATTTGAGAACCTTTGCATCTCGTTCTCCATGCTTGAATTACTACATTTTTGTAGTCTTTTCTTTGGAGCCACTTTTTTTTCAAACTTAAATGGTCTCACCTTCCTGTTTTCCTTTGAATCGATTTGAATCGATATTGGACAATGGTCTGAGGAGGAGAATGCATGGTTTCTGGTAGCTACGTTTGGGTACCATTGAAGTATTACATCTTGCACTAGAGTTCTGTCAAGCTTTTCATAGATGTTATTTATGTCAGTTCTATTTTTTCTCCAAGTGAACTCGTTTCCTATCGTCGGTATTTCAAGAAGCTTACAGTCGTCTTTGAATTTTAACAATCGTTCAAATCTGATTGGGTTTATTTGAGATCCACCTTGTTTTTCCTTTATGTTCTGTATTTCATTCAAGTCCCCCATCACAATAGTCGGGGTATTCAAACTACCAATATGATTGGTAATTTTATTCCAGAATTCAAGTTTCTTGAATTCTTGAGGGGGTGCATAGACAAAACAAATCACAAAATTTGTTCCTTTATTGGTATCTTCAATTTTCATCGTAATGAATCGCTTGTCTCTTGTCATTATTTTAACATTTGCAGTTGTTAATTGATATTTTTTCCACAGAATACAAATTCCTCCCGATCTGCCCACCATAGGAGACCAGCAGATTGAATCGAAGGCCGCTTCAGGTGGTATAATCTCCATTTTAGTTTCCATTAGGGCCATGATTTGTATGTTTTCTATTTTGCTGAAGATTTCAATTTCTGTCCACATATTTCTTTTTCTGATCCCACAACAATTCCATGTACAGATTCTCATTTCGGATATTCTATTTTGCTGAATTTTTCTATTTCTGGTTTTTTCTTGCTTCTTCTTTGACTGGTTTCTATTTGGTCTATTTCAAGTTGTACACTTTTTTTATGCTTTCAGATTTGTTCATTTTCGATGGGTTGTTCCCGGTGTCAATGATTTTTCTTATTTTCTCACTTCGTTTGCCCTGAGCTGGCGTCCTAAATCAGAGGGGCAGAGGAGGGAGGATGAACAGGTGAGAAAGGTGAAGCCACTCCTTCCTTACACCAGGAGCTTTATGATAATTCCTATAGCTAAAATTTTCAATCTCACTACTATGTATAAGTCCCATACCCTCATGTGTTTTCTTCCTACTTGCTTGAACATTGTTCTTTCCAAATTTTATTTTTACCCTTTCTAAATGGTTAGTATCTCTATAATATTTTCTGTTACGATTTTTCCTTGCGTTTCCCAAGTCTTTTATCCACAGGTCTTCCTTGCATTGGATTAATCTTTTCCTGTTGTTTTCGTAGTTCATTACAGGTTTTACACCAGAGGAGCGATTAAGTCCAAACCATTCGAACAAAGTACAATAGGGTCGCATAAGTAAATTTAGGGAACAAGAGTACTTGATGTGCAGTTGTTTCTCCTTCCAATTTCGGTTTCTTTTGTTTGATTATTCCATTTTCGATTTCTGCTCCTGATGCATCGGGTTGAAAGGAGAGCTGAGAAAATTCAGGTTTAGCCCCCTCATGTCTTTTCTCTGATTTGTTCTGCCAATGGGTTGTTCATTTTCTTGTTCAACTTTCATTTTTTCGTCTATGATCTTCATGCTTTGAAGTTCCATCCTTTGAAAGATCTTCGCTATGGGGTTCTTTTGAGTCCAAGGGGTCCTTTTTGTTCTGCTAAATTCAAAGTTAGAATGTTCAATTGGGTTTTGTAGCATTTCATACCACAAACAAAGCAAAGAAAAAATCTGTAGCACTATATAGGGACTTTTAAGAAATGAGATCATTTGTTCAAAGTAATCAGATTTGCCAGCATATTTTCTTCTTGGTTCAGGAGTAGTCGTCTTTGAATTGATAGTCAGTAGGTTATGCTTTTCAATTCGGTCTAGATTCCGGATTTGGTCAATATGGATTGTTTTTTCAAAGCAAGACACTTGCTTGGGGCTCACAGACAGAACACACAGATTCAGGCGTAAAGAGCCTTTTTCACATAACCAAATCGTAGATATATTGTTTTTCATCCAGCAGTCAATCTGTTTTTCTAGGCTATCAATTTTAATCTTTGACTCACAAACAGAAGACACCACATACAAAGGGCAGGAACTCCGACAGAGAGAATAGAAATCATCAAGCTCCAAATGTTTTCCAGATTTGTATATTTTTTCATGATAATGCAGGAGATTTTTTTTCGAAACATGTTCAATAGGTTGAAAATAAAACAGACAGATATCATTGTACAGATTGAAAAGGAGAGAAAACCTGTTATGGGCAATCCGGAACAGTAACGACGGATCATTCCCAGAGGCCGACAGAAGGGAGCCAACGTCGCGCCCCAACACCCCGCGCCGCCAGGAATAGGAAGGAGAAAGACGAGACCCACCGTCAGCCCCCTACTCCGCCGCCAGCGAACATCGATCTTCAAATAATCCCGAGATCCCGCCATCGAGCGACTCTTTTCAACAGATTCTTTTAGTTTTTGGGTCCTAATCCCTTTGATTGATGATGAGGAAGCTTCGAATAGGCCATTGTTGAGTTTACAACAGTTGTTGGCTTTGCCTTCATCGGACTTTTTGCTTTGTATTGAGCGCCGATTCAGGTTCATTTCTTTTGCCCGATGTCGAGATATTAGCCATCTTGAGGTTCTGGCTCTTCTTTTGGGCGGATCGTCAGGTTGCAGCCGTCGCCGACGGCATCGAAGGGGTGCTGAGTTAGGGTTTTCGTTTTCTCTCTCTATCACTTTCTCTCTTTTCATCTTTTTTTAGCTAGTCGCGTGTGTAGACAGTGTTTAAATTAATTCATGATTTTATTCCGCGCCTTGTATAAAAAAAATTTCAAAATAAATATTTAACATCGGTCTAAAATATAGCGTGATATCTATTTTATTTTTAACATCACAAATTTAGAAACCGATGTTAAAAAACTATTTAACATGGCAGGTTTTTCTGACTGATGTTAATGAGTCGATGTTAAATAATAGAATTCTAGTAGTTTAGCTAGCCAGATTTGTGTTTGCACGTGTACTATGACAATAGCTTTATTAGTAGAAATTTATGTCTAATTACAACTTCGAAAATCATCTATATTTATTTTTGCCTTAAATATAGAGGGTGTGGTTCAGGTGTACACACCCCTTAGGGTGTACCTTGTGTACAAATCTTAGTCATTGATATGGATGAAACGGATGACCACGATTAAAAAGAGTTTTTTATTTATTTTTGCTTTAAATATGTGGGACCCGCATAAAAAAAACCCACTTACTCTCTTGTACAGTAGCGCGTGGGGTGTATAGTGGGGCCCTTTCTTTTTTTTTTAGAGATTCCCTTTTGTTTTTTTTTTTTTAAAGCTAACCCCCAATTCTTTGTTTTTTTAAGCAAATTGGGCCCATACTTACAACGTTTTCGTATGGCAAAACAATTTCATGATTCTATATATTATATTCATTTTTCACTAACCAAAAAAATATTATAATATTTTTTTTATATGTAATCACTCGTTACATTATTCGGCTCAATGTTTATATCTTTAGGGTAATAGAATCAACAAACGAAATATTGAAATATTATTCGGTTGAATAGTGGTAGGCATTAGCAGATTGACAACTGGGATGCGACTTTATTCGGCGAAATATATTTTGGATCTGATTTCATTGTTGTTAATATTTTGTCAATTTCACTGAATAATGTTTCACAAGCTACCGAATAATTTAATATTTCCATTTTCATCTAGTTTAGCTCAAAATTTTCTAATTCCATTGAATAATTTGTCACATGCTAATGAATAATTTTATATTTCCATTTTCATCTAGTTTAGCTCAAAATTTTCTAATTCCACTGAATAATTTGTTACATGCTACCGAATAATGTCTTGTTTTTCTGTCCATCAGTTTCAGATAATAGAAACTCCAAATCCGTAAACAATACTTACAATTTATATGAATACTGTTTTATAATTCACCAAATAATGTTTCACATTTTACCGAATAATTGTAACCGTATCATATTCCCACCCAAAATTTCATAAATTCTACAATCAAATTTAATTGAATAATCATGAACGAATCGACAATTATCATGAATTACATTTGAACGAATAATATTCAAGATTATGTTGATTAATATCATTGAGAAAATACACATTCCAATCATACGACTTAACATCAATCGAAAATGATTATGGATTTTCACAACATATCGCATACGATTTGATATCATATGTATCTAACCAATTGGGTCCAGTTATTGGAAACGATGAAGGATGAAGTACATTGTACAGCCAAAAATGAGAACAGTAAAAAACGCTCTCTACTGTGGCCCTCCCCTACCCAAGAAAGAAAGAGAATACCAGTGGGTGAAGTATCAAAAACCTAGGAAAACCAGAGTAATCGATCTCCATCCCTCGTGGCATAATTCTGGATGCCGTCATGGGGTTCCCTTACCCCTTCTCAGAAAGCCAAAAATCAATCCGTGGTTCAAGATTATGTGCAAAAAGCGAAGAAAGATCAGTGCTGTCCCTTCGTTTGATTTGGGAAATTTGGTTGGAAAAGGGATCAGTTTTCCTGGGTTGCAGAGGCTAATCATGGAGGTTAGGGGAGGGGGAAAGTTGATTGGATGGGAAATGGGTCAATTTTGGTGGTGGTGGGAAGGTTACTGTGTGATGTCCGCTCTGGCTCCGTTCGGATTGTGTGTTCTGACCTCTCAGTTTGGAGTTGGTAGACTAATTAGGAATGTTGCAGTGCAGAAGCAAATCTTTGTGACCGTTTGGTCTCTAATCAACAGATTTTGGGGGAGGTGCTGTTTGCTTACCCAGAAGGGAGCCCCCCGGTCTCTTGCCTATTTAAGGGCGAGAGTGTGGAACAGAGTTTGCTGCACCTTCCTCTGGATTTCCCCCTTCTTTCTCTCAATAGTTCATCCATTTCTTCGGCGAATGATGGCAAGCTCGAAAGACAAAGGGAAACAACCTCTCTATGAGGAACAACCAAGCCTTGGGCTTAACACCACCCAGAAGGGAAACAACCCCTCTGTGAAGGAAACAAACTCAGCTAAACCATCCCCCGCTAAGGGTAACAAAAAGTTCATGCCAAGCATGGACAAGCTTAAAGCCAGACTCGTCGGAGTCCAGGACAACATCTCCAAACTATGCAACTCCTCACTTTTTCTGACTGTCATCGGCAACCCGGTGGAGATTAAAACGATCTGGAAAAAGGTCAAATATGATTGGCATTTCGTGGAGGGGGGCTTTCAACTGATCCCGACTCACACAACTGGATCGAACTCAAATTCGATCAGGAAGCTGATAGGGACAGGGTTTGGAGTGGTCGCCCGTATCACATCGACCACCAGCTGATCCTTCTCAAACCCTGGAGGGTGGACTTCGACCCAGCCACGGAACCCATCTTCATTCTGGATACCTGGGTCAGGTTCCCTGGCCTGCCCTCGAAGTTCGTCAGCAACGAGGTCCTCGCTTTGATCGCGGATGTCAACAAGAATGGAAAAGTGCTGAAGGTCGACGCAATTAACAACAAAGGGGCTCGGAGGCGGTACCCGAGGGTCTGCATCAATGTTGACGTGAGGAAAGTTCAAGACAACCCGAAGGTGTTTGTTCTGGATGAGAATGATCACCTGCTGAACTTTCCAGTTTGGTTCGAAGACTTCTCGGCTGGATGTGGGGCTTGTGGTCAACCGGACCACTTGTTTAAGGTGTGCCCTATGCGCATCCCTTTCCACCTGGAATCTGCTAACCCCCCTCCTCCTGGAGTGCAAATGGAAGTCCCGCAAGAGAACTCCTTGGAAGGCAAGGAAGCCACTGGTGAATGGGTCAAAGTTGCTTCGAAAAAGAAGAAAGAGGATACCCCTATTAAGGTTGGCCATTCCAAGGAGATGCTGCTCCAGTTCTTTGGGGCCTCTGCAAATCTTGTATGTGACTCCTCCTCCTCTGGAATTTCAGTGATAAGCTCGGATGCGGGTTCTAAGGCTGACGATCCCCGGGTAGCCTCTCCCCATGTTGTCGTGCAGACTGCTCCTATGGATATCGCCGCTGGCGTTAATTTGGAGGCCACCCCTTCGGTTTTGGCGGCTGATATGGATGCTTTGGAAGCTCAGATTCCCCAAATGGAAATACCGATCGATGAAGCAATGGAATGGATTGTTGAGGGCTCTCCAGTGATGATCCCTATGATTGAGGAAGACAGCCAGCTCCTGGACTATGAGGAGGAAGAGAGTGATGCAAGTTTTGCCAAGTTAATGGGAATGCTTGGGCAGGACAACATGGAGGAGATTCTGCAGGCCTACCCGACTTCAACAGAGGTGGATCTTACCAATATTCCCAACATGGTTGTTGTTGAGAAACTCCCAACCAACCCTGCTGCGTCTAAGTCGGCATCTGCTTCTATGGCACATCAGTTCGAGCACCTTGATGTGGATGCAACCTCCAATTCAGGATCTACTAAGAGGAAGAATGGGCTAGGCACTGCTGACACCGCTTCGTCCCAACTGATGGGAAGCGCTGTCAAAAAGGTCAAATATGATCCTTGAAGGGAAAAGACCCCACGACATTGGTGGCTTCAAGGGTGATGCTACTGATGCTATAGTGGTGATGACTAAGCCACCTCTTCAATGTAGGTATGTGCTAAGATTACTCTTTTGGTCCGTAGTAACAAGAATAGGTGGTCTCTTCATGACCATTGTTAATTATCTTGGGTGCAACCCCTTTTGTCTAACCAAGATGAAGTTGTGTAGGAATGGAAGTAATCTGTCTTTAGGATGGAGTGTTATGGAGTCTATCTACTCTTTATGTGTGGTTGTTGTAATGTATATTAGAAGTGTCCAGTGTTGTATGATATATGTTAAGTGGAATCTAAGATATAATATGGTTTATTACTCTTCGGTGCTGGACGATTGCATTGCTCTCACTACACAATGGAAAAACTTGGCCATGAATGGCTATCCAAACAAAATAAATATAAAGGTCAAGCTCCCCTCATGGCCTGACTTGCATTGTTCAACCCTCGCCCCATCCAGATTGCATATACTTTGCACTCAGTATTACAAAAGGAAATTTGTTTACATTGCATGGAATGCTTGTCTCTGGGACTTCCATACTGATCTATGGCTGATAGTTTCGTTTTGGGCCTGGCACTTGGGCTTTGTCCAAACTGTTCTTCGCTCCTGCCATTTCACTCTTCTCTCTGCACATTGGTGTTATGGTGGTATGAAATCTATTCCGATGCCTACTGCGTGTTGGTTTAGGAATGAAGGGATTTCTTTTTCCCTGTTACATAATTGCATTCACACACAAGGACATCATGTTACAGGAAATAACTCCCTTGGGAGTTGGATAAAAAATAAGCTTCCTCCTCCTTTAATTATCTTTCCCTATAGGAATTTGTTAGGGAAGATGGTAATTCTCAGTGGAAGACATACTTGGTTGTTGAATCTATCTCCTTACCTGGTTTTCACATTCTCAAGGAACCACTATTGTTATTGGGATTGTCTGTATTTGTTTAAACCAGTGCGGCTGAGCTGCGCATACCTACACTTCTATTATTGTACTGTAATTACAACTACTGTGCAGGTAATGTTAGAATCAGATCACCTTCTTGGTTGTAAGGTGGAGGATAACATAATTAACACCTCATGCTGCGGATTAAGGCTTCACCTGTCGGCCTTAATCCATGTATCATGTTGGAATGAAAGTTAGTTTTTGGAACTGTCGTGGGGTAGGTAAGAAAACGTTTTGGACAAACATCCAGGCTTGGTGTAATTCGGAAAACATCCCTATCCTCGCTCTCGCAGAAACAAAAACGGAGATTACTCCTGACGACAACACTTGGAGGAGTGCTGGCTTCGACTCTGCGGTTTGGTCTCCTGCCGTGGGTAGGGCTGGGGGTATTGCGGTCATCTGGAAGGCTTCTCACCTGCCTTTTGACTCTATCTCCGTTGCAGTCCATCTCCCTCGGATTATTGCCCTAGACTACAACAACACGTCGATTAATTTTTCGTGTCGCCTTTGGTTTGTGTATGCCCCTCCTACTGCCAAAGACAAGGAAAATTTCTGGATTGACCTTACACACCTTATTTGCAGCTCCCCCTGCCTAGCATTGTGGCCGGAGACCTTAATGAAATCAAATGTTTTGAGGATAAATTAGGTGGAGCGCCCACAAATCCGGCGAGATTCACCCAGTTAACCAAATTTATTGACACATGTTCTCTCATAGATTTACCATCTGTGGGGAACCCCTTCACTTGGAGAAAACACCAGGAAGAAGAAGGGAACATCAAAGAGAAAATCGATCGGGTACTTGTCCAGCATCCGATCATTGAGACCTTTCCTACCATATACACGCACAATGGAACCTTTTCATCGTCAGATCACTGCCCAATTTCCTTTGATCTTAACACCCAGTTTCACTTCAAAGCCCCACCATTCAAATTCGAAAACGTCTGGCTCTACCGCAAAGATTTCCGCGTGGTGGTGAAACAATCATGGAGAGCCACTTGTGTCGGTTCTGCAATGTTTCAACTCTCCTATAAGACTAACATTCTTAAGAAAAATGCTAAACGCTGGAACAAGATGACATTTGGGAATATCTTTAGACAGCTTCAAATAGTTGAAAATCAATTACTTACCATCCAATCCTGCATCACTAACAATCAACACCCTATAGCCAACATCTCCCATAAAGAAGTAAACTTAATAAAGAAGAAGGAAACACTCCTTTTGTATCATAAAGATTATTGGAACCAAAGATCGAAATCCAAACATCTCAAACTAGCTGATACAAACTCCTCTTACTTTCATAGAGTGGCCTCGGGAAGAAGAAATCGGAAATTGATACGATCTATTACAACGGGGGAAGGAACACATATTGTTGGTGAGGACAATATTAGAAAGGAAATCATGAGAGATTTTGAAAAGAGATTTCGCAAGGAACCAATCAATCAAACGAGGCAGATGGAGGCTATTCAGATCATCCCTTCTTCTATCTCAGATTCTGAGAACAACTCACTGATTGCTATACCTTCGAATAGTGAAATCAAGGCTTCTGTTTTTGGCCTTGGAAATAACAAATCTCCCGGTCCCGATGGTATGACTGCTGAATTCTACCAAAAGTATTGGAGCATAATTGGGACAAGTGTCATCCGGGCAGTGAAGGCTTTTTTCTTCTCCGGGAAGATGCTCAAACAGACCAATCATACATTCATATCATTCATCCCTAAGTGCGACAACCCGACTACAACGTCACATTTTCGACCTATCAGTCTATGCAACACAATCTACAAAATCATTTCCAAGATTCTGACTGAGAGAATCAAAAAGATTATTGGCAAGCTAATTCACCCACTGCAAGGAGCATTTGTAGCAGACAGATCTATCCAGGACAACGTTCTTATAGCTCATGAAATCTTCCACTCTTTCAAAACAAGGCGGGGGGTGGATGGATGGGTGGCAACAAAACTTG
The DNA here is from genome assembly GCA_963922045.1 of Persicaria maculosa. Lineage (NCBI taxonomy): Eukaryota > Viridiplantae > Streptophyta > Magnoliopsida > Caryophyllales > Polygonaceae > Persicaria > Persicaria maculosa. Next base: position 2,705,744 of record OY998269.1, on the reverse strand, counting down.
ATATGGAAAAGGCATACGATAGAATCGACTGGAAATTTATTGAACTGGTTTTGGAAAAATTTGGATTCCACCCAAAATTCATTCAGCTTATTATGGAATGCGTCTCCACTGTATCCTTCTCAGTCCTAGTAAACAATGGACCCACAGAAATTTTCAAACCGACTAGAGGTATACGGCAAGGGGACCCTCTTTCTCCGTTCCTATTCATCTTTTGCGCGGAGGTGTTAGCTAGAAATCTCTCTCAGGAATCAGAACTTTCTGCTCAGATTGGGTTCCGATTTGGCAGAGGAGGACCCTGTATCCCATTCCTCTCATTCGCAGACGATATTATCATTTTCTCCAAAGGGAATCTAGCGGCTTACTGAGCAGTCAAACAAGTCATTGATAACTACTGCCTGGCATCTTGCCAAAAAGTTAATTTCAACAAATCTGCTTTCCAGACAACCTCCGGTATTACCAGATATCGGAAGGCTGACATTGAGGCCTGTCTGGGAATATCAAATGAAAGGACCCTCGACCAATATCTTGGCTGCCCCATTGTTAATGGGCGAGTAAATAAGGAAACCTTCAATGACACAATTTGTAAATCCGAAGACCAACTGTCAAAATGGCGCGCCTCTTGTCTTTCTCAACAAGGTCGTGCAACCCTTATCCAAACCAACATGTCAGCAAAACCTCTATATACAATGCAGAGCTTTATGCTTCCGACAGCAATACACGAGGAACTAGATAGAATCAACCGTTCGTTTTTATGGAATAAAGATCTCCAATTTCGTCCTCTAATTGGATGGGATAGGATTTGTCGTCCCATCCGCAATGGCGGCTTGGGACTCAGAAAATCAGCTGATATGAACCACGCAGTACAGATGAAATTGCTATGAAAAATCATGGCGGAACCACTGTGTCTCTGGTCTCAGATCATTAAACACAAATACCTTAAAACCCAAGAGATACTAAACTATGTCAAGAAAGGACAGACCTCGTGGCAGTGGTCCCGTCTCTGCCAATTAATACCTTCCTTCAAAAAGGGGTTGATTTGGTCTGTTGGAAATGGGAGGTCCATAAAATTCTGGGAAGATAACTGGCTTCACCAGTACCCTTTAATACAAAACACTAACTGTCCCACCAATATCAACAGAGAAGAACTTGTCAGTGACTATATTATTAATGGACAATGGTGGTTAGAGAAGCTTAGCGCTATTCTTCCGGATTCAATTGTAAACGACATTTCCTCCATTCCTATTCCTTTGGAGTGTTTCCACGACAGGCTCTACTGGTGGCCGGATAAAAAAGGATGGTTCGCTACGAAAAGTGCATACAACCTCATTATCAACAACCGTATTGGAAACGTGAATGCCAACTATTGGATATGGAAATTAAATACCCAACCAAAAATAAAAAACTTCATGTGGAAAATTGACCAGGCGAGTCTCCCAACTAAAGCAAGACTAGGCCGCAGAGGTGCATCTATCCCCTCGACATGCGTTCTCTGCAACTGTGTGGTGGAGGACGAGTCCCATCTGTTCCTAGAGTGCCAACCATACACCCTACACGGAGTCCTATCAGATTCTCATCGCATGAATATTAACAATTTATTACACCAATCTAGAGATATTAAACCAGTCCTAGATTTTTTAGGTCAAACAACAAATATGGATATAAGAACTTCCATTGCTACTCGATGGTGGACCCTATGGTTAATTAGGAACCAGATAGTCTTCCACAACACTCCAAAACCCTCTGCAGCGGAATTTATGGCTCGGGTAGACGCGGTAACCCGCAACTGGCAACAAGCTACTCGACACTATGAAGAGACAACAGAGAGGACACATATCTCACCACATTCCAATCCTAAAATTTGTACGCCGCCAAGTAAAAGACAAATGGTATGGAAGAAACCCCTGGAGGGATGGTTTAAACTTAATTTCGATGGATCCTCGTTTCCTAACTACGCCAGTTCTGGTGGGTTTATCATTAGGGATTGGAACGGGAAACCCATCAGTTACGGGTCCAAGCTGTTTGGAAAACAGTCGCCACTAAGAGCTGAGGCCTTGGCCTTGTGGATTGGAGTTCAGCAAATCAAAGCTTTAGGACTTCGGAAAGTAATCATTGAGGGAGATTCCTTAACAATTATCCAGCATTTTAGGGATTCTGTCCAATGCCCCTGGGAAATTGAATTGTTACTCTCAGATATCCAGGTTACCCTTTTAGGGATGGAACAACTACAATTCTCTTATGTTCCCCGGTTATGCAACACAGTAGCTGATAAGGTTGCACACTTTTGCTACTCTGCTCCGGGGAGTGAGATCTATTCAGATCCTGTCCTTTAGGATCTCATCCGCAAGGATGCTTTCGGTTAGGCCCCGCCTTCCGAATTCTTACCTGTTCAAAAAAAAAAATAGGTATCTAACCAAAGAGTCTTTTCCAGTAGCCGCCTAACACCCTCAAATGTGAGAGAACTGCAAAAGGCACGAACACCACTGACAAGAAAAAGTGTGTGATGTACGCATTTTTAGTCATATTTTGCATCATATTTTCATCTCATTTAAGTCATTTTATTTACTTTTGTGATGGGAAAGTGTGTCGTTTGTGTTAGTTTTCGTATTATTCAAGATATGGAGTCTACACAAGCTTTGGTGGTGTTTTTGTAGGTTTTGAAGCTGATTTGAAGGAGTTTGGACGCACTTTAGAGCTTAATGAAAAATCATGAAGGCAATGGAGATGCCAAGCAAAAGCAAAAAGTGGTGCAGCTGGAGAAAAGCCTTATTTTCGCCATCCATCACTTCGATTCAAGTTCTGGAGCCTTCATGAGAGTTGTAGTCCTTGAAAAGAGCTTTGCAACGCATATTTATATGCGTCAATCGGATAAACGAGGACTCAGAAAACTGCGTTTGAAGTCAGAGTCAAAAAGCTGGAGAAAAACAGAAGTTACTGCATTCAAACAGACCCTCGGCGCCGACACCCACAGCCTCGGTGCCGAGGTATCTGCGAACAGGAGAAGATTTTACGGGCTGATTTTATTACTTAATGGGCTTTTTAATTAGGATTTTCATCTGAATTTCTTTTAGGATCTTTTAGTTAGATAGACTTGGGATATGTTATCCTTCCTTAGACAGATTTTATTATTTTCCTAAGATAAAATCTCTTTTCCTTAGAGATTAAGTCTTAAGTTTTATCTTTTAAATAAAGCCAATTAGAGGCTAATTAGACACGTACAGCAGCTGAGTTTACAGCAGAAAAAAAA